>CM016626.1:129901585-131316105 GCA_005393395.2 Gossypium australe | reverse complement strand
CGAATTTCTTCTTGTTGTTGAGCATCCATCTTTTTCTTCTTTTTCTTTTAGCCTCCTAGCCGATTCCTTCTAAGCCTAATATTCCTCTCTTCTTTCATCTTTGAAACTGAATGCATAGGGGGCTCATAGCCGATTGTTCATCAAGTCTCTAAGCCGAATATCTGAAGTGGTGTCAGGAGGGATCTGTCGAATTCAGTATTAAGGGTAAGAATTTTATGGTCATCAATTTATTCCCTTCTTTAAGCCGCAATATAGGAACTAATATCATTATTATTTTGTGGCCGAAATTGTAAGGAGTGTTTCAGGATTCTGCAACTGTCGACTTCAAGAAGGGATACTTTTCGGGATTTGAGAATTTCAAGGTAAGTGTACTCACATATTCGGCCAAGGCCCTATCTTAAGTACTTAGATCTATTTGTTTTAACCGAAAACTAATCGATTCAAGGGATCTAGTGATTAGCCGATTTCAAAGGAGAAGAATACAAGTTTCCGGGATTTGTTGGTGTCCCAATCGGCAACAAGGTAGGTTTTAAGTATACAAATCCTACTAGGATTTGGTTTTATAGCCGAATAGGCTTTATGCTAATATATTAAGGTTGGCTGAATGTAGGAATTGAGATCTAAGGCATTAGATCAAAGCTTTTCGGGATTTAAGTGAACCGCTAAGCAAATCAGGTGTGTACCCTACCCTAAGTTTTAATATGTTCATGGCTATGTTTTAAATTAAATGTGTTACTAAGAATGTGATATTATGACTAAGGTACCATGTAATGGTACAAAAGTACTCAGGTACGTTTCCTACTCCTACTAGGAATATGAAATTATGTTATATATGTAACATGTGAAAAGTGATAAGAATGTGAAATTAAGTAATATGCATGATATGTATGATATGGGGCATATGGGTTATTGAAAAGGGGAAGTGAATGTGGTGACCTAAGACCACGAGATCTGACTGTGGTGACCTAAGACCACGATATCTGAATGTGGTGACCTAAGACCACGAAATCTGAAAGTGGTGACCTAAGACCACGAAACTATAAGGGCGATGAGCACGTCAACTGCAGCGGCTGCCTTCGATGGTGTGTAGCGGATGGAGGGTCGACTTAGTAGTCCCCACGGTGTGCACGTTGGTAGGGGAAGTGTAGCGGATGGCTATCTAGGTTTGGGTTTGGGTTACATCATTATTTTTACCTGTTATATGAATATGTGATAAGATAATGCATGCCTGAAATGTTAATTCTTAGTGTTGGTTACACATTGAGTCTGTTTGACTCACCCCGCTGTGGGACTATTTTCAGGTGACGATCAGTAATGGACCGGGTTCGGCAGAAGCTTAGGGATGGCCA
This sequence comes from Gossypium australe, assembly GCA_005393395.2. NCBI lineage: Eukaryota > Viridiplantae > Streptophyta > Magnoliopsida > Malvales > Malvaceae > Gossypium > Gossypium australe. Next base: position 131,314,756 of record CM016626.1, on the reverse strand, counting down.
TGCACAGCAAGAAATTTACGATTTGGACTTTTATTTTATTTAAGTATTTTAAATTTTAATTTTGGGATTATTTGATGTAATAAGGCTATAGTTGAATTTCTTTATTTTACTTTTATTTGTTACTGCGAACTATTATTAATTAATGAATTAAGTAAATTTATTTTAAAACAAACCCTAAAACGTTTTGTCACCTAAGTAAAGGGTTTTTGGTAAAATAAACTTGTTTTCAATTCAAGCCCAACCCAATAATAATTTTTCTTTCAAAACACATAGTCTTTCCAAAGTAATAAACGAATTTTGGAACCGGTTTCCTTCGAGGAACATACCAGATCCGGTCAAGGCTCGTGGGCCGGGTTTGGGGTGTTTCATATTAGGCATATTGAATAAAAAGTGACATTTGAGAAGAAACCTGTATTATTATTATTTGGTATAAATAACCCCTGACATAAATTCATAACTTGCAAATATTAAAAAAACTACTTAGGCGAATATAACTACGGGGCCTTATTACCTAAAATTCCCAAAATAAAACTTAAAGAAAACCGAAAATAATCTATGAAAATAAAAGACTTGATGGCCCCTCGAGTCGTCTCGGCTCCCATGTCCACGATCTACTGCTCATCTGAAAAGTTAGGGAAAAAATAGGGTGAGTCACCAAGACTCAGTGTGTAAATCTCCAAAACACATAAAATGCTTGGGCCCATAAACACATTATGAGATCGATTTAATGCAATTCTAGGGGTTTTAATTAGAAAGAGATTTCAATTAATCAACCCAGGGTTAGAAGTTAGTAGCCTCGAAAGAGGTATTAATATAAATTAGGGAATCCTACGGATCAAGTCAAGTGAATAAATCGTCTGGTTCAGCGTTAAATAACAAGTGAAGTCTAGGTGGATTGTTCCTCGGGTATTGTCCTAATCAATTGGTTTTTCCCACAAGTATTTTCCCAAATTCATCCTCTTTGTCTTTGCATCTTTAGCTTAGTTGTTAGTTAATTAATAATTCACTTTTATTCTTAGGCTAAATAATAAAAAGAAAGTTAGTATTAGTACTTCTAGTTCCTTTGGTTTCGACAATCCGGTCTTGCCACTAAACTATACTACTGTTCGACAGCTGCGTGTAACATCCTAGAATTAGGGGTTCTGCATTTTGCACTATTTCTTGTGTTTGGCTCGTTAAGCAAGTTATTTTGGTGTGTTTGGGGGTCCTGGGGAGGCTAGGGGTCAAGCCGGAGCCTTGGTGAAATTTTGCTTCTTGGGCATTTTAGGGGGGAAAGTTGGTTAAAGCAGGCCTTAATAATATTTTCTTGTGTTTGTGGACACAAGATGGAATGTGGTAGAGTCGCAAGTGACACCACTTAAGGAGCAGGGAAGTGGCGTCACAAGGGTGCAGGAGGGGGAAGGAGTTCGAGTCTCGTCAGCAGCATCTGGGAGCTTTATTTTTTTGTGCTTAGGGAGGTAAGGTGTTGGCATTCGGCTGGACTCTTCTTGATGGTTGTTGAAGGAGTCAAAACATTTGAAATGAGTGGACATGAGGAATTGGTGGAGTTTGAATTGGTCAAACCAATTCAAATAGATGTTGGAGAGTGGAAGTAGGAGCAAATCAAGGGATTTGGTGAAGGTGGGAACTGTTGGCCGAATGTTGGAGAGTGGGGAGGGGAAATTTTGGCTATGTGTTGTTGAGGCTAGGGAGTGACGGCATTGGGTGTGTGTTAGCAAAATCGAAAGCTTGGAGGAGTGTGTGCCGAATTTGTGAGAGAGCTTTTTGTGTTCCATTTCGGGTTGCCTAACTTTTGTGCCCCGAAACTCCCTAAGTGCATCTAAGGTCTCTACTTGTGTATTTCTTTTTGTTTCTTCTCAACTTCTCCTCATCTTTTCTCTTTTGTTGTCAAACCTTCCCATTCGTACATTGCTTTTCCTTCAAGGTTACCAAAGGCACCTTTGGCCGAATCTAGCCTTAACTCCTCTATACCTAAGCCAAATCTCTCCTCACCATCCACCCTTCCCTTTCAACTTTCTTTTCCTTCTCTTTGCTACTATCTTCTTCTCAAGCTGAATCCTCTTTAGGTTTTTCTTTTCTTTTAGCCGAAACCTTGCTACCTCTCATCTTTATTCCTCCTTTTTGTCCTTTCATCTTGAATATTAGCTGTATACCAAGGAGCAAGGTGTAAGTGGGATTGCTGAAGGTCCTTTTTCATTCGATTGTGATAGTTCAAAGTAATATGTTCACTTATTCATATGATTTTCTTCTCTTTTTTCTTTATCTAAGTTATGACCGCACGACTAAACCTTCAATATCAGTTATTTTCTTTCCATATCTTTCACCTCTTGTGGCCGTAGGTAGGAGGGTTCTTTTGGGCAGTGAATCCGTTCTGGTCTCTCAAGTCTTCGATAAGCGGTCGCTGAAATCAGAGCTTTAAAATTTATAAAACGAATGATCAAACCTAGAAACTAACTCTGACAATGATTAAAGGCAAGTGTACCTATCGAACAGTAGTATAGTTTAGGCAAGACCGGATTGTCGAACCCAAAGGAACTAAAAGTACTAATACTAACTTTCTTTTTATTATTTAACCTTAAAAATAGAACGAAGTTGCTTTTAAACTAAATTTACGATGACTAAGCTAAAGACACAAAGATAAAAAGAACGAATTGGGAAATAGCTTGAAGAAAAACTCAGTTAACTACGACAATACGCTTAGGAAGAATCCACCTAGACTTCTCTTGTTACCTAACACTGAACCATATGATTTCTTTACTTAGCTTGATCCATAGGACTCCCTAACCTATATTAAACCTTCTCTCGAGGTGAATAACGTCTAACCCTAGGTTAATTAGTGGAACTCTCGTTCACTTATAATAACCCCCTAGAATAGTAGTAAATCAATCAATGGACTCCCATATTAGGTTTCACCCTAATCCGGCAAAATCTTGTAACCCTATCTCTAGGCGTTCGATCAACTCTGCTTAATTATGTTAGATCTACTCTTAGGCAGGGTCTATTCCTCCTCCACCTAAGCACATCAGATTTGGATTAAGCAACATAATTAAGAACAAACTAAGTAATTATCATATAATTCAGAAATCAAATAACAAAATTCATCTAGGTTTCATCCCCTTCAGGTATCTGAAGGGTTTAGTTCATAATAAATAAAAAGAACATCTCAAGAGAAAAGATAAAACAAAACATAAGAAAACCCTAAAACCCCCTGAAGGATTTGAAGGAGAATTCTGCCGTCTTGAGTATAATTCCGGCTTCTTAGGATGGATCAACTGGCTATCCTCACGTTATTCCCTGACTCTGTCCTTTTCAGCTTGGCTCATTGGCCTAGCTTTGATGCCTCTTCAAAGGTGGCACTTACGGGATATTTATAGGCTTTTAGAATGCGATTCTTTCTCTTTAAGTATTCTTTTCTGACTGAAATTGCTCTTTCCAGCGATAGAGGCACGGCCATAACACACGCCCGTGTGAATCGACTTCAGACCGTGTTCAGATTTCTAATTTGAGGCACGGCCGTGTGAGGCGGGGTTGAGGTCGTGCTCTAGGTGATTGTCGAGGCACGGCCGTGTGGACTTCGGGCCAGGCCGTGTCAATCTCGTGCTAAGGCCTATTTACTCCGTTTTGGGCCCTTTTTGTGTTCTTTTCATCCTCGGGTGCTTTCCTAGGTATAAGACATGACAAGAAAGGATTACAAGCACCTTTTTATATAAATCAAGGAATAAATCATCGAACAGTGAGCTAAATACGGGATTAAAATATGTTATAATTACGGTTTATCAGTAAGCACAAGGTACTATGGGTTCTTCTGCTCCTTCTTTCCTTTCGGTCTTTTGGGGGTCATAGCCGAAGTGGTTTTTCCTTAATGTTATGTGCGGCTAATCAGTTATGTTCTCCTAATCATTAAACCAAATGTGGTTTTCTCTTTCATACCTGATTACTTCATCATGTTGTAATATTGTCTTTGATGATTCGTGATAGACTTTCGCTAGATAAGTCGAGCATACTACAACCGAATCCGTGGCAGTGTGATTCCTCGTTTTCTTAAGGTAAGGAGTTTTTTTTAGTCTTATACGATTAGACTTTCTTCCATTTTACTCTGCCATTAATCAAATCTTTTGGTTAGCCAACCAACGTTTTCTCTGAGTACTGATCAAGTCTCTCCATGGATGCAAGTGTCAGTCAATCTAAGGAAGGGAGTTGACCCGTAGTCTCTACTCCTAAGTTTAAAAGACGTGCGGTGTCAGCGGTTCGAGATTTTTCTCCAGGCTGTGGTAGGGAGCCGACATCTGCCTGGGATAGACAAATAGCTGTTATCCCTGCTAGTGAGAGCGTCGACGTAGAGAGTCTAGTTTTACGCGTAATCAGGTGTGTAATACTCACACGTTTCTTTACTATTTTGCGTTAACAACTGTATTGGCTAAAAGCCAAAATGACAGTCCAAACAGTCAAGATACCTTTGCGAGTAAGATTGAAGGGACCAAGTAAGTTTCATTGTAATTGCTTTCCATATTGTATGGTTATGTATAACTTAGCTAACTGCTGTAAACTGATAACATACTTGCATGGGTTTTGGGAGACGATGAAAATGGAAGTGTTATTCAGTGATTATTGTCACAGTGGTCTGGGACCACAGTGGTTTGGGACCACGTATACATATGTTTATGAGTGATTTGTCTCAGTGGTCTGGGACCACAGTGGGTTGGCCCCACGTATGCTTATCAGAGATCGTCACAGTGGTCTGGGACCACAGTAGGTTGGCCCCATGTTTATATATTCTTTGACTCTGTCACAAGGGGCCTGGGACCACAGTGGCTTGATGCGACGGGTGTTTTGGTTGGTGCTGGTGACTTAGAGGATGGAAAACTAGGTTGGGCTGGGTTGCATTGCATACACTATTGATATGCCATGTTATTAGGGCTTAGGCCCAAATTGTGTTCGTAGGGGAATTACACACTGAGTCTCGGTGACTCACCCCTCTGCTTAATTTTGCATGTAATCACTAGATCGCGGGTTTGGAGCCAGGGTGGACTCGAGGTGGCCATGCATTACTACTTCTTTCGTAAACTACATTTCTTTACTTGAACTCATCTTAATCTGGGATTTTATTATGTAATAAGGCTGCTATAAATTTAATTTGGGTTTTGATCTAATGCTGATATTATATATTTTATAAACTGTCCAAATAAGGCTTTTTTAAAGATTAAAAACGTAAACAAATAGTTTTCAAAGTGTTAACAGAAGGCGGCTTGCAAATAACTAATTAATATGAAGATTTTATTAAAACTGCAACATTGCTTTCAAATGTCACGTTTATGAAATTCCTTGGTTTCGGCTTTTGTAAAAACAAATTTGTTTACAACCTTTTCGATCAATTTAATAAAAAGATGGTACGAAACCTACAAGCAAAAGAAATTTTTAAGTCGTTTTTAAGATGAAGACACTCAACGAAATTTTTTCTAAGTTACGATGTTTTCGTTAAAATTTCAAAACATCCTTTCCTGTAATACCAGATTTGGTCGTAACGTATTGACCGGGTTTAAGGTGTTACAATTTTGGTATCAGAGTCAGGTTTACAAAACTCGGCTGTGGGTTTGGGGTTCAAAATGTTTTCAAAAGTTGGTTTAGAAAAATACATATTTTTTGGAAGTATGGCATCCGAGTCTCCAGCACCAATCCACACTGTAAGTTTTCTTATTACTACTTGAATTCTTATGAAATATTGTGGTAGATAGTTTAGAGAAATACAACTCTAAGAATAGAGACCTTAGAAATACTTCTTGCGAAAACCTACTTCTAATGCTATTTTCATAAGGCTGTTCGGTAATAAACAGTGGAAGAAGTACTAATTCATAAAACTTTTAATCAGATTAAGTCTAATCGGTAGTCATGAGCACTAGAGGACATGGACGTGGTATGCGCGGCCGTGGTAGAGGCTGGGGTGTTGGAGCTGAACCCTCGGAATCAGGACATGGGATGGAAGGTGAAGCGTCGACATCACCAATTACAAAAGCAGGATTCCAAGACCAAACTGGTGGAGACGATGCTGTGTCTCAAGCTATGTTGCATGTTTTAGAACGGGTTGCTGGAGGAAGCACGAGATCAGTAGCTCAAAAATATGTTTCTGAGCGACTCTGAGCTAATGAGTCTGAGGTATTTAGGGGCATTTCTGGTGTGGCTCCTAATGTAGCTGAGTACTGGCTAGAAGCAGTTGAATGAATCATGGACGATCTTGATTGTACTGCAGAGGAAAAGTTGAAAGGGGCAGTGTCTCTTCTTCGAGATGAGGCATACCAGTGGTAGCTTACAGTGAGGGACGGTACTTCAGCTGACCGCATTACCTGGGACTTCTTTAAGGCAGCGTTCCAGGGAAAGTATATTGGGGCGAGCTATGTGGACGCTCAGAGGAAGGCATTTCTAAATTTGGTTCAGGGTAATAAGTCAGTGGTTGAATATGAGGCGAAATTCTTGCGATTAAATCGCTATGCCCGAGGTATCATCGCAACTGATCACGAGCGTTGTGTCCGATTTGAGGATGGTCTGAGGGACGAGTTGTGAGTACTGATAGCTCCGCAACGGGAAAGAGAATTTGTCATTCTGGTTGAGAAGGCAAAGATAGCCGAAGAGGTGAAGCGATCTGAAAAGTAGAATCAGGATAGGGACAGAGGTAGGAATAAAAGGAATTTTAGGTCGTCAAGATCTGCTGGGGGTTTCCAAAAGAGGCCTAGGTTGGATGGGCTGGGTCGAGTTGTGAAGCCTGTTGCTGTTTGTCGGTCTCAACCATGCGCTAGATGTGGGAATTACCATTTGGGGGAGTGATGGGCAAGAAACAGAGAATGCTTCAGGTGTGGATCTATAGGTCATCTGGTAAGGGGCTGCCCACAGGAGCCAAACAGGGCACGGCCAGCTGGTCAGGGTTATGCTCAAGTCGGAAGAGGTGGTCAGCAGCCGCTGAGAGGTCGTGGTCCGACCAGAAGGGAAAATAGCTTTGGTCGAGGGCGTGGAGCACCGGGCAAAGGTGTTGGGAATACAGATGCGAGATAGCTTGGATTGGTTTATGCAGCTAGATGCCGAGGGGAGGGCGATGCATCGGACGTCATAACCGGTACGTTTCTTATTTTTGGTTTGCCCTTTACAGCACTAATAGATGTTGGGTCTACACATTCATACATTGCTAGTACTGTGTCTGGAACTTTGAACATAGAATCTGAGGTTGCTTCTAAAGAAATGATTGTGATTAGCCCTTTAGGACAATCTGTAGTGGTGAACAAACTCTTTAGGAATGTGCCCTTAGAAGTGTAAGGGATTGTTTTCCCAGCTGACTTGATGGAACTGCCATTCGACGAGTTCAATTTGATCTTAGGCATGGACTGGTTAGTTAAGTATCGAGCAAACTTGGATTGTGCTGCTAAGCGTATGGTGTTGAAGACTTCTGAGGATAAGGAGGTACTAGTGATAGGTGAAAAAAGGAATTATCTGTCCAATGTTGTGTCTGCCTTAAAGGTCGAAAGGATGGTGCGGAAAGGGTGTGAGGCGTTCTTAGCTTTCATCAGTGCTCTAGAGGCGAAAGAGTTGGCTATAAAGGATGTTAAAATGGTGAAGGAGTTCACAGACGTCTTTCTAGAAGAGCTTCCAGGGTTACCTCCGGATTGCGAGGTGGAGTTCGGCATTGATCTTCTTCCGGGGACAGCTCCGGTGTCTATTGCCCCATACAGGAGGGCGCCGAAGGAGCTGGTGGAGCTTAAAGCCCAGATTCAGGAACTGTTGGACCGGGGTTTTATTCGACCAAGTGTGTCTCCGTGGGGAGCGCTGATGTTGTTCGTTAAGAAGAAGGACGGGTCGATGCAGATGTGCATTGACTACAGGCAATTGAACAAGTTGACGATTAAGAACAAGTACCCGTTGCCAAGGATTGACGACTTGTTCGATCAATTGCGAGGCGCTTCGGTCTTCTCGAAGATAGACTTGAGGTCAGGTTATCATCAGCTTAAGGTCAAGGAGGCGGATATTCATAAGACTGCTTTTCGAACCCGTTACGGTCACTATGAGTTCTTAGTGATGCCGTTTGGGTTGACGAATGCACCAACTGCGTTTATAGATATAATGAACCGAGTATTCCAACCCTATCTAGATCGGTTTGTCGTAGTTTTCATAGACAATATCTTGGTTTATTCAAGGACGGAAGAGGAGCATGATTCGCATCTTCGGGTGGTTTTGCAGATTTTGAAAGAGAAGCAGTTGCATGCTAAATTCAGCAAGTGTGAATTTTGGTTGAGGGAAGTTACTTTTCTAGGGCATGTTGTGCCTGCTGAGGGGATTAGGGTTGATCCCTGAAAGATTGAAGCTGTTTTAGATTGGAAACCACGAAGTCAATAACAAAGATTCGAAGTTTCCTTGGGTTAGCTGGGTACTGCAGAAGGTTTGTTGAGGGATTCTAGTTGATTGCTGCACCATTAACCAAGTTGTTACGAAAAGGGGTACCATTTTTCTGGTCAGATAAGCAACAGGAAAGCTTTGAGAAGTTGAAGAGGATTTTGACGGAGGCACCAGTGTTGATTCAGCCTGAGGCTGGGAAGGAGTTTGTCGTCTATTGTGATGCGTCGCACACAGGGTTAGGATGTGTGTTGATGCAACAGGGGAAAGTGGTAGCATATAAGTCTCGGCAATTGAGACCAAATGAAGTGAACTATCCCACGCATGATCTTGAGTTAACTGTGGTAGTGTTTGCCCTTAAGATTTGGAGACACTACTTGTATGGAGAGAGGTCAATTATCTACACAGATCACAAGAGCCTGAAATATCTCCTTACCCAGAAGGAGTTGAATCTAAGGCAGCGGAGGTGGATTGAATTGTTGAAAGATTATGACTGCTCAATTGAGTATCACCCGGGTAAGGCTAACGTAGTGGCAGATGCGTTGATCTGTAAGGTAATATCTAATTTGAGGGCAAAGTTTGCTCATCTCAGTTTGTATGATGATGGAAGCTTGTTAGCTGAACTTTAAGTGAAGCCTTCATGGGTAAGTCAGATTAAAGGAAAGTAGTTGGCAGATGAATCGTTAAGCTCTAAATTTCAGCTGGTGGAAGGTGGTGAGACAGAAGATTTTAGTTTGAACAGTGATGGAGTACTATGCTTTCGTGGAAAAGTTTGTATGCCGAAGGATGCTGAGTTGAGATAGAGGATTCTGCAGGAAGCGCACAGTAGTCCATACGCTATGCATCTTGGTGGGAGTAAAATGTATCGAGATTTGCGTGAGCAATTTTGGTTGTCAGGTCTGAAGCAAGAAGTTACCGAGTTTGTGAGTAAGTGCTTGACGTATCAGCAGGTGAAGGCGAAACATCAATTGCCTTCGGGGTTGCTACAGCAAGTGAAGATTCCACTTTGGAAGTGGGAGGGGATAACGATGGGCTTTGTTAGTGGGCTACCTCTTACGCCTACTAAGAAAGATTCAGTATGGGTGGTTGTCGATCGGTTGACGAAGTCTGCTCACTTCATACCCGTTCGAGTCGACTACTCGTTCAGAAGTTAACTAAGATGTATGTAGTAGAGATTGTGAGGTTACATGGGGTACCAGTGTCTATCATATCAGATAGAGACCCTAGGTTTACGTCGCGATTCTGGAAGGCGTTACATCAAGCGTTGGGTACAAGACTGGATTTCAGCACGGCGTTTCATCCACAGACTGATGGTCTGTCTGAGAGGGTAATTCAAATTCTGGAAGATATGCTGAGAGGGTGTGTTATCGACTTCAGGGGTAGTTGGAAAGATTTTCTACCGTTGGCAGAGTTTGCATACAACAGTAGCTATCAATCCAGTATTAAGATGGCACCCTATGAAGCATTGTATGGTCGTAAGTGTCGTACTCCTACCTACTGGACAGAGTTAGGTGAGCCACAGTTGTTGGGTCTAGAGTTGGTTTTAGAGACGGAGGAAAAGGTTAGATTGATTCGGGCTCGATTAAAGGAAGCTTCTGACAGGCAGAAATCTTATGCAGACCTGAAGCGTAAGGAGATAGAATTCGCAGAGGGTGATCAGGTTTTTCTAAAAGTCTCACCTTGGAAGAAGGTTTTAAGGTTTGGACGAAAGGGCAAGTTGAGCCCCAGGTTCATCTAGCCTTATCGAGTGTTGAAACGTGTGGGACCAGTAGCTTATCAGCTGGAGTTACCTCCGGAATTGAGGCAGATACATGATGTATTCCATGTCTCAATGTTAAGGTACTCTCACATAGTGCCGGTGAAAGAAATTGAAGTAAGACCTGATTTATCTTTTCAAGAGGAACCAGTTCAGATCTTAGACTGGGATGTTAAGGTATTGAGAAGGAAGACAATTCCGTTGGTTAAAGTTTTGTGGCGGAATCACGATTCAGAGGAAGCCACATGGGAGCCAGAGGATGTGATGCGACAGCAATACCCTCACCTCTTTTGATCAGGTAAATTTCGAGGCCGAAATTTCTTTAAAGGGGTAGAACTGTAACATCCTAGAATTAGGGGTTCTGCATTTTGCACTATTTCTTGTGTTTGGCTCGTTAAGTAGTGGACCCGTAGTCTCTGCTCCTAAGTTTAAAAGACGTGCGGTGTCGGTGGTTCGAGATTTTCTGCCAGGCTGTGGTAGGGACCCGACATCTGCCTGGGATAGACAAATAGAGGTTATCCCTGCTAGTGAGAGCGTCGATGTAGAGAGTCTAGTTTTACGCGTAATCAGGTGTGTAATACTCACACGTTTCTTTACTACTTTGCGTTAACAACTGTATTGGCTGAAAGCCAAAATGACAGTTCAAATAGTCAAAGATACCCTTGCGGGTAAGATTGAAGGGACCAGGTAAGTTCCATTGTAATTGCTTTCCATATAGTATGGTTATGAATGACTTGCGTAACTGCTGTAAACTAATAACATGCTTGCATGGGTTTTGGGAGATGATGAAAGGGAAAGTGTTATTCAGTGACTATTGTCAAAGTGGTCTGGGACCACAGTGGTTTGGGACCACGTATACATATGTTTATGAGTGACTTGTCTCAGTGGTCTGGGACCACAGTGGGTTGGCCCCACGTATGCTTATCACAGATCATCACAGTGGTCTGGGACCACAGTGGGTTGGCCCCACGTTTATATATTCTGTGACTCTGTCACAAGTGGTTTGGGACCACAGTGGCTTGATGCCACGGGTGTTTTGATTGGTGCTGGTGACTTAGAGGATGGAAAACTAGGTTGGGCTGGGTTGCATTGCATACACTATTGATATGCCATGTTATTAGGGCTTAGGCACAAATTGTGTTCGTAGGGGAATTACACACTGAGTCTCGGTGACTCACCCCTCTGCTTAATTTTGCATGTAATCACTAGATCGCGAGTTTGGAGCCGGGGTGGACTCGAAGTGGCCATGCGTTACTACTTCTTCCGTAAACTACGTTACTCTACTTGAACTCATCTTAATCTGGGATTTTATTATGTAATAAGGCCGCTATAACTTTAATTTGGGTTTTGATCTAATGCTGATATTATATATTTTATAAACTGTCCAAATAAGGGTTTTTTAAAGATTAAAAACATAAACAAATAGTTTTCAAAGTGTTAACAGAAGACGACTTGCAAATAACTAATTAATACGAAGATTTTATTAAAACCGCAACATTGCTTTCAAATGTCACGTTTATGAAATTCCTTGGTTTCGGCTTTTGTAAAAACAAATTTGTTTACAACCTTTTCAATCATTTAATAAAAAGACGGTACAAAACCTACAAGCAAAAGAAATTTTTAAATCATTTTTAAGATGAAGACACTCAACGAAATGTTTTCTAAGTTACGATGCTTTCGTTAAAATTTCAAAACCTCCTTTCCTGTAACATACCAGATTTGGTCGTAACATATTGACCGGGTTTGGGGTGTTACAGTGCACTTGCCTCAATCGTTGTCATAGTTAGTTTTTAGGCTCGATCATTCTTTATATAAATTTTTAAGACTCTGACATAACGATCACAAGCACTACAAGGGATTTTGATGATGCAATGGATGAACTAAAGAAAACCAATCAGCATGCTTATGATTGGTTGAAGGAAAAGAACCCTACTCACTGGTCAAGGTCTCACTTCTCAATTAGGAGCCATTCTGCCATGTTGGTGAATAATCTTTCTGAATCCTTTATTTTTCTTACTAATCATTAGCAATTCACTAATCCTTTATGTTATTTACTGGTAAATGATACTGGAAGTAAGAAGGAAACCTATTCTGACCTTGATGGAAATAATAAGGACCAAGATTATGTTGCTTATTGTCAAGAAGAAAGAAGAAGCTGACAAATGGAAAGGAATGCTGTGTCCAAAGATCAGGAAAAAACTGGATGTAAATATAAAAGATTCATTGAGGTAAAATTACCCTTTTTAATCTTTTTGATGCCTTTATTCTGACTTTATGTTGCTGGTCACATACTGTTTTAGTGAGTGTTTTTAATATGCATGCAATGGTTGTTGGTGTGTATGACTGTTTTTTTAATATACATGTTGTTGACTATTTTTTAATATGCATGCAGTGAATATTTTTTAATAATATGCATGCAGTGATTATTGGTGTGTCTGACTGTTTTTTTAAATATACATGTTGTTGATTATTTTTTAATATGCATGCAGTGATTGTTGGTGTGTATAATTGTTTTTTTAATATACATGTTGACTATTTTTTAATATGAATGTAGTGAGTATTTTTTTAATAATATGTATATAGTGACTTTTTTAGGGGGTGTGTGTGTGATTGTTGGTAGGGCTACTCACAATGTAGTTTTAATGATTGTTTTTTAACGAAGCATGGTAACTGTTTGTTTAGGTGTGTTCCATCACATGCTAGTGGGGACAGGTATCAGGTTGAATGTGGTTCAGGCAGCCAGCATGTGGTAGACCTAGTTGAGAATTCCTGCTCTTGCAGGAATTGGGATCTCACTGGCATCCCTTGCGTACATGCATTGGCTGTCATCCATCTAAAAGATGAGTTCCCAAAGACCTATGTACAAACTTGGTACACCAAACAAACCCAGCTTCAAATTTACTCCAACTTTATAAGGCTAGTAAGGGGTCCTAAACAATAGGTCTCTTTATCAAACATGCTACCAATACTACCTCATACACTAAGAAGGCCACCTGAAAGACCTACTAAGGTGAGAAGGAAAGAACCTGATAAACCACAAAGAATAGAAAGGTTGAGCAAGAGAGGGGTGAACATAAGGTGCAGTAAATGCAAAAGAATAGGTCAAAATAAGAGGAGTTGTAAAGGGGAAGTTGGCCAAAACATTCTAGTAAGTCATTTGCCTTAAGTTAAGTTATATTACTTCTGTTTATGAATTTGTTTGACAAATTTCACTTGTTCCTGTAGGTCAAAAGACATAAAATTGGTGTTCACAACCAAGTGGTTGCCCCAACTCAGCAACAGGCTACCCCAAATCAGCAAGAGAGTACTCCAACTTAATAGGCTGCCCCAACTCAGTTACAAACTGCCCCAACTCATCAACAAGCTACTACCCCAAGAGAAAAGCTCCCATTCAAGAGGAAACTAACCATTGTTAGATGGATGCCTCCTACTCAAGAGTCATCTATGATAGACCAATGATGACATTGTGAACAGACTTTATTTTGTTAACTTTTTGAAATTGTGTAAATTTGTCTGCTACTGATTTATTAACTTAGGTAGATTAATTTTTGTAAATTTGCCTATGATTGCTACTGTTGATAAACTTAGGCATTTAATCACTGAATTTTTTTGTAAATTTGCCTACAATTCACATCTGTTCAATTGTGTTGAATTGTAGGAAAATTTGGCAATATTTTGCCCCTCATTCCTTTTGTAAATAGTTTGACATTTTGGCCTTAATATATGAGCATTGATCCATGCAATTTGTGTTATCTCTTCTAACATATGAGAATTGAGAAAACAAATGTGTGAAAATTGAAAAGTACAAATGAAATGAAGATTAAACATTCTTTCAAGTCTTTCAACTTTGAAATGAAATAAAATATTACAAAACAACTTTCTAACTGTTGTAATCAACAACAATATTACAAAACAATTTGTAAGCAACAACCACGTATTATATCTCATTTTAAGTCTTTCAAGTTTGTAAACAACAACATGTGCTGGTTAGCCATGTATACCAACAACCATGTATTAACATAAGCAACAATATACCAACAGCCATGTATAACAACATAAGCAACAATATACCAAGAACAATATTACAAAACATAAGTTGGTTTTCAATACTGACAACAACATAAGCTGATTTAGGGTTTAAAAAACAACACAGTTAATAATACAAGCACCAAAAATCATGTTTTTCTCTCCCTTCTCCTTGCATCCTCCAATGTCCTCACTTTTTTCAAAAGACTCAACAACACAATTCGTGAATGGGCATCAATGGTGGATCAAACCAGATGAAAAATAGACATAGTTTTCAAAATCCACTGCCAAATTTCTTACTCCCAAAAAACCTCCTACCTAGATTGTCATTAGACCAAGACGTGTTTAATTTGGCTGGGTTTTCACAATAACACACCAGAATCACTTCAAGCATTTCCATTTTTCCTCTTCTCCTTTTTTTCTTCTCATCCTCTTTTTCCTTTTCTCTAACCCTAAATTGGTGCTTGTAGGGCTGTTAAATTAAGAGTAACCAGCTTGCTAAAGGGTTTTTTGACACCAAGGACGCCGTCATCTGCCATGTCACTTTGCCGTCACATCTGTGATAGAAAACGACAAAAAAGACTGTTTGTAACTTTTCGATTGAGTGACTAAAATGAAACGTAAGTGACTGTTTTGTCAGCTACCCCAAAATTGGGTGACTGTTGGTGCAATTTCCATAATAAAGAAATCTAATAATTTAAAATTCTAATAGATAAAATTTTATATAAACTAAAACATTAAAATATTTAGTATTAATTTGAAAGAAGAAAGGAAGCCATTGCTATATTTGATTCGTTACGCGGCATACTCTGTAACATCCTAAAAATAGGGGTCTGGCATTTTTGTGTTATTGCATATGTTGTGCTTGATAAGCTTGTTAATTGGGTGTGTTCGGGGGTCCTAGGGAGGCTCGAGTTCGAGCCCAGGTCCTGGTGAAATTTTGGTGTTGGGCACTTTTGTGACGTGAGCTAGTGGAGCCAGGACTTAGATGTAATTAATTGTATTTTAATAACACAAGATGAGAATATGGCCTTGTGGTGTTGGCGTCACTTATGAAGGAAGGAAGGTGGGGTTCGAATCCCACAAATAGCAGATTGGAAGGTTTTATTTTTGTGCTCAGGCAAGGGAGGTGGCTGAATGGAGATCAAACTCTGTAAGAGAGAGGGAAGACTTGGTCAAATAACTTGAATGGGTGATGGAGAGTGAATGGGGGAGTAAAGGAAGGGATATGGGAGTGTGGTGATAGTTGGCCAAAAATGGGAAGTGCATGGGGTGTGAATTTCGGCTAGAGTGGAGAGTAAGGTAGCAAATTCGGCATTGGGTGTGTAGCTTAGGGAGAAAAATCGAAAACCTCTTGGTGTGTGCCGAAATTCTCTAGTTAACTCTTAGTTTTTCTTTTTTTTCATTTTTGGCTTTTGCTCTTTTTGTATTTTAGTATTTCTATTCAGTCCCTTTGGCATTTTTTTTCTTTCCTTCTCTTCGTGCATTTCCTTTCTTCTTGTTCTATCGTTGGAAACTGGCCACTTGTGCAATTCTTGTTCAACCTTCCATGCCTTTCAATTGTTTTTCTTCTCAATAGCTGAACCCCCTACCTCTTTTCTTCTAGTTTTCAATAAGCTTGCTATGTTTCTACTTCTTTTGGATTCTTCATTTCGGTTAACCTCTTAGCCGAATCTTGGTGGTGGTGGTAGCTGAAGCTTGTCATTCCATTCAGTTTATCCTTGGTAGTTAGGTAATGGTTCTTCTTCTTCCACTTACTCTCGTTCTTTTTCTCTTGGCTCTGCTTAAGCCGAACGCAACCACTCTTTTGGCCTTGAATCTCTTGTGTTCTATTTTGGGATATGATCGAATCCTTCACAGTGCAACTCTAAACCTGTTGGTTCAATTTGCTTCGAAATCTCATTTTCTTGTTGGTAAGTGGTGGGGATGACCGTTTAGGGGTGTTAACTCTCTTATTTTGGTTGAAGTCTTTGGGACCGAAAAGGGTCTCTTCTCTCATTCTCTTTCTCTTATCTTGAATATGCATTACTAAAGGAATCTCTTCGCAAGGGGCACAGAATTCGGATTAATAGGAGGTGGGCTGATTCCCCTCTTCAGAATGGAGGGAAATATTCGTTGGTAAGCTTAACCGGGGCTCTTCTTTTGTCTTCTATTAAGTATTCAAAGATTCGGTTTTTGGCGTACGGGAGGACTAACTGTAACCGATTGTGTCCTCAGGTGCTTCAGAAAGTATCGTGTTTCGTTTTCCAAACAGGTGTGTAATCTCACACTGTCACCATGTAGTTTCGTAATACTCTACAATGTTGGTAAAAATCGAATCGCTGTTAGCTGCATGATTAATAATCTGGAGTGCTGCATGGAATCGAATAACTCGCTCTAATAACCTCAATTTTAAATTTGCTAAAAACATTGTTAACCGGTTGATTTACCAAAATGCCCTTAGTGGGCCGATTTACCAAAATGCCCTTGGTGGCCGATTTACCAAAATGCCCTTGGTGGGCTGATTTACCTAAAATGCCCTTGGTGGGCCGATTTACCCAAAATGCCCTTGGTGGGCCAATTTACCAAAATGCCTAAGAGGGTAAATTACCAAAATACCCCTGGATGCGAAATTACTAAAATACCCTCGCTAGGTTGAATGACTGTTTTACCCTCAATGTTGTCTGGTATCGTGTGTATGGTTACATTACACTTTTATATCTTGATATGTATGCTGCATTTTATCATGTTGCATGGGGCGGGTTAATGAATGAAGAGCAGTGTAGCCTAGTGGCATAGCCACAATATATATATATATATATATATATATTTATATATACATCTATACATAATTATGACTCTGGTGGCTCAGCCACAAATATTCTCTGAATAGCAGCTTGACTACAATATTGGTGTGATTGGCGGGGTGGGTTGACTTGATCCCTACAGGTGTGATTGGCTGGTCGGGGGTGTGATGGTTGGATTGGGTTGGGTTGCACTATTTCATTTGCACTTCCATGGTTATAGGGCTCAGGCCCAAATTGATGTCTTATGGGCTCGGACCTAGTAATGCCGGTTTAAGGAATTGCACACTGAGTTCTCGTAACTCACCCTTTTTCACTAATCTCGCAGGTAATCCCCAGCGATAGAGGACTTGGAGCCGTGGAGGACTCAGTGGTGGTCATACATTAGAGATTTCGCGCGAACCTTAGTAAATTCAGCTTTTACCTTATTTTTAAGATTGTTTAATTTGGGTGTAATGTTTTGTAATAAGGCCTCTAAACTTAAATTTCTTTTTAAACTTGCTTTCTATTATTATTTATTGTTAAATGCTTAAAACGGGAGTTTTCCTAAAAGTGTTAACAAATTGGTTTTAAAATATCACGTTTCCTCAAGTTTTCAAATTCGGATTTCATAATCAAAGCAATTTTTAAAATAATAACAACTCCTTAGAGAATCGGACCTTAAACGAGTCATATGGTTTTCAAAATAAATAACGAAACTCAGAATTTTCAAAAGAGGCGCAACATTTCCAACTAACTACTTTTCTAAACAATCGCTTAGCTTTTCCAACAGACATCTTACTTAAGGTTCCAACTTCTTAACAAACACGCGATCAATTTGTTTTTAAATGACCTTTCTATGTGACGCGCCAGATCCGGTTGTAACGTCTAGGCCAGATTTGGGGTGTTACATTTTATGGTATCAGAGCCCGGTTGCAAAACTCAGCTGTGGAATGGGTTCGAAAATGTTTTCAAATTTGGTTTAGAATATGATTTAGAAAATGTATGTCTTTATTGGAAGTATGGCACCACGAGTCTCCGGCACCAAATCCATAAGTTTTCTTATTGTATGATTGTTGATATGATGATGTTATGACTGTAGTAAGAAAACTGCTAGAAACTTCTAGTTATAGGAGCTAAGACTATAGAGACTGAGATGTTAGGAAATTCGAATCGCGAAAACAACTTTTATATCTGTTTTCCATAAAATATTTGTTAATCAATATTGGAACCATATACTAATTCATAAAATATTTTTAATCAGATTAACTCGACTTAGTAATATGAGTACCAGAGGATGTAGACGTGGTACACGCGGCCGTGGTAGAGGCCAGGGTGCAGAGGCTGGATCCTCAGAATCAGGGCATGTGCCAGAAGGCGAAGTGCCAGTATCGCCAGTGGCAGAAGCAGGGTCTCAAGATCGAACTGGAGGGGACGACGCTCTGTCCCAAGCTATGCTACGAGTTTTGGAACGGGTTGCTGGGGCAAGTACTGGGTCGGTAGCGCGTCGGTCTATTTCGGAGCGGCTCAGGTCGAATGGGGCCGAAGTTTTTAGGGGCAATATCTGATGTAGCCCCAAATGTAGCTGAATACTGGCTTGAGGCTATGGAACGAATAATGGATGATTTGGATTGCACGGCTGAACAGAAACTGAAAGGGGTTGTGTCATTACTAAGAGACGAGGCATACCAGTGGTGGCTCACGATAAGAGAAGGCACACAAGCGGATCGTATCACTTGGGATTTCTTTAAAGCGGCTTTCTAGGGAAAATATGCCGGGGCTAGCTATGTAGATGCTCTGTGAAAGGAATTTTTGAATCTGGTTCAGGGGAGTAAATCTGTGGCAGAGTACAAGTCGGAGTTTTTTCGTCTGAACCAGTACGCCCGGGGAATAGTCTCGACTGATTATGAGTGCTGTGTGCATTTTGAAAATGGGCTACGAGATGAGTTGCGGATACTGATAGCCCCGCAGAGGGAAAGAGATTTTGCTACGTTGGTGGAAAAGGCCAAAATTGCTGAGGAGGTAAAACGCTCTGAGCGACAGAACTGAGATAAGAAAAGGGGCAAGAACAAAAGAGATTCTGGGTTCTCAGGTCCTTCAAGGGGATTTAATAAGAGGCCTAGATTTGAGGGGCCAGCTCGGGTGGGAGTTCCAGCTACTACCAGTCAGTTGCAACCTTGTGTGGATTATGGAAAATTTCACTCGGGAGAGTGCTGGAAAAGAACTGGTGGGTGTTACAGATGCGGGTCTATGGATTATCAGTTTAGGGATTGTCCTCGAGAGCCGGTTCGGACAAAGATAGTACGTCACATATTTGTGCAGCCAGGGAGAGGTGCTCAATAGCCACCGAGAGGTCGTGGTCCAAGCCGAGGTGGAAATGGTTTAGGACGTGGTCGGGGAGCACCGAGCAGAGGTGCTAGTAACATTGGTAATACAGATGTGAGACAGCCGGGACTGGTTTATGCGACACGACGTCGAGAGGATGGCGACGCACCGGACATCATAACCGATACGTTTCTCATATTTGATGCGCCATTTATAGCTTTGATAGATGTTGGATCTACCCATTCATATGTTGCCTATACTGTGTCTGAGACTCTGGGTATTAAATCTGAGGTTGCTGCTAGGGAAATGTCTATGATTAGTCCCTTAGAACAATCTGTGGTAGTGAACAAGCTGTTTAGGAATGTGCCTTTAGACGTACAAGGGATTGTTTTTCCGACAGACTTGATGGAACTACCGTTTGGCGAGTTTGATCTTATCTCAGGCATGGACTGGTTAGTTAAACACCGTGCGAACTTGGATTACGCTGCTAAGTGTATGATATTAAAAACTTCAGAGAACGAGGAGGTGATGGTGATAGGAGAAAGAAGGGATTGTCTGTCTCATGTGATTTCGGCAGTAAAGGCCGAGAAGTTGGTGCGAAAGGGGTATGAGGCGTTTCTAACTTTTGTCAGTGCATTTGGTACTAAGGAATTGTCGGTTGGGGATGTCAGAACCGTGAAGGAGTTTCCAGATATTTTTTCTGAGGAGCTTCCGAGGTTGCCTCCAAACCGCGAGGTCGAATTTGGTATTGAGCTGTTACCGGGAATGGCTCCGGTGTCCATCGCCCCTTATAGGATGGCGCCGAAAGAGCTGGTAGAACTAAAAGCTCAAATTCAAGGGTTGTTGGGTCGGGGTTTTATCAGACCAAGTGTATCGCCGTGGGGAGCGCCGGTATTGTTCGTGAAGAAGAAGGATGGGTCGATGCGTATGTACATTAACTATCGTCAACTGAACAAGCTAACTGTTAAGAACAAATACCCGCTATCTAGGATTGACGACCTGTTCGACAAGTTGCGAGGAGCTTCAGTTTTCTCGAAGATAGATTTAAGATCGGGGTATCATCAACTAAGGGTCAAGGAGGTAGACATATACAAGACAACTTTCTGAACTCGTTATGGGCATTATGAGTTTTGGTGATACCGTTCGGATTAACGAATGCACCAGCCCCTTTTATGGATATAATGAATCGGGTCTTCCAACCCTATCTAGACCGATTCGTGATGGTGTTAAAGACGACATTTTGGTGTACTCAAGAACTGAGGAGGAGCATGACTCTCATCTTCGAGTGGTGCTGCAGATATTAAGAGAAAAGCAACTTTACACCAAATTCAGTAAGTATGAGTTTTGGCTGAAATAAGTGACCTTTTTGGGGCATGCTGTGTCTGCCAAGGGGATTAGAGTTGATCCTCGAAAAGTTGAAGCGGTATTGGATTGGAAGCCACCAAAGTGGGTATCAGAAATTCGAAGTTTTTTGGGTTTGGCTGGGTACTACAAAAGGTTTATTGAGGGGTTTTCGTTGATTGCTGCAACCCTAACTAAATTACTGCGTAACGGAGTACCGTTTGATTGGGCTGATAAACAGCAGGAAAGTTTTAAAAAGTTGAAGAATATTCTGACTGAAGCACCAGTGTTGATTCAGCCTAAGGCTGGGAAAGAATTCTTTGTTTATTGTGATGCGTCACACACAGGTT
Organism: Gossypium australe; assembly: GCA_005393395.2. Classification (NCBI taxonomy): domain Eukaryota; kingdom Viridiplantae; phylum Streptophyta; class Magnoliopsida; order Malvales; family Malvaceae; genus Gossypium; species Gossypium australe. The sequence goes on along the minus strand of CM016626.1, from coordinate 131,293,826 downwards.
TGGGTTGTGTATTGATGTAAGAAGGGAAAGTAGTGGCATACGCATCACGTCAACTAAGGCCACATGAGGTGAACTACCCCACTCACGATTTAGAACTAGCTGCGGTGGTGTTCGCTTTAAAGATATGGAGACATTACATGTATGGAGAAAAGTCGATTATCTATACGGACCATAAGAGTTTTAAATATCTCCTTACCCAAAAGGAGTTGAATTTAAGGCAACAGAGGTGGATAGAATTGCTGAAGGATTGTGACTGCTCGATTGAGTATCACCCGGGTAAAGGCAACATGGTGGCAGATGCATTAAGTCGTTAAGTGATATCAGATTTGAGAGCAATGTTTGCTCATCTCAACCTTTATGAAGATGGTAGCTTGTTAGCGAAACTTCAGGTGAAACCGACGTGGGTAGATCAGATTAAAGAGAAGCAATTGTTGGATGAATCGTTGGGTTCTCGGCTTCAGCAGGTGAAAAGTGGAGAGACAGTGGATTTTGGCCTGAACAATGAAGGGGTATTGTGTTTCTGTGGAAGAGTTTGTATGCTGAAGGACTCTGAGTTAAGATAGACGATTCTGCGAGAGTCGCATAGTAGGCCATACGCTATGCATCCCGGTGGAAGTAAGATGTACCGAGATCTACGAGAACAGTACTGGTTGCCAGGGTTGAAACGTGAGGTTACCGACTTTGTAGGCAAATGTTTGACATGTCAACAAGTAAAGGCGGAACGTTAGCTGCCTTCGGGATTGCTGCAACCGGTGAAGATTCCACTGTGGAAGTGGGAGAGGATAACGATGGATTTTGTTAGTGGGCTACCCTTGACGCCTACTAAGAAAGATTCGGTGTGGGTAATCGTTAACCTGTTGACTAAGTCCGCTCACTTCATACCGGTTCGCATTGACTACCCACTTCTGAAGTTGGCCAAGTTGTATGTGGCAGAAATTGTGAGGCTGCATGGGGTACCAGTGTCCATCATATCGAACAGGGACCCTAGGTTCGCATCTCGGTTCTGAAAGGCTTTACATGAAGCGTTGGGTACAAGATTGGACTTTAGTATAGCGTTCCACTCACAGACGGATGGTCAGTCAGAAAGAGTAATCCAGATTCTGGAAGACATGTTAAGGTGTTGTCTGATTGACTTCAGAGGTAGTTAGGAAGATTATTTGTCGTTAGCAGAATTCGCGTATAATAACAGCTACCAATCCAGGATTCAGATGGCACCCTACGAGGCGTTATATGGCCGTAGGTGTCGTACTCCTACTTGTTGGACTGAATTGGGTGAGCGACAGTTGTGGGGTTCAGAATTGATTTCGAAAACTGAGGAGAAGGTGAAGTTGATTCGGGCTCGGTTGAAGGAAGCTTCTGATAGACAGAAGTCATATGCAGATCTGAAGCGTAAGGAGATAGAATTTTCAGTGGGGGATTATGTTTGAAAGCCTTACCTTGGAAGAAGATTTTGAGATTTGGACGGAAGGGCAAGTTAAGTCCTAGGTTCATTGGGCCTTATCGGATAGTGAAGCGTGTGGGACCGGTCGCATACCAGCTTGAGCTGCCCCTGAGTTGAATCAGATACATGATGTATTTCATGTTTCGATGCTGAGGTGCTACAATTCAGATCCATCTCATATAGTGCTAGTGGAGGAGACTGAGGTTAGACCTGATCGATCATTTGAAGAAGAACCAGTGCAGATTTTGGATTGGGGTGTTAAAGTATTAAGGAAGAAGCCCATTCTGTTAGTCAAGGTGTTGTTGCGTAATCACAGTTCAGAGGAAGCCACGTGGGAGCCGGAAGAGGCAATGCGGCAGCAATACCCTCGTCTTTTTTAATCAGGTAAATTTCGGGGCCGAAATTTCTTTAAGGGGGTAGAACTGTAACATCCTAAAAATAGAGGTCTGACATTTTTGTGTTATTGCATGTGTTGTGCTTGATAAGCTTGTTAATTGGGTGTGTTCGGGGGTCCTAGGAAGACTCGGGTTCGAGCCCAAGTCCTGGTGAAATTTTGGTGTTGGGCACTTTTGTGAGGTGAGCTAGTGGAGGCAGGACTTAGGTGTAATTAATTGTATTTTAATAACACATGATGAGAATATGGCCTTGTGGTGTTGGCGTCACTTATGAAGGAAGGAAGGTGGGGTTCGAATCCCACAAACAACAGATTGGAAGGTTTTATTTTTGTGCTCAGGCAAGGGAGGTGGCTGAATGGAGATCAAACACTGTAGGAGAGAGGGAAGACTTGGTCAAATAACTTGAATGGGTGATGGAGAGTGAATGGGGGAGTAAATCAAGGGATATGGGAGTGTGGTGATAGTTGGCCAAAAATGGGAAGTGCATGGGGGTGAGAATTTTGACTAGAGTAGAGAGTAAGGTAGCAAATTCGGCATTGGGTGTGTAGCTTAGGGAGAAAATCGGAAACCTCTTGGTGTGTGCTGAAATTCTCAAGTAACTCTTAGTTTTTCTTTTTTTTCATTTTCGGCTTTTTCTCTTTTTGCATTTTGGTATTTCTATTCAAGTGTTTCAGATTTTCCCTTTGGCATTTTTTTTCTTTCATTCTCTTCGTGCGTTTCCTTTCTTCTTGTTCTATCGTTGGAAACTGGCCACTTGTGCAATTCTTGTTCAACCTTCCATGCCTTTCAATTGTTTTTCTTCTCAATAGCCAAACCCCCTACCTCTTTTCTTCTAGTTTTCAATAAGCTTGCTACGTTTCTACTTCTTTTGGATTCTTCATTTTGGTTAACCTCTTAGCTGAATCTTGGTGGTGGTGGTAGCTGAAGCTTGTCATTCCATTCAGTTTATCCTTGGTAGTTAGGTAATGGTTCTTCTTCTTCCACTTACTTTCGTTCTTTTTCTCTTGGCTCTACTTAAGCCGAACGTAACCACTCTTTTGGCCTTGAATCTCTTATGTTCTCTTTTGGGATAGGACCGAATCCTTCAGAGTGCAACTCGAAACCTGTTGGTTCAATCTGCTTCAGAATCTCATTTTCTTGTTGGTAAGTGGTGGGGATGACTGTTTAGGGGTGTTAACTCTCTTATTTTGGTTGAAGTCTTTGGGACCGAAAAGGGTCTCTTCTCTCATTCTCTTTCTCTTATCTTGAATATGCATTACTAATGCAATCTCTTCGCTAGGGGCACGAAATTCGGATTAGTATGAGGTAGGCCAATTCCCCTCTTCAGAAGGGAGGGAAATATTCGTTGGTAAGCTTAACTAGGGCTCTTCTTTTGTCTTCTATTAAGTATTCAAAGATTGGGTTTTTCGCTTACGGGAGGACTAACTGTAACCGATTGTATCCTTAGGTGCTTCGGAGAGTATCGTGTTTCATTTTCCAAACAGGTGTGTAATCTTACACCGTCACCATGAAGTTTCGTAATACTCTACAATGTTGGTAAAAACCGAATCACTGTTATCTCCATGATTAATAATTCGGAATGTTGCATGGAATTGAATAACTCGCTCTAATAACCTCAGTTTTAAATTTGCTATAAACATTGTTAACCGGTTGATTTACCAAAATGCCCTTGGTGGGCCAATTTACCAAAATGCCTAAGAGGGTAAACTACCGAAATACCCCTGGATGCAAAATTACTAAAATACCCTCGCTGGGTTGAATGACTGTTTTACCCTCAATGTTGTCTGGTATCGTGTGCATAGTTACATTACACTTTTATATCTTGATATGTATGCTACATTTTATCATGTTGCATGGGGAGGGTTAATGAATGAAGAGCAGTGTAGCCTGGTGGCATAGCCACAATATATATATATATATATATATATATATATATATATATATATTTATATAAACATCTATACATAATTATGACTCCGGTGGCTCAGCCACAAATATTCTGTGAATAGCAGCTTGACTGCGATATTGGTGTGATTGGAGGGGCGGGTTGATTTGATCCCCACAATTGTGATTGGCTGGTCGAGGGTGTGTTGGTTGGATTGGGTTGGGTTGCACTATTTCATTTGCACTTCCATGGTTATAGGGCTCAGGCCCAAATTGATGTCTTAGGGTTTAGGGGATTGCACACTGAGTTCTCGTAACTCACCCCTTTTCACTAATCTCGCAGGTAATCCCAAGCGATAGAGGATTTGGAGCCGTGGAGGACTCAGTGGTGGCCATACATCAAATATTTCGCGAGAACCTTAGTAAATTCAGCTTTTACCTTATTTTTAAGATTATTTAATTTGGGTGTAATGTTTTGTAATAATGCCTCTAGATTTAAATTTCCTTTTAATCCTGCTTTCCATTATTATTTATTGTTACATGCTTAATACAGGAGTTTTCCTAAAAGTGTTAACAAACTGGTTTTAAAATATCACGTTTCCTCAAGTTTTCAAATTCGGATTTCATAATCAAAGCAGTTTTTAAAATAATAACAACTCCTTAAAGAATCGGACCTTAAACGAGTCGTATGGTTTTCAAAATAAATAACGAAACTCAGAATTTTCAAAAGAGGCGCAACATTTCCAACGAACTACTTTTCTAAACAATCACTTAGCTTTTCCAACAGACATCTAACTTAAGGTTCCAACTTCTTAACAAACACGCGATCAATTTGTTTTTAAAAAACCTTTCTATGTGACGCGCCAGATCCGGTTGTAACGTCTAGGCCGGGTTTGGGGTGTTAGATACTCGGATGGTATAGATAAAGGTAGAAGAAGGGATGAGTGGGGTTTTCACTGTTTTCCAGTTCACTCTAGTTTCTGCAAACTTGAATCTGATCTCATACTGTACTCTGCTACAAGCTGCGCAAAAGATGATGACTTGTTTTCTAGCAATCTAGCCGGAGAATCGAATTCTTCAATGACTCCTGTAATAATTGAAAAACAAGGTTTTAAACCAGTTGCATTTCGACAAATCCAACAGCTAATAAATCACGAATATCATACTGACCTTGGCTTAGAAGCAGAACCATATCACTGTCAAGAACTGAAGTTATACGGTGAGCAATTGTTATAACTGTAGTGTTCGAAAAATGCTCCCTTAGAGTTGTCTGTATCAGATTATCAGTAACCGTATCCACGGATGTCGTAGCTTCATCGAGCACCACGATCTTACTTTTCTTCAACAGTACACGCCCGAGACAAACCAACTGCCTTTGACCCATGCTCCAATTATCTCCGTTCTAACTAACTGCACAGCAAGCGCTATAATACAGTAAAATGTTTCTTCAATAATCAACTAGTATTCCCTATATGATAGAATATCGAACCTGTCGAATCGAGCCGCCCTTCCTTCTTTCTAACTTCGTCCCCGAGTTGGCACATATCCAATGCCTTTAAAGAAATACAAACACACAAACCTTCAAATATGAACCATAAGCGACGGTGTCGTATCAGAAAAAGAACCAAATGAACCCCACCTCCCAAATCTGTTCATCTGTATACTCTTCAAGAGGATCCAAGTTGCTACGTACAGTCCCCCCGAACATGGTAGGATCCTGAGGAATGATGCTGAGTCTTGACCGCAAATCATGCAGTCCGATCGATGAGATGTTGACACCGTCAATTATAATCTGGCCTGCTGCAGGTTCGATTATCCGGAAAAGTGATTGTATAAGAGTTGATTTACCACTGCCTGTTTTTCCTACAATGCCAGTTTTCAACCCTCCTGGAAATGTGCATGTCAGACCTCGCAAGACGAGAGGCAAGTGTGGGGCATACTGTACCTACGTCAATCATCATCAATTAATTAAAAAAAAAAAAAACTATACGAATCAAATTCATAAACAACAAAACCTGCATTACCTGCAGATTAAGAATATTAACTTCTCCGTGCAATGGCCAAGAACGTTCTGGGCAATTAGTTTCTATCACAAGCGCAGACTCACTAGGAATGCTACTGTACTGAAGCATTCTCTCAACCGATACAATTTGATTCTCCATATTGCAAATATTCCATACAAGCCTAGTTTGCAATAAATTTAGATTGAGTCCGTATGTAACAGCTAACCCCGCAATGGCTAAACAAAAGAAAATACATTCCATCATTTTCCCTTAACATTCTTTATCTAGAATGATATGGTAATCAATGAAGATGAGATGAAAATCATCTGCAATTGCTTACCCGGATTAATAACTCCCTTTGGTACGGAGATCAAAATGAGCAGACCAAAAGCAAAAGTAATAGAAGACAACATGTCCAGGCGGAAGCACAGCCATTCCTTTGCACAAGACATGAAATTTTGGACGAGAATAGGAGTCATTCAATGTCAAGTTTGTCTCTTGGAATCTTGATTCTTGATCAAAGCTCCTGATAGTTGTAACGCCTAAAAGTGTTTCAGCAAAATGCTGTATTACTGGAGCTTTGGATACACCAACCAAACGTGCAAGTTCTCGTGCAGAAGATATGTAATATTGCTGCAAGTCCAAGTGTTATGTAAGGTTGAATGTATATATATTATATGATAGAAACTTCAAACTTTACAATATATCGATACATGGTTTGCATGTAAGCAAAGTCCTGTATTCTATAGCCACAATTTACCAGACAAACTAGAGAATGAGGTGACAAGAATTACCTGGTACCAAATGCAGGTAACAATGACAGGGATAAAAATGATAAATATCTGCCAAGCACCCTGAGACATGGCAACAATGATTCCAAGTAGATTGATAACCGAAAAGGCAAATCCCCCTACTTGGTATGGAATTCTCAAATCCACAGCATTTTGATCTTAGAAGCCTATACGAGGCAGGGGAAAAAAAGATCAAAATCATACAAACAAACCAGAAAAATGGTTAAAAAGCCCAAAATTTGAAGCATAAAAGGAGTGTATAAAGATAATTTACTCTGTTTAGAATTCTTCCGCTAGGTGTGGAGTCAAAGAAAGCCATAGGAGCACGGAATATGCAGGAATGCATCTTTTTGAAGAGAAGAGCGGCTGTTTTGTATCCGACTGTACTAAGAAGCATGGCTCTGGTAAGGACCGAAAAGGCACTTGAAATGGCCAAAACTAAATATACAATTATTAGTGTAAAGCTCCCAACTGGAGGTTCGACATCGGCAGACGTAGGAGAGGCCCAAGCCATCCAGTAATTGCTACCAATTTGGAAAGTCTGAAAGAGAATCTGCGCCAGCAACATCAAAGGGACCAGAGAGCCTCCATATGCTGTCGTGATATATTTCCAATAGATGGAAAACCCGACTTTTCCTTTCTCTCGTTCCTCTTCTTGAACAAGTTGTCCTTTTGGCCCAACATCTTCTACTTTATCGCTCTCATTACCCTGAGCACTTTTCAAACCATCATCCCCTTCAACACCTTCACTCCTACTTTGTTCTGAATCAGTTCCGGTCTCAACGGCACCAATGGCTGACAAAGCTTTCTTATGTGCACCCACAAGGACCAAAAAATCGGTCCCTGAATTGAGAATGTCATAATACTTTCCAGCTTGTGTAATCCTTCCATCTTCCATAACCTAATACAAATGTACACATTAAATCTAGTAATGTCAATTTTTTTTATGAATCCAAGGAAAAATTTTAAAAAGCTTACCAAGATAAGATCAGCAGCTGGCAAAAACTCAACTTGATGAGTGACATATATCACTGTTTTCGAAATCAAACTGCATAGCAAAACTTCCTGTCATCCAAAGATAAAACCAAGATACTTAAGCAATGCATCAACAGAATAAGGAAGTTCAAAAATAAAAGAGAAAGCTGGCCAATAGGAAATATTGATAGAATTTCAATTAGTTATCACTTATCAAACACAGAGAAGTAAAGCTGTTACTTAAGAGTCACCTTGAATAAATGAGATCCTGTGTGTGCATCCACAGCACTGAAAGGATCATCAAGGAGATAGATATCGGCATCTTGGTACAGAGCACGCGCAATCTGTACTCTTTGCTTCTGTCCACCGCTCAAATTGATTCCCCTCTCACCGATAACGGTCTGATCACCAAATGGCAGGATTTCAAGATCCTTTTTGAGGGCACAAGCTTCAAGTATTCTGTCATACCTCTCTCGATCCATATCCTTTCCGAACAATATATTCTCCTCAATCTTGCCACTTTGAATCCAAGGTGATTGAGCAACATAGGCCTTTGTACCACACAACTTAAGAGTGCCAGATATCTTGGGTAGTTCCCCCAAAATGCAGGAAAGTAAACTTGACTTGCCGGAGCCAACTGTGCCACAAACAGCAACCTTCATACCATGATAAACTTTCAAATTTATATTTCTTAGTGTCGCAGTAGACGAGAAGTCCCAAGAAAAATTCCCATCAACAATCTCAACTGCTGTATCCGAGCTTCCTCTTGGAAGCTTCTCTATAAGATCAGGCTGCAACTCATCAAGCTGAAGAAAGGAAGCAATTCTATCAAGAGACACCTTTGTCTGAGCGACCATTGAAATTGTTTCAGGAAAAGCGTGGATGGACCCTTGAAGAATCCTGAATGTTGCAAGTGCGGATAGGATCTTGCCTGACTCAAGTGGGACTCCTAGAAGAATACAAGCACCAAATGTGGATACAGATACAACCAAGGGCGCAGTAGAGAAAAAGAAACTACTAATGGCATTCGTATAAATGAATCTTTTTAATGATCCTTCCTCGACATTCCTAAGCCCGATAATCTTGGACAGAAACTTCATTTCCCACCCCTGAAGTTTGAGAATTCTCATGTTCCTCAAAATTTCAGATGTTGCATTCATCCTTTATCTTTCGATTCCATCAACTTCTCCTGAAGTTTCTCTAGTACTTTGCCCAAAGGGATATTTACTAACATAACAAGAACAGTTGCAACGAAAGCAGAGATGGAAGCCAGACCAAGGTATTTAAACAAGATCAATAAAGCCAAAACAACTTGCATAGCAGCTGTCCACAGATCATGCATGTAAAAACAAAACTCTCCGACCCGGTCTGCATCAACAGTCATGAAATTGATGACCTCCCCGCTGGTGTGGCACTGCTTTGACTGGCAAGAGAGTGTTAAACCCTTGTTATAAATCATTGCTACCATAACAGCTCTCAGCCTAAGCCCGACCTGTTGCAACTTAAAAAACCAGTGCCTCTGCGATATGCACTCGACTAGCTTTGCAACAAAGAAAGCCGTAACCAAAAGATACCCCTCATATTTAAACAGTCTTTGCCCATTCAGGTACAGAACAAAAGTGTCAATGAGACATGGGCCAACATACGAAGCCACAGTGGACAGAAATGCAAACAAAGCTGTTGTGAGAATATCTTTCCAAGCTAACAAGAACAATGCCTTCACCAGCTTAAGCAGGCTAACTCCATTCCCCTCAATGTCAGTTGACTCAAGCCTGTTTTTAAAATTTGGAAAAGCCCCAACTGCACTATCATGGCCATCTAGCTGAGGAACATCCTCAAGGTCTCAAGTTTTCTTATTGACAGCAGCAATAAGAGGCCCCATCCAAGAAAATGTAAGAATGCTGAAAATACCAGCATTCGAGTATGGGGTTATGGTATCACTGCCTCTTTTCCTACTCAAGTTTATACCATTACTAACATTAGAATCACCGTCCAATAGGGGCTCCTGAAGGAGGGTCTTTGCACCCTCATTTCTAGCCAAAAACCCCACAATACAAAGGAACAAACCAGTAACAACAGAAACAACATCGGATACTAAATACTGGCTTGGGAAAGGAACTTGTTTTGTGAAAAGAACAATGTCTATAACAAGACAATAACATGAAATTGAAAAATAAAAACCCCACCAAACTCTCAACAAAAATGGGAACTCCATTTGTCCACCAGCGTTGGAGAATTGACAATACAAAAAAACACACATTGCACACCAAGCAAGTAATTTTACCACGTAATCAGAAAGTATCACTAACTTTACCACAGAACAATCGTTTCTATACCAAGAAAAACAACTTAGCAAAAACAAGACAATATTAAATGCTGAAACAACAACACAACAAGCTAAAGTTTCGTTGTACCATAGAACCTTCCTTTGTTTTAACGTCTTCATCGAAATTTCCCTGCCAGTTCCTTTAACTCTGTTCACGGCCCATAAGAGTGACAAGAAAAGAAGTAAAACTAGGTGTAATGAAGCAGAAAAGCCATGAAGGAAAATTGGTTTCAGGAGAAAATCAAAACTAGAAGCTGAGCTCATCAGCAAAAATGATTCTGAAGCAAAAAGCTTCATTCTTTTTGGTGTTTCTTCCACTGACTGCAAAAGAAAAAGGTTTTGTGAGAACTGATTAAGGTATTGTTTTGATTAAGTGGAGACTGTATACAAATATATCCTCCAACTCCTCTGTGGGATTACATAAGGTAAAATTTGACAATTTTTGCTGAAAGGATTCCAAGTCTTTTAGTCAAATATTTGTTTTAGATTTGGAAATCCATTTTGAGTGCCTTTACACTTAGAGTGCTCAAAATATGTTCATTTACATGTGAAATCATAATGAATCCTCGTTGAAATTGTACAAGTTAGTTGACTGAAAACAGTTTGCAATGAACAGCACAGGAGACTTACAGCACTTATGGATGGGGAATGGAATACGACTATAATATAGTAGGGTTGCAATTATTAATTAACTATTTGGTTAAATGGGATGGGATAGATATGAAATATTATTATTGTGTATTTTAGTGTTTGATTGAATGAAATAAATGTTGTAATAGTAAAAAGAAAATAACTTAAAAATGACTTAAATACTCTTAGTAGGATTTTTTTGTAGGTAAATGATTATTGTTATTATTAAATTTTAATAGGATTATTATTAAATATAATTTAATTATATTTTAATATAATTATTATTAAATATAATTTAATAAAAATGATCATATATAATTTAATAACATTTTTAATATAATTTGATTCATATTTGGTTTATGTGCAGGGAAAGGATGTATTTTTGAGATTTTGTAAGAGGAATTTATGCACAAAAATGCTACCATTTCATCCCACACACACTTCACTTTTGTTATATGGGTGATTCCGGCCATCAAATTTTACACAATTTCTTTTATTAAATCTACTGTCGCATCTTACTACATGCCTAATATGTGGGCAAAACATAATCACATGGGATCATATTTGCCAAAATTACAAATATTGATTCAAAAACAATAATTATTCTCATTGTTATATATATGAAAAATACCAAACATCTATACACCAAACAAATCCCAGCAAGCAGACCTCTGTTCTAACTTCTCTATACTTTTCCCTAACTCATTAACATCAAGTCCAAAAATATTCCCCCAAACATATCAGAAAAGAAAAAGGGTTTTGTTGCTACCATTAATGTATCTTCAATCTGAATCACTTTCCATACTCCTCATGGCCTTTAATCCCCTTAGTTTCAGCATCATGCCAAAACCCCCACATCAGAAACATGAATAATAGCAAAAAATATATATTACATTGTAGGAAATGTAAAAGAAGATAAACCAAATCAAATGTTACCTTCTTAGAACTCTTCTTTTCCCTAACTTCATATCTTTCTTGGCACATATCAATCAACCATGCCCCAAGGCTCACCATCTATCACCACAATCCACCAATACATGTCAAACTTACACAAAAAATATATCAAACCTACATATATGCTTCGAATACAACAATTACTTACAAAACTAAACTATGCTTCAAAAAAATGAACCAAGTTGCTATTTTCGGGTCTTAGTTTGACAATAGTTAAAAGAGAGCATATTAGAGTTGTATGATCAGTTGTGATGCTCATGAACTTATATGTACACCAAGTTAAAAAAGTTCAACTAAAAACTACATTAATCTAACTAACATTGAGCAACATGTAACCCTATATACATGTTTGTAATGATTTCATTTGTTGATAAATAATTCCATTTACTCTTGTTCTTTGTTGATTCAGTCCTCCACTTGCAGGAGGTTATTAGGGATGCCTTTTGGATCTTCACCAATTTTACCACTCTTATGAACACCAAATTTACCACTCCTGTATGAAAAAGCTTTGATCCCATCATAGATCTTAAAACAAATAAAAACCCAAATGTATGATCATCATAATACAATGATACATACAATAAAGGTATCATCTTTGGAGTAAAAGATGGAAAAAAAATTTCTTACCAAGTTGAACTAGAGTTTCTTAAATAGCTCAAGACCCATTAATTCCTTAACCCTATCAACAGCTTTAGTAATAGATTTATCAAGATTGTCAATAACTGACACTTTAAAACCTTCATTGAATAGTTGTACCATTATGTGAGTGCCAATGAACCTAGCACCACCAGTAACAAGAATAGTTTTCTATAAAGCATTGTAACAGTCCAGTTTAGGCCCTAGTCAGAATAGTGGTTTCGGGACCATAAATCCAAGTTAGAAAAATAATTTAATATTATTTTCTGTGTCTACTATATGTGATTAAGCATGTGTTAAAGTTCCGTGAATTAATTTTATCATTTGTGTGTTTAATTTGAGAAAAGAACTAAATCGTGAAAAAAATGACATTCTATATGTTAAAGTGCTTATTTTATCATTTCTGTATGTGTTCGGTTTAGTCCCGGCCCTATTCTATAGCATGTTAAAGGTCTCAAAGACCTATTTAATGGACACTTTGATGTGATTTGGCGAATTAAGTTATGAAATGTCCGTAAAAGTTTCTGATTTTTCGGTAATGACTCTTAACCCTAAACCGGTGATGGTTACGGGTTAGGGGTGTTACATTTGATTGGTATCAGAGATACAGTTTAGTCGATTCTCGGACTAATGTAGCGTGATAGAGTCTAGCTATACATACTATATATGTGAAATGTGATAGTGTGATGAATCCTGACGTATAAAATGTGTTTTTCATATAGTAATGGATCCCGAAAGAGCCGTAGCTGATGACGTTGAAAGCAATGCGCCTGCTCCTGCTCAAGGGACGGTGCCATCCGATTCGAGACCGACTACTAGCGGTCAAGAGGGTGAAGCTAAACAATATTTCTTCCAAATGATGAATGAGTGGTTCACTCAATATGTTAGAAATAATCTGGCTGTTTCAGAACCTTTGCCCCTGCCTAATCCCCCTCAAACCTCAGTTGCGCCTCCGGTTATGAGTATGAATCTGTTGAATAAACCTCCACTCGACAAAATTCGTAAATATGGGGCTGAAGAGTTCAAGGCCAATAGTGATGATGATGTTGAGAAAGCCGAGTTTTGGTTAGAGAACACTATCTGAGTATTTGATGAAATGTCGCCGAGTCCTGAAGAGTGTATAAAATGTGTTGTTTCCTTGCTACGAGGCGCAGCCTATCAGTGGTGGAAGACCTTAATTTTTGTTGTTCCAAAGGAACGGATTACATGGGATTTCTTTCAGTCTGAATTCTGGAAGAAATACATCAGCTAGAGATTTATAGATCAAAAGCAAAAAGAGTTTCTGGAATTGAAACAGGGTCGCATGTCTGTCATCGAATATGAAAGATAATTCGTGAGATTAAGTCAGTATGCTCCGGAATGTGTATCAACTGAGGCAATAATGTGCAAAATATTTGAAGATGGTCTGAAGGAGAATATTAAACTGTTAGTAGGCATACTTAAGATAAAAGAGTTTGTAGTACTAGTTGAATGAGCTTGCAAAGCTGAAGCACTTGAGAAAGAGAAAAGAAAAGCTGACTTTGAAACTAAAGATGCGAGAAAGAGATTTCCGAGTAAAACATTTCAATCTGCTTCAAAGAAATTCAAAGATGAACAAAGTCGATCAAAGGCTAGTGTGGGACATTCGAGCAGAGATCGAGCTAGATCACAGTCAAATTTCAAAGCTCCTACTACTTCAATGGCCAGCGTTGGAAATGTCCCATCTGAGTGACCTGAATGTAAACATTGTGGTAAAAAACATCCGGGAAGTTATAGGTTGAATGACCGAGCATGTTTCAGATGTGGATCATTAGACCATTTCATCCGAGACTGCCCAGAGTCTGTTAAGCAAGAGAATGTTCAGAATTTGAGATCTGATAATGTTTCAGCTAGAGGTAGACCTTCCCGAAATACAAGGAATGTTAATGGAAGTCAAAGAGTACAAAAAACTCAGTTGCGAGATCTGAAGTTAGAGCGCCTGCTAGAGCATATGCCATCTGAGCTCGTGAGGAAGCTTCGTCTCCGGATGTTATAATGGGTTACATTTACTCTTTATGATACTTCTGTGATTGCATTGATAGACCCAGGTTCTACACATTCGTATATATGCATGAACTTAGTATCCGTTAAAACTTTTCTTGTAGAGTCTACTGAATTTGTTATTAGAGTATCTAACCTCTTAAATAAAAGTGTCCTGGTTGACAAAGTATGCAAGAATTGTTCGCTGATGTTTGTTTTCCTGCTGATCTGATGCTATTACCCTTTGATGAGTTCGATGTAATTTTGGGTATGGACTGGTTGACACTACATGATGCTGTTGTGAATTGCAAAAGAAAGACTATTGATTTGAGATGTCAGAATGATGAAATAGTTCAGATTGAGTCAAATGATTTGAATGGGTTACCTACTGTGATATCAGTGATGAAAGCTCAGAATTATTTGAAAAAGGGTTATGAAGCTTATTTTGCTTATGTGATTGACTCGAAAGTAACTGAAAGGAAAGTTGAATCAGTGCCAGTTGTCTGTGAATTTCTTGATGTGTTCCCTGAAGAGTTACCGGGATTACCTCTAATATGTGAAGTTGAATTTGGTATTGATTTGTTATCGGGAACAACTCCTATTTTGATAGCTCTGTATAGAATGGCACCAACAGAGTTGAAAAAGTTAAAGTCACAGTTGCAAGAATTGACAGATAGAGGGTTTGCAAGACCGAGTTTCTCACCTTGGGGTGCTCCTGTTCTGTTTGTGAAAAGGAAAGATGGCACGATGAGAATGTGCATTGATTATCGTCAGTTGAATAAAATGAGTATCAAGAATAAATATCCTCCGCCTAGAATCAATGATTTGTTTGATCAGCTTAAAGGAGCCACTGTGTTTTCAAAAATAGATCTGAGATCAGGTTATTATCAGTTGCGAGTAAAAGATTCAGATATTCTGAAAACTACTTTCAGAACGAGGTACGGGCATTATAAGTTTTTAGTTATGCCTTTCGGACTAACAAATGCTCCTACTGTTTTTATGGATTTGATGAACAGAAATTTTAGACCGTACTTAAATCGATTTGTTGTTGTGTTCATTGACGACATTTTGATTTATTCTCGTGATGAGATTGAACATGCCGAGCATCTGAGAATTATTTTGAAAACTCTGCGGGATAAGCAATTGTATGCAAAGTTCAGTAAATGTGAATTCTAGTTTCGTGAAGTTGGTTTTCTGGGACATATTATGCCAGCATCTGGTATCCTAGTTGATTCGAGTAAGATTTCTGCTATTCTAGAATGGAAACCTCCTAAGAACGTGTCTGAAGTTCATAGTTTTCTGGGACTTGCTGGTTATTATCGACGGTTTGTGAAAGGATTTTCGATGATAGCTACTCCGTTGACTAGATTGCTTCAGAAAGATGTGAGATTTGAATGGTCTGATAAATGTTAGAAAAGCTTTGATCAGTTGAAAACTTTGTTAACTGAGGCTCCAGTTTTGGTACAACCAGAATCGGGTAAAGAATTCGTGATTTACAATGATGCTTAGTTGAACGGTCTGGGGTGTGTTCTGATGCAGGAAGGCAAATTTATAGCTTATGCCTCGAGACAGTTGAAGTCGCATGAAAAGAATTACCCGACACATGATCTTGAGTTAGCTGCGATTGTGTTCGCATTAAAGATTTGGCGTCATTATCTTTTTGGTGAGAAATGCCACAAGTTTTCAAATCATAAAAGTTTGAAATACTTGATGACCTAGAAAGACTTGAATCTGCGTTAAATAATATGGTTAGAGCTATTGAAAGATTACGAGCTTGTGATAGATTATCATCCAGGTAAAGCAAATGTCGTTGCTAATACATTGAGTCGGAAATCATTGTTTGCATTTCATGCTATGAATGCTCATTTAGACTTGTCTGAAGATAGTTGAGTTTTAGCTGAATTGAAAGTGAAACCGTTGTTTTTACAACAAATATGTGATGCTCAGAAAGTTGATAATAAAATATTAGCGAAACGAGCTCAGTGTGATTCGAACTTTGATTCTGAATATAGAGTTGATGATGATAATTATTTGAGATTTTGAGATCAAATTTGCATTCCAAGGAATCCATAATTGATTCAGTTAATTTTGAATGAAGCTTATAATAGTCGCCTATCTGTTTATCCGGGTAGTACAAAGATGTATCATGATTTGAAACAACATTATTGGTGGTCTGGAATGAAAAGAGACATCTCTGATTTTGTGTCAAAATGTTTAGTCTGTCAGCAAGTTAAAGCTGAACATCAGATTCCATCTGGTTTGTTACAATTGATTTTGATTCCCGAGTGGAAATGGGATAGAGTGACAATGGACTTTATTTCTGGATTGCCATTGACTCCGAGAAAGAAAGATGCAATTTGGGTTGTAGTTGATCGATTGACGAAATCTGCCCATTTTATTCTGGTACAATCTGATAACTCACTTGATAAGTTATCTGAGCTTTATATTTCTGATATTGTGAGATTACACGGAATACCATTATCTATTGTGTGTGATAGAGATCCAAGATTTACATCACGATTCTGGAAGAAATCGCAAGAAGCTTTAGGTACAAAATTGCATTTCAGTAGAACTTTTCATTCACATATGGATGGTCAGTCCGAACGGATTATTCAGATTCTTGAGGATATGTTGAGATGTTGCATCCTTGAGTTTGACGGTATGTGGGAACAGTACTTGCCATTAATTGAATTTGCGTATAATAATAGTTTTCAGTCAAGCATCAAAATGGCACCTTACGAAGCTTTGTATGGATGCAAATGTAGAACACCTCTGTATTGGACTGAGCTTAGTGAAAATAAGATACACAGGGTCGATTTGATAAAAGACATTGAATAGAAAGTGAATGTAATCCGTGATATTTTGAAAGCAGCGTCTGATCATCAGAAGTCCTATGCAGACTTGAAAAGAAAAGATATTGAGTTTGATATTGGTGACAAAGTGTTTTTGAAAGTGTCTCCGTGGAAGAAAGTACTCCGATTTGGATGTAAAGGCAAATTAAGTCCGAGGTTCATTGGGCCGTATAAGATCATTGAATGAATTGGACCTGTTGCGTATCGATTGTTGTTGCCACCTGAATCAGAAAAGATTCATAATGTATTTCATGTATCAATCTTCGTCGATACAGATCTGATCCATCACATGTGATTACTCCGACTGAGATTGAAATCCGATCTGATATGACTTATGAAGAGAAACAGATCCGTATCTTAGTTCGTGAAGTAAAAGAATTGCGAAATAAGAAAATTCCGTTAGTCAAAGTACTGTGGCATTGATACGAAGTTGACTACATGGGAGCCTGAAGATACAATGAGACAACAATATCTGAACTTATTCAACTGTAAGATTTTCGGGGACGAAAATTCCTAGGGGAAAATTGTAACAGTTCAGTTTAGGCCCTAGTCAGAATAGTGGTTTCGGGACCACAAATCCGAGTTAGAAAATATTTTAATATTATTTTCTCTGTCTACTGTATGTGATTAAGCATGTGTTAAAGTTTCGTGAATTAATTTTATCGTTTGTGTGTTTAATTTGAGAAAAGGACTAAATCGCGAAAAAGGTAAAAGTGACATTCTATATGTTAAAGTGCTTATTTGAGTTGGCTTTTAAATGTAGTGGCCTTATGAGGTAATTAAGCCATTTTATAAGATAGTGGATGGCTAATGGACGGTTTTGGACATAGTTTATATGGTTTTCTTATTTTATTATAAAGGTTAAATAAGTAAAATAGTAATATCAAGTAAAAGACAAAGCTAAAATATGTTATAATTCATCATCCATCACCGAATATAGAAAAGAAAGGAGGGGTTTTAAGCTTTCATGGTATTCGGCTATTACAAGTATCAATTTAATGTATGTTTTGTTTCGGTTTTTGATAATTTCTACGTTTTTGTAATCGTTGCGTAGTGTTCTTCAAAACCCATGCTTAAAATTTGTGAATTGATGATGAATTTGAAATGTGCCATGGATGAATTCATGAGCTTTGTGAAGTTTTGTGATGAAATATGAAATATATGTGTTAGATTAACATAGTTTGTCTTTGGATTTTTGATGAATTAGAGTAATTTGGACTTAATTAAGAAAATAATATTTTGAGGGACTAAATTGTGAAATAAATGAAAAATATGGGTTGCTAGGGACCTATAGAGAATTCGGTTAAGCATGGGTGTATTGAGATTTTGTGTATTTTGTGATTTTGTGAAATATGGACTAAAATGTCAAAATGTGAAAATATGAGGGCTAATTTGTAAATTGCCCTAAATACGTGTTTTTGGATTGAACTAAATAAATTAGTGAATAAATGAGTTAGATTTGGATATGTATAGATCAAGAACTGAAGAAAACAAACTTAGATCGTGGGAAATCAAAAGTAATTGAGTAGCCGAGTTCGTTTCTATTTATCCGAATCCGAGGTAAGTCTATATACAAATAAACGTATTTACATTGATATATGGATGTTTATATAAAAATTTATAATGGTGAATGTACATGAGATGTTCAGTACATGAAATCCAAGATGGTACCGACATGGTGTTAACATCCAAAAAAGTCTCGTACGAACCTAGGATTGGATAGGATTGCATATGTCATGACATAGGTGTCTGATATCTGATATCGTGTAAGACCACGTCTGGGACGTTGGCATCGATTTGAAATTTACGTATAAGACCATGTCTGGGACATTGGCATCGTATTTGATTCGTGTAAGACCCTGTTTGGGACAGTGGCATCGATATTTGGTTACATGTAAGACCACGTTTGGGATGTTGGCATTGTACAACTATTCTGAGTATTCCGAGCTTCCTATTTAATTCCGAACGGTTCAACGGGCAAGTCTGAGAGATGAATGACTACATGAATGATAGAATCGTTTCAAGTACATTTGATTTAAGCTTTGTAAAAGCATAAAAGGTGAGCATATGTACTTATATGTAATGAATAAAATGTGATATATGTGAATGGATGTGCATTAAGCAAAAGTGATATTTGAGATATTATATGTGAGTGAGCAATGGCTAAGCCAATGAGCTAAAGAAAATGATATGAGATTGCCATTGGAAAATATATTAATGACATTGTACTATTGTGCTTATATACATTTATGTTAAGTTTATTTGTATATGGCTTACTAAGCTTTTGGAAAGCTTACTTTGTATGTGTGTTTGTTCTGTTTTATAGATTGTTAAAGCTACTGAAGGCTCGGGGATCGTCGAGGATCATTGATAAACAGTAATATATACATATTTTAATTCCACATTTAGCATACTTTTGGATGATTTATCCCTTGAATTGTGGAATTTGATGCTCATAATCTTTTAATTTCATGCTTTATATAGGAGAGCATCGGAGGATGAAAAGAACGAGAAACGGGCCATAAACAGAGAAAATGGGCCAAAGAGAGAAATCCACACGGCCTAGAGTTCGCCACACAGCCGTGCCACTTTAGCAGACTTGAACACGGCCTGGGCTCGATTTACACAGGCGTGTGCCACGGGTGTGTCCCTACCGTGACTCGTTTTAATTCCATTCGGATTAGGTTACTTAGGCGCAAAGAAAGACATTCTGAAAGCCTATATAAACACCCTAAGTGTAACCTAAAAGGGGGAGGCCAAAGGGCGAAGCTAGAGAGGCCCGAATTGTGGGATTTACTCGAAGACAACCAGTTGATCTATCTCAAGAAGTCGAAATCATACTCAAGAAGGAAGATCTTCCCTTCAATTTCCTTCAGGGGGTTTTAGGGTTTTTCTTATTTTTGTTTTATACTTTCTTCCGAGATGTATTCTTTCATAAACATGAACTAAACCTCTCAAATACCTGAGGGGGATGAAACTTAAGACGGATCTTGTTATTGTTTTTTGAACTATATGATAAATACTTGATTTGTTCTTAATTATGTGTTCTTAATTATTGTTTTAATATTTCAGGATATTGATTCAAGTATTGATGTGTTTAGGCAGTGGAGAAAAATTCCCTGTTCAAGAGTAGATCTAGCATAGTTAAGCGGAGTTGATCGCACTCCTAGAGATAGGACGACAAAAATCTGTCGGATTAGGGTCAAACCTAATATGGGAGTCCATAGATCGAGTTAATGCAACTCTAGGGGTTTTAATTAGAAAGAGATTTCAATTAATCAACCTAGGGTTAGACGTTAGTAGCCTCAAGACAGGTATTAATATAAATTAGGGAATCCTACGGATCAAGTCAAGTGAATAAATCGTCTGGTTCAGAGTTAGATAACAAGTGAAGTCTAGGTGGATTCTTCCTCATGTTTTGTCTTAATCAATTGGTTTTCCCAAAAGTATCTCCCCAATTCATTCTCTTTGTCTTAGCATCTTTAGCTTAGTAATTAGGTAGTTTTAGATTAAACAACAATTCTCCTAATTCTTAGGCTAAATAATAGAAAGATAGTAATTACTAGTACTCTTGGTCCTTGAGGATACGGTATTTTCGGTCTTGCCATAGCTATACTACCAAACGATAGGTGCGTTTGCCTTATTCATTGTCATAGTTAGTCTCTAGGCTCGATCATTCATTATATAAAAAATTAAGACTTTCGGACACGATCAATCGTCATCACACTACCCAATCTTACTTTGGTATTTTTGAATGTGTATATATCTAAATATGGCATGTATAGGCTAGTTGTTTTGGAACATGTTTAAGTTGTGTTTATAGCCATGTGATATTGCTAGGTATAATGATGTTTTATAAATAAAGAATCATGCTAAATGATGCTTGATTTTTGGTATGGTTTCGGGGTTAAAAATGATCATGTGAATGGTAAGCTTAATAATGCAAAGTAGACATATATATTTGATAATGGTTCTCATATTGAAATGGTAAATTGTGGATGAGTTATGCTTAGAAATGTTTGCGAAATAGTTGAGCTAAATGGCATATAAATTGGTATGTTGAAAAGTACTTGAATAAGTTGTTTTGGATAACCATTTGGTATGTTTTTGGTTGCCAATTGTGTTTGGTATGATTCTTGTATGTGCTTGAAAGGATGACCCAAGTGTGGGTGGCATTTTGGCCTTGAAAATGGCCTATAATTGCCCACACGGTTGAGCACACGGGCATGTGGCTCGACCGTGTCCCTCGTGGTT
This sequence comes from Gossypium australe, assembly GCA_005393395.2. NCBI lineage: Eukaryota > Viridiplantae > Streptophyta > Magnoliopsida > Malvales > Malvaceae > Gossypium > Gossypium australe. The sequence goes on along the minus strand of CM016626.1, from coordinate 131,272,687 downwards.
GTATTTCAAAACAAGTTAGACTTGACCATGGGCTGGACACACGGGCGTGTGACTGGCCGTGTAGTGCAAGTCAGTAGCGACCACGGGTGAGGCAAACGGGCGTGTCCACGGCCGTGTGGACAAGTCAGTATGTATGCCCTGTTTTGACACGGCTTTGACACACAGGCGTGTCTGAGGCCGTGGGAGGCACACGGCCTCCCACACGGGCGTGTGACCTCTGTAACTTAGAAAATTTTTTAAATTTTTGAGAATTTCTATGTGTTCGGTTTAGTCCCGGCCCTATTCTAAAGCATGTTAAAGGTCTCAAAGACCTATTTAAGGGACACTTTGATGTGATTTGGCAAATTAAGTTATGAAATGTCCGTAAAAGTTTTCGATTGACCGGTAATGACTCTTAACCCTAAATTGGCGATGGTTACGGGTTAGGGGTGTTACAAGCATCCATTTGTAAAAAAAAGGAAAGATTATAAAGTATGTAAGGCATGAGATGTTGATTTAGTCCTATTAGACTACCTGGTGATAAATAATTCCACTTACTCCTGTTCTTTGTTGATTTAGTCCTCCACTTGCCGCAATAAGCAAATAACCGTTTGATGATTGCTCACTAATAGCATTATCAATGTAAACAAAGAATCAGTAAACTTAAACAGACAAGACTGGTGAAACATAAATGAAAACATTGTCCAATGGATCCATAAAAATAAAAATGTTGACCTAATTAAGAAAAATATTATGGAAAAAAATAAAAGTAAATGTAGAAGACCCAGCTTAGCTTTCCTGTACAGAGGGCAAGAAAATTCTCAATAGTTTTAGGAACAACATCCCTAAGAAGGCCCATAACGATTCTGCCAACAGCCTTACCACTGATTTCAACATCAAAGAAGCACTTGGTCGTCACTTTCGCTTGCAACTCTATAACTGATCGTGTCTATCAGAGTCTTACAAATTTATATAAAGAATGATCGAGCCTAGAACTAACTGCGACAACGATTGAGGCAAGTGCACCTATCGAACAGTAGTATAGCTGTGGCAAGACTGGATTGTCAAACCCAAAGGAACCAAAAGTACTAATACTAACTTTCTTTTTATTATCTAGCCTAAGAATTAAAGGAATTTTTATCTAATCTAAAATTAACTAACAACTAAGCTAAAGATGCAAAGACAAAGAGAATGAATTGGGGAAAATAACTTTTAGGAAAAACCAATTGATTAAGACAATACCCGAGGAAGAATCCACCTAGACTTCACTTGTTATCTAACTCTGAACCAGACGATTTATTCACTTGACTTGATCTGTAGGATTCCCTAATTTATATTAATACCTCTTTCGAGGCTACTAACGTCTAACCCTAGGTTGATTAATTGAAATCTCTTTCTAATTAAAACCCCTAGAATTGCATTAACTCGATCTATGGACTCCCATATTAGGTTTGACCCTAATCTGGCAGATTTTTGTCACCCTATTTCTAGGTGCGCGAGCAACTCCGCTTAACTATGCTAGATCTACTCTTAGGCAGGGACTTTTGCTCCACCACCTAAGCACATCAATACTTAAATCAATATCCCGGAAATACCAAAACAAGAATTAAGAACACATAGTTGAGAACAAATCAAGTATTTATCATATAGTTCAGCAAACGATAACAAGATTCATCTTAGGTTTCATCCCCCTCAGGTATCTGAGGGTTTAGTTCATAATGATAAAAGAATACATCTCAAAAGAGAAGATAAAACAAAACATAAGAAAACCTTAAAACCCCCTGAAGGAATTGAAGGAGAGATCCTCCGTCTTGAGTATAACTCCGACTTCTTGAGATGAATCAATTGGCTATTCTTCGAGTGAATCCCACAATTCTGGCCTCTCTGGCTCGGCTCCTTGGCCTAGCTGGACACCCCTCTGGACTCCCCTTGAAGGTTGGCCTCTAGGGTGTTTATATAGGTTTTTGGAATGGCTTTCTTTGCCTCTAAGTACCCTAATCCGACTGAAACTCTTCTTTGTCACGTTAGGGACATGCCCATGGCACACGCCTGTGTGAATTGTGGCCAGGCCGTGTTCGAGACTATTAAGGAGGCACGACCGTGTGGTCTTGGGCCCAGGCCGTGTTGATTTTGTGATATGGCCCATTTAATCCATTTTAGGGCTCGTTTCTCGTTCTTTTCATCCTCTGATGCTCTTCTGAGTATAAAACATGAAAACAAAGGATTAAGAGCACCAAATTACACAATTCAAGGCTTAAATCATCCAAAAGTATGCTAAATGTGGGATTAAGATATGTTCATATTACGGTTTATCAAATACCCCCACACTTAAGCATTTGCTTGTCCTCAAGCAAAATTTTCAACTCGCAATTAAAATGAACTTCCCTAATTCATAATATTCATCAATAATGTTTCATCATAATTCAAAGATAATTCATACATTGATAATTTAACTCGAAGGGTCCTAAAGATTCAAACAATCAAAGTCATACATTTATAGCACGAAAACATAGGCATTTCCCTTTACCTAAATAATTACCTCTGATTCAGAATTGACAAGAGTTGACATCCTCACTAAAGATTCACTCAAATCACTCAAAGTGTTTAAGGTTCAAAATTAAGGACTCAAAAGTCGAACATGAAAAGTTAATCGCATAAGCTTGCCTGAAAATCAAATCTCCACCACTGTAAAATGAGATGATACACAGATCAAAAGATCTTTAAGAAGGGTTATAACGGGGCTTAGGTTAAAGGTATGGATAAAGGCTAAATTAGAGGGTTAGAATTGAGATTGACTTGACAAATTACATAACTAGAAATAACAAACTGACAAGGAATAATTACATCAATTGAAAACTTCATTACTAATAATACGAGCATCTTCTTCAAGATTTGGAATTTTTCATGTATAAGCTCAGCTGATATAGGACTAATAATGAATATACTTTGAATTTTTTTTAAAGAACAAATCATAATACATAATAAAAGATGAATTCAACTACTGAAATAAAATAATTAGGCAACCGATCAAATCAAATCTCGACAGAAAGGGTAGTCAAGGAATGGTGATAACAAATACAAAGGGTTTTGGGTTAATATTAGTGTGTGAGTCAATAAAAAGGGTTGTTAGGATCAAAGGGGTTTACTAGGGATTAATTATGAAGGTAGGCTTTTAGTGGAGTGAGTGGGTTAAATCCTAGGTGCCTTTATCATCTCTTTATATCAAATCAATGATGTGGTCTTGACATGTATAATCGAAGCAAGTTCTAGAATAACAAATCAATGTTGACACACTCATAATAAAAAGTGAGCACGAAAGAATGTATGCTCTAAAAGGCTCAAAATCTCACAAGAATTATGGGTTTTTGATATCAACCTTGTGAATTTCAAACTTCAAGGTAATAATTAGATTTAGGTAGACAACCTAGCAAATTTTAGTTTTTGAAAATAGACTTATCATGCTTGAGTCTCTAGTCTCCTAAAGTTTAAATCATCACTGCACAATTATCAATGACTTAATCCAAAACATATCAATAAAAATCATAAATTACAAGAAATTTCGTTCTAATCAGTAATATGAGAAAATTACTTAAGAGCAAGGCATAATTCAGGGATTTTCAAATAATACTATAGTTAACCCCCACACACTTAAGATGTACATTGCCCTCAATGTACAAAGATAGATAATAACAAGATAGTACGAAAAATCAAAAGGTAGGGAGAAGTGAAACTTCCTCAATTTCAAATGAAATCCTTGGAGGATGTCTAGTGATGATGATGTAGGCATGGGTGAATGTGTTGGTGAATACTCCGGTGCTATGTTTGTTCTTAGAGTGGCAAATTGAACCTTTTTAAACTGCAAAGTTATCAGTTAGATGTTCAGGGAGTATTTATTTACTGAGTGTTGTTAGAGATACTCGAGAATTAGACAGCCAGTGATAAAAGAAATAAAACTGTACTAATAGGAGTTTTAAACAAGAAAGGTAAAAAGTTTTAATTAACAATAAAAATAAGCTAAACATAAACTAAAATCGAAAACTGAAAAATAAATTTAAAGGACTCAAAGGTCCTCGTCATTGGCTGGGTCACGAGGTGGTGGAGGCGGCGATATGTGAAAGTGATGAAAAATCTGCTGAAGAGTCGCCACATTGCCATCAAATTGTTGAGCGGTGTCATTGAATTTTTTAGTACAGTAATGCTCGAACTGAGTGAGACGTGCAGAGATGTGGGAAAGTGAAGCCGCCGCATGAGCTGGGCGGTGACTCGGTTGTGGTTCCTCATGTGGGTGTGGGACATCGTCAGTAATGTCCTCAGGATCCTCTTCTCCGGTTGTAACACCCCAAACCCGGTCAACACACTTAGACTGAATCCGGTATGTCACGTAGGGAAAACATTCTGAAATCATAAGTTTGTCGAGTAATTTTCCTAGAAAACCCTTCTTAAAATATTGGAAATCCTTGTTTAAGATGATATTGAAATCGTGTGATGATTGTTAAAAGAAACTCATGCTCGATAATCTACCTTGTTGTTACAAATTTTATAAGAAAACGATACTTGTTCAAAACGGAGTGTAATGCGTATATTCCAGTTGAAAACCACTTGCTTCTGAAGTTGTTTGACATTTACAGTTATAAAGATATCCAAGTTACCTTATTACTATGTGAACTTTATTACCCGATGGTAATGTTTGAAAACCCGAAGAGATATAATTTGGAAAACATTGCTTCTTTACCAGTTAATTTTATCACATTTATAAATCCAACTTGTAAAATACAAACAAAATAAAAGTAAGTAATAATAAAACCCAAAATAAACTTAGCGGCCTTATTACAAAACCAAAACCAAATTTAAGGAAAGCTAATAAAAATGAAAAAGCAGTTTAAAGTTAAAACCAAACTAAGATGCATGGCCACCTCGAGTCCTCCTCGGCTCCATATCTGCGATCTATGCCTCATCTGCAAAATGTAGGGGAAGGGGTGAGTCACCGAGACTCAGTGTATAAATCCCTAACCCGATAGTTCATGCACTTACACAGATCATCAGCAAACATGCAAATCATGCACCCCATAACCTATCCATCCAATCTCCTTTAGCTACCCCGTGTGGTCAAAACCACTGGTGGTCAAAACCACTGGTGACCGAAGTCACAAATATCAAGTGATGGGGCCAACCCATCGTGTGGTCAAAACCACTGATGACAATCCCGTAATATATCATGTGGGGCCAACCCACTGTGGTACCAAGCCACTGGGACGAGTCACAATATCCATGTGTGGTCAAAACCACTGGTGACCGTAGTCATAAATATCAATCGTGTGGTCAAAACCACTGGTGGTCAAAACCACTGGGACTTAGTCACAAATCATATCAATAGTGTGGTCAAAACCACTGGTGACCGTAGTCACTAATCAACTGATGGGGCCAACCCATCTTGTGGTCAAAACCACTGGTGACAGTCCAAATAAATCATCCCCCTCCTCTCATCAACCCATCATCATGTTCATCACATACGTGTCATAATATCATGTATCATGCAATAGGGCATAGCATAGCATTTAACAAAGCATGATGATGCATATCAAAATCACATAGCAGGGGACTTACCCAGTTTCCAAGCTCATGCCCAAAGGGCATTATCACTGAATACAAAGGTTTAAGCAGTAACATAATAAGCAGGTTATACTAATAAAGTGTGTAAGAGTTTACACACCTGATTAAACATAAATCTAAGCGAAAAATTCCAAAGCTACGCGATACTACGAGATCCTGAAACGTATGCCCTCACTGCTCCTACAATTGACCACTGCTTAGTTAGTAATCAAAAGCCCTATTCGTCTTAACTAGAAATCCCAAAAAGATGTCGCCCCAAATATAGTACTCACCTTAAGCCGATTTGGTTACCAACCAAATCCCGAACCACGTAATGATCTCTCTTGAAATCGGCTAAACCTTAATACACATAGATGGTTAGCCTTCGGCTTTTGAATGGTTAAGAAACGGATATTGAGATGTTAACCCCTTACCTAGATCGACCACCAAATCCCGAAGGCTCAATGTGTTTGGCTAAACTCCCCCTACAATCGGTTTCACACATCATTATGAATCCAAGGCCATTCGGCCATAGCATAAATCTAGAACTAAAAGAGTTTGTCATCATCTTACCTTGATAACTGCTTTGGCCCTTGAACACCACAGATCGACACACCCCAAATGATGTTTAGAAGTTTCGGCACTTGAGTTGAGACTATATCACGCGAGAAAAAAAAGAGAATGAGACTAAGAATATTCGGCCACAAAAGAGAACAATCAAGGTTTCGACTTCCTTTAGAATAACGAAAAAGATAGAAGAAAAAGGAATCAAGATTCGGCTCAAATGATGGTTTGATTCGGGAAAAAATGATGAAAAGAAGTGAAGTGGAAGGTGATAGTTTCGGCAATGGGTTTGAGAGAAGAGGAGGACGGAATAGAAAGGAAATAAGGAGAAGAAGATGTGGGAGTAGGTTTCGGCTTTGAGCAGAAATAGGAAGAATGAGTGCACAAGAGATGGATTCGGCAATAGACTAACCAAAGTGAACCGAAAACACCAGGAAAAGCATGGCTACCAATTCGACTCTTCAAGAAAAAATGCACAAAAGATCCGACCACTTACAAGAGCTGCCAAAAAGAAAGAAAGAAAAAGGCAATTGTTGGTTCGGCTTTGACACAAAAACGAAAAGAGAAAACCCCCTCCTACTAGCCGAAATTCTCCCTTAAACCCCACCATATTCGGCCACCAACAAAAGGCTCCCAAACCGATATCACCCCTATCCCAAGGTTCCAAAATTTGGCCAACACCTACCAATGAGTTTGAACTAACTCAAACTCCTACATTTCCTCCCTTCCATCATTTCAAAATTGTTTGAACGGGTCAAACTCACAAATTCCTCCTCTCCATCCATTCAAAAGAGTCCCACCTGAACACTTCTCCCCCAGCTTGTGGCGTCAAAAGGAAATAGCAGGGAGTGCAACTCCTGCTGCTCGAACCCAGGCACTCCCTCCCTGCAAGTGGTGTCATCTCCATGGTGCTTAAGTGGCGCCTCCTTGCCACCTTTCCAAATGATTTCTTGAGTCATCCTTCCCCATTAAATTCTCTTAACCCCTATCTCACCTAGCTCCTACTTCTTAAGGGCTAAAACAAAAATTTTGGCCATGACCCAGAACTAACCCGAGGTCATACCTAGACCCCAAAACATATCAAACCGACACATTAGACATACCATCACATGCAAACACATACAAAATGCAGAGGCCCCGATTTAAGGATGTTACACCGGTAGTAGGTGCTAGCAGATATTGGGGGGATCGATCCCTTGTCGACGTTGGATGATTCTCATATGTAGCATCGTCTAGATGCCCTGTGGGGACATCTGGCCTATCAGTATGAGAGAGGAGATCGTAATGGCGGTGTTGAGGAGCCTGAAATATCTAGCCAAGCCTGTGATGTATGGACCCATAGATATGACCCCCCTCCTATGTTGCTCCGTTTGATGTTGAATGGCACGAGCTATAAAATAGGTGAGGTCGAAAACGTGCCCGTTTTCCATGCACCATAGGAAATAGGCATCTTGAGTATTGACGACATCGGTGCTCTCTCGCCTACCTGTCAGTGTATGGGCTAAAATAGAGTGTACGTACCTCAGGGATGGGGCGAAAGCCGTCGCCTTGGAGCGACTGGGGTCATAAGAGGCGTTGTAGGGTGCTATATTGTACCAGCATCTCGTGGGGGTGTTGTGGATATGGCGATGGAGCGTCTCGAGATCATTATCCTCTATAAATTCGTCAGTATAGAGTCCCAATGCGGCCCCGAATTGCAGTACATTCATTTCTCGTACAATGCCTCCTAAATGGAATTGGATCGTGCTGGGGTCATCGTGGCGTGTCATCACCGTCCAAAGGTGGAAAGTGGAACATAGCTCCAAAGTGAGCTCTAGATATGTGGGCTCGATGATATTGAAGAATTGGTCCCATGGATCAATAGTCAGGAGAGCCAGTACGTTGTCGGCTAGTTGGACCTGCTCCAAAGCGGCCCAATCAATGCACCTCCCTGTAGTGAGGGGTCACGTGCGAAGTATATTATAAAGGTCCTCCTAAGATCCTGGAGGAAATTGTAAAAATGGATGTCGTGCTTCAGCGATTGCGGTGGCTGATGACGAACCAGGTCCCTTTCGTATTTTGGAACTAGGGACTGCAGTTTTCTTGCATCGAGATGATGACATTATGGTCCTGGAAATAATCGATAATCAATGATTCAAGCACATTTCCAACCAAGACATATTGTAACACCCCAAACCCGGTCAACACACCATGACCAAATCTGGTATGTCACAGGAGAAAACGATTTCTAAGAAAACAAGTTGTAGATTTAATTTTGAAATAAGGGGTCATTATTTAAAAACGAGTCGTTAGAATTAGTCAAAACATTTCCGGAAAATTGTGTGTTGTTTCCAATTTTAAGGAAGCCATTGGTCTTTATTGGAAATCTAAAATAGTTTTAATCTAGTTGCTAAAACTGTTTGCAGTTGAGTTTTTAGGAAAACCAAGTTAACCTAGTGATACTACTTGTTTGTCGTTACCCGATGGTAAATTTTTGGAAAACCCGATAAGTTGTGAACTTAGAAAACATTCATTTTTAAAGGTTATTTAGGCATGCCGTTTCGTTTAACTTATACAAAATTTCCGTGATAATTAAAGTAGATAAATAAATTCCAAGGTAAAAGTAAATGGCCTTATTACAACCCGAAAACCAAACTTTAAGTAAATAAATTTGTAATAGTACTTTAAAGCAGAACCCGAAAAACAATGATCATGGCCACCCCGAGTCTGCCCCGGCTCCGCATCCGCGATCTATGAATCACCTGGAAAATGCAAAGGAAGGGGTGAGTCACCGAGACTCAGTGTATAAATCCCCAACCCGAAAATATCAATGCTTTTACACAATTTCATAAGCCAACAAGCAAGTCATGCAACCCAAACCTAACCATCCATACTCCTGTTTCTACCCCTTGTGGTCAAAACCACTGGTGGTCAAAACCACTGGTGACCGTAGTCACAATAGTATAAATGTGGTCAAAACCACTGGTGACCATAGTCACAATTATATCTATGGGGCCAACCCATAATGTGGTCAAAACCACTGATGACAATCCTGTATCAATATGTTGGACCAACCCACGGTGGTGCCAGACCACTGGGACGAGTAACAAAATAACAATATGTGGTACCAAACCACTGGTGGTCAAAACCACTAAGACTTAGTCACAAAAATATATAGAAAGTGATGCCAACCCACCGTGTGGTCAAAACCACTGGTGACAGTCTAAATCATGCCTTCCCCCTCCTCTCATCATACCCACATTAGTGAACATACTTTTCATGGCATAGATATCATGCTTAACATACAGTAGTCTCATAGCATGGCATATACAGATTTTAACAGAGGCATTTAATGGTAACCAAAACAGAATGGACTTACCCGGAGTCCTCGCTTATACCCATAAGGGTAGCACATCGTAAACATCAATTTACCCTTATTCCGGCTTTTAACAAATCACATAACAAAATCATATTAACCTACGAAGTGTGTAAGAGTTACACACCTAATTACTCGCAATACGACACTATCTACGTCGATACTGTCGTCAACCGACACTACCACGATCTGTCTACTCTCCTGCTCAGATGCTGGTCCACACCCAAGTGGCTAGTCACGAACCGCAGACACTGCTCTCTTTTTGAACTTAGGGGCTGGGGCCTCAGATCCAACCCCTCTTACTGCTTGGCTGACATTAGAGTCCATGAACACCTTGGTCACTCAATAGATTAACTCACAGAAAACGACAAACAAGGATTTATTCTGAATAAACAGATCCGTTAGCTAAGTCGACAAATCCCGAAGATCAAGATCCAAACCACGAACCAAGCAAATCTCAGGAATCCAAACGCTGGCGTCACTCCTTCCTATAATCGGCCAACACAGCACCAAAAACCACATAACCATTTGACTATGGTCATGAAATCCCGAAAAGAATATAACGATCCAAAAGAACTCCACTAACCTTAACGCAAAAGATCCCCTTGGCACTTAAGAGAATTCAGCACTAGCACCAAAGATGAGGGAATTCGGCAAGACAAAAGGAGAAGATGAGAATACTAGAAAGGTTTGGCCAAAAGATCATAAGAGAACACAAGGAAAGAAGATAAAAAAACAAAGAGATCTTACCTTGTTATGAGTTGAGATTTTGGCTTCCACAAAGAGTGAAAAGATGATGAGCAAAATAGAAGAATGTAGTTTCGGCTAACAATAGAATAAAAGTGAAAGAGATAGAAAAGGAGAAGTGATATGTGGGGTTTCGGTTCTTATGGTTTTGGCAAAAGAATAAACCGCAACCGTTGTCTGGTGAGCAATGTGGATTCGGCTAGGCACTAAAGAAGTAAAAGAAAAAGAAAGGAGGAGGAGTTTAGGAGAGCATTCGACTAAGGTATTTCAAGAGAAAAGGAAAAGAACAAAAATGCATGAAAATGCAATTGTGGGAGTGGTTTCGGCACACTAGAAGATGGAAGAAAACCCAAGTCGAAAAGAAAATGAACACACACCAAAATCCCGAAAGTCATACCATAAAACAACCCAAATTCGGCACACCCCCTTACCACTCTCCAAAACCGAATGCACACTACCCACACCACTCAAATTCAGCTACCACACCTTCCCAACTCAATCCCCTCATTTTCTCCTTGTGTTTCTCTTGGCCACTAATTCAAACGAGTTTGAATACATCAAACTCCACAAATTTCTCTCATCCACACATTCAAACCTGTTGACCTCTTCCATCCTCATCCTTCAGAGTCCATCCTGAGCAGAACTTCTCCCCTGTCCTGACGTTAAAAAAATAAGCAAGAAGGGATTTCTACAGCTCGAACCCAGGCTCTCCCACCTGCTTGTGGCGTCATCTCCCTTGTGCTTAAGTGGCGCCTCCTTGCCACTTTTCCAATTGATCTCTTGTATCAAAACACACCAAATATTTCCCTTAACACCTAACTCACCCAGCTCCGTTTCTTAGAAGCCCAAAACGAAAATTTTTGCTATGGCTCAAGCCTACCCCAATCTCATGCCAGGACCCCAAAACACCCTAAACTAACACAGCAATCATACTATCACATACAGACATACAAAAAAATGCAGAGACCCCGATTTAAGGATGTTACAGTTCTACCCCCTTAAAAATAATTTCGGCCTCGAAATTACCTTGTCAAAAGAGTTGAGGGTATTGCTGCCGCATCACATCCTCTAGTTCCCACGTGGCCTTCTCAGTTCCATGATTCCGCCAAAGAACCTTCACCAAAGGAACAGACTTCCTACGCAAAACCTTGACATCCCAATCCAGAATCTGCACTGGTTTTTCTTCGAAGGACAAATCTGGACTCACCTCAATCTCCTCCACTGGCACAACATGCGATGGATCTGATCGATAGCGCCTAAGCATTGAAACATGAAACACATCATGAATCTGACTCAATTCTGCTGGCAACTCGAGCTGATAAGCTACTGGTCCCACACGCTTCAGTACTTTATACGGCCCGATGAACCTAGGGCTCAGTTTGCCCTTCCGACCAAACCTCAGCACCTTCTTCCATGGCGATACCTTAAGAAAGACCTTGTCACCCACTGCAAACTCTATATCTCTCCGCTTGAGATCGGCATACGACTTCTGCCTGTCCGAAGCCTCTTTCAGACGAGCCCGAATCAGCTTAACCTTATCTTCTGTGTCAGTCACTAACTCTGGACCCAGCAACTGACACTCACCCAACTCTGTCCAACACGTAGGAGTGCGACACTTTTGCCCATATAGTGCTTCATACGGTGCCATCTGGATACTTGCCTGATAACTATTGTTGTACGCGAACTCTACCAACGGTAGATATTCTTCCCAACTACCTCAGAAATCCAAAACACAACCCCTCAGCATATCCTCTAAAATCTGGATTACCATTTCTGACTGTCCATCTGACTGTGGATGAAATGCCGTGCTGAAATCCAGTCTTGTAACCAAAGCCTGGTGCAACGCTTTCCAGAACCTCGACGTGAATCTGGGATCCCTATCCGAGATAATCGATACTGGTACTCCATGCAGTCTCACTATTTCCGCCACATACAACTTAGCCAACCTTTGGAGTGAGTAATCCACTCTAACCGGTATAAAATGAGCCGACTTAGTCAAACGATCCACTATCACCCACACTGAATCCTTCTTGCTAGGCGTAAGGGGTAACCCAGTGACGAAATCCATCGTAATCCTTTCCCATTTCCACTGCGAAATCTTCACCGGCTGCAATAGTCCCGACGGTAACTGGTGCTCAGCTTTGACTTGCTGACACGTCAGACACTTACTGACAAATTCCGTTACCTCATGCTTCAGACCCGGCCACCAAAACTGTTCCCTCAAGTCTCGATACATTTTACTACCTCCAGGATGCATAGCGTATGGACTGCTATGAGCTTCCTGAAGAATCTTCTGCCTTAACTCAACGTCTTTCGGCATACAAACTTTCCCTTGAAAACACAGCACACCCTCACTGTTCAAACTATATCCCTCTAATCCACCATCTCGCACTTGCAAACATCGAGCACTTAGAACTTCATCGACCATCTGCTTCTCCTTAACCTGACTAACCCATGACGGCTTCACTTGCAGCTCCGCTAGCAAACTTCCGTCATCGTACAAACTCAAGTGAGCAAACATTGCTCTCAAGTCCGCCACCACCTTGCGACTCAACGCGTCAGCCACTACGTTAGCTTTACCTGGATGATATTCAATCGAGCAGTTGTATTCTTTCAACAACTCGATCCACCTCTGCTGCCTCAAATTCAATTCCTTCTGGGTCAACAGATACTTCAAACTCTTGTGGTCCGTGTAGACTATTGACTTCTCCCCATACAGGTAATGCCTCCAAATTTTCAGGGCGAAAACTACTGCAGCCAACTCTAGATCATGCGTCGGGTAATTCACTTCGTGAGGTCTCAACTGCCGAGACGCATATGCCACTACCTTACCCTCTTGCATCAGTACACATCCAAGACTAGTATGCGACGCATCACAGTAAACCATGAACTCCTTCCCTGCCTCAGGCTGAATCAAAACCGGAGCTTCTGTTAGAATCCTTTTCAGCTTGTCAAAACTTTCCTGCTGCTTGTCAGACCATACAAACGGAACTCCTTTCCTCAGCAATTTGGTTAATGGCACTGCAATCAAAGAAAACCCTTCTACAAATCTTCTGTAATATCCTGCCAAACCCAAGAAACTTCGAATTTCTGCTATTGACCTCGGTGGTTTCCAGCCCAACACCGCCTCAATCTTCCGAGGGTCCACTCTTATCCCCTCGGCTGACACCACATGACCCAAGAAAGTTACCTCCTTAAGCCAGAACTCGCACTTACTAAAATTTACGAACAATTGCTTCTCTCTTAGAATATGTAAAACCACACGTAGATGCTCATCATGCTCCTCCTCAGATTTTGAGTACACCAATATGTCGTCTATAAATACCACGACGAACCTATCCAAATACGGCTCAAAAACCTGATTCATCATGTCCATGAACGCTGCCGGCGCATTGGTCAACCCAAACGGCATTACCAAGAACTTGTAGTGCCCATAACAAGTGCGGAACGCCGTCTTATGAGTATCCTCCTCCTTTACCTTAAGTTGGTGATACCCCGATCTTAAATCAATCTTCAAGAAGACTGATGCACCCTTAAGTTGATCGAACAGATCGTCTATCCTTGGCAACGGATACTTGTTCTTGATCGTCAATTTGTTCAGCTGTCGGTAGTCTATACACATCCGCATCGTACCATCCTTCTTATTAACAAAAAGCACAAGCGCTCCCGAAGGTGATACACTCGGCCGGATAAAACCCCGGTCCAACAATTCCTGAATCTGTGCTTTCAACTCCACTAATTCCTTCGGCGCCATCCTATATAGAGCGATAGACACTGGCGCGGTTCCCGGTAACAGATCTATCCCAAACTCAACCTCACGATATGGGGGTAAACCCGGAAGCTCTTCTGGAAATACATCGGTAAAATCCTTCACCATGCGAACATTCCCTACCATTGATTCCTTAGCCTCTAAAGCCCAAACATGAACCATGTACGCCTCACATCCCTTCCTCACCATCTTCTCGGCCTTCAGTGCGGACACAACATTGGATAGATAATCTCTTCTATTACCTATCATCACCACCTTTTCACCCTCAACGGTTCTCAAAACCATACGCTTAGCTGCGTAGTCTAAACTCGCTTGGTACTTCACTAGCCAGTCCATCCCTAGGATCAGATCGAACTCCTCGAATGGCAGTTCCATCAGATCAGCCAAAAACACTACCCCTTGGAGTTCTAGGGGTACATCCCTATAAAGTTTGTTTACTTCTACAGAGTGACCTAGAGGGCTAATTACTGTCATCTCCCTAGAAGAAATCTCAAAGGCTAAGTTCAGAGTTTCCACTATGCTACTAGCAACATACGAGTGCGTCGAACCAACATCAATTAAAGCAATATAAGGTAGTCCAAATATTAAGAACGTACCGGTTATGACGTCCAGTGCGTCGCCCTCCTCTCGAGCCTCGCTGCATAGACCAACCCAGGTTGTCTTGCATCTGCATTTCCAGCACCTCTACCCGGTGCTCCACGACCTCGCCCATTACCATTACCTCCCCTGACTGAACCTAGTCCTCTCTGCTGCTGCTGTCCCCCATTTCTAATCTGAGCATGCCCTTGACTCTCAGATTGAATCCTGGCTAACTTACGCGGACAATCTCTAACCCGGTACTCCGTTGACCCACACTCGAAACACCCTCTGTTCCTGGTCCAACATTCTCCAGTATGAGACTTGCCGAATCGAGCACACCGTGGCGGCCACTAAGTACTAGTAGCAGGCCTTGCAGCTTGATTCGGCCCACCATATCTAGCCCTTTTCTGTGAGTTCCCGGCAGACCCTGATGACCCAGAACTCCTCTTAGACCAATTCCTATCCTGGTTTTGTCCCACCGACTGTTTTACTTCCTCAGCAATCTTGGCCTTCTCCACCAAGACCGCAAATTCTCTCCCCTGCTGTGGTGCAATCAACATTCGCAGCTCATCTCTCAACCCGTCCTCAAACCTGACACAGCGCTCATGTTCCGTAGCCACAATACCCTGAGCATAGCGACTTAACCGAAAAAAATCTGCCTCATACTCCGATACTGTCTTATTCCTCTGAACCAAATTCAAAAACACCTTACGCTGTGCATCAATATAACTAGACCCAACATACTTCTTTTGATAAGCTGCCTTAAAGAACTCCCAAGTGAGATCATCAGCTGTCGCGCCATCCCGGACCGTGAGCCACCATTGATAAGATTCATCCCGGAGAAGAGACACTATCCCCTTCAGCTTTTCCTCAGCCGTAAAGTCTAAGTCGTCCATTATACGTTCCGTCACCTCCAGCCAATACTCAGCTGTATTGGGAGCCACCCCAGACACACCCCTGAATACCCCAGCTCCATTAGCCCAGAGTCGTTCGGACACAGATTTCTGAGCCCCCATACCTCTACCTCTACCTGCTCCAGCTACCCTTTCCAGAACCCACAGCATCGCCTGTGACACTGCGTCATCATCACCCGTCTGATCCTGAAACTCAGCACCACCAGCTGGTAGCGGTGGTACCTCATTTCCCGACCCATGCCCAGACCTAGCTGGCTCAGACAAAGCCATCCTACCTCTACCTCATCCACGCGTGTTACGACCACGTCCTCGAGTACTCATGACTAGCGTTTACTAATTAATCTGATTTAAGGAATTTTATGAGTTAGACTAATTCCACTGTTATTACAGCACAGTTTTATGAGTTATTAATAAAGTAGTTGTTTTCGCAAGTTCACACAGCCCTATGGTCTCAGTCTCTAAAGTAATCCCCTATCACTATTAATCATATCATAATCATCACCATCAAGTACACAGCAGTTAGGGGTACTTACCTGGGCGGATCGGTGCCGGAGACTCGGTGCCATGCTCTTCCCCAAAATATGCATTTGCCTTAAAAGTTATTTCGTAAACCCTTTATTGAAAACGTTTTGGGCCTTAGACCCGCAGCTGAGTTTTTAAACTTGGCTCTGATACCATAATTGTAACACCCCAAACCCGGTCAACACACCACAACCGAATCTGGTATGTCATAGGAGAAAACGATTCCTAAGAAAACAAGTTGTAGATTTAATTTTGAAATAAGGGGTCATTATTTCAAAACGAGTCGTTATATTTAGTAAAAACATTTTCGAAAAACTGTGTGTTGTTTCCAATTTTAAGGAAGCCATTGGTCTTTATTGGAAATCCGAAATAGTTTTAATCTAGTTGCCAAAACTGTTTGCAGTTGAGTTTTTAGGAAAACCAAGTTAACCCACTGATACTACTTGTTTGTCATTACCCGATAGTAAAGTTTTGGAAAACCCGATAAGTTGTGAACTTAGAAAACATTCATTTTTAAAGGTGAATTAGGCATGCCGTTTCGTTTAACTTATACAAAATTTCTGTGATAATTAAAGCAGATAAATAAACTCCAAGGTAAAAGTAAATGGCCTTATTACAACCCGAAAACCAAACTTTAAGTAAATAAATTCGTAATAGTGCTTTAAAGCAGAACCCAAAAAACAATGATCATGGCCACCCCGAGTCTGCCCCGGCTCCGCATCCGCGATCTACGAATCACCTGGAAAATGCAAAGGAAGGGGTGAGTCACCGAGACTCAGTGTATAAATCCCCAACCCGAAAATATCAATGCTCTTACACAATTTCATAAGCCAACATGCAAGTCATGCAACCCAAACCTAACCATCCATACTCCTGTTTCTACCCCGTGTGGTCAAAACCACTGGTGGTCAAAACCACTGGTGACCGTAGTCACAATAGTATAAATGTGGTCAAAACCACTGGCGACCGTAGTCACAATTATATCTATGGGGCCAATCCATAATGTGGTCAAAACCACTAATGACAATCCCGTATCAATATGTGGGGCCAACCCACGGTGGTGCCAGACCACTAGGACGAGTCACAAAATAACAATATGTGGTACCAAACCACTGGTGGTCAAAACCACTGAGACTTAGTCACAAAAATATATAGAAAGTGGGGCCAACCCACCGTGTGGTCAAAACCACTGGTGACAGTCTAAATCATGCCTTCCCCCTCCTCTCATCATACCCACATCAGTGAACATACTTTTCATGGCATAGATATCATGCTTAACATACAGTAGTCTCATAGCATGGCATATACAGATTTTAACAGAGGCATTTAATGGTAACCAAAACAGAATGGACTTACCCGGAGTCCTCGCTTATACCCATAAGGGTAGCACATCGTAAACATCAATTTACCATTATTTCGGCTTTTAACAAATCACATAACAAAATCATATTAACCTACAAAGTGTGTAAGAGTTACACACTTGATTATTCGCAATACGACACTATCTACGTCGATACTGTCGTCAACCGACACTACCACGATCTGTCTACTCTCCTGCTCAGATGCTGGTCCACACCCAAATGGCCAGTCACGAACCGCAGACACTGCTCTCCTTTTGAACTTAGGGGCTGGGGCCTCAGATCCAACCCCTCTTACTGCTTGGTTGACATTAGAGTCCATGAACACCTTTGGTCACTCAATAGATTAACTCACGGAAAACGACAAACAAGGATTTATTCCGAATAAACAGATCCCTTACCTAAGTCAACAAATCCCAAAGATCAAGATCCAAACCATGAACCAAGCAAATCTCAGGAATCCGAATGCTGGCGTCACTCCTTTCTATAATCGGCCAACACAACATCAAGAACCACATAACCATTCGACTATGGTCATGAAATCCCGAAAAGAATATAACGATCCAAAAGAACTCCACTAACCTTAACGCAAAAGATCCCCTTGGCACTTAAGAGAATTCAGCACTAGCACCAAAGATGAGGGAATTCGGCAAGACAAAAGGAGAAGATGAGAATACTAGAAAGATTCGACCAAAAGATCATAAGAGAACACAAGGAAAGAAGATAAAAAAAACGAGATCTTACCTTGTTATGAGTTAAGATTTCAGCTTCCACAAAGAGTGAAAAGATGATGAGCAAAGTAGAAGAATGTAGTTTTGGCTAACAACAGAATAAAAGTGAAAGAGATAGAAAAGGAGAAGTGATATGTGGGGTTTCGGTTCTTATGGTTTTGGTAAGAGAATAAACTGCAACCGTTGTGTGGTGAGCAATGTGGATTCGGCTAGGCACTAAAGAAGTAAAAGAAAAAGAAATGAGGAGGAGTTTAGGAGAGCATTCGACTAAGGTATTTCGAGAGAAAAGGAAAAGAACAAAAATGCATGAAAATGCAATTGTGGGAGTGGTTTCGGCACACTAGAAGATGGATGAAATCCCAAGCCGAAAAGAAAATGAACACACACCAAAATACCGAAAGTCATACCCCAAAACAACCCAAATTCGGCACACCCTCTTACCACTATCCAAAACCGAATGCACACTACCCACACCACTCAAATTCGGCTACCACACCTTCCCAACTCAATCCCCTCATTTTCTCCTTGTTTTTCTCTTGGCCACAAATTCAAACAAGTTTGAATACATCAAACTCCACAAATTTCTCTCATCCACACATTCAAACCTGTTGACCTCTTCCATCCTCATCCTTCAGAGTCCATCCTGAGCAGAACTCCTCCCCTGTCCTGACGTTAAAAAAATAAGCAGGAAGGGATTTCTGCAGCTCGAACCCAAGCTCTCCCACCTGCTTGTGGCGTCATCTCCCTTATGCTTAAGTGGCGCCTCCTTGCCACTTTTCCAATTGATCTCTTGTGTCAAAACACACCAAATATTTCCCTTAACACCTAACTCACCCAGCTCCCCTTCTTAGAAGCCCAAAACGAAAATTTTTGCTATGGCTCAGGCCTACCCCAAGCTCATGCCAGGATGCCAAAACACCCTAAACTAACACAGCAATCATACTATCACATGCAAACATACAAAAAACTGCAGAGACCCCGATTTAAGGATGTTACACAGATTGCATCACATTTAAGAATTCAACCATATAACAATGACAAGAATCACACGAGAAAATTAATATTTTGCATAAATCCTAATCGTTATTACTTAAACAATGACTAAATGAATAAACCTATCTAATAGGGAATATAACTAATTGATTGCTGTAAAATCAGAGCTTTAAATATTTATAAAGTAATGATCAAACCTGGAGATTAACTCTGATAACGATATTAAGGCAAGTGTACTTATCGAACAGTAGTATAGCTTAGGCAAGACCAGTTATCGAACCCAAAGGAACTAAAAGTATTAATACTCACTTTCTTTTTATTATTTAGCCTTAAAGTTAGAGTGAAGATTACTTTTTAACTAAATTGAGGACAGATAAACTAAGGACACAAAGACAAAAAGACGAATTGGAAAATAACCTTGAGGAAAAACTCAGTTGATTTAGATGATACCCTCGGGAAGAATCCACCTAGACTTCTCTTATTATCTAACCATTTAATTATATGATTTCTTTTACTTAGCTTGATCCGTGAGACTCCCTAACCTATATTAAACCCTCTCTCGAGGCGAATAACGTCTAACCCTAGGTTAATTAGTGGAATTCTCGTTCGCTTATAATAACCCCCTAGGACAGCAGTAAATCGATCAATGGACTCCCATATTAGGTTTCACCCTAATTCGGCAAAATCTCGTTACCCTATCTCTAGGCGTTCGATCAACTCCGCTTAATTATGTTAGATCTTCTCTTAGGCAGGGTCTATTCCTCCTCCACCTAAGCACATTAGATTTGGATTAAGCAACATAATTAAGAACAAACTAAGTAATTTATCATATAACTGAAAAATCAAATAATAAAATTCATCTAGGTTTCATCTCCTTCAGGTATCCGAGGGGTTTAGTTCATAATGAATAAAGAAAACATCGCAAGAAAAAAGATAAAACAAAACATAGGAAAACCCTAAAACCCCCTGAAGGAATCGAAGGAGAATTTCGCCGTCTTGAGTATAACTCCGGCTTCTTGGGATGGATCAACTGGCTATCCTCGCGTTATTCCCTAACTCTGTCCTTCTCGGCTTGGCTCCTTGGCTTTGCTTTCGCTCTCCGGCTTCTACCGAACTTCCTTTTCAAGTTGCCCCATTAGGTGTTTATATAGACTTTGTGATGCCTTTGCTTGGCCCCTAAGTATCCTAATTTAAGTAGAATTCCTACTAGGGTGTTTGAATAGGCTTTGGAATGTGTTTCTTTACCTCCAAGTATCCTTTCCCAAATGAAATTGCTCTTTCCAGCGACAGGGGCACGGCCATGGCACACGCCCGTGTGAATCGTGGCTAGGCTGTGCTCGGACTTCTTTAATGAGGCACGACCGTGTAAATCGTGATCAGGCCGTGCTCTAGTAATTTAATGAGGCACGGCCGTGTGGTCTTTGGGCCAGGCCGTGTTGATTTCTCTCTTGGCCCAATTTGGTCTGTTTTAAGCCCGTTTCTCGTTCTTTTTATCCTTGGGTGTTTTCCTGAGTATAAAATATGAAAAGAAAGGATTAAGAGCACCTTTTTACATAAATCAAAGGATAAATCATCCAAAAGTATGCTAAATGTGGGATTAAAATATGTTACTTTTACGGTTTATCAAGTACCCCTACACTTAAGCTTTTGCTTGTCTTTAAGCAAAATTCTAAACTTACAATCAAAACGAACTTCCTTGATTCATAATTCCTATCAATTATGCTTTATTATAATTCAAAGATAATTCATACATGGATAATTCTACTCAGAGGGTCCTAAAGATTGAAACAATCAAAGTCGTAGATTTTTAGCCCTGAAAACATAGGAGTGTCCCCTTACCTAAATAATTACCTTTAATTCAAAATCGACAAGAATTGACATCCTCACTAAAGATTCACTCAAATCACTCAAAGTGTTTAAGGTTCAGAATTAAGCACTCAGAAGTCAAATATGAAGAGTTAATCCCATAGGCTTGCATGAAAATCAAATCTCCACCAATGTAAAATGAGATGATACACAAATCAAAAGGTCTTTAGCAGAGTTGTAACGGGGCTTAGGTTAAGGGTATGGATAAAGGCTGAATTAGAATGTTAGAATCGAGATTGACCTGAAAAATTATCTAACTAGAAAAATGAACTAATAATTTCATCAATTGAAAACTAATAATACGAGCTTTTTTTTTTTGAACAAATCAATAATAATAACAAACTTTAACAACTGAAATAGAGAACATAGTTAGGTAACTACTCAAAATCAAATCTCGACAAAAAGAGTAGTTAAAAAGAACGGTGATAACAAATACAAAGGGTTTTGCATTAAGGTTAGTAGGTAAGTTAATAGAAAGGGTTTATTAGGATCAACGGGGTTCACTAGGGGTTAATTATGAAGGTAGGCTTTTTGATGGAGTAAGTGGGTTAAAACCTAGGTGCCTTTATCATCTCTGTATATCAAATCAAAGGTGTGGTCTTGACATGTATAATCGATGCAAGTTCTAGAATAACAAATCAATGTTGACATACTCATAATCAATAAGTGAGCATGAAAGGATGTATGCTCTAAAAGGCTCAAAATCTCACAAAAATTATGGGTATTTTGATGTCAACCTCGTCAATTTCAAACTTCAAAGTAATATTCAGAGTCAGGTAGACAACCTAAAAAAAAATTTAATTCTGAAAAATAGACTTATCATGCTTGATTCTCTAGTATCCTTCAAATGTAATCATCAATGCACAATTATCAGTGACTTACTCCAAAACATATCAACAAAGATCATAGATCATAGGATATTTCATTCTAATCATAATATGAGGGACTTCACTTTTGAACAAGGCATAATTCAGGGATTTTCAAATAATACTATAGTTAACCCCCCACACTTAAGATGTACATTGCCCTCAATGTACAAAGATGGATAATAGCAAAATAATCATAAAAATCATAAGATGGGGAGAGAAGTGAAACTTCCTGAATTTTGGATGAAGTTAAAGAAACCGGATAGGATTGGAGGTGAGCGTAGGGAAGCGTCTCGAACCGTTTGAAATTGAATCCTCGAAGTAGCCGTTCTAATTTTATTGAATCCTAAGCTAAATCTAAATATCATAAAGAATAAGAAGAAAATAATAAAGAGAATAAAATAAAATAAATGAAAAAAAATGAGAATAAAAATAAATAATGGAAAATGAAAGACAACTAGAAAAAGGGAGAATGAGGTTTAAATAGAGATGTAGCTCGTGTTTTGGGATTTTGAATTTTGGGCGCGTTCAGGGTGCTCGGGTACGGCCGTGTGTGCTTTTTGCATGCCCGTGTTTGATAGGGAAAAACGTTAGCACGGTGGGGTAACACAAGCGTGTCTAGCCCGTGTATAACAAGTCAGTAACCTTAGTAATTTCACACGGTTGTGAGGCAGAGTCGTGTTGTGCCCGTGTATTATAAGTCAGTATCCTCAGTAATTTCACACGGTTATCTAGCACGGACGTGGTCTGGTGTTGCAGCCTGTGTCACCGAAAAATTTTTTACCCTGTTTTAGCACGGTGCTTGGCATGCCCATGATCTATTTTCTGGCTATGCATGGCTGTGTACTGTGTCAAGGCCGTGTTGAAATTTATGCATTTTCCTGTTAGACTATTTTAGTTCTATGTTAGAAAAATAAAAACTATGTTAGTATGTTAGTGCTCGGGTTGCCTCCCGAGAAGCGCTCGTTTATAGTCTTAAGCTAGACTTTACCTCTCATTCGTATGGTCATGGTGGTTTGAGGAGGTAAAAATCCTTTCTCATGCGATCACATCGGTTGTGAATATATAGTTTAAGTCGACTAATGTTTACCTCAAAAGTGTCAAATTTAGGATTGCTTACCTCGACTGTGCCGTATAGTAAGACATTAAGTACCTCAAAAGTGATTTCTTCGTTTGTCTTGAGGTCTGAATTGGTGATTCGAGGGTCTTCCTTATTCAACAATACCTGATCCTCTATTTTGATGTGATTTGTTGTTCCTATCAGCTTGTCTGGGGTCTCCTTCAGTTTCACTTCGTGCGGCTCCTGTTCCTCTCTGATTTGTGTTTCCTGCTCTTTTAGTTTGTCAACCCTAAGGCTTTGTTCCTTATGTGTTTCTTCTTTGTCGGCACTAGGTCTAAGATCTAGCTCAGCTAAGTGATTTCGTGATGCTTCCTGTAAAGAAGTTTGAACCAAATGATTATCAATAGAATTAACATTCGTACCTTTATTACTCGATGTCCTAGCTGAGTCAAGAGCTTGAAGAGTGATTGTTTTGTCATCTACACGAAGTGTGAGTTCACCGAATTCTTCCTCTGTGTTGTCTTTCTTTATTGCATCGGGATATGGCACACGATCTTGGTACTCTATATTTACCGGGTTTGGTAAATCATGGCTTACCTCAACCTTACCTTCACTTACCACAGGTTCTTGCCTTGGGTCAGATTCCACTAACAATTCACTGTTATGAGCTTATACGGCTTGGGGCCCATGATTCAGCTCAGGTTTGTAGCCTTGTGGTGTTTCCTGTGGTGAAAGTTGAACAATTTGATTATCAACTGAATTTACTTTCTCACCTTCATCACTTGATGTCCTGGTCGAATCAAAAGCTTGTAGACTGATTGGTTCGTCACCTACACGAAGAATGAGTTCTCTTGTACCAACATCAATTTTAGTCCTAACAGTTGCTAGAAAGGGTTTTCCTAAAATTAAAGGAATCGAATTGTCCTTATTCATGTCTAAGACAACAAAGTCTACTGGGAAAACGGATTTATCGATTTTTACAAGAACATCTTCGATAATGCCCTAGGAATTCTAATAGTTTTATCAGCTAATTGAATACTCATCCTAGTTTGTTTGGGCTTCCCTAGACCTAGTCATTTAAACAGTGAGTAAGGCATGACGTTTATGCTTGCTCCTAGATCAGCTAACGCATTGTCAATAAGTAGGCTACCAATTAAACATGGAACTGTAAAACTCCCTGGATCTTTTAGTTTATGCGGTAGTTTGTTTTGTAACATTGCTGAGCATGTTGCGTTTAGTTCCACGTGGTGCTCTTCATCTATTCTGCGTTTGCTAGTCAAGAGCTGTCTTAAAAATTTTCTCGAATCTGGCATCTGAAAAAGAGCTTCAAGAAGAGGTAAGTTAATATGTAATTGCTTTAAAAGTTTTAGAAACCTACCGAATTGTTCCTCTGAATCGTCTCTTTTTATGGCTTCAGGATAAGGTATGCGAGGTTGATATTCTTTAATTACCGGTTTTGGCTTCTTTTGTGGTACCTCTATTTTACCTTCGTCTTCCTTCTTTTCCAGTATTGAATTCGGTTCAGCTAATTCGTTATTGTCTTGAGCTGTTATTGCTTGAATTTGCTCATTAGGATTAACCTCAGTGTTACTCGGTAGACGTCTTTACGGTCGTTTTGCCATTAGTTTTGCGAGTTATTCGACTGCATTAGTCACTTCCTTGACTGACATAGCAATTTCATCGAGTCGTCTCTCGTTGCTTTTGGCTGCTCTATCAGTTTCTTGAAGATGTTCCTCGAAGGATTGTAACATCCTGAAATTGGGCTTAGGAGAATTGAGCCCAATGGGCCTTAGGCGTAGTTGCGTTTAAAATTTTTGAGAACGGCATTAATGCAAGTTAGACTTATTAGATAAGTGATTTTGAAAGGTTAGAGGGCTTCTATGAAGGCCCGGGATCAAATATTGGCTTTGGGGAAATTTTGGTTTTAGGTGAAAAAAACCTAGAAGTTCGCAGGTAGGCCTTAAGTATAAAATATGGAGAAAATGACACAAATGGAGTGTGTAGTGTAGTGGCAAAGTGACGCCACATAAGAGACAAGAGGGAGTGACGCCACAAGGAAGGAAGGAGGTCCAAGGTTCAAGTCTTGGCTTTTGCATTTTGGTTTTCTTTTTTTCTTGGACCTTAGAATTTGGCTATAGGTTTAAATTTAGTTGCGCATGGTTTAAGATACAAGAGGAGCTTGTGGCCAAGTGGTAAGCGGCGTGGATTATGCTACAAGGGAGCCTGGGTTCGAATCTCATGAGAAGCAATGGAGTATTTATTTTGCGGATTGGACGGCAAGAGTTTCAGTTGAATTTAAACTCTACTGGCGAAGGGATCCCACATCGGAAAGACACAAAGAATGAAGGTGAAGAGCTAGCTATATAAAGAGCATCCTAGGAGGAGAGTAAACACATCTTGGAGGGCGTTTGGGCACAGGAGTGGTCGGAGCGTGGATTAACACCAGAGTCCTACCAGGTGTGTAACTCTCTCTACTCTAGTTGTAGAGCGGCAAATGCCGAAGTGCCGATCACGGCAATAGTAGCCACACGAGCGTGCGAGTGCACGTGTGGGGCTTCGACGCGATAGTTGAGGCCATCAATAGTATTCTTCTGGGTTGGGGCTGCTTGGGCCACGATGGGCTGAAGTGGGCCCAATGGGCCCGTGGGCCCATATGAGTAAATTGTATGATTGTTTAGTATATGTTGAACTAGACTAGGTGGAACTTATATACGTGGCTAGATTTGTGCTAGGTGGGCCACACGAGCGTGGGGCCGAAATCGGGTTTTAGGCCCAATTGTCCGGTACGACCGGAAATGGTAACTGAGTCGCTAGTGGCGACATTAGGCCTTCGAAAAGGCCATTGTAGGTGCGAATTTACGAAAATAGCCTTGGTGGGTAAATTACGAAAATACCCTTGGTAGGTAAAATTACGATTATACCCTTAGAGGTTGATTAGCTTGATTTTATTGTTTTATGTCTATCTGATTATGATGGTAACTCATGTTATTCTTATATTTGATATATGTTTTGCATACATGACACATTGTATAATATCTGAATAATATGTATGTTGCATGGGCATATGGGTGATATTGATAAAGGGGAAGTGTTCTGGTGGTTTTTACCACATTATCTGGTGACTCATGCCACATATTAAGAATCTGGTGACTAATGTCACATATTGTTATCTGGTGACTCTGTCACATTATCTGGTTGCTATGCCACGGTTATAAGGGCGATGTGCAGTTGACTGCAGCGACTGCCTTCGATGGTGTATAGCGGATGGAGGGTCGATTTAGTAATCCCCACGGTGTGATTGGCAGGTACGGGTGATGTGTAGCGGATGGAAATTTAGGCTGGGATTGGGTTCTGCATTATCATCTGTATATGCATCATATCGCATTGATTATCTGATTATCTACTATACTGTGATGTTAGAGCTACGGCCTGATTCGATTTATGTGGGCTTCGTCCAAGTATGTTATTATGAGGGCTAAGGCCCAATCTGCTTCTGTGGGCTTAGGCCCAGTTATCACTCGTAAGGGGAAACACACACTAAGTTTTCGTAAACTCACCCCCTCTTTTAAAATGTTTCAGGTAATCATTAGACCGCGGATTTGGGGAGCCGAGGCAGACTTGTGGTGGCCCTGCAATGTTTTCTCGTAAACTCATTTCTTATATTTAAACTTACTTTTAATTTTGGGATTTTGATATGTAATAAGGCCTTTGGTATTTTATTTGGTTTTAGCTTTCAATTTGGTTACTGTTTACTATTTAATGTTCAATATGGGATTTTCCTGAAATGATAACAAACCGTTTTTATTCAAAATTACTTAAACTCGATTTTCACAACAAATACAAGTTTATTCAAATTAATAACAACTTTGTAAAGTGGGCATTGAATGAATTGGCTTTTATAAACAAACCACAAAACGCGGAGTTTCATAAAGAATACGAACTTTTTAACAAACGCACAGTTTTTAAACAACCCTTTTATGTGACATGCCATATTCAGTTGTAACGTTTAGGCCGGGTTTGGGGTGTTACAATTATGGTATCATAGCCCAGTTTCAAAAACTCGGCTGTGGGTTTGGGTTCAAAAATGTTTTTAATGGATGGTTTAGAAAAATATATATCAGTTTTCTGGAAGTGTGGCACCCGAGTCTCTGGCACCAAATTCGTAAGTTTCCTTTTTACTATATTTTATTATATGCTGAATGATTGTATTTATTCTGCGATGTGTGGATGTGATGCTTGAATATAGGACTTGTATGTATGTGAGGAAAATATTTGTTTGCTCCGGTGTTAGATAGTTGGTTATGTAAAGGATTCCAAGATTTAGTTGGAAAGTATATTAGTTTTACTAAGATCAGAGTGCGCAGCGTGAGCGTAGTGTTGTAGGTTAGGATGTGTGACTGTACCTATAGTTGGAAATTTCGGGGACGAAATTTCATTAAGGAGGGTCGATTTGTAACATCCTGAAATTGGGCTTAGGAGAATTGAGCCCAATGGGCCTTAGGCGTAGTTGCGTTTAGAATTTTTGTGAACGGCGTTAATGCAAGTTAGACTTATTAGATAAGTGATTTTGAAAGGTTAGAGGGCTTCTATGAAGTCCCGGGATCAAATATTGGCTTTGGGGAAATTTTGGTTTTAGGTGAAAAAACCCTGGAAGTTGGCAGGTAGGCCTTAAGAATAAAATATGGAGAAATTGACACAAATGGAGTGTGTGGTGTAGTGGCAAAGTGACGCCACATAAGAGACAAGAGGGAGTGACGCCACAAGGAAGGAAGGAGGTCCAAAGTTCAAGTCTTGGCTTTTGCGTTCTGGTTTTCTTTTTTTCTTGGACCTTAGAATTTGGCTATAGGTTTAAATTTAGCTGCGCATGGTTTAAGACACAAGAGGAGCTTGTGGCCAAGTGGTAAGCGGCGTGGATTATGCTACAAGGGAGCCTGGGTTCGAATCTCATGAGAAGCAATGGAGTATTTATTTTGCGGATTGGACGGCAAGAGTTTCAGTTGAATTTAAACTCTACTGGCGAAGGGATCCCACATCGGAAAGACACAAAGAATGAAGGTGAAGAGCTAGCTATATAAAGAGCATCCTAGGATAGTAAACACATCTTGGAGGGCGTTTGGGCACAGGAGTGGTCGGAGCGTGGATTAACACCAGAGTCCTATCAGGTGTGTAACTCTCTCTACTCTAGTTGTAGAGCGGCAAATGCCGAAGTGCCGATCACGGCAATAGTAGCCACACGAGCGTGCGAGCGCACGTGTGGGGCTTCGATGCGATAGTTGAGGCCATCAATAGTATTCTTGTGGGTTGGGGCTGCTTGGGCCACGATGGGCCGAAGTGGGCCCAATGGGCCCGTGGGCCCATATGAGTAAATTGTATGATTGTTTAGTATATGTTGAACTAGACTAGGTGGAACTTATATATGTGGCTAGATTTGTGCTAGGTGGGCCACACGAGCGTGTGGGCCGAAATTGGGTTTTAGGCCCAATTGTCCGGTACGACCAGAAATGGTGACTGAGTCGCTAGTGGCGACATTAGGCCTTCGAAAAGGCCATTGTAGGTGCGAATTTACGAAAATAACCTTGGTGGGTAAATTACGAAAATACCCTTGGTAGGTAAAATTACGATTATACCCTTAGAGGTTGATTAGCTTGATTTTATTGTTTTATGTCTATCTGATTATGATGGTAACTCATGTTATTCTTATATTTGATATATGTTTTGCATACATGACACATTGTATAATATCTGAATAATATGTATGTTGCATGGGCATATGGGTGATATTGATAAAGGGGAAGTGTTCTGGTGGTTTTTACCACATTATCTGGTGACTCATGTAACATATTAAGAATCTGGTGACTAATGTCACATATTGTTATCTGGTGACTCTGTCACATTATCTGGTTGCTATGCCACAGTTATAAGGGCGATGTGCAGTTGACTGCAGCGACTGCCTTCGATGGTGTGTAGCGGATGGAGGGTCGATTTAGTAATCCCCACGGTGTGATTGGCAGGTACGGGTGATGTGTAGCGGATGGAAATTTAGGCTGGGATTGGGTTCTGCATTATCATCTGTATATGCATCATATCGCATTGATTATCTGATTATCTACTATACTGTGATGTTAGGGCTACAGCCTGATTCGATTTATGTGGGCTTCGTCCAAGTATGTTATTATGAGGGCTAAGGCCCAATCTGCTTCTGTGGGCTTAGGCCCAGTTATCACTCGTAAGGGGAAACACACACTGAGTTTTCGTAAACTCACCCCCTCTTTTAAAATGTTTCAGGTAATCATTAGACCGCGGATTTGGGGAGCCGAGGCAGACTTGTGGTGGCCCTGCAATGTTTTCTCGTAAACTCGTTTCTTATATTTAAACTTACTTTTAATTTTGGGATTTTGATATGTAATAAGGCCTTTGGTATTTTATTTGGTTTTAGCTTTCAATTTGGTTACTGTTTACTATTTAATGTTCAATATGGGATTTTCCTGAAATGATAATAAACCGTTTTTATTCAAAATTACATAAACTTGACTTTCACAATAAATACAAGTTTATTCAAATTAGTAACAACTTTGTAAAGTGGGCATTGAATGAATTGGCTTTTATAAACAAACCACAAAACGCGGAGTTTCAAAAAGAATACGAACTTTTTAACAAACGCACAGTTTTTAAACAACCCTTTTATGTGACATGCCAGATTCAGTCGTAACGTTTAGGCCGGGTTTGGGGTGTTACAATTATGGTATCAGAGCCCAGTTTCAAAAACTCGGCTGTGGGTTTGGGTTCAAAAATGTTTTTAATGGATGGCTTAGAAAAATATATATCAGTTTTCTGGAAGTGTGGCACCCGAGTCTCCGGCACCAAATCCGTAAGTTTCCTTTTTACTATATTTTATTATATGCTGAATGATTGTATTTATTCTGCGATGTGTGGATGTGATGCTTGAATATAGGAATTGTATGTATGTGAGAAAAATATTTGTTTGCTCCGGTGTTAGATAGTTGGTTATGTAAAGGATTCCAAGATTTAGTTGGAAAGTATATTAGTTTTATTAAGATCAGAGTGCGCAGCGTGAGCGTAGTGTTGTAGGTTAGGATGTGTGACTGTACCTATAGTTGAAAATTTCGGGGACGAAATTTCTTTAAGGAGGGTAGATTTGTAACATCCTGAAATTGGGCTTAGGAGAATTGAGCCCAATGGGCCTTAGGCGTAGTTGCGTTTAGAATTTTTGAGAACGGCATTAATGCAAGTTAGACTTATTAGATAAGTGATTTTGAAAGGTTAGAGGGCTTCTATGAAGTCCCGGGATCAAATATTGGCCTTGGGGAAATTTTGGTTTTAGGTGAAAAAACCCTGGAAGTTGGCAGGTAGGCCTTAAGAATAAAATATGGAGAAAATGACACAAATGGAGTGTGTGGTGTAGTGGCAAAGTGACGCCAAATAAGAGACAAGAGGGTGTGACGCCACAAGGAAGGAAGGAGGTCCAAAGTTCAAGTCTTGGCTTTTGCGTTTTGGTTTTCTTTTTTTCTTGGACCTTAGAATTTGGCTATAGGTTTAAATTTAGTTGCGCATGGTTTAAGACACAAGAGGAGCTTGTGGCCAAGTGGTAAGCGGCGTGGATTATGCCACAAGGGAGCTTGGGTTCGAATCTCATGAGAAGCTATGGAGTATTTATTTTGCGGATTGGACGGCAAGAGTTTCAGTTGAATTTAAACTCTATTGGCGAAGGGATCCCACATCGGAAAGACACAAAGAATGAAGGTGAAGAGCTAGCTATATAAAGAGCATCCTAGGAGGAGAGTAAACACATCTTGGAGGGCGTTTGGGCACAGGAGTGGTCGGAGCGCGGATTAACACCAGAGTCCTATCAGGTGTGTAACTCTCTCTACTCTAGTTGTAGAGCGGCAAATGCCGAAGTGCCGATCACGGCAATAGTAGCCACACGGTCGTGCGAGCGCACGTGTGGGGCTTCGATGCGATAGTTGAGGCCATCAATAGTATTCTTGTGGGTTGGGGCTGCTTGGGCCACGATGGGCCGAAATGGGCCCAATGGGCCCATGGGCTCATATTAGTAAGTTGTATGATTGTTTAGTATATGTTGAACTAGACTAGGTGGAACTTATATACGTGGCTAGATTTGTGCTAGGTGGGCCACACGAGCGTGTGGGCCTGGATGGGCCGAAATCGGGTTTTAGGCCCAATTGTCCGGTACGACTGGAAATGGTAACTGAGTCACTAGTGGCGACATTAGACCTTCGAAAAGGCCATTGTAGGTGCAAATTTACGAAAATACCCTTGGTGGGTAAATTACGAAAATACCCTTGGTAGGTAAAATTACGATTATACCCTTAGAGGTTGATTAGCTTGATTTTATTGTTTTATTTCTATCTGATTATGATGGTAACTCATGTTATTCTTATATTTGATATATGTTTTGCATACATGACACATTGCATAATATCTGAATAATATGTTTGTTGCATGGGCATATGGGTGATATTGATAAAGGGGAAGTGTTCTAGTGGTTTTTACCACATTATCTGGTGACTCATGTCACATATTAAGAATCTGGTGACTAATGTCACATATTGTTATCTGGTGACTCTGTCACATTATCTGGTAGCTATGCTACGGTTATAAGGGCGATGTGCAGTTGACTGCAGCGACTGCCTTCGATGGTGTGTAGCGGATGGAGGGTCGATTTAGTAATCCCCACGGTGTGATTTGCAGGTACGGGTGATGTGTAGCGGATGGAAATTTAGGCTGGGATTGGGTTCTGCATTATCATCTGTATATACATCATATCGCATTGATTATCTGATTATCTACTATACTGTGATGTTAGGGCTACGGCCTGATTCGATTTATGTGGGCTTCGTCCAAGTATGTTATTGTGAGGGCTAAGGCCCAATCTGCTTCTGTGGGCTTAGGCCCAGTTATCACTCGTAAGGGGAAACACACACTGAGTTTTCGTAAACTCACCCCCTCTTTTAAAATGTTTCAGGTAATCATTAGTCCGCGGATTTGGGGAGCCGAGGCAGACTTGTGGTGGCCCTGCAATGTTTTCTCGTAAACTCGTTTCTTATATTTAAACTTACTTTTAATTTTGGGATTTTGATATGTAATAAGGCCTTTGGTATTTTATTTGGTTTTAGCTTTCAATTTGGTTACTGTTTACAATTTAATGTTCAATATGGGATTTTCCTGAAATGATAATAAACCGTTTTTATTCAAAATTACTTAAACTCGATTTTCACAATAAATACAAGTTTATTCAAATTAATAACAACTTTGTAAAGTGTGCATTGAATGAATTGGCTTTTATAAACAAACCACAAAACGCGGAGTTTCAAAAAGAATACGAACTTTTTAACAAACGCACAGTTTTTAAACAACCCTTTTATGTGACATGCCAGATTCAGTCGTAATGTTTAGGCCGGGTTTGGGGTGTTACAATTATGGTATCAGTGTCCAGTTTCAAAAACTCGGCTGTGGGTTTGGGTTCAAAAATGTTTTTAATGGATGGTTTAGAAAAATATATATCAGTTTTCTGGAAGTGTGGCACTCGAGTCTCCGGCACCAAATCCGTAAGTTTCCTTTTTACTATATTTTATTATATGCTGAATGATTGTATTTATTCTGCGATGTGTGGATGTGATGCTTGAATATAGGAATTGTATGTATGTGAGAAAAATATTTGTTTGCTCCGGTGTTAGATAGTTGGTTATGTAAAGGATTCCAAGATTTAGTTGGAAAGTATATTAGTTTTATTAAGATTAGAGTGCGCAGCGTGAGCGTAGTGTTGTAGGTTAGGATGTGTGACTGTACCTATAGTTGGAAATTTCGGGGACGAAATTTCTTTAAGGAGGGTAGATTTGTAACATCTTGAAATTGGGCTTAGGAGAATTGAGCCCAATGGGCCTTAGGCGTAGTTGCGTTTAGAATTTTTGAGAACGGCATTAATGCAAGTTAGACTTATTAGATAAGTGATTTTGAAAGGTTAGAGGGCTTCTATGAAGTCTCGGGATCAAATATTGGCTTTGGGGAAATTTTGGTTTTAGGTGAAAAAACCCTGGAAGTTGGCAGGTAGGCCTTGAGAATAAAATATGGAGAAAATGACACAAATGGAGTGTGTGGTGTAGTGGCAAAGTGACGCCACATAAGAGACAAGAGGGAGTGACGCCACAAGGAAGGAAGGAGGTCCAAAGTTCAAGTCTTGGCTTTTACGTTTTGGTTTTCTTTTTTTCTTGGACCTTAGAATTTGGCTATAGGTTTAAATTTAGTTGCGCATGGTTTAAGACACAAGAGGAGCTTGTGGCCAAGTGGTAAGCGGTGTGGATTATGCTACAAGGGAGCCTGGGTTCGAATCTCATGAGAAGCAATGGAGTATTTATTTTGCGGATTGGACGACAAGAGTTTCAGTTGAATTTAAACTCTATTGGCGAAGGGATCCCACATCGGAAAGACACAAAGAATGAAGGTGAAGAGCTAGCTATATAAAGAGCATCCTAGGAGGAGAGTAAACACATCTTGGAGGGAGTTTGGGTACAGGAGTGGTTGGAGCGCGGATTAACACCAGAGTCCTATCAGGTGTGTAACTCTCTCTACTCTAGTTGTAGAGCGGCAAATGCCGAAGTGCCGATCACGGCAATAGTAGCCACACGATCGTGCGAGCGCACGTGTGGGGCTTCGACGCGGTAGTTGAGGCCATCAATAGTATTCTTGTGGGTTGGGGCTGCTTGGGCCACGATGGGCCGAAGTGGGCCCAATGGGCCCGTGGGCTCATATTAGTAAATTGTATGATTGTTTAGTATATGTTGAACTAGACTAGGTGGAACTTATATACGTGGCTAGATTTGTGCTAGGTGGGCCACAGGAGCGTGTGGGCCCGGATGGGCTGAAATCGGGTTTTAGGCCCAATTGTCCGGTACGACCGGAAATGGTAACTGAGTTGCTAGTGGCGACATTAGACCTTCGAAAAGGCCATTATAGGTGCAAATTTACGAAAATACCCTTGGTGGGTAAATTACGAAAATACCCTTGGTAGGTAAAATTACGATTATACCCTTAGAGGTTGATTAGCTTGATTTTATTGTTTTATGTCTATCTGATTATGATGGTAACTCATGTTATTCTTATATATGATATATGTTTTGCATACATGACACATTGCATATTATCTGAATAATATGTTTGTTGCATGGGCATATGGGTGATATTGATAAAGGGGAAGTGTTCTGGTGGTTTTTACCACATTATCTGGTGACTCATGTCACATATTAAGAATCTGGTGACTAATGTCACATATTGTTATCTGGTGACTCTGTCACATTATCTGGTGGCTATGCTACGGTTATAAGGGCGATGTGGAGTTGACTGCAGCGACTGCCTTCGATGGTGTGTAGCGGATGGAGGGTCGATTTAGTAATCCCCACGGTGTGATTGGCAGGTACGGGTGATGTGTAGCGGATGGAAATTTAGGCTGGGATTGGGTTCTGCATTATCATCTGTATATGCATCATATCGCATTGATTATCTGATTATCTACTATACTGTGATGTTAGGGCTACGGCCTGATTCGATTTATGTGGGCTTCGTCCAAGTATGTTATTGTGAGGGCTAAAGCCCAATCTGCTTCTGTGGGCTTAGGCCCAGTTATCACTCGTAAGGGGAAACACACACTGAGTTTTCGTAAACTCACCCCCTCTTTTAAAATGTTTCAGGTAATCATTAGTTCGCGGATTTGGGGAGCCGAGGCAGACTTGTGGTGGCCCTGCAATGTTTTCTCGTAAACTCGTTTCTTATATTTAAACTTACTTTTAATTTTGGGATTTTGATATGTAATAAGGCCTTTGGTATTTTATTTGGTTTTAGCTTTCAATTTGGTTACTGTTTACTATTTAATGTTCAATATGGGATTTTCCTGAAATGATAATAAACCATTTTTATTCAAAATTACTTAAACTCGATTTTCACAACAAATACAAGTTTATTCAAATTAATAACAACTTTGTAAAGTGGGCATTGAATGAATTGGCTTTTATAAACAAACCACAAAACGCGGAGTTTCAAAAAGAATACGAACTTTTTAACAAACGCACAGTTTTTAAACAACCCTTTTATGTGACATGCCAGATTCGGTCGTAATGTTTAGGCCGGGTTTGGGGTGTTACAATTATGGTATCAGAGCCCAGTTTCAAAAACTCGGCTGTGGGTTTGGGTTCAAAAATGTTTTCAATGGATGGTTTAGAAAAATATATATCAGTTTTCTGGAAGTGTGGCACCCGAGTCTCCGTCTCCAAATCCGTAAGTTTCCTTTTTACTATATTTTATTATATGCTGAATGATTGTATTTATTCTGCGATGTGTGGATGTGATGCTTGAATATAGGAATTGTATGTATGTGGGAAAAATATCTGTTTGCTCTGGTGTTAGATAGTTGGTTATGTGAAGGATTCCAAGATTTAGTTGGAAAGTATATTAGTTTTATTAAGATCAGAGTGCGCAACGTGAGCGTAGTGTTGTAGGTTAGGATGTGTGACTGTACCTATAGTTGGAAATTTCGGGGACGAAATTTCTTTAAGGAGGGTAGATTTGTAACATCCCGAAATTGGGCTTAGGAGAATTGAGCCCAATGGGCCTTAGGCGTAGTTGCATTTAGAATTTTTGAGAACGGCATTAATGCAAGTTAGACTTATTAGATAAGTGATTTTGAAAGGTTAGAGGGCTTCTATGAAGTCCCGGGATCAAATATTGGCTTTGGGGAAATTTTGGTTTTAGGTGAAAAAACCCTGGAAGTTGGCAGGTAGGCCTTAAGAATAAAATATGGAGAAAATGACACAAATGGAGTGTGTGGTGTAGTGGCAAAGTGACGCCACATAAGAGACAAGAGGGAGTGACGCCACAAGGAAGGAAGGAGGTCCAAAGTTCAAGTCTTGGCTTTTGCGTTTTGGTTTTCTTTTTTTCTTGGACCTTAGAATTTGGCTATAGGTTTAAATTTAGTTGCGCATGGTTTAAGACACAAGAGGAGCTTGTGGCCAAGTGGTAAGCGGCGTGGATTATGCTACAAGGGAGCCTGGGTTCGAATCTCATGAGAAGCAATGGAGTATTTATTTTGCGAATTGGACGGCAAGAGTTTCAGTTGAATTTAAACTCTATTGGCGAAGGGATCCCACATCGGAAAGACACAAAGAATGAAGGTGAAGAGCTAGCTATATAAAGAGCATCCTAGGAGGAGAGTAAACACATCTTGGAGGACGTTTGGGCACAGGAGTGGTCGGAGCGCGGATTAACACCAGAGTCCTATCAGGTGTGTAACTCTCTCTACTCTAGTTGTAGAGCGGCAAATGCCGAAGTGCCGATCACGGCAATAGTAGCCACACAAGCGTGCAAGCGCATGTGTGGGGCTTCGACGCGATAGTTGAGGCCATCAATAGTATTCTTGTAGGTTGGGGCTGCTTGGGCCACGATGGGCCGAAGTGGGCCCATATGAGTAAATTGTATGATTGTTTAGTATATGTTGAACTAGACTAGGTGGAACTTATATACGCGGCTAGATTTGTTCTAGGTGGGCCACACGAGCGTGTGGGCCCAGATGGGCCGAAATCGGGTTTTAGGCCCGATTGTCCGGTACGACCGGAAATGGTAATTGAGTCGCTAGTGGCGACATTAGGCCTTCGAAAAGGCCATTGTAGGCGCAAATTTACGAAAATACCCTTGGTGGGTAAATTACGAAAATACCCTTGGTAGGTAAAATTACGATTATACCCTTAGAGGTTGATTAGCTTGATTTTATTGTTTTATGTCTATCTGATTATGATGGTAACTCATGTTATTCTTGTATTTGATATATGTTTTGCATACATGACACATTGCATAATATCTGAATAATATGTATGTTGCATGGGCATATGGGTGATATTGATAAAGGGGAAGTGTTCTGGTGGTTTTTACCACATTATCTGGTGACTCATGTCACATATTAAGAATCTGGTGACTAATGTCACATATTGTTATCTGGTGACTCTGTCACATTATCTGGTGGCTATGCCACGGTTATAAGGGCGATGTGCAGTTGACGGCAGCGACTGCCTTCGATGGTGTGTAGCGGATGGAGGGTCGATTTAGTAATCCCCACGGTGTGATTGGCAGGTACGGGTGATGTGTAGCGGATGGAAATTTAGGCTGGGATTGGGTTCTGCATTATCATCTGTATATGCATCATATCGCATTGATTATCTGATTATCTACTATACTGTGATGTTAGGGCTACGGCCTGATTCGATTTATGTGGGCTTCGTCCAAGTATGTTATTGTGAGGGCTAAGGCCCAATCTGCTTCTGTGGGCTTAGGCCCAGTTATCACTCGTAAGGGGAAACACACACTGAGTTTTCGTAAACTCACCCCTCTTTTAAAATGTTTCAGGTAATCATTAGTCCGCAGATTTGGGGAGCCGAGGCAGACTTGTGGTGGCCCTGCAATGTTTTCTCGTAAACTCGTTTCTTATATTTAAACATACTTTTAATTTTGGGATTTTGATATGTAATAAGGCCTTTGGTATTTTATTTGGTTTTAGCTTTCAATTTGGTTACTGTTTACTATTTAATGTTCAATATGGGATTTTCCTGAAATGATAATAAACCATTTTTATTCAAAATTACTTAAACTCGATTTTCACAACAAATACAAGTTTATTCAAATTAATAACAACTTTGTATAGTGGGCATTGAATGAATTGGCTTTTATAAACAAACCACAAAACGTGGAGTTTCAAAAAGAATACGAACTTTTTAACAAACGCACAGTTTTTAAACAACCCTTTTATGTGACATGCCAGATTCGGTCGTAACGTTTAGGCCGGGTTTGGGGTGTTACAAGGATGGTTTCTTTTCTTGTGGATATGGCTGATTTCGGAAGTTTTGAGGAGGTTGCTGCCTTTGATTTCCTTGTCCTCCCCGTGAAAAATTTGGGTGGTTTCTCCAACTTGGATTGTAAGTATTACTATAAGGATTATTATTAGATCAGAAAATATTACCTATATAGTTCATCTGTTCATCTTCTGCTCCTGGTTGGTAGGGTGCGTACTCAGGATTCGCCACAGTTCCACTTGCATCGCACTGCATGACTGGATGTACCTGTGATGAACACAAATTATCAAGCTTTTTATTCATCATCTCTAGCTGTGTCGATAGCATAGTCATGGCATCGATGTTGAAAACTTCTGCCGATTTTGTCGGTTTGGTCCTTGAGGCTTGCCACTGATAATTGTTTAATGACATCCTCAATGAACTTGTAGGTTGCTTCTAGAGTTTTGTTGTTCAGTGTTCCACCGGCGGCTAAATCTATCAGTTGTCTCGTTGAGGGGTTTACACCGTTGTAAAAGGTTTAGACTTGTAGCCACAAGGGTTGACCATAGTGTGGGCACCTTCTCAAGAGATCTTTAAATCTCTCCCATGCGTCGTAAAGCGTCTCTAAATCCATCTGCACAAAAGAAGAGATATTGCTCCGTAATTTGGCCGTTTTGGCCAGTGGGAAATATTTCATCAAAAACTTTTCGGTCATATGATCCCATGTAGTGATTGACCCTCGTTGTAATGAGTTTAACCATTGTTTAGCTTTATTTCTCAATGAAAAAGGGAATAACCGAAGACGTATGGCATCATTAGAAACGCCATTTATTTTGAAGGTATCACAGAACTCTAAGAAGTTAGCTATATGCGTGTTTGGATCTTCGTCCTATAAACCATCAAATTGAACAAACTGTTGAATCATTTGTATTGTGTTAGGCTTTAATTCAAAATTGTTAGCAGATATAGCAAGCCTAACAATACTAGATTCATCTCCCGTTAAATGCGGTTTCGCATAATCGAACATTGTGCGTGGAGCATTGTTGTCACCCATATCGCGTGGTGGTAGGTTGTTTTCGTCCATCCCTTCAGTAGGATTGGATCTATCTTCTTCCTCTCTCTCTGTGTAATCTAGGGCTCGCCTGGTTTCCCGATGATTCCCACGAGCGGTTGCTTCGATTTTGTTGTCGAATACCAAAGGTCCCCTCGGGTTCTTTCTAGTCATAAACTAGAGGTACCTGTTTGAAAAGAAAGAGAGAAAATTTCAGTAAACAAAAATAAAAACGAAAAGAAAAATAAATTGCAAAAAATAAAAATTAGGGCTAAAGTAATAAAAATAGAGTTTTCTTAATAATTTAGTTCCCCGGTAATGGCGCCAAAAACTTGATCGCTGTAAAATCAGAGCTTTAAATATTTATAAAATAATGATCAAACCTAGAGACTAACTCTGACAACGATATTAAGGCAAGTGTACCTATCGAACAGTAGTATAGCTTAGGCAAGACCGGTTATCGAACCCAAAGGAACTAAAAGTATTAATACTCACTTTCTTTTTATTATTTAGCCTTAAAGTTAGAGTGAAGATTACTTTTTAACTAAATTGAGGACAGCTAAACTAAGGACACAAAGACAAAAAGAAGAATTGGAAAATAACCTTGAGGAAAAACTCAATTGATTTAGATGATACTCTCGGGAAGAATCCACCTAGACTTTTGTTATTATCTAACCTTTTAATTATATGATTTCTTTTACTTAGCTTGATCCGTGAGACTCCCTAACCTATATTAAACCCTCTCTCGAGGCGAATAACGTCTAACCCTAGGTTAATTAGTGGAACTCTCGTTCGCTTATAATAACCCCCTAGGACAGCAGTAAATTGATCAATGGTCTCCCATATTAGGTTTCACCCTAATCCGGAAAAATCTCGTAACCTTATCTTTAGGCGTTCGATCAACTCCGCTTAATTATGTTAGATCTTCTCTTAGGCAGGGTCTATTCCTCCTCCACCTAAGCACATTAGATTTGGATTAAGCAACATAATTAAGAACAAACTAAGTAATTTATCATATAACTTAAAAAATCAAATAATAAAATTCATCTAGGTTTCATCCCCTTCAGGTATCTGAGGGGTTTAGTTCATAATGAATAAAGTAAACATCGCAAGAGAAAAGATAAAACAAAACATAGGAAAACCCTAAAACCCCCTGAAGGAATCGAAGGAGAATTCCGCCGTCTTGAGTATAACTCCGGCTTCTTGGGATGGATCAACTGGCTATCTTCGCGTTATTCCCTAACTCTGGCCTTCTCGGCTTGGCTCCTTGGCCTCACTTTCACTCTTCGGCTTCTGCCGAACTACCTTTTCAAGTTGCCCCCTTGGGTGTTTATATAGACTTTGTGATGCCTTTGCTTGGCCCCTAAGTATTATAATTTAAGTAGAATTCCTACTAGGGTGTTTGAATAGGCTTTGGAATGTGTTTCTTTGCCTCCAAGTATCCTTTCCCGAATGAAATTGCTCTTTCCAGCGACAGGGGCACGGTTATGGCACACACCCGTGTGAATCGTGGCCAGGCCATGCTCGGACTTCTTTAATGAGGCACGGCCGTGTATGTAACATCCTTAATTCGGGGTTCTGCATTTTGCTTGTGTTGCATGAGATGAATTGTCTATTATGTTCATTTATCATGTTCTGGGGTCTAGTTATAACCCTGGGTTAGGCCTGAGCTAGGGCTAAAAATTTCTTTTTAGTACTTGAGAAGAGGGAGCTAGGTGAGATAGGGGTTAAGAGAATTTATTGGGGAATTGTTGACACAAGAATACCAGTGGAAAAGTGGCAAGGAGGCGCCACTAAGGTGTCTAAGGAGTGACGCCACAAGCAGGATGGGAGTGCCTGTGTTCGAGCAGTAGGAGTTGCACTCCCTGCTATTTCTTTTTGACGCCACAAACTAGAGGAGGAGTACTCAGGATGGACTCTCGGGGATAAGGATGGAAGGGGTCAAATGGATTTGAATTGATGGAGAGGAGAAAATGGTGGAGTTTGACTCATTCAAACGAATTTGAACTGATGGAGGGGAGGAAATTTAGGAGTTTGAATTATTTCAAACTCATTTGATGTGTGGCCGAATTTTTTTGACTTTGGGGAAGGAGGTGCAATCGGTTTGGGTTATTTTGGGTGATGGCCGAATGTGCCTTAGTTGGTAGCTAAAATCGGCTAGCTTAGATGGTTTCTCTTCTTTCATTTTGTGCTAAAACCCGAGTCTTGAGTGCTTTTCTTTCTTTTTCTCTTTTGGCAAATTGTGGGCATTTGGCCGAACTTGATATTGCTATCCTTCTGTGAAAGCCGAAATTCACATAGCTATTTTTCTTCTTCACTTTTGATCCACTCTTTGTTAGCCTCTCTATGTCGAATCCACTCTTGTTCACTTCTTCTTTTTATTTTTGTTCAAAGCCGAACCTTGTAGTCCCCTTTTTGCTCTCTTTTCCTCTTGAAACCTTGAAGCCGAAACACCATAGCCGAACCCTCTACACTTATCTTTTCTCTTTTCTCTTTCAAACCCCATTTGTGTCCTCTCATTCATCTTGGCCGAATCCTTCTTTCCCCATTCTTTTTTTCTTCTTCATTATCAAAAGCCGAGACCTTGTTGTTGTTCTCCTCTTGGCCGAATACTTGGCTCATAAATCTCTCTTTTTGAGATTTCTCTTCATCATCTTAGGTGCCGAAATCAAGTTTGCTTTTGGGGTTGTGGCCGAATCTCCTGGTAAGTAATATCTTTTTCTTTTCTTGACCGATTTGTGTGGTGATCGAAACCCACTTTTCTTCCATCCCTTTTTCCATTTTAGATCTAAGTATTAAAATTCTGTTCATGGTCATTTAGGGGTGCCGAACATTGGTGTTTGATCAGCCGAACCTATCATTAAGGGAGAAGTGCAGCCTAACGCAGTGGATCTTCGGGTTTCAATTTTCGATCTAGGTAAGGGTTCAATGTTTAGATCTATTCCTTATTTCGTTCAAAAGCCGAAGGCTAATCGTTTGTAGGTATCAGTGTTTGGCCGATTGCAAGGGAGATTCATCACAAAGTTTCGGGATTTGGTAGGAAACCAAATCGACATTGAGGAGGGAAAGCTACGCTTCGGGATTTCGCTAGTTTGTGTAGTTTCAGGATTCTTGCTTAGATCTACGATTAGCCAGGTGTGTAACGCTTACACACTTTATTAGTATAATAATGCTTATTATGTTACTGTTATAACCATTGGCATTAGTGACTTTGCCTTGTGGGCATGAGCTTGGAAACCGGGTAAGTCCCCTGTTATGTGATTTATGATATACATCATCATGTTTTGTTAAATGCTATGCTATGCCTTATTGCATGAAACATGATATTATGACACGTATGATATGAGCATGGTGATGGGATGGATGAGAGGAGGGGGGATGATTATTTGGACTGTCACCAGTGGTTTTGACCACACGATGGGTTGGCCCCATCATTTGATTTGTGACTACGGTCACCAGTGGTTTTGACCACATTATTATTATGATTTGTTACTAGTCCCAGTGGTTTTGACCACCAGTGGTTTTGACCACACGATTGATATTTGTGACTACGGTCACCAGTGGTTTTGACCACATATGGATATTGTGACTCGTCCCAGTGGTTTGGTACCACAGTGGGTTGGCCCCACATGATATATTACGGGATTGTCATCAGTGGTTTTGACCACATGATGTGTTGGCCCCATCACTTGATTTGTGACTACGGTCACCAGTGGTTTTGACCACACCGATATATTTATGACTTCGGTCACCAGTGGTTTTGACCACACGGGGTAGCTAAAGGAGATTGGATGGTTAGGTTATGGGGTGCATGATTTGCATATTTTACTGATGAACTGTGTAAGTGCTTAAACTATCGGGTTGGGGATTTATATACTGAGTCTCAGTGACTCACCCCTTTCCTTATATTTTGCAGATGAGGTATAGGTCGTGGACATGGAGCCGGGGAGGACTCGAGGTGGCCATGCATGTTAGTTTCGGGTTTTGACTATAAACTATTTTCCCGGTTTTATTTATTTCCTTTAAATTTGGTTTTGGGTTTGTAACAAGGCCGCTAAATTTTATTATTTGGATTTTATAATTTGCTTTTATTTTGATTATATTATTCACATGTTGAAAATAATGACTTGATAAATTAACCGGTAAAAAGCAATGTTTTCAAAATTATATCTCTTCGGGTTTTTCAAATGTTACCAACGGGTAACAAAGTTCACACAATAATAAGGTAACTTGGATGTTTTGTAACTCTAAATTTCAA
This sequence comes from Gossypium australe, assembly GCA_005393395.2. Taxonomy (NCBI): domain Eukaryota; kingdom Viridiplantae; phylum Streptophyta; class Magnoliopsida; order Malvales; family Malvaceae; genus Gossypium; species Gossypium australe. The sequence goes on along the minus strand of CM016626.1, from coordinate 131,229,640 downwards.
TCCACTTTAAAGGCAAATGGCTTTAACCTGATTGTACTCATCGTACTCAGTTTTACTAAGTATCCAATGTCTTCTAATCGGTAGTTACAAATGGATTTTCAAACACGAGTTTTCCAAGTATTACTACTACTACTAAGCAACCTCAACCTCATTTGCTACTGAGTTTCCTAAACCCTAAAGCAATAAAAGAGTCTTCTTTAGAAAATTATCCGACAAACTTATGTTTCAAAAAATGTTTTCACTCCGTAACATACCAGATTCGGTCGTGGTGTGTTGACCGGGTTTGGGGTGTTACAATTGTGGTATCAGAGCCAATTTCAATAGGTTGGCTATGGGCCGAGGCCCATAAATGTTTTAAAAAGGATTATGAAAGGTTTCTATGGGAAAAGTATAGTGATGAAAGCATGGCACCGAGTCTCCGGCACCAATCCGCCCAGGTAAGTACCCCAAATTATTGTTTGTTGATTATATGATTATGATGATGATGGCATGACTGAATAGTACTGGGAACTATTCTAGAGACCTAAACTATAGGTTGGATGTACTCGCGAAACAACCCCTTACTAAAACTTTTCATAAGACTGTGCTTTAATAGACAGTGGAATAAAAATCTAACACATAAAAATTTTAATCAGCTTGAATATATTGGTAGATATGAGTGCACGTGGACGTGGGCGTAACACTGGTGGACGAGGTAGGGGTAGGATGACAATTTCGGAACCCGTAGGGTCCGAACATGGGTTAGAAAATGTGGTACCACCGCCGCCAGCTGTGGGCGCAGAATATCAGGATCAGACGGGTGGTAATGACGCAGTGTCACAGGCTGTACTACGGGTACTGGAAAGGGTTGCGAGTGCAGGCGTTGGAACAGGAGCTCGGAAATCTGTGACCGAGCGACTCAAGGTTAATGGTGCAGAGGTATTCAGAGGTGTGTCTGGTGTGGCACCTAGTACGACGGAGTATTGGTTGGAGGCGACGGAACGCATCATGAATGACCTGGATTTTTCAGCTGAGGAAAAGCTGAAGGGCATAGTATCTCTGCTGCGGGATGAGTCATACCAGTGGTGGCTCACAGTTAGGGACGGAGCAATGGCGGATGACCTCACTTGGGAATTCTTTAGGGCAGCCTATCAGAGGAAGTACATAGGGGCTAGTTATGTTGATGCGCAGCGCAGAGCGTTATTGAACTTGGTTCAAGGTAATAAGAATGTAGCGGAGTATGAGGCAGAAATTCTCCGGTTGAGTCGGTATGCTCGGGGTATTGTGGGTACAGAGCATGAGCGTTGTGTCAGATTTGAGGATGGGCTGAGAGACGAGCTGCGGATGATAATTGCCCCACAACAGGAACGTGAGTTTGCCATTTTAGTGGAGAAAGCCAAGGTTGCTGAGGTGGGTAAAACAGTCTGTAAGGCGGAATCAGGATAGGGGTTGGAATAAAAGGAGTTCTGGATCATCTGGGTTTTCTGGGAATCAGCAGAAAAGGGCAAGATATAGTGGGCCGAATCAAGCTGCTAGGCCTGCTGCTGCTAATACACAATGGCCGCCACGGTGTGCTCGGTGTGGAAAGTCTCACACGGGAGAGTGTTGGACTGGTAACAGGGGATGTTTTGAGTGTGCATCAATGGGGCATCGAGTTAGGGATTGTCCACCGAGATCAGCTAGGCTGCAGTCTGAGGATCAAAACCGTACACAGTTCAGGAGGGATAAGCAGCAGCCATAGAGGGGCCAAGGTTCAGGCAGGGGAGGTAATGGCTCTGGTAGAGGCCGTGGGGCATCAGGCAGAGGTGCAGGTGGTACAGAGACGAGACAGCCTGGGTTGGTCTACGCTGTGAGGCGTCGAGAAGAGGGCGACGCACCGGACGTCATAACCGGTACGTTCCTAATTTTTGGAGTACCTTATAATGCTTTAATTAATGTTGGTTCGACGCATTCGTATGTTGCTAGTATTATAGTGGAAACCATGAACTTAGACTCTGAGACTACTTCTAGGAAGATGACTGTGATAAACCCTCTAGGTCACTCTGTAGAAGTAAGTACACTGTATAGGGATGTACCCCTAAAACTTCAAGGGGTCATGTTTCTAGCTGAGTTGATGGAACTACCGTTTGGGGAGTTCGATCTGATTCTCGGGATGGATTGGCTAGTAAGGTATCAAGCTAGCTTGGATTGTGCAGCTAAACGCATGGTGTTAAAGACCATGGAAGGTGAAGAGGTGGTGATGATAGGTAATAGGAGAGATTACTTATCTAATGTTGTCTCTGCACTAAAGGCTGAGAAAATGGTTAGGAAGGGTTGTGAAGCATTTATGGTGCATGTCTGTGCTTTGGAAGCTAAGGATGCAGTTGTAGGGAATGTCCAAACCGTGGGGGAATTTGCTGATGTATTTCCTGAGGAACTCCCGGGTTTACCTCCTGATCGCGAGGTTGAGTTTGGTAACTTGTTACCCGGAACCGCGCCAGTATCTATTGCTCCATATAGGATGGCGCCGAAAGAATTAGTGGAGTTAAAGGCTCAGATTCAGGAATTGTTGGATAGAGGCTTCATCCGACCGAGTGTATCGCCTTGGGGAGCTCCAGTGCATTTTATTAAGAAGAAGGATGGTACAATGCGGATGTGTATAGACTATCGCCAGCTGAACAAGTTAACAATAAAGAACAAGTATCCATTGCCCAGGATAGACGACCTGTTTGATCAATTCAAGGGTGCATCAGTTTTCTCTAAGATCGACCTTAGGTCGGGGTATCATCAGCTCAGAGTGAAGGAGGTTGATATTCATAAGACAGCATTTCGTACTCGGATGGGCACTACGAGTTTCTGGTAATGCCTTTCGGTTTGACCAATGCACCGGCAGCATTCATGGACATGATGAATCGGGTGTTTCAGCCGTATCTGGATCGGTTTGTCTTAGTGTTTATAGACGACATATTGGTGTACTCAAAATCTGAGGGGGAACATGACGCACATCTTCGGGTGGTTCTACAGATTCTGAGGGAAAAGCAGTTATACGCCAAGTTTAGTAAGTGCGAGTTCTGGCTTAAGGAGGTAACTTTCCTGGGTCATGTTGTATCAGCTGAGGGAATTAGGGTGGATCCTCGTAAGATTGAGGCAGTATTGGATTGGAAACCACCCAAGTCGATTACGGAGATTCGAAGTTTTCTGGGTTTGGCAGGATATTACAGAAGGTTCATAGAGGGTTTCTCGTTAATCGCAGCGCCGTTGACTACCGTTTGTGTGGACTGAGAAACAGCAAGAGAGTTTTGGCAAGTTGAAGAAGATTCTGACTGAAGCTCCGGTTTTGACTCAGCCTGAGGCAGGGAAGGAATTCACGGTTTATTGTGATGCATCGCATACTGGCTTAGGGTGTGTGCTGATGCAAGATGGAAAAGTGGTCGCTTATGCGTCTCGGCAGTTGAGACCACATGAAGGTAACTATCCGACACATGACTTGGAGTTGGTTTTCGCCTTGAAGATTTGGAGGCATTACTTATGTGGAGAAAAGTCAATAGTTTACACGGATCACAAGAGTCTGAAGTACCTCTTGACTCAGAAGGATTTAAATTTGAGACAGCGGAGGTGGATCGAGTTGTTAAAGGACTACGACTGTTCGATTGAGTACCATCCGGGTAAGGCTAACGTAGTAGCAGATGCGTCGAGCCGTAAGGTGGTAGCGGACTTGCGAGCGATGTTTGCTACCTTAGCCTCTATGATGATGGAAGTCTTTTGGCGGAACTGCAAGTTAAGCCATCTTGGATTGATCAGGTTAAGGAGAGACAGCTGACAGATGAGGTTGTGAGTGCTCGGAGGTTGCAAGTGCAGAACGGTGAATCTGAGGGTTACAGCTTGGATAGTGATGGAGTACTGTGTTTTCAAGGGAAAGTGTGCATGCCTAAGGATGTTGAATTGAGACAGCGGATTCTTCAGCAAGCTCATAGCAGCCTATACGCTATGCATCCTGGAGGCAGTAAGATGTATCGTGATTTAAGGGAACAGTTCTGGTGGCCAGGTCTTAAACGGGAAGTAACTGAGTTTGTGGGCAAGTGTTTGACATGCCAGCAAGTCAAGGCTGAGCATCAGTTACCGTCAGGACTGTTGCAGCCGGTTAAGATCCCATAGTGGAAGTGGGAAAGGATTACGATGGATTTCGTCAGTGGGCTTCCCCTCACGCCTAGCAAGAAGGACTCATTTTGGGTAATAGTGGATCGTTTGACTAAGTCAGCTCATTTCATACCAGTGAGGGTTGATTATTCGCTTCAGAAGTTAGCCAAGTTGTATGTGGCAGAGATAGTGCGGTTGCATGGAGTGCCAGTGTCCATTATCTCAGATAGGGATCCCAGGTTCACGTCGAGGTTTTGAAAGGCTTTGCATCAGGCATTGGGTACGAAGTTGGATTTCAGCACGGCTTTTCATCCGCAATCTGACGGACAGTCTAAGAGGGTAATCCAGATTCTAGAAGACATGTTAAGGGGCTGTGTTCTGGATTTCAGTGGTAGTTGGCGCTATATGAGGCACTCTATGGGCGGAAATGTCGTACTCCTACGTGTTGGACAGAACTGGGTGGACGACGAATGTTGGGTCCAGAGTTAGTGGCAGAAACAAAGGATAAGGTTAAGGTATTCGGGCTCGTCTTAAGGAAGCGTCGGACAGGCAGAAGTCTTACGCCGATCTTAAGCGCAGGGATATTGAATATGCAGTGGGGGATAAGGTCTTCCTGAAGGTATCGCCTTGGAAGAAAGTGTTGAGATTTGGTCGAAAGGGCAAGCTAAGTCCTAGGTTCATCGGGCCATATACAGTGTTAAAGCGAGTGGGACCGGTAGCTTATCAGCTCGAGTTACCAGCAGAGTTAAGTCAGATTCATGATCTCTTTCATGTTTCCATGCTTAGCCGCTATCGATCAGATCTGTCACATATTGTACCAGTGGAGGAGATAGAGGTGAGCCCTGATTTGTCTTTCGAGGAGGAGCCGATACAGATCTTGGATCGGGATGTCAAGGTTTTGCGACGGAAGTCAGTTCCTTTGGTGAAAGTGTTATGGCAGAACCATGGTTCGGAGGAGGCCACGTGGGAACCGGAGGATGTAATGCGACAGCAATACCATCAACTCTTTTGACCAGGTAATTTCGAGGTCGAAATTTTTTTTAAAGGGGGTAGAACTGTAACATCCTTAAATCGGGGTTCTGCATTTTGCTTGTGTTGCATGAGCTGAATTGTCTATTATGTTCATTTATCATGTTCTGGGGTCTAGTTATAACCCTGGGTTAGGCCTGAGCTAGGGCTAAAAAATTCTTTTTCGTACTTGAGAAGAGGGAGCTACGTGAGATAGGGGTTAAGAGAATTTATTGGGGAATTGTTGACACAAGAATACCAGTGGAAAAGTGGCAAGGAGGCGCCACTAAGGTGTCTAAGGAGTGACGCCACAAGCAGGATGGGAGTGCCTGTGTTCGAGCAGCAGGAGTTGCACTCCCTGCTATTTCTTTTTGATGCCACAAGCTAGAGGAGGACTACTCAGGATGGACTCTCGGGGATAAGGATGGAAGGGGTCAAATGGATTTGAATTGATGGAGAGGAGAAAATGGTGGAGTTTGACTCATTCAAACAAATTTGAACTGATGGAGGGGAGGAAATTTAGGAGTTTGAATTATTCCAAACTCATTTGATGTGTGGCCGAATTTTTTTAACTTTGGGGAAGGAGGTGCAATCGGTTTGGGTTCTTTTGGGTGATGGACGAATGTGCCTTAGTTGGTAGCTAAAATCGGCTAGCTTAGATGGTTTCTCTTCTTGCGTTTTATGCTAAAACCCGAGTCTTGAGTGCTTTTCTTTCTTTTTCTCTTTTGGCAAATTGTGGGCATTTGGCCGAACTTGATATTGCTATCCTTCTGTGAAAGCCGAAATTCACATAGCTATTTTTCTTCTTCACTTTTGATCCACTCTTTGTTAGCCTCTCTGTGCCGAATCCACTCTTGTTCACTTCTTTTTTTTCTTTTTGTTCAAAGCCGAACCTTGTAGTCCCCTTTTTGCTCTCTTTTCCTCTTGAAACCTTGAAGCCGAAACACCATAGCCGAACCCTCTACACTTATCTTTTCTCTTCTCTCTTTCAAACCCCATTTGTGCCGAAAGTCCTCTCATTCATCTTGGCCGAATCCTTCTTTCCCCATTCTCTTTTTCTTCTTCATTATCAAAAGCCGAGACCTTGTTGTTGTTCTCCTCTTGGCCGAATACTTGGCTCATAAATATCTCTCTTTTTGCGATTTCTATTCATCATCTTAGGTGCCGAAATCAAGTTTGCTTTTGGGGTTGTGGCCAAATCTCTTAGTAATAATATCTTTTTCTTTTCTTGACCGATTTGTGTGGTGATCGAAACCCACTTTTCTTCCATCCCTTTTTCCATTTTAGATCTAAGTATTAAAATTCTGTTCATGGTCATTTAGGGGTACCGAACATTGGTGTTTGATCAGCCGAACCTATCATTAAGGGAGAAGTGCAGTCGAACATAGTGGATCTTCGGGTTTCAATTTTCGATCTAGGTAAGGGTTCAATGTTTAGATCTATTCCTTATTTCGTTCAAAAGCCGAAGGCTAATCGTTTGTAGGTATCAGTGTTTGGCCGATTGCAAGGGAGATTCATCATAAAGTTTCGGGATTTGGTAGGAAACCAAATCGGCATTGAGGAGGGAAAGCTACGCTTCGGGATTTCGCTAGTTTGTGTAGTTTCGGGATTCTTGCTTAGATCTACGATTAGCTAGGTGTGTAACGCTTACACACTTTATTAGTATAATAAGGATTATTATGTTACTGTTATAACCATTGGCGTTAGTGACTTTGCCTTGTGGGCATGAGCTTGGAAACCTGGTAAGTCCCCTGTTATGTGATTTATGATATACATCATCATGTTTTGTTAAATGCTATGCTATGCCTTATTGCATGAAACATGATATTATGACACGTATGATATGAGCATGGTGATGGGATGGATGAGAGGAGGAGGGATGATTATTTGGACTGTCACCAGTGGTTTTGACCACACGATGGGTTGGCCCCATCATTTGATTTGTGACTACGGTCACCAGTGGTTTTGACCACATTATTATTATGATTTGTGACTAGTCCCAGTGGTTTTGACCACCAGTGGTTTTGACCACACGATTGATATTTGTGACTACGGTCACCAGTGGTTTTGACCACATATGGATATTATGACTCGTCCCAGTGGTTTGGTACCACAGTGGGTTGGCCCCACATGATATATTACGGGATTGTCATCAGTGGTTTTGGCCACACGATGGGTTGGCCCCATCACTTGATTTGTGACTACGGTCACCAGTGGTTTTGCCCACACCGATATATTTGTGACTTCAGTCACCAGTGGTTTTGACCACACGGGGTAGCTAAAGGAGATTGGATGGTTAGGTTATGGGGTGCATGATTTGCATATTTTACTGATGATTTGTGTAAGTGCTTAAACTATCGGGTTGGGGATTTATACACTAAGTCTCGGTGACTCACCCCTTTCCTTATATTTTGCAGATGAGGTATAGGTCGCGGACATGGAGCTGGGGAGGACTCGAGGTGGCCATGCATGTTAGTTTCGGGTTTTGACTATAAACTATTTTCCCGGTTTTATTTATTTCCTTTAAATTTGGTTTTGGGTTTGTAATAAGGCCGCTAAATTTTATTATTTGGATTTTATAATTTGCTTTTATTTTGATTATATTATTCCCATGTTGAAAATAATGACTTGATAAATTAACCGGTAAAAAGCAATGTTTTCAAAATATATATCTCTTCGGGTTTTTCAAACGTTACCAACGGGTAACAAAGTTCACACAATAATAAGGTAACTTGGATGTTTTATAACTCTAAATTTCAATCCACTTTAAAGGCAAATGGCTTTAACCTGATTGTACTCATCGTACTCAGTTTTACTAAGTATCCAATGTCTTCTAATCGGTAGTTACAAATGGATTTTCAAACACGAGTTTTCCAAGTATTACTACTACTACTAAGCAACCTCAACCTCATTTGCTACTGAGTTTCCTAAACCCTAAAGCAATAAAAGAGTCTTCTTTAGAAAATTATCCGACAAACTTATGTTTCAAAAAATGTTTTCACTCCGTAACATACCAGATTCGGTCGTGGTGTGTTGACCGGGTTTGGGGTGTTACAGTGTAAATCCTGATCAGGCCGTGCTCTAGTAATTTAATGAGGCACGGCCGTGTGGTCTTTGGGCCAGGCCGTGTCGATTTCTCTCTTGGCCTAATTTGGTCCGTTTTAAGCCCGTTTCTCGTTCTTTTTATCCTTGGGTGTTTTCCTGAGTATAAAATATGAAAAGAAAGGATTAAGAGCACCTTTTTACATAAATCAAAGGATAAATCATCCAAAAGTATGCTAAATGTGGGATTAAAATATGTTACTTTTACGGTTTATCACTAATGTTAAACAATACTAACTAGAGACTAAATAAGAGACTAAATAAAAGTCTAATGATAAAATAGTCTAATGGAGGAGAATGTAAAAAGGAGAGGTGACTGGTGGAGTTTTGTCGAGGTGCACGGGCGTTGAGCGGTGGTGTACGGGCGTGTGCTGTAAATAGATGGGTGAACAAGGTTGTGTTACGATTTTGGATGGGCATGTGTTCCGTCAACACGGGCGTGGTCTAGTTTTAAATGTGTATGTGAAAGAGAGGAAGAGATAAGGGATAGGGGAAGTCAAGGGAGGAGGAGATTTTACCGGTGGCTGGAATGGGGGGTGGTTTTCGAGAGAAACGGCTAGGGTTTTGGGGGTTGGGAAAAATTTTGGGGACGACGGGCGTGGGTTTCTTTAATAGGGGTGGGATACACGGTCACGGGCCACGCCTGTGTTCCCTTTATTCAGCCCGTGTTTTTCGAAAAATTTTATTTCAGGCGCGTTTATGTTGTGTTCCACGCCCGTATCGCCCGGGCGTGCATGGTATTGTTCGTTCCTCCCACGCTCGTGTCAATGATCCCACGCCCGTGTTTTGCAAGTCAGTGTTGTCCACGGCCTTAGAGCACGGGCGTGTTTAATGCCTGTGTCCTTTACTCAGGATCACCCACGGTTTAGATGCACGGGCGTGTCACACGTCCGTGTCCATTAGTCAGTTTCGACGACGGCCGGATCGCACGGTCGTGGCTTTTAGTTGTAGCCCGTGGCTTTGGGGAAAATTTTTGCCCTATTTCTGCACCATCTTTGCCACGCCCATGTACCTGTTCGTGGTATCCACACGGCCAAGGGCACGGCCGTGTATGAGGCCGTGTGGGTGGAGAAACCTACACTTTTTGTTAGTTTATAGTTGGATGCTAAAAAGGAAAGATAAAAATAAAAATAAAAATAATGGGGTTAGTACTCAGGTTGCCTCCTGAGAAGCGCTCGTTTATAGTCTTAAGCTAGACTTTCCCTGTTTTTGGTTCTAAATGAAGGTTCACATCCCTAAAATCTTCACCATTATAAAGTTTTAGTCGCTGCCCGTTTACCTTAAACGTGTCGTAATTCGGATGAGTTACCTCAATTGTGCCATAGGGGAAGATAGTTTTGATTACGAAAGGACCTGATCATCTTGATTTAAACTTCCCAGGGATTAATTTGAGCCTTAAATTATATAACAGAACTAGATCTCCTACTTTGAATTGCTTTGGTTGTTTTAAACGACCATCATGGCGTCGCTTTGTTGCCTCTTTGTATAGTCGTGAATTCTCATAGGCGTTAGCTTGCCATTCATCTAGCTCGTTCAGCTGCATCATCCTCTTCTCACCTGCAGTTTTAAGATCGTAATTTAGAAATTTTATAGCCCAAAAAGCTTTATGTTCTAATTCAAATGGTAGGTGAAAACGTTTTCCGTAGACAAGTCTGTATGGGGATGTTCCTGTGGGCATTTTAAATGCTGTTTTATAAGCCCATAAAGCATCGTCTACTTTTAATGCCCAATCTTTCCTATTTGATTCAACTGTCTTTTCTAGAATACGCTTGAGCTCTCGATTTGCTACTTCTACGTGTCCACTGGTTTGAGGGTGATAAGGGGTAGCTGTTCTGTGGTGTACTCCATATTTCTTTAAGACCTTGTCAAATTGAGTATTACAAAAATCAGTACCCTATCACTTATAATTGCTCTGGGTGTGCCAAATCGAGAAAAGAGTTTCTTAAGTAATCTTACTACCATTCTGGCATCATTAGTAGGTAAAGCTTGAGCTTCTACCTATTTTGACATGTAGTCTACTGCTACTAAAATATATTTGTTCCCAAATGAACTAGGGGATGGGCCCATAAAATAAATACCCCATATGTCAAAAGTTTCGCATGATAGTATGTACGTTTGAGGCATTTCATTGCGTTTAGAGATATTACCTATTCTCTGACATCTATCACATGAAGCAACATACCTGTTAGCGTCTTTGAACAAGGTAGGCCAAAAGAAACCTGATTCGAGTATTTTGTGTGCTGTCCTTATCCCACTGTAATGTCCTCCTGAAGGACCTGAATGGCAGTGTTCTAAGATTTTGCTTGCTTCTGCTTTTGTAACACATCTTCGAATTACTTGATCTGCACATATACGAAAAAGAAAAGGATCTTTCCAAAAATAGTTTTTCACATCAGCAAAGAATCGCTTCTTTTGATGATGCGTTAATCTCTTTGGTAGGATGTTAGTAGCTAGGTAATTTGCAATGTTTACAAGGAGTTAGAAATAGCAAATAATTGTTCTGCAAGAAACGATTCATTTATCTCCCTCTCATCTAGTTTTTTGATATGTAAATTTTCAAGTCTAGATAGATGATCTGCTGCAAGATTTTTAGCTCCTTTCTTATCCTAATTTTCTAGATCAAATTCCTGCAAGAGTAAAATCCATCTTATGAGTCGAGGTTTTGCATCGGTTTTTGTTAAGAGATAACAAAGAGCTGAATGGTCAGTGTAAACAATAACTTTAGATAATATCAAATACTGTCTAAATTTATCAAATGCAAAAACCACAGCTAGCAATTCTTTTTCTATGGTGGTGTAATTTTCTTGTGCAGTTGTTAATGTCTTACTAGCGTAATAGATCAGCTAAAAATGCTTGTCCCTTCGCTGTCCCAAAACTGCACCTACTGCAAAATCACTCGCATCACACATTAGTTCAAAGGGTAAATTCCAATCAGGTGCAATTATAATTGGAGCATTTATTAATTTATCTTTGAGGATGTTAAATGCATCTAAACATTCTTGATCAAAATTGAAAGGTACATCTTTTTCTAGTAGTTTCGTTAAAGGCTTAGCTATTTTAGAAAAATCCTTAATAAATCTTCTATAAAATCCAGCATGTCCTAAAAAGCTTCTAATAGCCTTAACTGAACTAGGAGGAGGTAATTTTTCTATGGTTTCAACCTTTGCTTTGTCTACCTCAATCCCTTTACAAGAAATTTTATGTCTGTAACATCCTAAAATTTGAGTATTATTTGTGTTGGCTTGGGTATGAATTTTGTGTGTTAGCATAGTCTTGTGAAGGCTTGATTTTATTTAGGAAGCTAGAATAAATTTTTTAGTATGGTTTATTTAATGAAGTGGATTAAGTGAGTTTGACACTTAAGTTAATTTAAGTGTTCAATTAAAGCACAAGATGAATAAGTGGCATGATGGTTAAGGCTCTTGAAAGGTTGCTTGAGGTTAGTGGTTCGAGTATCAAGGAAAACATTTTGAGGATTTTTATTTCATCATAGCATTTATGGACGGTCAACTTATGTTTATGATAGGTTGGACTTTCATCTTTTGGTAAGTTGAATATATGTTTAAGGAAAGCTTGATAGTAGGGATAAGAATCTTGAAGTTATGGAAGGTTGGGGAGACATAAGGCATGGAATATGGAGGATGTTTTGGAAACTTTATTCAAGGCTTTAGAGCATGTATGTGGACGGCATGAGTGTCTAGGGGGGTGGTCGGATGTTGTTAGGTGGTTTGGGGGGGGAATAGTTGGCCAATTTTTCCTTATGAACATCTTTTTGCATTTTGTTTTCCCTCTCCAAAAACCCTTTCTTTGGCCGAATGTTATTGTGCATTTTGTGCAAATTTAGCTTTTGTTTTAGCTCTTGTTTTATTGAACCAAAAATACTATTTCCTTTCTTTCATCTTTGCTTTTGAAACCAAAACTTCATTTTGGTATTTTTGCACTTTCTTTTAGGCAAAATAGGTGTTGGCCGAATCTCATCTCTCCCACATCTCTCTTTTCTTTTCTTTTTGACATTGGTTCATAAACACTTTTCTTTTACACTCTCTTGGCCGAATATTTCTCCATCTCAAATACCATTTCTTTTTCTTTTGTTCAAAGATAAAACATTTACTTCCATTCTATTTCTTCTTTTCTTTTTTTTTCACTTCACCATAACCGAATCTTCTACTTTCTTTTAGTCTTTGTTTTGGCCGAATATTCAAGGGTAGATTATCTTTGATTTTTCTTCAATCAATTTTGGAAAAGGGTAAGTGTTCATGGCCGATTTTCTTGCAATTCTTTTCTCTTTTCCAAGTTATTTTCTTGTGGACAAAAGCCGAATCTTTGGGCTTTGTTTTGCAAGGTTCTAACCATTTTTAGGATTCGATTATTCTCTTAGGCTCTTTGGGATTTCAGAAGCAATTGATTTAAGTCATTCCTTTAGCGAATCGGAGTTGGTAAGTCAAGTGGTAAGGATTCTATACTTCTAAAGTTGGTTGAGGAAGCCTAAGGTTTTATTGGATTAAGATATTTTGTTGGCCGAATGGTTTTCATTAAAATATTGTGATATGGCCGATTGTAGGACAAGGATCTAGTGCAGTAGATCGGATCTTTGGAAGTTAGTTTTGCTTTGGTGAAAGGTGTGTATCTTACACACTTTATAACTTGGATTATATATGTATTCATGTGTGTTTTATAACTAATCATATTATGAAAGTGGGAAAAACGATGAGTTTTGGATATGATACCTTGATGATATGAATGAGGATTCGGGTAAGTCCGTTTCGATATGTTGTTAATACATGTGGATTGAAATCATGATCTATGATTTATGGTATTATTATATGATTCATATTAAAGTGTATTAACATGATTTGGTAATCTATTGCATTGGTATGGGCAATATGAGAGGAGGGGGAAGATCAATATCGTGTCGACGGACACCAGAGATTTGGTATCTCCAGTGATTTGGTATCACATTCGTGTCTTCGGACACCAGAAGTTTGGCACCTCATAGCGTCTCCTCCCTGTGGTTAACACCACCGTGGGTTGGCCCCACTTTTGAGATATGGGATCGACGCCAGTGATTTGGTATCACACGTGGGTTGGCCCCACAACTTGATGATTTGTGACTTCGGTCACCAGTGGTTTGGCACCACCAGTGGTTTGGCACCACCAGTGATTTGGTATCACATTCGTGTCTTCGGACACCAGAGGTTTGGCACCTCATAGCGACTTGTCTCTGTGGTTAACGCCACCGTGGGTTGGCCCCACTTTTGAGATATGGGATCGTCTGCCAGTGATTTGGTATCACACGTGGGTTGGCCCCACAGATGGATTATTCGTGACTTCGGTCACCAGTGATTTGGTATCACATTTGTGTCTTTGGACACCAGTGGTTTGGCACCACCAGTGGTTTGGTACCACACAGGGTAGAAAAGGAGTTATGGATGGCTAGGTTGGGTGCATTATACATATATATTGCTTTGTTATAATCTGTGTAAGTATGTGGTAATTACCCGGGAGAGGGAATATGCACTGAGTCTTGGTGACTCACCTTCTCCCTTATCATTTCAGGTGATTCGTGAGATCGCGGATATGGAGCCGGATGAACTCGAGGAGGCCATGCAATAAAAGTTGGTTTATATGAACTTCCATTTGGGTACTTTACTTTAATTTGGTTTTCATATTTTATGGGTTTGTAATAAGGCCTCTTTAAATTATGTTTTGGATTATTTTTATGTTTTGATTATGTTTTAAATATGGTTATAAATTCTTGATTATTACAATAAATTGAGCACGAAGTTTTCTAAACTACACAACGCGATGGTTTTTAAAACATTACATCGGGTAACATAAATCATTTGATAATTTTAACAACTTAAGTGTTTTCGATAATTTAAATGATTTTCAAATATCTAGGTTCTACATTCAAATGCAATTGGTTTTCAAAGTAATAATTCGAGTTTTCGTAAAATGATATAAATGTTTTCTAACCTATGATTTATTCACTTATTTTAAAGTTTTACGTAATTTCAAAGTAAATTATTAGTTTTAACTTATTATACACCTGATTTCTACAAATATAGAATTTCAAAAGGTTTTTCACAAAAATTTAATCGTTAACTCATTTTTCTTCAAAATATTTTCCTCAGTGACATACCAGATTCGGTCGTGGCGTATTGACCGGGTTTGGGGTGTTACAAATTGGTATCAGAGCTAAGTTCAAAAGCTCGACTGTGGGCCCGAGGCCCAAAATGATTTAAAGTATAGTTTTAAAATGTTTTTATTAAAAATTATATGGTTGGAAAGGCATGGCCCCGAGTCTCCGGTATCAATCCGCCTGGGTAAGTACATCAAACTATTGATTTTGATAATATGATGATGATGATGATATGATTGTGTAGTAGTAGGAACTACTCTAGAGACCTAAAACTATAGGTTGGATGTACTCGCGAAACAACCTCTTATAGAAATCTTTTTCATAAAACTGTTCTTTAAAGAAAGCGGAATAATGACTAATGCATAAAACTTTTAACTTAGATAAGACGAGACGTTAGACATGAGTACTCATGGTCGAGGTCGTGTTATTCGTGGACGTGGTCGAGGTAGGATGGCTGTGTCTGAGTCAGTGAGGTCGGGTCAGGGATCCGAGAATGAGGTACCACCAGTTCCACCACCAGCGGTTGGAGTTGAGCATCAGGACCAAACGGGAGATGACGCAGTATCTCAGGCGATGCTGCGAGTTCTTGAGAGGGTAGCTGGAGTAGGTGGAGGCGTGGGAGCTCGGAAATCTATTCCTGAGCTACTCCGAGCCAACCGAGCCGAGGTATTTCGAGGTGTTTCGGGTGTAGCTCCCAGCTCAACTGAATACTGGTTAGAGGCGACGGAACGAATCATGGATGATCTGGATCTGAATGCCGAGGAAAAGCTGAAAGGGATTATATGGCTTCTTGGTGACGAGTCATATCAGTGGTGGCTCACGGTTCGAAATGGTGCTGCAGCGGAGGATCTCACTTGGGACTTTTTTAAAGTAGCGTATCAGAAGAAATATATCGGGTCTAGTTATGTTGATGCGCAGCGCAAGGTATTCCTGAGTTTGGTCCAAGGGAGCAAATCCGTATCAGAGTATGAGGCTGAGTTCTTAAGATTGAGCCGGTATGCTGGAGGTATTGCGGCTACGGAGCACGAGCGATGTGTTCGATTCGAAGATGGTTTGAAGGACGAGCTGAGATTGTTGATTGCTCCACAACATGAGCGAGAGTTTGCTGCTTTGGTTGAAAAGGCTAAGATAGCCGAAGGAATAAAGGAATCTGGAAGACAGAGTTACGACCGAAATAAGTATAAGAGAGGATATAGATCATCTGGGTCAGCTGGTAATGTTCAGAAGAGGGCTAGGCAAAATGGGCCGAATCAGTCTGGGAGGCCTGTTACTGCTAATCAAGGTCCTGCACGGTGTAATCGATGTGGGAAATTTCATTGGGGTGAATGTTGGACCGGAAGGAAAGGATGTTTCGAGTGTGGTTCGCTGGATCATCGTGTGAGAGATTGTCCACGTAAGCAAGCCAGGAATCAGTCTGAGGGTCATGGTCGTGCTCAGTTCAGAAAGGAGGGACCGGCACCGCAGAGAGGTCGTGGTAATGGTAGAGGAGGTAATGGCTCTGGTCGAGGTCGCGGAGTAGCTGGCAGAGGTGTTGGCAACACTGAGGCTAGGCAGCCTAGTTTGGCGTATGCTGTGAGGCGACGAGAGGAGGGCGACGCACCGGATGTCATAACCGGTACGTTCTTAATCTTTGGTGTTCCATATACTTCTTTGATAGATGTGGGTTCGACGCATTCTTACGTTGCTTGTAGCATAGTAGAGACCATGAGCTTAGTTTCTGAAACTGCTTCTAGGAGGATGACCGTACTTAGTCCTCTAGGTCACTCTGTAGTAGTAGACAAGCTGTATAGGGATGTACCCCTAGAACTTCAAGGGGTAGTGTTTGTAGCTGATCTGATGGAACTGCCGTTTGGGGAGTTCGATTTGATTCTTGGGATGGACTGGTTGGTCAAGTACCAAGCAAGTCTGGATTGCGCTGCTAAGCGTATGGTTTTGAAGATAGCTGAAGGTGAAGAGTGGTCATGATAGGTAATAGAAGAGATTATCTATCTAATGTGGTATCTGCGTTGAAAGCTGTGAAGATGGTTAGGAAGGGCTGTGAGGCGTTTGTGGTCCATGTGTGTGCTTTGGAAGTTAAGGAGTCTTCTGTGGGGAATGTTCGAACTGTAAAGGAATATGCTGATGTATTTCCTGAAGAACTTCCGGGACTGCCTCCGGATCGGGAAGTCGAATTCGGTATAGATCTGTTACCCGGAACGGCACCAGTGTCTATAGCTCCGTATAGGATGGCACCGAAGGAATTGATAGAATTGAAGGCTCAGATTCAGGAGTTGTTGGATCGAGGTTTCATTCGACCAAGTGTTTCGCCTTGGGGAGCGCCGGTACTTTTTGTCAAGAAGAAGGATGGTACGATGCGGATGTGTATTGACTACCGCCAGTTGAATAAGCTGACGATCAAAAACAAGTATCCTTTGCCAAGGATAGATGACTTATTTGATCAGCTTAAAGGGGCAGTGGTTTTCTCCAAGATTGATTTAAGGTCTGGATATCATCAGCTAAAGGTGAAAGAGGCTGATATCTATAAGACGGCTTTTCGCACTCGGTATGGGTACTACGAGTTTTTGGTGATGCCATTTGGGTTGACTAACGCACCGGCAGCATTCACGGACATGATGAATCGGGTTTTCCAGCAGTTCTTGGATCAGTTTGTTGTGGTTTTTATAGACGATATTTTGGTATACTCAAAGTCAGAGGAGGAGCAGGATGCGCATTTGCGAGTAGTGTTGCAGATTCTAAGGGAAAAGCAGCTGTATGCCAAATTTAGTAATTGCGAGTTCTGGTTTAGGGAGGTGACTTTCTTGGGTCACGTTGTTTCAGCCGAGGGGATTAGAGTGGATCCTCGAAAGATTGAGGCAGTGTTGGACTAGAAGCCGCCTAAGTCAGTGGCCGAGATTCGGAGTTTTCTAGGTTTGGCGGGGTATTACCGAAGATTTGTGGAAGGATTTCCTTTGATTGCCGCAGCGATGACCAAGTTGTTGAGGAAAGGAATTCCATTTGTGTGGACCGAGAAGCAGCAAGAAAGTTTCGACAAGTTGAAGAAGATTCTGACTGAAGCTCTGGTTTTGATTCAACCTGAGGCAGGCAAGGAATTCACGGTTTACTGTGATGCATCACATACTGGTTTGGGATGTGTGCTGATGCAGGAAGGGAAGGTAGTGGCTTATGCATCTCGGTAGTTGAGACCGCATGAGGCTAATTATCCGACTCATGACTTGGAATTAGCAGCAGTGGTTTTCGCTTTGAAGATATAGAGGCACTATTTGTACAGAGAGAAGTCGATAGTCTACACGGATCACAAGAGTCTTAAGTATCTTTTGACTCAGAAGGATTTGAACTTGAGGTAGCGTAGATGGATCGAGTTGTTGAAGGACTACGACTGTTCGATCGAGTATCATCCGGGCAAGGCTAACGTGGTGGCAGACGCGTTGAGCCGTAAGGTTGTATCTAATTTAAGATCGATGTTTGCTCGTCTTAGCTTGTATGACGATGGGAGTCTTTTGGCAGAATTGCAAGTCAAGCTGACTTGGTTAGATCAGATCAAGGAGAAACAGTTAGAGGATGATGGTTTGAATGATCGGAGGTTGCGGGTTCAGAATGGGGGATTAGAGGATTTTAGTTTGTCCAGTGATGGAGTTTTGTGCTTTAAAGGGAGAGCTTGTATGTCGAAGGATGTAGAGTTGAGGCAAAGGATTCTTCGGGACGCACATAGCAGCCCATATGCTATGCATCCTGGAGGTAGCAAGATGTATCGAGATTTGAGAGAGCAATTTTGGTGGCCAGGTCTGAAGTGAGAGGTAACCGAGTTTGTGGGTAAATGTCTGACGTGTCAGCAAGTCAAGGTTGAACATCAGTTGCCATCTGGGTTACTTCAGCCGGTGAAGATTCCACAGTGGAAGTGGGAGAGGATCACTATGGACTTTGTCAGTGGATTACCTCTTACGCCTAGTAAGAAGGATTCAGTATGGGTGATTGTGGATCATCTGACTAAGTTAGTTCATTTCATTCCTGTAAGGGTGGATTATTCGCTTTAGAGGTTAGCTAAGTTGTATGTGGCGGAGATAGTGAGGTTGCACGGTGTGCCAGTGTCGATCATCTCAGACAGAGATCCCAGATTTACGTCGAGGTTTTGGAGAGCGTTGCATCAGGCTTTGGGTACACGGTTGGATTTTAGTACCGTATTTCATCCACAGTCTGACGGGCAGTCGGAAAGAGTTATTCAGATTTTAGAGGATATGTTGAGAGGATGTGTTTTGGATTTCTGGGGTAGCTGGGAAGAGTTTTTACCGCTAGCTGAGTTCGCTTACAACAGCAGTTATCAGTCAAGCATTAAGATGGCACCATATGAGGCGTTGTATGGTAGGAAGTGTCGCACACCTACATGTTGGACAGAGTTGGGTGAGCGTCAGATGTTAGGACCAGAGTTGGTTGCGGAAACTGAGGATAAGGTGAAATTGATTCAGGCTCATCTGAAGGAAGCTTCGGATAGGCAGAAGTCTTATGCCGATCTCAAGCGGAGGGATATAGAGTTTGCCGTGGGTGACAAAGTTTTTCTGAAGGTCTCGCCATGGAAGAAAGTAATAAGATTTGGGAGAAAAGGCAAGTTAAGTCCAAGGTTCATTGGACCATTTAAGGTGTTGAGGCGAGTGGGATCAGTAGCTTATCAGCTTGAGTTGCCAACAGAATTGAGCCAGATTCACGATGTGTTTCATGTCTCCATGCTTAGACACTACCGTTCTGATTCATCGCATGTCGTGGTAGTAGAGGAAATAGAAGTGAGTCCAGATTTAACGATAGAAGAAGAACCTGTGCAGATCCTAGAGCGAGATGTGAAAGTTTTGCGTAGGAAATCAGTTCCTTTAGTGAAAGTCTTATGGCGGAATCATGGCGTGGAAGAAGCTACATGGGAACCAGAGGATGCGATGAGGCAGCAGTATCCTCAACTCTTTTGATCAGGTAATTTCGAGGACGAAATTTTCTTAAGGGGGTAGAATTGTAACATCCTAAAATTTGAGTATTATTTGTGTTGGCTTGGGTATGAATTTTGTGTGTTAGCATAGTCTTGTGAAGGCTTGATTTTATTTAGGAAGCTAGAATAAATTTTTTAGTATGGTTTATTTAATGAAGTGGATTAAGTGAGTTTGACACTTAAGTTAATTTAAGTGTTCAATTAAAGCACAAGATGAATAAGTGGCATGATGGTTAAGGCTCTTGAAAGGTTGCTTGAGGTTAGTGGTTCGAGTATCAAGGAAAACATTTTGAGGATTTTTATTTCATCATAGCATTTATGGACGGTCAACTTATGTTTATGATAGGTTGGACTTTCATCTTTTGGTAAGTTGAATATATGTTTAAGGAAAGCTTGATAGTAGGGATAAGAATCTTGAAGTTATGGAAGGTTGGGGAGACATAAGGCATGGAATATGGGGGATGTTTTGGAAACTTTATTCAAGGCTTTAGAGCATGTATGTGGACGGCATGGGTGTCTAGGGGGGTGGCCGAATGTTGTAAGGTGGTTTGGGGGGGAATAGTTGGCCAATTTTTCCTTTTGAACATCTTTTTGCATTTTGTTTTCCCTCTCCAAAAACCCTTTCTTTGGCCGAATGTTATTGTGCATTTTGTGCAAATTTAGCTTTTGTTTTAGCTCTTGTTTTATTGAACCAAAAATGCTATTTCCTTTCTTTCATCTTTACTTTTGAAACCAAAACTTCATTTTGGTATTTTTGCACTTTTTTTTAGGCAAAATAGGTGTTGGCCGAATCTCATCTCTCCCACATCTCTCTTTTCTTTTCTTTTTGACATTGGTTCATAAACACTTTTCTTTTACACTCTCTTGGCCGAATATTTCTCCATCTCAAATACCATTTCTTTTTCTTTTGTTCAAAGATAAAACATTTACTTCCATTCTATTTCTTCTTTTCTTTTTTTTTCACTTCACCATAGCCGAATCTTCTACTTTCTTTTAGTCTTTGTTTTGGCCGAATATTCAAGGGTAGATTATCTTTGATTTTTCTTCAATCGATTTTGGAAAAGGGTAAGTGTTCATGGCCGATTTTCTTTGAATTCTTTTCTCTTTTCCAAGTTATTTTCTTGTGGACAAAAGCCGAATCTTTGGGCTTTGTTTTGCAAGGTTCTAACCATTTTTAGGATTCGATTATTCTCTTAGGCTTTTTGGGATTTCAGAAGCAATCGATTTAAGTCATTCCTTTAGCGAATCGGAGTTGGTAAGTCAAGTGGTAAGGATTCTATACTTCTAAAGTTGGTTGAGGAAGCCTAAGGTTTTATTGGATTAAGATATGTTGTTGGCTAAATGGTTTTCATTAAAATATTGTGATATGGCCGATTGTAGGACAAAGATCTAGTGCGGTAGATCGGATCTTCGGAAGTTAGTTTTGCTTTGGTGAAAGGTGTGTATCTTACACACTTTATAACTTGGATTATATATGAATTCATGTGTGTTTTATAACTAATCATATTATGAAAGTGGGAAAAATGATGAGTTTCGGATATGATACCTTGATGGTATGAATGAGGATTCGGGTAAGTCCGTTTCGATATGTTGTTAATACATGTGGATTGAAATCATGATCTATGATTTATGGTATTATTATATGATTCATATTAAAGTGTATTAACATGATTTGGTTATCTATTGCATTGGTATGGGCAATATGAGAGGAGGGGGAAGATTAATATCGTGTCGGCGGACACTAGAGATTTGGTATCTCCAGTGATTTGGTATCACATCCGTGTCTTCGGACACCAGAGGTTTGGCACCTCATAGAGTCTCGTCCCTGTGGTTAACACCACAGTGGGTTGGCCCCACTTTTTGAGATATGGGGTCGACGCCAGTGATTTGGTATCACACGTGGGTTGGCCCCACAACTTGATGATTTGTGACTTCGGTCACCAGTGGTTTGGCACCACCAGTGGTTTGGCACCACCAGTGATTTGGTATCACATTCGTGTCTTCGGACACCAGAGGTTTGGCACCTCATAGCGACTTGTCTCTGTGGTTAACGCCACCGTGGGTTGGCCCCACTTTTGAGATATGGGATCATCTGCCAGTGATTTGGTATCACACGTGGGTTGGCCCCACAGATGGATTATTCATGACTTCGGTCACCAGTGATTTGGTATCACATTTGTGTCTTTGGACACCAGTGGTTTGGCACCACCAGTGGTTTGGTACCACACGGGGTAGAAAAGGAGTTATGGATGGCTAGGTTGGGTGCATTATACATATATATTGCTTTGTTATAATCTGTGTAAGTATGTGGTAATTACCCGGGAGAGGGAATATGCACTGAGTCTTGGTGACTCACCTTCTCCCTTATCATTTCAGGTGATTTGTGAGATCGCGGATATGGAGCCGGATGAACTCGAGGAGGCCATGCAATAAAAGTTGGTTTATATGAACTTCCATTTGGGTACTTTACTTTAATTTGGTTTTCATATTTTATGGGTTTGTAACAAGGCCTCTTTAAATTATGTTTTGGATTATTTTTATGTTTTGATTATGTTTTAAATATGGTTATAAATTCTTGATTATTACAATAAATTGAGCACCAAGTTTTCTAAACTACACAACGCGATGGTTTTTAAAACGTTACATCGGGTAACATAAATCATTTGATAATTTTAACAACTTAAGTGTTTCGATAATTTAAATGATTTTCAAATATCTAGGTTCTACATTCAAATGCAATTGGTTTTCAAAGTAATAATTCGAGTTTTCTTAAAATGATATAAATGTTTTCTAACCTATGATTTATTCACTTATTTTAAAGTTTTACGTAATTTCAAAGTAAATTATTAGTTTTAACTTATTATACACCTGATTTCTACAAATATAGAATTTCAAAAGGTTTTTCACAGAAATTTAATCGTTAACTCGTTTTTCTTCAAAATATTTTCCTCAGTGACATACCAGATTCGGTCGTGGCGTATCGACCGGGTTTGGGGTGTTACAATGTCCTAACACAATCCCCTCTCGAACCATAAAGTGACACTTTTCCCAATTTAAAACAAGGTTCGTCTCCTCACATCTCATCAGAACTCGTTTTAGATTTTTAAGGGAAAGATGAAAAGAATTACCAAATATTGAAAAATCATCCATAAATACCTCCATAATGTCTTCCACAAGTTCATCAAAGATATCCAGCATGCAGCGCTGAAAAGTAGCAAGAGCATTACACAATCCAAAAGGCATTCTACGATAAGCAACGTATCGTATGGACATGTGAATGTTGTCTTTTCTTGATCATCAGAGGTATTGGGATTTGGAAGTAGCCGGGGAGTCCGTCCAGGAAACAGTAGTACATATGCCCGTATAATCGTTCCAACATTTGATCAATAAAGGGCATAGGGAAGTGATCTTTTCTGGTGGCGTCGTTCAACTTTCTATAGTCAATACAGACTCTCCAACCTATGACTGTTCTTGTAGGAATTAATTCATTCTTTTCATTGGCTACAACAGTTATGCCTCCGTTCTTTGGAACAACAAGTACAGGGCTTACCCAAGAACTGCCAGAAATAAGATAAATTATTCCAGCATCTAGGAGTTTAATTACCTCAGTTTTGACAACTTCTTTCACGTCGGGATTCAATCGTCTTTGAGGTTGCACACATGGTTTATACTCATCTTCCATTAAAATTTTATGGGTGCAAAACGATGGACTTATTCCTTTAATGTCAGAAATTTTCCAAGCTATGGCTCTTTTATGTTCCCTTAGTACCTTTTGTAATATCCTTAAATCGGGGTCTCTGCATTTTTGTATGTGTTGCATGTGATGATGTGTCAGTTGTGTTGGTTTGGAATGTTTTGGGGTTTAGGCATGACCTTGGGTTAGTCCGGGGTCATTGCCAAAATTTTTAGTTTTAGCACCTAAGAGAGAGAGCTATGGGAATTATGGGAATTAAGAGAGAGAGCTTGGAGGAGGTGACGCCACAGGGAGCAAGGGGGCCTGGGTTCGAGCTGCAGAAATCTCCCTTTGTGCCTTTATTTTTGACGCCACAACTGGGAAGAGGAGTGCTCGGGTGGGACTCTGGAGGATAAGGATGAAAGGGTCAACAAGATTTGAATGGGTGAAGGGGAGAGATTATAGGAATTTGACTCATTCAAATTCTTTTGAATGAGTGGGTGAGAGGAATTCAAGGAGGAAGGAGGGGGACGGCAAGTGTTTGTGCTTAGCCGAAACTGTGGATGGTGGTGTGTGCTTGGGAAGCTTTCGATTTTGGTGGTTGTGAAGGGGGGAGGATGTGCCGAATGTCCATAGGGCTTTAGGGGATATTTCGGCTGGTTTGGTTGTGCCCTTCTCTTGCGTCTAGAGTTAAACCGAAACCTCTTAGTTTCTTTTTGCTTACTTCCTCTTTTCGGCAATTTGGACTTTATTATCACTTCCTCTTGATAGCCACACCTTCCCACTTGAACCCTCTCTTTCTCCCATTGTTTGTTAGCAAGAACCGAAACCTCAGTTACACCCCTCTCAATTTCTCTTTTTGTTATCTCAAAATACTTGTGCCGAAACACCCAACTCTCTTCTCCTCTTCTATTCGACAACATCCTTCCTCACCTCCTGCATTTTTCCTACTTTATGTCTTCTCTTTTGGATTCGTAAGCCATAGCCGAACCTCCTTAGGACCGAAGCAGATCTTCTTCTCTCCTTCTGTTCGAAACCATCACCCCCTCCCTCTCTTGTGTTTGCTTCTTCTCTTTTCTTTTGGGGTTCATAGCCGAATATTTTAGGTAAGTGTGGATCCTTCTCTTTTTCTTCGATTGTTTGGGCAATGTCAAATCTCTTCTGCTTTCTTTTGTCTCATTCCCATCGTTAATAATTGGGTTTTTAATCCCATTCTGGTTCTTGTAGATAGCCGAAACCCCTAGCATCAAGAGGGGGTGTCGATCTTTGGTATTTAGAAGCCGAATCAGTTGTGAGGTAAGGGGCAACTAACTCTTCTGGTTGTGGATTCATGCTTTGGCCGAATGGCCTTTGGGTTCTTAAGTGATGTGTGAAACCGATTGCAGGGAAGGCTTGAGCCGAATTTTGTGAGCCTTCGGGATGTGGTGATCGATCGAGGTAAGGGGTTAACATCTCAATATCCGTTTCTCAATCATTCATAAGCCTAAGGCTAACCATCTATGTGTATTAAGGTTTAGCCGATTTCAAGTGAGATCATCACATGGTTCGGGATTTGGTTGGAAACCAAATTGACTCTAGGTAAGGAGTTGTCTTCATATGTTATATTTTGGGATTTTGGTGGATAAGCTGAAGGGCTATTAGCTTAATAGTATTGTGCTTGGCCGGAAGCAGGGGAGTGCCGTGGCGTCATCTTGTGTGAACTTTCGGGGTTCATTGGTTGCGAGTTACGCTTAGAGCCTCGGGGTTTCGTCGACTTAGGCAGTATGGATCCGGTTGTCAGCCGAACGTTAGGGGGGATTGGATCTGAGACCCCAGCCCCTATGTTCAAAAGGAGGGCAGTGTCGGCTGTTCGCGATTGGCCACCTGGGGTGGGCCGGCATCGGAGCAAAGCTGTAGGCAGATAGCGGTAGTGTCGATTAACGACAGTACCGACGTAGAGGGCATAGTCTTGCGCGTAATCAGGTGTGTACACTCTTACACACTTTATTAGTATAGACCGCTTATTATGTTGCTGTATAACCTCTCGTGTTAGTAACTTTGCCTTGTGGGCATAAGCTTGGATTCTGGGTAAGTCCCCTATTACGTATTTTGCGATGTATGTGTGTATATTCTATCATGTGCCGATAAATGCTATGTCATACATAAAATGCATGATATATGAGATTATGATAAGTATGTTATGAGCATGATGATGATGGGATTGATGAGAGGAGGGGGGATGATATATATTTGGACTGTCACCAGTGGTTTTGACCACAAGATGGGTTAGCCCCATCAGTTGACTTGTGTCTACGGTCACCAGTGGTTTTGACCACACTATTGATATGATTTGTGACTAAGTCCCAGTGGTTTTGACCACCAGTGGTTTTGACCACACGATTGATATTTGTGACTACGGTCACCAGTGGTTTTGACCACACATGGATTATTGTGACTCGTCCCAGTGGTTTGGTACCACAGTGGGTTGGCCCCACATGATATATATGGGATTGTCATCAGTGGTTTTGACCACACGATGGGTTGGCCCCATCACTTGAAATTATGACTTCGGTCACCAGTGGTTTTGACCACTAGTGGTTTTGACCACACGGGGTAGCGAAAGGAGTTTGGATGGCTAGGTTATGGGTTGCATAATCTGTATGTTTTACTGATGATTTGTGTAAGTGCTTGTGTAACCGGGTTGGGGATTTATACGCTGAGTCTTGGTGACTCACCCCTTCCCTTATATTTTACAGATGAGGCATGATTCGCGGATTCGGAGCCGGGGAGGACTCGGGGTGGCCATGCACATATTTTCGGGTTCTGATTTTATAATACTACTTCGGTTTTTTTTTTTATTTTATTGCTTACTTTAGAAGTTGTTTTTGGGTTTGTAATAAGGCTGCTGGTTTTTATTTTGGTTTTATTTGGTTACGTTTATTTTATTATGCATGTGCTTAATAAGTTGATATCATCAAATAATCGGGTTTTATTTAGAGATTTCAAATTTACTTAATATCTGGTTTTCAAACGTTACCGTCGGGTAACCAAGTTCACATAGTAACTATAGAGTAACTTGGATGTTTTAAAATTCAGATGCCAACCAACCTCAACAGCAAACGTTGTTTTAACCTGATATTCCAAAGTTTACTAAAATGTTTAAGTATCAAATGTTTTCCAATTTAGTATGAACAAACGATTTCCAAACATACAAATTTTTCTAAGGTTTTAGCAACTACAAACTTATTTTAACAAATAGCTATTACTAGGTTTCCGAACATTAATTTTATTTCCATAAAATGTAACCGGTACTGGCGTTTTTCAAAATGTTTTCACTCCGTAACATGCCAGATTCGGTCGTGGTGTGTTGACCGGGTTTGGGGTGTTACACCTTTAGCAACTCGTCTTTCTCTTTTGGTTCCAATTCTGAAGAGATAATTACTGGTAGCGTAGAATTATCCCCGAGGAATGCATATTCTAAGTGTTTTGGCAACTATTTTAATTCCAATTTTGGTGGGTCATCAATAGAGGGTTTTTGTTTTAGTTCGCCGTTGATTTCAATGCCCTTTTCTTTCTTTTGTCTAGAGGTAGATGTATTAGAATTTAACTCATCTGTATCATCATCTTCCCCCTCACCTTGAGTAAAACGCAGTTCCATCATGTCATTATGTATGATTTCCTGCAAAGAATCTTGAATAAGATGATCAATGGATCAATAAAATAACAGGAATCATCTTGTTCTCTAGAGTACCGCATATCATCGTAAATTTGGAAAATAATTTCCTCGTTGCCTACCCTTAACGCGAGTTTACCATCACCTACATCAATAACAACTCTAGCAGTAGCCAAAAAAGGGCGCCCCAAAATTAAAGGTACCTCAATGTCTTCATCCATGTCAAGCACAACAAAATCAATAGGGAATATAAATTTATCAACTTTTACCAGAATATCTTCAATAACTCCCCTACGATATTTGATAGATCTGTCAGCTAATTGAATACTCATCCTAGTGGGTTTTGGTTCCCCAAGACCAAGTTGCTTAAACATTTTATAAGGCATTAAATTAATACTGGCGCCTAGATTAGCTAGTGGTTTCTTAATATTTAAACTACCAATTAAACAGGGAAATAGTGAAACTTCCTGGATCTTTTAATTTAGTTGGTAGCTTGTTTTGGAGGATGGCTGAACATTCTTCATTAAGTTCCACCGTTGATATCTCTTCAAACTTCCTTTTATTTGTTAGAAGCTCTTTTAGGAATTTCGCGTATGTCGGCATCTGTGAAATAGCTTCAACAAAAGGTAAGTTAATATGTAACTATATAAAAAGTTCAAGAAATTTACCGTATTATGCATCTAATCGGTCTTTCTTCAACTTTGCCAGATATGGGATTGGTGGTTTACATTCTTTGCGTATTGGCATTACATCTTCAACTTTCTCATCTATTGCTTTATCTGTGTCATGTGGTATCTTATTCGTTGTTTCAACAAACTCCTTTCCACTTCTCAGTGTAACTGCTTTCACCTGCTCTTTTTCCCTAGGTAAACTTTCTGGTTGCCTTTCAGAAACTAACTTTGTTAGTTTTCCAATTTGATCTTTAAGCCCTTGAATTGATGCGTGTTGTATGTTCAATATTGTTTCGATATTTTGGAAATGGGTGTCTGACACCTCTATAAATTTTGTCAGCATTTCTTCAAGGTTTGGCTTCTTTTATTGTGGGAATGATTGTTGTCTTTGGTTTCTTTGACTACCCCATGAGAAATTGGTGTGGTTCCTCCAACCTGGATTATAAGTGTTACTATAAGGGTTATTTTGAGATAAAAAATTGTTACCCATATAGTGAACTTATTCGTTTTCAGTGCTCGTGTTGTAAGGTGGATAATCTGTGTTGTTCCTCCAACCTCCATTCAGATTGCACTGCATAACTGGATGTACCTGCAAAGAATCACATAAACCATCAATCTTTTTATTTAACATCTCTACCTGATTTGATAGCATGGTGACTGCATCGAGGTTGAAAGCTTCGACTGCTTTTGTTGGCCTTGTCCTTGTAACTTGCCACTGATAGTTATTCAGTGACATCTCCTCTATAAACTCGTAGGCTGCCTCAGGAGTTTTGTTATTCAAGGTTCCGTCGGCGACTGAATCAATCAATTGTCTAGTTGAGGGGTTCACACCGTTGTAGAAAGTTTGGACCTGTAGCCACAAGGGTAATCCATGGTGTGGGCACCTTCTCAATAGATTTTTGTATCTCTCCCATGCATCGTAAAGTGTCTCTAAATCCATCTGCACAAAAGAAGAGATATCATTCCTCAACTTGGCCATTTTGGCCGGCAGAAAATATTTTAATAGAAATTTTTCGGTCATTTGATCCCATGTAGTGATTGATCCTCGTGGAAGAGAATGCAACCACTGTTTGGCTTTATTCCTCAAAGAAAAGGGAAATAATCGAAGACAGATGGCATAATCAGAAACGCCATTTATTTTGAAGGTATCACAGAATTCTAGAAAATTCGCTAAGTGTGTGTGCTAGGATTCTCATCCTGCAAACCATCAAACTGAGCAAACTGTTGTATCATCTGTATAGTGTTAGGTTTGAGTTCAAAATTATTTGCAGCAATAGTAGGCCTAACAATACTTGACTCAGTTCCTGTTAAATTAGGTTTAGCATAATCATACATAGTTCGAGGAGCATGATGTTCGACCATCTCTTCGGTGGTATTAGCTTTGACTTCTTGCTCTTCTTCTATGTAATTTAAGCTTCGCCTTATTTCTCTACGATTTCTGCGAGCAGTACCTTCAATATCACTGTCGTAAATCAGGGGTCCTATCGGGTTCCTTCTTGTCATAAACTAGAGGTACCTGCCAGAAGAAAAGAAGAAAATTTATAAAAGTAAAAATAAATTGCAAAAATATAATATGGCTAAAGTAATAAAAATTAAGAGTTCTTAATATTTCAGTTCCCCGACAACGGTGAAAAAAACTTGATCGTGTCTATTAGAGTCTTAAAAATTTATATAAAGAATGATGGAGCCTAGAACTAACTGCGACGATTGAGGCAAGTGCACCTATCGAACAGTAGTATAGTTGTGGCAAGACCGGATTGTCAAACCCAAAGGAACCAAAAGTACTAATACTAACTTTCTTTTTATTATCTAGCCTAAAGGAATTTTTATCTAATCTAAAATTAACTAACAACTAAGCTAAAGATGCAAAGACAAAGAGAGTGAATTGGGGAAAATGACTTTTGGGGAAAACCAATTTATTAAGACAATACCCGAGGAAGAATCCACATAGACTTCACTTGTTATCTAATTCTGAACCAGACGATTTATTCACTTGACTTGATCCGTAAGATTCCCTAATTTATATTAATACCTCTTTCGAGGCTACTAATGTCTAACCCTAGGTTGATTAATTGAAATATCTTTCTAATTAAAACCCCTAAAATTGCATTAACTCGATCTATGGACTCCCATGTTAGGTTTGACCCTAATTCGACAGATTTTCGTCACCCTATTTCTAGGCACGCGAGCAACTCCGCTTAACTATGCTAGATCTACTCTTAGGTAGGGACTTTTGCTCCACCACCTAAGCACATCAATACTTGAAACAATATCCTAGAAATACCAAAACAAGAATTAAGAACACATAGTTAAGAATAAATCAAGTATTTATCATATAGTTCAGCAAACGATAACAAGATTCATCTTAGGTTTCATCCCCCTCAAGTATCTGAGGGTTTAGTTCATAATGATAAAAGAATATATCTCAAAAAGAAAAGATAAAACAAAACATAAGAAAACCCTAAAACCCCCTAAAGGAATTGAAGGAGAGATCCTCCGTCTTGAGTATAACTCCGGCTTCTTGAGATGAATCAACTGGTTATTCTTCAAGTGAATCCCACAATTCTGGCCTCTCTGGCTCGGCTCCTTGGCCTAGCTGGATGCCCCGCTGGACTCCCCTTAAAGGTTGGCCTCTAGGGTGTTTATATAGGTTTTTGGAATGGCTTTCTTTGCCTCTAAGAACCCTAATCCAATTGAAACTCTTCTTTCTCACATCAGGGACACGCCCATGGCACACGCCCATGTGGTAGCGGATACTTGTTCTTTATTGTAACTTTGTTCAGTTGTCTGTAATCAATACATAGTCTCAATGACCCATCTTTCTTCTTTACAAACAGAACCGGTGCACCCCAAGGTGAAAAACTAGGTCGAGCAAAGCCTTTGTCAATCAATTCTTGTAACTGTGCTTTCAATTCTTTCAATTCGGTAGGAGCCATTCTGTAGGGTGCTATGGATATAGGTGTTGTTCTCAGAACAAGATCTATAGAGAACTCCACTTCTCTAATTGGTGGTAAACCAGGTAGTTCCACTGGAAATACATCAGGAAATTTGCAAATAATCGGCACTGACTGTAACACCCCTTTCCTATATACAACACCGAAACCGGGTACGAGGCATTACCAGACTTAACAATACATTCTACCAAATCCCGAGCCACAAAATTTCCCTTATAATTTAAACTTTAACAAACACATGCATACACAAGAATTATAACTCCATGACCAATATGAGCCACAACTCGTGGCTAAATATAGAATAATCCTTATTAACGTATGAAGCAATACGTTTAATCAAATTAATTAACACATATACAAAATGACTTAGTCAAGCCCCTATACATGCCATAACTTAAATCATTTATAAATAAAGATACCCATAGATAGCTTGATAGGGTGAAGTGATCTTTGACGACCTTCAGCCCGAGCTTGTTTAATAGGACTCTTAAATATGGGAAAAAAAGGGGGTAAGCTTATAAAGCTTAATAAGTTCACATGTAAAAATAATAAGCATTAGCAATGAATTTATCTTACTACTAAGCTGTCATAACTTGCATATATAATGCTAAGTTCTTACTTTCTCAACTTACTCATTTGTAGCCTTACCAAAGCCTCAACGAGACAAATCCTCACAACAAGTTCTCTAATTGATACAATCATTAAATCACATGCTTATACCTTATTACTCATGTTCACATTAATCTGTCTACTTGAATCGCTGTCACTAAATTATTTATTTCTTGAACTACAGAGCTCAAAATTACAAACCTCTAATTTTCCCTAAAACTAGACTCAAATATCTTCATACCATAAAATTTCTAGAATTTTTAGTCTTGTCAATTAGTACAATTTATTCATTAAAATTTCCCCTATTTCACTATTCAACTATTCTGACCTCTCTTCACTACGAATCAATTATCTCCTTGTACAGAATTCATATGACCTTATTGTTTAGTTTATTTGAAACTAGACGCATTCATAATTTCGGGAATATAAATTATATCACATAATTATGTTTCTACAATTTTTAATGATTTTTCCAAGATAGAACAGGGGATCACGTAGTCATTCTAAACCAGTCTCAAAAAACATTAAATATCTCAAATTATACAAATGCTTTGTTTGCTCTGTTTCTTTTATATGAAAATAGACTCAATAAGATTTAAATCAATATCTCATACAACTTATAATTCAATTTATACTATTTTTGATGATTTTTCAAAATCACGTAACTGATACTGTCCAAAACAGTTTTATTTGTAAATTTTTGCTCTCACTCACTTTAGTTGTATTCATTACTTACCTATAACAATCTTTCTAATTTCCGATTACATATCGAGCATAATGCTCATACGTTACACATGCATATACCCACACTTATCACTACAAACCACACATAATTTCACTTAGTCGATTTTCCCAGTGAACTCATCGGTAACCTTACCAAAGGCTCAGAATACAAAGGGCACCTTACTTAATAGCTTGCTTACATACCTGCAACATTCTCACTTAACACGTGAGTACTCTTTCATAATATAGGCATATTGCCAATCATGTCATAAAGTGCCACAAGCATAACTGAAAACTCATCACTTACGTAATACTTGATAATCTCAATTACTTACAATCTCAATATTAAATAAGCCTTAAATGCATACCTGTACTCATACCTGTACTCTTTCTTCATGTTCTCACCTTGTCATTTCTTTGACTTACTCTTCGGACTACTCGGGAACCTTTTCCTTTTTGAACTTATTACGTGGTATCCTTGCCTTATGAACTCACCAATGCCATGCCTTGGCATGGTCTTACATGGGACCTTTGCCTTATAGTAACTCATCAATGCCATGTCTTGACATGGTCTTACATGATTTCCTTGCCTTATAGAACTTATCAATGCCATGCCTTGGCATGGTCTTACATGATATCCTTATCTTATCAAATGCCATATTCCAAACATGGTCTTACATGGTATCCTTATATTAGTGCCAATGCCACATCTTGATGTGGTCTTACATGGATTCCTTAATCAATGCCGATGTCATGTCTTGACATGGTCTTACACGGGATCCTTGCCTTACCAATGTCATGTCTTGACATGGTCTTACATGGTATCCTTAACCGTCAATTCCTCCTTAAATGCCATGTTATAAACATGGACTTTTCCGTCAATTCTTCCTTAATTGCCATGGTATAGCCATGAACTTTGAGATATCAATGCCTTGTCAAGTCATAGCTGAAACATACTTGCTCAAATTCTCAAGGTTAGTCGCATAACTCAATAATAACATTACTAATAACAATAATTGCATAATAATAAAATGCTACCCAACTTACATACTTACATTCTAAATCTCATCATATCATCAACTTAACTTATTCTCATCAAACTATGCTAGTCAATACTTTCTTGTTATCATACAAAGCCATAATACAAAATATGGTCTAACATATAAATTATACAAGTTCTCTTTCCAATATCGAATTATTATCGAACATTAATCATTATATCTGAAACTCAATACTATAGTATTTATGGCCAAAATATCAATTTATTATTCAAATATGCATAATTAAATGCTTATTAAACATATGAACTTACCTCGATACCAAAACAGTCATTTTACCAACTTTTCTGATTTTCAATTTTCCTCCCGTTCTAGGTCCAAATCTCGTTTTTCAGGGTCTAAGACATCACATTTAACTAATTTAATTACTGTACTACTCAAAACAGTCCCTAACTCAAACTTTGGCAAAATTACAATTTTGCCCCTAAACTTTTGCATAATTATGATTTTGCCCCTAGCCTCGAAAGTTAAACTTCATCCCTTATTCTTATGTCTTATAACATGCTAATCATTTTTCCCTTCTATGGCAACATCTAATTCTTGCTCTAACATGCACTTATGTACATTAGGTATTTTTGCTGATTATGTCGTTTTACTCGTTTTCACTTAAAATCGCTTAGTAAAAGTTGTTTAACATAATTCTAAGCTTCATATTCTGCCATAAAACATCAAAATAAATACATTTCACCTATGGGTATTTTTCCAAATATGAACCCTAGGTTAAATTATTGCTAGAATAAGCTAAATCAAGTTACCGGGACTCCGAAAACGTAAAGAACATGAAAAACGGGGCTAGAATGGACTTACCATGAAGCTTTGAAAGCTTGAAAACCCTATCCATGGCTTCCCACATGTTAAATTCGGCCTAAGCTTGAAGATGGACAAATTTGGCATTTAAATTTTGTTTTTAATTCATTTAATTCACTAAATTACCAAAATGCCCCTTAAAAAAAATCTTTTGAAACATACCCATCCATGTCCATTTTTGTCCACCAACTTAACCAATGGCCTAATTATCACTTAAAGACCTCCAATTTAAAATTTCATAATAATTGGACACCTCTAACATGTAGACTCAACTTTTGCACTTTTTACAATTTAGTCCTTTTGACTAAATTGAGTGCCTAAACGTCAAAATTTTCGAATGAGATTTTCACGAAATAATTCTGTGAAATTGTAGACAATAAAAATATAAATAAAATAAATTTCTCAATATCAGATTTGTGGTCCTGAAACCACTGTTCCAACTAAGCCCAAAATCTAGCTGTTACATTGACTGAATCTTCGACTCAGATACTTTAGTATCTATCACATATGCAAGATAAGCATCATATCCTTTTCTGATACATTTCTATGCTGTATTGCTAAAATTAGATTAAATAACCCATTCAATTTATCAGATTCAACATGGAGTAACTCACCATTCTGACATTTCAACACAATATATTTCTGTTTGCAATTTACCACTGCATCAGTCCATTCCCAAAATCACATCAAATTCATCAAAGGGTAGAAGCATCAAATCGGCCAAAAGCAATAACCCTTTACCAACAACGGACAATTTTTGTAAATTTTATCCACCATAACGCATTGGCCCAGGGGGTTTGAAACTTTAACCACAAATTCAGTGAACTCAACAGGTAAATTTTTAACAGTCACTAATTTTGTGCATACATATGAATGCATTGAACCAGGATCAATCAAAGCAGTAATATCAGTATCAAGTAGAGAAAATGTACCAGTAATGACGTCTGGTGCAGAGGCATCTTCTCTTGCACGTATAGCATATGTCCTTGCCAAAGCTCGTGCCTCAGATTTAGCTGTTGTATCTTTAGTAACACTTCGGCTTCCACTAACATTTTTGGGGTGCCGGGGTGGTCTGTGTCTCAAGATAGGTTTACTCAGCTTCGGAGTCTAATTAATATCTATTTCAACCCTTTCTGAACAATCTTTAAGAAAATGATTGAGAGAACCACATTTATAGCAGACTTCACTTCTCTAACGACATTCCCCATAATGATACTTATTGCAGTGTTTACACTTCATTTTGGGGTTACCGACACTTCCCACACATTACAAATGGGGACGGAGATCTCGGGTTAGAGCATTGAGAGCCCCGCTTTTTACCAGAATATCCCACAGATGTGGTGAAACGATCATGGTACTTCTTTGATTTCTTTGAAGCAGACGATTGTGACTTGCTCATAAATCTTTTACTAGAAACCTGAGCTTCTCTTTTAGCTTGTTTCTTTTCTTTACTCAATTCTTCGGCTTTCTGTGCTCGATTAGCCACAACCACAAATTCCCTTAATTCAAGGACTCCAATTAACAACTTGATATCTTCATTTAATCCCTCTTCAAATTGTTTACACATATCAGCCTCGGTTGGAACCCATTCTCTGGCATACTTGCTCAGCCGAACAAATTCTCACTCGTACTCAGATATAGCCATATCTCCCTGTTTGAGCTCTAAAAATTCTTTCTTTTTCTGATCCAGAAATCTCTGACTAATGTACTTCTTTCTGAATTCAGTATGGAAGAATCCCCATGTAACATTTTCTCTCGATACAACAGAAGTTATGGTATTCCACCAATGATAAGCTGTGTCTTTCAGTAAAGATACTGCACATTTCAAACATTCAGCTGGTTTGCAAGATAATTCATCTAAAACCCGGATGGTATTTTCCAACCAAAACTCAGCCCTTTCTGGGTCATCATCAGCAGTAGCACTAAATTCCTCTACCCCATGTTTACGGATTTTATTTACCAAAGGCTTACCAGTTCTAACAGGTTCAACACCCTGTGGCATCTCTGAAACTGATTGAGGAGCAGGAGGGGGAGGTTGTTGTACAACAAGATATGTTCTCAGATATTCAGTGAACCACTCATTCATCATTTGGAAGAAGGCTTGTTTTGCCTCCTCACCTTAGCCCTCAGATACGGGCCTTCTACTAATACTAGATGCAGCTCATTGTACGAAAGCTTGAGCAGTGCTCTCAGCTTCCTCTGATTCAACTCTAACTTGGTTGGATGACATAACTATATGAAAATCACATTTAAAATAGTCAGGAGATATCACACTATCACAAATTATATAATGGCATGTATAGCTAAACTCGTACTTGCTACGTTAGTTTGAGAATCGGCTAACCGTAGCTCTGATACCAATAAATGTAACACCTCTAACCCGTGTCCATCGCCAAAATAGGGTTATAGAGTATTACCGAAGTTTGCAGAACAATTACAAATAATTCATGTTAATTACTATTCAATTCCAAAACTAATTATATTGTCCTTTGAATGGACATTCGAGGCCTAATATAAAAACTGGAATTGAATCGGGACTAAACCGGGAACTCAGAGAATTTTTCATGAAATTTCAATTTTTTCCCTAGATACAGGGCACACACGCCGTGTGACCATAGGACACGACCGTGCTACAGGCCATGTCCGACCCCGTGTCACTCTTTCACTTGTGTCACACGGCCTGCCACATGCCCATGTGGTCAATTTATTTTTCATAAATTAGGTGCAGGTTTCACACGACCAAAATACACGCCATCACATGGTATTTCATCTACCAACACCAAAACTTACAAGTATATGCCAACCAATTCAAGCATTATAAATCAAGTTAATTCTAACATCTAACATGGTATTTCATCACATGCAATCATGTTTATTTTCTTACCTTTTTTAACCTATATATTAAACATACTTGTCACATAAATACTTATCAAGATATAACCTTATAAATATGGCAAAACAAACCATTTACTAGCCATTCCAATGGCTAGATTACAAACAACATTTACAAACCAACGAAGGCAAAGTTAACCTATACATGCCATTATACCAAAATAAGTTTACTATTTATACCAAAACAAGCTAATGGATAGTGTAATGTTGTTCTGACCGATCTCCATCACTCAAGAGCTTTCGAGCACTATAAAAACAGAGAAAATAAAACCTAGTAAGCATTGAATGCATAGTAAGTTTGTATAACATGAAATAAACTTACCAATCACGTTCATTAAAAATAAGCATACATAACATGTTTTCCAATAATTTGACAGTTTTACCTAAACACATACACTCAAATAAGTAAGTTAATTACATAATTCACATGTATATCAAATAAGCATAAATAAGCTCATCATGTTACAAATTTTCAAGTATTTCAGGATTGTTCGAAATATAATTCATTTAAATCTCATAATTTCTCATTTTAGGAGTTTATCCGTTGAATCTTTGAAATTTCGATGGATACTCAGGTAGTACACTCAAGGTGTACAAATCTATAAACCGTCAACTCATAATTAGGGGTACCCATTAGGGCATGTAATCAGAGAGCACACTCTCGAGCCACATATCAGGATGCTTAGGTGAGTCATGTAACATGACACTTATCCAGGCTAAATAAGAAACTCATAAGAGTTTTATTTAGGGAGCTCATAGATCCTAACTGATAACTCCGAAGAGTTAATATTAGGGAGCACTGGATAAGGTAACTGAGAGTTCAAGCGAGTCATGTCAAGAAGCTCACAAGAGCTTATATCAGAACGCTCGCGTAGAGCTACATTTGTGCCTGCATTATATGTTGGATCACAATCGATCGAGTCATGTAACAAGACTCTCACACAGAGTTGTAGTAGTGCACAACGCATGTTAAATCACTACCGATCAGGATGCTCGTAAGAACTATATATCAGGATACTTGAGAGGGCTATATCAGGATTACTCGTCTGAGTTAAATCTATCTGCAACATATGCATAATCACATTCAAATACAGGAAATCACACATATCCATCGAATTTCATTATTCAAACGGAACTTAACTCCTTATGAACATTTCTGATCATGTAATCATTTCATGTATTTATAACTTTTATATAATTCACATAAACTCATACTACATTCATTCCAAATGTAACATTAAATTCAACCATATTAACATGTATAGTTAAGTTACACAAACTTACCTTGACACTTGTTCGTGTATATAAAAGTCTACTAATGTAACATCCTGAATTTTTGGCCTATGCGTTTAATGGGTGAACATGTGTAATGAGTTAATTTAAGTGTTAGGGGTCCAAATTGGGCTCAGGCTTAGGCAGAGGCCTTGGTTAAAATTATCTGTTTGGGCATTATAGGGTTTAAAAGGTAGTATCTGTGTTTGAAACTACAAAATAGGCTTGTGGCCCAGTGGTCAGTGGCGCCACTTATGGAGCAAGGAGGTGACGTCACACAAGGGAATAAGGGGCCCAAATTTAAGTTTCATGGAGCCCAATTCTTTTAGTTTAAGTTAGCTAATTTTCGGCATTTGGGTTAGGTGGAGTGGATGGCAACAAGGCTCAAAAATAGGAGAATTTATATGACTAAGATAATGTGATAATATGGAAGATAAAAGGAGAAAAGATAGGAGCTATCTACAAGGCTAGGAGTTAGCCGAAATTTCTATAAATAGGGAGGATTCTCTTCTTTATTTTGCGACATTTAGGGTTTCCACCTTTTCTTTCTCTTCTTTCTTCTAAAAGCCAAAAACTCCATCATTCTCTTGTTTCTTCTAAAAGCCGAAAACTCCATTATTCTCTTCTTTCTTCTAAAAGCTGAAAACTCCATCATTCTCTTCTTTCTTCTAAAAGCCGAAAACCCCATTATTCTTTTCTCTTCTTTCTCCTAAAAGCCGAAAACCCCATTATTCTTTTCTCTTCTTTCTCCTAAAAGCCGAAAACTCCATTATTCTCTTCTT
The DNA here is from genome assembly GCA_005393395.2 of Gossypium australe. Taxonomy (NCBI): domain Eukaryota; kingdom Viridiplantae; phylum Streptophyta; class Magnoliopsida; order Malvales; family Malvaceae; genus Gossypium; species Gossypium australe. The sequence goes on along the minus strand of CM016626.1, from coordinate 131,191,234 downwards.
TCTTCTAAAAGTCGAAAACTCTATTATTCTCTTCTTTCTTCTAAAAGCTGAAAACTCCATTACTCTTTTCTTTCTTCTAAAAGCCGAAAACTCCATTATTCTCTTCTTTCTTCTAAAAGTCGAAAACTCCATTATTCTCTTCTTTCTTCTAAAAGCCGAAAACTCCATTACTCTCTTCTTTCTTCTAAAAGCCAAAAACTCCATTATTCTCTTCTTTCTTCTGAAAACTGAAATCTCCATTATTCTCTTCTTTCTTCTAAAAGCCAAAAACTCCATCATTCTCTTCTTTCTTCTAAAAGCCGAAAACTCCATTATTCTCTTCTCTTCTTTCTTCTAAAAGCCGAATCTCTATAGATTTCTTCGAATCATCTTCTCTTCCTAATTTTCGCAAAAAGCCGGAATCTTCTGGGAGTAGTCGAATCTTCTCTAGTAAGTAGATCTCTTAGATCTAAAAGCCGGAAACACTAGTCCCTGAATCTCATATCTCTTTTCGGGATTTCAAGGCAGATAGCGGTGGTGTTGGCTACGGATAGCGTCGACTTAGAGGGTCTCGTTCTAACGGTAATCAGGTGTGTAGATCCTTATCACATAAGTTTTATTTTGTATTATACCTGTTAGGGGCTGAAAAGCCGAAAAATGAGGCTGTATGAACAGTCGTGTGTAGATCTCTAACACACTAATAGTCTGTATGAATATATGTATGTTTATGTTATGGGCTAAAAAGCCGGATAGTGGCTGTGTAGACAGTCGAATGAAACCCAAAAAGGGTTAGGTAAGGAATGCCAAGTACTTAATCATAGAACTTCTCTATGTGTATCGATGTATGCGAAAGACTGTAATCTCTTAGGTAGTAGATTGTTTGATTTTGCATGAATGTATGCATGGGATGGGTTTGATATGAAAAGGGGAAGAGCATGATTGGTCACATGGTGATCAGTGGTAGAAAACCCACCTAATGAAATGTTAGATCACGTGGTGATCGGTGGTAGAAAACCCACCAAATGAAATGTTAGATCACATGGTGATCGGTGGTAGAAAACCCACCAAATGAAATGTTAGATCACATGGTGATCGGTGGTAGAAAACCCACGAAATGAAATGTTAGGTCACTTGGTGACCGGTGGTAGAAAACCCACGTTAAAATTCCTGATTGATAGGAATAGGCAGTACAGCTGTCGTTTTGGTGTGTAGCGGATGGGGGGTTGATTGTAGAAATCCCCACGGTGTGATGGTTGGTACGGGTTGGTGTGTAGAGGATGAAACCCTAGGATGGGTTGGGCTTTGCATCATTTATTATCTGTCATGTGATTATGATTGTTGCCATTGTGTATGGACCAGGGCTCATAATGTGTTTGTGGGCCCAAGCCTTTTATGTGTTTTCAGGATTTACACACTGAGTCTTGGTGACTCACCCTATTATTTTTCCCTAACTTTTCAGATGAGCAGTAGATCGTGGACATGGGAGCCGAGACGGACTCGAGGGGCCATCAAGTCTTTTTATTTTCATAGATTATTTTTGGTTTTCCTTTAAGTTTTATTTTGGGAATATTTAGGTAATAAGGCCCCATAGTTTATATTCGCCTAAGTAGTTTTTTTTTAATATTTGCAACTTATGAATTTATGTCAGGGGTTTATTTATACCAAATAATAATAATACAAGGTTTCTTCTCAAATGTCACTTATTTATTCAAATATTGCCTAATAACTATGATTTTCTAAAACCAACTTAGCAAAAGATTTTAACGTTCAACCCGTAGCATACCAGATCTGGTCGAAACGTATGGGCCAGGTTTGGGGTGTTACAACTAATTCGAAACTTTTTCTTTTCCTCGATCTAGCTTCGAATTTGAGTTGTCTGGATCTATATAAATGAATTTAATCATCAATTTATCATATTTCATATTCAATTGAGTTCAATTTACACTATAGGCAAAATTACAATTTTGCCCCTAACTTTTCATAAATTCCAATTTCGTCCCTAGGCTTGGAAAAAGAAATTCATGCAATTTAATCTTTATTCCAAATCTAATCAAAATTTTAGTATAACATTTACAGCACATATATTTCATAAAAATTAGAAATTTTCCATGAATTTTACATTTTTACAATTTAGTCCCTAAATCACAATTTCATGAAAATTCACTTTGAAAAAGTTGTTTATCTATCAACAACCTTTCATTTTCTACCACAAATTTCAAAATTTCAGTATATTCATCCATGGAAAATTTTCTATACTTTGATAACTTTTCAAATTAATCCCCAAAATAGATAAATTAAATTATCCCGATCTCAAAAATATAAAATTACTAAAAACGAGACAAGAATACTTACTAAATTAAGCTAAGAAAGTTTGTTTTCTCTTTCCTAGGGTTTCCATAGAAAATTTTCATATAAAATGATATTAATTCTATTTAATTATTTATCATCTTTTTAATTTTTTCATTTCCAATTTAGTCCTTAGCCTTTTTTTATTTTTCCATAAATGAATCACCAAAAATAACTACTAACTTTTCTTTAATGGTCTAATTACCAAATAAGGACCTAAAGTGTAGAATAGATATTTGATCCTTCTAGCTACTAGAATTCAACTTTTGCATTTTATGCAATTTGGTCTTTTCTGTAATTAAGCACATAATCAGTAAAATTTTCTTATCATGTTTTTCATATGAGATTCATATCATAATGCAGACCATGCAATAATATTAAAATAGTTTTTCTTTTCAGCTCGGATTTGTGGTCCTGAAACCACTATTCCGATTTCACTGAAAATGGGCTATTACAGAGCATTAGTAATGAACTAGATACAATGAGTCTAAGGCTCCCTTTGGATGCACGATAAGCCATGGTGAGATGGAATATTGAGAGAATATTCCTTTTCACTGCATTATTTTGATGTTTGGATATCTAATGGTGAGTTACGATTAAATATTCTCATCTCACTGCTGATTTTATTTTGGATTGGAGCTAAAGGTACTAGTGGGAAAGAAAGCACCTGCAGTGGAAAGCTATTTTCCCACTATAACCTTCTTGTTCTTATTCAAGTCCAATAAAAAAATTGTTTGTATTTTCATGATAATAAATAATATTTTTAAGTAGATTTTTATGAAAAAATAATTATGTAATTAATTAAAATATTTATAATAAAATATCAAAGATACGTTTTAATATTTTATTAAATGAATCTAAAAATTCATATATTTTTAATAATCTCGTAAAATTAAAATAATTTTAAAAACTTCTATTATATATCTTTTTTAATTTGATGTCCTTAATAGTCATTTTCTATTCTCACCTCACCACTATAGCTGCGTTTGAATCCAAACACACACTCCACCACTGTTTCCAATCTCACTGTTACAGTATCCAATCTCACCACTACAGTAATTAATCTCACAGCCACCGTTGTTTTTAACCTCACCGGAGGTAAACACACCACCCATCCAAACTAAGCCTAAGGTTGCTTGAACAAATGTAACGCCCCAGAATTTGGGCCTGGAAGTATTGGGCCTTGAGCAAGGGAACGATTAGGAAACTGTGCATAAAAGTTTATATGAACTAGGAAATGACACAATTAAATGTCTGTTCAAGTGGTTAAGGGTCCTGAGAGGAGTTGGAAAAGTCCTGGGTTCAAACCTGGGCTTTAGCAAAAATTTTGGTTTTAAGGGGATAAAACCCTGGATGCTTGGATGTGGGCCTTTTAAATTATTGTGTTAAAAAAATGACACAAGGAAGCATGTGGACTAGTGGTTGTGGCGCCATTAAGGTTGGAAGGGAGCCTGGGTTCAAGTCTTGGCTCTTGCAATTTATTTTGGTTTTTCTTTTAAAGGAACCTGGACTTTGGCCTTTAGACCTTTTAATTAATTGAAGATAAAATGTGGCACAAAAAGAGCTTGTAGCAAGGAGGCAAGTGGCGTGTTGAGCTATTGAGGGGGGCTTGGGTTTGAATCACATGGAAAGCAAAAAAGATATTTATTTTCCTAGCATGAGGCAGCAAGAGTTTGAGGTGGTTTCGAACTCTGTTGGGTGAGAGTTTGAATGGGTCTTGGAGGGTGTTATGGAGGATATCAAGGAGGGATAAGGGGAGAGATTTTAGGAGAAAGTTAAGGAATTCAAATTAGAGAGTGTTGTAGCCGATTGGGAGAGTTGTTTGTGCAATTCGACTAAGGGGGTCTTTGGGTATGCGTTTTCGGTAATTTGTGAGTGAATAGGTGTCGAATTTCCTCTCTGTCATTTTTTTGTTCTTTTTGGCGATTCTGGCTTCATTTCTCCCCAGTGCCGTTTCTGCATATAACATCCTGAAATTGGGCCTAGTAGGATTGAGCCCAATGGGCCTTAGGAGTAGCAGCGTTTAAAATTTTAGAGAACGGTATTAATGCAAGTTAGACTTATTAGGTAAGTGATTTTGGAAGATTAGAGGGCTTCTATGAAGTCCCGGGATCAAATATTGGCTTTGGGGAAATTTTGGTTTTAGGTGAAAAAAACCCTGGAAGTTGGCAGGTAGGCCTTAAGAATAAAATATGGAGAAAATGACACAAGTGGAGTGTATGGTGTAGTGGCAAAGTGACACCACATAAGAGACAAGGGGGTGACGCCACAAGGAAGGAAAGAGGTCCAAGGTTCAAGTCTTGGCTTTTGCATTTTGGTTTCTTTTTACTTGTGTAATATCCCGGTTTAGGGGCTGTTTTGTTGTTGCATGTTATTGCATGTGTTTAGTGTGCTGTGTGGCTATTTCGGTGTTTTAGGGGCTTAATTGTAGGCTAGGAGTATGCCTGAGTGAATGGGAAAATTTTGGTTTTTGGGTGTTAAGTGAAGGAAGCTGGGGAAGCTGGGGTTTAAGAAAATAAGTTGTTGTTTTGTTGCACAAATAAGGAGCTACCTTAGTAGCAAAGCATGCGCTACATGGGGGAGCTTGGTGTGGCGTCATCTACTTGTGGTGGAGGTCCAGTGTTCGGCTGCAGAGTCCCCATTTTGGCTTCTTTTTGGGACGGGATGGAGGAGAGGTAGAAGGCTAGTGAAATTCTACTTGGACTTGGTCTTCACTTTCAAATGTAAGGTGGAGAGCAAAATGTGGAGGAGGACTTGGTCCACTCATTTGAAATGAGTGGTGGTGAGTGTGTTTGGGGATTATGGCCGAATTTGTGGGGTGTTGGAGTGGGGGAAGTGAACGGCTTGGGTTGGTAGTGTGGCATTAAGGTTGTGCCGAAACTCTCTTGGGAATTTTGGGTGCACAATCGGTCTTAGGAGGTAGCAAAAAGGCAAACCGAAATTGCTAGTGAGTTCTCCCTTCTTTCTTTTGCAAACCGTAAGTCCAAAGGCATACTTGCCGAATTTTTTGCATTTGTTTTCTACACTTTGTGTTGTTGGTCGAATGCTTTTCTCCCTATTTTCTTCTTCTCTTCATTTTGTATAAGCCGAAACCTATATCACTTTTTCTCACACTTTCTTCTTCTTTCTTTAATTGTGCAAGCCGAAACTTACCTTGTTCCTAAACCAAAATCTTCATACATTCTTTCCATTTCTCCTCTGCTAGACTCTCTTTTATTCTCATACAAAGCCGAAAGTAGGGGTGTTAAACACTCAAGCCGAACCCTTCTCATCTGTTGGCCGATTTCTTCTCATCTCTTAAACCATATTTTCCTCTGTTGTACTTCTGAGTTCTAAGCCGAATACCTCCCTTCTCTTAGTGTTTTGTTGGCCGAATTCTTTCCTTCTTTTTGATCAAGGTGTTGGCCGAATCTATCCCTTCTTCTAGTGGTTTACTTGGCCGAATATCAGTGGGGTATTTGGGGGCCTTGTTTCAATCGTTTGGAATCTGGTAAGTGATTGGCCGAATGGTCATCTTCCTTCTCCCTTATACTTTGTCGATGTTGGTTGATTAAGGGCCGAATATGGTCATTTTGGAAGGGTTCTAATCTCTTCGTTATAGGGTCATTGGAGTGTGGAAACAAGCAAGAGGAGTCATCATCTTTTGTTAATTGACCAGTAAGTGATGGTGAGATACTGTTCATGGGTTATTCGTTTAATTTTGATTAAGTCTAAAGGTTTCTAAGGATTAGCTATTGTCTTTTTAGGGGTGCCGATGGATTGGAAGGAGGATCATTGCTTGATTCGAGATTTGGTAGGAAACCAAATCAAGTGTAAAGGTAAGGGTTCGATATTAACCCCTTTGGTTAATTGATGTTGGCCGAATGTTATAGATGCCTAACCCCTATGTTTGGCCGATTATAGGAGCCAGATAATCAAGGGACTTAGATTGTTCGTTGGGATCTTTAGACTCGTAATTACCAGGTGTGTAAACTAACACACTGATACTTAGTAATGTTATTAATAAACTTGGTTGCCTGTTAAAAACCATAACAGTATGATGGATAATTGCATACCCAAAATGGGGTATGTGTACGGATCCGGGTAATTCTACTTTATTACAAGTTCTATTATGGATACCTTGGATATTATGATCTATGCTATTTATGTTGTGAGATGCAATGTTGGGCATGTTTGCATGAGTTACATGATTTGCATATTGTATATGAGTCGGTATGACATGTATGGGATTGATGAGAGGAGGGGGATATGATATCCGTGTCTTTGGGACATTGTGTCTTTGGGACACCAGAGGTTTGGCACCTCCAGTGGTTTGGTACCACAGTGATATTTTGTGACTTTGGGTCACCAGAGGTTTGGCACCTCAGCGTCTCGTCCCAGTGGCTTAGTACCACGGTGGGTTGGCCCCACAGTTGATTATACGGGATTGACGCAAGTGATTTGGTATCACACGATGGGTTGGCCCCATCACTCGATTATCGTGACTGCGGTCACCAGTGGTTTGGTACCACATTGTGTCTTTGGGACACCAGAGGTTTGGCACCTCATTGCGACTCGTCCCTGTGGTTTGACACCACCGTGGGTTGGCCCCACTTGAGATATGGGATTGTCTGCTAGTGATTTGGTATCACACGATGGGTTGGCCCCATCATTGGATTTGTGACTTCGGTCACCAGTGTTTTGGTAACACATTGTGACTATACGTCACCAGTGGTTTGGCACCACACTTATGGATATCGTGACTTTGGGTCACCAGTGGTTTGGCACCACCAGTGGTTTGGTACCACACGGGGTAGAAAAGGTGATACGGATGGTTAGGATCGGGTTGCATTAATCATGTTGCTATGTATGATGTGTGTTAGCATGTTGTTTTATCGGGAGCGGGATTTATACACTGAGTCATACGACTCACCCTCTCCTTTGACATTTCAGGTGACTCTTAGACGCAGACATGGAGCCGGGATGGACTCGGGGTGCTTATGCCATGCTGAATAAAGTTTTACTCAGACTCTATCATTTGGGTACTTTAGTTTAATTACTTTTATTTGGGTTTTATTTTGGATCTGTAAAAGGCCTTTAAATTATGTTTTAAGATATGTATGTTTTTATTAGTTTTAATATGCCTTAACAAAGTAACTTGGTATAAATTTTACTAAAATTTGGAATAACAAGGTTTTCAACTATGCCATCGGGTATCACACAATGTTTGATGTTAAGTAAACTCAAATGATTTTCAAATTAAACTCAATTCTCTACTAAGACAAAGATGTTTTAAATAACACTAAGAAACTATTGAAGTGTTAATGAAATCAATTCGTTTTTAACTACACTTACTGGTCAAGTTTTCAAAATTTCCGGGTTCCAAATACACCATCCGATTTCAAACAAGTCTACTCAAATTTTCTTCAAATACACTATGTTTTCATCCAGCTTTTAAACGAAAAAAATTTAACCTCTCAAAAACGTTTTTCCCCGTAACATACCAGATTCGGACGTGGTGTCTTGTCCGAGTTTGGGGTGTTACAATTGTGGTATCAGAGCCAAGTTCAAAGGCTCGACTGTGGGCCCAAGGCCCAAAATGTTTTCAAAAGTCTGTTTTAAGTGTTTGTTTTGAAAGTATGGTTGGAAAGGCATGGCACCGAGTCTCCGGCACCAGTTCGCCCAGGTAAGTACCCCGAATTATTGCTTGTGATTTGTTTGGGTATGACATGATCTGATGAATAGCAATAGTATGCTACCTTAGAGATTGAAACTGATAGGATTCTGTGAACTCGCGAGAACAAATCCTCTTTAATATTCATAAGACTTGCTTTAAAACAGTGGAATAAATACTGATGCATAAAACTCTTTAATCAGATACGTAGAAAGATTAGTCATGAGCACTCGGGGCGGACGTGGTCGTAATACTCGTGGTAGAGGTAGGGGTAGGATGACAGTTTCTGAGCCCGTAGGATCTGGTCAGGGTTCAGAGAATGAGATACAGGTTCCGCCACCAGCTGGAGGTGGTGAGTTCCAAGATCAGACTGGGGATGACGCAGTGTCACAGGCGATGCTGCGAGTGTTAGAAAGAGTAGCTGGTGTAGGTGTTGGTGCAGGAGTTAGGAAATCTGTTCCTGAGCGACTCCGGGCAAACGGGGCCGAATTCTTCCGAGGAGTTTCTGGTGTTGCTCCCAGCACTGCTGAATATTGGCTGGAGGCAACTGAGCGGATCATGGATGATCTGGACTTGACTGCTGAAGAGAAGCTGAAGGGTATCGTATCGCTTCTTCGGGATGAGTCATATCAGTGGTGGCTCACGGTTCGGGACAGTGTGGCAGCGGAGGATTTGACATGGGATTATTTCAGGGCTGCATATCAAAAGAAATACATCGGAGCTAGTTATATTGACTCCCAGAGAAAGGCATTTCTGAGGCTTGTTCAGGGGAGTAAATCTGTTGCTGAGTACGAGGCTGAGTTCTTGAAGCTGAGTAGGTATGCCAGGGGCATTGTGGCCACTGAGCATGAGAGGTGTGTTCGTTTCGAGGATGGTCTACGAGACGAGTTGAGGCTGCTGATTGCTCCACAGCAGGAGCGCGAGTTTGCTGTCTTAGTTGAGAAGGCTAAGGTAGCCGAGGGTGTTAAGGAGTCAGTGAGGCAGGGTATGGATCGAAATAGACATAAGAGGAGCTTTGGGTCTTCTGGATCGTCTGGTAATCCGCAGAAGAGGGCTAGACCGAGTGGGCCGAATCAGCCTGCTAGGTTTGTTGCTGCTAGGCAGGGACCGCCGCAGTGTAATCAGTGTGGGAAATCTCATTGGGGTGGTTGCTGGACTGGAGGAAAAGGTTGCTTCGAGTGTGGTTCTCTGGAGCACCGTGTGAGGGACTGTCCGCGTAAGTTGGCCAGGATTCAGTCTGAGAGTCAGGGCCGTAATCAGTTCAGAGGTAATGGACCGCCACCGCAGAGGGGCCGTGGTAATGGCAGAGGTGGTAATGGTTCTGGTCGGGGCCGTGGAGCACCGGGCAGAGGTGTGGGTAGTTCTGAGGCCAGACAGCCCGGATTAGTGTATGCTGCGAGGCGCCGAGAGGAGGGCGACGCACCGGACGTCATAACCGGTACGTTCTTGATTTTTGGTTCTCCTTATACTGCTTTGATTGATGTGGGTTCAACGCACTCTTATGTTTCCAGTAGTATAGTAGAGACCATGGACTTAGACTCTGAGATATCTTCTAGGCAGATGACTGTGATTAGCCCTCTAGGTCACTCTGTAGTAGTAGATAAACTGTTTAGAGAGGTACCCCTAGAACTCCAAGGGGTAGTGTTTGCTGCTGATCTGATGGAACTGCCGTTTGGGGAGTTCGATCTGATTCTTGGGGTGGATTGGTTGGTCAAGTACCAGGCGAGGTTGGATTGCGCGGCCAAGCGCATGGTTCTTAAGACGGTTGAGGGTGATGAGGTGGCTATGATAGGTAATAGGAGAGATTACTTATCAAATGTGGTATCTGCTCTGAAAGCGGAGAAGATGGTCAGGAAGGGCTGTGAAGCGTATGTGGTTCATGTGTATGCCTTGGAGGCTAAAGAGTCTGCTGTTGAGAAGGTTCGTACTGTTAAGGAATTTGCTGATGTGTTTCCTGATGAGCTTCCGGGTTTGCCGCCAAATCGAGAGGTAGAGTTCGGGATAGATCTGTTACCCGGGACTGCGCCAGTGTCTATTGCTCCGTATAGGATGGCGCCAAAGGAATTGGTGGTGCTTAAGGCTCAGATCCAGGAGTTATTGGATCGAGGTTTTATCAGGCCAAGTGTTTCGCCGTGGGGTGCGCCGGTACTTTTTGTTAAGAAGAAAGATGGCACAATGCGGATGTGCATAGACTACCGCCAGTTGAACAAGCTGACGATTAAAAACAAGTATCCATTGCCACGGATAGATGACTTGTTTGATCAGTTGAAGGGTGCAGCGGTATTCTCGAAGATCGACTTGAGGTCTGGGTATCACCAGTTAAAGGTTAAGGAGGCTGATATCCATAAAACAGCGTTTTGGACTCGGTATGGGCACTACGAATTTCTGGTAATGCCGTTCGGGTTGACTAACGCACCGGCAGCGTTTATGGATATGATGAATAGGGTGTTTCAGCAGTATTTGGATCAGTTCGTCGTGGTTTTCATAGACGACATCTTGGTATACTCAAGGACAGAAGAAGAGCATGATGCGCATTTAAGAGTGGTGCTGCAGATTCTGAGGGAAAAGCAACTCTATGCTAAGTTCAGTAAGTGCGAGTTCTGGCTTAGAGAAGTGACGTTCTTGGGTCATGTAGTGTCGGCTGAGGGGATTCGAGTAGATCCTCGTAAGATTAAGGCAGTTTTGGATTGGAAGCCGCTTAGGTCAGTGGCTGAGATTCGGAGTTTTCTGGGTTTGGCCGGATACTACCGAAGGTTTGTTAAGGGTTTCTCGTTGATAGCAGCACCGATGACTAAGTTGCTGAGGAAAGAAGTCCCGTTTGTTTGGACTGAGAAGCAGCAGGAAAGCTTCGATAAGTTAAAGAAAATTTTGACTGAGGCTCCGGTTCTAATTCAACCTGAGGCTGGTAAGGAATACACCGTCTATTGCGATGTATCACATACGGGTCTGGGTTGTGTGTTGATGCAAGAAGGTAAGGTTGTGGCTTACGCTTCTCGGCAGCTGAGGCCACATGAGGTCAACTATCCGACACACGATTTGGAACTAGCGGCTGTAGTCTTCGCCTTAAAGATTTGGAGGCACTACTTGTATGGAGAGAGATCAATAGTCTACACGGATCATAAGAGTCTGAAGTATCTCCTGACTCAGAAGGATTTGAATTTAAGGCAGCGCAGATGGGTCGAGTTGCTGAAAGATTACGACTGCTCGATTGAATATCACCCGGGCAAGGCTAACGTGGTGGCAGACGCGTTGAGCCGTAAGGTTGTTTCGGACTTAAGAGCGATGTTTGCCCATTTGAGTTTGTATGACGACGGGAGTATTCTGGCAGAGCTGCAGGTTCAGCCTACTTGGGTTGTGCAGATCAAAGAGAAACAGCTAGAGGATGAGGTTCTGAGTGCGAGAAGGTTACAAGTGCAGAATGGTGGTTTGGAGGGTTACAGCTTGTCTAGTGATGAGGTGTTGTGTTTCCAAGGTAAGGCTTGTATGCCTAAAGATGTGGAGCTGAGGCAGAAGATTCTTCAGGATGCACATAGCAGTCCTTATGCTATGCATCCTGGAGGTAGCAAGATGTATAGGGATCTTAGAGAGCAGTTTTGGTGGCCTGGCTTGAAGAAAGAGGTGACAGAGTTTGTTGGGAAGTGTCTGACTTGTCAGCAGGTCAAGGCTGAACATCAGTTGCCGTCGGGTTTGCTTCAGCCTGTGAAGATTCCTCAGTGGAAGTGGGAAAGGATAACCATGGATTTCGTCAGTGGATTACCGCTTACGCCAAGCAAGAAAGATTCAGTTTGGGTAGTGGTGGATCGTCTGACTAAATCAGCTCACTTTATTCCGGTGAGGGTGGACTACTCACTTCAGAAGCTAGCGAAGCTGTATGTGTCAGAGATAGTGAGGTTGCACGGTGTGCCAGTTTCGATAATCTCGGATAGGGATCCCAGGTTTACGTCAAGGTTCTGGAAAGCATTGCATCAAGCTCTGGGTACTCGTTTGGATTTCAGCACGGCTTTTCACCCGCAGTCTGACGGTCAATCAGAAAGGGTCATTTAGATCTTGGAAGATATGCTGAGAGGTTGTGTCCTGGATTTCAGGGGTAGTTGGGAGGAGTTTCTACCATTAGCTGAGTTTGCCTACAACAACAGTTACCAAGCGAGCATCAAGATGGCACCGTATGAGGCGTTGTATGGTAGGAAGTGTCGCTCACCTACATGTTGGACGGAGTTGGGTGAACGTCAGTTGTTGGGACCCGAGTTGGTTGCTGAGACTGAGGACAAGGTTAAGTTGATTCATGCTCGGTTGAAGGAAGCTTCAGACCGGCAGAAGTCTTATGCCGATCTTAAGCGGAGAGATATAGAGTTTGCTGTGGGGGATCGAGTTTTTCTGAAGGTCTCGCCTTGGAAGAAGGTGCTGAGGTTCGGGAAGAAAGGCAAGCTAAGTCCGAGGTTTATTGGGCCGTATAAGGTTCTGAGACGAGTTGGACCAGTGGCGTATCAGCTTGAGTTGCCAGCAGAGCTTAGTCAGATTCATGACGTCTTTCACGTTTCGATGCTTCGGAGGTATCGTTCAGATCCGTCACATGTGGTAGCAGTGGAAGAGATCGAGGTAAATCCAGACTTAACCATGGAAGAAGAACCTGTGCAGATTCTTGAAAGGGATGTGAAGGTTCTGCGTAGAAAGACTGTGCCTTTGGTTAAGGTTCTTTGGCGGAATCATGGCGTAGAAGAAGCTACGTGGGAACCCGAGGATATGATGAGACAGCAATACCCGCAACTCTTCTGATCAGGTAATTTCGAGGTCGAAATTATTTTTAAGGGGGGTAGAACTGTAATATCCCGGGTTAGGGGCTGTTTTGTTGTTGCATGTTATTGCATGTGTTTAGTGTGCTGTGTGGCTATTTCGGTGTTTTAGGGGCTTAATTGTAGGCTAGGAGTATGCCTGAGTGAATGGGAAAATTTTGGTTTTTGGGTGTTAAGTGAAAGGAGCTGGGGAAGCTGGGGTTTAAGAAAATAAGTTGTTTTGTTGCACAAATAAGGAGCTAGCTTAGTGGCAAAGCATGCGCTACATGGGGGAGCTTGGTGTGGCGTCATCTACTTGTGGTGGAGGTCCAGTGTTCGAGCTACAGAGTCCCCATTTTGGCTTCTTTTTGGGACGGCATGGAGGAGAGGTAGAAGGCTAGTGAAATTCTACTTGGACTTGGTCTTCACTTTCAAATGTAAGGTGGAGAGCAAAATGTGGAGGAGGACTTGGTCCACTCATTTGAAATGAGTGGTGGTGAGTGTGTTTGGGGATTATGGCCGAATTTGTGGGGTGTTGGAGTGGGGGAAGTGGACGGCTTGGGTTGGTAGTGTGGCATTGGGGTTGTGCCGAAACTCTCTTGGGAATTTTGGGTGCACAATCGGTCTTAGGAGGTAGCAAAAAGGCAAACCGAAATTGCTAGTGAGTTCTCCCTTCTTTCTTTTGCAAACCGTAAGTCCAAAGGCATACTTGCCGAATTTTTTGCATTTGTTTTCTACACTTTGTGTTGTTGGTCGAATGCTTTTCTCCCTATTTTCTTCTTCTCTTCATTTTGTATAAGCCGAAACCTATATCACTTTTTCTCACACTTTCTTCTTCTTTCTTTAATTGTGCAAGCCGAAACTTACCTTGTTCCTAAACCAAAATCTTCATACATTCTTTCCATTTCTCCTCTGCTAGACTCTCTTTTATTCTCATACAAAGCCGAAAGTAGGGGTGTTAAACACTCAAGCCGAACCCTTCTCATCTGTGGCCGATTTCTTCTCATCTCTTAAACCATATTTTCCTCTGTTGTACTTCTGAGTTCTAAGCCGAATACCTCCCTTCTCTTAGTGTTTTGTTGGCCGAATTCTTTCCTTCTTTTTGATCAAGGTGTTGGCCGAATCTATCCCTTCTTCTAGTGGTTTACTTGGCCGAATATCAGTGGGGTATTTGGGGGCCTTGTTTCAATCGTTTGGAATCTGGTAAGTGATTGGCCGAATGGTCATCTTCCTTCTCCCTTATACTTTGTCGATGTTGGTTGATTAAGGGCCGAATATGGTCATTTTGGAAGGGTTCAAATCTCTTCGTTATAGGGTCATTGGAGTGTGGAAACAAGCAAGAGGAGTCATCATCTTTTGTTAATTGACCAGTAAGTGATGGTGAGATACTGTTCATGGGTTATTCGTTTAATTTTGATTAAGTCTAAAGGTTTCTAAGGATTAGCTATTGTCTTTTTAGGGGTGCCGATGGATTGGAAGGAGGATCATTGCTTGATTCGAGATTTGGTAGGAAACCAAATCAAGTGTAAAGGTAAGGGTTCGATATTAACCCCTTTGGTTAATTGATGTTGGCCGAATGTTATAGATGCCTAACCCCTATGTTTGGCTGATTATAGGAGCCAGATAATCAAGGGACTTAGATTGTTCGTTGGGATCTTTGGACTCGTAATTACCAGGTGTGTAAACTAACACACTGATACTTAGTAATGTTATTAATAAACTTGGTTCCCTGTTAAAAACCATAACAGTATGATGGATAATTGGATACCCAAAATGGGGTATGTGTACGGATCCGGGTAAGTCACTTTATTACAAGTTCTATTATGGATACCTTGGATATTATGATCTATGCTATTTATGTTGTGAGATGCAATGTTGGGCATGTTTGCATGAGTTACATGATTTGCATATTGTATATGAGTCGGTATGACATGTATGGGATTGATGAGAGGAGGGGGATATGATATCCGTGTCTTTGAGACACTGTGTCTTTGGGATACCAGAGGTTTGGCACCTCCAGTGGTTTGGTACCACAGTGATATTTTGTGACTTTGGGTCACCAGAGGTTTGGCACCTCAGCGTCTCGTCCCAGTGGCTTAGTACCACGGTGGGTTGGCCCCACAGTTGATTATACGGGATTGACGCCAGTGATTTGGTATCACACGATGGGTTGGCCCCATCACTCGATTATCGTGACTGCGGTCACCAGTGGTTTGGTACAACATTGTGTCTTTGGGACACCAGAGGTTTGGGACCTCATTGCGACTCGTCCCTGTGGTTTGACACCACCGTGGGTTGGCCCCACTTGAGATATGGGATTGTCTGCTAGTGATTTGGTATCACACGATGGGTTGGACCCATCATTGGATTTGTGACTTCGGTCACCAGTGTTTTGGTAACACATTGTGACTATACGTCACCAGTGGTTTGGCACCACACTTATGGATATCGTGACTTTGGGTCACCAGTGGTTTGGCACCACCAGTGGTTTGGTACCACACGGGGTAGAAAAGGTGATACGGATGGTTAGGATCGGGTTGCATTAATCATGTTGCTATGTATGATGTGTGTTAGCATGTTGTTTTATCGGGAGCGGGATTTATACACTGAGTCATACGACTCACCCTCTCCTTTGACATTTCAGGTGACTCTTAGACGCGGACATGGAGCCGGGATGGACTCGGGGTGCTTATGCCATGCTGAATAAAGTTTTACTCAGACTCTATCATTTGGGTACTTTAGTTTAATTACTTTTATTTGGGTTTTATTTTGGATCTGTAAAAGGCCTTTAAATTATGTTTTAAGATATGTATGTTTTTATTAGTTTTAATATGCCTTAACAAAGTAACTTGGTATAAATTTTACTAAAATTTGGAATAACAAGGTTTTCAACTATGCCATCGGGTATCACACAATGTTTGATGTTAAGTAAACTCAAATGATTTTCAAATTAAACTCAATTCTCTACTAAGACAAAGATGTTTTAAATAACACTAAGAAACTATTGAAGTGTTAATGAAATCAATTCGTTTTTAACTACACTTACTGGTCAAGTTTTCAAAATTTTCGGGTTCCAAATACACCATCCGATTTCAAACAAGTCTACTCAAATTTTCTTCAAATACACTATGTTTTCATCCAGCTTTTAAACGAAAAAAATTTAACCTCTCAAAAACGTTTTTCCCCGTAACATACCAGATTCGGACGTGGTGTCTTGTCCGGGTTTGGGGTGTTACAACTTGGATCTTAGAATTTGGGTCATAGTTTATATTTAGTTGCGCATGGTTTAAGACACAAGAGGAGCTTGTGGCCAAGTGGTTAGCGGCGTGGATTATGCTACAGCGGAGCCTGGGTTCGAATCTCATGAGAAGCAAGGGAGTATTTATTTTGCGGATTGGACGGCAAGAGTTTCAGTTGATTAAACTCTACTGACGAACGGATCCCACATCGGAAAGACACAAAGAAGGGTGAAGAGCTAGCTATATAAAGAGCATTCCAGGAGGAGAGTTAACATACCTTGGTAGGCGTTTGGGCACAGCAGTGGGCGCAGCGCGGTTTAACACCAGAGTCCTATCAGGTGTGTAACTCTCTCTACTCTAGTTGTAGAGCGGCAAATGCCGAAGTGCTGATCACGGTAATAGTAGCCACACGAGTGTGCAAGCGCACGTGTAGGGCTTCAACGCGATAGTTGAGGCCATCAGTAGTATTCTTGTGGGTTGGGGCTGCTTGGGCCATGATGGGCCAAAGTGCGCCCGATGGGCCCGTGGGCCCAAATGAGTAAATTGTATGATTGTTTAGTATATGTTGAACTAGACTAGGTGGAATTTATACGTAAGAATCCGTACACATACCCCATTGGGTACCATATCAATCATCATACTGTTTTGGTCTTAATAAGCAATCAGGCTATTAAACATATCGCTAAGTAGATAGTGTGTTAGTTTACACACCTGTTAAAACGCAAGCTTAACTCAATGAACCGGTCTAAATCACTCGACTACCTTGCTCCTATACTCGGCCAAACAGGAGATTAGCACTTATACCCCATTCGGCCAGAATAGATAAACCAAAGAGTTAACATTAAACCCTTACCTCGCAAATGGTTTGGTTTCCTACCAAACCCGAACCAAACAATAGTTCCCTTACCAATCGGCCACACCCTAAAAATGAAAACGGTTAATCCTTTAATAACTTGGCTTAATGAAAACTAAACGAATAGACTAAAAGATTTCGTTCTTACCACCACTTACCAATTGCTTAATAGAGAAAGAAGGCTCCTCTCGATCGTTCCCAAAATCCGGATGTCCTATAATAAAATCGGTTTAAACACAAGAGATTAACACCCTTCAACCAATGCAGAAATTGGCCCTTAATCAAACCCAAATCGATAAGAACAAGAAGAAAGAAAATAACCATTCGGCCAAACTCTTACCTATCTCCCACCGATTGACAACAAGTGCCCCAACAAGATGAACACCTTCCTAGGATTTGGCCAAGATACAAACAAAAAGAAGAAGGGAAATTCGGCTATAGGTGCACAACCCAACCTATGTTTGGCTTTGAGTAAAAAGAGAAAAGAAAAGATATGGACTGGGAGTATAGTTTTGGCAAGAGGGTATTGAGAAGAGAAAATGGAGGTTTGAGGAGCAAGGTAAGATGGTTTCGGCTCAATGAAATGGTAAGAAACAAATGGAAAATTCGGCTAAGAAGGCAATGTGAATTCGGCACAAGAGTTGTAAAAATGAAAATATGAGAAGGAAGGATCACTAGTTTCGGCTTCAACAATTGAAAAAGAAAGGGAGAGAGATGAACATTCGGCTACCAAGGTTTTCAAATAAGGAAAAAGTATGGAGAGGAGAGAGTAGTTTCAGCTTACTCAAATGAAAAAGAAAAACATGGAAAGGAGCATTCGGCCACAAGCACAAAATGTAGAAAACATAAGGTAAATTTCGACAAGTAAGTGTTTGGACTTTCGGTTTCAAAAAAAAAAAAGAAAAAATGAAGAAACTCTCTTGAACTTTCGGCTAGCTTTTGACAAAAGGAGAATTTTGCTTGACACCAAAAGTGACCGAAAATACACAAAATGCCAAGTGCATTTCGGCACTACCCCCCTAACTCACTCACCAAACCGGCCACTCCCCAAAATCTCTCCAAAAATTCGGCCACAACTCCCCCAAACACTCCAAGCCACCACTTCAAACTAGTTTGAACTAGTCCACCTCCACAAATCACTCTCCACCCACCATTTGAGCATTTGACTTGGTCTTAGGCAGAGTTTGAACTACCTACAACTTCTCCCCTCCATGCCGTCAAAATGGAAGCAAAATAGGAGCACTCTGCAGCTTGAACACAGGACCTCATCCCCTGCAAGTGGCATCACACACACAAGCCTTAAGTGGCGCCCATCCTGCCACTCCACCAGCTCATTTCTTGTGCTAACACTTGCCAATTAAAACCCTTAAACCCCAGCTTCCACAGCTCCCCACACCTAAGCCTAAAACAAAAATTTTCCAACCTCTCAGACTTACACCTAGCTCACAACTAAGCCCCAAAACACCAAGAACAACAACATAGCAAGCCAATAACATACAAACAGAGCCACAACGAAAATAGCCCCCAACCCGGGATATTACAGTTCTACCCCCCTTAAAATAATTTCGACCTCGAAATTACCTGATCAGAAGAGTTGCGGGTATTGTTGTCTCATCCTCGGGTTCCCACGTAGCTTCTTCCACGCCATGATTCCACCATAGCACCTTTACCAAAGGCACAGACTTTCTACGCAGAACCTTTACATCACGCTCCAGAATCTGCACAGGTTCTTCCTCCATGGTTAAATCTGGATTCACCTCGATCTCTTCCACTGCTACCACGTGCGACAGATCTGAACGATAACGCCGAAGCATCGAAACGTGAAATACATCGTGAATCTGAC
The DNA here is from genome assembly GCA_005393395.2 of Gossypium australe. Taxonomy (NCBI): domain Eukaryota; kingdom Viridiplantae; phylum Streptophyta; class Magnoliopsida; order Malvales; family Malvaceae; genus Gossypium; species Gossypium australe. Next base: position 131,172,552 of record CM016626.1, on the reverse strand, counting down.
TTAGCTCTGCTGGCAACTCAAGCTGGTACGCTACTGGTCCCACTCGTCTCAGTACCTTATACGGCCCAATAAATCTCGGACTTAGCTTGCCTTTCTTTCTGAACCTCAGCACTTTCTTCCATGGCGAGACCTTCAGAAACACTTGATCCCCCACAGCAAATTCTATGTCTCTCCGCTTAAGATCGGCATAAGACTTTTTCCGGTCCGAAGCTTCCTTCAATCGAGCCTGAATCAACTTAACCTTGTCTTCGGTCTCAGCAACCAACTCGGGTCCCAACAACTGACGTTCACCTAACTCTGTCCAAGGTGAGCGACACTTCCTACCATACAACGCCTCATATGGTGCCATCTTGATGCTCGCTTGGTAACTGTTCTTGTAGGCAAACTCAGCTAATGGCAGAAACTCCTACCAACTACCCCTGAAGTCCAGAACACAACCTCTCAGCATATCCTCTAAGATCTGAATAACCCTTTCTGACTGCCCGTCAGACTGCGGGTGAAAAGCCGTGCTGAAATCCAAACCCGTACCCAAAGCCTGATGCAACGCTTTCCAGAACCTTGACGTAAATCTGGGATCCCTATCCGAGATGATCGATACTGGCACACCGTGCAGCCTCACTATCTCTGACACATACAGTTTCACCAACCTCTGAAGTGAGTAGTCAACCCTCACCGGAATAAAGTGAGCTGATTTAGTCAGCCGATCCACAATTACCCAAACTGAATCCTTTTTGCTTGGCGTAAGCGGTAATCCACTGACGAAATCCATGGTTATCCTTTCCCACTTCCACTGAGGAATCTTCACTGGCTGAAGCAACCCTGACGGCAACTGATGCTCAGCCTTGACCTGCTGGCATGTCAGACACTTACCTACAAACTCTGTCACTTCCCTCTTCAGGCCTGGCCACCAAAACTGCTCTCTTAGATCCCTATACATCTTGCTACCTCCAGGATGCATAGCGTATGGACTGCTATGTGCATCCTGAAGAATCTTCTGCCTCAGCTCAACATCCTTGGGCATACAAGCTTTACCTTGGAAACACAACACTCCATCGCTAGACAAACTGTAACCTTCCAAACCACCATCCTGCACCTGAATCCTCCGCGCACTCAGAACCTCATCCTCTAACTGTTTCTCCCTGATCTGCTTAACCCAAGTAGGCTTAACCTGCAGCTCTGCCAGAATACTCCCGTCGTCATACAAACTCAGATGGGCAAACATCGCTCTTAAGTCCGAAACAACCTTACGGCTCAACGCGTCTGCCACCACGTTAGCCTTGCCCGGATGATATTCAATCGAATAGTCGTAGTCCTTTAGCAACTCAACCCATCTGCGCTGCCTCAAATTCAAATCCTTCTGAGTCAAAAGGTACTTCAGACTCTTATGATCTGTGTAGACTATCGATCTCTCTCCGTACAAGTAGTGCCTCCAAATCTTCAAAGCGAAGAATACAGCCGCTAACTCCAGATCGTGCGTCGGATAGTTGACCTCATGTGGTCTCAGCTGTCGAGATGCGTAAGCCACAACCTTTCCTTCCTGCATCAGCACACAACCCAATCCCGTATGTGATGCATCGCAGTATACTGTGAATTCCTTACCAGCCTCAGGTTGAATCAAAACCGGAGCTTCTGTCAGAATCTTCTTAAGCTTGTCGAAACTCTCCTGTTGTTTCTCAGTCCAAACAAATGGAATCCCTTTCCTTAACAACTTGGTCATCGGTGCTGCGATCAACGAGAAACCCTCTACAAACCTTCGGTAGTATCCTGCCAAACCCAGAAAACTCTGAATCTCAGCCACTGACTTAGGCGGCTTCCAATCCAAAACTGCCTCAATCTTCCGAGGATCCACTCTAATCCCCTCAGCCGACACTACATGACCCAAGAAAGTCATTTCTCTAAGCCATAACTCGCACTTACTAAACTTAGCATACAGCTGCTTCTCCCTCAAAATCTGTAGCACCACTCGTAAATGCGCATCATGCTCTTCTTCCGTCCTTGAATACACCAAGATGTCGTCTATGAAAACCACGACGAACTGATCCAAAAACTGCTGAAACACCCTATTCATCATATCCATGAATGCTGCCGGCGCGTTAGTCAACCCGAACGGCATTACCAGAAATTCGTAGTGCCCATACCGAGTCCGAAATGCTGTCTTGTGAATATCCGCTTCCTTCACCTTTAACTGATGATACCCAGACTTCAAATCGATCTTCGAGAATACCGCTGCACCCTTCAGCTGATCAAACAAGTCATCTATCCGTGGCAACGGATACTTGTTTTTGATCGTCAGCTTATTCAACTGGCGGTAGTCTATACACATCCGCATCGTACCATCTTTCTTCTTGACAAAGAGTACCGACGCTCCCCAAGGTGAAACACTTAGCCTGATAAAACCCCGATCCAACAACTCCTGGATCTGAGCCTTAAGCTCCACCAACTCCTTTGGTGCCATCCTATATGGAGCAATAGACACTGGCGCAGTTCCGGGTAACAAATCTATCCCGAACTCTACCTCCTGATCCGGTGGCAAACCCGGAAGCTCCTCAGGAAACACATCAGCAAATTCCCCAACTGTCCGAACTTTCTCTACAGCAGACTCTTTAGCCTCCAAGGCATACACATGAACCACATACGCTTCACAGCCCTTCCTGACCATCTTCTCAGCCTCAAAAATTCTGCCTCGTACTCTGACACAGACTTACTCCCCTGGACCAGCCTCAGGAATGCTTTCCGTTGTGCGTCGATGTAGCTAGCTCCAATGTACTTTTTCTGATAAGCAGCCTTGAAATAATCCCACGTAAGATCCTCTGCTGCAGCACTGTCTCGAACTGTGAGCCACCACTGGTATGACTCATCCCGAAGAAGCGATACTATGCCCTTCAGCTTCTCCTCAGCAGTCAGGTCTAAATCATCCATAACCCGCTCTGCCGCCTCCAGCCAATACTCAGCCGTGCTGGGAGCAACACCAGAAACACCTCGAAAAACCTCAGCCCCGTTTGCTCGAAGTCGCTCAGGCACAGATTTCCTAGCTCCTGCGCCTCCACCTACCCCAGCTACCCTTTCCAAAACACACAACATCGCCTGCAACACTGCGTCATCCCCAGTCTGATCTTGAAACTCACCACCTCCAGCTGGTGGCGGTACCGGTATCTCATTTTCTGACCCCTGACCAGATCCTACGGGTTCAGAAACTGTCATCCTACCACGACCTCGTCCACGACCGCGTCCACCTCGAGCACTCATGACTAAAATCTCTACGTATCTGATTTAGGAGTTTTATGCATCAGTAATTATTCCACTGTTTAAAAGCAGAGTCTTATGAATATTAAAGAAGCTTTGTTTTCGCGAGTTCACAGAATCCTATCAGTTTCAATTTCTAAAGTAATCCACTATTGCTAATCATCCAATCCCATTAACATCAAAATCACAAGCAATAGTAAGGGGTACTTACCCGGGCGGATTGGTGCCGGAGACTCGGTGCCATGCCTTTCAAACCATATATTTCAAAACAAAAACACTTAAAACAGACTTTTTAAAACATTTCGGGCCTCAGGCCCACAGCCCAGCCTTTGAACTTGGCTCTGATACCACAATTGTAACACCCCAAACCCGGTCAACACACCACGACCGAATCTGGTATGTTACGGGGAAAATCGTATTTGAGAGGATAGGTTTCCGCTTAAAAGTATGATAAAAACACTTTGCTATATTTTGTACTTGTAGAAATCTTGGGCATGATTGTTTAAAAATCGATGGGGCCTTTGGAAATCCGGAAATTTTGAAAACTTAATCAGATATGTAAGTAAAACAAGTTTATCTCATTTAAAAACCCAAGTGATTGCTTAAAAACATTTTGACTTAGTGAGAAAATGCATTCAAGTTTGGCAAAGATTTGAGTTTCATTCATCTTAAATTGCAGTTGCGATACCCGATGGTAGAAGTTAAAACATTTCGCTTTGCAGTTTGAAAACCTTATCTTTCCAAGTTTTAGCCAACTTTTACCCATTAATTTGTTAAGGCATATTTAAAATCCAATATAAGCAAGTAAATAACAAAAACCTGAATTTAAAAGGCCTTTTACAAACCAAATAAAAATCCCAATGGAAATAAATAAAGTAAAGTACCAAGTCTTAAAAGTCAGAGCAAATCCGTATTTATTGATGGCATGAGCACCTCGAGTCCATCCCGGCTCCATGTCCGCAACTAAGTGTCACCTGAAATGTCAAAGGAGGAGGTGAGTCGCAAGACTCAGTGCATAAATCCCCCTCCCAGTAATGGAACATGCTAACACACATCATATCATAGCAATACAATTAATGCACCCGATCCTATCCATCCATAACACCATTCTACCCCGTGTGGTACCAAACCACTGGTGGTGCCAAACCACTGGTGACCCAAGTCACGATATCCATCAATGTGGTGCCAAACCACTGGTGACCCAAAGTCATGAATAAACCATCTGTGGGGCCAACCCACGTGTGATACCAAATCACTGGCGACAATCCAGTATCTCAAAAGTGGGGCCAACCCACGGTGGTGTTAAACCACAGGGACGAGTCGCTATGAGGTGCCAAACCTCTGGTGTCCCAAAGACACAAGTGTGATACCAAATCACTGGTGACCGTAGTCACGAATCGAATGATGAGGCCAACCCATCATGTGATACCAAATCACTGGCGTCAATCCCGTAATATCAACCGTGGGGCCAACCCACTGTGGTGCTAAGCCACTGGGACGAGACGCTGAGGTGCCAAACCTCTGGTGACCCAAAGTCACAAAATATCATTTGTGGTACCAAACCATTGGACGTGCCAAACCTCTGGTGTCCCAAAGACACGGATATCATATTCCCCCTCCTCTCATATCACCCATACATGTCATACTGATGCAAATCATGTAAATCATGCAGTCATGCCAATATGTTTAATATCGCATCTCATATCACTTACATCAGCAATCATGATATCATATGCCATTAATAGAACTCGTAATGAAACGGACTTACCCGGATCCGTACACATACCCCATTGGGTACCATATCAATTCATCATACTGTTTTGGTCTTAATAAGCAATCAGACTTTTAAACATATTGGCATGACTGCATGATTTACATGATTTGCATCAGTATGACATGTATGGGTGATATGAGAGGAGGGGGAATATGATATCCGTGTCTTTGGGACACCAGAGGTTTGGCACCTCCAGTGGTTTGGTACCACAAATGATATTTTGTGACTTTGGGTCACCAGAGGTTTGGCACCTCAGCGTCTCGTCCCAGTGGCTTAGCACCACAGTGGGTTGGCCCCACAGTTGATATTAAGGGATTGACGCCAGTGATTTGGTATCACACGATGGGTTGGCCCCATCATTCGATTCGTGACTACGGTCACCAGTGATTTGGTATCACACTTGTGTCTTTGGGACACCAGAGGTTTGGCACCTCATAGCGACTCGTCCCTGTGGTTTAACACCACCGTGGGTTGGCCCCACTTTTGATATACGGGATTGTCGCCAGTGATTTGGTATCACACGTGGGTTGGCCCCACAGATGGTTTATTCGTGACTTTGGGTCACCAGTGGTTTGGCACCACATTGATGGATATCGTGACTTTGGGTCACCAGTGGTTTGGCACCACCAGTGGTTTGGTACCACACGGGGTAGAAAGGTGTTATGGATGGATAGGATCGGGTGCATTAATTGTATTGCTATGATATGATGTGTGTTAGCATGTTGCATTACCGGGAGGGGGATTTATGCACTGAGTCTTGCGACTCACCTCCTCCTTTGACATTTCAGGTGACACTTAGTTGCGGACATGGAGCCGGGATGGACTCGAGGTGCTCATGCCATGAATAAATACAGATTTGCTCTGACTTTTAAGACTTGGTACTTTACTTTATTTATTTCCATTGGGATTTTTATTTGGTTTGTAAAAGGCCTTTTAAATTCAGGTTTTTGTTATTTACTTGCTTATATTGGATTTTAAATATGCTTTAACAAATTAATGGGTAAAAGTTGGCTAAAACTTGGAAAGATAAAGTTTTCAAACTGCAAAGCGAAATGTTTTAACTTCTACCATCGGGTATCGCAACTGCAATTTAAGATGAATAAAACTCAAATCTTTGCCAAACTTGAATGCATTTTCTCACTAAGTCAAAATGTTTTTAAGCAATCACTTGGGTTTTTAAATGAGATAAACTTGTTTTACTTACATATCTGATTAAGTTTTCAAAATTTCCGGATTTCCAAAGGCACCATCTGTTTTTAAACAATCATGCCCAAGATTTCTACACGTACAAAATATAGCAAAGTGTTTTTATCAAACTTTTAAGCGGAAACCTATCCTCTCAAATACGATTTTCCCCGTAACATACCAGATTCGGTCGTGGTGTGTTGACCGGGTTTAGGGTGTTACAATTGTGGTATCAGAGCCAAGTTCAAAGGCTCGGCTGTGGGCCTGAGGCTCGAAATGTTTTAAAAAGTCTGTTTTAAGTGTTTTTGTTTTGAAATATATGGTTTGAAAGGCATGGCACCGAGTCTCCGGCACCAATCCGCCCGGGTAAGTACCCTTTACTATTGCTTGTGATTTTGATGTTAATGGGATTGGATGATTAGCAATAGTGGATTAATTTAGAAATTGAAACTGATAGGATTCTGTGAATCGCGAAAACAAAGCTTCTTTAATATTCATAAGACTCTGCTTTTAAACAGTGGAATAATTACTGATGCATAAAACTCCTAAATTAGATACGTAGAGATTTTAGTCATGAGTGCTCGAGGTGGACGCGGTCGTGGATGAGGTCGTGGTAGGATGACAGTTTTTGAACCCGTAGGATCTGGTCAGGGGTCAGAAAATGAGATACCGGTACCGCCACCAGCTGGAGGTGGTGAGTTTCAAGATCAGACTGGGGATGACGCAGTGTCGCGGGCGATGTTGCGTGTTTTGGAAAGGGTAGCTGGGGTAGGTGGAGGCGCAGGAGCTAGGAAATCTGTGCCTGAGTGACTTCGAGCAAACGGGGCTGAGGTTTTCCGAGGTGTTTCTGGTGTTGCTCCCAGCAAAGCTGAGTATTGGCTGGAGGCGACAGAGCGGGTTATGGATGATTTAGACCTGACTGCTGAGGAGAAGCTGAAGGGCATAGTATCGCTTTTTCAGGATGAGTCATACCAGTGGTGGCTCACAGTTCGAGACAGTGCTGCAGCAGAGGATCTTACGTGGGATTATTTCAAGGCTGCTTATCAGAAAAAGTACATTGGAGCTAGCTACATCGACGCACAACGGAAAGCATTCCTGAGGCTGGTCCAGGGGAGTAAGTCTGTGTCAGAGTACGAGGCAAAATTTTTGAGGCTGAGAAGATGGTCAGGACATTCCAGGTACGAAATTACTGAAATACCCTTAGTGGGTAAATTACCAAAATACCCCTAGAAGGTAAATTACTGTTATACCCTTAGAGGTTGATTGGCTTGATTATGTCGTTTTTGTTATTTTGATTATGATTGTAATTTGTTTCATACGGTATCTGTGATATATGATTTACATACATGTCATACTGCATACGAATTATTATGTCATATTGCATGGGAATGATGAGAGGAGGGGGAAGATTGATATCCGTGACTTTGGGTCACCAGTGGTTTGGCACCACCAGTGGTTTGGTACCACAGTTAATTTCATGACTTTGGGACACCAGAGGTTTGACACCTCATAGCGACTCGTCCCAGTGGTTTAACACCACAGTGGGTTGGCCCCACAGTTGATATATCGGGATTGTCGCCAGTGATTTGGTATCACAATGTGGGTTGGCCCCACACTTGGATTATTGATATTCGTGACTTTGGGTCACCAGAGGTTTGGCACCTCATAGCGACTCGTCCCAGTGGCTTAGCACCACAGTGGGTTGGCCCCACATTTGACATAACGGGATTGCCGCTAGTGATTTGGTATCACAAAGTGGGTTGGCCCCACAGATGGATTATTCGTGACTTTGGGTCACCAGTGGTTTGGCACCACCAGTGGTTTGGTACCACACGGGGTAGAAACGGAGTTATGGATGGCTAGGTTTGGGTGCATGATTTATTTGCTTGGTTATGATTTGTGTAAGCATGTTGCATTAACCGGGAGGGGGATTATGCACTGAGTCTTGGTGACTCACCTTCTCCCTTATCTTTTCAGGTGACTCGTAGATCGCGGATGAGGAGCCGGATGGACTCGAGGTAGCCATGCATTAGATACATTCAGTTTTACATGGACTTTTGGTCTGGGTTTGTAATAAGGCCTTTGGTATTTTATTTGGTTTTAGCTTTCAATTTGGTTACTGTTCATTATTAAATGTTCAATATGGGATTTTCCTAAAATGATAATAAACTGTTTTTATTCAAAATTACTTAAGCTCGATTTTCACAACAAATACAATTTTATTCAAATTAATAACAACTTTGTAAAATGGGCATTGAAATGAACCGGCTTTTATAAACAAACCACAAAATGCGGAGTTTCAAAAAGAATACAAACTTTTTAACGAATGCACATTTTTTTTAAATATTCCTTTCATGTGACATGCCAGATCCGGTCGTAATGTTTAGGTCGGGTTTGGGGTGTTACACCGCAAGTTACCTTTCGTGCTCTTTCGGGTTTTGATTAGTGTAAGTTCTAGTGCCAAAATCCCTATTCTAAACTTCCTTTCTTCTACTTTTTTTCCAAATCACACTACTCTTTTTCCTCTTACTCCTTTGTTACCTATTATCCCCTCCTTACCTATTCACTTAGTTTTGGTTTAGTGGTTCTTCTCTGGTAATCGCTTTGGAAAGTGGACGACTGCTTCATTGTTCTACCGTTCCTATCAGTTGATTTAGTGTGCTCAAATACTTCTTTCGGCATTCAATCGTTTTGGGGATAAGTGGTGTTGGTCGAATACTCTATGACTTAATATTGGGACTTTAAGCCATATTCTTGAAAATAGTTTGGCCTAATAAGGTTCGTTGCCTGAGCAGATAATCATCGAGATCGATCCTTAGTCAGCGTTAAGAGCAATAAGGCCTTTTTTTGCTCATTCAGGGCTTTGGAGCACGTGGACGATTCGTACGTTTCGCAGTTAGGTGTGTAACCATACGCCTGATTTCGTGATTGTCAAACGCGGGAAAAGGGTGTGTATTCACACCCCTGTCTATCTGTGAATCGGCAAAAGCCAATAAGCTGAAATGCCAGAACCTCGGCATTTGAGGCCTCATGAGCGTGTAAACGCACATGGGGCAAATCGAGCCCCAAATCGTGGGTAGCAGACTGCAGAGGCCACCACATGCGTTTTCGTGGACTGTGGCCATTATGGGCCTCAATGGGTCGAAATGGGCCGCGTGGGCCCAATGGGCTTGTGGGCCCACATGGGTAAAATCCTCGGTAAGTGATCATTGATAGGTCGTTTTATGAGGCTCGTGATGTCGTATGCTAGACTAAATGGGCCACACGAGCGTGTGGGCCTACTTGGGCCCAGTAGCGGGTTTTGGGCCCATATACACTGTTCTGGCCGTGTAGGTTATCTGAGTTGCTCGAAGCGAAGATAGACCTTCTAGGAGGTCGTAATAAGTACCAAGACCCCAATATTTGTAAAATTACAGAAATACCCCTATAGGGAAAAATGACAATTTTGCCCTTGAGGGTAAATGACTGACTTAGACTATGAACTTGACTGATCTAACTGTGATCGTATAACTGTGTTTGACAATGGTCGTGTGACTGATATGCTTTTAATATATGTTTAGATGATTGTTACTGAGCATGGCCATTCTGCATACACCTGTGATGATTGAGCATGACATACACGACATTTTGCGTGGGGTTGGGACATTGTTACGGAGGAAGTGTACAGCCCATTGCCGTTCTGTACAAGGCTTTCAGCCTTTCTGCGATATTTATAGCTTTTAGCCGTTCTGTTAACCGACAGTGGTGCAGGGATATTTATGGCTTTTAGCCGTTCTATCTACGGTGCCGAGCCATTCTGTTGACTTAGTGCCGCAATCGGTGCTAAGCTTGGTGTGTTAGCTGGGTGGGTCGATTTTATCCCCACATGGTGTCTTGGTTGGTACGGGTGGTGTATTGGTTGGATTGGGCTGGATTTCTGTCAACATATCTGCATCTGATACTGATTATGTAATGGGCTTAGGTCTACCTAGTTCTGTTAATGGGCTAAGGCCCACTTGATACTGTGTCTGTGATGGGCTCAGGCCCAGTCTATTTCTGCATATCGTATATTTCACTGTTTGTATTATAAGGGATTACAAACTGAGTTTTCACAAACTCACCCTTCTGTCTAACTGTACAGGTAATCTGAAACACCCCAAACCCGGCCCACGAGCTTTGACCAGATTTGGTATGTTCCTTAAGTAAACCAGTCTCAAATTCTTTTGTTCCTTGGGAAAAACTTACGCGATTTTAAGAAAAATATTGTTTTGGGTTGGGCTTGTGTTGGAAACCAACTTATCTTATATTGAAATCCATTTAATTAAAGTGACAAAACAATTAGGGTTTATTTTTGTAATTTCATGAATTTTTAAAAAAAATTAATTTTACTCAAACTTTGATTGATAATAATTCGTAAACATAAAAAAAAGAATTGAAGATAGAAATAGAGAAATAAAACTATGGCCTCATTACATCAAGTAAAAACCCAAAATAAAATTCTTAAGTACTTAAATAAAATAAAATGTCCATATTGAATAAAACTTCAAGTTGAGCATGGCCACCACAAGTTCTGCCGTCCCAGTCCATCACTGTTCATCACCTGAAAAATGTTCCCACAACGGGGTGAGTCAACAGACTCAATGTGTAAACCAACACTAAAATTTAATATATTTTGGCATACCATACATATCATGCTCACAAAATAATTCAAGATAATGATGCAATCCCAAACCCAAACCTAGATGCCATCCGCTACACATCCCCGTACCAACCTGCACACCGTGGGGACTACTAAGTCAACCCTCCTTCCGCTACACACCATCGAAGGCAGTCGCTGCAGTCGACGTGCTCATCGCCCATATAAATTAGTGGCATAGCCACCAGATTAAATAATTGTGTCATGAGACACCATATTCAGATAATGTAACCAAAGTTACCACATTCAGATAATGTGACCGAAGTCACCACATTCAGATAGTGAGACCGAAGTCATCACATTCACTTCCCCTTTCTCATATATCCCGAATGCCCCATATTATTCATATCATGCATATCATACTTGAATTCACATTCATGTCACTTTTCACATGTTAAAATATAACATATTTCGTAATCCTAGTAGGAGTAGGAAACGTACCTGAGTACTTTGTACCACATTAGGGTATTTAGCCATATTCACATTCTTATACATAAATATATTACATATCGCCATATAACGTATTAAAAGATAGTGTGGGGTACACACTTGATTCGCGTAATAAATTCCTTGAGATCCCGAAATCTGATCTACTGCTTAGATCCTTAATCCCTACATTTGATTAATCACTTACTATTTAGCATAGAGCCTATTTGGCTATAAAACCAAATCCTAGTAGGATTTGTATTCTTAAAACTTACCTCGTTGCTGGTTGGTTTAAGAATCAAGTCCCGAAATCTCTGTTACACTCTTCTTGCATTCGACCAAGCATTGAATCACTTAAACAAATTAGTTTCAGCCTTTGCAAAAATAAGGAATATATCTTAACCAACAATTAAGGCCTTGGCCGAATGTGTATAGGGACTTACCTTGAAATCCTCAAATCCCAGAATCCTTGTATACCTCTGTCGAAAACCCTATGTACCCATGTTAGACCTAATCTAACATTAAATCATAATAATATAGCTTAGGGCCGAATGGTATTCTTACCTTAGATCTTTGAAGTCCCGAAAGATACCTTCCTGTAGTTGACAATTTCATAAATCCCGAAAACACCCTTCCAAATTCGGCCAAAACCAATAATAGAGATTAGTCCCTAAATTTCGACAGGCTTAAAAAGAAAAGTAAGGAAACCAAATCTAGATCTTACCCTTACTTGGAGAAATCGATAGAACTCTTACTTGAACCCTTAGCAGTATTCGGCTATGGAGTCTTAAAGACTAGTCGACTATGGCCCAGAGGTGTGTCAACACTTTGGATCCTTGAGTCTTAAAGAATTGACAAAGAGGGATAAAGAAGGAGTAGATTTCGGCTTGACAAAAAATAAAAGAGAAGAGAGAATGTTGCTTAGGAAATTCGGCAGAGAGAGAGAGAAGAGGAGAAAAATTGATGTGTAGCCCTATGTTCTTCCTTTTATAGCCGAATTTATCACTTAGAATCCCTTACTTGGCCACCACTCTACTTTATTAGATAGCTTTATCCTTTAATTATCACAAAATAGAAGAATCTATCCAACATTTATCTCCTTAATAATTAAAGAATAATCCTTTATTATCTCCTTGAAAAATAATCTAAAATAAAAATCCATTATTTATCCTTATTAGCCGAATTTTAAAGAGGATAAAACTCCTCTGTTGCAAGACTTGTGCCGTCCACCTCTGTGTTTCTAGAAGCAAAAATAAAACTTCTTTTATCTGCTTCCCATGTGACTCGAACTCAAGCCCAACACCCTTGCATGTGGCGCCATTTCCAGAGGCCCTAAGTGGCATCTTCAGGCCACTTTTCCAAGCCCGTTTGTGTGTCAAATTTCACATACTTTTTCTCTTAAGACCACCTTGCCTCAGTTTCCTCTTTTAAGCTTTAAAACTTGACATTTCTAAGTCATTTCTAAGTTTCCAAAAATTTTCATTTGGCTCTTTAAACTTGACATTTCCTTTCATTTCCAAGTTTCCAGAAATGTTCACTTTCCTCTTTTGAATCATTTCCAAATCATTTCCTAGTTTCCAAAAATGTTCACTTTCCATTTTTAAACTTAACATTTCCATACATTTTCAGGTTTCTAAAATGTTCATTTCTACATCTTTTCCATACATTTCCGGGTTTCCAAAAATATTCAAAATTTAGTCATAATACTTAAGACATGTCATTTCGTACAATTAAACCGAAAATGCATAGGCCCTTTTCAGGATGTTACAGTTCTACCCCCTTAAAATAATTTCGTCCTTGAAATTACCTAGCTAAAATAATTGAGGGTATTGCTGTCGCATTGTCTCTTCTAGTTCCCACAAAGCTTCTTCCGATCCATGATTGCACCATAATACTTTGAATAGAGGAACTGACTTCCTCCGTAACACCTTCACATCACGTTCCAATATCTGAATCGGCTCTTCCTCGTACGATAAGTCTGGTCTTAGCTCCACTTCTTCAACTGGTACCACATGAGACGGATCGGATCGATAACGACGTAGCATGGATACATGGAATACGTCGTGCATCTGCTGCAACTCTGGTGGCAACTCCAATTGGTGTGCCACTGGCCCAACTCGCTTCATACTCGATAGGGCCTTATAAACCTTGGGCTTAACTTCCCTTTGCGACCAAACCTCATTACCTTCTTCCAAGGCGAAACCTTAAGGAACACTTGGTCTCCCACTTCAAACTCTATTTCCTTTCGCTTAAGGTCGGCGTACGACTTCTGCCTATCAGAGGCTTCTTTTAACCGTGCCCTGATTATCTCAACCTTTTCTTCAGTTTCTGCTACTAACTCTGGACCCAAAACGCGACGTTCTCCTAACTCAGTCCAGCAAGTAGGAGTTCTACACTTCCGACCATACAACGCTTCATATGGGGCCATCCGAATGCTAGCCTGATAGCTGTTGTTGTAGGCGAACTCAGCTAAAGGCAAGTAATCTTCCCAACTTCCTCGGAAATCCATCACACAGCCTCTCAACATATCCTCCAACACTTGTATAACCCGTTCAGACTGCCCGTCTGATTGTGGATGAAAGGCCGTAGTGAAGTCCAACTTAGTACCTAAGGCTTGATGAAGTGCCTTCCAAAACCGAGACGTAAACCTTGGGTCTCTATCCGAAATAATTGACACCGGCACTCCATGTAACCTTACAATTTCCGCCACATATAACTTGGCCAACTTCTGAAGAGAATAGTCAACTCTTACCGGGATGATGTGCGCGGACTTGGTCAAACGGTCCACTATCACCCATACCGAGTCCTTTTTAGTAGGCATAAGGGGAAGCCCACTAACGAAGTCCATAGTAATTCTCTCCCACTTCCATTGTGGAATCTCGATTGGCTGAAGTAATCCCGATGGAACTTGGTGTTCAGCCTTAACTTGCTGACACGTCAGACATTTTCCCACAAATTCAGTCACTTCCCGTTTAAGATCAAGCCACAAAAATTGTTCCATTAGATCTCTGTACAGCTTAATGCCTCCGGGATGCGTAGCATAAGGGCTACTATGCGCCTCTCGAAGAACTCTTTGTCTTAACTCCTCGTCCCTCGGCATACAGACTTTTCCTTTGTAACACAATACTCCTTCATCATTAACACCATAATCCTTTAATTCTCCGTTCTGTACTTGCTGTAACTTAACAGTTAGGTCCTTATCAGCCAACTGTCCCCCTTTCACCTCATTCAACCATGTGGGCTTGACTTGCAATTCTGCCAACAGGCTTCCATCATCATACAAACTTAAGTGTGCGAACATAGCCCTTAGATCCGACACAACCTTCCGACTTAGGGCATCAGCTCCTACATTCGCCTTGCCCGGGTGGTACTCTATCGAGCAATCATAATCCTTCAACAACTCCACCCACCTTCGCTGCCTCAAGTTCAACTCCTTCTGAGTCAACAGATACTTAAGGCTCTTGTGGTCTGTGTAGATCACCGACCTTTCTCCATAGAGATAGTGCCTCCACACCTTAAGGGCGAAAACCACTGCTGCCAATTCCAAGTCATGGGTTGGATAGTTAACCTCATGCGGCCTTAACTGTCGAGATGCATAAACGAGTACTTTTCCTTCTTGCATTAGCACACAGCCTAATCCCGTGTGAGAAGCGTCACAGTATACCACAAAATCCTTTCCTGCCTCCGGCTGAATTAACACTGGAGCTTCCGTCAACACTCTCTTAAGCTTCTCGAAGCTCTCCTGTTGCTTATCAGTCCATTCAAAGGGTACTTCCTTCCTTAGCAATTTTGTCAAAGGCGCGGCTATTGACGAGAACCCTTCCACGAACCTTCTGTAATAGCCTGCCAAACCCAAGAAACTTCGGATCTCAGCCACGGACCTAGGTGGTTTCCAATCCAACACTGCTTCAATCTTCCTAGGATCCACTCTTATTCCCTCTTCAGATACCACATGTCCTAAGAATGCCACCTCCTTAAGCCAAAATTCACACTTGCTGAATTTGGCATAAAGCTTCTTCTCCCTTAATACTTCCAACACAACCCGTAGGTGCTCATCATGCTCCTCTTCAGACTTGGAGTACACCAAAATATCGTCGATGAACACAACGACGAACCTATCCAAGTAGGGTTGGAAAACCCTGTTCATCATATCCATAAACGCGGCTGGAGCATTCGTCAACCCAAACGGCATTACTACAAATTCAAAATGGCTGTATCTTGTCCTAAAAGCGGTCTTATGAATATCTGCCTCCTTCACCTTCAACTGATGATATCCCGACCTTAAGTCTATCTTCGAGAATACTGCGGCCCCTTTCAACTGATCGAACAAGTCATCGATCCTTGGCAACGGGTACTTGTTCTTAATGGTCAGCTTATTTAACTGACGATAGTCTATGCACATACGCATAGTTCCGTCCTTCTTCTTCACGAACAAAACCGGTGCTCCCCATGGAGACACACTGGGTCGAATGAACCCACGATCCAACAACTCTTGAATTTGAGCCTTGAGCTCCACCAACTCCTTTGGTGCCATTCGATACAGGGCAATTGACACAGGAGCTGTTCCCGGTAGCAAATCTATCCCAAGCTCCACCTCCCTATCTGGGGGTATTCCTGGTAATTCCTCCGGAAACACATCTTCAAAGTCCCTTACTGTTCTAACTCCACTGACACCTTCTTCCTTTCCACTTATCGCGCTTACGAAGGCTAAAAACGCCTTGCACCCTTTCCTAACCATTTTCTCTGCCTTCAACGCCGAAACTACGTTAGACAGGTACTTTCTCCTTTCTCCGATTATCACTACTACTTCATCTTCCAAAGCCCTTAGTTCTATACGTTTAGCCGCCCAATCCAACACGGCTCGGTGCTCTACTAGCCAGTCCATTCCAAGTATGAGTTCAAACTCCCCAAAGGGTAGTTCCATTAAGTCAGCCTGAAAGTTCACTCCC
The DNA here is from genome assembly GCA_005393395.2 of Gossypium australe. NCBI lineage: Eukaryota > Viridiplantae > Streptophyta > Magnoliopsida > Malvales > Malvaceae > Gossypium > Gossypium australe. The sequence continues at coordinate 131,156,300 of CM016626.1, read as the reverse complement.
TGAATCTCTAGGGGTACATTCCGAAAGATCTTATCCACTACTACAGTTTGGCCTAATGGGCTTACTACAGTCATCTGCCTATCAGAAAGTTCAGAGTCTAGGCCTAGTGTTTCCACTACATTACATGCAACATAAGAATGGGTCGAGCCCACATTAATCAGAGCAAAATAAGGCTTACCGTAAATAAAGAACGTACCGGTTATAACATCCAGCGCGTCTCCATCCTCTTTCCGACGAACCGCATAAACCAAACCCGGTTGCCTTGCCTCAGCATTAGCAACACCTCTGCCCTGTGTTCCACGTCCTCTGCCAGCACCATTACCTCTGTTATTCGAACCACGACCTCGTTGAGGCTGCTGTCCTCCTCTACCAGCCTGATTAACATTCTGAGCTGCTGGTCGACTTTCATCTGATTTCTTAGGACAATCCTTGAGCATATGGTCCTTGGACCCACACTTAAAACATCCTCCCGTCTTTCTCCAGCACTCCCCTAAGTGCTTCTTTCCACAATGATCACAAGGGCGATACTGCCATCCTGTACCAGCTTGCTGATTTCGTGGTCCATCAACTCTAGGCCTCTTTTGAACTTTCCCAAACGATCCAAAACCTCTTTTTGGCCTATTCCGATCCATAGTTTGCTTTGTAGCATCCTTAATTCCCTCGGCTACCTTGGCTTTTTCTACTAAAGCAGAAAACTGTAAGAGTATGCCCAAAGACCAATCATGAGATGGTTGTAATAACATACTTAATTTACCATGTTTATTAATATAAAGCGTTATCATTATTATTATTTCAGTTTTTCTTTCTGTGTGTACAAATAAACTGTTTTATAATAATGTCCTTAGAATAATATGATTATTCTTAAAAGATCCTTAGTCGAGTATTATTGTTGACTAGGACAACAATAATGCATTAAGACTAACATGTAGTTGATTGATGATAAAGAGTTGTCATTGATGTGGATTGTCAAAATCAATGCATGAATATGTGTGTTAGAGAACAACATATTGGATTGACCCGTTATGAGTATGTTTATTGGATTATTATGTAATTGTCACAACATTACTCATAGTGATTAATATGTATATGATCCTCAGACTTGAGATAATTATTATCTCAACATCGTGAGTTGTATATTTTGATACAGTTAAACGTACACCGTAATTGGTTGTTCTATAAAGACTGATGTTGGATATACCACAATCTATGTAGAGGGATATGGTTGATCAATATAGGATAAGTCCCTCCTACATAATGGGAGTAATATCTTAGGCCACTTGATTGAGTGAGACTAGAAATGCATGGCCATGCTCAAATAAGTTGACATGAGATGTCATACTAATTTGAATATCATAGTCTACTCAAGATATCAAGAAACATGGGATGGACTATACAAGTGTGACTATTCCATGACTTGTGTCCATTCCAGAGATAAAGGACTTAAGGATTAATGTATGAAAGGTTAATCACAAAAGTTATGTGGAATCATGACTTCTTGTAACTTAGGTAGCAATGATGCATTGCTAGATGCCACTCATTGTTTGTGACATTAGAATCGTTCTATTATTACTGCTAACGTTGCAAGAACCTACAGGGTCACACCCTATGGTTTAAATGAACGGAATAAAATATAATTGGTATTGTTTTTAGTTGTCACATGAATTAAATTAATTAAAGAATTAATTTAATTGGGCAATCAAATATTGAACATATTATATGTACAAGGATGTTGTACACATAATGACAACATAATTCTATTAATATATGAATTTGATTCATATATAAATTTAAATAAATATAGTTTACCGAAATCCTTATTATAATTAATGTAATTATAATTTTCAAATATAATTAATGTAATTATAATTTTCGGTTAAAAACTTTATTGTATTTATTTAATCTTATGATACATTCAAAAGATACCAATTATAAAAGGGTATTAAAAGGATACCAAATAATGGGCCCAATGAAAAAGATACCCATTATAATTGGCCCAATTAAAAGGATACCCAACATAAAAGGTATTTAAAAGAGGCAAAGCTTATGTGAAAACCCTAAGAGATTGCTTGTTAGGTCTAGCAGCCGTCAAGCAAATAAACCTCCTAAATAGTTTTGGAGATTTCTTCCGTTCATAGTAAAACCGGGTGGATCACGTAGAGGCCGACATCGGAAAAGGTTGTGGCTTGATTCGACAGTAGATCAAAACTCTTGTTGTCAAGGCGTCGCTGTCTACTCAGATTGAAGTTTTGGTAATTTCGAAACCTTTATTTCACCCCGATTCGTTCCTCACACATGGATCCATGGTTTGGATCACCGGATCTAATTTTCTGCTGCGCTATGAGGTTCCGGCGTTCCAACAGTGGTATCAGAGCCACTTGTGTGATACGAACTCGGGTTTAAATACTTGGGTGATGCAATTGTATGAGATTCATGTTTTGATCTTATTGTATTTTCGATTGTTTAAATCGTTTAAGCATAACCTGATAACTGTTCCTTTCGGTAATTGATTAAATGTTAATCATGGTGTTTTGGCTTATTCAATTTTATGTTATTACTGTTAACAAATCCATAATGATGCGACGATGGTATTTACAATTTCCAGTAAGAGTTAACTGGTTAGTGGAACAAGGGTTGTTCCGATATGAAACCTCAAGGATTAAAATCATTAAAAAAAAAAAAAAACGATTCTGTTGATAAAAGTTATCAAATCATGAGGATTCATTTGACTGGGATATGCGGTTTGTACCGCGGGGGCTCCGCCCCCGCACCCCTGGTCCATACCGCGGGGGCTTCGCCCCCACACCCCCATCTCCTACCATGATATCCCATCTCTTATTTTGGGGATGGGGGTCTGAGGCGGCTCCGGCCGCGGGCCTTCGGCCCGCTTCCTCCGACCGCCTCAGCCCCCATCTTCTTATTATAATATGTTTTGTTAATAAAAGACATTTATAAACTTGATGGGCCACGAAAAGGTTGAAAGGATATTTTATAATTCACCTTAGCAAAAAGCATTGAATTATGTATGCTATTTTGTTTACATGCATGGTGTTTGAAAATGCATAGTTATAGCCCAATGACCTATTCAATAAAAGGTTGTATTTTCAAATACGGCCTGCGTGTCGTGCCTTACTACTATTCTATTGTATTTCTCTTCTCATCTTATTCCCTCGTATGCAAAACGAGTTTCTGCATATTGTAATTTGGAAGAGTTGCTGTGGGCCAAACGAGAAGGAAGGTGGGACAATGATTGTGACTGATAGCTTGTGAAATGGCTTACACCTTTAGGTTTCCTTTGGTTCTCCCATTGGCTTGGGTTGAACCACCTTAGTTTATGGGCTATAACTATTGCATTTATTTATTGCTTTATTTATTCATGTATGAGATGCTATGGATGTCTAAAGCATGCCAATTTTTTTATATATTTAAAACTTGAAGATAATAAACCCTATTAATTGATGAGATCGATTAGAAGACTAAATGGACTAAAGTAGACCATAATTGGTGAGATGCAACAACCTTAATAAAATCCCTCTATTAAAATATTAAGTCAGTATGGCCTTCCAATTTTGCCCTCGTTAAGGCCTCGATCAATACTATGTACGTTCTGCCAAAGCGAAGTACTAGTATTTATCTTGGTTAAACGCGAAGAATAAACAAGTGATATTCGCTGGTTAAAAATTGGTTAATGACTTAACTAGATTACTCTAATAGGATTAGAAACCTAGAGGCAAGTAAATTGGATAAATCATAAGATGATTAGAACAAGAGTTGTTCACCAAATATTAGGAGTTACATATGATGTAATTAGCAAATGTTGCTTACCTAAATAACCATAATCTTAAGAGTAAAGCCAAAGCTGACTTAAGAGGTGGTGAAATATGGATCCTTAACCTACTAGAAATACTTTTGAGAAAGTTTTTCCGAAATTAATATACGAGGGTTATTAATTTTGAAATAATAGAGGGAATATCATTTAATAAAGTCTTTTTAATGATTGATATAAAAATGGTAAATTTACTCACATGCATATTTAATTGTTGTAGATATATTATGGCTGCAAACACTAGCACACTCTCATTGCGATCGGTCCTTGAGAAGGACAAATTGAATGGTTTGAATTTTCTTGATTGGTTCCGTAACTTGAGGATTGTCCTTAAACAAGAACGGAAATTATATGTCATTGAACAACCACTTCCTAATGAACCACCCGCTAATGCCTCGAGGGCTGATAGAGACGCTTACAAGAAGTATCTCGATGACATGATAGATGTTGGATGTCTTATGCTTGCCACTATGAATCCTGAACTTCAGAAGCAACATGAGGACATGGTTGCTTATGATATGATCGAGCACCTGAAAGAACTTTATCAGGGGCAAGCACGGCAAGAGAGGTTTGATATCTCTAAAGCCCTATTCCAATGTAAGTTGGCTGAAGGAAGCCCAGTAGGACCTCATGTCCTTAAGATGATTGGCTATATTGAAAGCCTATCTAAGCTTGGGTTTCCATTGAGCCAAGAGTTGGCCACTGATGTTATTTTGCAATCGTTGCCGGATAGCTACAGCCAGTTTGTCCTCAATTTCAATATGAATGAAATTGACAAGACTCTACCACAATTGCTCAGTATGTTACGAACTGCTGAAGGCAACTTGAAAAAGGTTGGACCCAAGCCCATACTAATGGTCCGTAATAACAAGGGCAAGGGAAAGGCCAAAGTTCAAACAAAACCTAAGGGCAAAGGTAAGCCCAAATTTGGAAAAGGAAAGGCTACACTAAAACCTAAAGGTGGGGTGTCTAAGGAAGGAAACTGTTTTCATTGTGGTGTGACTGGACATTGGAAACGGAACTGCCCTATCTATCTTGAAGAAGTCAAGAAGGCTAAAGCAAGCGGAATGTCTGCTTCAGGTATTTATGTTATTGATATTAATTTATCAACTACTACTTCTTGGGTATTAGATACTGGTTGTGGTTCTCATATTTGTACTTCTGTACAGGGACTACAAAGGAGTAGGCCTTTGGCTAGAGGAGATGTGGACCTACGAGTTGGAAATGGAGCAAAAGTTGCTGCATTAGCTGTGGGAACATATACTTTATCTTTGCCTAGTGGACTTGATTTATGTTTAGAGGATTGTTATTTTGTGCCCAGTTTGACTAAAAACATTATTTCAATTTCTTGTTTAGACAAAATTGGTTTTGAGATAATTATTAAGAATAATTGTTGTTCATTTTATCTCAATAATGTTTTCTATGGTTCGGCACAATTAATTAATGGCCTCTATATTTTAGATCAAACGAATCCCATTTACAACATAAATACTAAAAGATCTAAAATAAATGACTCAAATCAAACTTATCTTTGGCATTGTCGTTTGGGCCACATAAGTGAGAAACGCATATCCAAACTCCATAAAGATGGTCTCTTGAATTCATTTGTTTTTGAACAATTTGAAGTATGTGAATCTTGCTTATTGGGAAAAATGACTAAATCTCCTTTTACTGGTAAAAGTGAACGAGCTAGTGATTTACTAGACCTAATACATTCTGATGTATGTGGACCAATAAATACACAAGCCAGAGGTGGATTTCACTACTTCATTACTTTCACTGATGATTTCAGTAGATATGGGTATGTTTATCTCATGCGCCATAAGTCTGAGTCCCTTGAAAAGTTCAAGGAATTCAAAAATGAAGTACAAAATCAACTAGGCAAAACTATCAAGTCACTTCGATCTGATCGAGGTGGAGAGTACTTGAGCCTAGAGTTTGATGATCTTTTGAAAGAATGTGGGATTGTCTCACAACTTACTCCTCCTGGTACTCCTCAATGGAATGGAGTATCTGAGAGAAGAAATCGAACTTTGTTAGACATGGTTCGATCTATGATGAGTCATGCTGATCTTCCAACTTCTTTTTGGGGACATGCCCTTGAGACAGCTGCTTTCACACTAAATCGAGTTCCATCTAAATCGGTTCAAAAGACACCATATGAGATGTGGACTGGGAAACGCCCTAGTATGTCTTTTATGAAAATTTGGGGCTGTGAAGCTTATGTTAAACGTCAAACGTCTACTAAGCTTGAACCCAAATCTGAAAGGTGTATTTTTGTGGGGTATCCAAAAGAAACCAAAGGATATTATTTCTTTAATCCCACTGAGAACAAAACGTTTGTTGCTCGGACTGGTGTCTTCCTAGAGAGAGAATTTACTTCTAGAAAAGGAAGTGGGAGAAAGATTGAACTTGAAGAAATTCAAGAATCACAAGATACCACTGAACCAGAGATTGAACAACAGCAAATTCCACAAGAAATTGAGGAACAAATAACTGCTGTAGAAACACAACCACCGCGCAGATCTTTAAGAGAACGCCGTGCACCTAAGAGATATGGATTTCTCATTACAACGCATGGTGACGTTCTTCTTATAGATCAAGATGAACCTAGGACTTATCAAGAAGCGGTGACGAGCCCAGACTCTGAGAAATGGCTTGAGGCCATGAGATCTGAGATGGATTCCATGTATGAAAACCAAGTATGGACTTTGATTGATCCACCCGAAGGGGTTAAACCTATAGGGTGCAAATGGGTTTTCAAAAAGAAAACTGACATGGATGGTAATGTACAAACATACAAAGGGCGATTAGTCGCTAAAGGTTTTCGCCAAATTCATGGTGTTGACTATGATGAAACCTTTTCACCTGTAGCTATGTTTAAATCCATCAGGATCTTGCTCGCCATAGCTGCATTTCATGATTATGAAATCTGGCAGATGGACGTCAAAACAGCTTTCCTTAACGGGAAACTTGAAGAGGATGTGTATATGACACAACCTGAAGGTTTTGTAAATCCAAAGGATGCTAGAAAGATATGTAAGCTGCAAAGATCCATTTATGGATTAAAGCAAGCTTCTCGAAGTTGGAATCTTCGTTTTAACGATGCAATCAAAGAGTTTGGTTTTGTCAAAAATGAAGATGAACCATGTGTTTACAAGAAAGTTAGTGGGAGCACTATCACATTCTTGGTACTATATGTGGATGACATACTTATCATGGGAAATGACATACCTACCTTGCAGTCTATTAAGACTTGGTTAAGAAGTTGTTTTTCTATGAAGGACTTGGGCGAAGCCACTTATATCTTAGGAGTCAAGATCTATAGAGATAGATCAAGACGACTACTAGGTCTAAGCCAAAGTACATACATAGATAAAGTACTGAAAAGGTTCAGTATGGAAGAATCTAAAAGAGGATTTCTACCTATGAGACATGGTATTTCACTCTCGAAGGAAATGTGTCCTTCAACTCCACAAGAGAGAGAACGTATGAGTAAAATTCCATATGCTTCCGCAATTGGATCTATCATGTATGCTATGTTATGTACTCGTCCAGATGTATCGTATGCCTTAAGTATGACGAGCAGGTATCAAGTGGATCCCGGTGAAGGTCACTGGACCGCAGTCAAGAGTATCCTTAAGTACTTAAGAAGAACTAAGGATACGTTCCTATTATATGGAGGTGATGAAGAGTTAAGTGTAAAGGGTTACACTGATGCCAGCTTCCAAACCGACAAGGATGATTCTCGATCGCAATCAGGTTTTGTGTTTTGCCTTAATGGTGGTGCTGTGAGCTGGAAGAGTTCAAAGCAAAGTACAGTAGCCGATTCTACAACAGAGGCTGAGTATATTGCAGCCAGTGAGGCAGCAAAGGAAGCGGTTTGGATCAAGAAGTTCATTACTGGACTAGGGGTTGTGCCTAGCATATCAGATGCTATAGAGCTCCGATGTGATAACAATGGAGCTATTGCACAAGCTAAGGAACCCAGATCTCACCAGCGATCCAAACATATACTTAGACGCTACCATCTTATTCGAGAGATTATCGATCGAGGGGATGTAGAGATATGCAGAGTACCTTCAGATGATAACATTGCTGATCCCCTGACCAAGCCTCTGACACAGCAGAAGCATGATCGTCACACTAAGTCACTTGGTATTAGATATATGAGTGATTGGTCTTAGTGCTAGTGGGAGATTGTAAGAGTATGCCCAAAGACCAATCATGAGATGGTTGTAATAACATACTTAATTTACCATGTTTATTAATATAAAGCGTTATCATTATTATTATTTCAGTTTTTCTTTCTGTGTGTACAAATAAACTGTTTTATAATAATGTCCTTAGAATAATATGATTATTCTTAAAAGATCCTTAGTCGAGTATTATTGTTGACTAGGACAACAATAATGCATTAAGACTAACATGTAGTTGATTGATGATAAAGAGTTGTCATTGATGTGGATTGTCAAAATCAATGCATGAATATGTGTGTTAGAGAACAACATATTGGATTGACCCGTTATGAGTATGTTTATTGGATTATTATGTAATTGTCACAACATTACTCATAGTGATTAATATGTATATGATCCTCAGACTTGAGATAATTATTATCTCAACATCGTGAGTTGTATATTTTGATACAGTCAAACGTACACCGTAATTGGTTGTTCTATAAAGACTGATGTTGGATATACCACAATCTATGTAGAGGGATATGGTTGATCAATATAGGATAAGTCCCTCCTACATAATGGGAGTAATATCTTAGGCCACTTGATTGAGTGAGACTAGAAATGCATGGCCATGCTCAAATAAGTTGACATGAGATGTCATACTAATTTGAATATCATAGTCTACTCAAGATATCAAGAAACATGGGATGGACTATACAAGTGTGACTATTCCATGACTTGTGTCCATTCCAGAGATAAAGGACTTAAGGATTAATGTATGAAAGGTTAATCACAAAAGTTATGTGGAATCATGACTTCTTGTAACTTAGGTAGCAATGATGCATTGCTAGATGCCACTCATTGTTTGTGACATTAGAATCGTTCTATTATTACTGCTAACGTTGCAAGAACCTACAGGGTCACACCCTATGGTTTAAATGAACGGAATAAAATATAATTGGTATTGTTTTTAGTTGTCACATGAATTAAATTAATTAAAGAATTAATTTAATTGGGCAATCAAATATTGAACATATTATATGTACAAGGATGTTGTACACATAATGACAACATAATTCTATTAATATATGAATTTGATTCATATATAAATTTAAATAAATATAGTTTACCGAAATCCTTATTATAATTAATGTAATTATAATTTTCAAATATAATTAATGTAATTATAATTTTCGGTTAAAAACTTTATTGTATTTATTTAATCTTATGATACATTCAAAAGATACCAATTATAAAAGGGTATTAAAAGGATACCAAATAATGGGCCCAATGAAAAAGATACCCATTATAATTGGCCCAATTAAAAGGATACCCAACATAAAAGGTATTTAAAAGAGGCAAAGCTTATGTGAAAACCCTAAGAGATTGCTTGTTAGGTCTAGCAGCCGTCAAGCAAATAAACCTCCTAAATAGTTTTGGAGATTTCTTCCGTTCATAGTAAAAACCGGGTGGATCACGTAGAGGCCGACATCGGAAAAGGTTGTGGCTTGATTCGACAGTAGATCAAAACTCTTGTTGTCAAGGCGTCGTTGTCTACTCAGATTGAAGTTTTGGTAATTTCGAAACCTTTATTTCACCCCGATTCGTTCCTCACACATGGATCCATGGTTTGGATCACCGGATCTAATTTTCTGCTGCGCTATGAGGTTCCGGCGTTCCAACAAAAACTCCCGCTCCTGATGCGGTGCTATCAACAATCTCAAATCATCCCTCAGTCCGTCCTCAAAATGGACACAGCGCTCATGCTCAGTTGCCACTACTCCTCGAGCATACCGGCTCAACCTCAGAAATTCAGCCTCATATTCCGCAACGGACTTGTTCCCTTGAACTAGCCCCAGAAATGCTTTCCTTTGCTCATCCGTATACCTGGTTCCCACATACTTCTTTTGATACGCTTCCTTAACATATTCCCAGGTCAGATCCTCAGCTGTGGCACCGTCCCGCACAGTTAGCCACCATTGATACGCTTCATCGCGTAACAGTGCCACCATTCCTTTTAACTTCTCCTCAGGGGTCAGATCAAGCTCATCCATGATGCGCTCAGTTGCTTCCAACTAGTACTCAGCTGTACTGGGTGCCACACCAGATACTCCACGAAACATTTCGGCTCCATTAGCTCGAAGCCGTTCAGGCACAGACTTTCGATTTCCCGAATTTCCTCCTGCACCAGCCACCAACTCCAAAACTTGCAGCACAGCCTGCGACACAGCATCCTCCCCCGTCTGAGCCTGCTGCTCAATACCAACAGCTGGGGGTGGTGGTGGCGGTGGTACCTCATTATCAGACCCTTGACCCGATCTAACGGGTTCTGACCTAGTCATTCTTCCTCTACCGCGTCCACGACGACCACGTTCTCTAGAGCTCATTTCTAACGTCAAGATCTGATTAAGAAGTTTTATGAATTAGTTTCACTTGATTATCCGCGAAGAAATTTTGTGAAAAGAGTTTTAGGAGTGGTTCTTTCGTATTCATACATGCACACAGTCTTTTCATTCATTCATGCATCCGTCAAACAATTATGAACTTTCGTTCATTCAGAGAAATGTTGTAGTTTCCATTGTTGTTGTTTTTCCACTACCCAGGGGTATTGCCGTAATTTGTCCCACAGGGGTATTTTCGTAATTTTTCAAAAGAAAAAGTTCCTTAGTGATTTTGTCAAAAATTATTTTGAAAATTTTGAATTCCCGAGGTATTTTGGAAAATTTTGAAGTCCGGGGGGTATTTCGGTAGTTTTAGACCTTGGGGGTATTTTGGTAATAAACCATAGTAAATTGGTAAAGTTTAATATTTCCGGGGTATTTCCAAACTTTGCAAAACTTTGAGAGTTCTTTTTGAGACTTGTACTTTCCAAAACGGTGATGTTGTAAAATTTTGACAACCAGGGTCATTTTGGTAATTTTGTAAGTTAGGGGCAATTTTGTAATTTTCCAAAAATCAAGGTATTTTGATATTTTGCAAATTAGGGTTTTTGGACTTGTTATAAAATAATGAAATTTTTGGTAAAACTGTTGGGTAGTTGGACATTTTATAAACCAAGGGCATTTTTGTAATTTTACCACTAGGAGAAATTTTGAAATTTCAGAAATTTTTCGAAATTTTTTTTGAGATAGTTTTCACAAATTAAAGAAAATATGATTTTTAAGAGTTTTACAATTAGGGTTTCCATAAAAACACGGCTAGTTCCCTTTCGGGTTTTAGTTATTGTGTTTAGCCTATGACCGAGTCCTCTTGGTCAGGGTGAACCAAAGCTACGCACCAGGCAGGATTCGAGTGGAGAGGATGTGAGTCACATGGACTGCTTAAATACCAAGCTCCCACCGAAACCATTCCTAGACATGCGCACAGAGGTTGCCACACCACTGAACCCTCTGGGTTAGGGTGAACCGAAGCTACGCACCAGGTAGGATTCCTGCGAAGAGGAGGTGAGTCACTAGGACTGCTTAAATACCAAGCTCTTCCGGATCCAATCCTAGACATGCGCACAGGGGTTACCACACCCTAACTCGATTGACTTAGCCCTAGGTTTGTTTAGTGGTCCTTAAGTCTTATGTATTTGTGTTTGAGTAGACTAGTCTTAGAGTTCAAGTACCTATCATTCAATTCTACGTTCTATTCCTTTTCTACCCTTCTATAAATCACATAATCACACAGATGGTTAGGGGTACTTACCTGGTGGACTGCGGGTCGGAGACTTAGGTGCCATGCCATAAAACCTGCCTATTTTCATAAATACTTCCATAAAGCTTACTTGGCTCGATTTGAAAATGTTTTGGGCCTTAGCCCACAGGCTGAGAGTTTCAAAACTGGGCTCTGATACCAAACTGAAACACCCCAAACCCGGCCCACGAGGTTTGACCAGATTTGGTATGTTCTTTAAGTAAACCAGTCTCAAATTCTTTTGTTCCTTGGGAAAAACTTACGCGATTTTAAGAAAAATATTGTTTTGGGTTGGGCTTGTATTGGAAACTAACTTATCTTATATTGAAGTCCATTTAATTAAAGTGACAAAACAATTAAGGTTTATTTTTGTAATTTCATGAATTTTAAAAAAAAAATTAATTTTACTCAAACCGTGGGGACTACTAAGTCAACCCTCCTTCCGCTACACACCATCGAAAGCAGTCGCTGCAGTCGACGTGCTCATCGCCCATATAAATTCATGGCATAGCCACCAGATTAAATAATTGTGTCATGAGACACCCCATTCAGATAATGTAACCAAAGTTACCACATTCAGATAATGTGACCGAAGTCACCACATTCAGATAGTGAGACCGAAGTCATCACATTCATTTCCCCTTTCTCATATATCCCGAATGCCCCATATTATTCATATCATGCATATCATACTTGAATTCACATTCATGTCACTTTTCACATGTTAAAATATAACATATTTCGTAATCCTAGTAGGAGTAGGAAACGTACTTGAGTACTTTGTACCACATTAGGGTACTTAGCCATATTCACATTCTTATACATACATATATTACATATTAAAAGATAGTGTGGGGTACACACCTGATTCGCTTAATAAATTCCTTGAGATCCCGAAATCTGATCTACTGCTTAGATCCTTAATCCCTACATTTGATTAATCACTTACTATTTAGCATAGAGCCTATTTGGCTATAAAACCAAATCCTAGTAGGATTTGTATTCTTAAAACTTACCTCGTTGCTGGTTGATTTAAGAATCAAGTCCCGAAATCTCTGTTACACTCTTCTTGCATTCGGCCAAGCATTGAATCACTTAAACAAATTAGTTTCAGCCTTTGCAAAAATAAGGAATATATCTTAACCAACAATTAAGGCCTTGGCCGAATGTGTATAGGGACTTACCTTGAAATCCTCAAATCCCGGAATCCTTGTATACCTCTGTCGAAAACCCTATGTACCCATGTTAGATCTAATCTAACATTAAATCATAATAATATAGCTTAGGGCCGAATGGTATTCTTACCTTAGATCTTTGAAGTCCCGAAAGATACCTTCCTGTAGTTGACAATTTCTTAAATCCCAAAAACTCCCTTCCAAATTCGGCCAAAACCAATAATAGAGATTAGTCCCTAAATTTCGACAGGCTTAGAAAGAAAAGTAAGGAAACCGAATCTAGATCTTACCCTTACTTGGAGAAATCGATAGAACTCTTGCTTGAACCCTTAGCAGTATTCGGCTATGGAGTCTTAAAGACTAGTCGACTATGGCCCAGAGGTGTGTCAACACTTTGGATCCTTGAGCCTTAAAGAATTGACAATGAGGGATAAAGAAGGAGTAGATTTCGGCTTGACAAAAAATAAAAGAGAAGAGAGAATGTTGCTTAGGAAATTCGACAGAGAGAGAGAAGAGGAGAAAAATTGATGAGTAGCCTTATGTTCTTCCTTTTATAGCCGAATTTATCACTTAGAATCCCTTACTTGGCCACCACTCTACTTTATTAGATAGCTTTATCCTTTAATTATCACAAAATAGAAGAATTTATCCAATATTTATCTCCTTAATAATTAAAGAATAATCATTTATTATCTCCTTGAAAAATAATCTAAAATAAAAATCCATTATTTATCCTTATTAGCCGAATTTTAAAGAGGATAAAACTCCTCTGTTGCAAGCCTTGTGCCGTCCACCTCTGTGTTTCTAGAAGCAAAAATAAAACTTCTTTTATTTGCTTCCCATATGACTCGAACTCAGGCCCAACACCCTTGCATGTGGCGCCATTTCCAGAGGCCCTAAGTGGCATCGTCAGGCCACTTTTCCAAGCCCGTTTGTGTGTCAAATTTCACATACTTTTTCTCTTAAGACCACCTTGCCTCAGTTTCCTCTTTTAAACTTTAAAACTCGACATTTCTTAGTCATTTCTAAGTTTCCAAAAATTTTCGTTCGGCTCTTTAAACTTGACATTTCCTTACATTTCCAAGTTTCCAGAAATGTTCACTTTTCTCTTTTGAATCATTTCCAAATCATTTCCTAGTTTCCAAAAATGTTCACTTTCCATTTTTAAACTTAACATTTCCATACATTTTCAGGTTTCTAAAATGTTCATTTCTACATCTTTTCCATACATTTCTAGGTTTCCAAAAATATTCAAAATTTATTCATAATACTTAAGACATGTCATTTCGTACAATTAAACCGAAAATGCATAGGCCCTTTTCAGGATGTTACATAATCCCCAGCCTTAGGCGATTTGGAGCCGCGAGAAACTCGGAGGTGGCCACACGATCGCTAACGCTCTGCTGTAGACTTTTTATTTGAATTTTATACTTTGGGTTTTAATTCTGTTATAAGGCCTTTGAGGGATTAAATTTTTAAATAAGCTTTAGATTTCATTTTTTTAAAACTGCTAAACACGAATTTTCGAAACTAACTATTTTCAAAAACACTTAAAAACAGACGTTTTTATATTTCAAACTTTAGTAGCCTCCGCGATTGGAATAACCTAAAGTATCAATGCCAGACATTAAGTAAACGTTTTGACGAGGTGATTTGCTAAACTCCAGCAAAAGGATTTAAATAGAGAAATGAACTTTTAACGAAAAACTCAGTTTTTGAACGACGATTTGATGTGACACGCCAGATTTGGCTATAACATCTGGGCCGGGTTTAGGGTGTTACAACAAAGGGGGAATGATTCAGTAGAGGAATTGGTGGAATGTGATAAGGAACGTTTAGAATAGATTACAACCCAATTTGGTAGGCCCACCACCAACCTTATGTTTGGTTGGCTATAACGGCCTATTACGACTTCCATTGGTTTAGGGTTTATTCCAAGAAAAGGCTGCATAGGCATTCCCTTCCCTCACCACTGAATGGCCATTCAATCCGATGGAATAAGGAAATTTTTTTCTCATTTTCAATTTTTTCCCTCACCTTTACTTAGAGGATGAAAAGGCTGGTAACTTCTTTTCCTTTCCATCTTTATATTTCCCTTTTTTTCCCCTTTGGTTGTGTAACACCCCAAATCCGGTCAATACGCTACGACCAAATCTGGCTTGTTACAGGAAAGGTGGTTTTGAAAGTTTTAGCGAATTGTCAGAATTAAGAAAATTTTCGTTGAGTGTCTTCTTCTTGAAACCGAATTAAAAATTTTGATTGAAGGTTTTGTACCGTCTTTTAGTAAACTAATTAACCAAGTTGTAGCAAGTTCATTTTTCAAAAACCGAAATCAAGGAAAATCATAAGATTGATATTTGAAAACGAAGTTGCGGTTTTAATAAATAAACTCCGAATTAATTCGTTACTTGTAATCCATTTTTCGTTAACCATTTGAAAGCTATTTGTTCAAAGTTCTTAGTCTTATAGAAACCTCTTTTTTGACAGTTTATAAAAAAAAATGCATTATCAGCATTTGATCAAAACCCAAATTGTAAGTTATAGCGGCCATATTACATAATAATATCCTAAAATAAAATTTAGTTTAAATAAAAGGAAATGAATTTTACGAGAAACATGTAGCATGGCCACCTCGAGTCTGCCTCAGCTCCAAATCCGCGATCTAGTGATTACCTGCAAAATTAAGCAGAGGGGTGAGTCACTGAGACTCAGTGTGTAATTCCCCACAAAACACAACCTGGGCCCTAAGCCCACATAATTCATCATGTTAATCATGTATGCAATGCAACCCAGCCCAACCTAATTTTCCATCCTCTACATCACTGAATCAGCCAAACGCCCGTGGCACCAAGCCACTATGGTTCCAGACCACCGTGATACCAGATCACTGTGACAGAGTCACTGATAATGTGTGTGGGGCCAACCCACCGTGGTACCAAACCACTGTGACAATCTCGAATATTTATATGTGGGGCCAACCCACTGTGGTACCAAACCACTAAGACAAGTCACTGAATCATATATACGTGGTGTTAAACCACTGTGGTACCAAACCACTGAGACATAGTCACTGAATAAGTTATGTGGGGCCAACCCACTGTGGTACGAAATCACTGTGACAGTCCCTAAGAACACTTCCCCTTTCACATCATATCCCAAGTCCATGTACATGTTAACATACTGAGATGAATTTGATCATGCTTCAAATGCACAACTGAAAACTATTTCATACATACAAATATTTCGATCATAAAATCATAGCGGAACTTACCCGGTGTCTCCAACCTTACCCACAAGGGTATCTTGACTAACAATACCGTCATTTTTGGCTTTCAACCAGCACAATTATAGTCGTATTTTAATATACAGGGTGTGAGAATTACACACCTGATAAGGCGTAAAACTATACTCTCTACGTCGACGCTCTCACTAGCAGGGACAACGGCTATTTGTCTATCCCAGGCAGACATCGGCTCTCTACCACAATCTAGCGGATAGTCTTGAACCGTCGATACAGCACGTCTTTTAAATTTAGGAGCGGAGGCTACGGGTACACTCCCCTCCTCAGCTTGACTGGCACTCGCATCCATGAAAGAATCTTGATCAATACAGTACTATAACGGAAACAACGGTTATCTAACAACGATATCAGACTATGGCAACGAACAACAAAGAGTGACCAATCAAATAGAATCAAAGGGTAACTCCTTACCTTTGTTACTAACGTGAACAAGCAAGACCGCTTAGAAATCAACTCAAGACAACTAAAGAAGCCTTAGCACTTCTCTTTCTGATATTCAGCTACTAGCCATGAAAAATGAAAGAACGAATTATGGAAGAATGAGTGGTCGGTTTGTTGAATAAAAGTAAAGGAGATGAAGAGAAACTAAAAAGAGAATACCTTACCTTGATCAACGAAAACCGAACACTAGAAGGTTGGCTTGTGAAACTGTGGGTCCCTAGATAGCACCAAGTTAGAACCGATTCCCAAAACAAAACAAAGGACACGACCTTTCGGCCAAACAAACGAGAAAGAACCCCTTTCCAACCTTTCGGCCAACACCCATACTTACCAATGACCTCCCAAATGCAAGCTAGATGAAGAAGAGAATATGAGAATGAGCCCCTCTACAATTGGCCGATGCCCCAAAAGAAATGAGTCAACACCTTCGGTTTAACAAACAACAAGAGAAAAGGAAAAGAATGAAAAGGAATAGGAGAAGAAGGATCCTTACCAAAAACAAGAAAATGCCGATTGGAAAGACTATATTCGGCTACTGGCAAAACAATGGAAGAATGCCTTCAGTTGACACCCAAAAAGATTCCGCTTCCACAAGATATGAATAAAGAAGAGAGAAGAGGAAGATGAGAAGAGAGTTTCGGTTTCTAACACTAGAACAAAAGAAATGCGAAGTAAAGAGAAAATAAGCAACTGTGATTCAACCAACAGAAGAGATAAGTTTTAAAAGATGATTCGGCTAGAAAAGAAAATGGTAGAGGAGAAGGAAGGCTTCGGCTTGGCAATAGAGGAGATGATAGAATGGTTCGGCTAAGGTATAGCTAATAAGAGTAGGCTTCCAATTGAGAGAAGAGGAGTATTCGGCTACCTATAAGAGCTTTAAAGAAGAAAGAAACAAAAGCTAGAAAGAAAGAATGAAGTGCTACAGTTTTGGTAACAGAGAGTGACACAAATGACCGAATATGCAAAACAAAAGAATTGAAACAAATGCCTCAAGCCTCAAGAATTTCGGCACACCACCTAGCTAGCACTAAACCGAATTCTCCCCCTTCAAGCTTCCCACATTCGACCATCACTTCCACCAATATCAAATCCCATGCTTTGCTCCTACTTTCACTCCCCTTCATCAATTTGAATCGGTTTGACCAATTCAAACACCACCAACTCCTCATGTCCACTCATTCAAATACCTTGACCTATTCAACCAACCACCATGAAGAGTCCAGCCGAATGCCAACACCTTAGCTATGTACAAAAAATAAAGCTTTAGGATGCTGCTGACGAAACTCGAACTCCTTCCCCCTACTGCCCCCTTGTGACGCCACACCCCTGCCTCAACCCGCTCTCCCCTAGAGTGCCTAAAAACAAATTTTTTACCCAGGCTCTAGCTTGACCCTGAGCCTTCCCAGAACCCCCAAACACACCAAATTAGCCAGCAGAGCAAGCCAAACACATAGAAAACATAAAAATGCAGAACCCCTAATTCCAGGATGTTATAGTTCTACCCCCTTAAAGAAATTTCAGCCTCAAAATTTACCTGGTCAAAAGAGGTGAGGGTATTGCTGTCGCATCACATCCTCTGGCTCCCACGTGGCTTTCTCTGAACCGTGATTCCGCTACAAAACTTTAACCAACGGAACTATCTTTCTTCGCAATACTTTAACATCTCGGTCTAAGATCTGAACTGGTTTTTCTTCAAAAGATAAATCGGGTCTCACTTCAATTTCCTCTATAGGCACTGTGTGAGATGGATCCGAACGATAACACCTTAGCATCGAGACATGGAATACATCATGTATTTGCCTCAATTCCGGAGGTAACTCGAGCTGATAAGCCACTAGTCTCACATGCTTCAACACTCGATAAGGCCCGATGAACCTGGGACTCTACTTGCCCTTTCGTCCAAACCTTAAAACCTTTTTCCAAGGCGAAACTTTCAGAAAAATCTGATCACCCACTGCAAATTCTATATCCTTACACTTCATATTAGCATAAGATTTCTGCCTGTCGAAAGCTTCCTTCAACCGATTCCGAATAAATTTAACCTTTTCCTCTGTCTTTGAAACCAATTCAGGACCCAACAACTGCCGCTCACCCAATTCTGTTCAGCAGGTAGGTGTACGACACTTACGACTATACAACGCCTCATAGGGTGCCATCTTAATGCTGGATTGATAACTATTGTTGTATGCGAATTTTGCCAACGGTAGAAAATCCTCCCAACTACCCCTGAAGTCGATAACACAGCCTCTCAACATGTCCTCCAAGATCTGAATTACCCTCTCAGACTGACCATCAATCTGTGGCTGAAACGTCGTACTGAAATCCAATCTTATACCCAGTGCTTGATGCAACGCCTTCCAGAACCGTGATGTAAACCTGAGGTCTCTGTCTGATATGATAGACACTGGTACCCCATGCAACCTCACAATCTCCGCTACATACAGCTTGGCTAACTTCTGTAGGGAGTAGTCAACACGAACCGGTATAAAGTGAGCGGACTTCGTCAACCGATTGACAACTACCCACACTGAATCTTTCTTAGTGGGCGTAAGAGGTGGCCCACTAACAAAGTCCATCGTTATCCTCTCCCACTTCCAAAGTGGAATCTTCACTGGCTGTAGCAACCCCGAAGGCAACTAATGTTCCGCCTTCACCTACTGACACGTCAAGCACTTACTCACAAAATTGGTAACTTCCTGCTTCAGACCTGGCCACCAAAATTGTTCACGCAAATCTCGATACATTTTACTCCCACTAGGATGCATAGTGTATGGACTACTATGCGCTTCCTGCAGAATCTTCTGCCTTAATTCGGAATCCCTTGGCATACAAGCCTTTCCACGATAGCATAATACCCCATCACTGTTCATACTAAAATCTGCTGTCTCACCACTTGCCACTAATTGAAATTTAGAACTTAGCGATTCATCCGACAACTGCTTCTCTCTAATCCGACTGACCCAAGAAGGCTTCACTTGAAGTTCCGCTAGAAAACTTCCATCATCATACAAGCTGAGATGCGCAAACATTCCTCTCAAGTCTGATATTACCTTACGGCTCAACGCATCCGCCACCACATTAGCCTTACTTGGGTGATACTCAATTGAGCAGTCGTAATCTTTCAACAATTCGATCCACCTCCGCTGCCTTAAATTCAACTCCTTCTGGGTAAGGAGATATTTCAGGCTCTTGTGGTCTGTGTAGATAATCGACTTCTCCCCATACAGCTAGTGTCTCCAAATCTTCAGAGCGAACACTACCGCAGCTAACTCCAGATCATGCGTGGGATAGTTCACTTCATGTGGTCTCAATTGCCTAGACGTATACGCTACCACTTTCCCCTCTTGCATCAACACACATTCTAACCCTGTGTGCGACGCATCACAGTAGACAACGAACTCCTTCCCAGCCTCAGGCTGAATCAACACTGGTGCCTCTGTCAAAATCCTCTTCAACTTCTCAAAGCTTTCCTGCTGCTTATCTGACCAGACAAACGGTACCCCTTTCCGTAATAACTTGGTTAACGGTGCAGCTATTAACGAGAACCCCTCAACAAACCTTCTGTAATACCCAGCCAAACCAAGAAAACTTCGAATTTCTGCTACTGACTTAGGCGGTTTCCAATCCAACACGGCTTCAATTTTTTGGGGATCAACCCTAATCCCCTCAGTAGACACAACATGTCCCAAAAAAGTAACTTCCTTCAACCAAAATTCACACTTGTTGAACTTGGCATACAGCTGCTTTTCTCTTAAAATCTACAGAACCATCCGAAGATGCGAATCATTTTCCTCCTCCGTTCTTGATTAAACCAAGATATTGTCTATGAACACTACGAAAAACTGATCCAGATAGGGTTGGAACACCCAGTTCATCATATCCATAAATGCAGCTGGTGCATTTGTCAACCCAAACGGCATCACCAAGAACTCGTAGTGACCATAACGAGTTCAAAAAGCTGTCTTATGAATATCCGCTTCCTTGACCTTAAGCTGATGATAACCTAAACTCAAGTCTATCATTGAGAAGACCGAAGCGCCTCGCAGTTGATCGAACAAGTCGTCAATCCTTGGCAATGAGTACTTGTTCTTGATCGTCAACTTGTTCAATTGCCTGTAGTCAATGCACATTCGCATCATCCCGTCCTTTTTCTTAACGAATAACACCGGCGCTCCCCAAGGTGACACACTTGGTCGAATAAAATCCCGGTCCAACAGTTCCTGAATCTGGGCTTTAAGTTCCACCAGCTTCTTCGGTGCCATTCTATATGGGACAATGGACACTGGAGCTGTTCCCGGAAGAAGATCAATACCGAACTCCACCTCGCGATCCGGAGGTAACCCTAGAAGCTCTTCTGGAAAAACATCGGAGAATTCCTTCATTGTTCTAACATCTCCTACCGACAATTCCTTGGCTTCCAACACATTGACAAAAGTTAGGAAAGCCTCGCATCCTTTTCACACCATCCTTTCAGCCTTAAAAGCAGACACTACATTGGACAGATAATTCCTTGTTTCGCCTATCACTAGCACCTCATTATCCTTGGGAGTTTTCAACACCATGCGCTTAGCAGCACAATCTAAGCTTGTTTGATACATAACTAACCAGTCCATGCCTAAGATCAAATCGAACTCGCAGAACGACAATTCCATCAAATCAGCCGGGAAGACTATCCCTTGTATTTCTAAAGGCACATTCCTAAAGAGTTTGTTGACCACTACGGATTTTCCTAAAGGGCTAATCACAGTCATCTCCCTAGAAGCAATCTCAGATTCTATGTT
Organism: Gossypium australe; assembly: GCA_005393395.2. NCBI lineage: Eukaryota > Viridiplantae > Streptophyta > Magnoliopsida > Malvales > Malvaceae > Gossypium > Gossypium australe. The sequence continues at coordinate 131,134,920 of CM016626.1, read as the reverse complement.
CAAAGTTCCAGACACAGTACTAGCAACATAAGAATGTGTAGACCCAAAATCTATCAGTGCTGTAAAGGGCAAACCAAAAATAAAGAACGTACCGGTATGACGTCCGGTGCATCACCATCCTCTCGGCGTCTGGCTACATAAACCAACCCAGGCTGTCTTGTATCTGTATTCCCAGCACCTCTGCCCGGTGCCCCATGCCCCCGACCAAAACCATTTCCTCCTTTGGCCGGACCACGACCTCTCTGTGGTTACTGACCACCTCTTCCGGACTGAACATAACCCTGACCTACTGGTCGCGCTCTGGTTGGCTCTTGCGGACAGTCCCTAACCCGATGATCCATGGATCCACAACTGAAGCATCCTCTACTACCTAACCAGCACTCCCCCGAATGAAATTTCCCACATCGAGCATAGAATTGAGATCGACCAACAGCAACGGGCCTCGCAACTCGACCCGACCCATCCAACCTAGGCCTCTTCTGGAAATTCCCTGCAGATCCTGACGACCCAAAATTCCTTTTATTTCTACCCTTGTCCCTATCCTGATTCTTCTTTTCAGATCGCTTCACCTCTTCGGCTATCTTAGCCTTCTCAACCAAAATAGTGAACTCTCTTTCTCGTTGCGGAGCTATCAGTATTCGTAACTCATCCTCAAACCATCCTCAAATCAGACACAACGCTCGTGATCTGTTGCAACAATACCTCGAGCATAATGACTTAGACAAAAGAATTCTGCCTCATACTCGACCACTGACTTATTCCCTTGGACCAAGTTTAGGAATGCCCTTCTCTGAGCGTCCACATAGCTCGATCCAATATACTTTCCCTGGAACGCAGACTTAAAGAAGTCTCAGGTAATGCGGTCAGCTGCCATACCATCCCTTACCGTAAGCCACCACTAATACGCCTCATCTCGAAGGAGAGACACCATCCCTTTCAACTTCTCTTCCGTGGTACAGTCAAGTTCATCCATAATGCACTCAACCGCTTCTAGCCAGTACTCAGCTACACTAGGAGCCACACCAGAAACGCCTCTAAACATTTCAGCCCCATTAGCTCGAAGTCGTTCAGACACAGATTTTCGAGCCACTAATCCCATGCTCGCTCCAGCAACCCACTCCAAAACACATAACATAGCCTGAGACACATCATCGTCTCCACTAGTTTGATCCTAAAATTTCACTTCTGCAATTGGTGATGCTGGCACTTCACCTTCCGGCCCATGCCCTGATTTCGAAGGTTCAAACCCAACACCCCAGCCTCTACCACGGCCGCGCATACCATGTCCACGTTCTCTAGCACTCATGACTACTGATTCGACTTAATCTGATTAAAACTTTTATGAATTAGTATTTCTTCCACTGTTTATTACTGAGCAATCTTATGAAAGTAGTATTAAGAGTAGTTACCGTGAAAAATATTTCTAAGGTATCTATTTCTAAAGTTAAAACTATCTACCACAATATGTCATAAGAATTCAAGCTAGAATCAAAAAACTTACAGTGCGGATTGGTGCCGGAGACTCGGATGCCATGCTTCCAGAAAACATGTATTTTTTGTAAACCATTTTCCAAATAAATTTTTGAAAACATTTTTGAACCTCATACCCACAGCCGATTTTTTGAACCTGGCTCTGATACCACAATTGTAACATCCCAAACCCGGTCAATACGCTACGACCAAATCCGGCTTGTTACAGGAAAGGTGGTTTTGAAAGTTTTAGCTAACTGTCAGAATTAAGAAACTTTTTGTTGAGTGTCTTCTTCTTGAAACCGACTTAAAAATTTTGATTGAAGATGTTGTACTGTCTTTTAGTAAACTGATTAACCAAGTTGTAGCAAGTTCAATTTTCAAAAACCGAAATCAAGGAAAATCATAAGCGTGGTATTTGAAAACAAAGTTGCGGTTTTAATAAAAAAAACTCCGAATTAATTAGTTACCTGTAATCCATCTTTCGTTAACCATTTGAAAGCTATTTGTTCAAAGTTCTTAGTCTTAGAGAAACCTCTTTTTTGACAGTTTATAAAAAAACGTTAATTATCAGCATTTGATCAAAACCCAAATTGTAAGTTATAGCGGCCTTATTATATAATAATATCCCAAAATAAAATTTAGTTTAAATAAAAGGAAATGAATTTCACGAGAAACATGTAGCATGGCCACCTCGAGTTTGCCTCGGCTCCAAATCTGTCATTTTCGGCTAACAATACCGTCATTTTCGGCTTTCAGCCAGCACAATTATAATCGTATTTTAATATACAGAGTGTGAGAATTACACACCTGATAACGTGTAAAACTATACTCTCTACATCGACACTCTCACTAGTAGGGACAACGGCTATTTGTCTATCCCAGGCAGACGTCGGCTCTCTACCACAACCTGGCGGATAGTCTCGAACCGCCGATACAGTACGTCTTTTAAATTTAGGAGCGGAGGCTACGGGTACACTCCCCTCCTCAGCTTGAATGGCACTCGCATCCATGAAAGAATCTTGATCAATACAGTACTATAACAGAAACAACGGTTATCTAACAACGATATTAGACTATGGCAGCGAACAACAAAAAGTGACCAATCAAATAGAATCAGATGGTAACTCCTTACCTTTGTTACTAAAGCGAACAAGCAAGACCGCTTGGAAAAGAACTCTCGGCAACTAAAGAAGCCTTAGCACTTCTCTTCCTGATATTCGGCTGCTAGCCATGAAAAATGAAAGAACGAATTGTGGAAGAATGAGTGGTCGATTTGTTGAATAAAAGTAAAGGAGATGAAGAGAAACTAAAAAGAGAATACCTTACCTTGATCAACGAAAACCGAACATTAGAAGGTTGGCTTGTGAAATCGTGGGTCCCTAGATAGTACCAAGTTAAAACCGATTCCCAAAACAGAACAAAGGAGACGACCTTTCAGCCAAACAAACGAGAAAGAACCCCTTTCCAACCATTCGGCCAACACCCATACTTACCAATGACCTCCCAAATGTAGGCTAGATAAAGAAGAGAATATGAGAATGAGCCCCTCTACAATCGGCCGATGCCCCAAAAGAAACGAGTCAATACCTTCGATTTAACAAACAACAAGAGAAAAGGAAAATAATGAAAAGGAATAGGAGAAGAAGGATCCTTACCAAAAATAAGAAAATGCCGATTGGAAAGACTATATTCGGCTACTGGCAAAACAATGGAAGAATGCCTTCAGTTGACACCCAAAAAGATTCCGCTTCCACAAGATATGAATAAAGAAGAGATAAGAGGAAGACGAGAAAAGAGTTTCGATTTCTAACACTAGAACAAAAGAAATGCGAAGTAAAGAGAAAATAAGCAACTATGATTCGGCCAACAGAAGAGATAAGTTTTAGAAGATGATTCGACTAGAAAAGAAAATGGTAGAGGAGAAGGAAGGTTTCGACTTGGCAATAGAGGAGATGATAGAATGGTTCGGCTTCCAATTGAGAGAAGAGGAGTATTCGGCTACCTATGAGAGCTTTAGAGAAGAAAGAAACAAAAGATGTAAAGAAAGAATGAAGTGCTATGGTTTTGGTAACAGAGAGTGACACAAATGACCGAATATGCAAAACAAAAGAATTGAAACAAATGCCTCAAGCCTCAAGAATTTCGGCACACCACCTAGCTAGCACTAAATCGAATTTCCCCCTTCAAGCTTCCCACATTCGGCCATCACTTCCACCAACATCAAATCCCATGCTTTGCTCCTACTTTCACTCCCCTTCATCAATTTGAATCGGTTTGACCAATTCAAACACCACCAACTCCTCATGTCTACTCATTCAAATACTTTGACTTATTCAACCAACCACCATGAAGAGTCTAGCTGTATGCCAACACCTTAGTTCCCTAAGCACAAAAAATAAAGCTTCAGGATGCTGCTGACGAAACTCAAACTCCTTCCCCCTACTGCCCCCTTGTGACGCCACACCCCTGCACCTTAAGTGGCGTCTTCTTACCACTACACCACACTCTTTCTTGTGTCAACAAACACAAGAAAATACTCTTAAGACCTGCCTCAACCCGCTCTCCCCTAAAGTGCCTAAAAACAAAATTTTTACCAAGGCTCTAGCTAGACCCCAATCCTTCCCAGAACCCCCAAACACACCAAATTAGCCAGCAGAGCAAGCCAAACACACAGAAAACATAAAAATGCAGAACCCCTAATTCCAGGATGATACAGGTTGCAAAGGAGATCTAGGTCAATCAATTGAAGCCATCATCTTCAGCAGAGCAATCCAAACACACAGAAAACATAAAAATGCAGAACCCCTAATTCCAGGATGATACAGGTTGCAAAGGAGATCTAGGTCAATCAATTGAAGCCATCATCTTCCATTCTTTCTTCTTTTTTTTCTTCATGTTTTAAGCTAATAAAACCCTTTGGTTGTAGAGTTAGAACATTTTTTTTTCCTTTTTCTTCTTTTTTTTCTTCACCTTTGGTTATTGATAAACCGCAATATAAACATATTTTAATCCCACATTTAGCATACTTTTGGATGATTTAAGCCTTGAATTGTGTAATTTGGTACTCTTAATCCTTTGTTTTCATGTTATATATTCAGAAGAGCACAGAAGGATGAAAAGAATGAGAAACGGGCCGTAAAACAGAGTAAATAAGCCTTATCACGAAATCAACACGGCCTGGGCCCAAGACCACATGGCTGTGCCTCCTTAATAGTCTCGAACACGGCCTGGCCACGATTCAAATTAATGATCTATTTGACCAGTTGAAAGGTGCCATTGTATTTTTAAAGATTGATCTCCGTTCTGGCTATTATCAGCTATAGGTAAAAGACTCAGATGTATCGAAGACAACTTTTAGAAGTAGATATGGGCTTTATGAGTTTCTTGTGATGCCATTTGGCTTAATAAATGCACTTGCAATATTTATGGATCTGATGAACAGAATTTTCAGACCATATTGGAACGATGGGAATGTGCAAGTGCACACAATTGCAACAAGCAATAAAGTGACAAGTAAATGTCGAGTTATCGTACCCACAGGGACTGTTAAAAGAATTATTTATGAAATTAATTTAAAAACACTTTGGTGGAGAAAAATATTTTGATTTGAAGAGGTGATTAAAAACTAAGGTTTAAACTAAGTAAGATAAATAAAAATAAAATAAAGGTTCCAATGCAGGATTTCAAAAAATAATTTTAATCAATGATAAACCATAATTTACACATATTATGCTTGGCTTATTTTTGGATGAATTTTCATTAGATTTAATGTATTCGATGCTCCTAATCCTTTAATTTCATGTTTTAAACTTAGGAGAGCTTAGGGAGTCGAAAAGAACGAGAAATGGGCCAAAAAGGGAAAAAATGGGCCTACATGGCCTGGACCATTGCACACGGGTAGATCACACAGCCGTGTGTGACAAACAGGATCAAACACGGCTTGGACTATCAACCACGGGCGTGTCCCTGTCGACCCTAGGTTTAATTCTATTCGGAAAAGGTTACTTGTGGGCCAAGAAAAGCATCCCAAAAGCCTATATAAACACCCTAGGGGGCAACCTAAAAGAGGACGTCGAGTAGACACGGAGTAGAAGGCAGAAATTACTCCAAGATAGCCATCGGGAACAACTTAGGAGAAGGATCTCCATCAAGACTGAAGATCTCCCATCAAGTTCTTTAGTAGTTTTTGGGTTTTCTTATGTTTTGTTGTTTTCCCTATTTTAAGATGTTTCCCTCTACTAGTATGAACTAAATTCCCTAAATACCTAAGGGGATGAAACCTAAGACAGATCTTATTATTATTTGATTTATAAGATAAATACTTGTTCTTATTCTTAATTGTGAGTTCTTATTCTTGTTTTAATAATTCAGGTTATTAATTCAAGTCGAATGTGCTTATTCAGTGAAGCAAAAGTCCCTGTTTAAGAGAAGATCAACACAATTAAGCGGAGTTGATTGCAACCCTAGAAATAGGGCGACGAAAATCTGCCGAAGTAGAGTCAAATCTAATAAGGGGATCCATAGATCGAGTTAATGCGACAATAGGGGTTTTAATTAGAAAGAGATTTCAATTAATCAACCTAGAGTTAGTTGTTTTTAGTCTTGAAAGAGATATTAACATAAACCAGGGATTTCTACGGATTAAGTCAAGTGAATAAATCATATGAATCAAAAGTAATAAGTGAAGTCTAGGTGGAGTCTTCCTTAGGTATTGCCTATCTCATATAAAGTTGTCTTAAAAGTATTTTCTCAATTTTTTCTCTGTCGTATTTTTAATTAAGTTTTAGTTTAAAAGAAATCATCCCAATTCTTAGGCTAAATAATAGAAAGATAGTAATTACTAGTAATTTTAGTCCTTGAGGATACGATATTCCGGACTCACCACAACTATACTACTGTTCAATAGGTGCGCTTGCCTTTGTCGAAATAATAGTTAGTTTCAGGAACATCAAGTTTTTGGCGCCATTGCCGGGGACTAAGATATTAGGAAAACTAATTTTTTTTATTTTAGCCATTTTTATTTATTTGCAATTTATATTTATTTTTTTTAACTTTTCTAATTTTTCTCTTATTTGCTTCTGGCAGGTAATTTTATTTTATAACTAGAAAGTACCCGTCAGGACCATTACTTTTTTACAGTGATATAGAAGGTACCATTCGTAGAAATCATAGGGAAATAAGGAGAAGCCTACAATACATAGAAGAAGAGCTAGAGGACGATACTAATACTACCGAGGAGATGGCCGAAAATAATCCGCTACCTCCTATGGTGGCCGCAAAATCCGGTGAATCAAAATCCTACTCCTCATACTATGTATGATTATGCTAAACCTAATTTAACAGGAACTGAATCAAGTATTGTTAGACCTGCTATTGCTGCAAATAATTTTGAACTGAAACCTAACACTTTACAGATGGTTCAACAATTTGTTTAGTCTGATGGTTTGCAGGATGAGGATCGAAACAATCACTTGGCGAATTTTCTGGAATTCTGCGACACTTTCAAAATTAATGGGTTTTCTGATGATGCCATTCGCCTTTGATTGTTTCCCTTCTCATTGAGAAACAAAGCAAAACAGTGGTTGAACTCGTTACCACGAGGTCAAACATTACATAGGACCAAATGACCGAAAATTTTTACTTAAATATTTTCCGCCGGCTAAAACGGCTAAGTTGAGGAATGATATTTCTTCTTTTGTGTAGATGGATTTAGAAACGTTTTACGATGCATGGGAGAGATACAAGGATCTACTAAGAAGGTGCCCCCACCATGGGTTACCTCTATGGCTATAGGTTCAAACCTTTTACAATGGTTTGAACCCCTCAACTAGACAGTTGATTGATGCAGCCGCCGGTGGTACACTTAACAACAAAACACCTGAGGTCGCCTACGAATTCATTGAAGAGATGTCACTGAATAACTATCTGTGGCAAGTTATGAGGACGAAGCCAACAAAGGCAGTTGGTGTTTTCAACCTCGACGCAGTGACCATGCTATCAAACCAGGTAGAGCTTTTAAGTAAGAAAATTAATGGTTTGTGTGGTTCTTCGCAGGTACATCCAGTGATGCAGTGCGATACGAATGGAGGAGGAATAAGTAATACAGAATATCTATCCTACAACCCTGGCATAGAAAGCGAACAGATGAACTATATGGGTAATAATTCTAGACCTCAAAATAACCCTTATAGTAACACTTACAATCCAGGTTGGAGGAACCATCCCAACTTCTCATGGGGTGGCCGAGGAAATCAGAGACAAGAACCCCTCCCAGGCTTTCAACAACAACCCTACCTATAAGAGAAGAAGCTGAACCTTGAGAAGATGCTAACAAAATTTATCGCGGTGTTAGAAACTCGTTTCCAAAACACCGAAACAACACTCAAAAATTAGCAAGCATCGGTTCAAGGGCTCGAGAACCAATTAGGACAACTTACTAAGCTGATCTCTGCACGACCACAAGGAAGCTTGCCAAGCAACACTGAAACTAACCCAAAGGAGCAACTTCATGCCATAACTGCTCACAAAAGTGAAGAGTTAGATGAACCAAACCTGGGGCAAGAAAATGTGGTAGAGGAAGGAAAGGTTGAGGTAAGCCATGATAAACCAAAACTAGTAATTACAGAGTACCAACCTCGTGTGCCATACCCCAATCGATGAAGAAAGACCGCACAGATGAATAATTCGGTAAATTTCTTAAACTTCTAAAGAAATTACATATTAACTTACCGTTTCTTGAAGCTCTTTCACAGATGCCCAATTCAAGGAAACTTTTAAAAGAGTTTTTGACAAACAAACGGAAGTTAGACGATACGTCACATGTGGAGAAAAATGCAGTTTGCTCAGCAATTTTACAAAATAAACTACCACGGAAGTTAAAAGATCCAGGGAGTTTTTCAATTCCGTGCTTAATTGGTAGTTTATCTATTAATAGCGCTTTAGCTGATTTAGGGGCAAGCATCAATGTCATGCCTTATAAAATGTTTAAACAGCTAGGTCTTGGGAAACCCAAACAAACTAGGATGAGCATCCAATTAGCTGATAAAACCATTAGAGTTCCTAGGGGTATAATTGAGGATGTACTAGTGAAAATTGACAAATTCATATTCCCAGTAGACTTTGTTATTTTAGATATGAATGAGGATAATGATGTTCCTTTAGTATTAGGACGACCCTTTTTAGCAACTGCTAGGACCATTATCGATGTTGATACAGTGGAAGTAACACTTCGTGTAGGTGATGACATGATTAAACTCAAGGCACGTGATTCTGATAGAATATCTAATGATGAAGAGAATGCAAGTCCTGTTAATATAAATAATGGATAACAGAGCCAGGGTCTAGCATTCGTATTGAGAATAAAACTGTTTATGAGGAAAGAAGATTACAAATCGATGAACTAGATGAATGACAGACACACGTCAAGGAAAAATCGAAAAAATAAGATGAACCAAAGAAAATCCATGTCAAACTTAAGAATGGGACAACCCAATTTAAGATTGGGGATCAGGTATTATTGGATAAGACAGACCTTCGAATCGCCACTTCAAACCTTAATACAAACGAAGAGATCCCTTTCACGGTACTAAATGTCTTCCCATACGGAACAGTCGAGGTAACTAATCCTAAGTTCTGAACTTTTAAGGTAAACACCACTCGACTTAAACTATATATCGGTAACCAAATTGATAGAAAGAATGAGGAATTTCAACTCTTCAAACCACCATGATTATGCAAATGAAAGGTAAGTCTAGCTTAAGACTTTAAACGAGCGCCTCTCAGGAGGCAACCCGAGCACTTACCCCACTAACGTCCATATTTTCGATTTTTAGCATCTAACTAACAACTAACAAATTTAATAAAGCACAGGTTTCTCTCTCCACACGACCTTCCACACGGGCGTGGCTGTGGCCGTGTGGACACCACGAATAGGTACATTGGCGTGGCAGAGATCGTGCAGAAATAGGACGTAAGTTTTTCCCAAAACACCGGCCTCGATTAAATGCCTTGGCCATGCGAGACGACTGTGGTCGACACTGAGAAAGTAACACGGGCGTGCGGCATGCCCATGTCCTTAAGCCATGGTAGAAACTGAGAACGTCACGAGCGTACAACATGCTTGTGCTTTTAGACCGTGGCCGACACTGACTAAGCCACATGGGCGTGGAAACCCTTTACACAGGTGTGGGTAGTAACCAGGTGCCCTAATTTCTATTTAAACCCCGTTCTTCTCACTTTCTCCCTATATTTTTCTTCTCCCCAACCCTAGCCACCACACCCCTTTCATTTTCCATTATCTTTCTCCTTCCATTTTTCTTTCCCCCTTTCCCTCATTCTTTCTTTACACCACCATCCCCATTTTGAAGAAGCGAAAAGACCATAGCACAGTCTCCCTGTGTGAGACCAATCTACATAAGTTCATGTCGGCCGCTTCATCTACTCGACAGGACAAGGACCTTTGAGTCCATTTATTTTTTCTTTTTCTTTTATTTTTATTTTTAAATTCTTTTCCTTTCTCTTTCTTATCTTTCAATTATATTATTATATTTTGATTTCCTTAATTTAGGTTCAAGGGTGTAACATCCGGGATTTAGGGGTTATGCGTTGAATTCATAATTTAAGTGATAGTGGGCTTTGTATGTGTTTGGATGTGTTTTAAGGATTTCGGGAACTTTAGAATGCAGAAGAATGCCTTAGAAAATATTCAACTTCAAGCATAGAAAGGGGAGCCACGGGAGTTAGGCCTTAAAGGAATAAATGGTGGAGTTTAGGACACAAGAAACCATGTGGTAAAGTGGCATGGAGACGCAAGGGTGCAAGGGGGGAAGGTTGCGTCAAAAGGGGCTTCAGGAGGAAGGAGGTTCGAGTTGCAGAGGAAGCATTATGGGGTTTCTTTTTGCGGCAAGGAGGAGGGGCAGTTGGACAACACTTGGACTTTGAGTGGATGAGGATGAGACTTGGTCTTATTCTTTTCAAATTCGGTTAAGGATGAGTGATAAGGGTTGACTCATTCAATTTATTTTGAATGAGTAGTATGGAGAGAAAATAGGAGGAAAATAAGGGATATGAGAGGAGAAAAGGGTGGTGGCCGAATATAGGACTCTAGGGGATGTGTATATGCGGCTTTGGGGTGTTGTAGGAGGTAGTGCCGAATTTTAATTAGTGTAAGTATCCATCTTTTTGCCGAAATTGTTAGTCATAGGAATTCTTTCTTTTTCTTCTTTTCATTTGAAGCCGAATCCTCCTTTGTCACCATTGCCGAATTGCTCAACCTCTTCTCCTCTTCTTTTCTCTCACGGTTCTTTCAAAAGCCGAAAGTGGCTGATAGTTCTCTTCTCCTTCTTTCAATTGTGTTATCACCTTTTCCCGAAACCATTCTTTTTCTATCATTCTCAAAAGCTGATTCTCTAAGGCAGGGGCTGTCGACTACTCTCTCTTGGTCTCTTCAAACGTGGGTTAGTGGTAAGAGATTCCTTCTCTAACATTCGATTTGATCTCTTTTCATATGGTATGCCGAAATCAATGGTTAAGCCTTGATTTCTAAGGATGGCCGAATGTTCAGAAGGCCATAATCTTGTGTATCTTTTGTTTGTAGCCAACGTGAAGGAGCATTAAAGGGATCTCTTAGGTTCGACTACTCAAGGTAAGGGCTAGTTTCGGCCAAGGGCTTTTTCCTTAAGTATTCTTGTGTTGAAGCCGAATCTAACATATAGCATATAGGGATTTCGACAACCCCATAGACAAGAGGTGGTTTCCGGTATTTAGACAAACAAGGTAAGTGGGTTATGACATTCGGCCAAAGGCCATATTATGAGTGTTTTAAGTGATAACCGATTCTGACTATGGCTTTTAGGAGCAGTTCGACAGAAATAGGGAGAGTCTCAGGATTCAAGATCATTTTGGTAAGAATACTCTATAAGTTTGGATTTAGTTTGTTTAGACTATAACATTGATGATTAACCAGTTATTCTGATTAAGTGACTTTCGATGGATGCGGGTACCAGTCAAGGGGAGAATGGGGTAGTCCCTACTCCTAAGTTTAAGAAGCGATCAGTCTCTGCAGTACGGGATTGGCCACCGGGGTGTGGGCCAGCATCAGGTCAGGAGTATAGGCAGATAGCGGTAGTTTCGATTAGTGACAGCGTCGGTATTGAGAGCGTAACACTTCAGGTTATCAGGTGTGTGATTAATTCGCAGTTTCCCGGTTATGATAAATAATAGTATGTGTTATAAGCATAATGATTAATGCAGTGGAAATAATGAGACGGTTACCCTTAGGGGGTATGTCGATAATCAAGTCAGTGTTAAATGCTGACAAAGTTGTGGTTATTATTGTATATGTGCTGTATGCCTGATTAACATGTTCATGCATTATCTTATCATATCTTTATTGTATGTTGCATAAGCATGGGGAGGGATTTGTATATATGAAAGAAGGACAGGGTGTACATTTATGTACGTGGTTTAGTGATGGCTACGAGCCTCACGTGGATTGATGATTGGCTCTGTGCCTCATCGTGGTTGGTATCGGCTTTGTGCCATATCATGGTTGATGATTGGCTATGTGCCTCATCGTGGTTTGATGTTAGCTACGAGCTACATCGTGGATTGACGTTGACTGAGGTCGCGTTGTGGATTATATTGTGATTTATTTCACGTGGACCAGTGGCTAGACCACTTGGTGTATGGTATTAATTGCCGAATTGGTGTGTAGAGGTTGGAGGGTCGATTTAGTAACCCCTGGTGTGTGGTGGCTGGATACGGGGGTGTGTAGAGGATGGACCCTAGGCTGGGTTGGGTGCATTTTGCATTATTATCTGATATGTGGATGTGTGGTTTTGGGCTAGGCCCATTCGTGGAAATCTGTGGACTAATTACACACTGAGTCGGTTTGACTCACCCAATTTTTACCAAACAATGCAGGTGATTCGTGAATCTTGGACCGGGCTGGAGCGGATACGAGGTGGCCATGCAGAAGATGTTTTTATTTATTTCTTGCACTTTATATTTCCAGTACTTTTGAATCATTATTTGTTGTAATAAGGGCCACTTAAAGTTTTTGGGGATTTTTATTATGTTTAAGATGGATTGACAATCGAGATAATATTTGGGAAAGTTTTTATTTTTAAAACAATTTACATCTTAAAAACTTACATTGATGTTTTCAATCCGGATATTTTGTAACAACCTAATTTTATTTAGAATTTCAAATATACAATGTTTTACAAGTGACAGCAAATTTTTATGTTTTCACCCTTATGTCAAATTCTTTTAAACTTTTTCCTCAGTAGCATTCTAAATTCGGCCGTGGTGTTTGGGCCGGGTTTGGGGTGTTTCAAAGGGTCTGTTAAGGGATGACCACACCCCTACCGGAGTATCTACCTCCACCTTCATCTATGCTCAACTTACCGTTTCTTTTCCCTGACTCCAACCAAAATTCAGGAAGTTCACTTCTCTCTCTATCTTATAATTTTCTATATTGTCGATATCTATTTTTGTACATTGAGGACAATGTACATCTTAAGTGTGGGGAGGTGTCAACAATACTGAATTATGCCTTTCTTAAATAACTTTCTCATATTTACTATTAGAATGAAACTTCTATTGATTTATGATTTTTATTGATATGTCTTGGATTATGTCATAAGTAATTGTGCATTGATGGTTTAAACTTTAAGACATTAGAGAATCAAGCATGATAAGTCTATTTTCAGAATTAAAAATTTATTAGGTTGTTTCCCTAATCTTAAATATTACTTTGAAGTTTGAAACTTGCAAGGTTGACATCAAAAACCATAATTTCTATGAGATTTTGAGCCTTTTAGAGCATATATTTTTCTTGCTCACCTTTTTTTATTATGAGTGTGTCAACTTTTATTCTATAACTTGCTTCGATTATACATGTCGAGACCACACCCTTGATTTGATATACTCAGATGATAAAGGCACCTAGGATTTAACCCACTTACTCCATAAAAAGCCTACCCTCATATTTAACCCCTAGTGAACCCTTTTGAATCCTAATAAACCATTTATTGATCTACCGTAATATTAACCTAAAACTCACTCTTTTTTATTCATCAAGAATTTTCCTTATTGAGTTAACCCTTTTTGTCGAGAATTGTTTTGATCAGTTACCTAACTATGATTGTTATTTCAATTGTTAAGTTCTTTCTTATTATTGTATGTAACATCCTAAAATTTGAGTATCATCTTGTTGATTGTGTTAGCTCGGATATGATTTTATTGTGTGATTAATATAGTCTTGTGAAGGCTTGGAATTAATTGGTTTAGAATAATTTTTAGTATGGAGAATTTAGTGAAGTGGATCAAGTGATTATGATGCTTAAGTTAATTTAAGTGTCTTAATTTAGCACTAGAAGAGTTAGTGGCATGGTGGAAATGGCGCATGAATGGTTGCTTGAGGGGAGTGGTTCGAATTGCATAGAGTACATTTTGGAGACTTTATTTTTCTGCACATTTACATCAAGTGTCGGCCAAGCTCTATATTTGGTATGGATGGATTTTCTTTCATTTTTGGATAGTAGACTAATGAAAAAAGGCAAGTTATTAGTTAAGGTATGGAATCAAGGTGTTATGGAAGGATAAGGGGACATAAGGCTTGATGTATGGGTGATGTTTTGGAAATTTTTCATGGTCATTTTTGACCATGAATGTGGACGGCTTAGGGGGCTAGGGGGGTTGGCCGAATATTGTATGGGATTAGGGGGAAGATAGTTGGCCAAATTCTTGGCATTTTGTGCATCTTTTTGCCTTTTCTCCAAAATCTTTTTCCTTAGCCGAATTTTGTCATGGGCATTAGGTGAAAATTTTGTTTTGTTTTGGCTACCATCTTTGACCATATTGGTATCCCTTTTTCTTCTTTTCCTCTCAAGCTTTTCTTTCTTTTGGTACAGAAATATTATTACTTTTTGAAGGCATTTTTCTTTCATTCTTTTTCTTATTTGACCGAATGTGCACCATTATGAAAAACTTTTTCTTTGTTCAAATTCTTTCATAACCGAAACCATTTAGTCTCTTTGATCAGTTCTTCTTTTCTTTTTCTTTTCCTTTTTCTTCTTTTCTTTCTATTTTGTTAAAGCCGAATCTATAACTTTGCTATTCTCTTCTAAAGCCGAAAGTTTCACTCCATTGACACATTGAAACCGATTGCTTCTAAGCACCAAAAACCTATCTTTTTTCTTATTTGAATCTATTTCTCTACTTCATCTGTCGAATTTTTTTTGGAGGTTTTTGACCAAATACATTTTGGTCATTCTTTTTCGTTTCGGGGTTTCTCTGTAGCCGACGTTTAGGTGGAGATCATTCGGGATTTAAATATCCAAGGTAAGCAAGAGTAATATTCGGCCAAAGGCCATATTTGTCTATTAAGTTGACCGATTTTGATTATGATCTTTTAGGGGCAGTTCGATAGGGATAAGTATTTCATTGTTAATTCTTGCTAGCGAGAGCGTTGGTATCGGTAGTATCGTAATCACTATTTTCAGGTGTGTAACTCTACATTATTTCCTAATAGATTTATGGTATTAATTTAATATATGTGTTAATGAAAATATGAAAGATATGGCTAAAGGTACCATACAATGGTACAGAGTAACCAGGTACGTTCACTTTTAACACTATGTTAATAGTATTATGAAGATTGAATATGACATATAAGTGAATTCGTTATGAACATGGAATAAGATATATGGCATGATTTTGCATGTTTTGTATGACATATGGGCATAAGGGTGATATGTGAAGGGGAAGTGATCTGGTGTTTTTTACCACAATATCTGGTGACTCATGTCATGTAATCTGAATGTGGTGACTTTTGTCACATATTGTTATCTGGTGACTTTGTCACATTATCTGGTGGCTATGCCACAATTTATAAGGGCGATGTGCAAGTCGTCTGCAGCGACTGCCTTCGATGGTGTGTAGCGGATGGAGGGTCGATTTAGTAATCCCCACGGTGTGATTGGTTGGTACGGGTGATGTGTAGAGGATGGAATTTAGGTTTGGGTTCGGGATTGCATCATTATCTCTATTTGCTATATATATATATGTATGTGTTGATATGCCTAAATCTGTTCGGACTTTGTGTTGACTGTTACACACTGAGTCTGTTTGACACACCCCGTTGTGGGATATCTTTTCAGGTGACATACAGTGACTTGGACCGGGTCGGCGGAGACTAGGTGGTGGCCATGCTGAATATTTTCGGGATTTCAAACAATTGAACTTCGTTTTCTATTATTTTATTTTCGGGATTTATTTGGTATTTTTCAGTTGTAATAAGGCCATTACTATTGAATTGTTTTTATGCATGCATTTTATTTGATTTCATTATGATATGATTATTATTATTTCAAGTTTTAAATAACTTTTCTCAAAGATAAATTGAATACTTTTAACTTATTGTTTTCCAGTACTAAAATAAAGTTTTATTAAGATCTAGATTTCAAGAGTAACATTGTTTTCAATTTGAAATCAACACAAATCAAATTTTCTTCAAAATCACTAAAAGTTTTCCAAAGTAACAAACAAGTTTTTAAAATGTTTTACTCAAGGAACATACCAGATCCGGTTGAGGCTCGTGGGCCGGGTTTGGGGTGTTTCAACTTGGTATCAGAGCCCAATTTTTAAACTCTCGGCCTTGGGTTTAAAGCCCACAACGTTTTCAAAATTAAGCCCAATTAAGATTTTGTGAAAAATTTTGGAAATGAGCAGGTTTTCTGACATGGCACCTAAGTCTCCGACCTGAAGTCCACCAGGTAAGTACCCCTAACTGTTGTATGACTTATTGTATGGTTTGTATGTGGGTATAAAGGGAACGTAGATTAGTACACTAGGAACTATTGAACTCTAGGATTAGTTTACTCCAACACAGAATTACATAAAACTTAAAGCCTAATTAAACAAATCTGTGAGTGAGTCGCCGAGTTAGGGTGTGGCAACCATTGTGCGCATGTCTAGGATTGGTTTCGATGGAAGCTTGGTATTTAAGTAGTCCTAGTGACTCACCTCCTCTCCACTCGAATCCTACCTGGTGCGTAGTGACGGTTCACCCTAACCAAGAGGACTTATTCACTGGACTAAACTCGATAATTAAAACCCGAAAGGGACTAGCTACACGGTTTTATAAAAACCTTAGTTTTAAATTCACCAAATTACTTCTTTGATTTGTAGGAAAATTATTTTTGAAAATTTTTCCAAAATATTCCCGATTTACAAATTACCCAAGTACCCCTGGTTTGTAAAAATTACTAAAACACCCTTGGATTATAAAATTACCATAATACCCTCGACTTTTGTTAAAATATTATTACTTTACAAAAATACCAAAACCCCTAATTTGCAAAATATCAAAATACCCCGATTTGGAAAATTACCAAAATACCCCCATAGGACAAATTACGAAAATACCCCTGGGATTAGAATGAATGAAAATGCTTGAGTGGTGAATGTGTGTGTGTAGTTGGTACTATCGAATGAATGTGTTTTCTTTGAAATAGGGTAGAAAACTTGAAACGAAAACTCTGAAATGATCGAAAGAACTACTACTAAACTTCTTTTCATAAAATTTCTTCATGGGTAATCAGCGGAACAAAGACTAATGCATAAGATTTCTTAAATCAGATTAAATCGCGATCGTAAACATGAATTCTAGGGGACGTGGTCATAATGTGCGAGGACGTGGTAGAGGCAGAATGGCTGTATCGGAACCTGTTAGGTCTAGTCAAGGGTCCGAAAATGAGGTACCACCACCCCCACCACCAGCGGTTGGAGTCGAGCATCAAGATCAGACGGGGAATGATGCAGTATCGCAGGCGATGCTGTGGGTTCTTGAAATGGTGGCTGGAGCAGGTGGAGGTATGGGAGCTTGGAAATCTGTACCCGAGCGACTCCGAGCCAATGGAGCTGAGGTATTCCGTGGTGTATCCGGTGTAGCGCCCAGTACGGCTGAGTATTGGTTGGAGGCGACAGAGCGAATCATGGACGAGCTAGATCTGACTGCTGAGGAGAAACTGAAAGGAATGGTGTCGGTACTTCGCGATGAGGCATATCAGTGGTGGCTCACAGTTCGGGATGGTGCTACAGCTGAGGATCTCACTTGGGAGTATGTTAAGGCGGCGTATCAGAAGAAGTATGTTGGAATTAATTACGTTGATGCACAGAGGAAGGCATTTCTGGGGCTGGTTCAAGGGAACAAGTCCGTAGCGGAGTACGAGGCTGAATTCTTAAGGTTGAGCCGGTATGCTCGAGGGATCGTGGCTACGGAGCATAAACGATGTGTCCGGTTTGAGGACGGACTGAGGGATGATCTGAGGTTGTTGATAGCTCCACAGCAGGAGCGGGAGTTTGCCATGTTGGTAGAGAAGGCTAAGGTAGCCGAAGGGATTAAGGCCTCTGTGAGACAGAATACGGATCAAAATAAGCAAAAGAGAAGTTTTGGATCGTCAGGGTCATCTGGGAACGTGCAAAAGAGGCCTAGAGTTGATGGGCCGCGAGGACAGCAGGTTGTTGCAGGTGGGCAATACCGTACTTGTGCTCAGTGTGGAAAGATGCATCTAGGGGAGTGTTGGAAGAAGACAGGAGGATGCTTTAAGTGCGGGTCTAAGGATCATATGATTAAGGACTGTCCGATAAAGATAGACGGGAGTCGACCATCAGGTCAGGGCTATAATCAGGCTGGAAGAGGTGGACAGCAGCCTCAGCGGGGTCGAGGTGCGAATGGCAGATGTAATGGTTCCGGAAGAGGACGAGGAACACCGGGCAGAGGTGTTGGCAATACAAAGGCTAGACAGCCAGGTCTGGTATATGCGGTTCGTCGGAGGGAAGATAATGATGCACCTGATGTTATCACGGGTACGTTCCTTATTTCTGGGTTACCCTTTATTGCTTTGATAGATATAGGGTCAACTCATTCTTACATCGCTAGTGAAGTATCTGAAACTCTGCATGTGAACTCTGAGACTATACCTAGGAAGATGACTGTACTTAGTCCTTTAGGACAGACTGTAGTAGTAGATAAGCTCTTTAAGGAAGTGCCTTTAGAAGTGCAAGGGACGCAGTTTCCGGCTGACTTAATGGAGTTGCCATTCGGGGAATTTGATCTAATCTTAGGCATGGACTGGTTAGTGAAGTATCGTGCGAATGTAGATTGTGCTGCTAAGCTCCTGTCATTGAGAACTTTTGACGATAAGGAAGTTGTAGTGTTGGGTGAAAGACGGAATTACTTGTCAAAGTAGTATCTGCCCTTAAGGCAGAAAAGATGGTTAGGAAGGGTTGTTTGGCTTTTCTTATGATGGTCAGTGCCTTGGAGGCTAAGGAGGCAATTGTTGAAGAGGTCAGAACTGTGAGAGAATTTGTGGATGTCTTTCTGGAAGAACTTCCTGGATTGCCTCCGGATCGTGAGGTGGAATTTGGGATTGATTTGTTGCCTGGAACGGCGCCAGTATCTATCGCTCCGTATAGAATGGCACCAAAGGAGTTGGGTGAGCTCAAGGCTCAGATCCAAGAGTTGCTTAATCGTGGGTTTATCCGACCCAGTGTGTCTCCATGGGGAGCACCGTTCTTGTTCGTGAAGAAGAAGGACGGGACTATGCGTATTTGCATAGACTACCGGCAGTTGAATAAGCTGACCATCAAGAACAAGTACCCTTTGCCAAGGATTGACAACTTGTTCGATCAGCTTAAGGGAGCTGCGGTATTCTCAAAGATAGATCTACGGTCGGGATATCATCAGCTTAAGGTGAAGGAAGTGGATATCCATAAGACAGCTTTCCGAACAAGATACGGGTATTATGAGTTCCTAGTAATGCCGTTCGAATTGACGAACGCCCCAGCTGCATTCATGGATATGATGAATCGAGTTTTCCAACCCTATTTGGATCAGTTTGTCGTTGTGTTTATAGACGACATTTTAGTATATTCCAAGTCTGAGGCAGAGCATGATGAGCATCTTCGGATAGTGTTGCAAGTGTTAAGGGTGAAGAAGCTTTATGCCAAATTCAGCAAGTGTGAATTTTGGCTGAAGGAAGTTGCGTTTTTAGGACATGTGGTGTCTGCGGAAGGTATAAGGGTGGATCCTCGGAAGATTGAGGCAGTGTTGGATTGGAAGCCACCTAAGTCTGTAGCTAAGGTTCACAGTTTCCTGGGTTTAGCAGGCTACTACAGAAGGTTCGTAGAAGGATTCTCATCGATAGCTGCACCTTTGACGAAGTTGTTGAGAAAAGAAGTACCTTTCGTATGGACGGATAAGCAGCAAGAGAGCTTTGAGAAGCTTAAGAAGGTTTTGACTGAAGCTCCGGTTTTGATTCAGCCTGAGGCAGGGAAGGATTTTGTGGTGTATTGTGATGCTTCTCATACCGGATTAGGATGTGTTCTGATGCAAGACGGGAAGGTAGTCGCTTATGCATCTCGGCAATTAAGGCCACATGAGGTTAACTACCCGACGCATGACTTGGAGTTGGGGGCGGTGGTTTTTGCCCTTAAGGTATGGAGGCACTATCTATATGGAGAAAAGTCAGTGATTTATACGGACCACAAGAGTCTGAAGTATCTGCTGACTCAGAAGGAGCTGAATCTGAGACAGCGAAGGTGGGTGGAGTTGTTGAAAGACTACGATTGTTCTATAGAATATCACCCGGGCAAGGCGAATGTGGTGGCAGACGCCCTAAGTTGGAAAGTAGTGTCGGATCTGAGGGCGATGTTTGGACATCTTAGCCTTTATGACGACGGAAGTTTGTTAGTAGAGTTGCAAGTAAAGCTGACATGGTTGAGTCAAGTGAAAGAGAAGCAATTGGTAGACGAAGATTTAAGTGCTAAGTTACGGCAAGTGCAGAGTGGGGAATTGGAAGATTATGGTGTTAATAGTGACGGGGTGTTGTGTTTCAAGGGTAAGGTCTGTATGCCAAGGGATGAGGAGCTGAGGCGAAGGATTCTCCAGGAATCGCATAGTAGCCCTTATGCTATGCATCCTGGAGGAAGTAAGTTATACAGAGATCTTCGGGATCAGTTTTGGTGGCCTGGTCTTAAGCGGGAAGTTACAGAATTTGTAGGGAAGTGCTTGACGTGTCAGCAAGTCAAGGCTGAACACCAAGTTTCATCAGGATTGCTTCAGCCGATAAAGATTCCGCAATGGAAGTGGGAGCGTATCACCATGGACTTTGTTAGTGGGCTTCCCCTTACGCCTACTAAGCAGGACTCGATATGGGTAATAGTGGATCGATTAACGAAGTCTGCACATTTCATTCCAGTACGGGTTGATTATTCGTTGCAGAAGTTGGCGAGGTTGTATGTGGTAGAAATTGTGAGGTTGCATGGAATGCCGGTGTCGATTATTTCGGATAGGGATCCAAGGTTTACGTCTCGGTTTTGGAGAGCACTACATCAGGCTTTAGGCACCAGATTAGACTTCAGTACGGCATTTCATCCACAATCTGACGGTCAATCTGAGCGAGTAATCCAAGTGTTAGAGGATATGTTAAGGGGTTGTGTGATAGACTTCAGAGGAAGTTGGGAAAAATTTTTGCCTTTAGCGGAATTTGCATACAATAATAGTTACCAAGCAAGTATTCGGATGGCACCGTATGAAGCGCTTTATGGACGGAAGTGTCGCACTCCTACGTGTTGGAGAGAATTAGGGGAACGTCAAGTTTTGGGTCCAGAGATGGTGGCTGAATCCAAAGAAAAGGTTAAGGTAATTTGGGCTCGGTTAGGAGGCATCTGACAGGCAAAAGTCATACGCAGATCTTAAGCGAAAGGAAATAGAGTTTGTTGTGGGAGATCAGGTATTTCTTAAAGTGTCGCCTTGGAAGAAGGTGATGAGATTTGGTCGCAAAGGAAAGTTAAGTCCCAGGTTTATAGGACCTTATCGGGTGTTAAAGCGGGTTGGACCAGTGGCATATCAGTTAGAGTTGCCTTCAGAGTTGAAGCAAATGCACGATGTGTTCCATGTTTCGATGCTACGTCGTTACCGGTCGGATCCATCTCATGTAGTGCTAGTTGTGGAGGTGGAACTACGACCAGATTTGTCCTACGAAGAAGAGCCGATTCAGATTCTAGATCGGGATGTGAAGGTGTTACGGAGGAAATCAGTTCCTCTCGTCAAAGTGTTATGGCATAATCATGGATCGGAAGAGGCTTCGTGGGAGTCGAAAGAGGCAATGCGACAGCAATACCCTCACTTGTTCTAGTCAGGTAATTTCGAGGACGAAATTTTCTTTTAGGAGGGTAGAGTTGTAACATCCTAAAATTTGAGTATCATCTTGTTGATTGTGTTAGCTCGGATATGATTTTATTGTGTGATTAATATAGTCTTGTGAAGGCTTGGAATTAATTGGTTTAGAATAATTTTTAGTATGGAGAATTTAGTGAAGTGCATCAAGTGATTATGATGCTTAAGTTAATTTAAGTGTCTTAATTTAGCACAAGAAGAGTTAGTGGCATGGTGGAAATGGCGCATGAATGGTTGCTTGAGGGGAGTGGTTCGAATTGCATAGAGTACATTTTGGAGACTTTATTTTTCTGCACATTTACATCAAGTGTCGGCCAAGCTCTATATTTGGTATGGATGGATTTTCTTTCATTTTTGGATAGTAGACTAATGGAAAAAGGCAAGTTATTAGTTAAGGTATGGAATCAAGGTGTTATGGAAGGATAAGGGGACATAAGGCTTGATGTATGGGTGATGTTTTGGAAATTTTTCATGGTCATTTTTGACCATGAATGTGGACGGCTTAGGGGGCTAGGGGGTTGGCCGAATATTGTATGGGATTAGGGGGAAGATAGTTGGCCAAATTCTTGGCATTTTGTGCATCTTTTTCCCTTTTCTCCAAAATCTTTTTCCTTAGCCGAATTTTGTCATGGGCATTAGGTGAAAATTTTGTTTTGTTTTGGCTACCATCTTTGACCATATTGGTATCCCTTTTTCTTCTTTTCCTCTCAAGCTATTCTTTCTTTTTGGTACCGAAATATTATTACTTTTGAAGGCATTTTTCTTTCATTCTTTTTCTTATTTGACCGAATGTGCACCATTATGAAAAACTTTTTCTTTGTTCAAATTCTTTCATAACCGAAACCATTTAGTCTCTTTGATCAGTTCTTCTTTTCTTTTTCTTTTCCTTTCTCTTTTTTTCTTTCTATTTTGTTAAAGCCGAATCTATAACTTTGCTATTCTCTTCTAAAGCCGAAAGTTTCACTCCATTGACACCATTGAAACCGATTGCTTCTAAGCACCAAAAACCTATCTTCTTTCTTATTTGAATCCATTTCTCTACTTCATCTGCCGTATTTTTTTTGGAGGTTTTTGACCAAATACATTTTGGTCATTCTTTTTCGTTTCGGGGTTTCTCTGTAGCCGACGTTAGGGGAAGATCATTCGGGATTTAAATATCCAAGGTAAGCAAGAGTAATATTCGGCCAAAGGCCATATTTGTCTATTAGGTTGACCGATTTCGATTATGATCTTTTAGGGGCAGTTCGATAGGGATAAGTATTTCATTGTTAATTCTTGCTAGCGAGAGCGTTGGTATCGGTAGTATCGTAATCACTATTTTCAGGTGTGTAACTCTACATTGTTTCCTAATAGATTTACGGTATTAATTTAATATATGTGTTAATGAAAATATGAAAGATATGGCTAAAGGTACCATACGATGGTACAGAGTACCCAGGTACGTTCACTTTTAAACTATGTTAATAGTGTTATGAAGATTGAATATGACATATAAGTGAATTCGTTATGAACATGGAATAAGATATATGGCATGATTTTGCATGTTTTGTATGACATATGGGCATAAGGGTGATATGTGAAGGGGAAGTGATCTGGTGGTTTTTACCACAATATCTGGTGACTCATGTCACATAATCTGAATGTGGTGACTTATGTCACATATTGTTATCTGGTGACTTTGTCACATTATCTGGTGGCTATGCCACAATTTCTAAGGGCGATGTGCAAGTCGTCTGCAGCGACTGCCTTCGATGGTGTGTAGCGGATGGAGGGTCGATTTAGTAATCCCCACGGTGTGATTGGTTGGTACGGGTGATGTGTAGAGGATGGATATTTAGGTTTGGGTTCGGGATTGCATCATTATCTCTATTTGCTATATATATATATGTATGTTTTGATATGCCTAAATCGATTGGGACTTTGTGTTGACTGTTACACACTGAGTCTGTTTGACTCACCCCGTTGTGGGATATCTTTTCAGGTGACATACAGTGACTTGGACCGGGTCGGCGGAGACTAGGTGGTGGCCATGCTGAATATTTTCGGGATTTCAAACAATTGAACTTGCGTTTTCTATTATTTTATTTTCGGGATTTATTTGGTATTTTTCAGTTGTAAGAAGGCCATTACTATTGAATTGTTTTTATGCATGCATTTTATTTGATTTCATTATGATATGATTATTATTATTTCAAGTTTTAAATAACTTTTCTCAAAGATAAATTGAATACTTTTAACTTATTGTTTTCCAGTACTAAAATAAAGTTTTATTAAGATCTAGATTTCAAGAATAACATTGTTTTCAATTTGAAATCAACACAAATCAAATTTTCTTCAAAATCACTAAAATTTTTCCAAAGTAACAAACAAGTTTTTAAAATGTTTTACTCAAGGAACATACCAGATCCGGTTGAGGCTCGTGGGCCGGGTTTGGGGTGTTTCATTGTATGTTCTCATTATTCTCAAAAAAATGGAAATTTATTCATTATTAGTTTTAAGCTTGAACAATTAATGTCACAGCTTTAGAAGAAGCTTATGTTATTAGTGATAAGTTTTCAATAAATGTATTTATTTAGTATTAGTTCAATTTTTCTAGTTAGGTAAATTATCAATTTGATCTCGATTCTAGCCCTCTAATTCAGCCTTTATCCACACCTTTAACCCAAGCCCCATTACAACCCTTTTAAAGACCTTTTGATTTGTGTATCATCTCATTCTATCGTGGTGGAGATTCAATTTTCAAGCAAGCCTATGGGATTAACTTTTCATGTTTGACTTTTGAATGCTTAATTTGAACCGTAAACATCTTGAGTGATTTGAGTGAATCTTTAGTGAGGATGTCAAATCTTGTCGGTTTTGAATCAGAAGTAATTACTTAAGTAAGGGGAAACACCTATGTTTTCGTGCTATAAAAATTTATGACTTAAATTGTTTGAATCTTTAGGATTCTTTTAGTTAAATTATCAATGTATGAATTATCTATGAATTATGATGAAACAGTATTGATGAGAATTATGAATTGAGGAAGTTAATTTTAATTGTGAGTTGAGGATTTCGCTTGAGGACAAGCAAAGTCTTAAGTGTGGGGATATTTGATAAACCATAACTTACACATATTTTAACCCCATGCTTGGCTTATTTTTGGATGAATTTTCATTAGATTTAATGAATTCGATGTTCCTAATCCTTTAATTTCATGTTTTACACCCAGGAGAGCTTAGGGAGTCGAAAAGAACAAGAAACGGGCCAAAAAGGGACAAAATAGGCCTACACAGCCTGGACTATCGACCACGGGCGTCTCACACGGGCGTGTCAAGGTTACTTGTAGGCCAATAAAGGCATCCCAAAAGCCTATATAAACACCCTAGGGGGCAACCTAAAAGAGGACGTCGAGTAGACACCGAGTAAAAGGAAGAAATTACTCCAAGATAGCAGTCGGGAACAGTTTAGGAGAAGGATCTCCATCAAGACTGAAGATCTCCCATCAAGTTCTTTAGAAGTTTTTGGGTTTTCTTATGTTTTGTTGTTTTCCATATTTTAAGATGTTTCTCTCTACTAGTATGAACTAAATTCCCTAAATACCTAAAGGGATGAAACCTAAGACAGATCTTATTATTATTTGATTTATAAGATAAATACTTGTTCTTATTCTTAATTGTGAGTTCTTATTCTTGTTTTGATAATTTAGGTTATTAATTCAAGTCGAATGTGCTTATTCAGTGAAGCTAAAATCTCTGTTTAAGAGAAGATCAACACAATTAAGCGGAGTTGATTGCAACCTTAGAAATAGGGCGACGAAAATCTGCCCGATTAGAGTCAAATCTAATAAGGGGATCCATAGATCGAGTTAATGCGACAATAGGGGTTTTAATTAGAAAGAGATTTCAATTAATCAACCTAGAGTCAATTGTTTTTAGTCTTGAAAGAGATATTAACATAAATCAGGGATTTCTACAGATTAAGTCAAGTGAATAAATCGTATGAAACAAAAGTAATAAGTGAAGTCTAGGTGGATTCTTCCTTAGGTATTGCCTATCTCATATAAAGTTGTCTTAAAAGTATTTTCTCAATTCTTTCTCTGTGTATTTTTAATTAAGTTTTAGTTTAAAAGAAATCATCCCAATTCTTAGGCTAAATAATAGAATGATAGTAATTACTAGTAATTTTAGTCCTTGAGGATACGATATTCCGGACTCACCACAACTATACTACTGTTCGATAGGTGCGCTTGCCTTTGTCGAAATAATAGTTAGTTTTGAGACCATCAATCAAGATGACATAATTGTGCTAGATTAATTACATTTCTTAACTTAGAATTATTAAACTCATGTTTATGTTGTTACGACTAAATTCACTGCAACTCAGTAATTTGCTAACTTATCAACATACTCACCTACTAGAATACATGCATCTCTTGACTCTATCTCTATGTCAATTCAACCGATTAAACAAAATTTAATAGGCAAATGTGTCAATGCACATACATACTTATGAAATTAAAATAATATCTTGTACATATTTCTATGCCAATTCAAACAATTAATTCAATCTCTTAAGCACATAAAAGATTACGTGAGGTACCAATGTATTTCTACCTTGAAACAGTTTAATCACGATAATTTTGCAAGTTATGCAAGGCTAATGTATCGTTAGATACCATTGCTAATTTAACCCTCAGCTACCTTAGATGATTAAACATGCACTGATTAAGTATCGTGTCAATTAATTACAATTTCAATTTGTTTAAATACTTAATTCATTAGTTACCTTACAATTGTAATGCAAGAATAACTTAGTCATGGTTTTACTTAATCAAACATCTTACCGAAGCCTATAACGACACAAACACAATTTTAAAAAATTAAGTAGACAAATGAAATCAACCTAACACGAATTAAATTTAAGCCATATTAATTAAATTAAACATCACAAATATTCATAGACATGTTCATCATAAGAACAACAAAATTAAAAGGGTAGGGAACAAGAATCAAATCTGGTGTTCTCTCCGTGGCTTGACTAGGTTGCTCCACTCTTCCTTCTCCACTTTTTCTTGTCAAACCGAGGCTTCTACAAACACTTGAATGCTGCTCCAAATGGTGGTTGATTGACTCTTTTTAAAGAGGTGATATCGACAAGGGAATATGGGAAGGAAATGAAGAGAGAAGAATGAAAGATAAGTGAAGAGATGAGAAAGGTTGAGATGTGTTTGAAACGAGAAGCCAAGGGGGGTTTTTATAGGTTTAGAGGGCTGCTAAAAATAGCCAAAATCAGCAGCCAAAGAGCCCCCCATGGCCGACCACACATGTGGCAAGTTTGAAGTTTTCAAACTTGCTATATTAAGGTACGGGGAAATCTAGAAAGGCACAAATAGTGGTGGGGCTTGTTTGCAATTTTAAAAAGTCTTCAAGGGCCATTTTGCAAGCTAATTAATCAGCCAATCAAGCTGATTAGGTCAGCATGTGGGACGGTTTTGGGCTGCCCAGTACTCAGTCGGTTCAATTTTCTCGGTTCAGCTCAACTGGGCCACTTTTCATAATTAATTAATAATAATTTATTTATCCCAAATTAAATTGGATATAAATTAAAATTAATTATATTATGAATTAATACACATAATTTGGACCGTCTTAGGCTGAAAAATAAATTCGCCTAGATGCTTCAAAATTGTTTCTTGGTTTTGCGCTTTTAGTAGTGTCTGTAGAGCCGTTTTTTCCCCTTTGTGCAAATCTGTTGAAAATAATCAAAATTACTTATAAAATTAATTATGTTAATAATTAAGTACAAAATGATTATTTTATAATAATTATATATTTTTTGACAAGAATTTTACCAAACTTGCATGAATTTGAGTTAAAAAATGGCATGAAAAGTGTGTATATTTTCGTGTTTCCACATAACTAGACAGGTTTGTGGTGGTGTGTATATTTAGTAAATGTGAATTTTGGCTACGGGAAGTTGGTTTTCTTGGACATATAGTTTCTGCTGAAGGTATCAGGGTGGATCTGAATAAAATTTCAGCAATTGTTAATTGGAAGCCACCGAAAAATGTGTCTAAAGTTAGAAGTTTTCTGGGACTTGCTGGATATTATCAGAGGTTTGTAAAAGGGTTTTCCATGATAGCTTCTCCGATGACTCATCTGTTGCAGAAAGATGTGAAATTCAAGTGGTCGAATAAATGTCAGCAAAGTTTTGACAGATTGAAAGCTTTATTGATAAAGGTACCTGTGTTAGTTCAACCTGAGTCGGGTAAGGAATTTGTAATTTATAGTGATGCATCATTGAATTGTAACAGTCCGGTTTAGACCCTAGTTGGAACAGTGGTTTCGGGACCACAAATCCGAGTCAAAAAATATTTTAATATTATTTTCTGTGTTTGCAATATGTGAATAGGCATGTGTGAAAGTTTTGTGATTTAATTTATTCGATTGTGTGTTTAATTTGATATAAGGATTTAATTGCATAAAATGCAAAATTAGCATGCCATGTGTTAAAAGTACTTATGTGTTATGTCTGTATTAATGTGGTGGCCTTATGAAGTAAATAAACCATTATGTATGATAATGGATATAAATAGCCTTAATGTATATAAGTTTTATAAGTTAATTAAAAGGCTAAACTAGTAAATAATCTATTAATATGTTTATAATAAAAAAAATGAAAATGCTAGTGGAATGTTCATCCATTCTAGCCGAATTTGAAGAAAAAGAAAAGAAAAGAAACCAAGCTAGGTTTCGGCTCATGTTCATCTTAATTAAAGTATGGATTTTGTTCAGTTTTTGATAATTTCTACATTTTTGTAATCGTTGCTTTGAATACTTTAAAACCCATGTCTTAATTTTGAAATTTGATGAAGAATTTGAAATGTGCCATTGATGGTTTTGTAAGTTTTGTGATGTTAGTTGATGAAATATGAAATATATGTGTTAGATTAACATGTTTTGTCTTTGGATTGTGATTTTGTGATTTTGTGAAATAAGGACTTAAATGTCAAAATGTGAAAATATGAGGCCTAATTTGTAAATTGCCCTAAATGTGTGTTTTTGGATTGAATTGAATGATTTGGTGAATAAATGAGTTAAATTTGAACATGTATAGATCAAGAACCAAAGAAAACGAATTTAGACCGAGGGAAGTCGAAAGTGAACGAGTAGTCGAATCCATTCGTTTATCCCGAAAACGAGGTAAGTCTATATATAAATAAACGTAATTAAGATGATTTATTCATGTTCATTTAATATTTAATTGTGATGAATGGCTTTAGAAGATATATATGTGAAATCCGAGAAAGTATCGACAATGCGTCAAAGTCAGAAAAGTCACGTACGAGCCTTAGGAATAGATAGGATTCATATGTCATGACATAGGATTCGATTTGTGATATCATTTAAGATCACGTCTGGGACGTTGACATTGATTTGAGGATTATGTGTAAGACCCTGTCTGGAACATCGGCATTGTATATGATTACGTGTAAGACACTGTCTGGGATAATGGCATCGATATTTGATTACGTGTAAGAGCACGTCTGGGACGTTGGCTTTGTACAATTATTCTGAGTTATCTGAGTGTCCTATTTGATTCCGAATGGTTCAACGGACAATTCCGAGAAATGAATGACTATGTGAAATGTGTTACCGATTTAGGAACGTTTGATGTATACACTATGTTTAAGTATGAAGGGTAAGTATATGTGAATTTCATAAGGAGAGATATGTGCATAGATTCAATGAGACAAAATGTGATATATGTATGAATGAGCTATGATCAAAAGAGATATTTGGAGATATGCTTTGTTGGTAAGTAATGGCTAAACAATTGAGCCAAAGAAGAATTATGAATTTGCAATTGAGACATATTAATGATCTTGTATTTAATATGATTATGAATGTTTATATGTTAATTTTATTTGTATATGACTTACTAAGCTTTTGAAAGCTTACTTTGTGTGTGTGTGCTCTGTTTTATAAATCGTTAAAGCTACGGAAGGATCGGGGATCGTCGAGGATCATCACCACACTATCAAACTCTATTTTGGTACCTTTTGAAAGTGTATATATTAAAGTATGGCATGTATAGTCTAAGTGAGTTTTTTATTATGTTTTGAAAAGTGTATAAATAGCCATGTGATATGGCTAGTTATTGAATTTGATGTAAATGAGTAGTTCATGCTATATGATGCATAGTTTGGTATGGTTGGATGGGTAATGGTTGGCTAATGAAATGGTCAAATTTATGAGAAGTTTGATGATTGCAAAGTTAGTATATTATAGATGAAAAGATGTCAAATTGAATTGTTATGTTTGTGGTTGAATTTTGCTTAAAAATTGATTGTGTTTAGATTCAGCTAATGGTACATAAGTTGTGATTCTTGATGTGCTTTTAAATGAATAGTAAAGATGATCATTTTGGTATGTTTTGGTTGCTTTTGATGCATGGAATGATGTTTATTTGTGCTTGTAGGTATAATTCAAAGTGTGAGTGGCAAATTGGCCTTGCAACATGCCTATATTTGCCCACACAGTTGAGCACACGGGCGTGTGACTCGACCGTGTCCCTCGTGGTTGCATTTCAAAACAAGTTAGTTTCGACCACAGGCTAGACACACGGGCGTGTGACTGGCCGTGTGGTGCAAATCAGTGTCGACCACGGGTGAGGCACATGGGCGTGTCTCAGGCCGTGTGGACAAGTCAGTATGTACGCCCTGTTTTGCCACGGCTTAGACACATAGGCGTGTCTAAGGCCGTGTGAGGCACACGGCCTGCCCACACGGGCGTGTGACCTTTGTAGCTTTGAAAAATGTTTAATTATCAGAAATTTTCGTATGCATTCGTGTAACACCCCTAACCCGTATCTGTCGCCGGATTAGGGTTAAAGGCATTACCGGACTATTCAGAAACTTTCACAGACATTTCATAATACAATTCATCAATTGCAATCAAAATGTCCCTTTTATAGGTCAATGAGACCTTAATCATGCTTTAGAATAGGGACGGGACTAAACCGAACACATATGGAATTTCTCAAAAATTTAAAACTTATCTAAGTTACAGAGGTCACACGCCCGTATGGGCAGGACGTGTACCTCCCACGGCTACCATACACACCCATGTGTCCTGGCCGTGCCTAAACAGAGCATGTATACTGACTTATCCACACGGCCACTAGACACGCCCGTATCCGTGTAAAATTAGACTAACTACTGACTTATTCACACGGCCACCAGGCACACCCATGTGCCAAAGCCGTGTATGCAAAACAGGCCATTTTCCAGGCCAAAATGCCACCCACACTTGGGTCAACCCTACAAGCAATATACCAATTCATTTCACGCACAACTGACATCCAAAAACATGTCAAATTAATCAACAAATCTTTACATCCAATCTCATTTCCATTCATGCCAATTTGCACAACTAAAGCAAATATACTTTCAAGCATGAATCATCTACATTTACCTTTCATATAATCATTCCTTTGTTCAAACATACATAATCATAATGCATTCATATGATTACCATATCCTTGGCCATTTCATTAGCTATCAAGCCATACCAAATCATGCATCATATATATCATATTCACTCATGCATATTACCAACATTTATCTAGCCACATCTCATGGCTATTTATACACATTTCAAACGTAATCCAAAATGACTAGCCTATACATGCCATGTTTAACTATATACACATTTTCAAAGTACCAAAACAAGTTTGAGTAGGTGATGACGATCCTCGATGGTCCCTAAGCCTTCAGTAGCTTTGACGATCTATAAAACAGAACAAACACACACACAGAGTAAGCTTTCAAAAGCTTAGTATTCCATATACAAATAAATTTAGCATAAAATGCATATAACTATATTGATACAATGACATTATTGGTTTTCATAGCAAATTCATCACATATATTCTTTGGCTCATTTGCTTAGCCATATCTTACCATATTCTTCAACTCAAATATCACATATACACATGGCTCATTCAAGTATATCTTCACATATTATCTCATCATTTCTATACACATATTCATCTTAGTAAGTTCATATAGACACTTACCTTTCATACACACATAGTGTACTTTTCAAACATAACTGAAACAAATATACAATTCACATAGTCGTTCATTTCTCGAATTTTCCCATTGAACCGTTCAGAATCTAATAGGATACGCAGAGTGCTTGGAATAGTCGTACAATGCCAACGTCCCATACGTGGTCTTACATGTAATCAGATATCGATGCCACTGTCCCAGACAGGGTCTTACACGAATCAATACGATGCCAATGTCCCGAACATGGTTTTACACGTAAATCTCATATCGATGCCAACGTCCTAGACGTGGTTTTACACGAAATCTCGAATCAATGTCAATGTCCCAGACGTGGTCTTACAAGATATCACATAACAGGCACCTATGTCATGACATATACTATCCTATCTATCCCTAGGTTCGAACGGGACTTCTCAGACATTATCAACTTGTCGACTTATTCGAAACTCGTATTTCACATACATTCCATCTCAACGGATATTCATATCAATTCAAATTCTGTATATACACAAATAGTTCAATGCAAATACATTTATTTGTATATCGACTTACCTCGAGTTCGGATATTCGATCGGATTCGATTATTCGACTACTTTTGCTTTCCTGCGATCAAAGTCCATTTTCTTCGGTTCTTGATCTATACATATTCAAATTTAATCCATTTATTCACTAATTATTCTAATTAAATCCAAATACACATATTTAGGGCAATTTGCAAATTAGCCCTCACATTAACACATTTGGACAAGTTAGTCCCTAATTCATAAAATCACAAATTACACATAATTTCAAGTTACCCATGCCTAGCCGAATTTTTACATGCCTCATTCTAGTCCATACATTTTATTCATTTCACAATTTAGTCCTTCCAAATTTCATTTTCTCAATTACATTCAAATTACTTAAATTCATCAAAACTTCAAAGACAAAACTTGATAATCTATTTCATATCATTCATAATTCATCACCAAATATCCAAAAACTCATGTATTCATCAAAGGCTCATTTCAAGAACATCATCAATTCACGAAATTGAAGCATGGGTTTTGAAGTATACAAAGCAACGATTACAAAAACGTAGAAATTATCAAAAACCGAAGCAAAACATACCTTGAATTAAACTAAAAGAGTGTCGAAACCTAGCTTTCCTTCTTTCTTTTCTTTTCTTATGAAATTCGGCCAAGATGATAAGAATATGGTGATTTTCTTCATGTTTTTTTTATTATAATCTCTTTAATAAACAATTTCCAATTTTAACCTTTAATGCTAAATACATAAAACATATCATATAAGGTCATTTTTTACCATATCCATCCACTTACTTGTAAAGTGGTTTAATTGCCACATAAGGCCTCCCCATTTAAAAGCCATCTCAAATAGGTGTGTTTTCATGAAGCATGCAAATTTTGCATTCAATGCAATTTAATCCTTTTCTCCCATTAAGTATGCAAACAATCAAATTAATTCACAGAAATTTCACACATGCTAAATCATATACTGCAGACACAGAAAATACTATTAAAATATTGGATTTGTGGTCCCGAAACCACTGTTCCGACTAGGGTCAAAACCGGACTGTTACAGTTTGGCTTAGTCCCGACCTCTTTTTAATGCATGTTTAAGGTCTCGTAGACCTGTTTAAGGGACACATTGATTTGATTGGTTAAATTATGACATGAAATGTAACACCCCTCACCTGTGTCCAACTCTGGGACAGGGTTCGAGGCATTACTGGACTTAAACATTCATAATCGTAAAAAATCGGGTTACCAAATTTTGCCCAAAATTAAAACTTTTCAAACACATGCATATCATCCTTTATATAGGCCTTCGAAGCCTATAACATACATCGGGGTGGTTCGGGACTAAACTGAGAACTTTGAAAATCTTTGGGCAACTTAACCAATTTTCTTGCTTTGGAGAGTCACACGCCCGTGTAACTCTCTGATTTTGACGTCAGCAACCGTTTAAGGACACACGACCAAGGCACACGTCCATTGCCAAAGCCCGTGTCCTCTACACGGTTGAGACACACGGCCGTGTCTCTACCCGTGTGGTCAAGACTTTGGCTAACTTCCAATCCTTTTTGTCATCTTTACATGCACACACATACATTTGACCTTGTCATCTGTTTAATCACTTATACCACATAATATGACATTAACACATACCATGGACAAATAGGCTTACAAGCCAAAATCATCACAAGCCACATGTCATGGCTATAATCAACAAATCAATATAAGCCAATACATTTGACTAATCACAACAACATCCATCATAGAAAAATTAAGTCCCTATACATGCCACTCACTTGAAAACATTTAACATACATATGCCAATACTCCAGGATAATGGCTCGATAGTGTGATGCTGCCTCCGACGATCTCCAACCCTGAGCTGACCTGAAAAAACTAAAAGAAATGGAAAGGAGGGAGTAAGCTTTACGCTTAGTAAGCTCGCATGAAAATAATAAGCAATGCGATAACATACTATTTTCATATGTTTTCTATTTATTCAAATTCTAGTTAAGCTGTTTCCTCGAGTCACAATCATTAAATTATTTATATCTGGAGCTACAGAACTCCAAATTAAGATCCGTTAATTTTCCATGAAGCTAGACTCACATATCTTCTTACCATTAAATTTCTAGAATTTTTGGTTCAGCCAATCAATACAGTTTATTCATTAAATATTCACCTGTTTTGTTGTTTGATAGCTCCAACACCTATTCATTAAAATTAAAATTCCTCATTCTAAAGAGTTTGTATATCCTTCCCGTTTGTCTCTATCCAAAGTAGACTCCCCAAGGATTCTGAGAATATAAATTACACACCATAATCATTTTTGTACAATTTTTAGTGATTTTCCAAATTTGGAACAGGGGATTTCTGAAACCATTCAGACCCTGTCTCACCAAAATTTAAATATCTCATAATAGAAAATTTATTTATTCACACCATTTCTTTTATGTAAAAATAGACTCAATAAGATTTAATTTCATCTCTCATTCAGTATATAATTCAATTTCTACTATTTATGGTGATTTTCCAAAATCATGTAACTGCTGCTGTTTCAATCTATTTTACTGAAAATTTTACTCTCCCATGTTTTCTTTATATTACTTTCATATATGCACACATAACACCAAACATGTTCAATACTAGCCATACAAATGAATAATCATCACCAATATTTACGAGTACTCATAATGGCGCTTACACCATATCAGCCTTACCACAATTTCAATCAGGTATCACATATCAAACACATTATGCACATACACACATGGTCACATGCACCCTTGCTTACACGTACATTTGCCACATTTCTCAATTGGTCACATTCACAGTTGCACTTATTCATAACATGATTGCACCAATCACCATTAGTAAGTTACCTCGTTGAACCCCTTCGGAAAACGCCCAATACTCAATAGTCTTAGCACATAGCTCCACCTACACATAGTTCAGCTTTCTTGTACACATGGTGAAGGTCCCTTATCACCCATGTGACCTAGCCATTCCATCTCATAGCTTTCTTGTCTACATGGTGTCCAACACTAGGAACCACTCATGTGACCTAGCTACTCATAACCCGTAACTTTCTTGTACACATGGTATACACACAGTATTACACATGTGACCTAGTTACATATGAAATTATTATCCCGTAGCTTCCTTGCACACATGGTGAAAGTCCTTTATCATCCATGTGGCCTAGCTACATATCAAATTTTGCCATCTCGTAGCTTTCTTGTGCACACGGTGAAGGTCCCTTATCACTCATGTGACCTAGCTACATATTGTCCGTATCTCTCAGTTTTTCAAAGGTTCAATCGAGAATTTCTCATTCCATACATTTTCATATTTTAGTTATCACCCAATGATTTCCATAATATCTAGCAAAATAATTATTGAACAAGTAAAATAAATGCATTATTTACATATCAACTTTCCATTTCTCATAATAACCATAGTCATAGAAAACACCTTTAAGCACAACATTTCAACCCATTTTCCATGTCACCTATGTCACCTTTTATCATAAACATATTATTAAATCAATTCACCAACATAATATACTAAACATGTAATTCAGAAAAATCAATTTAATACCACAATTTAGGTTTCAAATATACATTACGACATTATTGCATTATTATTAACACACCAACTTACCTCGGATCCAGAAACGACAATTTCCAACTTTCCCGATTTTTGATTTTCCTCCCGTTCTGGGACCAAATCTCATTTTTTGGGGTCTAAAGCATCACATTTCATTTATTTAATTAATGTACTACTCAAAAAAGTCCCTAACTCAAACTTTGGAAAAATTACAATTTTGCCCCTAAACTTTTGCATAATTATGATTTTGCCCCTAGGCTCAAAAATTAAACTTCATCCCTTATTCTTATGTTTTATAACATGCTAATCATTTTTCCCTTCTATGGCAACATCAAATTCTTGCTTTAACATGCACTTATGTACATTAGGTATTTTTGCTGATTATGTCATTTTACTCGTTTTCACTTAAAATTGCTTAGTAAAAGTTGTTTAACATAATTATAAGCTTCATATTCTACCATAAAACATCAAAATAAACACATTTCACCTATGGGTATTTTTCCAAATATGAACCCTAGGTTAAATTATTGCTAGAATAAGCTAAATCAAGTTACCGGGACTCCAAAAACGTAAAGAACATGAAAAACGGGGCTAGAATGGACTTACCATGAAGCTTGGAAAGCTTGAAAACCCTATCCATGGCTTCCCACATGCTAAATTCGGCCTAAGCTTGAAGATGGACAAATTTGGCATTTAAATTTTGTTTTTAATTCATTTAATTCACTAAATTACCAAAATGCCCCTTAAAAAATATTTTGAAGCATACCCATCCATGTCCATTTTTGTCCACCAACTTAACCAATGGTCTAATTATCATTTAAGGACCTCAAAGTTAAAATTTCATAACAATTGGACACCTCTAACATGTAGAACTCAACTTTTGCACTTTTTACAATTTAGTCCTTTTGACTAAATTGAGTGCCCAAACGTCAAAATTTTCGAATGAGATTTTCACGAAATCATTCCGTGAAATTGTAGACCATAAAAATATAAATAAAATAAATGTATCAACATCAGATTTGTGGTCACGAAACCACTGTTTCGACTAAGCCCAATGTAACATCCTGAATTAATGGGCCTTTGCATTTGCTGTGCAGTTACGCTTAATATGTTAATTAGAATGTTTAAGGGGTTCAGATTGGGCTCCAGGTTGGGCCGAGGCCTTAGTTAAAATTTTCTGTTTGGACATTCTAGTGGAAAGCTTGATAAGATAAGGTTTAAAAGATGTTATCTGTGTTTTAAAATACAAAATGGGCTTGTGGCCTAGTGGCAAAGTGCCGTCACTTAAAGAGCAGGGAAGTGGCGTCAACTGGGGAGGCCCAAACTCAAGTTGCATGAAGCCCAATTCTTTTAATTAAAATATAGCTAATTTTCGACCTTTAAGTGAGTAGAGTAGGACGACAATGGGCCTTGGAAATAGGGGGAATATATATGTTTGGATAATGTAGATAATATGGCTGATAATGTGGTAGATAAAAGGAAGAAGAGGTGGTGATATCTGGGCCACTTGTGGATAAGAGATCAGGTAATGATAAGGGAGAAAATTTAGGATTTATCTGCTGGTCACAGTGGTGGCCGAAATTCCAACACTAAGGGGGAGGAGGAATCGGTTTTGGTAAGTTCAAGGGGTGCCGAAATTTCCCTTGACTAGTAGCCTAGTTTTAGTTTTAAAAAGGGGCATTTTCGGTTTTTAGGGAGTAGGTGCCGAAATTTAGGTTAAGTAAGGGGGATATCTTTTATTTTTGGCATTTAGGGTTTTATTCTTCCATTCTCTCTTCTTCAATTTCGACATTAGGGTTTCTCTATTCTCCCATTCTCTGCAAAAGCCGAAATCCCTAAGCCTATTCTCTCATCTTCACTTTTATGCAAAAGCCGAAACTTTAAACCTTCTTCTCATCTCTATAGTCGAATACCTCCTATTCCCTTTTGCCGAACTCTTCAACTAAAAGTTGAATCTACATAGATTTCTTCTTATCATCTTCTTTTTTTGATCTTCTCAAAAGCTGAAATCTTCTAAGAGCTGCCGAATTCTCTGTAGAGGTAAGTGTCGACTTGTGCTATTATTTTTGTAATCTTTTTCGGTTTTTGAGACGATAGCCGAATGGCTAGTTGGTTGTTAGGCCATCTTTAGTTTGACGTTTTCACTGATCTCGCATTTTCTTTCTGGGCGGCATTTCGGGATTTGAAAGAGATCTAATCGCCTAGGTTCCTAAGCCAGAAATCGTTAACGTTCGAACCATATTATTATTTTCGGGATTTCAAGGTAAGGGGTTATCTTTAGATTCTCTGTAGATTCGCTATCGTAATTGTGATCTTAACCCTATAATATGGATTAACAACCACACGTTGTGATAGTAGCAACTTTTAAGGTCTTTTGATGGAATCAAATATCGATCAGGCGAAGGAGGGGATTGGATCTGTTAAACCAATCCCTAAGTTTAAGAAACAAGCAGTGTCAACAGTTCGAGATTGGCCACCAGGTTATGGACCGGCTTCGGAACAACACCTTAGACAGATAGCAGTCGTATTGGCTTCTGATAGTGTCGACATAGAAAGTCTCGTCTTGTCTGTAATCAGGTGTGTAGATCTCTATCACACTAATTAATCTGTATTATGTATGTTATGGGCTAAAAGCCGGAGAAAGGCTGTATGGACAGTCGCAATACCCGAAAAGGGTAGGCAAGGGATGCCAGGTATGTATCGATGTATGTGATAGTCTGTGATCTTTTAGGCAATACATTGTCTATTTCTGCATGAATGTATGCATGGGATGGGGTTAATATGATGAAGGGGAAGAGCATGTTAATAGGTCACTTGGTGATCGGTGGTTAAACCATGATTTATAAAATTAGGTCACAAAAGTGATCGGTGGCTAAGCCACGTTAAATTTATTCCGAATTGATAGGAATAGGCAGCATGACTGTCGATATGGTGTGTAGCGGTTGGTGGGTTGATTATAGAAATCCCCGAGGTGTGTTGGCTGGTACGGGCTGGTGTGTAGAGGATGTACTTTTAGGTTGAGTTGGGCCATGTTGCATGTAAATATTTTGTTGCCATTGTGTATGGGCCAAGGCCCATAATGTGTTTGTGGGCCTCAAGCGTTTTATGTGTTTTCGAGATTTGCACACTGAGTCTGGGTGACTCACCCTTTTATTTTCCTGACTTTTCAGATCAGCAGTAGATCGCGGCATGGGAGCTGAGGCGGACTCGAGGGGCCATCAAGTTTTATTTCCATAAATCATTTTTCAATTTTTCTTTAAGTTTTAATTTTGGGAATGTTTATGTAATAAGGCCCATAGCATAGGTTATCAATTTATATCTGTTAATATCCTCATTCTTTATAAACTTATGTTCTAAGACTTATTTATAAGAAGAAATAAAGATGGAATTTTCAAACAAATCGTTTAATAAAAAAACTTCAGAGGTTTTCTATAAATAACACTTATTTAACGAATACCTACTTAAACAAACCGAGATTTCAAATCCCTTCAATGAGAAGTTTTCAACTATTAATCCATAGCATACCAGATCTAGTCGTGACGTTTGGACCGGGTTTGGGGTGTTACATTTTGGTATCAGAGCCCGGTTGCAAAACTCAGGCTGTGAAATTTGTCTAGTTGTGTTTTGGAAATTTGATATGAATTTAAGAAAATGCTTTGGGTTGAGATATGGCCTTCGAGTCTACCGGCACCCGATCCACGCAGGTAAGTATTCAAACTTTTGATGTGATATATATGTTGGGTTTGATGGGCTTTATAGACGTAGACTAGTATGATAGGGTTAGTGGACCTTAGGCCTAGTTTAAACAACTCTTCAATTCCATAAGACTTTGTAACACCCCAAACCCGGCCCAAACACTACAACCGGATCTGGTATGTCACTAAGGAAATTTTATAAAAAGACGTGGCACTTTGGAAAGCAAATATCAAGTTTAAATATTTATAACGAAAACTTAATAATTTATTAAGTTGTATAAGATATAAAGTCATAAAATGCCTTGGTGAATTTTAAATAAAAACCGAGATTTTGTACATGTCTTAACTTAATTTAAATATAAAATTTAAATACCCAGTAATAAAAGCCCAACATAAAACCAAAACATAAATAATAGTCTAGTGGCCCAAGGTCTTATTACAACGAAATATAAAACCCTTAATCAAAATATTAAAAACAATATTCTAAGTAAAATCTTCTGCTGGATCAAGAACTCTCTCGCGTGGCCACCTCGCGCTCCTCTCCAGCCCGGTCCGCTGCACTAGGTGCTACCTGAAATTGTTAAATAATAGGGTGAGTCGCGAGACTCAGTGTGCAGCCCTCATGCACCATTAGATTTGGGCCTTAACCCCACAGAACATATAACAGAATATAATATATCAGAAAATATGCAAAGCCCAACCCAAATCATAGGTTTCCATCCGCTACACGCCACCCTTACCTGCCAGTCACACCATTGGGGATTTCTACAATCAACCCACACCGCTACACGCCATTGATGGCAGACATGCTGCTTATCGTCAGATCATGGCCGTAGCCACTAGAACAGATCATGGCAAAAGCCACTACAACAGGTCACGGTAGAAGCCGCTACAACAGGTCACGGCAGAAGCCGCTACAACAGGTCACGGCAGAAGCCGCTACAACAGGTCACGGCAGAAGCCGCTACAACAGAACACTTCCCCTTTCAATAAACCCAACCCCATGCAATCACAGAAAAAAGCATACTTATCACATATGTCATCTTAACAGGAACATTCACTTAGGAATGACAGGGATCACTAACCCGGTGATTCACTTTTACCCTCTTTGGGTTTCAATCATTATGCCAGGATTTCGGCATTTATCAGAATATAACAAATTAATAAACATATTGTAACAGGCAATCTAAATGGTGTGGAAGTGTTACACACCTGATATCGCGTAGTTTTACTCCCTTAGTTAAATCCTTACTATCTGGATCTACAACCCTTAGTCTAAAACCTTGCTCAAGAGCTGGAAAAATACGAAGATTTGGGCTCCCCTACATTCGGCCAAGGGTTAATAAATA
Organism: Gossypium australe; assembly: GCA_005393395.2. Classification (NCBI taxonomy): domain Eukaryota; kingdom Viridiplantae; phylum Streptophyta; class Magnoliopsida; order Malvales; family Malvaceae; genus Gossypium; species Gossypium australe. The sequence continues at coordinate 131,093,971 of CM016626.1, read as the reverse complement.
CCCAAATTTACACGTTAAAAATCAATAGATCTCCTTACCTTGAAATCCCGAAAGTAACACGATTTGAGTGTTACTGAACTCTATCTTAGAGATCTAAGCGAGTGACTCCCCTTCAAATCCCGGAATGTCTCAAATAAGAGAAAAACTTTAGTTTCCTTTGAGATTCGGCACAAGCAGATACCCCAGAGAGAATTCGGCAAACATAGGAGATGAGATCTAAGGATTTCGGCTTTTCTGGAAATCCCAAAAAAGATGAACTGATGCATTTTCGGCTTTTAGAAGAAAGAAGAGAAAAGAATAATAGAGGTTTCGGCTTTTAGAAGATAGAAGAGAAAAGAACAATGGAGTTTTGGCTTTGAATCAAAGTGAAGATGAGGGAATAGAGTTAGGAATTTCAGCTTCTACTCAAAGGAGAAGAGAAAGAAAAGATGGAAACCCTAAATGCCGAAAAATAAAGAAGAGAACCCTTCCTATTTATAGAAATTTCGGCACTTACCTATGAAAAACCGAAAGTGCCCTTCCTGATAACTAAAAATTAAGCAAATAAAAAGGGAAAATTCGGCACCCCTTTGCCATAAAGAAACCGATTTCTTCCCTCCTCTAGGTGATGGAATTTCGGCCAACACTTAGCCTTACAGATAGCTCCTATCTTTTCTCTTTTTATCTTCCATATTATCAACTATAATATCTACATTATCCCATTCACATAAATCCTCCTATTTTTGAGCCTTGTTGCCATCCACTCCACCTAACCCTAATGCCAAAAATTAGCTAACTTAAATTGAAATAATTGGGCTCCATGAAACTTAAATTTGGGCCCCTTACTCCCTTGTGTGGCGTCACCTCCTAATATTGGGCCACAAGCCCACTTTGGTATTTTAAACACATATACTACCTTTTAAACCCTATAATGCCCAAACAGATAATTTTAATCAAGGCCTCTACCTAAGCCTGAGCCCAATTTGGACCCCTAACACTTAGATTAACACATTAAACATATCCACCCATTAAACGCATAGGCCCAAACATTCAGGATGTTACAGTTCTACCCCCATTAAAGAAATTTCGTCCTCGAAATTTCCAACTAACTATTAATCGTACTACCCAAGTCTCACCACTATGCTTTCGCTGCGCACTCTAATAATATATAAACATTGCACGCATACGGTTTCTACACCCAAAAATATAGCATCCACACAAAACATACCCGACTTAATAGTGATTGAAAAATCCCGAGCCTTATGCTCATCAGACCCGCATCTTAAACACGTTCCTGACTTCCTCCAACATTCACCCGGATGACGCCTTCTGCAATATTCGCAAACCCGGAAGTTTGGACGTACCTTAACATGCTTCACAGAATGAGACTGCAACCCTAAAAAACTACGATCTCTTTGTTTCTTACAGTCCATGCACCCAAACCGAAGTGTTTCACCGATTTCTTTAACCTCCTTAGTACCTCCCTAACTAGCTGAGTCAGCACATCAGTCCTAATACTTCCACGGCCTCGGCCGCTGCCTCTTCTTTCTCTTCTAGCGCTCATCGTTGATTCTCTAAATTAGAAATTTTATGAACTATTAATTTCTTTCACTGATTAACCACGAACAATCTTATGGAAAGTAGTTTTAAGAGTGGTTCTTTCGAATTCGAACCTATCTATAGTTTCAGTCTCAAGTGTATCTTCTAATTCTAGAAACCACATACATTCATCGCATAAGGGTTTTTTTTTTTTTTTCATAAGGGTTTTTTTTTTTTTCATCATTTCTCTACCCGGGGGTATTTCTGTAGTTTTGTCCTACAGGGTATTTTCCAAAATAAAGTATCTTGGTGATTTTCTTTGAATTAGAAGTACTTTGGGTACATTTTTTTCTTTTTATAAAGCAAGGGTCTTTTGGAAAACAAGTTTTTTTTTTTCGAAGTAGAGATATTTTGATGTTGTTGTTGTTTTGTTCCCTTTTTTTATAAACAGGGATACCTTGGAAGGTTTTTTTTTTTTCTTTTGCAAACCGGGTTCTTTTGTAAATCTATTTTCGAGTAAATTTGCAAAACTTAGGTATTTTATAAAATCACGGTTGTTTGGAAATTTTCACAAACCAAGGATATTTTGAAAATTTTGCCAACCGAAGTGTTTCGGTAATTTTCACAAATTTTGGTAGTTTTACAATTCTGGGGTATTCTGGAAATTTTCACAAATCAAGTGTATTTTGAAAATTTTACAAAACTTGGGGGTATTTTAGTTATTTTATAAATCAAGGGTAAATTATTTTTCCAAAATAAGGGTATTTTAGCAATTTTGTAAAAATAAGGTGGTTGGTCCCTTTCGGGTTTTAATTATAGATTCTGGCCCGTCAACAAATCCTCGCGGCTAGGGTGAACAGTCACTACACACCAGGTAGGATTCTAGCGAAGAGGAGGTGAGTTACTAGGACTGCTTAAGTACCAGGCTCTTCCGGATCCAATCCTAGACATGCGCATGCCTGTTGCCACACCCTAGTCTTGCGACTCGTTCGCGGGTTTTGTTTAGTGAAATTACGTCTCATGAGATTTTAGGAGTTGTTTAAGCTAGGCCTAGAGTCCATCAAGTTCTATCTACGTCCCATAAAGCCCATCAAGCCTACATACATATATGACACACAGGGAGTTCAGAATACTTACCTGGCGGACTTGGGCCGGAGACACAGGTGCCATGCCGAGAAAACCATCCTATGTTATTTATAAACATGCATGTTTCAAAAACCCATTCCTAGAAAACGTTTTGAGCCCAAAACCCCCAAAGCTGAGTTTTGAATCGGGCTCTGATACCAATTTGTAACACCCAAAACTCGGCCCAAACACTACAACCGGATCTGGTATGTCACTAAGGAAATTTTATAAAAAGATGTGGCACTTTGGAAAACAAATATCAGGTTTAAATATTTATACTGAAAACTTAATAATTTATTAAGTTGTATAAGATATAAAGTTATAAAATGCCTTGGTGAATTTTAAATAAAAACCGAGATTTTGTACATGTCTTAACTTAATTTAAATGCCCAGTAATAAAAGTCCAACATAAAACCAAAACATAAATAATAGTCTAGTGGCCTAAGGCCTTATTACAACGAAATTTAAAACCCTTAATCAAAATATTAAAAACAATATTCTAAGTAAAATCTTCTGCTGGATCAAGAACTCTCTCGCATGGCTACCCGCGCTCCTCTCCAGCCCGGTCCGTTGCACTAGGTGCTACCTTAAATTGTTAAATAATAGGGTGAGTCGCGAGACACAGTGTGCAACCCTCATGCACCATTAGATTTGGGCCTTAACCCCACAGAACATATAACAGAATATAATATATCAGAAAATATGCAAAGCCCAACCCAAATCCTAGGTTTTCATCCGCTACACGCCACCCTTACTTGCCAGTCACACCATTGGGGATTTCTACAATCAACCCACACCGCTACACGCCATTGATGGCAGACATGCTGCTCATCGTCAGATCATGGCCGTAGCCACTAGAACAGATCATGGCAAAAGCCGCTACAACAGGTTACGGTAGAAGTCGCTACAACAGGTCACGGCAGAAGCCGCTACAACAGGTCACGGCAGAAGCCGCTACAACAGGACACTTCCCCTTTCAATAAACCCAACCCCATGCAATCACAGAAAACAACATACTTATCACATATGTCATCTTAACAGGAACATTCACTTAGGAATGATAGGGATCACTAACCAGGTGATTCGCTTTTACCCTCATTGGGTTTCAATCATTATGCTGGGATTTCGGCATTTATCAGAATATAACAAATTAATAAACATATTGTAACAGGCAATCTAAATGGTGTGGAAGTGTTACACACCTGATATCACGTAGTTTTACTCCCTTAGTTAAATCCTTACTATCTGGATCTACAACCCTTAGTCTAAAACCTTGCTCAAAAGCCGGGAAAATACGAAGATTTTGGCTCCCATACATTCGGCCAAGGGTTAATAAATACCCAAATTTACACGTTAACAATCAATAGATCTCCTTACCTTGAAATCCTGAAAGTAACACGATTCGAGTGTTACTGAACTCTATCTTAGAGATCTAAGCGAGTGACTCCCCTTCAAATCCCGAAATGTCGCAAATAAGAGAAAAACTTTAGTTTCCTTTGAGATTTGGCACAAGCAGATACCCTAGAGAGAATTCGGCAAACACAGGAGATGAGATTTAAGGATTTCGGCTTTTATGGAAATCCCGAAAAAGATGAACTGATGCGTTTTCGGCTTTTAGAAGAAAGAAGAGAAAAGAATAATGGAGTTTTCGGCTTTTAGAAGAAAGAAGAGAAAAGAACAATGGAGTTTCAGCTTTTGAATCAAAGTGAAGATGAGGGAATAGGTTAGGAATTTCGGCTTCTACTCAGAGGAGAAGAGAAAGAAAAGATGGAAACCCTAAATGCCGAAAAATAAAGAAGAGAACCCTCCCTATTTATAGAAATTTTGGCACTTACCTATGAAAAACTGAAAGTGCCCTTCCTGATAACTAAAAATTAAGCAAATAAAAATGGAATTTCTTCTCTCCTCTAGGTGATGGAATTTCGGCCAACACCTAGCCTTGCAGATAGCTCCTATCTTTTCTCTTTTTATCTTCCATATTATCAACTATAATATCTACATTATCCCATTCACATAAATCCTCCTATTTTTGAGCCTTGTTGCCATCCACTCCAGCTAACCCTAATGCCAAAAATTAGCTAACTTAAATTAAAATAATTGGGCTCCATGAAACTTAAATTTGGGCCCCTTACTCCCTTGTGTGGCGTCACCTCCTAATATTAGGCCACAAGCCCACTTTGGTATTTTAAACACATATACTACCTTTTAAACCCTATAATGCCCAAACAGATAATTTTAATCAAGACCTCTACCTAAGCCTGAGCCCAATTTGGACCCCTAACACTTAGATTAACACATTAAACATATCCACCCATTAAACGCATAGGCCCAAAAATTCAGGATGTTACAGACTTAATCTAATTAAACATGACCGTGAACAAGTCGCTGGGTTAGGGTGTGGCAACAGGCATACACATGTCTAGGATTGGATTCAGGAAGAGCTTGGTACCTAAACAGTCCTAGTGACTCACCTCCTCTTCGCTGGAATCCTACCTAGTGCGTAGTGACTGTTCACCTTAGCCGTGAGGACTTGTTGATGGGCCAAAATTTATAATTAAAACCCGAAAGGGACCAGCCACCCTATTTTGCAAAATTACCAAAAATGCCTCCAAATTTTGTATAATTTCCAAAATACCCTTGATTTGTGAAATTCCCCCGAATACCCTGGATTTGTAAAACTACGAAAATTTGTGAAATTACCGAAACACCCTTTGGTTAAAAAAATTACCAAAATACCTAAGTTTTGCAAATTTACTCGAAAACCCCTAGAATTACAAAAGAACCCGATTTGCAAAAATAAATTTTCCAAAATACCCCTGTTTTACAAAAAAAAAACCTGTTTTCCAAGATACCCCTGCTTTATAAAAAAATATATATATACCAAAGTACCTCTAATTCGAAAAATCACCAAGATACTCTATTTTGGAAAATGCCCTGTAGGATAAAATTACGGAAAAACCCCTGGGTAGTGAACGGACGAAAATACCCTTATGTGATGAATGTGAGTTCATGAATGCTACTTGTATGTTGATGTATGATGGTTGAATGTATGTGGTTCTTAGAACTAGGAGATACAAACTTGAGATTGAAACCCGTAGATATAATTCCGAATTCGACAGAACTACTTTTGAAACTACTATCCATAAGATTGTTCGTGGTTAATCAGTGAAAGAAATTAATAATTCATAAAATTTCTAATCAGATAAACGCAAATCGGTAGAATGAGTACAAGGGGTCGTGGACGTCTGCCGCGTGGCCGTGGTAGGGGTAGGATGGCCGTGTCAGAACCAGTGGGATCTGGCCATGGGTCTGGAAACGAGATGCCAGACCACCAGCTGCGGAGGTGGAATTTCAGGATCAGACGGCCGGAGATGATGTAGTATCTCAGGCGATGTTAAGGGTTTTAGAGAGGGTTGCTGGGGTAGGCATGGGTACAGGAGCCCGGAAATCTGTGTCGGAGCGACTCAGAGCCAATGGGGTAGAAGTGTTTAGGGGAATTTCTGGTATAGCCCCGAGTACAGCTGAGTATTGGTTGGAGGCGGTTGAGCGTATAATGGATGATCTGGATTACACGGAGGAGGAAAAGCTGAAAGGGGTTATAACTCTCCTGCGGGACGAAGCTTATCAATGGTGGCTTACGGTTAAGGATGGTACGATGGCTGACCGTATCACCTGAGATTTCTTCAGAATGACGTTTCAAAGTAAATACATTGGGACAAGTTCTGTGGATGCGCAGCGTAGAGCGTTTCTGAATCTGGTTCAGGGAAGTAGGTCGGTGGCGGCATATGAAGCGGAATTCTTACGCCTCAGCCGTTATGCTCGAGGGATAGTGGCCACAGGCCATGAATGTTGTGTTCGATTTGAAGATGGTCTGAGGGATGATCTGCGTGTACTGATAGCACCACAGCGAGAGAGGGAATTTGCTGTGCTTGTGGAAAAAGCTAAGATAGCTAAGGAAGTTAAGCGGACAGAAATATTGAATCGAGATAGAGATAGAGGTGGAAGTAAGAGAAATTTTGGATCATCGGGGACAGCTGGGCGTACTCAGAAAAGGCCTAGGTTAGATGGATCGAGTCGGAATGAGAGACCTGCTACTGCTAGTCAGACACAGAAGTGTGCTCGATGTGGTAAATTCCATGTAGGTGAGTGTTGGACGGGCAGTGGAAAGTGCTTTAGGTGTGGATCTATGGCCCATCAGGTTAGAAACTGTCCACAGCAATAGGGCAGTGAAGGGCCCACAGGTCAAGGGAATGCACAGCTGGGAAGATGAGGTCAGCAGCCACAGAGAGGTCGTAGTCCAGCCAGAGGTGGTAACGGTTCCGGTCGGGGCCGTGGAGCACCAGGCGGAGGGACAGGAAATGCTGAGGTGAGACAGCCGGGGTTAGTCTATGCTATCAAACGTCGAGAGGAGGCTGACGCATCGGATGTCATAACCGGTACGTTTTTAATTTTTGGCTTGCCTTACACTGCATTGATTGACATTGGGTCGACGCATTCATATGTTGCTAGTAGGGTGTCTAAAACTTTAAGCGTAGATTCTGAGATTTCCTCTAGGGAGATGACTGTAGTTAGCCCATTAGGACACTCGATGGTGGTAAATAAGCTTTATCGGGAAGTGCCTTTGGAAGTTCAGGGAATAGTTTTCCTAGCTGATCTGATGGAATTACCGTTCGGGGAGTTTGTTTTAATTTTAGGCATGGATTGGCTGGTGAAGTATCAAGCTAATGTAGAGTGTGCAGCCAAGCGTATGGTGTTAAAAACCCCCGAGGGTGGCAAAGTGTTGGTAATAGGTGAAAGGGGGAACTGTTTGTCAAATGTGGTGTCTGCCTTACGAGCAGAAAAGATGGTGAGAAAAGGATGCGAGGCAATTTTAGTGTTTTTTCGGGCTCTAGAAGCCAAGGAACTAACTTTTAGGGACATTAGGACGGTGAAGGAATTTTCTGATGTTTTCCCAGAAGAGCTTCCGGGATTACCCCCGGATCATGAAGTGGAGTTTAGTGTTGACCTTCTTCCGGGAGCAGTGCCAGTATCGATTGCCCCGTACAGAATGGCGCCAAAAAAGTTGGTGGAGTTAAAGGCGCAGATACAAGAGTTGTTGGACAGAGGGTTTATTCGACCAAGTGTGACGCCTTGGGGAGCGCCGGTGTTATTCGTTAAGAAGAAGGATGGATCAATGAGTATGTGCATTGATTATCGCCAGCTGAATAAGTTTACCATAAAAAATAGATACCCGTTGCTGAGGATCGACGACTTGTTCGATCAGTTGAAGGGGGCTTCAGTCTTCTCGAAGATAGATCTGAGGTCAGGGTACCATCAGCTTAAGGTCAAGGAGGCGGATATTCATAAGACAGCTTTTAGGACTCGTTATGGTCACCACGAATTTATGGTGATGCCATTTGGGTTGACCAACGCGCCAGCAGCATTTATGGACATGATGAACCAAGTGTTCCAACCCTACTTGGATCAATTTGTTGTGGTGTTTATAGATGATATCTTGGTTTATTCAAGATCGGAAGAGGAGCATGACTCACGTCTGCGAGTGGTTTTGCAGATTCTGAGGGAGAAGCAGCTATATGCCAAATTCAATAAGTGCGAATTTTGGCTAAGTGAAGTTACTTTTCTAGGTCATGTTGTGTCGGCAGAGGGGATTAGGGTTGACCCTCGGAAAATTGAAGCGGTGTTGGATTGGAAGCCACCTAAATCGGTAGCAAAAATTCAGAGTTTTCTTGGTTTGGCCGGGCTTGAAAAGAGAGGTGACCAAATTTGTGGGGAAGTGTTTGACCTGTCAGCAGGTAAAGACGGAACATCAGTTACCATCAGGGTTGTTGCAGCCGGTGAAGATTCCACAATGGAAGTGGGAAAGGATCACAGCGGACTTTGTTAGTGGGCTACCTCTCACGCCTACTAAGAAAGATTCGGTTTGGGTGATTGTTGATCGCTTAACAAAGTCTGCTCACTTCATACCAGTATGGGTCGATTACTCTCTGCAGAAATTGGCTAAGTTATATATAGCGGAGGTAGTGAGGTTGCATGGAGTACCAGTACCAATCATATCGGACAGGGACCCTAGCTTCACATCATGATTCTGGAAGGCATTGCATCAAGCGTTGGGTACGAAGTTGGATTTCAGTACAGAATTCCATCCTCAGACCGATGGATAGTCTGAGCGGGTAATTCAGATCTTGGAGGACATGTTGAGAGGTTGTGTCATTGATTTCAAGGGTAGTTGAGAAGAATTTATACCATTAGCGGAGTTTGCATACAATAACAGCTACCAATCTAGTATTCAGATGGCGCCCTATGAAGCATTGTATGGGAAAAAGTGTCGTACTCCTACCTATTGGACAGAATTAGAGGAATGTCGGATGTTGGGTCTGGAGTTGGTGACCGAGACTGAGAAGAAGGTTGAGTTAATTCGGGCTCGATTAAAAGAAGCGTCGAACAGACAGAAGTCCTATGCTGACCTACAGCGTAAGGACATAGAATTTGTAGTGGGTGACAAGGTTTTCTTGAAGGTGTCGCCATGGAAGAAAGTACTGAGGTTTGGACGGAAAGGTAAATTAAGTCCCAGATTTATCGGACCTTATCAGGTGTTGAAACAAGTGGGACCCGTAGCTTATCAGCTAGAGCTACCTCCTGAGCTAAGCCAGATTCACAATGTGTTTCATGTCTCTATGTTAAGACGCTATCATTCAGATCCATCTCATGTGGTGCCTGTGGAAGAAATCGAGGTAAGACCCGACCTATCCTTTGAAGAGGAGCCAGTGGAGACTTTAGATCGTGATGTCAAAGTGTTGCAAAGGAAGACGGTTCCATTAGTTAAGGTTCTGTGGCGGAATCACAGTTCTGAGGAGGCTACTTGGGAACCGGAGGAAGCAATGCGGCAGCAGTACCCGTACCTATTCTGACCAGGTCATTTCGAGGTCGAAATTTCTTTAAGGGGGTAGAACTGTAACATCCTGAATTAATGGGCCTTTGCATTTGTTATGCAGTTACGTTTAATATGTTAATTAGAATGTTTAAGGGGTTCAGATTGGGCTCCAGGTTGGGCCGAGGCCTTAGTTAAAATTTTCTGTTTGGACACTCCAGTGGAAAGCTTGATAAGATAAGGTTTAAAAGATGTTATCTGTGTTTTAAAATACAAAATGGGCTTGTGGCCCAGTGGCAAAGTGTCGTCACTTAAAGAGTAGGAAAGTGGCGTCAACTGGGGAGGCCCAAACTCAAGTTGCATGAAATCCAATTCTTTTAATTAAAATTTAGCTAATTTTCGGCCTTTAAGTGAGTAGATTGGGATGGCAATGGGCCTTGAAAATAGGGGGAATATATATGTTTGGATAATGTAGATAATATGGCTGATAATGTGGCAGATAAAAGGAAGAAGAGGTGGTGTTATCTGGGCCACTTGTGGATAAGAGATCAGGTAATGATAAGGGAGAAAATTTAGGATTTATCTGCTGGTCACAGTGGTGGCCGAAATTCCAACACTGAGGGAGAGGAGGAATCGGTTTTGGTAAGTTCAAGAGGTGCCAAAATTTCCCTTGACTAGTAGCCTAGTTTTAGTTTTAAAAGGGGGCATTTTCGGTATTTAGGGAGTAGGTGCCGAAATTTAGGTTAAGTAAGGGGGATATCTTTTATTTTTGGCATTTAGGGTTTTATTCTTCCATTCTCTCTTCTTCAATTTCGACATTAGGGTTTCTCTATTCTCCCATTCTCTGCAAAAGCTGAAATCCCTAAGCCTATTCTCTCATCTTCACTTTTATGCAAAAGCCGAAACTTTGAACCTTCTTCTCATCTCCATAGCTGAATACCTCCTATTCCCTTTTGCTGAACTCTTAAACTAAAAGCTGAATCTACATAGATTTCTTCTTATCATCTTCTCTTTTTGATCTTCTCAAAAGCCGAGATCTTCTAGGAGCTGTCGAATTCTCTGTAGAGGTAAGTGTCGACTTGTGCTATTATTTTTGTAATCTTTTTCAGTTTTTGAGACCATAGCCATACGGCTAGTTGGTTGTTAGGCCATCTTTAGTTTGAAGTTTTCACTGATCTCGCGTTTCCTTTTTGGGCGGCATTCCGGGATTTGAAGGAGATCTAATCGCCTAGGTTCCTAAGCCAGAAATCATTAACGTTTGAACCATATTATTATATTTAGGATTTCAAGGTAAGGGGTTCTCTTTAGATTCTCTGTAGATTCACTATCGTAATTGTGATCTTAACCCTATAATATGGATTAACAACCACACGTTGTGATAGTAGCAACTGATAAGGTCTTTTGATGGAATCAAATATCGATCAGGCAAAGGAGGGGATTGGATCTGTTAAACCAATCCCTAAGTTTAAGAAACGAGCGGTGTCAGCAGTTCAGGATTGGCCACCGGGTTGTGGACCGACTTCGGAACAACACCTTAGACAGATAGCAGTCGTATCGACTTCTGATAGTATCGACATACAAAGTTTCGTCTTGTCTGTAATCAGGTGTGTAGATCTTTATCACACTAATTAATCTGTATTATGTATGTTATGGGCTAAAAGCCGGAAAAAGGCTGTATGGACAGTCGCAATACCCGAAAAGGGTTGGCAAGGGATGCCAGGTACGTAATCATAGAAACTTCTCTATGTGTATCGATGTATGTTATAGTCGTGATCTTTTAGGTAGTATATTGTCTGTTTCTGCATGAATGTATGCATGGGATGGGGTTAATATGATGAAGGGGAAGAGCAAGTTAATAGGTCACTTGGTGATCCTTGGTTAAACCACGATTTATAAAATTAGGTTACAAAAGTGATCGGTGGCTAAGCCACGTTAAATTATTCCGAATTGATAGGAATAGGCAGCATGACTTTCGATATGGTGTGTAGCGGTTGGTGGGTTGATTGTAGAAATCCCCGAGTTGTGTTGGCTGGTACGGGCTAGTGTGTAGAGGATGGACTTTTAGGTTGGGTTGGGCCATGTTGCATGTAAATATTTTGTTGCCATTGTGTATGGGCCAAGGCCCATAATGTGTTTGTAGGCCTCAAGCCTTTTATGTGTTTTCAGGATTTGCACACTGAGTCTGGGTGACTCACCCTTTTATTTTCCTGACTTTTCAGATGAGCAGTAGATCGTGGCATGGGAGCCGAGGCGAACTCGAGGGGCTATCAAGTTTTATTTCCATAAATCATTTTTTGGTTTTTCTTTAAGTTTTAATTTTGGGAATGTTTATGTAATAAGGCCCATAGCATAGGTTATCAATTTATATCTGTTAATGTCCTCATTCTTTATAAACTTATGTTCTAAGACTTATTCATAAGAAGAAATAAAGATGGAATTTTCAAACAAATCATTTAAAAAAAACTTTAGAGGTTTTCTATAAATAACACTTATTTAACGAATACCTACTTAAACAAACCGAGATTTCAAATCCCTTCAATGAGAAGTTCTCAACTATTAATCCGTAGCATACCAGATCTGGTCGTGACGTTTGGGCCGGGTTTGGGGTGTTACACTCAAAATCGAGATGTTACATGAAATGTTTGTAGAAAATCTGATTTGTTCGCTAATGCCTTTAACCCTAGACCGATGATGGTTACGGGTTAAGGTTGTTACATGAATGGTCTAAGCTATGTTTTGATCCAAGAAGGTAAAATAATAGCCTATGCTCAAGACAGCTAAAACCACATGAAAGAAATTTTCCGATACATGATCTTGAATTGGCAGCCATTGTGTTTGCACTGAAAATCTAGCGGCATTATCTGTTTGGTGAAAAAAGTCACATATATACTGGTCACAATAGCTTAAAGTATTTGATGTCGCAAAATGATTTGAATTTGAGACAACGCAGGTGGCTTGAACTATTAAAAGATTATGATTTGGTTATTGATTATCATCCAGGAAAATACAATGTGGTTGCAGATGCTCTGAGTAGAAAATCCCTGTTTGTCGTTATCTGATGATGGTTCAAGCATTGCTGAGTTAAAAGTTAGACCAACGTTTTTGCAGCAGATTTCTGAAGCTCAGAAAAGTGATGATGAACTATGAGCTAAACGGGTACATTGTGAGTTAAATTCTAATTCAAAATTTTAGATTGGGTTTGATCATTGTTCATTATTCATAGGCAGAATATGTGTACCGAGGAAGTCAGAACTTGTACAGAAGATTATGAACGAAGCTCATAATAGTACTATGTCTATTCATCCTGGTAGTAATAAAATGTATAATGATTTGAAAAAGATGTACTGGTGGCTGGGAATGAAATGAGATATTTTTGAATCTGTATCTAAATGTTTGATATGTCAGCAAGTAAAAGCTGAATATCAGGTACCATCGGGATTTTTACAGCCAATTACGATACCAGAGTGGAAATGGGAAAGAATTACTGTGGATTTTGTATAGGGATTACCCTTGTATCCAAAGAAGAAAGATGTCATTTGGGTAATTATTGATCAGTTGACAAAGTCTGCACAGTTTATTTCGGTACGTATGGATTTTTCTTTGGATAGATTGGCTGAATTATATGTTTCTAAGATTGTCAGATTGCATGGAATGCCGGTCTCCATTATTTCAGACAGAGATCCTTGGTTTACATCCCGATTCTGGAATAAACTGCAAGAAGCCTTGGGTATACAGTTACATTTCAGTACTGCATTCCATTCTCAAACAGATGGACAAACCGAACGTGTTATACAGATTTTAGAAGATATGTTTTGGTGTTTTGTACTAGAATTTGAAGGTAATTGGGAAAAATATTTTCCTTTGATTGAATTTGCCTACAATTACAGCTATCAGTCTAGCATTAAAATGGCACCGTATGAGGCTTTGTATGGCCAGAAATGTAAAAATCCATTGTATTGGACAGAGCTTAGTGAGAAAAAGATACACGGAGTTGATTTGATCAGTGAAACGGAAGAAAAAGTAAAGGTAATTCAGGACAGTTTAAAAGCAGCCTCTGATCATCAAAACTCCTATGCTGATCTTAAATGAAAAGAAATAGAATTTTAGGTCGGCGACAAGGTATTCTTGAAAGTATCACCTTGGAATAAAGTTCTCCAGTTTGGCCATAAAGGAAAATTGAGTCCACGCTTCATTGGGCCATATGAAATCACAGAAACAATTAGACCTGTTGCATATCGATTAGCCTTACCACCAGAACTTGATCGGATTCATAATGTTTTTCATGTGTCTATGTTGCGACGGTATCGATTGGATCCTTCACATGTTATTTCTTCGTCAGAGGTAGAGATTCAATTTGATATGACATACAGTGAAGAACCGATCAAAATCTTGGCACGTGAAACAAAAGAGTTAAGCAATAAAAATATGGCTTTAGTAAAAATTCTTTGACAACGACATGGTATAGAAGAGGCTACCTGGAAACCGAAGGATACCATGAGAAAGCAATACCCGAATATTTTTACTGGTAAGATTTTTGAGGACAAAAAGTTTTAAGGGGAGAGAGTTGTAACAACCCATTATCAATGAAATCGGAATAATGGTTTCGGGACCACAAATCTGAGTCAGAAAGAAAAATTATTTTAATATTATTGCATGGTTTGCATTATGATATGAATGTCATATGAAAATTCTGATAAGAAAATTTTACCGATTATGTGCTTAATTACGGAAAGGACCAAATTGCATAAAATACAAAAGTTGAATTCTAGTCGCTAGAAGGATCAAATAGCTATGGGATTCAAAACTTAAGGTCCTTATTTGATAATTAAACCATTAAAGAAAAGTTAAGGGTTAAATTTTGATTAGATTTGGAATAAGGATTAAATTGCATGAATTTTATTTTCCGAGCGTAGGGACGAAATTGGAATTTATGAAAAGTTAAGGGCAAAATGGTAATTTTTCCTAGAGTGTAATTTGAACTCAATTGAATATGAAACATGATAAACTGATGATTAAATTCATTTATATAGATCCGGACAACTCAAATTCGAAGCTAGATCGAGGAAAAGAAAAAGTTTCGGATTAGTAGATTTTTATATACACGAAAAAGTGTCGAGGTAAGTTCGTGTAAACTATACATGTTAATATGGTTGAATTGAATGTTCCTTTGTGAATGAATGTAGCATGAGTTGAATTATATAAAAGTTATAAATACATGAAATGATTACATGATCAGAAATGTTCATAAGGAGTTAAGTTCCGTTTGAATAATGAAATTCGATGGATACGTGTGATTTCCCGTATTTGAATGTGATTCTGCATATGTTGCAGACAGGATTTAGCTCGGACGAGTAATCTTGATATAGTCCTCTCGAGTATACTGATATATATATTTCCTGCGAGCATCCTGATTGGTAGTGATTTAGCATGTGTTGCGCACTACTGTAGCTCCGTGTGAGCATCCTGTTACATGACTCGATCGGTTGTGATACAGCATATAATGCGGACACAAACGCAGCTCCATGTGAGCGTCATGATATAAGCTCTTATGAGCTTCCTGACATGGCTTGCTTGAACTCTCTGTTACCTTATTCGGTGCTCCCTGATATTAACTCTTCGGAGTTATCTATTAGGCTCTATGAGCTCTCTGAATAAAACTCTTATGAGTTTCCTGTTTAGCCCGGATAAGTGTCCTGTTACATGACTCATATGAGCATCCTGGTATATGGCTCGAGAGTGTGCTCTCTGATTACGTGCCCTAATGGGTACCTCTGATTATGAGTTGACGGTTTATAGATTTGTACACATTGACTGTACTACCTGAGTATCCATCGAAATTTCAATGATTCAACGGATGAACTCCTAAAATTGTCAAATTATTGGAAAGCATGTTATTGTATACTTATTTTAATGAATGTAATTGGTAAGTTTATTTCCTATTATAGAAACTTACTAAGCATTAAGTGCTTACTAGGTTTTATTTTCTCTATTTTTATAGTGCTCAAAAGCTCGCGAAGGTTGGAGACCGGTTGGAGCAACATCACACTATCCATTAGCTTGTTTTGGTATAAATAGTAAACTTATTTTGGTATAATGGCATGTATAGGTTAACTTGGCCTTCGTTGGTTTGTAAATGTTGTTTGTAATCTAGCCATTGGAATGGCTAGTAAATGGTTTGTTTTGACATATTTATAAGGTTATCTCATGATAAGTAGTCATGTGACAAGTATGCTTAATATAGAGGTTTAAAAAGGGTAAGAAAATAAACATGATTGCATGTGATGGAATACCATGTTAGTTGTTAGAATTGACTTTATTTATAATGCTTGAATTGGTTGGCATATACTTGTAAGTTTTGGTGTAGGTAGATGACAAGTTTTGGCATATACTTGTAAATAAATTGACCACAGGGCCTAGCACGCGGGCGTGTGGCAGGCCGTGTGACACAAGTCAGAGAGTTACATGGGGTTGGACATGGCTTACAGCACGGGCGTGTCCATTTACTACACAGGCGTGTGTGCCTTGTATCTAGGAAAATTTTTGAAATTTCACGAAAAGTTCTCTAAGTTCCTGATTTAGTCCCATTCGATTCCAAGGTTTTTTTGGGCCTCGAAGGTCCATTCAAGGGACAATATAATTAGTTTCGAAATTGAATAGTAATTAACATGAATTATCTGTAATTGGGTTGCAAAATTCGGTAATACTCTATAACCCTATTCCCAAGTAGTAATAGTATCTAGAGGCAACATTTCTAACCATTCCTTTGCTTTTCCTCCCAAATAAAATAGAATCAATAAAAGACATATTTTCATATTCGAAACTCCCACATATACTACAATGTTACATAGATGTTCAAATCGTAGAATAAATTCTACTGGGTATTTTGCTTCAACATTGCAAAATTGCAAATAAGACGATACCCATGTTATCAAAGCCAGGTTTATCTCAAAATGTGAACTGTTAATCTGCAGAGTAGTGATACTAGAATGAAGTTGATTTCTATCAAATAACATTTAATCGAATAGTGAAGTCATACTGCAAATTAAAAAAAACACTAAAAACACATAGAATCCTAATTATCTACAACTAATAATCCTAGGTATCTACCACTATCATACTCAAAGCCATTGAACAAAATAAAAGAATTTAATTAATGCACAAAAACAAATAAAATAACTGAGTAAAACATTGTAACAAAAAAAAAAAGATAAAACAACGCACAAAAGAAAGTAAAATGTTGTATCTATAATTTTAGATGTTACTACTTATCTCCCTAACATGCATGCAAATATAAACAAAAATTCAACCATTACACACAAAATCTCCTCGATAACAGTGCCAACAACTTGATCATACCTCGACATATGTACACTGAGCTAAGAAAATTACAAATAAATAAAGTAAAATGTGGTGTTCTGCAAGTGTCACAGGTCTACTTGTAATATGTTTGTGTTTCAATGGAACATGAAGTATTCTAAGAACTTAACCTAAAGGAGATTGGATGATATAATGAATTAATAGTGATAAATCATGCAATTAAAGAGTCTAGTTAGCTAATGGCTAAATAGACTAGTATGACAATCGCTTAAATTGCAATTTAAAGGTTGAATTGAACTAAATTATAAACTAAAGAATTAAATTGTAAAAATTAAAAATTCACATGAAAATCAAAGAATAAAAGAGTAGTTGATTAATATCCATTTCTCTAATTAATCCTCAATTTACGGCCCTAAATTGTTCAATTTATTAATTAGTTCAATTTTACCTCTCGATAACTAATTTACCCAATTAGGCTATTTATTCCAAATTATCTCTTGATCTCACTAGACTAAATAGGGACGATTGAATACATGCTCAACATGGTCTCCTCTCAATCTAATTTATCTAATTATTCACCTAGAGTCGTTCTATGTTTATTCAATTTAGTCCAAATTTTTACAATTTAGTCCCTAAGTTAAGCAATTGTCTCTTGCAAACTCGTTAAGTGCTAAAAAGACTTTAATTTGCCACAACAAATTTTTAACAATTTGTTCATCCTCCATTGAATACTAGACAATTTGTTAAGAAATTGTCTCTTACGAGTGTTGATATGACTATACACTATTGAACCTCTGCTTATCTTGCACAAAGTCAACAAACTTTGGGTGCTCAACCCACCCAGCAAAGAAATGAAATGACCAACCTCTAGGCATGTTGACTTCTGACCTTAAGGAAAGAATAAGGGGTCTATGATCAGATTTAATCTTTGGGAGATAGGTAACCTATAACAACCCATTTTTAGTGAAATCGAAACAGTTGTTTCGGGACCACAAATCTGAGTCGGGAAGAAAATTTATTTTAATATTATTTCCTTGTGATAGGAATGTTATATGAAAATTCTGATAAGAATATTTTACTGATTATGTGTTTAATTAGGGAAAGGACCAAATTGCATAGAATGCAAAAGTTGAATTCTAATAGCTAGAAGGATCAAATAGCCATGGAATTCAAAACTTGAAGTCCTTATATGGAAATTAGACCATTAAAGAAAAGTTAATAGATATTTTTGATGAATCATCCATGGAAAATTAGAAAAAAGCAAGGACTAAATTGGAAAGTGGAAAATTTAATGGAAGATAATTAATTAAATAGAAATAATATCATCGTATATCATCTTCATCCCCAAAAATTCTATGGAAACCCTAGGAGAGAGAAAAGAAACTAATCAAGCTTAATTAGGTATGATTTCTTGTCTCATTTTTAGTAATTTTATAGTTTTTGAGATCGGGATAGCTTAATCTATATATTTTAGGGATTAATTTGAAATGTTATCAAAGTATAGAAGTTTTTCCATGGATGAATATACTGAAATTGTGAAATTTATGGTAGATAATGAAGGTTGTTGATAAAGTGAATTTTGATGAAAATATAATTTAGGGATTAAATTGTATAGATGTAAAAGTTATGGAAAAATTTTGAATTTTTGTGAAATACATGTGCTGTAAAAGTTATATGAAAATTTTGGTTAGGCTCGGAATAAGGATTAAATTGCATGAATTTCATTTTCCGAGCTTAGGGACGAAATCGTCATTTGTGAAAAGTATGGGGCAAAATAGTAATTTTTCCTAAGATGTGAATTGAATTAAATTAAGTATGAAATGGATTAAATTGATGTTAAATTTATTTATATAGATCTTGAAAGACCTAATACTGAGTTGGATCGAGGAAAGCAAAAAGTTTCGGATTAGTAGATTTTGTGTATGAACAAGTATCGAGATAAGTTCGTGTAACAAAATTTTTTACATTCTTATGTTTGAATTGAATGTTGTATATGTGAATTATGATTTTTTTATATAAATGAAAAATGGTATACCCAAGAATTGTTAAGGATAGGTTGATCCTACATTTGTTGTAGACACAACTTAGCTCTTATGAGTATCCCGATTAAAGGCTCTTCATGAGCTTCCCTTTAAATTGGCTCTTTGTGAGCTTCTCGATAGTGCTCGCTTGAACTTCCTGATATTGGCTATCCGGAGCTTCCCGATAAGGTTCTTTGTGAACTTCCTAATTATGGCTCTTATGAGCTTCCAGTTATATAGCCCGGATGAGCTTCCTGATAGACTCTTTATGAGCTTCCCGAAATGGCTCTGTATGAGTTTCTGTTACAAGGCTCGAGAGTGTGCTTCCTGATTATATGCCCTAATTGGGTACCCCTAGAAATGAATTGATGAATTATAGTAGTGTACACTAAAGTGTACTATATGAGCGTATCCATCGATATTTCTAATAAATTCAACGGGTAAAGTTCTGATATGGCTGAACTAAATTTGAAATGATTTGTCATCAAAGTATACATGTAATATGGAGTAATATTATGGAAATCATATGAATATGAAAGACATTAAATGATGAGCTCATCCATGTTCTTGGTATTATGTGAATTATTTGACTAACATGATTTGTGAAGTTGTGTTTTAGGCTATAAGCCAAATTATTTGGATGCATTATTGTATACTTAACTTAAATGTAAGTATATGGTAAGTTAAATTCTTGTTATACGAACTTACTAAGCATTAAATGCTTCCTAGGTTTCTTTTTCTCTGTTTTATAGTGCCCGGAAGCTTGTAAAGGTTGGAGATCAGTCGGAGTATCATCACACTATCCTCCAGCTTGTTTTGGTATAAATAGAAAACTTACTTTGACATAATGGCATGTATAAGCTAATTTTACCAATGATGATATATAAATGGATGTTTGTAATCTAGCCACTGGAATGGCTAGTAATGGTATATTTTGGTATGATAATATAAAATTATATCATGTTTAATACATACATGTATAAGGTTTGGTTAAATTGAATTAGAGTAAATATAAATCATCACAAGAAGGTAAGCTTGATCATGAATATGTGACTATTTTCTATATATAGATATATATATATATATATATATTAATGATGTTTTCTTGATTAATATTACTTGATTGATTGGAAAATATATGCAAATGTTGTTGTAGGTTGAAGGTTAAATTTCGGTGAGAACTAGGGCTAGTGTAACATCCTAGAATTAGGAGTTCTGCATTTTGTGCTATTCTATGTGTTTAGCTCGCTTAGCTTGTTATTTAGGTGTGTTTGGGGGTCCTGGGGAGGCTCAGGTTCGAGTCAGAGCTTTGGAAAAAATTTTATTTTTAGGGCACTTAAGAGGGAGAGCTAGTGGAAGTAGGCCTTAAGGATATTTATTTGTGTTTGATTATAAAAAGTGGGCGTGAGGTGGAGTGGATGTGGCGTCACTGGTAGAGCAAGGGGGAAAGGAGTTCGAATCCCATCTGCTGCATTGTGGAGCTTTAATTTTTATGCTCAAGGAGGGGAAGAGGTGGCATTCGGCTAGGACTCTACCTAGATGGTTGTTGAACGGGTCAAAGGTTTCCAAATGGATGGAGGAGAGGAGCTTGGGGAGTTTGAATTGGTCAATCAATTCAAAATGGGAGATGGAGAGTGAATGGAGGAGAAAAACAAGGGATTTGGAGAGGATGGATGAGAGTTGGCCGAATGTGGGAGTTGTGGGGGGAGAATTTCGGCTATGTGATGTAGTTGGCTAGGGAATTTTGGCATATTGGTGTGAGATAGCAAAACTGAACCATTTAGAGTGATGTGCCAAATTCTATAGTATCTTTAGCTTTTCTATTTGACTATTTGGTGTTTTACTCTTAAGGCATTTCATGTTACTCGTTGTTGTGCTTGTGCCGAATCTCTCAAACTTTCCTCTCCATCTTTTCTTTTCATTGGTGTGATAGCCGAATTTCGACTCTTCTCCTACTTCTTTTGGTTCTTTCTTTTCTTTTTAGCACCTCTATTTCTTTCTTCTCTTGACCGAACCATTTTCTTCCACACCCTTCCATTTTCTTTGACTCCCTATACCTTAGCCGAATCACTCTTCTCCTACACCCTTTTCTTCATAGCTGAACCTCAGCTTGCCCACTTGCTTTTCTTTTCGTTTTGTTTCTTCTTGTTCTATTCTTCTACCGAAACTTACTTCTCATCATTCTCTCTTTTTGCATCTTCTTCTATACCATTCACCATTAGCCGATCATTTGGTGGACTGAAGCTTGAGGGTTCGTTGGTTGCCGAATCGTATCTTTCCATTCAATTCATCATTGGTGTTAAGTGTCGAATCTCCTATTTGGGTTTCTTTCGAATATTAGACCGAACCTCTGTCTCTCTCGCAACTCATCTCTGATTCGAGGATGAATCGGTGGTTGTGCAGTTCCTCATTTATTAAGGTAAGGAGTTCTCTTTTATTCGATTTCATTCCTCTTTCTCCTTTCATTTTACTCTGCCATAACCAAGCCTCCCTATTAGATAATCACCAATCCTCATTGTATTACGATCTCTGGTCGAGATTTTCTTCATGGATGCGAGTGCTAGCCAATCTAAGGGGGTAGCGTTAAAGGAGCCTGAGGGGAATGGACTCGTAGTCTCTACTCCCAAGTTCAAACGACGTGTGGGGTCGGCGGTTCGAGACTTTCCACCGGGTTGTGGTAGAGAGCCGACATCCATTTGGGATAGGCAGATAGTGGTTATTCTCGCTAGTGAGAGTAGCGACGATCAGGAGTGTTTAGTCCTTCGCGTAGTCAGGTGTGTATTCTCACACCTTCTTTTGTGGTTTTGTAATAAATATGTGTATTGTTTAAAAGCTGAAATATTTGTAACGGCAGTTGAGATACCCTTGAGGGTAATGCTGGAGATACCAGGTTAGTAACCTTTATGAATATGCCGTTTAAATAACTTTGCGTGAATATATGTATGCTCCAATTATCCGATGTACATTGATTTATGTTTGTATTCATTACATTATGATAATATCTGCATGGGATGGGGATATGATATTGATGAAAAGGGACAGTGTATTTCGGTGGCTCTGCCACATATTTCGGTGACCCTGTCACATTATTTTGGTGACCCTGACACATTTTTCGATGACCCTGTCACATTATTTCGGTGGCTCTGACACATATTTCAGTGACTTTGTCACAATTTCGGCTTTGAGCAGCATGACTGTCAGCATGACTGCCAATGAGGTGTGTAGCGGATGGAGGGTTGATTGTAGAAATCCCCACAGGTGTGTTAGGTTGGATACGGAGTGGTGTGTAGTGGATGGAATACTAGGCTGGGCTGGGTTGCATTGCATTCAGTATCTGATATGCCATGTTTTAGGGTTACGGCCCAATTTGATCAGTATGGGCTTCGGCCAAATTTGTTACCATGAGGGTTAAGGCCCAATTTGCTTCTGTGGGCTTAGGCCCAGATTTCGTTCTTAAGGGGAATTGCACATTGAGTTCTCGTAACTCACCCCTCTGCTTAATTTTTTTTTGCAGGTAACCCCTAGATCGAGGATTTGGAGCCGAGGTAGACTCTGTGGTAGCCATGCGTTACTTCTTTCGTAAACTCCGTTTTTCTTTACTTTAAACTTATTTTAAATTTGGAAATTTGTTATGTAATAAGGCCTCCAGCATTTTAATTTGGTTTTCGTTTTTATACAGTTATTAGCTAATATGAATTGATCAATACAGGGTTTTCCTAAAAACGAAAACAACAGTTTTCCAAAACATTAACAACCGGGTCGCAAGCAATAAATAATTAAACTCGAGATTTTCTTAGAATTACAAATATTGTTTTTAAATGTGTAACATCCCGAAATTGGGCCTAGTAGAATTGGGCCGATTGGGCCATGGGCTTTAGGAAAAATTTGTGTGTCATCTAGTTACTTGTGTTAGCTCGGGTAGTATTGTTTGTGTGCTTAGCATAGTCTTATGAAGGTTTGATTTTATTTAGAAAGCTAGAATAAATTTTAGTATGGTTTATTTAATGAAGTGGATTAAGTGAGCTTAGCACTTAAGTTAATTTAAGTGTTAATTAAAGCACATGAGGAATTAGTGGCAAAGTGGTTATGATGTTTGAACTTATAGCTTGAGGTTAGAGGTTCGAGTAGTATGTTTAGTTTTTTTTGAAAGTTTATTTTTGTGTTTTAGCATTAATGGCCGGTCAACCTATGTTTATGATAGGTTGGACTTCCATCTTTTGGTAAGTTGAAAATTTGTTATGGAAAGCTTGAAGTTAGGGATAAGAATCTTGAGTTTATGGTATAATGAGGGGACAAAGGCATGGAAGGTGGAGGATGTTTTGGAAAGAAATCCTATGCCTTAGTGCATGTATGTGGACGGCATGTAAGGCTAGGGGGAGTGGCCGAATTTTTGGTAGGTAGCTTGGGGGGAATGTTGACCAATCTTTGTTTTGTGCATCTTTTTGGTGTTTGTTCCTCTCAAAAAGCTCTCGTCTTTGGCCGAATGTCTAGGGTACTTTTGGTGCAAAAATTCTTGATGACAACTTCATTTTGTTGGAAACAAAATACCACTTTCTTTCTCTCATTTGTCTTTTTGAACCAAACTACATTTTTGTATCTTGTGCATTTTCTTCTTTGGTAAAATTGTGTTGACCGAATATCATTTCTTCCATCTCTCTTTTTCTTCCTTTGATCAATTCTTTTTCACTCTCTTTTCAACCTTTATCAAAACCAAAAAACCATTCTTTTTTTCTCTAAACTTTGGCCGAATCTCCTACACCATCATCCATCATTTCTTCTTTTCTTCTCAAAAACCGAAGCCCCTATTTCCCTTTCTTCTCAATAATTTCTTTATTAGCCGAATATACTCCTTTGGGTGTGCCGAAACTCTCTTCTTCCATTTAGAAGTATCTTGGCCGAATATTGAAGGGAAGTGAAGCAGATTCGCGTACCGGTTGCCGTAGTTAGTACTCGAAGGCGATTAGGAGCAAGAAATCTAAGGTGGCCGAGTGACTTTTCAGGATTTAGGACTATCGTTGGTGACAGGTGTGTACATACACACCTTATAACTATTTAATGTGCTAAGTGTTATATGTATGCTTAATCGGATTGTGTAGATTCGGATGTAATACCATCATGGTATAAACAAGGATTCGGGTAAGTCTTTGTTGTTAAGAGCTTTCTTATGATGCTTTTGGGAAGCATG
Organism: Gossypium australe; assembly: GCA_005393395.2. Taxonomy (NCBI): domain Eukaryota; kingdom Viridiplantae; phylum Streptophyta; class Magnoliopsida; order Malvales; family Malvaceae; genus Gossypium; species Gossypium australe. Next base: position 131,069,937 of record CM016626.1, on the reverse strand, counting down.
GCATATTTGGTATATGTGGCTTATAAATGATTATTGATAAATCCTATGTATGTTGATAAATGAGCAAGTTGGCATAATTTTGTTAAATATCATTGATTGATGTAGGTTTTATGAGTGGAGGGGGCAGTGATATTCGTGTCGACGGACACCAGTGTTTTGGTAACACAATGTGACTACGGTCACCAGAGGTTTGGTACCTCCAGAGGTTTGGCACCTCATAGCGTCTTGTCCCTGTGGTTAACACCACCGTGGGTTGGCCCCACATTTGAGATATGGGATCGATGCCAGTGATTTGGTATCACACGATGGGTTGGCCCCATCATTCGAATTGTGTCTTCGGACACCAGAGATTTGGTATCTCCAGTGATTTGGTATCACATCTGTGACTTTGAGTCACCAGTGGTTTGGTACCACACGGGGTAGCGAAAGGCGTTTGGATGGCTAGGTTGGGTGCATATTAAACTTGTGCATGTTAATTGGTTATGACTTGTGTATGTGTTGCACTAAACCGGGGAAGGGTTACACATTGAGTCTTGGTGACTCACCTTCTCCTTTAATTTTTCAGGTGACTTGTAGATCGCGGATAAGGAGCCGGAAGAACTCGAGGTGGCCATGCAGTGAACATTTGGATTAAATGATTTATGAACTACTTTTATTTTATTGTTGGTTTATTTTGCTTAAATTGTAATAAGGCCTCCTAGGATTATATTTTGGTTATTTTATCTGTTTTGGATAATTTGTTTAACAACTTAATGACTTGAAAATGGATACACATGTTTTCTCAAAATCAAACGTGAAATGTTTTATTGTACCAGCGGGTACATCTGAAATCGGCAACAACTTGACTTTATGTATTTTTAATCAACACTAAGTTTTTGTTTTCTTCATTACCAAAAATGTTTTCAACAAAAATTTTAAATCTGCTTAAAGGGATTTTACAAAAATAACTTTTCTCCGTGACATACCAAATTCGGTCGTAATGTTTGGGCTGGGTTTGGGGTGTTACAAATTGGTATCAGAGCCCAGTTCAAAGCTCGGCTGTGGGGGCCCAAGGCCCAAAAATGTTTTGGTAGGTTTTTTTTGAAATATTTTGGGTTTGAACAGCATGGCACCGAGTCTCCGGCACTGATCCGCCCAGGTAAGTACTTCTCATTTCTTTGTGAATTATTATTGGTAGAAGGGTAGGTATGGAACGTAGTTAGTGTGATAGGTGTTGAACCTTAGGACTAGATACCCCAAACAAAGACATAAGACTTTAAAAGCCTAATTAAACCAACCTACGACCAAGTCGCCGAGTTAGGGTGTGGTAACCTTAGTGCGCATGTCTAGGATAGGATCCGGAAGAGCTTGGTACTTAAGCAGTCCTCGTGACTCACCTCCTCTTCGCAGGAATCCTACCTGGTGCGTAGCTTCGGTTCACCCTAACCAAGAGGACTCGATCATAGGCTAAACACATTAAATAAAACCCGAAAGGGATTAACCCTGTTTTATGAAACCTCTAAGTTTTTATAATACTCCTTTCAATAATAGCAAAAATTTACTTTTAGAAAATTTTCAAAATATTCTTCAACTTACAAAAATTACCGAAATGCCTCTAGTACGAAAATGCCCTTGGTTTCTAAAATTACCGTATTACCCCGATTTCAATAAACTTCTCTTACTTTGCAAAAGTACCCAAATTGTTGTATTTCAAAATAATACCCTGACTTCTGAAATTTACAAAATTACCCCTGATTGACAAAATTACCAAAATACCCCTGGTTTTCAAAATTCTGTCATATCTTCAAATTGAGAAATTATCGAAAATACTCCTCAGTTTTAGAAATTACAAAATGTTTTGATTTACTAAAGTTTTCAAAATTTCTTCGGTTTATTACAAAAATACCCCTGTAGGAAAATGACGAAAATACCCCTGGGTTAGAAACGGACAGAAATGGCCGAAGAGTGAATAGGTATGAAAGGTATTAGGGAATGTAACACCCCTTACCCGAGACCATTATCAGAGTCGAGCACGAGGTATTACTAAACTTAACTATAGAATTTTTTTTTTTGACTTATATATATATATATACCCAAAAACCAAATCAACCAAAACCACAACCAAACATGATAATCAAACCAAAATATAAATTCCAAGATTTAACAAGATATACAAGCCATTTTCGCATGGCTTTACATATATATATACAACTTTAACCGTATTGAAAGAGTAGTATAGCCTATACATGCCATAAATTTCTAGTTCAGCTTTTAAACACCGAAAGCAGTCGATAGTGTGATAAACTTCGCTAACGATCCCCGAGCCTGCAACTAGCCTCCAAAATCTATGAATATAGGTAAAAATACACACATAGGGTAAGCTATCATAGCTTAGTAAGTCATAAGCAAATAATAACTCAATAACAATAATAATCGAATAAAACATAACCAAACCATACTTGTAAATTCAAATATCCACCACATGTAACTAAACATGAAATAAGTTTTGTCCAGACAAGCATCCGTTTGACCGAACACACTATCATAATACATTTATACAATTCACATTACGTTAGTCATAATTTCACATTCAATTACCTTATAGACAAATGCACATAAACTTTGGCACGAATATGAATTTCGCATTTCCATATCATACATATATTATATCATTAAACCGGATATAACCCATCATATGCTTAAACATATGGTTTCATTCACTTAATTCATAGCTTAACTTAATTCAAATATTACCTCAATGACATTGATAATTTATTACGGTATAAACAATCCATACTTATGAAATTTACCAAACATTTATCTACACCTAAATTTTAACATTTCCAAACACACATGGATCATTAATATGTTTAATATCCCATAGACCTTATTTTTGCCCATATATATATATATATATATATATATATCACTATAACCACGTTAAAGGTTCACATTTGAAATACCTACTAATCGAAGGCACATAAATCTTTTATATAATATAAATTTTACATTTCAATTTATTCCTCATGTAACATTAGGCCGAATATAAGCTCAAAAATCAAACATTAATATCACATATTTATGCATTAATCCATATGTAGCTTTTCCTATACACATTCACTACCATTAACGTCATTTTTAACTTGTATCACATATCAATAATCAACTTACCTTATTTCTAAAAGGGAAATAAATTGTTACATACCTGTTCACTTTAACTCATTTAGCACATTTGATTATTTTTACCGTTGCTCACGTAAAATTTACTAGGCATAAAGCATAATGTAATAACCGGCACCGAGCCTGCTAGACAGTAAATTTGATATAATTTACCAACATAAAGCCTGCTATTATACACCAAATCATTTTATAACCTTATTAAATCACATAGTACATTTTGATCATCTTAGTCGAATACCACCAAAATAGGTATACAACTTACTCCATACAATCGAAAGTACATATATTTATATAAGTAATTCCACATGTCCGAATGTATATCCATAAAATCTCCATATGGCCGAACTGATTTATGTACAAATACTCATACATCCATTGAATTTTAATGTTGCAAGTAAACAACATCAAATCATATCCACCTATCCAAAATATCGAATACACAAACACATTATCTATCAACTTACTTAATCAATAAACATCACATATAATTTGTACTTAAGTCAATACATACCTTATGGCCAAAAATCAAATTCACTTGAATAAGCTTAAGCTTGTTCATTTGCCACCACAATTCAATCATTCCGTAAGCATAAGCTCGTATTATATACCGGTATACAAACCTGCTAGGCATGAGCCTGAATCACACACCGGCACTAAGCCTACTAGACCCAAGGTCTGATAATCATTCATCGGCAATAAGCCTACTAGACCCAAGGTCTGTTAATCATTCACCGGCAAAAGCCTGCTAGACCCAAGGTCTGATAATCATTCACCGGCAAAAGCCTGCTAGATCCAAGGTCTGATAATCATTCACCGGCAATAAGCCTGCTAGGCATAAAGCCCGATAAATTCACCAGCCCAAGGCTGCTAGGCTCATAGCCTGAGTAGTAATACTTTAAATTTTCTCCCTGAATCATTTCATATATCGAATCTTTTACGCATTTCGAACTCATTATACGAACATTCGATAGCACATATCACACAAATAATTAACCGAAAGGCATAAAGCCCGATAAATTCACCAGCCCAAGGCTTGCTAGGCTCATAGCCTGAGTAGTAATACTTTAAATTTTCTCCCCTGAATCATTTCATATATCGAATCTTTTACGCATTTCGAACTCATTATACGAACATTCGATAGCACATATCACACAAATAACTTAACCGAATCAATTTTATACTTAGCTAAATTCGGCTAATTCACATATAATTACAAAAATTCCAAATTTCAGCATATGCTAATTTACGAAAATAATATACGTAATTATTTACTTAGAGATTTACCTAACACTTTCATTTACCTTTATTAGGTATTTTGGTCCTTGAAGAAATGAAAAATGATAACTCACACACCAGTGCTTGGTAAATAAATCCTTTCCTCAACCACATAAACATATATATATATATAATATAAATATATTTTCACTATCCATATTTTCTATGCCTCAATAAAACATCTATTAATTAGTTCATGCTCCCCATTTTAACCCACCGTATTCGGTACCATCAATACATATATATACTAAATTAATTATTCAATACCACCACCTATTTCCAAGATCCATATTTAAATACTACTACTCAATCCATAAATATTTATCCAGCCCTATGCTACCGAATTTCATACATAAATCAACCACACATTCGGCTGTTATAAACATTTAATCCCAATCCACATCACATTCGGCAATTAAAGAAAAACCGGATTTCCATATGCTTATTTCAACTAATCAAGAGATATACATATTTACATGCATATAATAAACCCCACTCATCTAGTCTATTTTAATATTCCCATGTATCATTCGGCAACAACTATTATACATAATATTTATATATATATTTTATATATAAATCCTCATTTTCAATTTCCAGCATCAATCACATTCCATTTCACGTATAACTATACCTTGATACATATACAATTATTTAATCCACCCAATTAATTCAAGCTTACATATAATTATGCATTTTTATTTCATTTCGAATATAATAAAATATTTCCATGCCTTACTCGGCTTTATACAATTAAGTTATTATTTCACTTTAGCATATACAATTCCACATTGAATAAAATTTGTATCATCCCAATTGCTTATAACTTACCTGGAATTCGAAATTCAAACGTCTCGGCTATTCGTTCACTTTGGCCTTCCCCCGATCTAGTTCCTTTTCTTTTTGGTCACGGTCTAAGAAATATCAAATAACATTTGTTCAATGTATTTCCAATTGATTTAACTCAATTCAAGTCAATTGCAAGGTTTTTAATCCTTACGAGATACACTTGTAATTACACACTCGATTCAATTTAGTTCCTTACCTACCATTCACAAACAATTTTGCTATTTTACAATTCAATTTCCCCATTGCCGAATACCCATATTAAAAAAAGAATTCATACAATTCAATCTTTAATACAATTAAGCCATTCCATCCATGTTTACAACATTGTTTAATTGCAATTTAAATCCCTAAACAAAAAAAAATCACTAACTTTTCATTAAATTGACTAATTCCCTTAATAGCCGAACCTTATACCTCACTAATTTCATAAAACCATTCGGTCAAGCCATTTAGCTTCCAACCGATTGTTCCAAATATCCCAGCCATAACACATACCTATTTTCCTTAATTAACAAGTTAATATACTAACCAAGATCAAGATTTTCTTCATCAAACATGAATAAGACATGGTTCTTGCTAATGATCGAATCTAGGGGAAGCTTTAGGCTCAAAATTTTTCATATACAAATGATAGCATTCAAGATTTCTAACAAACCATGTACAAATCTATCAAAAATTAGCTTGATTCCTTACCTTAAGAACACATGCATAGTCCGGCCATGGAGTTTTAAAATTTCACTTCTTTTTTCTACTCTTTGTTTCGTGAGAGTGAGGAAGATGAGTGAAAAAATAGAAAAAAAAATAATAAGAACATGTATATATATATATATATATATATATATATATATTTATCTTCTTTTATTATACCTTAACCATTACTATTTTTAATATTCATTAAAATCCCACTCACCTAAATTAATCATTTTTCACATATTTTCTATCATTGCCGTCCACTTCCCAAAAACATTTGGGTTATTTGACATGCATATCCCTTGCTTTACAAGGTACCTAAATTAGCCCCTTTAATTAGTTAATGTCACTTCCATATTCTATCAAGTAAATCCTTTTTTAATTCAAACATATCAACCATCAAATTCACACAATCACACACACATAGCACATAATATACATATATATCTATAACATGACCGAATTTAAATAGGCTTAAAACATCAATCATAACTGGTTCATTATGTACTTATCAAACACCTATTAACTAAACCATACATTCATACCATATCATCAAAATTATGCTAACACATAACTATTAAATTCTTGGTTCATTCTCCATGGCCGAATATCAAACAATTTGTAACCATTATTTAGATTTAATATCATAGCCAAACACCTTCATTAATCACATATTCTTAACATTTTTCACCTTCATTAATCACATATGTCTTTAACATTTTTTTTTTTTTAGCTTCTATATTCTCCTTTCCTTGCTTATTCGGTTGAAGATAAGGAAGAAAAAAAATGAACATTTATGTGGCTTTGTTTTATTATAATAAGTTTTAATATTTTATTTATTATTATGATAATAAACTTAACATATAAAATAATCATATAAATGCATTATCAAAACATGTTGTCATCCACTACTCTTGTAATTATAAATTTAACATGTAAAATAAACATATAATGCATTGTAAAAACATGTTGCCGTCCACTACTCTTGAAAAAGGGTAATTTGCAACATAAAACCTCCTCATTATAAAAACACATTAATTTAACCACTCAATCAAGAAAATGACTACTTTCACCACTTATGCACTTTAGTCCCCCTTTTTTTTAAAAAAAAAAAAACCGAACACACAAACGGACAAGTTTGCCTACGAAATTTTAACACGTGCTCAAACATATATAATTAACACGCAAAATAATAGAAATATTTTTCTAACTCGGACTCGTGGTCCCGAAACCACCGTTCCGATTAGGGTCAAATTCGGACTGTTACAGGGAATGGATGTGTTTTTCGGTGTGAATTAGGATAGAGGACTTAAAACTTTGATTGATCGAAAGAATCTTTATTAAACTCTTCATAAAATTTCTTCACGGATAACCAAGTGAAACATGTACTAATCCATAAAAATTTCCTAATCAGATTAAAACGCGATAGTTAGAATGAGCTCTAGAGGACATGGCTGTATCGGAACCCATTAGGTCGGGTTAGGGATCGAAAAATGAGGTACCACTGCCGCCACCACCCCCAACCTTTGGAGCTGGGGAGCAGGATCAGACGGGAGATGAAGCAGTGTCACAAGCGATGCTGCGGGTTCTGGAAAGAGTAGCTGGAATGGGTGGAGGTGGAGGAGCTCGGAAGTCAATACCTGAACGACTTCGAGCTAACGGAGCTGAATTTTTCCGAGGTGTGTCCGGTGTAGCGCCCAATACGCCTGAGTATTGGCTGGAATCGACTGAAAGAATCATGGATGAGATAGATCTGATGAACGAGGAGAAGCTGAAAGGAGCGGTGTCGCTTCTCAAGGATGAGTCATATCGATGGTGGCTCACGGTTCGGGATGGTGCTACGGCGGATGATCTTACTTGGGAGTATTTCAAAACTGCTTATCAGAAGAAGTATGTGGGCACTAGCTACATTGATGCACAGAGGAAAGCTTTTCTGGGGTTGGTACAAGGAAATAAGTCTGTGTCGGAGTATGAAGCGGAATTCTTGAGGCTGAGCCGCTATGCTCAGGGTATAGTGTCAACGGAGCATGATCGTTGCGTCCGCTTTGAAGACGAACTTAGGGATGAGTTAAGGTTGCTGATTGCTCCACAGCAGGAGCGTGAGTTTGCTGTCTTGGTGGAAAAGGCTAAGGTAGCCGAAAGGGTCAAGGAGTCCGTGAGACAGAGTTACGACCGGAAAAAGCATAAAAGAGGATATGGATCATCTGGGTCGGACGAAGATTCTCAAAAAAGGGTTAGGCAGAGTGGGCCGAATCAGTCTGGGAGGCCTGTTACTGCTAATCAGGGTCCAGCACGGTGTAACCGATGTGGGAAGTTTCATTGGGGCCAATGTTGGACCGGAGAAAAAGGATTTTTCGAGTGTGGTTTGCTGGATCATTGTGTGAGAGACTGTCCACGTAAACAAGCCAGGAATCAGTCTGAAGGTCAAGGTCATGCTCAGTTCAGAAAGGAGGGACCGCCACCGCAGAAGGGTCGTGATAATGGTAGAGGTGGTAATGGCTCTGTTCGAGGTCGCAGAGCAGCTGGCAGAGGTGTTGGCAACACTGAGGCTAGGCAGCCTGGTTTGGTGTATGATGTGAGGCGTCATGAGGAGGACGACGCACCGGACGTCTTCACCAGTATGTTCTTGATCATTGGATTTCTATATACCGCTTTGATTGTTAGTAGTGTTATTAAGATCAGAGTGCGCAGCAAGAGCGTAGTGTGGTGAGTTAGACTGTACGATTGATCGTTAGTAAGTAATTTCGAGGACGAAATTATTTTTAAGGAGGGTAGGCGTAACATCCCGAAATTGGGCCTAGTAGAATTGGGCCGATTGGGCCATGGCTTTAGGAAAAATTTATGTGTCATCTAGTTACTTGTTAGCTTAGTATTGTTTGTGTGCTTAGCATAGTCTTATGAAGGTTTGATTTTATTTAGAAAGCTAGAATAAATTTTAGTATGGTTTATTTAATGAAGTGGATTAAGTGAGCTTAGCACTTAAGTTTATTTAAGTGTTAATTAAAGCACATGAGGAATTAGTGGCAAAGTGGTTATGGTGTTTGAACTTATAGCTTGAGGTTAGAGGTCGAGTAGTTGTTTAGTTTTTTTGAAAGTTATTTTTGTGTTTTAGCATTAATGGCCGGTCCCTTTAGGTTGGACTTCCATCTTTTTTTGAAAATTTGTTATGGAAAGCTTGAAGTTAGGGATAAGAATCTTGAGTTTATGGTATAATGAGGGGACAAAGGCATGGAAGGTGGAGGATGTTTTGGAAAGAATCCTATGCCTTAGTGCATGTATGTGGACGGCATGTAAGGCTAGGGGAGTGGCCGAATTTTTGGTAGGTAGCTTGGGGGGGAATGTTGACCATCTTTTGTTTTGTGCATCTTTTTGGTGTTTTTTTTCCTCTCCAAAAAGCTCTCACCTTTGGCCGAATGTCTAGGGTACTTTTGGTGCAAAAATTTTTTGATGACAACTTCATTTTGTTGGAAACAAAATACCACTTCTTTCTCTCATTTGTCTTTTTGAACCAAACTACATTTTTGTATCTTGTGCATTTTCTTTTGGTAAAATTGTGTTGACCGAATATCATTTCTTCCATCTCTCTTTTTCTTCCTTTGATCAATTCTTTTTCACTCTCTTTTCAACCTTTATCAACCAAAAACCATTCTTTTTTCTCTAAACTTTGGCCGAATCTCCTACACCATCATCTTCCATCTATTCTTTTCTTTTCTTCTCAAAACCGAAGCCCCTATTTCCCTTTCTTCTCAATAATTTCTTTATTAGCCGAATATACTCCTTTGGGTGTGCCAAAACTCTATTCTTCCATTTAAAATTATCTTGGCCGAATATTGAAGGGAAGTGAAGCAGATTCGCATACCAGTTGCCGTAGTTAGTACTCGAAGGCGATTAGGAGCAAGAAATCTAAGGTGGCCGAGTGACTTTTCGGGATTTAGGACTATCGTTGGTGACAGGTGTGTACATACACACCTTATAACTATTTAATGTGCTAAGTGTTATATGTATGCTTAATCGGATTGTGTAGATTCGGATGTAATACCATCATGGTATAAACAAGGATTCGGGTAAGTCTTTGTTGTTAAGAGCTTTCTTATGATGCTTTTGGGAAGCATGGCATATTGGTATATGTGGCTTATAAAGATTATTGATAAATCCTATGTATGTTGATAAATGAGCAAGTTGGCATAATTTTGTTAAATATCATTGATTGATGTGGGTTTTATGAGTGGAGGGGGCAGTGATATTCGTGTCGACGGACACCAGTGTTTTGGTAACACATTGTGACTACGGTCACCAGAGGTTTGGTACCTCCAGAGGTTTGGCACCTCATAGCGTCTCGTCCCTGTGGTTAACACCACCGTGGGTTGGCCCCACATTTGAGATATGGGATCGACGCCAGTGATTTGGTATCACACGATGGGTTGGCCCCATCATTCGAATTGTGTCTTCGGACACCAGAGATTTGGTATCTCCAGTGATTTGGTATCACATCTGTGACTTTGAGTCACCAATGGTTTGGCACCACCAGTGGTTTGGTACCACACGGGGTAGAGAAAGGCGTTTGGATGGCTAGGTTGGGTGCATATTAAACTTGTGCATATTAATTGGTTATGACTTGTGTATGTGTTGCACTAAACCGGGGAAGGGTTACACATTGAGTCTTGGTGACTCACCTTCTCCTTTAATTTTTCAGGTGACTCGTAGATCGCGGATAAGGAGCCGGAAGAACTCGAGGTGGCCATGCAGTGAACATTTGGATTAAATGATTTATTAACTACTTTTATTTTATTGTTGGTTTATTTTGCTTAAATTGTAATAAGGCCTCCTAGGATTATATTTTGGTTATTTTATCTGTTTTGGATAATTTGTTTAACAACTTAATGACTTGAAAATGGATACACATGTTTTCTCAAAATCAAACGTGAAATGTTTTATTGTACCAGCGGGTACATCTGAAATCGGTAACAACTTGACTGTATGTATTTTTAATCAACACTAAGTTTTTGTTTTCTTCATTACCAAAAATGTTTTCAACAAAAATTTTAAATCTGCTTAAAGGGATTTTACAAAAATAACTTTTCTCCGTGACATACCAAATTCGGTCGTAATGTTTGGGCCGGGTTTGGGGTGTTACAAAATGTCACGTTTCTGATAAACCGTAAAAGCAACATATTTTAATCCCACATTTAGTATGCTCTTGGATGATTTAAGCCTCGATTGATATAAAAAGGTGCTCTTAATCCTATCTTTTCATGTCTTATACTCAGGAAAGCTCCCGAGGATAAAAAGAATGAGAAACGGGCTTAAAACGGGCCAAATGGGACAATTCAAGAAATTGACACGGCCTGGACTTCAAGCCACACGGCCGTGCCTCATGGATAAGCTAGAACATGGCCTGACCATGATTCACACGGTCGTGCCTCCATAAACAGACCCGAACATGGCCTGAAGTCGACCCACACGGGCGTGTGCCATGGCCGTGTCCCTGTCACTGGAAAGAGCAATTTCATCCGAGAAAGGATACTTGGAGGCAAAGAAAAACATTCTGAAGCCTATTCAAACACCTTAGTAGGAATTCTACTTAAATTAGGATACTTAGGGGCCAAGCAAGGCATTACAAAGTCTATATAAACACCCAAGGGGGCAACTTGAAAGGGGAGTTCGGTAGAAGCCGAAACGGACGTCGAGCTAGGCCTAGAAGCCAATCCAGAAAGGTCAGAATTGTGGGAATCACTCGAAGTTAGCCAGTTGATCCATCCCAAGAAGTCGAAATTCTACACAAGACGGCGGATTTCTCCTTCAATTCCTTCAGGGAGTTTTAGGGATTTCTTATGTTTTGTTTTATCTTTTCTCTTGAGATGTTTACTTTATTTGTTATGAACTAAACCCCTCAAATACCTGAAGGGGATGAAACCTAGATGAATCTTGTTATCGTTGCCTGGATTATATGATAAGTACCTAGTTTGTTCTTAATTATGTGTGCTTAATTCTTGAGTTAATATTTCGCGGATATTGATTCACTGTTCGATAGGTACACTTGCCTTTAATCGTTGTCAGAGTTAGTTTCCAGGTTTGATCATTCGTTTTATAAATTTTAAAGCTCTGATTTCAGCGATCAAGTTTTTGGTACCGTTGCCGGGGAACTAAAATATTAAGAACGCTTTATTTTTATTACTTTAGCCATTTTTTTATTATTATTGTAATTTATTTTCATTATTTTTTTATTTTTCATTATTATTTTTTTTACTTTGCTAATTTTCTTTTATATTTGGTAGATAATTTTAGTTTAAAAGAGATGGCACTGAGTAATTATCAGTGGCAATTCATGAGGACAGAGCCAAGAAAAGAAGCCAGTGTTTTCAACCTCGACGTTGTCACCAGGTCACCTAACCAACTAGAGATGATGAATAAAAAGATTGATGGTTTGTGTAGTCTCTCGCAGGTATGCCCAGTAATGCAATATGACTCGAATCTAAAAGGCGTGGCGAATCCTGAGTACCCACCCTACGGATATGGCATGGAGAACGAACAAGTCCAATATATGGGTAAGTATTCTAGACCTCAAAATAATTTTTATAATGACACTTATAATGCAGGTTGGAGATACCATCCCAATTTCTCGTGGGATGATCAAAATAGCCAAAGACCAGAACATCCTCCAGATCTTCAACAACCACCTCAGCAACAGGAAGAGGAGTCGAACCTTGAAGAGATGCTGACAAAATTCATGGCAGCCACGGAAAACCATTTCCAAGAAACTGAGAGAACACTTAAAGATCGACAAGCATCAATTGAAAAACTTACTAAGTCTGTTAGGGAAGTCACTAATGCAGTTAGTCAACTTGCAAAGTTAATGGCAGAATGATCGTAAGGGCGTCTACCAAATAGTACCGAGATTAACCCGAAGGAGCAAACCCAAGCCATAACAGCGCGTGATAGTATAGGGTTATATGAACCCAACTCATTACAAGGAAACGAGGTAGAGGAAGGTAAAGTAGAGGTAACATAGGAAAGGCCAAAACCGGTAATCAAAGAGTAACAACCTCGCATACCATATCCCGATGAAATAAAGAAAGACCACACAGAGGAAGAATTCGGTGAACTCACACTTCGTGTAGACGATGAAACAATCACTCTTCAAGCTTTTGACCCAACAAAGACATCGAGTAATAAAGGTACAAACATTAATTTTATTGATAACCATTTGGTTCAACCTTCTTTACAGGAAGCATCACGAAATCACCTAGCTGAGCTAGATCATAGACCTCGTGCCAACAAAGAAGAATTATATGAGGAACGAAGCCTTAGGGTTGACAAACTAGAAGAGTGGAAAACACAATTTAAAGAAGAACCGGAACCACACGAAGTGAAACCGAATGAATCCCCGGACGAGCTGATAGGAACAACAAATCACTTTAAAATAGGGGATCGGGTATTTTTAAATAAAGAAGACCCTCGAATCACCAATTCAAACCTCAAGATAAATGAAGAAATCACTTTTGAGGTACTTAATGTCTTCCTATATGGCACAGTCGAGGTAAGCAAGCCTAAATTCAACACTTTTGAGGTAAACACTACTCGGCTTGAACTATATATCCATAACCGAATTGATCGCATGAGAAAGGATTTCCACCTCCTCAAACCACCATGACCATACGAATGAGAGGTAAAGTCTAGCTTAAGACTATAAACGAGCGCCACTCGGGAGGCAACCCGAGCACTAACCCTATTTATTTTTACATTTTTTATTTTTTATTTTTTTCTCTTCTTCTTCTTTAGCACCGAACTAACCAAGAAAGTAGATTTCCAGACCACACGGCCTTGCACACGGGCGTGCCCGTGGCTGTGTGGAAGCCAGGGGATGATCCATGGGCGTGCTAGTAGCCGCGTACGACAGAGAAAAATTTCTTTTCCCAAACACGGGCGACGATAATATCCCATGCCCGTGCTGACCTCCCGTGCAAGGTTACTGACATGTTAAACATGGGATAAACACAGCCATGCCTTCTGACCGTGCCTACATACTGACTTGCCAAACACGGACGGAACACGCCCGTGCTGTCTAAACGTGCCAACATTCCGACTTGACGAACACAGGAGGAGCACGCCCATTTTGAATGACCGTGTGAAGAAAGACACGGGTGTGCGACTATACCCACGATCGTAGCCAGACACCTGAACGCGCTAAAAATTCAAAATCCCAAAACACGGGCTACATCTCTATTTAAACCTCCTTCTTCCTTTTTCTTTTCTAGATGTCTTTCATTTTCCATTATTTATTTTTATTTTTACTTTATTTTATTATTTTCTTCTTATTCTTTATGACATTTAGATTTAGCTTAGGATTTAATAAAAGCAGAACGACTGCTTCGAGGATTCAATTTCAAACAGTTAGAGGCACTTCCCCACGTTTACCTCCAATCCTATCCAAATCTCTTCAATGACTTCATCCAAAATTCAGGAAGTTTTAATTCTCTCCCCATCTTATGATTTGATGATTATATTGCTATTATATCTTTGTACATTGAGGACAACGTACATCTTAAGTGTGTGGGGGGGTTAATTATAGTATTATCTGAAAATCCCTGAATTATGCCTTGATCTTAAAGTAAGTTTCTCATATTATGATTAGAATGAAAATTCCTTTGATTCATGATTTTTATTGATATGTTTTGGATTAAGTCATTGATAATTATGCATTGATGATTAAATTTGAAGGATACTAGGGAATCAAGCATGATAAGTCTATTTTTCAGAATTAAATTTTTTTAGGTTGTCTACCTGAATCTGAATGATATCTTGAAGTTCGAAATTTACAAGGTTGACATCAACAACCCATAATTTCTGTGAGCTTTTGAGCCTTTTAGAGCATATATTCTTTTTCGTGCTCATTTTTTTGATTATGAGTGTGTCAATATTGAACTGTTATTCTAGAACTTGCCTTGATTATACATGTCGAGACCACATCTATGATTTGATATACAGAGATGATAAAGGCACTTAGGATTTAACCCACTTACACCACTAAAAGGCCTACCTTCATAAATTAACCCCTAGTGAACCCCATTTAATCCTAACAACCCTTTCTATTGACTCACCCACTAATTTTAACCCAAAACCCATTGTATTTGTTATCACAATTCCTTTTTAACTACCCTTATTGTCGAGATTCGATTTTGAACAGTTTTCCTAACTATGTTCTATATTTCAGTTGTAAAAGTTCTTCTTATTATTATAATAATTTGTTCTTAAAAAAAACAAAGTATATTCATTATTAGTTAGGTGAGCTTATGCATGTAAATTTCAAGTCTTAAAGAAAAAGCCCGTATTAGAGTATTAGTATTACAAATTTTCATTTGATGCAATTACTTATCATTAGTTCGTATTTCTAGTTAGGTAATTTGTTAGGTCAATCTCGATTCTAACCTTCTAATTCAGCCTTTATCCATACCCTTAACCTAAGCCCCGTTACAACCCTGTTAAAGACCTTTTGATTTGTGTATCATCTCATTTTACAGTGGTGGAGATTTGATTTTCATGCAAGCCTATGGGATTAACTTTTCATGTTCGACTTATTGAGTGCTTAATTTTGAACCTTAAACACTTTGAGTGATTTGAGTGAATCGTTAGTGAGGATGTCAACTCTTGACAATTTTGAATCAGAGGTAATTATTCAAGTAAGGGGAAACACCTATGCTTTCATACTATAAAAACTATGACTTAGATTGTTTGAATCTTTAAGACTCTTCGAGTTGAATTACCCATGTATGAATTATCTTTGAATTATGATGAAACATTATTGATAGGCATTATGAATCATGGAAAGTTTGTCTTAATTGTAAGTTGAGAATTTTGCTTGAGGACAAGCAAAAGATTAAGTGTGGGGGTATTTGATAAACCATAAAAGTAACATATTTTAATCCCACATTTAGTATGCTTTTGGATGATTTAAGCCTCAATTGATATAAAAAGGTGCTCTTAATCCTTTCTTTTCATGTCTTATACTCAGGAAAGCACTCGAGGATAAAAAGAATGAGAAACGGGCTTAAAATAGGCCAATTCACGAAATCGACACGGCCTGGACTTCAAGCCACACGGCCGTGCCTCATGGATCAGCTAGAACACGGCCTGACCACGATTCACACGGCCGTGCCTCCATAAACAGACCCGAACACGGCCTGAAGTTGACCCACACGGGCGTGTGCCATGGCTGTGTCCCTGTCGCTGGAAAGAGCAATTTCATTCGGGAAAGAATACTTAGAGGCAAAGAAACACATTCCGAAGCCTATTCAAACACCATAGTAGGAATTCTACTTAAATTAGGATACTTAGGGGCCAAGCAAGGCATCACAAAGTCTATATAAACACCCAAGGGGACAACTCGAAAGGGGAGTTCGGCAGAAGCCGAAACGGGCGTCGAGCTAGGCCTAGAAGCCAAGCCGGAAAGGTCAGAATTGTGGGAATCACTCGAAGTTAGCCAGTTGATCCATCCCAAGAAGCCGAAATTCTACTCAAGACGGCGGATTTCTCCTTCAATTCCTTCAGGGAGTTTTAGGGATTTCTTATGTTTTGTTTTATCTTTTCTCTTGAGATGTTTACTTTATTTGTTATGAACAAAACCCCTCAGATACCTAAAGGGGATGAAACCTAGATGAATCTTGTTATCGTTTCCTGAATTATATTATAAATACTTAGTTTGTTCTTAATTATGTATGCTTAATTCTTGAGTTAATATTTCGCGGATACCGATTCAAGTTTGATGTGCTTAGGTGGAGGAG
Source organism: Gossypium australe (assembly GCA_005393395.2). Classification (NCBI taxonomy): domain Eukaryota; kingdom Viridiplantae; phylum Streptophyta; class Magnoliopsida; order Malvales; family Malvaceae; genus Gossypium; species Gossypium australe. Next base: position 131,053,186 of record CM016626.1, on the reverse strand, counting down.
GAATAGACCCTGCTTAAGAGTAGATCTAGCATAATTAAGCGGAGTTGATCGCACGCCTAGAGATAGGGTGACGAGATTTTTCCGGATTAGGGTGAAACCTAATATGGGAATCTATAGATCGATTTACTGCTATTCTAGGGGGTTATTATAAGAGAACGAGTGTTCCACTAATTAACCTAGGGTTAGACGTTATTGCCTCGAGAGAGGGTTTAATATACGTTAAGGAGTCCTACGGATCAAACTAAGTGAATAAATCATATGGTTCAGTGTTAGATAACAAGTGAAGTCTACGTGGATTCTTCCTGAGGGTACCGTCGTGATCAACTGAGTTTTTCTTCTAGTTATTTCCCAATTCATTCTTTTTGTCTTTGCGTCTTTGCTTAGTAGTCGTTAATTTAGATTAAAGCAACTTCACTTTATTTTAGGCTAAATAATAAAAAGAAAGTTAGTATTAGAACTTTCAGTTCCTTTGGGTTTGACAATCCGGTCTTGCCTAAGCTATACTACTGTTCGATAGGTACACTTGCCTTTAATCGTTGTCAGTGTTAGTTTCTAGGTTTGATCATTCGTTTTATAAATTTTAAAGTTTTGATTTCAGCGATCAGTTTCTGAAACCCACTAGTTTCGGTTTTTCGTATCTCAAAACAAGTTTTCGGTAGCTAGTATTATTAACTACATTTTGCAAGAAAACCATTAAGTCAATTCTATTTTTTTTAAATGGAACCAAAAACCCAAAATTTTTAAACAATCGCAAAGTTCTTTAACAACCATTCCATGTGACATGCCAGATTCGGTCGTAACGTCTAGGCTGGGTTTGGGGTGTTACAGCTAGGAAATGGCCTTATATTGTCCACACGGGTAGACACACGGGCGTATTTCTTGATCGTGTGTGACAAACAACCTGGCATATGGGTATGTGGTTTTGTCATGTGTCCCCTGTATCCTAAAATTTAGAAAAGGACATGTGTCTCAGCCGTGTGAAACTTGCACTTAATTTTTGAAAATTAAATTGACCACATAGCCTAGCACACGAGCGTGTGACAAACCGTGTGCCACAAGTCAGGGTGTTACACGGGTAAGGACATGAGCCAGAACACGGCCGTGTGCTTCACATCTAATGCCCACACGGCTAGAGACATGGGCATGTCACATGGCCGTGTGAGCCACACGGCGTACCCACACAGGCGTGTGACCCCTGTATATAAGAAAAATTTTGGAATTTTGCGAATTTTTTTTAGAGTTTTCTATTTAGTCCCAACTTTATTCTAATGTTTAAATTAGGCATGGATGGTCCATTCAAGGGACAATATGATTAATTTTGGATATAAAATCTAAATGACATGAATTATATGAAATCACTCTGTATAACCCTGTTTTGGCGACTGGTACGGGTAAGGGGTGTTATATAACCAAACTATTAGGAAAAAATTTCACTCATGCATCATTCCCTAATGCACGATTTAATCTATCAAAAAGCCCACCTCTGTACCATGTAAAAGGAGGGCCCCTAAACCCCCAATTCGTGCAGCTCATCTGTGTCCACAAACTCACCAAATAGGGGGCATCTCTTCCTATTAAAAAGTCCACCTTTTTTCACTAGGAGATAGGATTGTATTGAAATCCCCAATCGCTATCCAAGGAACTTGCTCCAAAGGAATAGAAAAAATCAAATCCTTCCACAGACACTTTTGCTTTTATCGATCAGGACTACCATAAACAAAAGGAGATGAAAATCGACATCGAGGAAGAGCAAGAATTTACCCGAATCAGAACAAATTGAGGATGATTCCGCACCACCTCAACCTGAATTGATTCCTCCCAACCAACCCAAATACCTCCAGAATATCCAATTACTTCGACTCAGCGAGAGCACTAAAAACCCAACTTTGCAATAATAGTGCTTGCTTTGGCTCCACTAACCCTAGGTTCAAGCAAGTTGATGTTATATAGCTTATACTCTACATTATATTAGCAAAAAAACATGGTGGAATTTAACGCTAGCACAACCCTAACAATTTTAAGAAAAAATTGAAAATTTCATATCTAAAATAACAGAAAAAAGGTCCTACCATTACTATTGAGCTATTAGAGCGCCATCCAACCAAGTGTTGGTCTACCCTAGAGTCTTCTTCCTAGCTCCATAGGCCAATTGAGAGTATATGAGCCCCACCACCACTTTCATTGACTCAACTAGAGGCACTCGAGAGCTCCCAGTAGACTTAAAACGACTCTCTTGCCCTCGTAAAGGATTATTAATTTTTTCCCAACCCGAGCAACAACAATTTTGCCTCCAAATGCTTGACCTTTGGCGCTGAAGCTACCAACACCAAAATCCTCCGAAATCCTGTCATCAAACACTAGAAGATTTTGTATACACATTTTCTTTAAGATAATTATTGTATGCCTCCCGAGGTCCAAAACATCTTCGGTCATCGAAACTCCAACCTTTTTCAGACCCTCGAAGGTTAGGTTGAAATGGGCAGTAATCCTTTCATGAAGACCAGAAGATGTAAGAATTTCATTGGCGAAAGCATTCTTATCTGGCACAGAAATAGAAGAAGGAGGACCGAGGCAAACAACAATAGCAGCTTGAGCTACTTGAACCTGGACTTTTGTATCTTGGGCCAGTAAACTAGAACCCACATTGGCGCGCTTAAGGCATCGAATTGCTACAACCACGGGCTTCACTAAAGACCCTTGACCTAGTCCACTTACTTGCATTTGTTTTTTATTTGGACCATTCACTTATTTTCCAATCCAAACCAGTCCTGAAACATCTCCCCCAACATCTAATCCTTTGTTTAACACATTAGACCTACAATGCCTAGTCTGGCTCATCTTTTTAGAAGGCCCCATTCTTTCCCGATAAAGGCCAACACTCGACCGATCCCTTTCAGTCAAATCACCCTTAGATAGGCCCTACAAAATATCCTTACCATTGCTTCTGGATCCCATGCAACTCTCCTTCCCCAAAACAGTAGCATCCTCCTTCGTTTCTAGTTGAGTCAACTCATTAAAATGAGATCCTAAAAAACTTCTCCCGGGATGTTCTTTCCACCCTTATGTGGCTCCTTTGGTTGCCTTCTAACTTTTTGCTCCACCAGTTTCTAGGGTTCATATGATCCTACTTCCTCCACCGTGTCAGCATCTACGATTGCCATATCCGATGTCGAGCCTTTCCCTTTGGATTAGGCACAACCTCTTCCGCCTATGTGCATACTTCCTTAAAATGGTCGTAACACCCACAAGAGAAACAAACCACCTACGGAGACTCATACTCAATGTGTTGGAGATTTTCATTTATCAAGACTTGAGAAGTCAACGATTTTTCTAGGTCGACATAAATAACCATATGATTTGCCACAATTTATTGTGGCAAATTAGTCTTTTCGACACTTGACAAGCTTGCTTTCTAGTCATTTTATATTTATTTATTGCATTTTCATTTTTATTAGGTCAGATCTATTTTATTGCAAAATAAATATTTTTACGCATTTTCTGGTGTTTTAATAACCCATGCGGACAACTCGAGCCTCAAGAATGACTACTAGGCTATTTTAGTGTGTAGGATGCCAATTTAAGCCCAAGAATACAAAGGACGATACAGTGTCACAGCACCAATATGCAACATTGCAACATCGATCATCGAAGCATCTAGGGGTGAAAAAGGGCCAATGTCATGACGTGGGACCTTGATGTCGCAACATCGCAACAATTTCAAGGAAAGATGTGGCTATTTTTCTTGGACAACAATTTTGGATTATTTTCTTAATTTGACCTTAAGTATTTAATAGCATATTTTATTAATTAGAATCAAAGTGTATCTAGGATTGTGTGGGCACCAAGCAACATTTAGCCTATATAAGTCACCTTATGGTCTCTTGAGACTGGGTTAGACTTAGTGAGACGTTAGACCTAGACTTAGACAATTTTATTTTACTTTTTTTATTCAGTTTTATTTTTGAGTTCGCTTAGTTGGAACTTTTCTATTTCGATGTGAAGACAATTGTGAGCGGAGATTGTTCTGGAAACATGCTTCAATTATTTATCAATGAGCATTTTCTTTTCTTTACTCTTTTATTCTGTTATTTATATTCTGTTAGCCTGATCAACTAATGTTTGTATGAATATTGGGATAAAATCATGTGCTTTATTTATATCTAGCATGTTTCGATTATGGAAATGTTTAATTAACTAAGTAGTTTAATGAGTGTATGTTGCATAGTTAGCGGATTCACAAGGGTTTCTCATTTGAATTAGTTGGTATAATTTCATGTATGATTAAACCCTAGGAAGTAATATAGGTAAATAGTGTAACATTCTAAATTTATGGGCCTATGCATTTAGTGTAGGGATAACTTTAATAGGTTAATTTAAGTGATAGGGGTCCAAATTGGGCTCAGGATTAGGCTAAGGCCTTGATTAAATTATTAGCTTGGGCATTAAGGAATTAAAAAGGTGGTAATAATGCTTAAAATGAAAACATGGTCTTGTGGCCCAACAATAAGTGGCACTATAAGGGAATTAGAAGTGACGCCACACACAAGGGATTTAGGGGCCCAAAATTTAAGTGTAATGAAGCCCAGATCTTTTAATTTAAGTGAGTTAAATTTGGCATTAGGGTCAGTAAGAGGTGGACGGCTACAAGGCTATAAAATAGGAAAAATTATGTGGATTTTTAAGTGATAATATCATAGATAAAAAGGAGAAAAGTTAGGAGCTTATCTTCAAAGGAAGTGTTGGCCGAAAATCCACCACCTAGAGGAGTGTAAAATTCGGCTACTGCATGGCATAGAGGGTGCCGAAATTCTCCTCTCTTCTAGCTTAAATTTTAAGGGCGTTTTCGGTATTAAGCAGTAGGTGTCAAAAATCTATAAATAGGGGGGCTAGCTCCTTGTTTCTGACATTGAAAACCCTAAAATCCTCTCCCTTAGTGCCGAAATTCCCTAGCCTCTCCCTCTCCAAATTTCTTTCTTCAACTACTTCAAAAGCCGAAACTTCTCCCCACTTTCTTTTCCCTTGTGCCGATTTCTCTAAAAAGTTGAAGCATCCATCATTTTTTCTTTTATTCATCTTATTTGAGGAATTGTTCTATACTTCCGGCATTTAAATCTTCCATTGGCATCGTCGAATCCTCTCCCTAGTGCTAGCCGAATCCCCTAAGCTAAGGTAAGGTCGATTTTTGATTAGTTCTCATAATCTATTTTAGAAAGGCAAAAGCTGAAAGCTAATAGTTAATGTTTTATGATGGGCGGCAATTCAGGATTTGAAGGAAGCTTAGTCGACTAGATCTAAAAGCCGAAAATCATAAGTCTCCAATTTCGGGATTTTAAGGTAAGAAGATTATCCCTAGATTTTTATTAAATTCGTTCAATATATATATGATTTTAACTCTATAAGGAGGATTAACGATTAAATATTGTTATAGTAGCTCTGATAAGGATTTGATGGAATTAAATATGGATCAGGAAAAAGAAAGAATCCCTAAGTTTAAGAAATGAGCAGTATCTGCTGTTCGGGATTGGCCAATTGGTTGTGGACTGGCTTCTGAACAACACCTTAGGTAGATAGCAGTTGTGTCGACTAAGGATAGCGTCGATATAAAAAGCCTCGTTTTATCGGTAATCAGGTGTGTAGATCTCTAACACACTACTAATAAACTTGTATATATTTCTATTTATGTATGTTATGGGCTAAAAGCCGGAATGTGGCTGTATAGACAGTCGAATGGAACCCTAAAAGGGTTAGGCAAAGATACCAGGTACGTAAACATAGAACTCCCTATGTGTATCGAAAAATATATAAGTCTGCATGATGTTTTCTTTATGTATGTATGCATGGGGTGGGAATGATGATATTGAAGGGGAAGTGTATGATAGGTCACTTAGTGATCGGTGGTAGAAATCCCACATAATTTAAATGTAAGGTCACATAGTGATCGGTGGCTATGCCACGTTTAATGATTCCTACTTAATAGGAATAGGCAGTATGGCTGTCGTTTTGGTGTGTAGCAGATGGAGGGTTGATTGTAGAAATCCCCAAGGTGTGATGGTTGGTACGGGTTGGTGTGTAGACGATGGAAACCTAGGATGGGTTGGGTTATTCATTCTTTATTATTTATTATGTAATTATGATTGATGCATTCCTGTATGGGCTAGGGCCCATAATGTGTTTGTGGGCTCAGGTCGATGTGTTTTTTGAGATTTATACACTGAGTCTTTGTGACTCACGCTTTCCTTTTCTCTACTCTTCCAGATGAACAGTAGATCGTGGACATGGGAGCCGAGAGGGACTCGAGGGGCCATCAAGTTCTATTTCTACAAGTTATTTTCTTTTGGGATTTCTTTAAGTTTACTTTATTTCATTGTTATTTCGAGAATATTTATGTAATAAGGCCCCTAGTTTTGATTCAACTAAGTCGTTTTCAATGTTAAGCAACTTATGAATTTATGATAAGGTTTGTTATACTTTTAATAATAATAATACAAAGGATTCCATATTTTTAAAATACCACCTATTTATCCAAATAATGTTCAATTGACTTATGATTTCCATAACATACAAAGCAAAAGTTTTCAAAGTACAAGCCATGACATGCCAGATCTGGTCGAAACGCATGGCCCGAGTTTGGGGTGTTACAAATAGATAAAGAGAAGGGGTTAGTAAATCATGGATTTTTCCTGGTCGGGGAAGTGAGGCCGAGAGGTAAGTGTGCACTGATAGATTAGTTAGGTAGTAGAGGCTGAGAGGTAATACTATCTAATAAATAATTAATCATTAAAACTCAAGTTGTCCTGTTAATTTCAACCATTGAAGTAAGTTAATCTTCTACATGTTAATCGGACATAAGCTAAAGCTCACACCGTTGACACTAGGAATATGAAATTCTATTAGGTTAATTTAGGGTAATTATTTAATTAGTTTAATTAATATTTCAATATGGATTCACACTACTAATTTGTAAATTGATTAGATTAGTAATTATTCTCTATAGTTAATTTAATAATAAATTTCTCCAGTTTTTAATCCCTTGGGTACGATTCTCGAAATACGTACTGGTGTTTCGTTGCAACACAAAAACAAAACTATATTACAATTTAACTTGTTCTCTTGTAGATACCACACTTAATTTTATATATTAATTTGCATGATTTTTACTCTAAACGTTCGCACATTTGGAGGCGGTCACCATACAAGCATATTGACCTCTCATTTTGTTGTTCAAATTAAATTTAGTTTCACAACCTTTCCTACCATTCTGCCAATTTCCCAGAGTATCTTATTTTTGTACATATGGCTTAGGAGGCTTGGAAATCTAATCCAGGTCATCACAATACTTGGGTATGGTTGCACAGGATTGAACTCCATTGCCCAAGGTTGTACAGTTAGATATTGGCCATAAATAATCCATGGGCCTTGGGAGAGAACCTTCTCATAATCCTCTAAGTTCTAGAATTTCACCAGGAAATAGTCGTTCTCGATATCTATCAATTGGAATGGCATGGAAGGCTTCCATAGACCATAAATCCAACTTTAGAGTGCCGCAAAACCTATGCTTTGCCCCAATAAATTGAGCACCACTGAAGTAGACATATCTTTGATTAAAAGTTGGTTGCTCCTGGCCAAAAACTCAATCGAAGGAATGTCGTTAACAAATGACCTTTTGATATCATCATCAAGCAATACAAAATCATCATCCACTTCAAGACTAGTCACTTCACTCACCCCTTTTCGATTTGGATAGCCTTTACCCAAAAGCTTCTCTTTCCAAGATAAGGTTTGCACCAGAGTCAAATCAACAACATCTCCAGATTCGAACTTGATTTCGGATCCTTAAACCATACCTTCTTAGTGTTACGGTCTCCTGTAGGACATGAAACACCCCCATCACCTTCACAAAGAGAACTCAACATCTGTAACATCCTGAATTTTTGGGCCTATGCGTTTAATGGGTGGATATGTTTAATGTGTTAATTTAAGTGTTAGGGGTCCAAATTGGGCTCAGGATTAGGTAGAGGCCTTGATTAAAATTATCTGTTTGGGCATTATAGGGTTTAAAAGGTAGTATCTATGTTTAAAATACCAAAGTGGGCTTGTGGCCCAATCTTAGGAGGTGACGCCACACAAGGGAGTAAGGGGCCCAAATTTAAGTTTCATGGAGCCCAATTCTTTTAATTTAAGATAGCTAATTTTAAGCATTAGGGATAGGTGGAGTGGATGGCAACAAGGCTATAATTTAGGAAAATTTTAATGTTTTAGTTTGTGGATAATAAGCTGATAAAGGAGGGAGGAGTTGGAGCTAATTAAGTCTCTTTTGGATGAGTTAGTAGATTAAGATAAAGGAGAAAATATAGGATTTATCTGCAAGGATAGGTAAGTGCCGAAATTTCTATAAATAGGGGGATAGCTAATCAATTCTGGCATTAGAACCCTACTATTTCTTCTCTTCCTGTGCCGAAAATTTGAAGGCCATCTCACTTGTTTTCTTTTCTCATCTTTTCTCTTCCAAAAGCCGAAAATCACCATTGTTTTCTTTTCTCATCTTTTCTCTTCCAAAAGCCGAAAATCACCATTGTTTTCTTTTCTCATCTTTTTCTTACAAAAGCCGAAAAACACCACCTCCCTCACCCTTTCTTTCTTTTTCTTTGAAATTTCCTTTTAGCCGAATCTTCTGATCTCCATTGATTTTCTTCTCCCATTCACTAAAAGCCGAAACTCCTCATTCAATCCTTCTAAAAGCTGAAAAACACATCAGCCTTCTCTCGTTCATCTTTTTCGGGATTTTCTTAAAAGTCGAAATCCCTAGATCTCATCTCCTGTGATTGCCAAAATCTTTCTGTGGTATCTGCTTGTGCCGAATCTCAAAAGAAACTAAAGGTAAGTATTGATTCGTAAGATTTCAATTTTTTCGGCTTTTTAGAGACTCTAGTCGAATGGCTATAAGGAGCTAATCTTAAGTTTTTCTCTTATTTGCGGTATTCCGGGATTTGAAGGGAGGTCACTCGCTTAGATCTCTAAGATAGAGTTTAGTAACACTTGAATCGTGTTACTTTCAAGATTTCAAGGTAAGGAGATCTATTGATTTTTAACGTGTAAATTTGGGTATTTATTAACCCTTGGCCGAATGTAGGGGAGCCCAAATCTTCGTATTCTTCCGGCTTTTGAGCAAGGTTTTAGACTAAGGGTTGTAGATTCAGATAGTAAGGATTTAACTAAGGGAGTAAAACTACGCGATATTAGGTGTGTAACACTTCCACACTATTTAGATTACCTGTTAAAAGAAGTTATAAATCGGTTATATTCTGATCAATGCCGAAATCCCGACATCATGTTATAAATCTGTTATATTCTGATAAATGCCGAAATCCCGACATCATGTTATAAATATGTTATATTCTGATAAATGTCGAAATCCCGGCATCATGGTTGAAACCCGAAGAGGGTAAAAGCGAATCACCAGGTTAGTGATCTCTGTCATTCCTAAGTGAATGTTCCTGTTACGGTGACATCTATGATAAGTATGTTGTTTCTGTGATTGCATGGAGTTGGGTTATTGAAAGGGGAAGTGTTCTGTTGTAGCGGCTTCTGCCGTGACCTGTTGTAGCAGCTTCTGCCGTGACCTGTTGTAGTGGCTTTTGCCATGACCTGTTGTAGTGGCTACGGCCATGATCTGACGATGAGCAGCATGTCTGCCATCAATGGTGTGTAGCGGTGTGGGTTGATTGTAGAAATCCCCAAATGGTGTGACTGGCAGGTAAGGGTGGTGTATAGCGGATGGAAACCTAGGATTTGGGTTGGGCTTTGCATCTTTTCTGATATATTATATTTTGTTATATGTTCTGTGGGGTTAAGGCCCAAGTCTAATGGTGCATGAGGGTTGCACACGGAGTCTCGCGACTCACCCTATTATTTAACAATTTCAGGTAGCACCTAGTGCATCAGACCAGGCTGGAGAGGAGCGCGAGGTGGCCATTCGAGAGAGTACTTGATCCAACAGAAGATTTTACTTAGAATATTGTTTTTAATATTTTTGATTAAGGGTTTTAAATTTCGTTGTAATAAGGCCTTGGGCCACTAGACTATTATTTATGTTTCGGTTTTATGTTGGGCTTTTATTACTGGCATTTAAATTTTATGTCTAAATTAAGTTAAGACATGTATAAAATTTCAGTTTTTATTTAAAAAAGTCACCAAGGTAATTTATAACTTTATATGTTATATGATATAATAAATTATTAAGTTTTCGGTATAAATATTTAAACCGGATAAATGTTTTTCCAAAGTGCTACAACATGTTTTATAAAAATTTCTTTAGTGACACGCCAGATCCGGTCGAAACGTATGGGCCCGGTTTAGGGTGTTACAAATTGGTATCAGAGCCCAGTTTAAAACTCGGCTCTGGGGGTTTTTGGGCTCAAAACATTTTCTAAAGTAGGGTTTTTGAAACATGCATATTTAAAAATGATACAGGTCTGTTAGCTCGGCATGGCACCTGCGTCTCCGGCCCAAATCCGCCAGGTAAGTATTCTGAACTCACTGTGTGTTATATATATGTGGGCTTGATGGGCTTTATGGGACATAGATTAGTTAGATTAGAACTTGATGGACTTTAGGCTTAGCTGAAATAACTCCTTAAATCTCATAAGATTTAATTTCACTAAACAAACCCGTGAACGAGTCGCAAGACTAGGGTGTGGCAACAGGCATGCGCATGTCTAGGATTGGATCCGGAAGAGCTTGGTACTTAAGCAGTCCTAGTGACTCACCTCCTCTTCGCTGGAATCCTACCTGGTGTGAAGTGACTGTTCACCCTAGCCATGAGGATTTGTTGACGGGCCAAAATCTATAATTAAAACCCGAAAGGGACCAGCCACCTTATGTTTAAAAAATTGCTAAAATACCCTTATTTTTGGAAAAAACAATACCAAGATACCCATGATTTGCAAATATACCCCGATTTACAAAGCCAACGAAATTTTTCCTTAAAAAAAAAAATCACACAACACACGACAACAACCAAACACGTGAACACTACTATTTTCTTTTGAAATCAAATCCTTCAAGATACCCCTGTTTTCTTTGGAAAAAAAATTGAAAATACCCTTGATTTGTGAAAATAACTAAAATTACTAAATTGCCCCTGATTTGTAAAATGACCAAAGTACCCCTGATTTCAAAAGTTACCGAAATACCCCAGATTGGAAAATTACCGAAATACCCCCAAATTTCAAAATTACCAATATACCTTCCATATGTATTGAATGTGGATGTATGGATGTTATCTGTATGTTGATTGTTGAATGTATGTAGTTTCTAGAGCTAGGAGATGTGAACTTGAGACTGAATTGTAGATTCGAAAGAACTACTCTTAAAATTACTATTCATAAGACTGTTCGTGGTTAATCAGTGGGAAGAATTAATAATTCATAAAATTTCTAATTCTGATAATACGAGAATCAACGATGAGCACTAGAAGAGGAAGAAGAGCCTGCGGCCGAGGCCGTGGAAGTGTTAGGACTGATGTGCTGACTCAGCTAGTTAGGGAGGTACTGAAGGAGGTTAAAGAAATCGGTGAAACACTTCAGGTTGGGTGCGTGGACTGCAAGAAAAAAAAAGAGATCGTAGTTTTTTAGGGTTGCAATCTCGTTCTGTGAAGCATGTTAAGGTACGCCCAAACTTTCGGGTTTGCGAATATTGCAGAAGGCGTCATCCGGGTGAATGTTGGAGGAAGTTAGGAACGTGTTTAAGATGCAGGTCTGAGGAGCATAAGGCTCGGGATTGTTCAATCACCATTAAGTCGGGTATGTTTTGTGTGGATGCTATATTTTTGGGTATGGAAACTGTATACGTGCAATGTTTATATATTATTAAATTAGAGTGCACAGCGAAAGCATAGTGGTGAGACTTGGGTAGTACGATTAATAGTTAGTTGGAAATTTCGAGGATGAAACTTCTTTAAGGGGGTAGAACTGTAACATCCTAAATTTTTGGGCCTATGCGTTTAATGGGTGGATATGTTTAATGTGTTAATTTAAGTGTTAGGGGTCCAAATTGGGCTCAGGATTAGGTAGAGGCCTTGATTAAAATTATCTGTTTGGGCATTATAGGGTTTAAAAGGTAGTATCTATGTTTAAAATACCAAAGTGGGCTTGTGGCCCAATCTTAGGAGGTGACGCCACACAAGGGAGTAAGGGGCCCAAATTTAAGTTTCATGGAGCCCAATTCTTTTAATTTAAGCTAGCTAATTTTAAGCATTAGGGATAGGTGGAGTGGATGGCAACAAGGCTATAATTTAGGAAAATTTTAATGTTTTAGTTTGTGGATAATAAGCTGATAAAAGAGGAAGGAGTTGGAGCTAATTAAGTCTCTTTTGGATGAGATAGTAGATTAATATAAAGGAGAAAAGATAGTATTTATCTGCAAGGATAGGTAAGTGCCGAAATTTCTATAAATAGGGGGAATAGCTAATCAATTTTGGCATTAGAACCCTACTCTTTCTTCTCTTCCTGTGCCGAAAATTTGAAGGCCATCTCACTTGTTTTCTTTTCTCATCTTTTCTCTTCCAAAAGCCAAAAATCACCATTGTTTTCTTTTCTTATCTTTTCTCTTCCAAAAGCCGAAAATCACCATTGTTTTTTTTCTCATCTTTTCTCTTCCAAAAGCCAAAAATCACCATTGTTTTCTTTTCTCATCTTTCTCTTACAAAAGCCGAAAAACACCACCTCCCTCACCCTTTCTTTCTTTTTCTTTGACATTTCCTTTTAGCTGAATCTTCTGATCTCCATTGATTTTCTTCTCCCATTCACTAAAAGCCGAAACTCCTCATTCAATTCTTCTAAAAGCCGAAAAACACATCAGCCTTCTCTCGTTCATCTTTTCTAGGATTTTCTTAAAAGCCAAAATCCCTAGATATCATCTTCTGTGATTGTCGAAATCTTTCTGTGGTATCTTTTTGTGCCGAATCTTGAAAGAAACTAAAGGTAAGTATTGATTCGTAAGATTTCAATCTTTTTCGGCTTTTTAAGGACTCTAGCCGAATGGCTATAAGGAGCTAATCTTAAGTTTTTCTCTTATTTGCGGCATTTCGGGATTTGAAGGGAGGTCACTCGCTTAGATCTCTAAGATAGAGTTCAGTAACACTCGAATCGTGTTACTTTCGGGATTTTAATGTGTAAATTTGGGTATTTATTAACCCTTGGCCGAATGTAGGGGAGCCCAAATTTTCGTATTCTTCCGGCTTTTGAGCAAGGTTTTAGACTAAGGGTTGTAGATTCAGATAGTAAGGATTTAACAAAGGGAGTAAAACTACGCGATATTAGGTGTGTAACACTTCAACACCATTTAGATTTCCTGTTAAAATATGTTATAAATCTGTTATATTCTGACTAATGCCGAAATCCTGACATCATGTTATAAATCTGTTATATTCTGATAAATGTCGAAATCCCGACATCATGGTTGAAACACGAAGAGGGTAAAAGCGAATCACCAGGTTAGTGATCTCTGTCATTCCTAAGTGAATTTTCCTGTTACGGTGACATCTATGATAAGTATGATGTTTCTGTGATTGCATGGGGTTGGGTTATTGAAAGGGGAAGTGTTCTGTTGTAGCGGCTTCTGCCGTGACCTGTTGTAGCAGCTTCTGCCGTGACCTGTTGTAGTGGCTACGGCCATGATCTGACGATGAGCAGCATGTCTGCCATCAATGGTGTGTAGCGGTGTGGGTTGATTGTAGAAATCCCCAAATGGTGTGACTGGCAGGTAAGGGTGGCATATAGCGGAAGGAAACCTAGGATTTGGGTTGGGCTTTGCATCTTTTCTGATATATTATATTTTGTTATATGTTCTGTGGGGTTAAGGCCCAAGTCTAATGGTGCATGAGGGTTGCACACGGAGTCTCGTGACTCACCCTATTATTTAACAATTTCAGGTAGCACCTAGTGCATCGGACCGGGCTGGAGAGGAGCGCGAGGTGGCCATGCGAGAGAGTACTTGATCCAGCAGAAGATTTTACTTAGAATATTGTTTTTAATATTTTTGATTAAGGGTTTGAAATTTCGTTGTAATAAGGCCTTGGGCCACTAGACTATTATTTATGTTTCGGTTTTATGTTGGGCTTTTATTACTGGGCATTTAAATTTTATGTCTAAATTAAGTTAAGACATGTATAAAATTTCAGTTTTTATTTAAAAAACTCACCAAGGTAATTTATAACTTTATATCTTATATGATTTAATAAATTATTAAGTTTTCGGTATAAATATTTAAACCTGAAAATAGTTTTTCCAAAGTGCTACAACATGTTTTATAAAAATTTCTTTAGTGACACGCCAGATCCGGTCGAAACGTATGGGCCCGGTTTAGGGTGTTACAAATTGGTATCAGAGCCTGGTTCAAAACTCGGCTATGGGGGTTTTTGTGGTCAAAACGTTTTCTAAAGTACGGTTTCCGAAACATGCATATTTAAAAATGATACAGGTCTGTTAGCTCGGCATGGCACCTGCGTCTCCGGCCTAAACCCGCCAGGTAAGTATTCTGAACTCACTGTGTGTTATATATATGTGGGCTTGATGGGCTTTATGGGACATAGATTAGTTAGATTAGAACTTGATGGACTTTAGGCTTAGCTGAATTAACTCCTTAAATCTCATAAGACTTAATTTCACTAAACAAACCCGTGAACGAGTCGCAAGACTAGGGTGTGGCAACAGGCATGCGCATGTCTAGGATTGGATCCGGAAGAGCTTGGTACTTAAGCAGTCCTAGTGACTCACCTCCTCTTCGCTGGAATCCTACCTGGTGCGGAGTGACTGTTCACCCTAGCCATGAGGATTTGTTGACGGGCCAAAATCTATAATTAAAACCCGAAAGGGACCAGCCACCTTATTTTTACAAAATTGCTAAAATACCCTTATTTTTGGAAAAAAATACCAAGATACCCATGATTTGCAAATATACCCCGATTTACAAAGTAAACGAAATTTTTCCTTGAAAAAAAAATTACACAACACACGACAACAACCAAACACGTGAACACTACTATTTTCTTTTGAAATCAAATCCTTCAAGATACCCCTGTTTTCTTTGGAAAAAAAATTGAAAATACCCTTGACTTGTGAAAATAACTAAAATTACTAAATTGCCCCTGATTTGTAAAATGACCAAAGTACCCCTGATTTCAAAAATTATCGAAATACCCCAGATTGGAAAATTACCGAAATACCCCCGAATTTCAAAATTACCAAAATACCCTTATTTCATGAAATCAACAAGGAACTCTATTTTTGAAAATTACGAAAATACCCCTGTAGGATAAAATTACGAAAATACCCCTGGGTAGTGGAATAACGAAAATACCCCTATGTATTGAATGTGGATGTATGGATGTTATCTGTATGTTGATTGTTGAATGTATGTAGTTTCTAGAGCTAGGAGATGTGAACTTGAGACTGAATTGTAGATTCGAAAGAACTACTCTTAAAATTACTATTCATAAGACTGTTCGTGGTTAATCAGTGGAAAGAATTAATAATTCATAAAATTTCTAATTCTGATAATACGAGAATCAACGATGAGCACTAGAAGAGGAAGAAGAGCCTGCAGCCGAGGCCGTGGAAGTGTTAGGACTGATGTGCTGACTCAGCTAGTTAGGGAGGTACTGAAGGAGGTTAAAGAAATCGGTGAAACACTTCGGGTTGGGTGCGTGGACTGTAAGAAAAACAAAGAGATCGTAGTTTTTTAGGGTTGCAATCTCGTTCTGTGAAGCATGTTAAGGTACACCCAAACTTTCGGGTTTGCGAATATTGCAGAAGGCGTCATCCGGGTGAATGTTGGAGGAAGTTAGGAACGTGTTTAAGATGCAGGTCTGAGGAGCATAAGGCTCGGGACTGTTCAATCACCATTAAGTCGGGTATGTTTTGTGTGGATGCTATATTTTTGGGTATGGAAACTGTATACGTGCAATGTTTATATATTATTAAATTAGAGTGCACAGCGAAAGCATAGTGGTGAGACTTGGGTAGTACGATTAATAGTTAGTTGGAAATTTCGAGGACGAAACTTCTTTAATGGGGTAGAACTGTAACATCCTGAATTTTTGGGCCTATGCGTTTAATGGGTAGATATATTTAATGTGTTAATTTAAGTGTTAATGGTCCAAATTGGGCTCAGGCTTAGGTAGAGGCCTTGATTAAAATTATCTGTTTGGGCATTATAGGGTTTAAAAGGTAGTATCTATGTTTAAAATACCAAAGTGGGCTTGTGGCCCAATCTTAGGAGGTGACGCCACACAAGGGAGTAAGGGGCCCAAATTTAAGTTGCATGGAGCCCAATTCTTTTAATTTAAGCTAGCTAATTTTAAGCATTAGGGATAGGTGGAGTGGATGGCAACAAGGCTATAATTTAGGAAAATTTTAATGTTTTAGTTTGTGGATAATAAGCTGATAAAGGAGGGAGGAGTTGGAGCTAATTAAGTCTCTTTTGGATGAGTTAGTAGATTAATATAAAGGAGAAAAGATAGTATTTATCTGCAAGGATAGGTAAGTGCCGAAATTTCTATAAATAGGGGGAATAGCTAATCAATTTTGGCATTAGAACCCTACTCTTTCTTCTCTTCCTGTGCCAAAAATTTGAAGGCTATCTCACTTGTTTTCTTTTCTCATCTTTTCTCTTCCAAAAGCCAAAAATCACCATTGTTTTCTTTTCTTATCTTTTCTCTTCCAAAAGCCGAAAATCACCATTGTTTTTTTTCTCATCTTTTCTCTTCCAAAAGCCAAAAATCACCATTGTTTTCTTTTCTCATCTTTCTCTTACAAAAGCCGAAAAACACCACCTCCCTCACCCTTTCTTTCTTTTTCTTTGAAATTTCCTTTTAGTCGAATCTTCTGATCTCCATTGATTTTCTTCTCCCATTCACTAAAAGCCGAAACTCCTCATTTAATTCTTCTAAAAGCCGAAAAACACATCAGCCTTCTCTCGTTCATCTTTTCCAAGATTTTCTTAAAAGCCGATATCCCTAGATCTCATCTCCTGTGATTGTCGAAATCTTTCTGTGATATCTGCTTGTGCCGAATCTTTAAAGAAACTAAGGCTAAGTATTGATTCGTAAGATTTCAATCTTTTCCGGCTTTTTAGGGACTCTAGCCGAATGGCTATAAGGAGCTAATCTTAAGTTTTTCTCTTATTTGCGGCATTCCGGGATTTGAAGGGAGGTCACTCGCTTAAATCTCTAAGATAGAGTTCAGTAACACTCGAATCGTGTTATTTTCAGGATTTTAATGTGTAAATTTGGGTATTTATTAACCCTTGGCCGAATGTAGGGGAGCCCAAATTTTCGTATTCTTCCGGCTTTTGAGCAAGGTTTTAGACTAAGGGTTGTAGATTCAGATAGTAAGGATTTAACAAAGGGAGTAAAACTACGCGATATTAGGTGTGTAACACTTCAACACCATTTAGATTTCCTGTTAAAATATGTTATAAATCTGTTATATTCTGACTAATGCCGAAATCCTGACATCATGTTATAAATCTGTTATATTCTGATAAATGTCGAAATCCCGACATCATGGTTGAAACACGAAGAGGGTAAAAGCGAATCACCAGGTTAGTGATCTCTGTCATTCCTAAGTGAATTTTCCTGTTACGGTGACATCTATGATAAGTATGATGTTTCTGTGATTGCATGGGGTTGGGTTATTGAAAGGGGAAGTGTTCTGTTGTAGCGGCTTCTGCCGTGACCTGTTGTAGCAGCTTCTGCCGTGACCTGTTGTAGTGGCTTTTGCCATGACCTGTTGTAGTGGCTACGGCCATGATCTGACGATGAGCAGCATGTCTGCCATCAATGGTGTGTAGCGGTGTGGGTTGATTGTAGAAATCCCCAAATGGTGTGACTGGCAGGTAAGGGTGGCATATAGCGGAAGGAAACCTAGGATTTGGGTTGGGCTTTGCATCTTTTCTGATATATTATATTTTGTTATATGTTCTGTGGGGTTAAGGCCCAAGTCTAATGGTGCATGAGGGTTGCACACGGAGTCTCGCGACTCACCCTATTATTTAACAATTTCAGGTAGCACCTAGTGCATCGGACCGGGCTGGAGAGGAGCGCGAGGTGGCCATGCGAGAGAGTACTTGATCCAACAGAAGATTTTACTTAGAATATTGTTTTTAATATTTTTGATTAAGGGTTTTAAATTTCGTTGTAATAAGGCCTTGGGCCACTAGACTATTATTTATGTTTCAGTTTTATGTTGGGCTTTTATTACTGGGCATTTAAATTTTATGTCTAAATTAAGTTAAGACATGTATAAAATTTCAGTTTTTATTTAAAAAACTCACCAAGGTAATTTATAACTTTATATCTTATATGATTTAATAAATTATTAAGTTTTCGGTATAAATATTTAAACCTGATAATAGTTTTTCCAAAGTGCTACAACATGTTTTATAAAAATTTCTTTAGTGACACGCCAGATCCGGTCGAAACGTATGGGCCCGGTTTAGGGTGTTACAAATTGGTATCAGAGCCCGGTTCAAAACTCGGCTCTGGGGGTTTTTGTGCTCAAAACGTTTTCTAAAGTACGGTTTTCGAAACATGCATATTTAAAAATGATACAGGTCTGTTAGCTCGGCATGACACCTGCGTCTCCGGCCTAAACCCGCCAGGTAAGTATTCTGAACTCACTGTGTGTTATATATATGTGGGCTTGATGGGCTTTATGGGAAATAGATTAGTTAGATTAGAACTTGATGGACTTTAGGCTTAGCTGAAATAACTCCTTAAATCTCATAAGACTTAATTTCACTAAACAAACCCGTGAACGAGTCGCAAGACTAGGGTGTGGCAACAGGCATGCGCATGTCTAGGATTGGATCCGGAAGAGCTTGGTACTTAGGCAGTCCTAGTGACTCACTGTAACATCCCGAAATTGGGCCTAGTAGGTTTGGGCCATGGGCTTTAGGAAAAATTTGTGTGTCATCTAGTTATTTGTGTTAGCTCGGGTATGAATTTTTTGTGTGCTTAGTATATTTGGGTGAAGGCTTGATTTTATTTAGGAAGCTAGAATAAATTTTAGTATGGCTTATTTAATGAAGTGGATTAAGTGAGCTTGACACTTAAGTTAATTATGTGTTCATTTATAGCGTAAGAGGAGTAAGTGGCAAGTTGGTTAAGGAGTTTGGAAGGTTGCTAGAGGTTAGAGGTTCGAGTAGCATGTTTAGCATTTTGAAGGTTTATTTTTAATCCTTGCATTGATGGACGGTCAAACTTATTTATGATAGGTTGGACTATTTCTTTTGGTAAGTTGAATAGAAATTTAGGAAAGCTTGAACTTTGGGAAAGGAATCCTATGGATTAAGGAAAGATAGGGGACAGAAGGCTTGGTTTAAGGTAAGGTTTTTGGAAGCTTTTTAATGGCTATTTGTCCATGAATGTGGACGGTTTCATGGACTATGGGGGTTGGCTTAAGTGTTGTGAGTGAATAGGAGGAAATAGGGAGAAAATTAGGAGTATGTTTAATTCAAAATTGTTGAAAAGAGGCTTGAATGTTGGAGAACGTTTTGGAAACTCTTTGATGGCCTTTAGTGGTTGAATGTGGACGGCATGTGTGGAAAAGGGGGATGGCCGAATGTGATAGGTAGCTTGGGGGGGATATTTGGCCAACTTTAGCATTTGTGCACTTTTTGGCATATTTTTCTCTTCCTCTCCAAACAAATCACTCTTTGGCTGAATGCACCATAAGCATTTTGTGCAAATTTACTTTTGATTTTAGCCTCTTTTTGTTTAACCAAATCACATCATTTTACTTTCTTTCTTTTGCCCTTTTGAAACCGAAACTACAATCTAACTTGTGCATTTTTGTGCACTTTCTTTTTGGCAAAGTAGTGCTTGGCCGAATCTCTTCCACAACTCTCTCCTTTTCTTTCTTTCAATATTGTTCAAATCACTTTTCTCCTACACTCTCTTGGCCGAAATTTCCATCTCTCCATTTCTCTTTACTTTCTTTTATTTTAAGCCATAAACATTTCTTTTCCATTGAAATCTCTTCCATTTTTCTTCTTTTGTTTTTCCTTCCTCTTTCTCAATTTTAATTCAATCCTTGTTGTTAATACAAATCAACCATAGCCGAACCTTCTTCCTCTCTCTTAGTCCTTGTTTTGGCCGAATATTCAAGGGTAGTTTCTTTGATTTTTATATACAATCGGTTTTGAAAGATAGACTCTTTTGGATGTTGGAAGCAATTGATTTAAGCCCTATCTCTCTCTAGCAATCAAAGGTTGGTAAGTCTAAGGGTAAGGATTTTAGTTGATTCATCATTCTTTTGAAAAGACTAAAGTTTTTAGGATTAAAGTATTGTGGTTTGGCCGAATGGCCTTTGTTAATAATTTTTAGTATTGGCCGATTGTAGGACAAAGTGATCCAGTGTGATAGATCGGATTTCTTGGGTGATAGTTCTTGCGTTGGTGAAAGGTGTGTATCTTACACACTTTATAACTTGGTTTATATATATGCATTTATGTGTGTTATAACTAATCATATTATGAAAGTGGGAAAAACGATGAGAATTGGATATGATACCATGATGGTATGAATGAGGATTCGGGTAAGTCCGTTCCTATATGTTGTTAATACTTGTGGATTGAAATCATGATCTATAATTTATGATATTTATTATATGATTAATATTAAAGTGTATTAACATGATTTGGTTATCTATTGCATTGGTATGGGCAATATGAGAGGAGGGGGAAGATTGTGACTTCGGTCACCAGTGATTTGGTATCACATTTGTGTCTTTGGACACCAGAGATTTGGTATCTCCAGTGATTTGGTATCACATTCATGTCTTCGGACACCAGAGGTTTGGCACCTCATAGCGTCTCGTCCCTGTGGTTAATTCCACCGTGGGTTGGCCACACTTTTGAGAAATGGGATCGACACCAGTGATTTGGTATCACACGTGGGTTGGCCCCACAACTTGATGATTTGTGACTTTGGTCACTAGTGGTTTGGCACCACCAGTGGTTTGGCACCACAGTGATTTAGTATCACATTCGTGTCTTCGGACACCAGAGGTTTGGCACCTCATAGTGACTTGTCCCTGTGGTTAACACCACCGTGGGTTGGCCCCACTTTTGAGATATGGGATCGTCTGCCAGTGATTTGGTATCACACGTGGGTTGGCCCCACAGATGGATTATTCGTGACTACGGTCACCAGTGATTTGGTATCACAATTGTGTCTTTGGACACCAGTGGTTTGGCACCACCAGTGGTTTGGTACCACACGGGGTAGAAAAGGAGTTTTGGATGGCTAGGTTGGGTGCATTATACATGTATATTGCTTTGTTATAATTTGTGTAAGTATGTGGCAATTACCCGGGAGAGGGAATATGCACTGAGTCTTGGTGACTCACCTTCTCCCTTATATTTTCAGGTGATTCGTGAGATTGCGGATGAGGAGCCGGATGAACTCGAGGAGGCCATGCAATAAATTTCAGTTCTACGTGAACTTTGGTTTGAGAACTTTACTTTATTTAAATTTGGTTTTATATTTTTATGGGATTGTAATAAGGCCTCTTAAATTATGATTTTGGATTATATTTATGCTTTGGATTTGTTTTAAAATATGGCTTATAAATTACTTGGTTAATTTAATAATTGAGCCCAAAGTTTTCTAAACTAAAAACTCGCAATGGTTTTAAAAATCTTACCATCGGGTAACATGAATAGTTCGATATTAAAATTACAAGTTGAATGTTTTCAACAATTTAAGTGATTTCCAAAATTCAAGTTTCTATACTCAATTGCAAACGGATTTTCAAAATGATATTTCGAATTTTCTTAAAAAGATATAAATGTTTCCTAACCTATGATTTATTCACTTATTTTAAAGTTTTACGTAATTTCAAAAGTAAATTATCAGCTTTCAATCTATTATACACTTGTTTTCTACAAACAAAGAACAATAAAGAGTTTTTTTTTTTTTACAAAATTTTAACTTCCTCAGTGACATACCAGATTCGGTCGTGGCGTATTGACCGGGTTTTGGGTGTTACACTCACCTCCTCTTTGCTGGAATCCTACCTGGTGTGGAGTGACTGTTCACCCTAGCCATGAGGATTTGTTGACGGGCCAAAATCTATAATTAAAACCCGAAAGGGACCAGCCACCTTATTTTTACAAAATTGCTAAAATACCCTTATTTTTGGAAAAAAAAATACCAAGATACCCATGATTTGCAAATATACCCCGATTTACAAAGTCAACAAAATTTTTCCTTGAAAAAAAAAATCACACAGCACACGACAACAACCAAACACGTGAACACTACTATTTTCTTTTGAAATCAAATCCTTCAAGATACCACTGTTTTCTTTGGAAAAAAAATTGAAAATACCCTTGACTTGTGAAAATAACTAAAATTACTAAATTGCCCCTGATTTGTAAAATGACTAAAGTACCCCTGATTTCAAAAATTATCGAAATACCCCAGATTGGAAAATTACCGAAGTACCCCCAATTTTCAAAATTAGCAAAATACCCTTATTTCATGAAATCAACAAGGAACTCTATTTTTGAAAATTACGAAAATACCCCTGTAGGAAAAAATTATGAAAATACCCCTGGGTAGTGGAATAACGAAAATACCCCTATGTATTGAATGTGGATGTATGGATGTTATCTGTATGTTTATTGTTGAATGTATGTAGGTTCTAGAACTAGTAGATATGAACTTGAGATTGAATTGTAGATTCGAAAGAATTACTCTTAAAATTACTATTCATAAGACTGTTCGTGGTTAATCAGTGGAAAGAATTACTAATTCATAAAATTTCTAATTCTGATAATACGAGAATCAACGATGAGTGCTAGAAGAGGAAGAAGAGGCCGCGACCGAGGCCGTGGAAGTGTTAGGACTGATGTGCTGACTCAGCTAGTTAGGGAGGTATTGAAGGAGGTTAAAGAAATCGGTGAAACACTTCGGGTTGGGTGCGTGGACTGTAAGAAAAAAAAAGAGATCGTAGTTTTCTAGGGTTGCAGTCTCGTTCTGTGAAGCATGTTAAGGTACGCCCAAACTTTCGGGTTTGCGAATATTGTAGAAGGCGTCATCCGGGTGAATGTTGGAGAAAGTCAGGAACGTGTTGAAGATGCGGGTGAAGATGGATATGGCTTTCTAAGTGTTATATTTGTTTTATTATAATAACATTAGTTTATGATATTATAAATTTTAATATTATAAAATTAACATATAATAACATTTAATGATCACATGTTGCCGTCCACTATACACAAATTTTTGGCTTATTTGCCACATAAATCCACATGGAAAAGGAAACAATTCAATTTAGCCACTTAATTAAATAAATGGCTACTTTTACCACTTACGCGATTTAGTCCTTTTTATTAAATTAAACATACAAACAGTCAAATTTTTATACGAAACTTTCACACATACTAATTCACATTTAACTAACATAGAAAATAATATTTTAAAATTTTTCTGACTCGGCTTTGTGGTTCTAAAACCACTGTTCTGATTAGGGTCAAATTCGGACTGTTACAAGATGCTTGAAGGATTTTGTAAAAAAAAAAGAAATGAAAGAAGAAGAAAGAAGTATGTTTAACTAGCTTACGTTCTCAAGAAAATGAGTGAACAAATTTTTGGTCTCAATGTTTGTGCACATTCGGCAAGAAGAAAGAAAGGAAGAGAATATGCACCCTCAAAGTTGTAGATTCGGAAAGGAAGAGAAGGAAATTTGGAGAGAAAAGAAAAATGACACCAAAGTTGCGAATTGGAATTTGGTCAAAACCACACCAAAACTTTTACCAATTGCCAAAGGCAAATTTCGGCCAAGAGAAAAGTATTTTGGAGAAAAATGGCACACTAGATGCTAAAGAAATTTTTGACCAAAACAAAACACTATAATTTACCAAAGCACCAAGTAAAAATTCGGCTACCTCCCTTTAGCCCCAAAACCATCCATATTCATGCCCCTAATAGTCAAAATTTGCCAACCACCCTTTCCATAATATTTCCCTTGAAAAAGGCCACTTGTTCCCCTTACTTTCCCCTTTTCTCTTGGTTTCTTTCCTCAACTTCATTCTTTCCTATTCTCCTTAGCCATTTTGCCAAAAATAAAAAGTCCACCTTACCTTATTTACATGCTTGGCTGACAATTAAGGAAAGAATGCAAAAATAAAAGTAAAAAAAAAAATTGCACACAATGGGATTCAAACCTCTTCCCTCAAGGTACTTCATATGGCACCGTAACCTCTTTACTAATTGGTCACTTATGCTAACCATTTACTCATTTATTTCCATAAGCTTTAAGGTCACTTACTCTATCTCCTTAAAGTGCTAAATGCCAAAATTTTTACTAGGTCCAAAAAGACCCTGAGCCTTCTTAGGACCTCCCTTAGACATACAAAATTAATAAGTTAACTAGCTTAGCACCAAAAAATAATGCAACACATAAAATTCCAAATTTTAGGACGTTACAATTCTACCCCCTTAAAAAAATTTTTGTCCTCGAAATTTACCTGATTAAAAGAGATGAGGATATTGCTGCTGAATCATGTCCTCAGGCTCCCACGTAGCTTCCTCCGCTTCGTGATTGCGCCATAATACCTTGACTAACGGTACCGACTTCCTTCTTAGCACCTTGACGTCCCGATCTAAAATTCGCACTGGCTCCTCTTCGAAAGACAAATCAGGTCTTATTTCAACTTTTTCTACCCGTACTATATGACACGGATCTGATCAGTAACGCCTTACCATTGAGACATGAAAAACACTATGTATCTGACTCAATTCCGGAGGTAACTGAAGCTGATAAGCCACTGGCCCAACACGCTTCAAAACACGGTATGGTCCGATGAACCTAGGGCTCAACTTGCCCTTCCTTCCAAATCTGAAGATCTTCTTCCAAGGTGAGACCTTTAGAAAGACTTGATCTCCCACCGCAAACTCAATATCCTTATGCTTCAGATCCGCATACGATTTTTGTCTATCTGAAGCTTCCTTTAACCGTGGCCGAATTACCTTTACTTTTTCCTCCGTCTCTGATATCAGTTCAGGACCCAATAATTGTCGCTCCCCCAATTCGGTCCAACAAGTAGGAGTACGACACCTACAACCATACAATGCCTCGTAGGGTGCCATCTAGATGCTCGATTGATAGCTATTGTTATATGCAAACTCTGCCAATGGTAGGAAATCCTCCCAACTACCCCTGAAGACAATCACACAGCCCCTTAACATGTCTTCCAAAATCTGGATTACTCTCTCCGACTGACCATCCGTCTGAGGATGAAATGTCGTACTGAAGTTCAACTTGGTTCCCAAAGCTTCATGTAAGGCTTTCCAAAATTGTGATGTAAACCTAGGGTCCCTGTCCGATATAATAAACACTGGTACCCCATGTAACCTCACGATCTCTACTATGTACAACTTGGCCAACTTATGCAATGAGTAATCCGTACGAACAGGTAGAAAATGGGTAGTCTTCGTCAATCGATCCACTATTACCCAAATGAAATCTTTCTTAGTAGGCGTTAAGGGTAACCCACTAACAAAGTCCATCGTTATCCATTCCCATTTCCATAATGGAATCTTCACTGGTTGTAGCAATCTCGACAGCAATTGATGTTCTGCCTTCACTTGTTGACATGTTAAGCACCTACTCACAAAATCAGTAACCTCCTGTTTCAACCCTGGCCACCAATACTGTTCACGGAGGTCTCGATACATTTTATTTCTCCCGAGATGCATAGCATATGGGCTACTATGCGCCTCACGCAGAATAATTTGCCTCAACTCCGAATCTTTGGGCATACAGATTCTTCCACGGAAACACAATACTCCATCATTATTCAATCCAAAATTCCCTATTACACCACCTTCCACTTGCTGAAGTAAATGTAAGAGTATGCCCAAAGATCAATCATGAGATAGTTGTAATAACATACTTAATTTACCATGTTTATTAATATAAAGCGTTGTCATTATTATTTCAGTTTTTCTTTCTGTGTGTATAAATAAACTGTTTTATAATAATGTCCTGAGAATAATATGATTATTCTTAAAAGATCCTTAGTCGAGTATTATTGTTGACTAGGACAACAATAATGCATTAAGACTAACATGTAGTTGATTGATGATAAAGAGTTGTCATTGATATGGAGTGTCAAAATCAATGCATGAATATGTGTGTTAGAGAACAACATATTGGATTGACCCGCTATGAGTATATTTCTTGGATTATTATGTAATTGTCACAACATTACTCATAGTGATTAATATGTACATGATCCTCAGACTTGAGATCATTATTATCCCAGCATCGTGAGTTGTATATTTTGATACTGTTAAACGTACACCGTAACAAGTTGTTCTATAAAGGCTGATGTTGGATATACCACAATCTATGTAGAGGGATATGGTTGATCAATAAAGGATAAGTCCCTCCTACATAACAGGAGTAATATCTTAGGCCACTTGATTGAGTGAGACTAGAAATGCATGGCCATGCTCAAATAAGTTGATATGAGATGTCATACTAATTTGTATATCATAGTCTACTCAAGATATCAAGAAACATGGGATGGACTATGCAAGTGTGACTATCCCATGACTTGTATCCGTTCCAGAGATAAAGGACTTAAGGATTAATGCATGAAAGGTTAATCACGAAAGGTTATGTCGAATCATGACTTCTTGTAACTTAGGTAGCAATGATGCATTACTAGATGCCACTCATTGTCTGTGACAATAGAATCATTCTAGTATTACTGCTAACGTTGCAAGAACCTACAGGGTCACACCCTATGGTTGAAATGAACGGAATAAAATATAGTTGGTATTGTGTTTAGTTGTCACATGAATTAAATTAATTAAAGAATTAATTTAATTAGGCAATCAAATATTGAACATATTATATGTACAAGGATGTTGTACACATAATGATAACATAATTTTATTAATATATGAATTTGATTCATATATAAATTTAAATAAATATAGTTTACCGAAATCCTTATTATAATTAATGTAATTATAATTTTCGGTTAAAACTTTATTATATTTATTTAATCTTGTAATACATTCAAGAGATACCAATTATAAAAGGCCCAATTAAGAGGATACCTATTATAAAAGGCCCAATGAGAAAGGCACCCAATATAAAAAGGTACTAAAAGGAGACAAAGCTAAACAAGAAAACCTTAAGTGATTGCTTGTTAGGTCTAGCAGCCGTCAAGCAAATAAACCTCCAAAAAAAGTTTTGGAGATTTCTTCCGTTCATAGTCAAACCGGGTGGATCACGTAGAGGCCGACATTGGAAAAGGTTGTGGCTTGATTCGACAGTAGATCAAAACTCTTGTTGCCAAGGCGTCGTTGTCTACTCAGATCAAAGTTTTGGTAATTTCGAAACCTTTATTTCACCCCGATTCGTTCCTCACACATGGATTCATGATTTGTATCGCCGGATCTAATTTTATTCTACTGCGCCATGGGGTTCCGGCGTTCCAACAGTGGTATCAGAGCCACTTGTGTGATACGAACTCGGGTTTAAATACTTGGGTGTTGCAATTGTATGAGATGCATGTTTTGATCTTATTGTATTTTCGATTGTTTAAATCATTTAAGCATAACCTGATAACTGTTCCTTTCGGTAATTGATTAAATGTTAATCATGGTGTTGTGGCGTATTCGATTTTATGTTATTACTGTTAACTATTAACAAATCTGTAATAATGCGACGATGGTATTTATAGTTTCCAGTAAGTGTTAACTGGCTGTGGAACAAGAGTTGTTCCGATATGAAACCTCAAGGATTAAAATCCTAATATAAAAAAAAACAATTCTGTTGATAAAAGTTATCAAATCGTGAGGTTTCATTTCAACTCTTGTAAATTACAATATGCAGAAACTCGTTTTACATACGAGAGAATAAGATGAGAAGAGAAATACAAGAGAATAGTAGTAAGGCACGACACGCAGGCCGTATTTAAAAAAAATACAACCTTTTATCGAATGGGTCATTGGGCTATAACTATGCATTTCAAACACCGACCTCCTCAGACCCCCGCAAAAAGTTTTGTTAATAAAAGAAATTTATAAACTTGATGGGCCACAAAAGGTTGAAAGGATATTTTATAATTGACCTTAAAAAAACATTGAATTATGTATGCTATTTTTGACATGCACGGTGTTTGAAATGCATAGTTATAGCCCAATGACCCATTCGATAAAAGGTTGTATTTTTTTTAAATAATGCATGCGTGTCGTGCCTTACTACTATTCTCTTGTATTTCTCTTCTCATCTTATTCTCTCATATGTAAAATGAGTTTCTGCATATTGTAATTTACAAGAGTTGTTGTGGGCCAAACGAGAAGGAAAGTGGGTGTAACATCCTGAAAAGGGCCTATGCATTTTTGGTTTAATTGTATGAAATGACATGTCTTATGTGTTATGAATGTGTTTTGAACATTTTTGGAAACCTGGAAATGTATGGAAATGTTAAGTTTAAAAGAGGAAAGTGAACATTTTTGGAAATTAGGAAATCTAAGGAAATGATTTAGAAATGGTTCAAAAAAGGAAAGTAAACATTTCGGGAAACTTGGAAATGTAAGGAAATGTTAGGTTAAAGGAGGGAAACGAACGTTTTTGGAAACTTGGAAATGTAAGGAAATGTCAAGTTTTAAAGTTTAAAAAGAGGAAACTAAGGCAAGGTGGCCTTAAGAAAATTAATAGGAGGAATTTGACACACAAACAGGCTTGGAAAGTGGCCTGAAGATATCACTTAAGGCCCAGGTAAGTGACGCCACAAGCTATGCAAGTGGGCCTGAGTTCGAGTCACTTAGGAAGCAAATAAAAGAAATTTTATTTTGCTACAAGGAGTAGAGAGGTGGACGGCACATGGCTAAATTCTAGGAGCTTTTATTCTTTTATAATTAGTGGATAAATAAGGGATAAATAAAGGATTTATTTATCATTATTTTCAAGAGATAATTGTTGGATTAAATTCTTTTAAAGTGATAATTCAAGGGATAAAGCTATCAAAATAGAAGAGTGGTGGCCAAGTAAGGGACTTTAGCTCGTAATTTCGGCTACTAGAGGAAAAGAGGCCATTCATCCATTCACACTTCCTTTGCCGAATTTCTTAAGCAAATTCTCCTCTCTCTGCCGAATTTCTTCCAGCCTTTATTCTTCTTCTTTTTGTTAGCCAAAGCCGAAAATTCAAGATACACCATTAGCCGATTTCTTTTCTTTCCAATCCACCAGAAGCCGAATCTTTGAGGGGCCTCAAGCTTAGGTGCTGTCGATTTCTTCAAAGGTAAGAACAAGTTTGATTTCTATTCTTTTCCTTTTAGATTTGTCGAAATCTAGGACTAAGCCATCAATATTCTTATTTGTTGAAATTTGGAAGGATCTTTCGGGATTATCAGAGTAGTCGACTAAAAGGAGGATTTTTCGGGATTTAAAGCTTCAAGGTAAGACATCTGATATTCGGCCATAGGCCATTTAATGATGATTAAGTGTTAGAAATTGATCTAACATGTGAATATAGGGATTTCGACAACTCCCCAAGACAAGAGATCAATTCCGGGATTTAAGATTTGGAAGGTAAGAACAAAGGTAAATTCGGCCAAGGCCTATTTTAATATGTGGATCTATTTATTAACTTCTTAAAAGCCGAAAACTAACCCATTCGTCAATTTAATGCCTGGCAGAATACAAGGAGGAATAAAGCAAAGATTTCGGGATTTGTTGGTGTTCAAATCGGCATCAAAGGTAAGTTTTAAGAATACAAATCCTACTAGGATTTGGTTTTATAGCCAAATAGGCTTTATGCTAATATACTAAGGTTGGCCGAATGTAGGAATTGAGATCTAAGGCATTAGATCAAGCTTTTCGGGATTTAAGTGAACCGCTAAGCAAATCAGGTGTGTACCCTACTCTAAGTTTTGATATGTTCATGGCTATGTTTAAATTAAATACATTATTATGAATGTGAAAATATGGCTAAGTACCATGTTATGGTACACAGTACTAAGGTACGTTTTCCTACTCCCACTAGGATTATGAAATATGTTATATGTAACATGTGAATAAAGACAAGAATATGAAATTTGGCATGTAAATGCATATTATGTATGATATGGGGCATATGGGTTATTGAAAAGGGGAAGTAAATGTGGTGACCTAAGACCATGAAATCGGAATGTGGTGACCTAAGACCACGATATCTGAATGTGGTGACCTAAGACCACGAAATCTGAAAGTGGTGACCTAAGACCACGAATTTTATAAGGGCGATGAGCACGTCGACTGCAGCGACTACCTTCGAAGGAGTGTAGCGGACGGAGGGTCGACTTAGTAGTCCCCACGGTGTGCAGGTTGGTACGGGGAAGTGTAGCGGATGGCTATCTAGGTTTGGGTTTGGGTTGCATCATTATTTTTACCTGTTATATGAATATGTATGTGATATGATGATGCATGCCTGAAATGTTAATTCTTAGTGTTGGTTACACATTGAGTCTGTTTGACTCACCCCGCTGTGGGACTATTTTCAGGTGACGATCAGTAATGGACCGGGTTCGGCAGAAGCTTAGGGGTGGCCATGCACAGCAAGAAATTTATGATTTGGACTTTTATTTTATTTAAGCATTTTAATTTATTTTTGGGAATTATTTTGATGTAATAAGGCCATAGTTGAATTTCTCTATTTTTACTTTTATTTGTTATGACTGTGAATTATTATTAATTAACGGATTAAATAAATTTATTTTAAAACAAACCCTAAATGTTTGTCACTCTAAATAAATGGATTTCAATATAAGATAAATTGGTTTTCAACACAAGCCCAACCCAAAACAATATTTTTTTAAAAATTGCACAAGTTTTTCCTAAAGAACAAAAGAACTTTGAACCGGTTTACTTGAGGAACATACCAAATCTGGTCAAAGCTCGTGGATCGGGTTTGGGGTGTTTCAATTTGGTATCAGAGCCCAGTTTCAAACCCTCGGCTTGGGGTTTAAGGCCCAAAACATTTTCAAATCGAGCCCAAATGAGTTTTTGAAGATAAGCAGGTTTTCTGGCATGGCACCTAAGTCTCCGACCCGAAGTCCACCAGGTAAGTACCCCTAACCATCTGTGTGCTTTATGTGATTATATTATGAAGGGTAGAAACGGAATGGAACGTAGAATAGTATGATAAGTATGTGAACCCTAGGACTAGTGTACCCCAACAAATGCATAAGATTTAATACCCACTTAAACAAACCTATGGCTAAGTCACCAAGTTAGGTTGTTGCAACCCCTGTGCGCATGTCTAGGATTGGTTCCGGAAGAGCCTGGTATTTAAGCAGTCCTAGTGACTCACCTCCTCTTCGCTGGAATCCTACCTGATGCGTAGCTTCGGTTCACCCTAACCAAGAGGACTCAGTGGGTGTGGCAACCTCCGTGCGCATGTCTAGGAATGGTTTCTGTGGGAGCTTGGTACTTAAGCAGTCCGTGTGACTCACCTCCTCTCCATTCGAATCCTACCTGGTGCGTAGCTTTGGTTCACCCTGACCAAGAGGACTCGGTCATAGGCTAAACACAATGACTAAAACCCAAAAGGGGACTAGCTGTGTTTCTATAAAAACCCTAGTTTTAAAACTCTTAAAATCACCCTCTTAATTTGTGAAAATTATCTCTATAAAAAAATATATATATATTTCCCGAAAAATTTCTGATTTATGAAATTACAAAAATACCCCTAGTGGTAAAATTACAAAAATGCCCTTGGTTTATAAAATGTCCAACTACCCAACAGTTTTACCAAAATTTCATTATTTTATAAATGTTCAAAAACCCTAAATTGCAAAATATCAAAATACCTTAATTTTTGGAAAATTACAAAATTGCCCCTAACTCTCAAAATTACCAAAATGACCCTGATTTCCAAATTTTTGCAACATCACCATTTTGAAAAGTACAATTCTCAAAAAGAACTCTCAAAGTTTTGCAAAATTTGGAAATACCCCGAAAATATTAAACTTTACAAATTTACCCTGGTTATTACCAAAATAACCCCGAGATCCAAAATTACCGAAATACCCCCGGATGTCAAAATTTTCCAAAATACCCCGGGAATTTAAAAATTCCAAAATACTTTTTGACAAAATCACCAAGGAACTTTTTCTTTTGAAAAATTACGAAAATACCCCTGTAGGATAAATTATAAAAATACCCCTGGGTAGTGGGAAAACAACAACAATGAAAACTACAACGTTTCTTTGAATGAACGAAAGTTCATAATTGATTGATGGATGTATGAATGAAAAGACTGTGTGCATGTATGAGTACGAAAGAACCACTCTTAAAAATCTTTTCATAAAACTTCTTCGCGGGTAATCAGTGAAACAAGAACTAATGCATAAAATTTCTTAATCAGATTAAAGCGCAGTCGTTAGAAATGAGTTCTAGAGGACGTGGTCGTCGTGGACGCGGTAGAGGAAGAATGACTGTGTCGGAATCCGTTAGATCGGGTCAAGGATCTGACAATGAGATACCACCGCCACCACCACCCCCAGCTGTTGGTGTTGAGCAGCAGGCTCAGACGGGGGATGATGCTGTGTCGCAGGCTGTGCTGTGAGTTTTGGAAATGGTGGCTGGAGTAGGTGGAAGTATAGGAACTAGGAAATCTGTACCCGAGCAACTCCGAGCCAATGGGGCTGAAATGTTTCGAGGAGTATCTGGGGTGGCACCCAGCACGGCTGAATATTGGTTGGAAGCAACCGAACGTATTATGGATGAGCTCGATCTGACCCCTGAGGAGAAGTTGAAAGGAATGGTGGCACTGCTACGCGATGAAGCGTATCAATGGTGGTTAACTGTTCGGGATGGTGCCACGGCTGAGGATCTGACCTGGGAGTATGTCAAGGAAGCGTATCAAAAGAAGTATGTTGGAACCAGGTATACTGATGAGTAAAGTAAAGCATTTCTGGGACTGGTTCAAGGGAACAAGTCCATTGCGGAATATGAAGCTGAATTTATGAGGTTGAGTCGGTATGCTCGAAGAGTAGTGGCAACTGAGCATGAGCGTTGTGTCCGTTTTGAGGACGGACTAAGGGATGATCTGGGATTGTTGATAGCACCGCATCAGGAGCGGGAGTTTTCTGCTTTTGTAGAAAAGGCCAAGGTAGCTGAGGGAATTAAGGATTCTACCAAGCAGACCATGGATCAGAATAGGCCAAAAAGAGGATTTGGATCGTTTGGGAAGTTTCAAAAGAGGCCTAGAGTGGATGGGCTGCGAGGGCAGCAAGTTGGTACAGGAGGGCAGTATCGTCCTTGTGATCTGTGTGGAAAGAAGCACTTAGGAGAGTGCTGGAAGAAGACGGGAGGATGTTTTAGGTGTGGGTCCAAAGACCATATGATCAAGGATTGTCCTAAGAAACCAGATGAAAGTCGACCAGCAGTTCAGAATGTTAATCAGGCTGGTAGAGGGGGACAGCAGCCTCAACGAGGTCGTGGTTCGAATAACAGAGGTAATGGTGCTGGCAGAGGACGTGGAACACAGGGCAGAGGTGTTGCTAATGCTGAGGCGAGGCAGCCGGGTTTGGTTTATGCGGTTCACCGGATGGAGGATGGAGACGCGCCGGATGTTATAACTGGTATGTTCTTTATTTATGGCAAGCCCTATTTTGCTCTGATTGATGTGGGCTCGACCCATTCTTATGTTGTATGTAGTATAGTGGAAACACTAGGCCTAGACTCTGAACTTTCTGATAGGCAGATGACTGTAGTAAGCCCATTAGGCCAAACTGTAGTGGTGGATAAGATCATTCGGAATGTACCCCTAGAGATTCAGGGAGTGAACTTTCGGGCTGACTTAATGGAACTACCCTTTGGGGAGTTTGAACTCATACTTGGAATGGACTAGCTAGTAGAGCACCGAGCCGTGTTGGATTGTGCGGCTAAACGTATGGAACTAAGGACCCCAGAGGATGAAGTAGTAGTAATGATCGGAGAAAGAAGAAACTACCTGTCTAACGTAGTTTCGGCGTTGAAGGAAGAGAAAATGGTTAGGAAAGGGTGCAGGGCGTTCTTAGCCTTCGTAAGTGCGTTGGGTGGAAAGGAAAAATGTATCAGTGGAGTTAGAACGGTAAGGGACTTTGAAGATGTGTTTCCGGAGGAATTACTAGGAATACACCCAGATAGGGAGGTGGAGTTTGGAATAGATCTGCTGCCAGGAACGGCACCTGTGTCAATCGCTCCGTATAGAATGGAACCTAAGGAGTTGGTGGAGCTCAAGGCTCAAATCCAAGAATTGTTGGATCGTGGGTTCATTCGACCCAGTGTGTCTCCATGGGGAGCACCGGTCCTGTTTGTAAAGAAGAAGGACGAAACTATGCGGATGTGCATAGATTACCGTCAGTTGAATAAGCTGACCATTAAGAACAAGTATCCTTTGCCGAGGATCGATGACTTGTTCGATCAGCTGAAGGGGGCCGCAGTATTCTCGAAGATAGATTTAAGGTCGGGATATCATCAGTTGAAGGTGAATGAGGCAGATATCCATAAGACAGCCTTTAGGACAAGGTACGGCCTCTATGAGTTTGTTGTAATGCCGTTTGGATTGACGAACGCCCCAGCTGCGTTCATGGATATGATGAACCGAGTTTTCCAACCCTACTTGGATAGGTTCGTGGTGGTGTTTATCGATGATATCTTGGTGTATTCCAAGTCTGAAGAGGAGCATGATGAGCACCTACGGGTTGTGTTGGAAGTATTAAGGGAGAAGAAGCTCTATTCCAAATTCAGCAAGTGTGAATTTTGGCTTAAGGAGGTGGCATTCTTAGGACATGTGGTATCCGCAGAGGGAATAAGAGTGGATCCTAGGAAGATCGAAGCAGTGTTGGATTGGAAACCACCTAGGTCCGTGGCTGAGATCCGAAGTTTCTTAGGTTTGGCAGGCTATTACAGAAGGTTCGTGGAAGGGTTCTCGTCAATAGCCGCGCCTTTGACAAAGTTGCTAAGGAAGGAAATACCCTTTGTATGGACGAATAAGCAACAGGAGAGCTTTGAGAAGCTTAAGAAAGTGTTGACGGAAGCTCCAGTGTTAATTCAGCTGGAGGCAGGGAAGGATTTTGTGGTATAGTGTGACGCTTCTCACATGGGATTAGGCTGTGTGCTAATGCAAGAAGGAAAAGTAGTCGCTTATGCGTCTCGACAGTTAAGGCCGCATGAGGTTAACTACCCAACTCATGACTTGGAATTGGCAGCAGTGGTTTTCGCTCTTAAGGTTTGGAGGTACTACCTTTATGGAGAAAGGTCGATAATCTACACAGACCACAAGAGCCTTAAGTATCTGTTGACTCAGAAGGAGTTGAACTTGAGGCAGCGAAGGTGGGTGGAGTTATTGAAGGATTATGATTGCTCGATAGAGTACCACCCAGGCAAGGCGAATGTGGTAGCTGATGCCCTAAGTCGGAAGGTTGTGTCGGATCTAAGGGCTATGTTCGCTCACTTAAGTTTGTATTATGATAGAAGCCTGTTGGCAGAGTTGCAAGTCAAGCCCACATGGCTGAGTGAGGTGAAAAGGGGACAGTTGGCTGATAAGGACCTAAGTACTAAGTTACAGCAAGTACAGAACGAAGAATTAGAGGATTATGGCGTTAATGTTGAAGGAGTATTGTGCTAGAAAGGAAAAGTCTGTATGCCGAGGGACGAAGAGTTAAAACAAAGGATTCTTCGGGAGGCGCATAGTAGCCCTTATGCTATGCATCCCGGAGGCATTAAGCTGTACAGAGATCTAAGGGAACAGTTTTGGTGGCCTGATCTTAAACGGGAAGTTACTGAATTTGTGGGAAAATGTCTGACGTGTCAGCAAGTTAAGGCTGAACACCAAGTTCCATCGGGATTGCTTCAACCAATCGAGATTTCGCAGTGGAAGTGGGAAAGAATTACCATGGACTTCGTTAGTGGGCTTCCCCTTACGCCTACTAAGAAGGACTCGGTATGGGTAGTAGTGGACTGTTTGACCAAGTCTGCGCACTTCATCCCGGTAAGAGTTGATTATTCTCTTCAGCAGTTGGCCAAATTATATGTAGCGGAAATTGTGAGGTTACATGGAGTACCGGTATCGATCATCTCCGATAGAGACCCAAGGTTTATGTCTCGGTTTTGGAGAGCACTTCATCAAGCTTTAGGCACTAAGTTGGACTTTACTACGGCTTTTCATCCACAATCAGACGGGCAGTCTGAACGGGTTATACAAGTGTTGGAGGATATGTTGAGAGGCTGTGTGATGGACTTCCGAGAAAGTTGGGAAGACTATTTGCCTTTAGCAGAGTTCGCCTACAACAACAGCTATCAAGCTAGCATTCGGATGGCACCATATGAAGCGTTGTATGGTCGAAAGTGTCGAACTCCTACTTGTTGGACTGAGTTAGGAGAACGTCGAGTTTTGCATCCAGAGTTAGTGGCAGAAACTGAAGCAAAGGTTGAGATAATCAGGGCACGGTTAAAGGAAGCCTCTGACAGGCAGAAGTCATACGCCGACCTTAAGCGGAAGGAAATAGAGTTTGAAGTGGGAGACCAAGTGTTTCTGAAAGTCTCGCCTTGGAAGAAGGTGATGAGGTTTGGTCGCAAAGGGAAGTTAAGCCCAAGGTATATAGGGCCCTATCGAGTACTGAAGCGAGTTGGACCAGTGGCATACCAGTTAGAGTTACCACCAGAGTTGCAGCAGATGCACGACGTATTCCATGTATCCATGCTACGTCAATATCGATCAGACACATCCCATGTGGTACCAGTTGAAGAGGTGGAGTTAAGACCAGACTTATCCTACGAGGAAGAGCCGATTCAGATTTTGGAACGTGATGTGAAAGTGTTACGGAGGAAGTCGGTTCCTCTAGTCAAAGTGTTATGGCGCAATCATGGATCGGAGGAAGCTTCGTGGGAGCCAAAAGAGACAATGCGACGGCAATACCCTCAATTATTTTAACCAAGAAATTTCGAGGACGAAATTATTTTAAGGGGGGTAGAACTGTAACATCCTGAAAAGGGCCTATGCATTTTTGGTTTAATTGTATGAAATGACATGTCTTATGTGTTATGAATGTGTTTTGAACATTTTTGGAAACTTGGAAATGTATGGAAATGTTAAGTTTAAAAGAGGAAAGTGAACATTTTTGGAAATTAGGAAATGTAAGGAAATGATTTAGAAATGATTCAAAAGAGGAAAGTAAACATTTCGGGAAATTTGGAAATGTAAGGAAATGTTAGGTTAAAGGAGGGAAACGAACGTTTTTGGAAACTTGGAAATGTAAGGAAATGTCAAGTTTTAAAGTTTAAAAAGAGGAAACTAAGGCAAGGTGGCCTTAAGAAAATTAATAGGAGGAATTTGACACACAAACAGGCTTGGAAAAGTGGCCTGAAGATATCACTTAAGGCCCAGTTAAGTGACGTCACAAGCTATGCAAGTGGGCCTGAGTTCGAGTCACTTAGGAAGCAAATAAAAGAAATTTTATTTTGCTACAAGGAGTAAAGAGGTGGACGGCACATGGCTAAATTCTAGGAGCTTTTATTCTTTTATAATTAGTGGATAAATAAGGGATAAATAAAGGATTTATTTATCATTATTTTCAAGAGATAATTGTTGGATTAAATTCTTTTAAAGTGATAATTCAAGGGATAAAGCTATCAAAATAGAAGAGTGGTGGCCAAGTAAGGGACTCTAGCTAGTAATTTTGGCTACTAGAGGAAAAGAGGCCATTCATCCATTCACACTTCCTTTGCCGAATTTCTTAAGCAAATTCTCCTCTCTCTGCCGAATTTCCTCCAGCCTTTATTCTTCTTCTTTTTGTTAGCCAAAGCCGAAAATTCAAGATACACCATTAGCCGATTTCTTTTCTTTCCAATCCATCAGAAGCCGAATCTTTGAGGGGCCTCAAGCTTAGGTGCTGTCGATTTCTTCAAAGGTAAGAACAAGTTTGATTTCTATTCTTTTCCTTTTAGATTTGTCGAAATCTAGGACTAAGCCATCAATATTCTTATTTTTCGAAATTTAGAAGGATCTTTCGGGATTATCAGAGTAGTCGACTAAAAGGAGGATTTTTCGGGATTTAAAGCTTCAAGGTAAGACATCTGATATTTGGCCATAGGCCATTTAATGATGATTAAGTGTTAGAAATCGATCTAACATGTGAATATAGGGATTTCCACAACTCCCCAAGACAAGAGATCAATTCCGGGATTTAAGATTTGGAAGGTAAGAACAAAGGTAAATTCGGCCAAGGCCTATTTTAATATGTGGATCTATTTATTATCTTCTTAAAAGCCGAAAACTAACCCATTCGTCAATTTAATGCCTGGCCGAATACAAGGAGGAATAAAGCAAAGATTTCGGGATTTGTTGGTGTTCAAATCGGCATCAAAGGTAAATTTTAAGAATACAAATCCTACTAGGATTTGGTTTTATAGCCAAATAGGCTTTATGCTAATATACTAAGGTTGGCCGAATGTAGGAATTGAGATCTAAGGCATTAGATCAAGCTTTTCGGGATTTAAGTGAAACGCTAAGCAAATCAAGTGTGTACCCTACTCTAAGTTTTGATATGTTCATGGCTATGTTTAAATTAAATACATTATTATGAATGTGAAAATATGGCTAAGTACCCATGTTATGGTACACAGTACTAAGGTACGTTTTCCTACTCCCACTAGGATTA
Source organism: Gossypium australe (assembly GCA_005393395.2). Classification (NCBI taxonomy): domain Eukaryota; kingdom Viridiplantae; phylum Streptophyta; class Magnoliopsida; order Malvales; family Malvaceae; genus Gossypium; species Gossypium australe. The sequence goes on along the minus strand of CM016626.1, from coordinate 131,014,467 downwards.
TGAAATATGTTATATGTAACATGTGAATAAAGACAAGAATATGAAATTTGGCATGTAAATGCATACTATGTATGATATGGGGCATATGGGTTATTGAAAAGGGGAAGTAAATGTCGTGACCTAAGACCACGAAATCGGAATGTGGTGACCTAAGACCACGATATCTGAATGTGGTGACCTAAGACCACGAAATCTGAAAGTGGTGACCTAAGACCACGAATTTTATAAGGGCGATGAGCACGTCGACTGCAGCGACTACCTTCGATGAGTGTAGCGGACAGAGGGTCGACTTAGTAGTCCCCACGGTGTGTAAGTTGGTACGGGGAAGTGTAGCGGATGGCTATCTAGGTTTGGGTTTGGGTTGCATCATTATTTTTACCTGTTATATGAATATGTATGTGATATGATGATGCATGCCTAAAATGTTAATTCTTAGTGTTGGTTACACATTGAGTCTGTTTGACTCACCCCGCTGTGGGACTATTTTCAGGTGACGATCAGTAATGGACCGGGTTCGGCAGAAGCTTAGGGGTGGCCATGCACAGCAAGAAATTTACGATTTGGACTTTTATTTTATTTAAGCATTTTAATTTATTTTTGGGAATTATTTTGATGTAATAAGGCCATAGTTGAATTTCTCTATTTTTACTTTTATTTGTTATGACTGCGAATTATTATTAATTAACGGATTAAATAAATTTATTTTAAAACAAACCCTAAATGTTTGTCACTCTAAATAAATGGATTTCAATATAAGATAAATTGGTTTTCAACACAAGCCCAACCCAAAACAATATTTTTTAAAAAATTGCACAAGTTTTTCCTAAGGAGCAAAAGAACTTTGAACCGGTTCACTTGAGGAACATACCAAATCTGGTCAAAGCTCGTGGGCCGGGTTTGGGGTGTTTCAGTGGGACAATGATTGTGAGTGATAGCTTGTGAAATGGCTTACACCTTTAGGTTTCTTTTTGGTTTTCCCATTGGCTTGGGTTGAACCACTTTAGTTTATGGGCTATAACTATTGCATTTATTTATTGCTTTATTTATTCATGTATGAGATGCTATGGATGTCTAAAGCATGCCAATTATATATATTAAAACTTGATGAAAATAAACCCCATTAATTGATGAGATCGATTAATAGATTATAATTGGTGAGATACAACAACCTTAATAAAATCCCTCTATTAAAATGTTAAGTCAACATAGCCTTCCAATTTTGCCCTCGTTAAGGCCTCGATCGATACTATGTAGGTTCTACCAAAGTGAAGTACTAGTATTTATCTTGGTTAAACGCGAAGAATAAACAAGTGATATTCGCTTGTTAAAAATTGGTTAATGACTTAACTAGGTTACTCTAATAGGATTAGAAACCTAGAGGCAAGTAAATTGGATAAATCATAAGATGATTAGAACAAGAGTTGTTCACCAAATATTAGGAGTTACATATGATGTAATTAGCAAATGTTGCTTACCTAAATAACCATAATCTTAAGAGTAAAGCCAAAGCTGACTTAAGAGGTGGTGAAATATGGATCCTTAACCCACTAGAAATACATTTTTATGAAAGTTTTTCCGAAATTAATAAGTGAGGGTTATTAATTTTGAAATAAAATAGTGAGAACATCATTTAATAAAGTCTTTTTAATGATTGATATAAAATTAGTAAATTTACTCACATGCATATTTAATTGTTGTAGATATATTATGGCTGCAAACACTAGCACACTCTCATTGCGATCGGTCCTTGAGAAGGACAAATTGAATGGTTTGAATTTTCTTGATTGGTTCCGTAACTTGAGGATTGTCCTTAAACAAGAACGGAAATTATATGTCATTGAACAACCACTTCCTAATGAACCACCTGCTAATGCCTCGATGACTGATAGAGATGCTTACAAGAAGTATCTCGATGACATGATAGATGTTGGATGTCTTATGCTTGCCATTATGAATCCTGAACTTCAGAAGCAACATGAGGACATGGTTGCTTATGATATGATCGAGCACCTAAAAGAACTTTATCAGGGGCAAGCACGGCAAGAGAGGTTTGATATCTCTAAGGCCCTATTCCAATGTAAGTTGGCTGAAGGAAGCTCAGTAGGACCTCATGTCCTTAAGATGTTTGGCTATATTGAAAGCCTATCTAAGCTTGGGTTTCCATTGAGCCAAGAGTTGGCCACTGATGTTATTTTACAATCGTTGCCGGATAGCTACGCCAGTTTGTCCTCAAATTCAATATGAATGAAATTGACAAAACTCTACCACAATTGCTCAGTATGTTACGAACTGCTAAAGGCAACTTGAAAAAGGTTGGACCCAAGCCCATACTGATGGTCCGTAATAACAAGGGCAAGGGAAAGGCCAAAGTTCAAACAAAGCCTAAAGGCAAAGGTAAGCCCAAATTTGGAAAAGGAAAGGCTGCACTGAAACCTAAAGGTGGGGTGTCTAAGGAAGGAAACTGTTTTCATTGTGGTGTGACTGGACATTGGAAACGGAACTGCCCTGTCTATCTTGAAGAAGTCAAGAAGGCTAAAGCAAGCGAAATGTCTGCTTCAGGTATTTATGTTATTGATATTAATTTATCAACTACTACTTCTTGGGTATTAGATACTGGTTGTGGTTCTCATATTTGTACTTCTGTACAGGGACTACAAAGGAGTAGGACTTTGGCTAGAGGAGATGTGGACCTACGAGTTGGAAATGGAGCAAAAGTTGCTGCATTAGCTGTGGGAACATATACTTTATCTTTGCCTAGTGGACTTGATTTATGTTTAGAGGATTGTTATTTTGTGCCCAGTTTGACTAAAAACATTATTTCAATTTCTTGTTTAGACAAAATTGGTTTTGAGATAATTATTAAGAATAATTGTTGTTCATTTTATCTCAATAATGTTTTCTATGGTTCGGCACAATTAATTAATGGCCTCTATATTTTAGATCAAACGAATCCCATTTACAACATAAATACTAAAAGATCTAAAATAAATGACTCAAATCAAACTTATCTTTGGCATTGTCGTTTGGGCCACATAAGTGAGAAACGCATATCCAAACTCCATAAAGATGGTCTCTTGAATTCATTTGTTTTTGAACAATTTGAAGTATGTGAATCTTGCTTATTGGGAAAAATGACTAAATCTCCTTTTACTGGTAAAAGTGAACGAGCTAGTGATTTATTGGACCTAATACATTCTGATGTATGCGGACCAATAAATACACAGGCCAGAGGTGGATTTCACTACTTCATTACTTTCACTGATGATTTCAGTAGATATGTGTATGTTTATCTCATGCGCCATAAGTCTGAGTCCCTTGAAAAGTTCAAGGAATTCAAAAATGAAGTACAAAATCAACTAGGCAAAACTATCAAGTCACTTCGATCTGATCGAGGTGGAGAGTACTTGAGCCGAGAGTTTGATGATCTTTTGAAAGAATGTGGGATTGTCTCACAACTTACTCCTCCTGGTACTCCTCAATGGAATGGAGTATCTGAGAGAAGAAATCGAACTTTGTTAGACATGGTTAGATCCATGATGAGTCATGCTGATCTACCGACTTTCTTTTGGGGACATGCACTTGAGACAACTGCTTTCACACTAAATCGTGTTCCATCTAAATCGGTTCAAAAGACGCCATATGAGATGTGGACTGCGAAACGTCCTAGTATGTCTTTTATGAAAATTTAGGGCTATGAAGCTTATGTTAAACGTCAGACGTCTACTAAGCTTGAACCCAGATCTGAAAGGTGTATTTTTGTGGGGTATCCAAAAGAAACCAAAGGATATTATTTCTTTAATCCCACTAAGAACAAAACGTTTGTTGCTCGAACTGGTGTCTTCTTAGAGAGAGAATTTACTTCTAGAAAAGGAAGTGGGAGAAAGATTGAACTTGAAGAAATTCGAGAATCACAAGATACCACTGAACCAGAGATTGAACAACAAAAAATTCCACAAGAAATTGAGGAACAAACAACTGCTGTAGAAACACAACCACCGCGCAGATCTTTAAGAGAACGCCATGCACCTGAGAGATGTGGATTTCTCATTACAACGCATGGTGACGTTCTTCTTATTGATCAAGATGAGCCTAGGACTTATCAAGAAGCGGTGACGAGCCCAGACTCTGAGAAATGGCTTGAGGCCATGAGATCTGAGATGGATTCCATGTATGAAAACCAAGTATGGACTTTGATTGATCCACCCGAAGGGGTTAAACCTATAGGGTGCAAATGGGTTTTCAAAAAGAAAACTGACATGGATGGTAATGTACAAACATACAAAGGGCGATTAGTCGCTAAAGGTTTTCGCCAAATTCATGGTGTTGACTATGATGAAACCTTTTCTCCCGTAGCTATGTTTAAATCCATCAGGATCTTGCTCGCCATAGCTGTATTTCATGATTATGAAATCTGGCAGATGGACGTCAAAACAGCTTTCCTTAACGGGAAACTTGAAGAGGATGTGTATATGACACAACCTGAAGGTTTTGTGAATCCAAAGGATGCTAAAAAGATATGTAAGCTGCAAAGATCCATTTATGGATTAAAGCAAGCTTCTCAAAGTTGGAATCTTCGTTTTAATGATGCAATCAAAGAGTTTGGTTTTGTCAGAAATGAAGATGAACCATGTGTTTACAAGAAAGTTAGTGGGAGCACTATCACATTCTTGGTACTATATGTGGATGACATACTTATCACGGGAAATGACATACCTACCTTGCAGTCTATTAAGACTTGGTTAAGAAGTTGTTTTTCTATGAAGTACTTGGGCGAAGCCACTTATATCTTAGGAGTCAAGATCTATAGAGATAGATCAAGACGACTACTAGGTCTAAGCCAAAGTACATACATAGATAAAGTACTGAAAAGGTTCAGTATGAAAGAATCTAAAAGAGGATTCCTACCTATGAGACATGGTATTTCACTCTTGAAGGAAATGTGTCCTTCAACTCCACAAGAGAGAGAACGTATGAGTAAAATTCCATATGCTTCCGCTATTGGATCTATCATGTATGCTATGTTATGTACCCGTCCAGATGTCTCGTATGCCTTAAGTATGACGAGCAGGTATCAAGTAGATCCCGGTGAAGGTCACTGGACCACAGTCAAGAGTATCCTTAAGTACTTAAGAAGAACTAAGGATACGTTCCTATTATATGGAGGTGAGGAAGAGTTACGTGTAAAAGGTTACACTGATGCCAGCTTTCAAACCTACAAGGATGATTCTCGATCGCAATCAGGTTTTGTGTTTTGCCTTAATGGTGGTGCTGTGAGCTGGAAGAGTTCAAAGCAAAGTACAGTAGCCGATTCTACAACAGAGGCTGAGTATATTGCAGCTAGTGAGGCAGCAAAGGAAGCAGTTTGGATCAAGAAGTTCATTACTGGACTAGGGGTTGTGCCTAGCATATCAGATGCTATAGAGCTCTGATGTGATAACAATAGAGCTATTGCACAAGCTAAGGAACCCAGATCTCACCAGTGATCCAAACATATACTTAGACGCTACCATCTTATTCGAGAGATTATCGATCAAGGGGATGTAGAGATATGCAGAGTACCTTCAGATGATAACATTGCTGATCCCCTGACCAAGCCTTTGACACAGCAGAAGCATGATCGTCACACTAAGTCACTTGGTATTAGATATATGAGTGATTGGTTTTAGTGCTAGTGGGAGATTGTAAGAGTATGCCCAAAGATCAATCATGAGATGGTTGTATAACATAATTAATTTACCATGTTTATTAATATAAAGTGTTGTCATTATTATTTCAGTTTTTCTTTCTGTGTGTATAAATAAACTGTTTTATAATAATGTCCTGAGAATAATATGATTATTCTTAAAAGATCCTTAGTCGAGTATTATTGTTGACTAGGACAACAATAATGCATTAAGACTAACATGTAGTTGATTGATGATAAAGAGTTGTCATTGATATGGAGTGTCAAAATCAATGCATGAATATGTGTGTTAGAGAAAAACATATTGGATTGACCCGCTATGAGTATGTTTCTTGGATTATTATGTAATTGTCACAACATTACTCATAGTGATTAATATGTACATGATCCTCAGACTTGAGATCATTATTATCCCAGCATCGTGAGTTGTATATTTTGATACAGTCAAACGTACACCGTAACAGGTTGTTTTATAAAGGCTGATGTTGGATATACCACAATCTATGTAGAGGGATATGGTTGATCAATAAAGGATAAGTCCCTCCTACATAATAGGAGTAATATCTTAGGCCACTTGATTGAGTGAGACTAGAAATGCATGGCCATGCTCAAATAAGCTGATATGAGATGTCATACTAATTTGTATATCATAGTCTACTCAAGATATCAAGAAACATGGGATGGACTATGCAAGTGTGACTATCCCATGACTTGTATCTGTTCCAGAGATAAAGGACTTAAGGATTAATGCATGAAAGGTTAATCACGAAATGTTATGTCAAATCATGACTTCTTGTAACTTAGGTAGAAATGATGCATTGCTAGATGCCACTCATTGTCTGTGACAATAGAATCGTTCTAGTATTACTGCTAACGTTGCAAGAACCTACAGGGTCACACCCTATGGTTGAAATGAACGGAATAAAATATAGTTGGTATTGTGTTTAGTTGTCACATGAATTAAATTAATTAAAGAATTAATTTAATTGGGCAATCAAATATTGAACATATTATATGTACAAGGATGTTGTACACATAATGATAACATAATTTTATTAATATATGAATTTGATTCATATATAAATTTAAATAAATATAGTTTATCGAAATCCTTATTATAATTAATGTAATTATAATTTTCGGTTAAAAACTTTATTATATTTATTTAATCTTGTAATATATTCAAGAGATACCAATTATAAAAGGCCCAATTAAGAGGATACCTATTATAAAAGGCCCAATGAGAAAGGCACCCAATATAAAAAGGTACTAAAAGGAGACAAAGCTAAACAAGAAAACCTTAAGTGATTGCTTGTTAGGTCTAGCAGCTGTCAAGCAAATAAACCTCCAAAAAAAGTTTTGGAGATTTCTTCCGTTCATAGTCAAACCGGGTGGATCACGTAGAGGCCGACATTGGAAAAGGTTGTGGCTTGATTCGACAGTAGATCAAAACTCTTGTTGCCAAGGCGTCGTTGTCTACTCAGATCGAAGTTTTGGTAATTTCGAAACCTTTATTTCACCCCGATTCGTTCCTCACACATGGATTCATGATTTGGATCGCCGGATCTAATTTTATTCTGCTGCGCCATGGGGTTACGGCGTTCCAACAGTAAGGAACCCAACCTTTCATCTAATAACTGCTTTTCCTTAATCTGGCTTACCCACGCAGGCTTCACCTGAAGTTCGGCTAGCAGACTACCATCTTCATACAAGCTGAGATGAGCGAACATCGCTCTCAAATCCAATATCACCTTACGACTCAACGCGTCTGCCACCACGTTAGCCTTTCTGGGATGATACTCGATTGAGAAGTCATAATCATTCAACAGTTCTATCCACCTCCGCTGTCTTAAGTTCAACTCCTTTTGGGTAAGGAGGTACTTTAGACTCTTATGATCCGTATAGATGATTGACTTCTCACCGTATAGGTAGTGTCTCCAAATCTTCAAACCAAATACCACTGCAGCCAATTCCAAATCATGAGTGGGATAATTCACCTCGTGCAGTCTTAACTGACGATATGCATAAACCACCACTTTTCCACCTTGCATCAACACACATCCCAAGCCCGTGTGTGACGCATCACAGTAAACAATAAACTCTTTTCCAACCTCAGGTTGAATCAATACTGGCACTTTCGTCAGAATCTTCTTCAATTTCTCAAAGCTCTCTTGCTGCTGATCTGACCACACAAATAGTACTCCCTTGCGCAACAGTTTAGTTAGAGGTGCAGCAATCAACAAAAATCCCTCAACGAAACACCTGTAGTAACCAACCAATCCTAGGAAACTTCAAATTTCAGCCACTGACTTCGGTGGTTTCCAATCCAACACAGCCTCTACTTTCCGGGGATCAACTCTAATTTTTTCGGCCGACACAACATGCCCCAAGAAGTCCTTCAGCCAAAATTCACACTTACTGAATTTGGCATAAAGTTGCTTTTCCTGCAATATTTGCAATACTACTCGCAGATGCGAGCCGTGCTCTTCTTCATTCTTCGAGTACACCAAGATGTCATCTATGAACACCACCACAAATCGGTTTAAATAGGGTTGGAAGACCCGGTTCATAATGTCCATAAATGCAGCTGGCGCATCGGTCAACCCAAACGGCATCACCAAGAACTCATAATGCCCATAAGAAGTTCGAAACGCAGTCTTATGAATGTCTGCCTCCTTGACCTTAAGTTGGTGATAACCAGATCTCAGATCTATCTTCGAGAAAACCGAAGCTCCTCACAATTGATCGAACAGGTCATCGATTCTCGGCAACGAATACCTATTCTTGATTGTCAACTTATTCAACTGCCTATAATCGATGTACATGCGCATCGACCCATCCTTCTTTTTGACGAACAAGACCGGTGCTCCCCACGGTGACACACTCGGTCAAATGAATCCCCGATCCAACAACTCCTAAATTGGAGCTTTAAGCTCCGCTAACTCCTTCGACGCCATTCTATAAGGAGCAATGGACATCGGAGCCGTTCCTGGAAATAACTTAATGCCAAACTCTACCTTCCGATCCGGAGGCAATCTAGAAAGTTCCTCAGAAAAGATGTCCAAAAACTCTTTCACCATTTTAACACCTTCCACTGACAATTCCTTGGCATCCAGCGCACTAATGAAGGCTAGGAATGCTCCACACCCTTTTCGCACCAAGTTTTCTGCCTTTTAGGCATATACCACAGTTGATAGATAGTTCCTCCATTCACCTATCATCACCACTTCCTTATCTTCCGAAGTTCTTAGTGCCATCCGCTTTGCAGCACAATCCAAGTTTTCACAGTGTTTCACCAACCAGTCCATGCCCAAAATAAGGTCGAACTCGCCGAATGGCAGTTCCATCAAATCTGCTAAAAATGTTTCTCCCTGAACTTCTAAGGGTACATCTCTAAACAATTTATTTACTAACACAGACTGTCCTAAAGGGCTAATTACCGTCATCTCTCTAGTAGTAATCTCAAATCTGATGTTCAGATTTCTAGATACAGCACTAGCAACATACGAATGGGTGGATCCGTTATCTATCAAAGTAGTAAAAGGTACATCAGATATGAAGAACGTACCGGTTATCACATCAGGGGCATCGCCATCCTCTCGGCGTCTGACCGCATAAACCAACCCTGGTTGCCTAGCCTCCGCGTTACCCCTGAACCCAGTACCTCTACCTGGTGCACCCTGACCTCGTCCTCCGCCATTACCACCTAGACCTGGCCCACAGCCTCTTGGTGACTACTGAGTGCCTCCAGCTGGCTGTGCATCATAGTTACGAGCCTCTTGAGTCTGAGCAGTCTGTCGAGGATAATTTTTGAGTTGATGGTCCTTTGAACCACATTTGAAACAACCACCGATTCTTTTCCAGCATTCACTCGGGTGTCGTTTTTCGCAATCCGCACATGGTTGTATCTGATTGGTAGCAGCTGGTACTCTAGCTCGAGCTGGCTCATCATTCCTGGGCCTCTTCTGAAAACCCTCTAGCAGGACCTGAGTACTTAAAGTCCCTTTTGCTATTGCCTCTATCTTTTTCTCGGTTTCGTCGCTCTGAGTGCTTAGCCTCTTCAGCTATCTTGGCTTTCTCCACAAGTGTGGTAAAATTTCTTTCTTATTGTGGGGCTATCAGTACCCGCAACTCATCACTGAACCCGTCCTCAAAACGCACGCAGCGTTCATAGTCAGTTGGCACTATACCCCAGGCATAACGACTTAGACGCAGAAATTCTGCTTCGTAAGCTGCCACAATTTTACCTCCTTGGACCAGATTTAGGAATTCCTTCCTTCGGGCATCCACATAGCTAGCCCCAACATACTTTCCTTGGAATGCAGTTTTGAAGAAATCCCAAGTAACACAATCAGCCTGAGTGCCTTCCCGAACAGTGAGCCACCATTGATACGCCTCGTCTCTCAACAAAGACACAGCTCCTCTCAGTTTCTACTCAGCGGTGCAATCTAGATCATCCATGATCCGCTCCACTGCCTCGAGCCAATACCCCGCTACATTTTGGGCTACACCCAAGATACCCCTAAAAACCTTAGCACCATTTGATCTAAGTCTTTCCGAAATTGATCCACGAACTGCTGGCCCAGTTCTAGCCATAGCAACCCTTTCCAAGACTCGCAACATCGCTTGGTACAGAGTAATGTCCTCCCTCATACGGTCATGTGATCCAGTTTCAATCACGGGTGACGCAGGTGCGTCCATTTCCGATATATGTCCTGACGCTTTAGACGCAACCCTAGCACCTCGGCCTCTACCACGGCCACGTCTACCACGTCCACGTCCTCTAGCGCTGATACTGGCTAATTCGATTTAATCTGATTAGAAGTCTTATGAATCAGTATGCTATTTCGATATTTATTAAACAATATTTTATGAGGTATAAGAAGTAAAGTCGTTTTCGTAGACGCATCCTATAGTCTCAATCTCTATAGTTTCAATACCTAAAACTAGAAGTTCTAGAGTATTCCAACAGTCATATCACAGTAATCATAATCATACAATAACATACTTACTTGACTTGGTGACGGATACCCATGGTGCCATACTTCTTTTAAAACATACGTTTAAAATTTAAAACAGCTTTGGAAAATATTTTTGAACCCAAACCACAGCCGAGTTTTGAACCGGGCTCTGGTACCATAAAATGTAACACCCCAAACCGATCCATGCATTAAGGCCAGATCCAACATGTCACATGAGAAAAATACTATTAAGTCCATTTTAATAAATAGATCAATTAAAACAAACCCCCATTTTAAACATTTTTGATAAAGTATTATTAAAAAAAAGTTTGATTGATGAATCGATAAATTTGAGATATAAAAATCTTACAAAACCGTAACCTTGAAAATATCGTCAATAGTTCGAGAAGATTTAAAAGAATTTGAAAATAATTTTCAAAAAATGTTGATGAAAAATTTTAAGAGAAAATTTTGGAGTTAAAAATATATTTATAAAAGTTTATTATGAAATCCTTTTTCTTTATCCATTTTAAGAAAACGATTATTTTAGTTTTTAGAAAAAACTCAATTTGAAATACTTAGAGCAATTTATAAATTCCTCAAACATAGATCAAAACAAAAATTAATCCAGCGGCCTTATTACAACCTTAACTCAAAATAGCAAAGTAATTAAGAGTACTAAAAAGAAATCCAAATTTCAATTTAAACCGTTTTTGCAGTATGGCCACCACCGAGTCATCCATGGCCCAAGTCTCCATCACTGATCATTACCTGAAAGGGGTAAGGAAAAAACGGGGTGAGTTACTAGAACTCAGTGTATAACCCCCTTACCGTTGTCCATTGGGCCTTAATCCCATTAAGCAATATTTTGGGCATAAGCCCATTTACAAAAAAAAATTAATAATGTATTAAATATAACATGTGTATGAAATGCAATTCCCAAACCAATCCTAGTATCCACTACACACCACCCGTACCAACCAACACACCTGTGGGGATAAAATCAACCCACCCCGCCAACACACCAATCGCAGGCATTAAGCCATTTATAACAAATTTAATTGTGGACAAGTCACCAGAATAACAGAATTTACGTAGCATTGCCACTTTACAGATTTGTGGCAGAGCCACCAAAATTTTGTGACAGAGCCACACGAACTTCTCTTCAACATTATCCCATCCCATGCAAATCATGTATATAATGCATAACAAATCACAATAAAACAACAATAATTTATTCGGATATTTATTACAAATTATAGCCCCTTATAACAATTTATCAAATAGGCCCATTTAGCAAAATATTAGATTGGCCCATATAACATATTAACAGATCGACCCATATATCAAATTTATCGATTTGGCCCATTAGCAAATTAACAGATCGACCCATTAGCAAATTAACAGATCGGCCCATTAGGGGAATTTTCGTAATCTTTCACGGTGTTAATACCGATTTTGTAAATTTTATGAAAATAGTGAGATCTAAGCAAATTTTCTCGGTTTTACCATAATACGATTTTAGTCAAGCGATTTACTACCCATATGATAATAATCTTTAACCCACAGAAAACGGTGTGAGATTACACACCTGATTAAGGTAAGCACTAAGCTTTCTTCATTGTCGACACCTAAAATATTATAACGCTTGATTAGTCAATGTACGCGATTTAAAATTATACCCTCGGGATCGTAAACGACTACGATTTGTTGGTTTTCCCCGGTTGACAGTCCACATGTAACACTCCAAACCTAGCCCATATGTTTCGACCAGATCTGGTATGCTACGGGTTGTACATTGAAAACTTTTGCTTTGTGGGTTTTGGAAATCGTAAGTTAATTAGACAATACTTAAATAAATAAGTGAAATTTAAAAAAAAACCTTGTATTATTATTATTTCGTATAATTAAACCTTTGTCACAATTTCATAAGTTGCAAATATTAAAAACTTCTTAGGTGAACATAAACTATGGGGCCTTATTACATAAATATTCCCAAAATAAAAACTTAAAGGAAAAACCAAAATAATCTATAAAAATAAAAATTTGATGGCCCCTCGAGTCCGCCTCGGCTCCCATGTCCACGATCTACTGCTCATCTGAAAAGTCAAGGAAAATAAGGGGTGAGTCACCAAGACTCAGTGTGCAATCTCGAAATCACATAAAAGGCTTGGGCCCACAAACACATTATGGGCCTTAGCCCATACACAATGGCAACAATCATAATTACATGATAAATAATAAATGATGAATGGCCCAACCCAAACCTAGAAATCCATCCTCTACACACCAACCCTTACCAACCATCACAGATTGGGGATTTCTACAATTAACCCGCCAACCGCTACACACCATATCGACAACTGTGCTGCCTGTCTTAAAGACCGATCACTGTGTGACCTATGTGGCAAAGCCACCGATCGCCATGCGACCTTAATAATACATCGTAGCATTTCGATAGCTGAGCTGCCTGTCATAAAGACCGATCACTATGTGACCTATGTGGCAAAGCCACCGATCGCTATGCGACCATATTATATATAGTAGAAAGAACCAAGAAGTGGGTTCCCCTTCATCATATCAATCCCATCCCATGCATACATACATGCAAAATCAAACAATGTATTACCTAAGAGATTTTAGTTTATCGCATACATCGATACACATAGAGAGATTTCTATGATTACGTACCTGACATCCTCTGCCTACCCTTTCCGGGTAATACGACTGTTCACACAGCCTATTTTCTGGCTTTTAGCCCATAACATACAAAATACAGATTACTATACAGCCTTTTTCCGGCTTTTAGCCCATAACATATTTATTACAGATTATTTAATGTGTTAGAGATCTACACACCTGATTATCGTTGGAACAAAACTTTCTACGTCGACGCTATCCGTAGTCGACACGGCTGCTATCTGCCTAAGGTGTTGTTCAGAAGCTGGTAACAAAACATTAGGTTAAGGCACGACTAACGAAAAGAAAATGGTTGATCATCTTAAGGAGAATTGAAATCCTTACCTTGAAATCTCGAAAAGTGATAAACCTTAGAGACTAGCGGTTTTTGGCTTTCAGATCTAAGAGATCTTCTTCACAAGTAAACACAAGAATCAACCACTCATTAGTCTTTCAGCTTTTCCTTCCAAACCTGAGAAAAATAGAAGAGTAGAGGAGAATCGTTACTTACCCCACACAGAGAGTTTTGGCAACTTCCAAAAGATTTCGGCATTTATGGAGAAATCCGCATAAGAGGAAAAGAATGGAAAAGAGAATGAAGTGAGAGGCTTCGGCTTTTAAGAAAGTTCTGAAAAAGAGATGAAGAAGAGGCTTAGGCGTTTTCGGCTTTTTGAAGAAAGAAGAGAAAAGAACAATGGAGTTTTCGGCTTTTAGAATCAAAGTGAAGATGAGGGAATAGAGTTAAGAATTTCGGCTTTCACTCAGAGAAGAAGATGGAAACCCTAAATGCCGAAAAATAAAGAAGAGAACCCTCACCTGGCTATTTAAAGTTTCAGCACTCCTTAGCCATATCAGAAACCAATTTCTCCTCCCGCTCAGAGTTTGAAATTCGGCCACCACTTAGCCTTGCAGATAATTCCTATCTTTTCTCCTTTATCTTCCATATTATCAACTATAATATCTACATTATCCCATTCACATAAATCCTCCTATTTTTTAGCCTTGTTGCCGTCCATTCCACCTAACCCTAATGTCGAAAATTAGCTAACTTAAATTAAAAGAATTGGGCTCCATGAAACTTAAATTGGGCCCCTTACTCCCTTGTGTGGCATCACCTCCTTGCTCTCTAAGTGGCACCACTGGCCATTGGGCCACAAGCCCATTTTGATATTTTAAACACAGATACCACTTTTTAAACCCTATAATGCCCAACAGATAATTTTAACCAGGGCTTCTGCCTAAGCCTGAGCCTAATTTGGACCCCTAACACTTAAATTAACTCATTACACATGTTCACCCATTAAACGCATAGGCCCAAAAATTCAGGATGTTACAGTTCTACCCTCTTTAAGGAAATTTCGTCCTCAAAATTTCCAACAAACTATTAATCGTACTACCCAAGTCTCACCACTATGCTTTCCCTGCGCACTCTAATTTAATAATATATAAACATTGCACGCATACAGTTTCTATACCCAAAAATATAGCATCCACACAAAACATACCCGGCTTAATGGTGATTGAAAAATCTCGAGCCTTATTCTCCTCAGACCCGCATCTTAAACACGTTCCTGACTTCCTCTAACATTCACCCGGATGACGCCTTCTGCAATATTCGCAAACCCGAAAGTTTGGACGTACCTTAACATGCTTCACAGAACGAGACTGCAACCCTAGAAAACTACGATCTCTTTTTTTCTTACAGACCACGCACCCAACCCGAAGTGTTTCACCGATTTCTTTAACCTCCTTTAGTACCTCCCTAACTAGCTGAGTCAGCACATCAGTCCTAACACTTCCATGGCCTCAGCCGCGGCCTCTTCTTTCTCTTCTAGCACTAATCGTTGATTCTCGTATTATTTGAATTAGAAATTTTATGAATTATTAATTTCTTTCACTGATTAACCACGAACAATCTTATGGGAAGTAGTTTTAAGAGTAGTTCTTTCGAATTCGAACCTATCTACAGTTTCAGTCTCAGGTTTACCTCCTAATTCTAGAAACCACATACATTCAACCATCACACATCAATAAACATATAACATCCATGAACTCACATCCATCACATAAGGGTATCTTCGTTATTTCACTACCCACGCATATTTCCGTAGTTTTGCCCTACAGGGTATTTTCAGAATAGAGTATCTTGGTGATTTTCTTTGAATTAGAGGTACTTTGGTGCAGTGTTTTTTTTAAACGAGGGTATGGGGCATCTTGGTGTTTTTTTTTTAAAGAAGGGGTACTTTGGAAAATCTAATTTCGCATTCCGGGTTACTCTTGTAAATCTAGGGGTTTTCGGGTAAATTTTGCAAAACATGGGTATTTTATAAAATCATGGTTGTTTTGGAAATTTTCACAAACCAAGGGTATTTTGGAAATTTTGCCGACCGGAGTGTTTTGGTAGTTTTCACAAATTTTGTAGTTTCACAATTCTGGAGTATTCTGGAAATTTTCACAAATCAAGTGTATTTTTGAAAATTTTACAAAACTTGGGGTTTTTTTATTGTGAAATAGGGTGGCTGGTCCCTTTCGGGTTTTAATTTATAGATTTTGGCCCGTCAACAAATCCTCGTTGCTAAGGTGAACAGTCACTACGCACCAGGTAGGATTCCAGCGAAGAGGAGGTGAGTCACGAGGACTGCTTAAGTACCAAGCGCTCCTTGAATCCAATCCTAGACATGCGTATGCCTATTGCCACACCCTAACCCAGCGACTTGTTCACGGGTTTGTTTGGATAGATTAAGTCTTATGAATTTAAAGAGTTGTTTAAATTAAGCCTAAAGTCCATCAATGCCTAACATACTAGTCTACGTCCATCAAGCCCATCAAACCCAAACATGCATATCATATCAAGAGTTAGAATACTTACCTACGTGGATCAGGTGCCGGTAGACTCGAAGGCCATATCTTCTTCCGGAATTTTTTTTCAAAATTCACATCAACTTTACCAAAACATTACTAGGCCCATTTCACAGCCCGAGTTTTGAACTGGACTCTGATACCAAAATGTAACACCCCAAACCCGGCCCATAAGTTTCGACCAGATCTGGTATGCTATGGGTTGTACATTAAAAACTTTTTCTTTGTGGGTTTTGGAAATTGTAAGTTAATTAGACAATACTTAAATAAATAAGTGACATTTAAAAAAAAACCTTGTATTATTATTATTTCGTATAATTAAACCTTTGTCACAATTTCGTAAGTTGCAAATATTAAAAACTACTTAGGTGAACATAAACTATGTGGTCTTATTACATAAATATTCCCAAAATAAAAACTTAAACGAAAAACCGAAATAATCTATAAAAATAAAAATTTGATGGCCCCTCGAGTCTGCCTCTGCTCCCATGTCCACGATCTACTGCTCATCTGAAAAGTCAAGGAAAATAAAGGGTGAGTCACCAAGACTCAGTGTGCAAATCCCGAAATCACATAAAAGGCTTGGGCCCACAAACACATTATGGGCCTTAGCCTATACACAATGGCAACAATCATAATTACATGATAAATAATAAATGATGAATGGCCCAACCCAAACCTAGAAATCCATCCTCTACACACCAACCCGTACCAACCATCACACCTTGGGGATTTCTACAATCAACCCGCCAACCGCTACACACAATATAGACAGCTGTGCTGCCTGTCTTAAAGACCGATCACTGTGTGACCTATGTGGCAAAGCCACCGATCGCCATGCGACCTTAATAATACATCGTAGTATTTCGACAGCTGAGCTGCCTGTCATAAAGACTGATCACTATGTGACCTATGTGGCAAAGCCACCGATCGCTATGCGACCTTCTTCCCCTTCATCATATCAATCCCATACCATGCATACATACATGCAAAATCAAACAATGTATTACCTAAGAGATTTCAGTTTATCGCATACATCGATACACATAGAGAGATTTCTATGATTACGTACCTGACATCCTCTGCCTACCCTTTCTGGGTAATACGACTGTTCACACAGCCTATTTTTCAGCTTTTAGCCCATAACATACATAATACAGATTACTATACAGCCTTTTTCCGGCTTTTAGCCCATAACATATTTATTACAGATTATTTAATGTGTTAGAGATCTACACATCTGATTATCGTTGAAACAAAACTTTCTACGTCGACGCTATCCGTAGTCGACACGGCTGCTATCTGCCTAAGGTGTTGTTCAGAAGCTGGTAACAAAACATTAGGTTAAGGCACGACTAACGAAAAGAAAACGGTTGATCATCTTAAGGAGAATTGAAATCCTTACCTTGAAATCCCGAGAAGTGATAAACCTTAGAGACTAGCGGTTTTCGGCTTTCAGATCTAAGAGATCTTCTTCACAAGTAAACACAAGAATCAACCACTCATTAGTCTTTCGGCTTTTCCTTCCAAATCTGAGAAAAAGAGAAGAGTAAAGGAGAATCGTTACTTACCCCACACAGAGAGTTTCGACAACTTCCAACAGATTTCGGCTTTTATGGAGAAATCGGCACAAGAGGAAAAGAATGGAAAAGAGAGTGAAGTGAGAGGTTTCGGCTTTTAAGAAATGTCTGAAAAAGAGATGAACAAGAAGAGGCTTAGGCGTTTTCAGCTTTTAGAAGAAAGAAGAGAAAAGAACAATGGAGTTTTCGGCTTTTAGAAGAAAGAAAAGAAAAGAACAATGGAATTTTCGGCTTTTAGAATCAAAGTGAAGATGAGGGAATAGAGTTAAGAATTTCGGCTTTCACTCAGAGAAGAAGAGAAAGAAAAGATGGAAACCCTAAATGTCGAAAAATAAAGAAGAGAACCCTCACCTGGCTATTTAAAGTTTCAACACTCCTTAGCCATATCAGAAACTGATTTCTCCTCCCCCTCAGAGTTTGAAATTCGGCCACCACTTAGCCTTGCAGATAATTCCTATCTTTTCTCCTTTATCTTCCATATTATCAACTATAATATCTACATTATCCCATTCACATAAATCCTCCTAGTTTTTAGCCTTGTTGTCGTCCACTCCACCTAACCCTAATGCCGAAAATTAGCTAACTTAAATTAAAAGAATTGGGCTCCATGAAACTTAAATTTGGGTCCCTTACTCCCTTGTGTGGCGTCACCTCCTTGCTCCCTAAGTGGCGCCACTGGCCACTGGGCCATAAGCCCATTTGTATATTTTAAACACAGATACCACCTTTTAAACCCTATAATGCCCAATAGATAATTTTAACCAAGGCCTCTGCCTAAGCCTGAGCCCAATTTGGACCCCTAACACTTAAATTAACTCATTACACATGTTCATCCATTAAACGCATAGGCCCAAAAATTCAGGATATTACACCACAACCCGGTGGTAAATTTCGAATCGCTGATGCCTCAAAATTGTGAATGACCTCGAATAGTCGATTCTCACCGGATGAGGGTCCACAACTCGGTGGAAAGTCCCGAATCGCTGATACCGCCCTTCGCTTGAACTTAGGAGTAGGGATCGCTAATCCGCTCCTTTTGAGATCTCCACTCGACTTTCCATTCGAATCGATACCACAAGCCTCCATTCAGTTAGATCTTATATAGATCGATATTATGATAAAATATGGATTATCAAAAGGGTAAAGATCGGCTTACCACTAATTTCTAAGTGATCAACGATTGGGTAGATCGAGCGATTTAATCCCTATAATTAATATCGGTTAATCATCACCATTCCAATAGCATTTTAACGAATAAAGAACGATTATAGAATCCTTGAAGAACTCTTACCTTAAAGATTTTAGGACCGATTTCTAGCGATTATACGATGACTTTGGAAGAATCAAGGTTTCGACCTTCCACTATATCACTACGGATAAGAAAAAGATCTTGTTTGAGAGAAAAATAAGGTATTGATCTCGGTCAAAATGACCATCCCAAACCAAAACATAGATTCGGCCATAAGAGAAAGAAAATAAAAAGTTGAAAAGAACACTTACTGATTGATCAAAGGGTGAGTGACAATTCGAATGAAAGAAATACTAATGAAGAGATGAAATGTTTCAGCTATGGAAGAATAATGGGCAAAATATTCGGCTATGGTGAAAAGGATTAGAAAAGAAGAGATGTTTGAAGGATTTTGTGAAAAAAAAGAAAAGAAAGAAGAAGAAAGAAGTATGTTTAACTAGCTTTGGTTTTTGATAAATCGTAAAAGTAACATATTTTAATCCCACATTTAGCTTACCTTTTGATGATTTATTCCTTGATTTGTATAAAAAGGTGCTTGTAATCCTTTCTTTTCATTTCTTAGACCCAGGAAAGCACCCGAGGATGAAAAGAACACAAAACAGGCCTAAAACGGAGTATACCACAGGACAGCAACTCCATATCATCCTCAAACCAGTGGGCAAGTTGAGGTAGCAAACTGAGAACTTAAGCGCATTCTAGAAAAAACCATTAAATCAAATAGAAAAGACTGGGCATTAAAAGTAGATGATGCTTTATGGGCCTATAGAACAGCATTTAAAACACCTTTAGGGACATCCCCCTACAAACTTGTATACGGGAAAAGTTGTCATTTACCATTCGAATTGGAACACAAAGCTTTTTGGGCAATAAAATTCCTGAATTCTGACCTCAAAATTGCAGGAAAGAAAAGAATGATGCAGATGAACGAGCTGGACGAATGGAGAACAGAAGCTTATGAGAACTCAAAACTGTACAAAGAAGCAACAAAGTTACGTCACGATGCTCGTCTCAAGAGATCAAAACAATTCAAAGTAGGAGACCTGGTCCTACTATACAATTCAAGGCTTAAACTATTCCCGAGAAAGCTGAAATCAAGATGGTCAGGCTCATTCAAGATCAAAACAATTTTTCCATACGGCACCATCGAGGTAACTCATCCCACTAAAGGCACATTCAAGGTAAATGGTCACCGACTTAAAATTTATAACGATGCAGACCCCAGAGATATGAGAGAGGAGCTTCTGCTCCATGAGCCTTCTTTTAGAACCAAAAACAGGGAAAGTCTAGCTTAAGACTATAAACAAGCGCTTCTCGGAAGGCAACCCGAGCACTAAAACATTAACATTGTCTTTATTTTTCTTATCTTTCTAACACTACCCTAAAATAGTCTAACAGAAAATGCAGGAATTTAAACACGGCCTTGAACACGGGCGTGTCAATAACCGTGTACAAAACAGGGGACGACCTACGGTTGTGCCAGAAGCTGTGCCCAACCAGGGAAAAATTACTATCGTCAACACGGGCTGTGATACCAGAACACGCCCGTGTGACCTAATCGTGTGAAGCTACTGACTTGCACACCATGGACAGAACACGCCCGTGCCCCTAAACCGTGTGAAGATACTGACTTGCACACCACGGGCCACCCACGGCCGTGCTCGACTCTCGTGCTGAGATACTAACTTGCCACACACGAGATAGACACGGCCGTGCGAACTTACCGTGCCAACATACTGACTTGACCAGCACAGGGGTGCCCAATGAACACACGGTCGTGCCAATAACCTTGAACGCACCCAATCCTGAAAAATGCGAAAAGCACGGGCTATTTCAAAATGGCACGAGAGTGTCACCGGACCGTGCCCCATCCCCTATAAATAAAATCTAACTGTCATCTTCCCCAAAATCAAACCCTAAAATTAGTCTTAAACCCCCTTCTCCCCAAACCCAGCCGCACAACCATTCCCCTTCCCTTAAAACCACCTCCCCTCGCCTTTTTCTTCAAAAAAAACAACCAAAACCTTCCACATGGCCGTGCTACCAAGCCTCACAACCCACGCCATCACCATGATCGTGCCACAAAAGCCCACGCCACCGCCGTGCTAGCCCGTGCTGATCGTCTCTCCCATCCCTGGTTCCTTTTTCTTGCCTCTATTCTTGTTGAAAATTATGGCATTTGTTTTTATTTTCATATTTTGTTAGATTTAGTTTTGAAAAGCATGATTTCTTTTTTGTTAAAATCCCCATAATACTTTGATTGCAGCTTTATTTTTTCATTTTGTTTCAAATTATCCCTGATATTTTTAGTTAGTGATTGTTCTCACAACATTCATGAATAATTTGATTTTGGTTGCTGATTGATTCCATTCTTAGACAGAAAATTTAACATTTTTCTTGATAAAAAAGAATCACCGATATCGAATACATATTGATTATAGTTTGATATGAAATACATTGGTCAAGGAACTTGTTCTTTTATTATCTGATCATTTTTTTCAGGTACCATGTCGTCATCACGAACCAAATGATCCACCCCAAGCAAGAAAAGAAAGGGGCCCGAATCATCGCCCACAAGTGCATCCACCGAACTTCGACACCCATTTCTCCGATTCCCTCAATCAACTCAGGACGAAAGGTACAAAGCAATCTGGGGTAGACCCATAGGCACTGGTAAATGCATTGACTGGAACGTAGTGCAGCAAGTTGGGCTCGAAACTGACATTCAAGCACTCCTCTCAACCGAATCGTGGGAGAACTCCTTCAAAATCAACGAACCCACATTTATGGAGCTTACACTAGAATTCTGCACCACCTTCACTTTGCAAGCGGTGACAACTCAGTTCGACGACCCAGGTGCTATTCAATTTCGTCTAGGGGGCTCAGTGTGTCGGTTAAATGTACCATAATTCGGCACGGCTCTCGGACTTTACACGCTGGACTTCATAGAAGAATACCCACTTGCCAGATTAAATCGAGAGCTCCACTGCACTCCGCTCGAATGTTGGCACAGCCTACGCCCCACTACAAGCCATTACGACCCCAACCGCTCTAAGGCGACGGCACTTCCCCCGGCCCTAAGGTATATTCACGCCATTCTCGTGCATGCCATCGCAGGTCGCAGAGAAAGCACCAGTGTCGTAAAAAAGCATGACGTCTACCTCCTATCAAGCATGTCTGAAGGACATGTTTTCGACTTGGCATATTTTATCACATGCGCGATTCAACATCAGACAGAGCCGCACAGGAAAGGGATTTTGTCAATGGGGCCATACATTACAAGGCTGGCTCGACACTTCAACCTCCTAAACACCGATGATCAGATCACCTCCCTCACACTGATAGGCAACATGGTACCTCAAGGCATCCAGACGATGCTACACATGAGGATGATCAAACAACATCGAGGTACCAACCCCCCTCAGTACAAACTGCAGACACCCATGAACGAGGGAGAGGACGAGGACATTCCTGACGATGTCCCACCACCATCAGAGGAGGCACCAAATCTGAGCCATCACTCATACCGAGCAGCAACATCATTAGCAGACATCTCTGCTCGACTTGATCGGTTCGAGATGCATTTTGCTGAAAACGCACGGCGCTTTGATGGATTAGAGGCGACGCTCTACCAAATATGGCAGCACCTCCACATTTCATCATCAGCACCACCACCGGCTCCAACCAACGATGAGGACCTCTGAGTCCTTTTAATTTGATTTCTTTAATTATATTTTCTTTATTTTTAAGACTTTATTTTACGTTGTTTAATTTGAACATTTATTGCAAATTTTTATCATTGACTTTGCAGAATAAATCATATATTCCACCTAAACAAAAGCATAAATAAGCGAAATACAAAAAGTCACCTGATGCCACACACTGTCCACATCCTCAAGGATCTTGTCAGTAAATCCAGGAAGTACACTTTCCCCGGTTATCTCTTTCATTGATCACTAATTGTCATTATTTATATTCGTACATTAAGGATAATGTACATCTTATGTGTGTGGGGGTGGGGGGTAAAAGGATTTTTCATTATTCACAAATCCCTGATTTAGTCTTGTTTTTATGCAAAGTTTTCATATTACTAATTAGGATGAAATTTTTAATGATTTGTAATTTTTATTGACATGTTTTAAAATAAGTCATAGTTAATTGTGCATTGATAATTGAAATTGAAGAATACTAGATAATTAAGCATGATAAGTCTATTTTTCACAAATTAGGATTTTGCTAGGTTGCTAACCTAAATTTGAATATTACCTTGAAATTTGAAATTCACAAGGATAATGTCAAAGCACCCATAATTTTTTGTGAGTATTTGAACCTTATAAAGCATATATTCTTTTTCATGCTCATTTTTTGATTATGAGTGTGTCAACTATGAACTGTTATTCTAGAACTTGCCTCATTTATGCATGTTGAGACCACATTTTTGAGTTGATATTACAGAGATGATAAAGGCACCTAGGTTTTAGTCCACTTACACCACTAAATAGCCTACCTTTACAATTAACCCCTAGTGAACCCCGTTCAGCCTAACAAAACCCTTTTTATTGACTTACCTACTAATATTAACCCAAAGCCCCTTTGTAACTGTTACTACCCTTTCTTTTAACTATCCCTTAATCGAGATTTGATTTGATCAGTTGTCGAAGTTATTATTCTGATATTTAAATTTTGTATTACTTAGTTTGTTCTTAAAAAAAAATTCAAAGTATTCAATATTAGTAGTGAGTTTACCAAATCAAAGTCTGTTTTCAAAAGAAAAGCTCGTATTATTAGGATTATTACTTTTCAATGGATAATATTTCAGTTTTTTTTAGGTAGGTACTCGTCAATTCGATCTCGATTCTAACCTTCTAATTTCGGCCTTTTACCACACCTTTAACTCTAGCCCCGTTACAACCCTGACAAAGACCTTTTGATCTGTTTATCATCTCATATTACAGTGGTAGAGATTTGATTTTCAGGCAAGCCTATGGGATTAACTTTTCAGGTTTGACTTATGAGCGATCTTTTCCTGAACCTTAAACACTTTAGAGTGATTTGAGTGAATCCTTAGTGAGGACATCAATCCTTATCGGTTTTGAATTGAAAAGGTAGTCATTTAAATAAAGGGAGGCACCTATGTTTTCAAGATACAAAATCATGACTTATCTCGTTTAAATCTTTAGGACTCTTTGAATTAAATTATCCATGTATGAATTATCTATGAATTATGATGAGGCATTGTTGATAGGAATTGGGAATTATGGAAAGCTTGTTTTAATTGTAAATTGAGAATTTTTGCTTGAGGACAAGCAAAAGCTTAAGTGTGGGGTATTTGATAAACCGTAAAAGTAACATATTTTAATCCCACATTTAGCTTACCTTTTGATGATTTATTCCTTGATTTGTATAAAAAGGTGCTTGTAATCCTTTCTTTTCATGTCTTAGACCCAGAAAAGCACCCGAGGATGAAAAGAACACAAAACAGGCCTAAAATAGAGTAATTGGGCCGTAGCATGAAATTGACACGGCCTGGCCCAAAGCCCGCATGGCTGTGCCTCGACGAAAACCTAGAGCAAGGCCTCAAATCTACCTCACACGGTCGTGCCTCACTTTAGAAGTCCGAACACGGTCTGGTCTCGATACACACGGGCGTGTGCCATGGTCGTGCCTCTGTCGCTGGAAAGAGCAATTTCAGTCTGAAAAGGATACTTAGGGAGAAAGAATCACATTCCAAGAGCCTATATATATCCCCCAAGTACCACCTTTGAAAGGCACCGAAAGCTAGGCCAAGAAGCCATGCCGAGAAGGTCAGAGTTAGGAAATAACACGAGGATAGCCAGTTGATCCATCCCAAGAAGCCAGAGTTACACTCAAGACGGCAAAATTCTCCTTCAATTCCTTTAGGGGGCTTTAGGAATTTCTTATGTTTTGTTTTATCTTATCTCTTGTGATGTTTTCTTTATTCATTATGAACTAAATCCTCCAGATACCTGAAGGGGATGAAACCTAGATGAATCTTATTATTTGATTTTTAAGTTATATGATGAATTACTTAGTTTGTTCTTAATTATGTTGCTTAATCCAAATCTAATGTGCTTAGGTGGATGAGGAATAGACCCTGCCTAAGAGAAGATCTAACATAATTAAGCGGAGTTGATCGAACGCCTAGAGATAGGGTTACGAGATTTTGCCGGATGAGGGTGAAACCTAATATGGGAGTCCATTGATCGATTTACTGCTATCTTGAGGGGTTATTATAAGCGAACGAGAGTTCCACTAATTAACCTAGGGTTAGACATTATTCACCTCGAGAGAGGGTTTAATATAGGTCAGGGAGTCCTACGGATCAAGCTAAGTAAAGAGACAATATAATTAAAGGTTAGATAACAAGTGAAGTCTAGGTGGATTCTTCCTGAGGGTATCGTTGTGATCAATTGAGTTTTTCTTCAAGTTTTTTTCCAATTCATCCTTTTTGTCTTTGTGTCCATAGTTTAGTTCTTGTCAATTTAGTTTCAAAGTAACTTCACTCCGTTTTAAGGCTAAATAATAAAAAGAAAGTTAGTATTAGTACTTTTACTTCCTTTGGGTTCGATAATCCGGCCTTGCCTAAGCTATACTACTATTCGATAGGTACACATGCCTTTAATCGTTGTTAGAGTTAGTCTCCAGGTTCGATAATTCTTTTATAAATTTTTAAAGCTCTAATTTTTGCGATCAGTTTTCAAGAAAATGAGTGAACAAATTTTTGGCCTCAATGTTTGTGCACATTCGGCAAGAAGAAAGAAAGGAAGAGAATATGCACCCTCAAAGTTGTAGATTCAAGGAGGAGAAGGAAATTTGGAGTGAACAGAAAAATGACACCAAAGTTGCAAATAGGAATTTGGTCAAAACCACACCAAAACTTTTACCAATTAACAAAGGCAAAATTCCGCCAAGAGAAAAGTATTTTGGAGAAAAATGGCACACTAGATGCTAAAGAAAGTTTTGACCAAAACAAAACACTATAGTTTACCAAAACACCAAGTAAAAATTCGACTACCTCCCTTTAGCCCCAAAACCGTCCACATTCATGCCCCTAATAGTCAAAAATTTACCAACCACCCTTTCCACAACATTTCCCTTGAAAAAGGCCACTAGTTCCCCTTACTTTCCCCTTTCTCTTGATTTCTTTCCTCAACTTCATTCTTTCCTATTCTCCTTAGCCATCTTGCCAAAAATAAAAAGTCCACCTTACCTTATTTACATGCTTTGCCGACACTTAAGGAAAGAATGAAAAAATAGAAGTCAAAAAAAAAATTGCACACAATGGGATTCGAACCTCTTCCCTCAAGGTACTTCATATGGCGCCATAACCTCTTTACTAATTGCTCACTTATGCTAACCATTTACTCATTTATTTCCATAAGCTTTAAGGTCACTTACTCTATCTCCTTAAAGTGCTAAATGCCAAAATTTTTACTAGGTCCAAAAAGACCCCGAGCCTTCTCAAGACCTCCCTTAGACATACAAAATTAATAAGTTAACTAGCTTAGCACTAAAAAATAATGCAACACATAAAATTCTAAATTTTAGGACGTTACAAGGTATATTCGGCCAACAACAGAAAAAGAAAAGAAGAGGAAAAACATTTGTTGGGAAAAAGGCCAAAACCAAAAAGAACAATGGTATAGCCGAACACACCTTACACAATCTAGAAAAATAAGAAAGAAAGAGAGATACGGTAGACTTGAGAGCAGAGAAAGCACAAATAAAACTCAGTTTGCAAAAGAGAGCAAAAGAGAAAGGGAGTACTAGGAGCACCTTCGGCCAAAGAAAGGTTGTCAAAAACGAAAAAAAAAAGTGAACAGAAGAATACCCAAAGACCCCTACTACAATCGACCTTCAAGCACAAAGAGAAAAACAACACAAAACCGAAATGTGGAGCATACCAAATGAGGAGTACTACTCTGGCCGAAATTCTTGAGTGCTAGAGTCCATTTTCAGCATAACTCTCCCTCTCCCCTCATTTCCCTTGATTTTCTCCTAAAATCCCTCCTCAAATCTCTCCACCTAATCACACCTCCCCTCAACCACTCAATTTGAATTCTCCTTAACCACTTCAGTGTTTCAGTCAAACTCCAACACCTCCACGGCACAGCAGCAAAATAAATACTCTACTGCTCCCACCAAGATTCAAACATCAATCCTCTGGCATAGGTAACACACCACTTACCCCTAGACCAACAGGCTTTTTATGTCTTGCTTTTACCCACAATAATTTAAAAGCCTACTAACTATAGGCAAGGGTTTATTCCTTAAAAACAAAACTTTTTGCAGAAGCCCAGGCTTGAACCCAGGACTTCTCAGACACTCCCAAACATACCCAAATCACTTAGCCACTAAAGCAGATAGATAGTTGTGTTACAAACATGTAAAAATAAATACTTAAATTTTTGGGGCGTTACAACTCTACCCCCTTGAAAGAAAATTTTGGCCTTGAAATTTACCTGATCAAAACAGATGAGGGTATTTTTGATGCATCGCCTCTTCGGGTTCCCATGTGGCCTCCTCTAAGCTGTGATTACGCCAAAGTACCTTAACCAGTGGGATAGACTTCTTCCTCAAAACTTTCACATCACAATCTAAAACCTGAACCGGTTCCTCCTCAAAAGTCAGGTCCGGTCTAACCAAAATCTCTTCAGTCAAAATCACGTGTGTGGGATCAGAGTGATAACGCCTTAGCATAGTGACGTGGAACACATTATGAATCTGACCCAACTCTAGAGGTAATTCAAGTTGATATGCAACCGGTCCCACACGTTTCAGTATGTGATATGGCCCAATGAATCTATGGTTTAACTTGCCCTTCCATCCGAATCTCAGTACCTTCTTCCATGGCGAGACCTTAAGAAAAATGAAGTCCCCCACAGAATACTCAATCTCCTTACGCTTCAAATCCGCATATGACTTCTGTCTGTCTGATGCTGCCTTCAATCGATCCTGAATTAATCTAACTTTGTTCTCGGTATCAGAAACCAATTCAGAGCCCAGAACATGCCGCTCACCCAACTCAGTCCAACACGTAGGAGTACGACACTTACGGTCGTATAATGCCTCGTACGATGCCATCTGTATGCTATACTGGTAGCTATTATTATATGCAAACTCTGGTAATGGCAAATCGTCTTCCCAACAGCCTCGGAACTCTATTACACAACTCCTTAACATATCCTCCAGTATTTGAATCACCCTCTTTGATTCACCATCCGTTTGGGGGTGAAACGCCGTACTTAAGTCCAATCTTGTACCCAAAGCCTCATGTAACTTCTTCTAGAATCGAGACATGAAACGAGGATCTCTATCTAATATGATGGAAACCGATACCCCATGCAGTCTTACTATCTCAGCCACATACAATTTAGCTAGTTTCTGCAAAGAGTAATTAGTACGAACTGGTATGAAATGGGCTGATTTAGTCAACCGATCCATGATGACCCATACTACGTCCTTTTTAGTAGGAGCTAGGGGAAGCCCACTAACGAAGTCCATAGTTACTCTCTCCCACTTCCAAACTGAAATTTTAACTGGCTGAAGCAACCCTGAAGGTAACTGATGTTCAGCCTTAACCTGGTGGCAAGTTAAACACTTACTCACAAAGTCGGTAACTTCACGCTTAAGACCTAGCCACCAATATAACTCACGAAGGTCTCGGTACATTTTATTCCCACCAAGATGCATAGCATAAGGACTACTATGCGCCTCTCGCAGTATAGACTGCCTCAAATTAGTATCCCTTGATACATAGACTCTCCCAGGGAAATAGAGTACCCCTTCGCTATTCAGTCCAAAATTTGAGGGTTCCCCACTCTCAATCTGTCGGAATCGAGGACCCAAAGATCCATCCTCCAACTGTTTACCCTTAATATGTTCAATCTATGACAATTTAACTTGAAGTTCGGCCAACCAACTACCATCATCAAATAAGCTGAGACGAACAAACATCACCCTCAAATCTGTCATAGCCCTACGGCTCAGTGCGTCAGCCACCACATTGGCATTACCAGGATGATATTCAATCGAACAGTCATAATCCTTAAACAGCTCAATCCATCTACGCTGCCCAAGATTTAGTCCTTCTGAGTGAGGAGGTATTTGTGGCTCTTGTGATCTGTGTAAATGATACACTTTTCACCGTATAGGTAATGCCTCTAGATTTTCTGTACGAATACCACCGCGGCCAACTCCAAGTCCTGTGTCAGATAATTTGCCTCATGAGACTTAAGCTGGCGAGACGCATATGCCACTACCTTACCCTCATGCATCAACACACATCCGAAATTGACATGTGATGCATTGCTGTAGATGGTGAATTCTTTCCCAGACTCCGGTTGTATTAGGACATGGGCCTCTGTCAGAACCTTCTTAAGTTTCTCAAAACTCCCTTGCTACTTATCAGTCTAGACAAACAGTACCCTTTTACGCAACAATTTAGTCAGAGGTGCAGCAATCAACGAAAACCCCTCAAGAAAACATCTATGATACCCTGCTAGACCCAAAAAACTTTGAATCTTAGATACCACATGACCTAGAAATGTTACCTCTTGTAGCCAGAATTCACACTTGCTGAACTTGGTGTATAATTGTTTATCCTTTAGAATCTGCAGAACAACTCGAAGATGTGCGTCATGTTCATCCTTAGTTCTCGAATACACTAAGATATCATCTATAAAAACACTACGAATCGATCCAAATAAGGCTGGAACACTCAGTTCATCAGGTCCATAAAAGCTGCTAGTGCATTCGTCAGAACAAACGGCATCACAAGGAACTCATAATGAACATAATGAGTCCTAAACGCTGTCTTGCGAACATCAACCTCTTTGACTCTCAGTTGATGGTACCCCGATCGGAGATCAATCTTAGAGAAGATCGAAGCTCCTCAAAACTGGTCGAATAGATCATCAATCCTCGGAAGGGGGTACTTTTTCTTAATAGTCAATTTATTCAGTTACTGGTAGTCGATGCACATACGCATGGATCCATCCTTCTTTTTCACAAATAACACCGGTGCTCCTCGTGGATACACATTAGGGTGGATGAACCCTCGATCCAATAACTCCTGAGTCTGAGCCTTAAGCTCCACTAGTTCTTTCAGTGTCATTCTATAAGGAGCGATGGACATCGGAGCTGTACTCGGTAGGAGCTCAATCCCAAATTCAACTTAACGGTTTGGAGGTAGTGCATGTAGTTCATCGGGAAAAACATCTGGAAAATCTTTGACTGTTCTGATATCTTTAAGAGACGAAAGCTCAAAATCAACACCACTGATGTAGACTATATACGCCTCACAACCCTTACGAACCAATTTCTCGGCCCTCAAGGCAGAAATCACATTTGACAGATAATTCTGACATTCCCCTATTAGAACCACCTCATCACCCTCCACAGTTTTTGGTACCACTCGTTTAGTAGCACAGTCCAAATTCACTTGATGCTTAACCAGCCAATCCATACCCAGTATTAAGTCGAATTCTCCAAAAGGAAGTTCCATTAAGTCCGCCAAAAAGATGGTTCCTTGCACCTCCAAAGGTACACCTCTGAACAATTTGTTTACTTTAATTGACTGCCCTAAAGGACTCAACACAGTAACCTGACTTGCAGTGGTTTCAACCATTAAATCCAAAGTCTTAGATACCGAGCATGCTATATACGAATGTGTAGACCCAACATCAATCAGTGCAGTATAAGGTACATTATAGATAAAGAACGTACCAGTAATAACATCTGGGGCGTCTCCGTCCTCTCGGCGACGTGCAGCATAAACCAGAGCTAGCTACCTCGCCTTACTATGACCAGCACCTCTACCTGGTGCTCCACGACCACGGTCCATACCATTTCCATTTCTGGCCTGGCCATAGCCTCTCGGTGGCTGCTAAACACCTCTCGGCAGCTGAACTGTACCCCGACTTGTAGCTTGCATCTACTCGGGCCTCCGTGGATAATCTCTGATATGGTGCTCTAATGATCCGCACCTCAAACATGCCCTAATCCTTTTCCAACACTTGCCCTGATGGCGTCTACCACAGTCAAAAAATGGCTACGGTCCAGTAGCAACAATAGGGGCCCTAACTCTGACTGGCCTATCCACTTTGGCATTTTTATTCGATCTCTGAACAGAACTTGAGGGCCTCGAATCCCTCTTATTCCTACCCTTTTCTCTGTTCAGACGCTCAGTACGCTTCACCTTATCGGTGATCTTCGCCTTATCTATCAGTGTGGCAAAATCTCGCTCCCTCTGTGGAGCTATCAAAACTCTCAGACTATCCCTGAGGCCATCCTCAAAATGAACACACCACTCATAATCAATTGCCACCATCCCACGTGCATAGCAGCTTAATCGTAAAAATTCTTCCTCATATTCAGCCACTGATTTATCCCCCTGAGTCAGATTTAGAAATTCCCTCCTCCGGGCATCCACATAACTAGCGCCCACATACCTCCCTTGGAAAGCAGTCTTGAAGAATTCCCATGTCAATTGGTCAGTCTGCGTACCCTCTTTAACTGTAAGCCACCACTGATAGACTTCGTCTCGTAATAATGACACGACTCCTTTTAGTTTCTATTCAGGGGTGTAGTCGAGGTCATCCATGATCCTCTCTATGGCCTCAATCCAATATTCAGCCACGTTAGGGGCAACTCCAGCAATACCCCTTAAAATCTCAGCCCTATTAGACCGAAGTAAATCTGTAACCGACCCATGGCCCACAATACTAGTGTTGGGCCCAACGACCCTCTCCAGAATTCACAGCATAGCTTGGGACAGTGCGTCATCCCCAGCCGCTCGATCGTGAGACCCAGTCTCAGTCACAGGTGAAGCCAGTGCCTCTCTTGCTTTAGCATTAGGCATCTGGCCCGATGACGAAGACCCAACCCGAGCACCTCTACGGCCTCCGCCACAGCCTCTTGTATCCTTTCTACGAGTACCTCTGATGCTCATTATCTATTTGTGTATTATCTATTTTCAACAATTTTATGCATCCGTTTACAGTTCCAGTTTTGATTAACAGATATCTTATGGAAAGCAATATCAGTATTTAAGAGTTTGTTTTCGCAAAAAGCAGTCTACTACAGTTTTAGTTTTTCCTAACTAGAATATTTCAATATAGTCTACTACCTATAGTAGTTTCAAAATTTCACTTTAACAAATAGAGGTTTCAGAGGACTTACAATAACGGCGCCAGAGACTCGGTGTACCACACTTCCAGTAAAACTATTTCAAAATACCTTTTAAATCGTTTGGAATAGTTCTTTTTGAAAATTCCAAGTTTTAGAAGAAACCCAAAAACCACGGTCAAGTTTTGAAATCGGGCTCTAATAGCACTAAATGTAACACCCAAAACCCGGCCTAGACGTTATGGCCAAATCTGGCGATATCACATGAAGTGTTTTTCGAAAACATCATTTCATTGGAAAACCTGTTCTATATTAAATCTCGCTTATGATCATAACAGAAATTTAAGAGTATCATATTTATTAAAAACTCAAGTTATTTTTAGCAGTTTGTCGATCACATTATATTTAAAACAATGTTTGATGCGGAAGCTTTTATATTATGTTACGAAAACGGGGTGTTTTGAAAAGCATTTATCTTTTGAGAAACCGCATCCTACTACTCTTATATATGAATTAAAATAAGTAAAATCCCAAATTAAAAGTTAAAAATTTAAAGAGGCCTTACTACAAAAACAAATACCCAAATCAAATTTATTGAAAATAAAACTCAAATATAAAAGCAGGTGCGATTGTGTGGCCACCTCTGAGTCCCTCTCAGCACCGATCTGCCTAAGACTGGGGATTACCTGTACAGATAAACAGAGAGGTGAGTTTACGGAAACTCAGTGTGTAATCCCATATAAGCAAAATGGCCAATCAATTACAGTTTGGGCCTAAGCCCAAATCAATAACAGTTCAGTTCCAGTGGGGCTTAACCCATTACAGTATCAGTATCAGTGTGGGCCATAGCCCATTTCAGTGACAGTAGCAGTTCAGGTATGCAATCAAAAATCCTACCCAACCTGCCTCTACACTCCACTCTGTCTAGCCCAACACTCCATGTGGGGATAAAATCACCCACCCATCCCTACACTCCAAAATTAGCACCGATTGTGGCACTAAATAGTATTTGTACCAGAGTTGCCAGTACAGTACACTTCCTCCAATCATATAATCCCATCCCATGCAACATGTTACACATGTATGCAACATATATATATCGTGGCCTGCTCATATACAATCATACATACATATGGCATATAGTCATTTTATATCATAGGGGCATAATAGTCATTTTATCATTTTGGGGTCTAGGTATACTTACCGACCCATCAGTAGGTCCACAGTCGTCTCGGGTGACCCGTGCAACCTTAACAATCAAACAGTGAAATGGGCCCAAGGCCCATAATGCGGTCACATATAGGCTCACACGCCCGTATGGCCCGTATAGCCCAAAATTGGTCTCGGTCATGATATTTACACAGTTTGGCCCAATATTCTCCACATGTTCGTGTGGTTTACTCGCGTTGGGCCCAAATGGCCCATTTCGGCCCAAAATGACCTACGACCATGAAATCACTCATGGTGGCCTCAATAGTCAAACACCCCCGTTTTATGCGTTTAGAGTACCACACGAGCAAGCGCACACTCGTATAGCATCAATTGTCACGTTTTCTGGCTTTTGTTGATTTACAGTTTGGGCAGTGTTTACACACATGTTTGCGAAAACGTGTGAATAACCGCGAGCACTACACTTGCATTGGTTGAGAGAATGTGGCTTAACCCTCTTAGACCACTGACGAGGGTTGATTACCACCTCCTTGACGAATATATGTGTTAGAAGCGGATTCTATTAATCAGAGTTGTTTATACATGGCTTAAATCTATACGTAATAACTTATAGCACCACAGAACCCCAAAAGTAGGGAGAAAAGCATTCGGCCTTTACCCATAACGCAAGACAAAATAGTTACCTTTGATCGAGTGAAGAAAGAAGGGTTTCAAACGCTTCACTTCCACTTGTGACTCCTTAACTCCTCGGGAAGTTCTAAAAAAACCCAAAAGAAACACAATAGTATTCGGCTTTAACAGTGTAGGAAAGGAAAGACTTGTTACAGATTAAGAGAAACAAGAAGAAGTCGAGTGCTCTTACTGATTTGCTAGAGAATTGTCGCTAAATCGCAGACACAATAGCGATAGAGGAATGAAGTAATCCACCTAGGCACCAAGATGATAAGAGAAATCAGTTTAAGGGAGAAAAAGAAAAGAAAATAAAGGAGGGGAAGAAGGTATATTCGGCCAACAATAGAAAAAAAGAGAAGAGGAAAAACATTTATTGTGAAAAAGGACAAAACCGAAAAGAACAATGGTCTAGCCGAACACACCTTACACAATTTAGAAAAAGAAAAAAGAAAGAAAGATATGGTAGACTTGAGAGTAGAGAAAGCACAAATAAAACTGAGTTTGCAAAAGAGAGCAAAAGAGAAAAGGAGCACTAGGAGCACTTTCGGCCAAAGAAAGGTTGTCAAAAACGAAAAAAAGTGAACAGAAGAATACCCAAAGACCCCTACCACAATCGACCTTCAAGCACAAAGAGAAAAACAGTGCAAAACAAGCATACCAAATGAAGAGTACCACTTTGGCCGAAATTCTTGAGTGCCAGAGTCCATTTTCGGCATAACTCTCCCTCTCCCCTCATCTTCCTTGATTTTCTCCTAAAATCCCTCCTCAAATCTCTCCACCTGATCACACCTCCCCTCAACCACTCAATTTGAATTCTCCTTAACCACTTCAGTGTTTCAGTCAAACTCCAACACCTCCACGGCACAGCAGCAAAATAAATACTCCACTACTCCCACCAAGATTCGAACATCAGTCCTCTGGCATAGGTAACACGCCACTTACCCCTAAACCAGCAGGCTTTTTATGTCTTGTTTTTACCCACAATAATTTAAAAGCCTACTAACTATAGGCAAGGGTTTACCCCCTAAAAACAAAACTTTTTGGACAAACCTAGGCTTGAACCCAGGACTTCTCAGACACTCCCAAACACACCTAAATCACTTAGCCACTAAAGCAGATAGATAGTTGTGTTACAAACTGTAACACCCCAAACCCGGCCTAGACGTTATGACCTAATAGTCCATCCGCTACACTCCACCCGTACCAGCCCTACACTCCATGTGGGGACCAAGTCAACCCACCCAACCCTACACTCCAAGAATGCAGTCAAGCTGCCAGTATAAATGCAGCAAAGCTGCCAGTATCAGTATATGTGGCTGAGCCACTGAAATCAGTATGTTGTGGCATAGCCACCAGTACAACACTTCCTCCATCATTATAACCCATCCCAATGCAACATGTCATGGCATAATAATTCAGTGTATGCAAGATGTATCATAATGGCAATCAATCAAGTTGTACACAATCATACCAAATCTACCCCTAAGGGTATAACAGTAATTTCACCCAATGAGGGTATCTGAGTAGTTTACCCACCGAGGGTATTTCAGTAATTTACCCACCGAGGGTTTTCAGTAATTTACCCACCGAGGGTATTTTAGTAATTTCAATTTACGGCTTTTCAATAGCTTACTGTCGCCTCGAACGACACGGGACCCTTATTAGGTCTCTACGGAACTAATGGGCCTAAAATCCATTTCAAGCCCAAACGGGCCCACACGCCCGTGTGGCCCATTTCGGATGGTTTTAGTCTTAGATTTCCAGCTTTTGCAACCACTCTTACCCTTTGACAGTTTTTCAACAATTTCACCCATGTGAGCTGAAAAGCCCATTGGGCCCGTTAAGAACGTTCGGCTCGGTTAGGCCCGTTAGCCTCAGTTTTGTAATAGTGCTCGTGACACTCTCCGCGACTTATCATCATTACTCATATCTCGATTTACCACTACGAGCGCTCGCATGCTCGAGTGGCACAGATGCTAGTTTTCTGGCTTTTCGGCTTTTGGCCGATTTGCAAGTCATCACATGTAGTCATTCAGAACGGTGTGAGATTACACACTTGTTACAAGCGTTGCTTGAATCCTTGAAATTCGTACCTACAATCTGATATATTCCAAATGGTTATTATACACTCTGATATAACATATCTAATTTGAATCTGAATAACCACTAACCTCACTTACCACAAAATAATCTCCTCCAATAGTGTGACAATATTTGGTTTTGTCTCTCTCTTGACTAGAGCAACCGATCACCTACACCGGTTGATGTTCAAGGGGGTGTTAGCAACTATCACATTTGGCACTAGGGAGAGACTTAACAAAGATAAGTGTTACCTACCCTTAGATTCGGCAGCAGCACACCCCTTTGAACAAGAAGAGTTTAATTACGCTCGGCCCTCAGAGATGACATTTAATAGGAAGAAGAAGAAAGAGTTAGAAGTACACAAGAAATAAAAGAACATGATTCAGCCTACCCCCAAAATGCTAGCTTTGTACCGTGAAGAGAGGAGTATCACAACATGAGGATTAGATGAGAAGAGATTCGGTAGTTGACTCCTGATAAAATTAGCCTTTGATCAGAGAGAACCAGCATGCAGAGATGATTCGGCCACCACAACTAGCAACAAAAAATAATAGATAAAGCTACTCGGCACTTAACAACAACACCCAAAGGTCGTATTTTGCTATGGAAAGGAGGAGTAGAAAAGAAGTCTAAACAAAATAGAGAGAAGACTCGGGAGAAATTTGGCAAGGTGAACGAAAAGATGGAATATAGTTGAGAAGAAAGAAAGAAAAGGACCACCCAAAGAATTCGGCAGAGACTCACCAAAGAATGAAAAAGACCCTAAATGTCAAAAGAAGAGAATACTCCAAAAAGCACAAATGCAAAGTAACAAAAAAAATGCTTAAGAAATTCGGGACACTCACAAAAGGTTTCGGTTTCCTTTCCTTGCTACCTACCAAATGCTGAATTTCCTTCACTATACTCACCTCTAGCCAAAATTCCACCCCCCACACACTCCTCATTCGGCCAACCACTTCCACACTCTCAAATCCCCTTGATTCTCTCCTCGATTTCTCCCAACTTCCTCTCGATCACCCATTCAAACAACTTGACCAAGTCTTCCCTCTCTCCTGCAGAGTTTGATTTCCACTCAGCTTCCTCCTTTCTTGAGCCCCAACTACTGTTTGTGGGATTCGAACCTCCCTTCCCTTGCTTTCATGCTGACGCCACCCCCACTCCACCATGTGGCCACTTGTGTTACCAAAACACCTACATATTCCCTTAAGCCTTGCTTCCCAGAGTCCTCTCCCCTAAAGTGCCCAAAACCCAAAATTTTCCCAAGGCTTGGACTCGAACCCGAGCCTCCCCAGGACCCTCAATCACACCCAAATAACAAGCTTCTCAAGCACAACACATGCAACAATGCAAAAAAAAAAAACAAATGCCAGACCCCTATTTTTAGAATGTTACAGTTCTACCCCCTTAAAGAAATTTCGGCCTCGAAATTTACCTGGTTAAAAGAGGTGAGGGTATTGCTGTCGAATTGCCTCCTTGAGCTCCCACGTGGCTTCTTCTGAATCGTGATTACACCACAATACTTTGACCAGCGGAACGGACTTCTTCCTCAACACTTTAACATCCCGATCCAAAATCTGCACTTGTTCTTATTCAAATGACAGGTTAGGTCTAACCTCAATTTCCTCTACTGGTACTATATGGGAAGGATCCGAGCGATAGCGCCTCAACATAGAAACGTGGAATACGTTATGTATCTGATTTAACTCGGGGGCAGCTCAAGTTGATATGCGATCGGTCTCACACGCTTCACTATCCGATAAGGCCCAATGAATTTGGGGCTTAACTTGCCCTTCTGTCCAAATCTTAAAACCTTCTTCCAAGGTGAGACCTTCAAGAAGACATAATCCCCCACTGAGAATTCTATCTCCTTACCCTTCAGATCCACATACCACTTCTATTTATCAGAAGCTTCTTTCAACCGACTCCGAATCAACTTTACCTTTTCCTCAGTTTTCGAAATCAATTCTGGACCCAACAACTGTCGCTCATCTAATTTTGTCCAACAAGTAGGGGTACGACACCTACGACCACATAACGCCTCGTAGGGTGCCATCTGAATGCTGGATTGATAGCTCTTGTTATACGCAAATTCTGTTAACGATAAATAATCTTCCCAACTACCGCTGAAGTCGATCACACAGCCCCTTAACATGTCTTCCAGACTCTGAATTACCCTCTCCGACTGGCCATCAGTCTGTGGATGAAACACTGTACTAAAGTCTAATCTTGTACCCAACGCTTCATGTAACACTTTCCAAAACCGAGATGTAAATCTAGGGTTCCTATCCGATATGATAGACACTGGCACCCCATGTAGCCTCACAATTTCTGCCACATACAGCTTGGCCAACTTCTGTAGCGAATAGTCAGTGCGTACCGGTATGAAGTGAGCGGACTTAGTCAACCGGTCAATGATTACCCACACAGAATCTTTCTTAGTAGGCATTAGGGATAGCTCACTAACAAAATCCATGGTTATTCTCTCCCACTTCCAAAGTGGAATCTTCACCGATTGCAGTAAACCCGAAGGCAACTGATGTTCACCTTCACTTGCTGACATGTCAAACACTTACTAACAAAGTCGGTAACTTCCCGTTTCAGACCAGGCCACCAATATAGTTCACGTAGGTCCTGATACATTTTATTTCCACCGAGATGCATAGCGTGTGGGCTACTATGCGCCTCCCGTAGAATCAACTGTCTCAACTCAAAGTCCCTCGGCACACAAACTCTTCCACGGAAACATAATACTTCTTAGTTGTTCAGCCCAAAATCCAATGTCTCTCCACTTTTCACTTGCTGGAAACGAGAACTTAAAGACTCATCCAAAAATTGTTTTTCCTTAATCTGACTAATCCATGTTGGCTTTACCTGAAGTTCCACCGACAAACTACCATCCTCAAAAAGACTGAGACGAGCAAACATTGCTCTCAAATCAGTTACCACCTTCTGACTTAATGCATCTGCCACCGCATTGGCTTTACCCGGGTGATACTCAATCAAGCAGTCGTAGTCCTTCAGTAACTCTATCCACCTCCGTTGCCTTAAATTCAGCTCCTTTTGGGTAAGGAGATACTTAAGACTTTTGTGGTCCGTATAAATAATCGACTTTTCTCCGTACAGGTAATGACTTCATATCTTTAGGGCGAAAACCACTACAGCTAGTTCCAAGTCATGAGTAGGATAGTTCACTTCATGTGGCCTTGACGAGATGAATATGCCACTACCTTCCCTTATTGCATCAGCACACATCCCAAACTTGTGTGCGATGCATCACAGTAAACAACAAACTCTTTCCCAGCCTCAGGCTGTGTCAAAACCGGTGCTTTAGTCAGAATCTTCTTCAACTTTTCAAAACTTTCCTGCTGTTTATCGGCCCAAACAAACGGTACTCCCTTATGCAGTAACTTAGTTAGGGGTGCAGCAATCAACAAAAACCCCTCAACAAACCTTCTGTAGTACCTAACCAAACCTAGAAAGCTTTGAATTTCTGATACTAACTTCGGTGGCTTCCAATCCAATATCGCTTCCAATTTCTGAGGATCAACCCTAATCCCTTCAGCAGACACAACATGCCCCAAAAATGTCACCTATTTCAGCCAAAACGTACACTTACTGAATTTGGCATAAAGTTAATTTTCCCTCAATATCTACAGTACTACTCGAAGATGTGAATCATGCTCCTCCTCCGTTCTTGAGTACACCAAAATATCGTCTATGAACACCATCACGAACCGGTCTAGATAGGGTTAGAAGACCCGGTTCATCATATCCATAAAAGCGACTGGTGTGTTCGTTAATTCGAATGGCATAACCAAAAACTCGTAATGTCCATAACAAGTTCGGAATGCAGTCTTGTAAATATCTGCCTCCTTAACCCTTAGCTGATGATACCCTGATCTTAAGTCGATTTTTGAAAAGACCGAAGCTCTCCGTAGCTGATCAAACAAATCGTCAATCCTTGGTAGCGGGTATTTGTTCTTAATAGTTAGTTTGTTCAATTGACGATAGTCAATGCACATACTCATCGACCCATCCTTCTTCTTTACTAACAATACTGGCGCTCCCCACGGCGATACACTTGGTCTGATAAATCCTCGATACAACAACTCTTGGATTTGAGCTTTTAGTTCTACTAGCTCCTTCGATGCCATCCTATAAGGGGCGATGGACACCAGAGTTGTTCCTAGTAATAGCTCAATGCCAAATTCGACCTCGCGGTTTGGAGGCAACCCTGGAAGCTCTTCGAGAAATACGTCTGAAAACTCCTTCATGGTTCTGACATCCCCAACAGATAATTCCTTAACATCCGATGTGCTGATGAAGGCTAGAAACGCCTTACACCCCTTACGCACCAACTTCTCAGCCTTTAATGCCGAAATCACATGGGACAGATAATCCCTTCTTTCTCTTATCACAATCGCTTCCTCATCCTCTGGAGTCTTTAATACCATACGCTTAGCAGCACGATCCAAGTTCGCACAATGCTTACCTAGCCAGTCCATGCCTAGAATAAGGTCAAACTCGCCAACGGCAGTTCCATCAAATCTGCTGAAAATACTACTCCTTGAACTTCTAGAGGCACACTCCTAAACAACTTGTTCACTACCACATATTGTCTTAGAGAGCTAACCACAGACATTTCTCTAGCCGCAATCTTAGATTTTATACCCAGAGTCCCAGATATAGTACAAGCAACATATGAATGGGTAGGTCCAATATCAATAAAAATGGTAAATGGCATATCAAATATAAGAAACGTACCGGTTATGACATTCGGTGCGCCACCATCCTCACGACGTCGAGCCGCATAAACCAACCCTAGCTGCCTTGCACCCGCATTACCAGCACCTCTGCCCGGTGCTCCACGACCTCGTACAAACCCAATTCCCCCTCTGGCTGGGTCACGACCTCTCGATGACTACTGACCACCTCTCTCTGGCTGAACATAACCTTGTCTCGCAGCTGACGTGGAACCTGGTTTCAGCGTACAGTCCTTGATTCTGTGGTCTCTTGACCCACACCTGAAGCAAGCCGCAACTTTCTTCCAACATTTACCCTGATGAAATAATCCGCATACTGCACAAGGCTGCGGTCTACCAGTAGCAAACGGAACTCCACTTCGAACTGGCTCGTTAAATCTGGGCCTCTTTTGAAATCTATCAGAAGACTCGGAAGGCCTAAAATTCCTCTTATTCCTACACCTATCCTTGTCACGATTCTGACGCTCAGTACGTTTCACTTCCACAGCAATCTTGGCTTTTTCCACCAATACAGTAAAATCTCTTTCCCGCCGCGGAGCTATCAGTACCCATAGCTCATCCCACAGACCATCCTCGAATTACACACAGCGCTTATAGTCGGTCGCGACTATGCCTCGAGCATAACGACTTAAGCGTAGAAACTCTGCCTCATATTCTGCCATAAATTTATTACCTTGAACCAAATTCAGAAATTCCTTCCTCTGGGCATCCACATAACTCACCCCGACATATTTTCCCTGGAATGATGTCTTAAAGAAGTCCCAGATGATATGATCCGCTTGAGTACCTTCCCTCATAGTGAGCCACCACTGGTATGCCTCATCCCGAAGGAGAGACACTGCCCCTTTTAATTTTTCCTCTTCTGTGCAGTCCAGGTTATCCATAATTCGTTCCACAGCCTCTAACCAGTACTCCGCTACATTCGGAGCTACACCAAAAAGCCCCTAAAGACTTCAGCCCCGTTTGACCGGAGTAGCTTAGAAATAGATTTTCGGGCTACCGATCCAGTACTCGCTCTTGTAACCCGTTCCAAGAGCAGCAACATTGCTTGGGACAAGGCATCGTCCCCCCAGTTCGGTCATCAGACCCTGATTCGGTCACTAGTGATGCGGGTACTTCCATTTCAGGCATAAGCCCTGAGGTTGCAGATCCAGCCCCAGTACCTCGGGCTCAACCACGGCCGCGTGTACTGTAACACCCCAAACCCAGCCCACAAGCCCTGACCGGATATGGTCTGTCACTACGGAAAAATAGTTGAAAATCTGTTTTGGCTTAAAATAAAACTATAGAATCTATGATCTTTTGGAAACCATGTCCAATTAAAATCTACTAAATAATATAGTTTTAAGATATAATTTGCCGGAAATAAGCTGATTTCAAAATAATAATTTAATCGTCATTTTGCTTTAGCATAATATAAATACTCAAATAATTTAATTGGGCCTTATTACAATAAAAACTTATTCAAATACTTAAAATACTGAAAATGATAAATTCTATTAAATAAGGAAAAACAACTTCTGCATGAAAATCTTCTTCTGCATGGCCACCTTTGTATCCACTCCAACCCGGTCCAAAATCACGAATCACCTGCGATGGTTAAGAAAATAGGGTGAGTCCACTGACTCAGTGCATAATCAAAACACATGTTCCACACGTATGGGCTTGGCCCAATACCACACTATTCTCATAGAAAATCATGCAATTATGCATCTCAGCCCAACCTACCTTCCAACCGTAACACCAACCTTAGCAGACTCCCTGCCCAAGGCCGTGGCTAACCCACCGATCACAACCGAGTGATCCCACAAATCCTACCTTGGCAGACCTGCTGCACAAGGCCGTGGCTGAGCCACCGATCACATAAGTGATCCCAACATTAATCCGTCTACGGTGATGCACACAGCCATCAACCGCCGAGCTGGGCACCTAGCCAACATCTCCCTTGATGAAGCACACAGCTAACCATCAAGCGCTAATGTAGCACGAGGCTGACATTAGACCCCGTACATAATATTTACTCCCCGTCCTTCTTTGCTCAAATCCAATCCCCATGCACATATGTCAATATATCACGTCAAATCAACATATAGAGTGAGTATTATAGCAAGCTCATTACCATATCAAACAGACACCATAAATAATTTAATATCACAAATGACTAACCTGTTAATCGATTACCCCGAACATGGGTATCCACCCTTTTAGCCTTTATTGTCGGCTATCACACATCATACATAGGTATATACGTTAATAAACAATTAACCGAAGAAACAGTGCGATGATTACGCACCTTAACACTTGCAGTTCTAAACTTTCAATCCCAATGCTATCGCTTAGCGAAACAACTGCTATTTGCCTATAGCTATCACCTGTTGCTGGCCCACACCCCGGTGGTTAATCTCGAACTGCCGAGACACCTCTCTTCTTGAACTTCGGGATAGGGACTTTCCCTTGCCTATTCTGACTGGTTGTTTCCTCCATCAACACACTTAATCAGATAAACGGGTTAACAAAAGAAAACCAATGGAAAGGAGATAGGAGTTTCGAGGAA
This sequence comes from Gossypium australe, assembly GCA_005393395.2. Taxonomy (NCBI): domain Eukaryota; kingdom Viridiplantae; phylum Streptophyta; class Magnoliopsida; order Malvales; family Malvaceae; genus Gossypium; species Gossypium australe. The sequence goes on along the minus strand of CM016626.1, from coordinate 130,971,069 downwards.
AGAAAGGTATGGGGGTGTACTTTTCGGTTTAGCACAAAATGGAAGAAAAGAGAGATGAAAGGGTGAGTGATTCGGCCAAGGATCCAAAAGAAGTGAAAGAAGGAACATAGCAATGGAGGTTTCGGCTTAGGTGAAATGGGGAGAACAAATGAAGAATTTGGCTAAGTCTTGAAATTTCGGCCAAAAGAAATAGTGAAGCAAATTCGACAAGAAAGTAAATAGGGAAAAAGGGTGGCCAAAGGTGAGCACCTCCCCTATTTATACTACTAAAATCGGCACCCACCTAACACCCTCCAAAAACCCGAAAATGCCCTCCCCTAGCTCCCCAATTCGGCCACTACTCAACCCCTCTCAAAATCCCAAGATTTTCTCCTAAATCACCTCCCTAACACTCATTCAAAAAGGTTTGAATGAGTCAAACCTTAAATCTTACCCTCCTAGCCGAAATTCAAAAAGGAAGACCAAGTCTTACCTCATCCTTTGAAGAGCCTTCTAGCCGTCCAACACCCCTACCCCCTTGACGCAAAAAATAAAGCCAGAGTTGCTTTGCTGCCTTTGCAGCTCGAACAAGAGACCCCTAAGCACCCTGAGGCGTTACCTCACCAAAGCCCCAGTAGCGCCTCCATGCCACTCTACCAAAGAGATTCTTGTGTCTTATTCTCACCAAAATTTCTCTTAAGACCCAACTTTGCCAAGCTCCCCTTCTTACCCCCCTAAAACTAAAAATTTCCTAAGGCACTTCCTACCTTCCAGGGTTCTCCAAACACCCTAAAAACTCATCCAAGCACACAATAAACCTATCAGCACTTAAGTTATGCACTAAATGCATAACCCCTAGAACCAGGGTGTTACAATTCTACCCTCCTTAAAATAATTTCGTCCTCGAAATTACTTGGCTAGACTAACGCCACACTACGCTATAGCTGCGTACTCTGATCTTAAAGAGCTATCATACTTTTAGGCACAGTATCTATCATACTCAAGGTTCTAGATACTTTACGAGCAACAAAGTAAACAGCCACCAAAACAAACAGAACAACAGAGAATATTCCAACATAAGAAACTTACCCGCTGACACATCAGGCACATCACTATCCTCTCTCCGACGAACTGCATAAACCAGACCTGGCTGTCTTGCCTCAGTGCCACCGTTACCGTGACCTAATGCTCCACGACCTCGGCCGGAACCATTCCCACCATGGTTCGGACCACGACCTCTCGTCACCTGCTGACCACCTCTGCCCGGCTACACATAACCTTGACCTACTGTCTGAGTCCTATTCTGATCCTGGGGACAGTCCTTAATCAGATGAGACTTGGACTTGCATCTGAAGCATTCTCGAACCCGATTCCAGCACTCGCCAACATGATACCTTCCACACTGAGTACACGGACGATCTGGATTTCCGGCGGCTGGCTTAGAAATACGAACAAGAGTCTCGACCCTCGGTCTTTTCTGAAACCTCTCAAATGATTCTGATGATCCCAAACTCCTCTTATCACAGTTCCTTTCTCTGTCCTTATTCTGCCTCTCAACCTTCTTGACCTCCTTAGCTATCCGAGCTTTCTCCACTAAAATGGCGAAGTCTCGTTCACGTTGCGGCGCAATCAAAACCCGCAACTCATCCCGTAGCCCATCTTCAAATCTGACGCACCTCTCATAATCTGTAGCCACGATACCCCGAGCATACCGGCTCAAACGCAGAAACTCAGCCTCGTACTCCGCTATTGACTTGCCTCCTTGCACCAAATTGAGGAACGCCTTCCTTTGCGCGTCCACATAACTCGCTCCGACATACTTCCCTTTGAACTTGATCTTAAAGTAACCCTAGTCCACTCGATCCGCAGGTGTACTTTCCTTAACAGTGAGCCACCACTGGTAGGCCTCATCTCGCAGCAACGAAACAGCACCCTTAAGCTTCTCCTCTGCAGTTAAGTCTAGGTCGTCCATAATCCTTTCCACTGCCTCTAGCCAATACTTTGCCACATTCGGAGCTACCCCAGACACTCCTCTGAAGACCTCGGCTCCATTCGCCCTAAGCCTTTCGGGCACTGACTTCCGAGTCCCATTGCCCCCATTGGCTCCTGCCACTCGCTCAAGCACCCGCAGCATAGCCTGCAATACTGCGTCATCTCCTCCGGTCTGATCTTGATGTTCAACCTCAACAGCTGGTGGCAGCACATCGCTCTCTGACCCATGGCCAGACCCAACCGGTTCCGATACTGACATCCTGCCTCTACCACGTCCACGAGTATTGCGACCACGCCCCCTAGAACTCATATCTAGCTTCTCGATTTAGTCTGTTTAGAAAGTTTTATGCATTAGAAATTTTGTTCCACTGTTTATCCACGAGCAAATTTTATGAAAAGGAGTTCTAGAAGTGGTTCTTTCGATCACACAAAGTTTCATTCCCAACCCAGGGGTAATTTCGTCATTTTCCTATAGGGGTATTTCAGTAACAAAACAGGGTCAATTTGGAAATAGCTCTCGAATTAAAGATATTTCAAAATTTACAAATCTCGGGGGTCATCTTGAAAATTGTTTTTCAAACCAGATGTGTTGCAAAAATTTCAGAAATCAGGGTTGTTTTTGTAATTTTGGAAATCATGGCATTTTCGTAAATTCTCCAAATCGGAATATCACTGTATTTCACAAAATAGGATTTTCTGATATTTGGCAAAATAGGAATATTTCAGTAAAGATCGAGAGTAATATGAAAATTTAGAAACCAAGGGCATTTTGGTAATTTTCTATCAACCAGGGGTATTTTCGTAAATTTCCACAAACTAGGTTATCTTAATGTTTTGAAACCTTAAGATTTTGGTATTTTGCAAAGTAAAATCATTTTATCAAAAGTTGAGGGTAATACGGTAATTTTTTTAACACTGGGGCATTTTTGTAACTTTGGTCACTAGGGGCATTTTAGTAATTTTGTAAATCGAGAAAACGTCTTTCAAAATCAGATTTAGGGTTTACAAACCAAAGGGGTAAAATTGAAAATTTTAAAACTAAAGGTTTGAAACAGCAAGGTTAATCCCTTTCGGGTTTTAATAATCGGTTTAGCCTATGAACAAGTCCTCTTGGTTAAGGTGAACCGTAGCTACGCACCAGGTAGGATTCAAGTAAAGAGGAGGTGAGTCGCTAGGACTGCTTAAATACCAAGCTCTTACTGAATACCATTCCTAGACATGCGTACCAGGGTTGCCACACCTTAACTCGGCGACTTACTTCACAGGTTTGTTTAACAGTCTTAAGTCTTATGCATATGTTTGGGTAGACTAATCCTAGGGTCCAATAGCCTAAATATTCTAATCTACGAGCCCAAACTAAGCCCATAGTAATTCACAATAACAAATTACTTCAAAAGTCCAAAGTACTTACCTGATGGACTGCGGGTCGGAGATACAGGGGCCATACCAGAATAACCTGAAAAATATTTCATAAAACCCATATCTTGAAAAGCCCATTTTGAAAATGTTTTTAGGCCCAAAACCCTCAAAGTCCGAGTTTTGAACCGGGCTCTGATACCAATCTGTAACACCCCAAACCCGGCCCACAAGCCCTGACCGGATCTGGTCTGTCACTACGAAAAAACGGTTGAAAATCTGTTTTGGCTTAAAATAAAACTATAGAATCTATGATCTTTTGGAAACCATGTCCAATTAAAATCTACTAAATAATATAGTTTTAAGATATAGTTTGCCGAAAATAAGCTGATTTCAAAATAATAATTTAATCGTCATTTTGCTTTAGCATAATATAAATACTCAAATAATTTAATTGGGCCTTATTACAATAAAAACTTATTCAAATACTTAAAATACTGAAAATGATAAATTTTATTAAATAAGGGAAAACAACTTCTGCATGGCCACCTTTGTATCCACTCCAACCCGGTCCAAAATCACGAATCACCTGCGATGGTTAAGAAAATAGGGTGAGTCCACTGACTCAGTGCATAATCATAACACATGTTCAACACGTATGGGCTTGGCCCAATACCATACTATTCTCATAGCAAATCATGCAATTATGCATCTCAGCCCAACCTACCTTCAAACCGTAACACCAACCTTAGTAGACTCCCTGCCCAAGGCCGTGGCTAACCCACCGATCACAACCGAGTGATCCCACAAATCCTACCTTGGCAGACCTGCTGCACAAGGCCGTGGCTGAGCCACCGATCACATAAGTGATCCCAATATTAATCCGTCTACGGTGGTGCACACAACCATCAACCGCCGAGATGGGCACCTAGCCAACATCTCCCTTGATGAAGCACACAGCTAACCATCAAGCGCTAATGTAGCACGAGGCTGACATTAGACCCCGTACATAATATGTACTCCCCGTCCTTCTTTGCTCAAATCCAATCCCCATGCACATATGTCAATATATCATGTCAAATCAACATATAGAGTGAGTATTATAGCATGCTCATTACCATATCAAACAGGCACCATAAATAATTTAATATCACAAATGACTAACCTGTTAACCGATTACCCCAAACATGGGTATCCACCCTTTTAGCCTTTATTGTCGGCTATCACACATCATACATAGGTATATACGTTAATAAACAATTAACCGAAGAAACAGTGCGATGATTACGCACCTTAACACTTGCAGTTCTAAACTTTCAATCCCAATGCTATCGCTTAGCGAAACAACTGCTATTTGCCTATAGCTATCACCTGCTGCTGGCCCACACCCCGGTGGCCAATCTCGAACTGCCGAGACAGCTCTCTTCTTGACTGAATGCCTCAAAATCCCAGAGTACCTCCACCAACGATTACAAAGAAACCCGAAGAGGTCTACACTACTTCTAATATTCGGCCAAGATGCTACCAAGTAAAAGAAAGGAGACACGGCACAAAGGTGGGGAGTAGGTTCGGCTAACAAAAGAAAACCAATGGAAAGGAGATAGGAGTTTCGAGGAAAGAAAGGTATGGGGGTGTACTTTTCGGTTTAGCACAAAATGGAAGAAAAGAGAGATGAAAGGGTGAGTGATTTGGCCAGGGATCCAAAAGAAGCGAAAGAAGGAAGATAGCAATGGAGGTTTCGGCTTAGGTGAAATGGGGAGAACAAATGAAGAATTTGGCTAAGTCTTGAAGTTTCGGCCAAAAGAAATAGTGAAGCAAATTCGGCAAGAAAGCAAATAGGGAAAAAGAGTGGCCAAAGGTGAGCACCTCCCCTATTTATACTACTAAAATCGGCAACCACCTAACACCCTCCAAAAACCCAAAAATGCCCTCCCCTAGCTCCCCAAATTCGGCCACTACTCAACCCCTCTCAAAATCCCAAGATTTTCTCCTAAATCACATCCCTAACACTCATTCAAAAAGGTTTGAATGAGTCAAACCTTAAATCTTACCCTCCTAGCCGAAATTCAAAAAGGAAGACCAAGTCTTACCTCATCCTTTGAAAAGCCTTCTAGCCGTCCAACACCCCTACCCCCTTGACGCAAAAAATAAAGCCAGAGTTGCTTTGCTGCCTTTGCAGCTCGAACAAGAGACCCCTAAGCACCCTGAGGCGTTACCTCACCAAAGCCCCAGTAGTGCCTCCATGCCACTCTACCAAAGAGATTCTTGTGTCATATTCTCACCAAAATTTCTCTTAAGACCCAACTTTGCCAAGCTCCCCTTCTTACCCCCCTAAAACTAAAAATTTCCTAAGGCACTTCCTACCTTCCAGGGTTCTCCAAACCCCCTAAAAACTCGTCCAAGCACACAATAAACCTATCAGCACTTAAGTTATGCACTAAATGCATAACCCCTAGAACCAGGGTGTTACATGTACCACGTCCACGTCCTCTTGTACTTATATTGTTGAGTCGAGTTAATCTGATTAAAAGTTTTATGAATCAGTATGTAATTCAGTGTTTATTAACAAATGTTTTATGGAAAGCAGATATAAGAGTTGTTTTCGCAGATCGAATTTCCTAATATCTCATTCTCTACAGTCTTAGCTTTTATAGCTACCAGTCTCAGTATACTACCACTAACTCTAGTAGTTTCTTACCAAAGTCATTTCATCATATCATCAGATATAGGGTAAGAGAACTTACGGATTTGGTGCCGGAGATAGGGTGCCATACTTCCAATAAAAACACATATTTTCTAAAGCTTATTTCAAACAAATTTTGAAAAAATCGTTTTCAAACCTATTCCACAGCCGAGTTTTGCAACATGGCTCTGATACCATAAAAAGTAACACCCCAAACCCAGCCTAGACGTTACGACCGGATTTGGCATGTCACATAGAAGGGTTGCTTTAAAAAACCATGCTTTCATTAAAAAGTTCGCATTCTTTTTTAAACTCCGAGCTTTGCTGCTTGTGAAATTTAGATTTGCTTTTATTGTTTTCTTGTAAAAATGTTATTACTATTTTGTAAACTGCTTTGGTTATAAAAATCGAGTTTGGATCATTTACGAAAACGTGATATTTTAGAAAATAGTTATTAATGTTTAGGAAAACCCCCTTTTTAAAACATATGATAGTAAGCAATCAGAAATGAAAGTTTAAAAGAAAGTTATCCAATGGCCTTATTACAAAACTATAACCCAAATCAAATAATCTTAGAAATAATATAAAACCAAATTTACTGAGTTTCGTGAGGAACGTCTCCGATGTATGGCCACCACCGAGTCCTCCGCAGCTCCCAAATCCGCTATCACTGGGGATTACCTGCAATGTTATGGAAAAAAAGGGTGAGTTACAAGAACTCAGTGTGTAATCCCGATTATAGTCACAGTTACGGTTTCAGTCTGGGCCTAAGCCCCATACAGTATCAATTGGGCCCATGGCCCCAAAATCATGGTAATGCAAACAGAAAATGCAGCCCCAACTTTATAGTCCATCCGCTACACTCCACCCGTACCAGCCCTACACTCCATGTGGGGACCAAGTCAACCCACCCAACCCTACACTCCAAGAATGCAGTCAAGCTGCCAGTATAAATGCAGCAAAGCTGCCAGTATCAGTATATGTGGCTGAGCCACTGAAATCAGTATGTTGTGGCATAGCCACCAGTACAACACTTCCTCCATCATTATAACCCATCCCAATGCAACATGTCATGGCATAATAATTCAGTGTATGCAAGATGTATTATAATGGCAATCAATCAAGTTGTACACAATCATACCAAATCTACCCCTAAGGGTATAACAGTAATTTCACCCAATGAGGGTATTTGAGTAGTTTACCCACCGAGGGTATTTCAGTAATTTACCCACCGAGGGCTTTTTAGTAATTTACCTACCGAGGGTATTTCAGTAATTTACCCACCAAGGTTATTTCAGTAATTTATCAATTTATGACTTTTCAATAGCTTACTGTCGCCTCGAACGACACGAGACCCTTATTGGGTATCTATGGAACTAATGGGCCTAAAATCTATTTCAAGCCCAAATAGGCCCACACGCCCGTGTGGCCCATTTCGGATGGTTTCAGTCTCAGATTTCCAGATTTTGCAACCACACTTACCTTTTGACAGTTTTTCAAAAATTTCACCCATGTGTGCCGAAAGCCCGTTAAGCCCGTTCGGCTTAGTTAGGCCCGTTAGCCTCAGTTTTGTAAGAGTGCTCGTGACACTCTCCGTGACTCATCGTCATTACTCATATCTTGATTTACCACTACGAGCGCTCGCACGCTCGAGTGGCACAAATGCCAGTTTTCTGGCTTTTTGGCTTTTGGCCGATTCGCAAGTCATCACATGCAGTCATTCAGAAGGGTGTGAGATTGCACACCTGTTACGAGCGTTGCTTGAATCCCCGAAATTCGTACCTACGATCCGATATATTCCAAATGGTTATTATACACTCTGATATAACATATCTAAGTTGAATTCGAATAGCCACTAACCTCACTTACCACAAAATAATCTCCTCCAATAGTGTGACAATATTCGGTTTTGTCTCTCTCTTGACTAGAGCAACCGATCACCTACACTGGTTGATGTTCAAGGGGGTGTTAGCAACTATCACATTCGGCACTAGGGAGAGATTTAACAAAGATAAGTGTTACCTACCCTTAGATACGGCAACAGTGGACCCCTTTGAACAAGAGGAGTTTAATTATGTACGGCCCTCAAAGATGACGTTTACTAGGATGAAGAAGAAAGAGTGAGAAGTACACAAGAAATAAAAGAACATGATTCAGCCTACCCCCAAAATGCTAGCTTTTGTACCGTGAAGAGAGGAGTATCACAACACGAGGATTAGATGAGAAGAGATTCGGTAGTTGACTTCTGATAAAATCGGCCTTTGATCAGAGAGAACCCGCATGAAGAGATAATCCAGCCACCACAACTAGCAACAACGAATAATAGATGAAACTACTCCGCACTTAACAACAACACCCAAAAGTCGTATTTGGCTATGGAAAGGAGGAGTAGAAAAGAAGTCTAAACAAAATAGAGAGAAGGCTCAGGAGAAATTCGGCAAGGTGAACGAAAAGATGGAAAAGAGTTGAGAAGAAAGAAAGAAAAGGACCACCCAAAGAATTTGACAGAGACTCACAAAGAATGAAAAAGACCCGAAATGTCAAAAGAAGATAATACTCCAAAAAGCACAAATGCAAAGTAACAAAAAAAAATGCTTAAGAAATTCAACACACTCACAAAATGTTTCGGTTTCCTTTCTCTGCTACCTACCAAATGCCAAATTTGCTTCACTATACTCACCTCTAGCCGTAATTCCACCCCCACACACTCCTCATTCGAACAACCACTTTCACACTCTCAAATCCCTTTGATTCTCTCCTCGATTTACTCCCCAACTTCCTCTTCATCACCCATTCAAACAACTTGACCAAGTCTTCCCTCTCTCTTCCAGAGTTTGATCTCCACTCAGCTTCCTCATTTCTTGAGCACAATAATAAAACTCCCCAACTACTGTTTGTAGGATTCGAACCTCCCTTCCCTTGCTTCCATGCTGACGCCACCCCCACTCCACCATGTGGCCACTTGTGTTAGCAAAACACCTACATATTCCCTTAAGCCTTACTTCCTAGAGTCCTCTCCCCTAAAGTGCCCAAAACCCAAAATTTTCCCAGGGCTTGGACTCGAACCCGAGCCTCTCCAGGACCCCCAATCACACCCAAATAACAAGCTTATCAAGCACAACACATGCAACAATGCAAAAAAATGCCAGACCCCTATTTTTAGGATGTTACACAAACATGCAAAAATAAATACTTAAATTTTGGGGGAATTACTTTGTATCCTGGCCGTGTGTCACACATGACCGAGACACACACCCGTGTGGAGAAAAATAAGCTATTTTCCAAGCCATTTTCCTCACCCAAAGAGGTTCCTACCTAGACACCACAATATGCATATAAATATGGCATAAATAGGCACTTAAACCAACCAATATCAAACTTATATCATACACAAACAACACATACAACATGATATCCACAAGCACATTCATTTGACCACTTTTAAACATACCAAAGATACTTCTAAAGTATACCTAAATGGACAATTACATGTTTTGGACCTTGTGCCTAACTTCGCATAAATGCTCACCTCAACTCCAACCATTTGGTGCACAAGTTACCAATCCACAACAAGGCATTCACAAAGCCACTATACGCAACATATCAAAAGGTCATATACACATATTTACATATCAAAACATATATCATTCTCAAGCCAACTCATTTGGCTAATTACACAACCAACATATAGGCTACCCTAACCAAAACACCTATACATGCCATTTAACCCAAAATGTAAAGTCCAAAGTACCAAAATATAGTTTGACAGTATGACACAATCTCTGACGGCTTCCGAATCGAGCAAGCTTCTGATATACTATAAAACATAGAAACATAAACCAAGTAAGCAATTAAGCTTAGTAAGTTCGTATAACTATTAAATACAACTTACCAATTCATCCACAATTTACATAAGCATAATTAAAACATAGATAAATTCCAATTTGGCCTAAAGCCTATAACATAAACACGAGTAGGTTAGCCATGCATGAATCCAACCACTATATATTATTTTTTGTATTTCTTACGAATATCTATACTAATTCGTATTAACTCGGATCACCTCGTATTATCACTAAGATATCGATGAATATACTTACATCGTCTTTCCAAATCTGAGAACGGCTTACAAATATGAGTACATCATTTTCTTTGTGCCATAGTCCAACATGGTCTTACACGTAAATTACCATGGCCCTGCCATGGTCTTATATTCGTAATGCCATAACCCAATTATGGTCTTCATATTTGAATGCCATAGCCCAGCTACAGTCTTACATACAAATACCGCCATGGTCCAACCATGGTCTTATCCGCAAATTCATCATTTGCATAAAACGATTGTACTCAATTCTTGCGATGTACTTGGTTGGACATTTAAATTCTATTTCAAAATCCAACAATAAATATGAACAATTTCATAATATCATTCATCAATTTAATAAATAAACATTAAATGTTTAACTATACGAACTTACCTCAAATTTGTACGGATTGAATCGACCGATCAATCTACCACTTTATCCTTTTCCCGATCTAATTTTGAACGTGGCTTTTCTTGATCTAATTCATCAAATTTAACTAATTTAATTCACTTTCTATTCAATTCAATCTAAATTCCATGTTATGGAAAAATTACCATTTTGCCCCTATACTTTTAACCTTTTACAATTTAGTCCCTAGGCTCATAAAATGAAATTCTTACCATTTATTCCCTATACAAGCCTAGCTGAATTCTATACAAGCCTATAGCAGCCCAAAGAATTCACAATTTCAAACATTTAACACAACATTTTCACATTTTTCAATTTAGCCCCTATTTGACAATTTCATCAAAAAGTCCTTTAACAAAAGTTGTTTAATTAACAATAAGGACTCATATTTTTCCATTAAACTTCAAAACTCTATTATACACATCAATGGAAAATCTCAAACTATTCAATAGTTTTGCAATTTAATCCCCTAGTTAGCTAGCTTAAGCTACAACGATCTCGAAAACATAAAAATCAATAAAAACGGGATGAGTTTTCACTTACATGCAAAGGAAGAAACTTAAACAAAAATTTTCTTCTCTCTAATGGTGATATTCAGCCATCACAAAGATAATAGGAGAAAGATGATAGCTTATTTTTGTTTATTTTACCTTTAATTGCTTTTTTACCAAATTACCCTTACCTAACTTTAAAAATTACTCAATTACCAAGCCATGCACATCCACTAACTCAATTAGTGGCCTAATTACCACATAAGGACCTTCAATTTAAAGTTCTATAGCTATTTAACACCTTTAGCTAATAGAACACAACTTTCACATTTTATGCGATTTAGTCCTTTTTCACAAATTGAGCATACAAACGATAAAATTTCTTGACGAAATTTTTATATCATAATTCTAGCAAGCTATAGACCAAAAAATTATATTAAAATAAAGTTTACGACATCAAATTTATGGTCTCGAAACAACTATTCTAATTTTACTGAAAACAGGCCGTTACGTCCAACACACCAAATATAGACTCATAGAGTCAAACATGTCTTAAAAGTGAAGCATAAAGCTAACACTCTCCTTATTTCCCCTCAGATGTCCCATTGAATGGATCTTAGCTCACATTCCCTTATCCCTCCTATATGTCTCAGGGCCTTAACGCCCAAAATCACTATACATATAGGTGAGTACTGAGAATCCTATGGCATGTCAACTATATTCAATGGTTTCAAGATCACAAGGCCAAAATATTTGAAGTTAAACACGAATCACTTGCCAATTATTCGTGCACAATCACTACATATTTGCATCTTTTGCAAAACACTGTCACTAACATTTAACAAATACATAACATGTACATATTTTCACTTACACAATAGTTATCATAACCACATATCACATGTTATAACATCCCATCTCAATTCACATATTCACAACACAGAAGCACTTTGTTCACAAGATAACATAGGTATGAGAAAGCTTACACTCGAAATTTAGAGTAGGGGTTTAGTATACTACTAAATTCCTAAATAATGCATTGAATCATGTCCGCAAGTAATTATTTCAAGCACTCACCAATTACGCTTTTGTCGAAAAGCAAAAAGCTCAAACTAGCTTTTCCTTGCCTTTTTCTCTACTCACAGAAGATCATATCAAATTTGGAACTTCAACATAATAATTCACACAACAATGCATTCAATAATCAGCTAAGAACTCACTATAAGTAATCAAAAACATAAGTCTAAGCTATGTTCCCATGTAGCCGAAACTTTTAACATAGCCAACTTAAAACTCAAATATGTCTGTCTATACTTAATCTTTTTGCCTAAAACTAATTCTGTTCATCTTATAATTCACCTACAACTAATTCCCAACCTTTAAAATACAATAAAATACTCAATTCATAGTATCGACTTTTTTGACATGTTTTATGGCTATTTTTTAAAAATTTATTAAAAAGCAAGAATTATTTACTAAAAATTCAAAATAAGTTTAGAAACCTTCTAATCATGTTAAAAAAAGTTGAAAAACACTTTTAAATCACGTTTTTATGCGAAATCCCAAAATCCACCATTAACGACCCAATTTTCGACTTTTATTCAAAACATGCAATTTACTAGCTAAAAACTTGGTTTTAAAGACTAAATAACATTTAAAACTAATAGGAAGATGAATTGTTACCTTATTTGATGAAAAACCCACAAGCTTGACTATGGAGGAATCTATTGTGTTTTTGGATGTTTTTCTTGATCTTTTATAGAGGTTTAAAGTTCAAGGGTGATAGAAATCAAAGAGGACTAGAAATTGGAATTCAAAATTGATTGAAATAGCAACAGAGAATCAAAAGATGGCAACACTAGTTTTGGGGAAGAGTTAACGTGAAAAACTGTAAGTGAAAAGAAAGAAATAGGTTGGTTTTTAAAACTTGGTCTAATTTCCTTTTAAAAACTTACAACTTTGACCCTTTTTCAAATCAGTCCTATTTTCAAAATTGAATGTCTTTAAAACTCATTTTAAAAAATTGATTTAAGTTTCTAAAAACCATAATTGAAAACATTATCGATATGCCATGTCAAATAATTTTGAACACTCGAAGGCTAAAATTCCTAAAATACCACTGAAACTCTTAGGCTCTATTTTAGGGTGTGACAGAAATAGTCTGTCTATACGGTAACCATAAAAGCTGGTAGGGCAATAGGGTGGCAACCCAGCGTGAAGTGGTCATGGGAAATGAAGCAATAGTAGGTGCATGGTGTGTAGGCAAACAAAAAATATTTATCTAAGGGTCACATATAATGATTTGCCATTAAGAATCTTTAAGGGTTCTAAATACTAAAGAGCATTTGAAAATATGCCAAATAGTTTGTAATGGAAGGAAGGGTGAACTAGAGCCCAATAATCTAGATAGTTACCCAAGAAGGGAAATATATTATGAAATACTCAAAAAGGAGCTGGAATGGTAGGGAGCCATCGCATAAGAGGAATCATAAACTCAATTGTCACGCCGATTACAGTCTGCTAGATATGGTAGGCTTAAGCGGATCTTCAGGGATAAATGTGCTACATACATAAGTATGGTATCACGAATTAAAACGAATTATAAGGGAGTGACACAGTTCCTACATGTCTTAAGAGAGACTTGGTCTAGCAAAATGGTGGGGGATCGTATAAGTTATCAAACAGTTGGGACGTTGGCAAGCCCTTCAAGACCATGGTAAGAGGAGGAGCCCGTCTTGGACCAAAAAAAATTGGAATGGTAATCCAAGGGGATTTATTCGATGATCAATAGAATGACAGGTAGAAAAATTACCTTGCAGAAACATGGAAAATGGAAGAATCCACACTAGGAATAAATGGAAGAAAGGATAGAGTTTGCAGAGATGGTGAGTTAATCAAAGGAGCTGTCAAGGCCGAACAAAGGCTGATACAATGGCTGGAAGGTAACCATGCAGTGATCTATCCACCAATGGATAGGATCGAGAACAAGATAGCCTGCAGTGACATGTTTAAAAGGCTTTTTTTTTTGCACAAGTAGGGAGTTTGTTGTATTTTAGTTACCTTCCATTTAAATCCATTAGAGATGGGGTCTAATTTCGAGTAAAATAGAGACTCACTAAGTTCATCTGAACTTACTATAGTGTCGCATGTGTTTGCAGGATTTGCAGAACATGGAACTCGAGGAAGGACCAAACCAAATAGTGAAGGAATGAGGGGTGATCGTTAATTTAGTGTTATGGATGGGGTACCTTTAGGAACTTCACCAAGGGGCGGCTATTTTTTTAATTAATTAAATCCCTTAGAGTTTGGAGTTTGAACAATGAATTTTATTATTTTTTAAATATTTCCAATGTTTTAAACTTCATAAATAGGTGACACAATGTAACATCCCAAAATTTAGTATTTTATGTATTGCATTATTCTTGTGCTAAGCTAGTTATATATATTAATTTTGTATGTTTAGGGGTCCTGAGAAGGCTCGGGGTTTATTTGGTCCTAGTAAAAATTTTGGTATTTAACACTTTAGGGAGATATAGTAAGTGACCTCAATGCATATGGAAATAAATGAGTAAATTGCTAGCATAAATGAGCAATGGGTAGGAAGGATATGGCGCCACATGAAGTACTTTGAGGGAGGAGGTTCAAATCCCATAATGTGCAAATTTTTGACAAATTTTTTGTATTATTCCCTAAGTGTCGGCCAAGATGGCTAAGGAAAATAGGAAAGGATGAAGGTAAGGAAAGGAATCAAAAGAAAAAGGGCAAGTAAGGGGAACATGTGGCCTTTTTCAAGGGAATTGTTTTGGAAAGCTTGGTTGGCCAAATTTTTGACCTTAATGTCAAAAATATTACACGGTTTTGTTAGGGGGAGGGGATAGCCGAATTTCTCTTTTCATTTTAGACCATTTTGTTAGTTTTTGGTGCATGAGAGGTACACTTTTTTCTCCTAGACCATTTGTGTTTCTTTTCAAATCCATCTCCTTTTTGTTTTGCTTTGGCCGAAACCTTCTAGCACATTGGTGCATTATTTTTTTCTTTTGTTTGGCCGAAACACTCACCTTTGCTCATCTTCCCTTTGATAGCCGAATCTACCTAAAGCACTTTTCTCCATCCATCCTTTCTTTTGACCATTTCACCAATCTTTTTCCTTCTTCTTCTTTAATCGACATCACTTGTGATCATATTTTCTTGTTTGATTTTCTCTATAGCCGAACCCAATATCATCCCATTTCTTCACCATTTCGTTCCCTATCGTGTGGGAAAATCTCTTCTTAATTGAAACGGTAAGTGATCTTATATCTCTCTCTTTTCATTTCATTTTCTTTTTCTTTCTAACCGAATATGAATGTTCATCGTTATTCGGTTAGTTTACTTTGTTTCTTATCGAAACATCACTCTCCTCATCACTATCATGTTGTGATCAATACTTTATTCATAGTGTTCTAAGTGAGTGGCCGTGTATCTTCCTAGCCTTAAGACGAATGGTGGAAATCAAATTCAATCTCGATAAGGTAAAGAGCTTCTTTTTTGGATTAATTGATATCTTTCTATATTCGATTGGTTGTTAACAAAATACTGGTTGGACTAATCGATTGCATATTTTTTCAGACTAAAACGTTCGATCTATCCACTCATTGCTATTACGAAAATAGTGGTAAGCCGACCCATTTTCTTTAGTAAATTGTTTCATATCAAAGTATTATAAGTTTTGACTGAGATTTGTATTAAATGGAGGCAAGCGATATCGAATCAAAAGGGAAAGCGATTGGAGATCGAAAAAGGAGCAGATTTGTGATCCCTACTCCTAAATTCAAACAAAGGGCAGTTTCGGCGGTTCGAGATTTTCCACCGGGTTATGAAGCGTCATCTGGGGAAAATTGACAAATCGTAGTTGTTCACGATTCTGAGGGTAAACATTTTAGATCGTTTATTTTAGAGTTTGATTATTAAAATCACGTCTAGGCCCGGTTTCCTGACTCTGCTTAGCGTCTAGGCCCTTTTGGGGCTGCCTTGGTTTGGGTTTTAGTTTTAGGTTTAATGGATTGGCTTGGGTCATCTGTTTGGGCTCGGGTGTAATGGGGTATTGGGTCTGGTTTTGGAGTCTGTAATTGGGCTACTGGGTTTAGTTTTGTAACTGGACTGTTTAAAAAAACATTGGTTTTTTATTTATTTTTATTATTTTGGTTTTTATTCTGGTTTGTTTCACTTATACGGGCCCGGGAAAAATAGGCCGATTACAGCCGCCCCTCTTTGCTCATTGTCGTGTAACGAGAATAGATCAAAGACTATAAAAGGACCAGTTTTGCCCGGTCTTTGCCGAGCCTCAACTTCTTGGTCCTCGTCCTCTTCAAACGGCTTCCAGCTCCACTGCAATGGTATTGGAACTTCATCTTGATTTCTAATAAGCCTGATAGCTTCAATCTGATTCACTACAACTTCATGAAGGCAGTATCTACTATCTTTTGATCTGCTCCACTGCAAACTCAGGGAGTCATGCTCTTATGTTTTCGATCTGCTTCTTGCAACTTCAAGAATGCCAGATCTGTTATCTTCAATCTGCTTCACTACAACTTCAGGAAGACAAGATTTGCTATCCCTACTCCACTGTAACTTCAGGAAGATAATGATGAAAGTGCCTTTGATCTGCTTCCTGCAACTTCAGGAAGATTAGATATTCTGTCTTCAGTCTACTCCGCTGCAACTTCAGGGAGATAAGGCTGAAAGTGCCTTTGATCTGCTTCCTGCAACTTCAGGAAGATGAGATCTTCTATCTACAATCTACTCCGCTGCAACTTCAAGGAGATAAGGCTGAAAGTGCCTTTGATCTACTTCCGGCAACTTCAGGAAGATGAGATCTACTGTCTTCAGTCTACTCTACTACAACTTCAGGGAGACAAGGCTGAAAGGGTCTTTGATCTGCTTCCTACAACTTCAGAAAGATGAGATCTTCTATCTTCAGTCTAGTCTGCTGCAACTTCAGGGAGATAAGAAAAAAAGTGTCTTCGATCTGCTTCCTGCAATTTCAGGAAGATGAGATCTTTCTATCTTTAGTCTACTCCGCTGCAACTTTAGGGAGACAAGGCTGAAAGTGTCTTTGTTCTACTTTCTGCAACTTCAGGAAGATGAAATCTTCTGTCTTCAGTCTACTCCGCTGCAACTTCAGGGAGATAAGGCTGACGACTAAAATCTACTTCCCTGCTACCTCGGAAAGATAAAATTCGCCAAATTTGATCTGCTCTACTACTGCTTAGGGAGATAAGATCTGCAAACTCACTGATATTGATACACCATTGATCGCTGTAAAATCAGTGTTTTAAATATTTATAAAAGAATGATCAAACCTAGAGACTAACTCTGACAACGATATTAAGGCAAGTGTACCTATCGAACAGTAGTATAGCTAGGCAAGACCGGTTATCGAACCCAAAGGAACTAAAAGTATTAATACTCGCTTTCTTTTTATTATTTAATCTTAAAGTTGGAGTAAAGATTACTTTTAAACTAAATTGACGATAGCTAAACTAAGGACACAAAGACAAGAAGACGAATCAGAAAATAACTTTGAGGAAAAAACTCAATTGATTTTGACGATACCCTCGGGAAGAATCCACCTAGACTTCACTTATTATCTAACCCTAAATTATATGATTTCTTTACTTAGCTTGATTCGTGAGACTCCCTAACCTATATCAAACCCTCTCTCGAGGCGAATAACGTCTAACCCTAGGTTAATTAGTGGAACTCTCGTTCGCTTATAATAACCCCCTAGGATAGCAGTAAATCAATCAATGGACTCCCATATTAGGTTTCACCCTAATCTGGCAAAATCTTGTAACCCTATCTCTAGGCGTTCGATCAACTCCGCTTAATTATGTTAGATATTCTCTTAGGCAAGGTCTATTCCTCCTCCACCTAAGCACATTAGATTTGGATTAAGCAACATAATTAAGAACAAACTAAGTAATTTATCATGTAGCTTAAAAATCAAATAATAAAATCCATCTAGGTTTCATCCCCTTCAGGTGTCTGAGGGGTTTAGTTCATAATGAAATAACAAACCATTACAAGAGAAAATATAAAACAAAACATAAGAAAAAAGCTAAAACCCCCTGAAGGAATCAAAGGAGAATTTCGCCGTCTTGAGTATAATTTCGGCTTCTTGGGATGGATCAACTGGCTATCCTTGTGTTATTCCCTAACTCTGACCTTCTCGGCTTGGCTCCATGGCCTCGCTTTCGCCCCCTCAACTGGTGATACTTAGGACATATTTATAGGCTCTTGGAACGCAATTCTTTCTCCCTAAGTATCCTTTTTCAACTAAAATTGCTCTTTCCAGCGTCAGAGGCACGACCATGTCACACGCCCTTGTGAATCGAGACCTGACCGTGTTCGGATTTCTCTTGAGGCACGGCCGCGTGTGACGGGGTTGAGGCTATGCTCTAGGTGTTCGTTGAGGCACGGCCGTGTGTGCTTTGGGCCAGGCCGTGTCGATTTTGTGTTAAGGCCCATTTACTCCGTTTTAGGCCCATTTTGTGTTCTTTTTATCCTCGGGTGCTTTCCTAGGTATAATACATGAAAAGGAAGGATTACAAGCACCTTTTTATATAAAAAAGGGATAAATCATCCAAAAGAATATTAAATGTAGGATAAAATTATGTTACTTTTACGGTTTATCAAATACCCCCACACTTAAGCTTTTGCTTGTCCTCAAGCAAAACTCTCAACTTACAATTAAAACAAACTTTCCATGATCTGTAATTCTTCATCAACAATGTCTTATCCTAATTCATAGAGAATTCATACATGGATGATTTGATTCAAAGCGTCCTAAAGATTCAAGCGAGATAAGTCATACTTTTGTACCTAGAAAACATAGGTGTCTTCCCTCTTTTAAATAACTACCTATCTTATTCAAAATTGACAAGGATTGATATCCTCACTTAGGATTCACTCAAATCACTCTAAAGTGTTTAAGGTTCAGAAAGAGATCGCTCATAAGTCGAACCTGAAAAGTTAATCCCATAGGCTCGCCTGAAAATCAAATCTCCACCACTGTAACATGAGATGACAAACAGATCAAAAGGTCTTTGTTAGGGTTGTAACGGGGTTAGGGTACAAGGTGTGGTCACAGGCTGAAATTAGAGGGTTAGAATCGAGATTGACTTGATAAATTTCCTAACTAGAAAAATGCACTTATTCTTACATTAAAGACTAATAATACAAGCTTTTTCCTTGAGGATTGGAACTTGAACATGCAAGCTTTCTTAATCATAGGACTAATAATGAATATATATATATATATTTTTTAAGAATAAACTAAGTACTAGTAATAAAGAATTTTTACAACTGGAATATTAAAACATAGTTAGGACACTTGTTTAACATCAAATCTCGACAAAAAGGTAGTTAAAAGAATTAGTGATAACAAATACAAAGGGTTTTTTTGGTTAAAATTAGTAGGTGAGTCAATGAAAAGGGTTGTTAGGCTTAACGGGGTTAACTAGGGGTTAATTATAAAGGTAGGCTTTTTAGTGGAATAAGTGGGTTAAAACCTAATTGTCTTTATCATCTCGGTATATCAAATCATAACTGTGGTCTTGACATGTATAATCAAGGCAAGTTCTAGAATAACAGTTCATAGTTGACACACACATAATCAAAAAATGAGCATGAAAAAAATATGTATGCTTTATAAGGTTTAGATACTCACCAAAATTATGGGTATTTTGACATCATCCTTATAAATTTTAAATTTCAAGATAGCATTTAAATTTAGGTCAACAACCTAGCAAAAATTTCTAATTCATGAAAAACAGACTTATCATGCTTGATTCTCTAGTATTCTTTGAATTAAACATCAATGTATAATTAACTATGACTTATTTGAAAACATGTCAATAATTATCACAAATCATCAAAAATTTCATCTTAATTAGTAATATGACAATTTTGTATAAAAACAAGACTAAATCAGGGATTTGAGAATAATGAAAAAAGTTTGGCAATTTTACCCCATTTTTAACCTCAGGGATTTGAGAATAATGAAAATGGTTAGGTCTTTTTACCCCCCACACTTAAGATGTACATTGTCCTCAATGTACAAAGATAGATAATGCATTCAAAATAAAAAAGAAGAGGGGGATAGGATACTCCCTGAGTTTTCTGACGAGATCCTTGAGGATGTGGACAGTGTGTGGCATCAGGTGACTTTTTGCATTTCGCCTAATTGTGCTTTTGTCCAGGTGGAATTGAATGATTTATTCTGCAAAGTCACTTGTTAATGGTCTTTTTGATGAAAGAGGTATGTTGTTAGGGGTGCTTAATTGGTTGAATAGCCAGTGATAAGAGTTTGTAATAATAAAAAGTTCGAATTTAAACAACATAACATAAAGTAAAGTCTTAAAAATTAAAGAAAATAATTTAAATGGACTCAGAGGTCCTCATCTATGGTTGGGTCTGGTGATGGTGCTGCTGATGAAATGTTGAGGTGTTGGCATATTTGTTGGAGTGTCGCCTCCAATCCGTCAAAGCGCCTAGTGACATGTGTCTCGAACTGATCAAGTCGAGCAGATATGTCTGCTAATGTTGTTGCTCGGTATGGATGTTGGCTTGGATGCGTTGCCTCCTCTGATGGTGGTTAGACATCATCAGGAATGTCCTCGTCCTCCTCCTCGTTGCTTGGTTTCTTTAGTTTGTACTGGGAAGGATTGGTTCCTCGTTGTTGTGTTATCATCCTCATAGGTAGCATGGTTTGGATGCCTTGAGGAACCATGTTGCTCATCAGTGTTAGGGAGGTGATTTGCTCGTCGGTGTTGAGAAGGTTGAAGTGTCGAGCTAGCCTTGTAATGTAGGGCTCCATTGACAAAATCCCCTTCCTATGTTGCTCTGTCTGATGTTGAATTGCGCACGCCATAAAGTATGCCAGATCGAAGACATGTCCTTCAGACATGCATGATAGGAAATAGACGTTGTGCTTGTTTATGACGCCTGTGCTCTCTCTGTAGCTTGTGATGGTGTGCGCGAGAATGGCGTGTAAATACCTTAGGACTGGGGGAAGTGCCATCGCCTTAGAGCGACTAGGGTCGTATTGCCATGTAGTGGGACAGAGGCTTTCCCAACATTAGAGTGGAGAGCGGTGAAGCTCTCTGTTTAAACCGAAAAGAGGGTTTTCTTGTATAAATTCCGGCGTGTAAAGTCCAAGAGCTATGCCGAAGTGTGGTACACTTAATCGGTGCACCGAGCCTCCTAGACGGAATTGGATGGCACCTGGGTCGTCAAACTGGTTTGTCACTGCTTGCAGGATGAATGTGGTGCAGAACTCTAACGTTAATTCAAAATATGTGGGTTCGTTGATTCGGAAGAAGTTCTCCCATGGTTCGGTTGATAGAAGTGCATTAATGTCAGTTTCGAGCCCAACTTGTTGCACTGCATTCCAGTCGATGCGTCGACTGGTGCTTATGGGTCTTCCCCCAATTGCCTTGTACTTTTCTTCTTGAGTTGGTTGGGGGAACCGGAGAAATGGGTGTCTATTTTCAGTGGAGGAACTTGCGGATGATGATCCGGGCCCCTTTCTTTTTTTGCTTGGGACTACTCGCTTGGTTCGTGACGACATGGTACCTACAAGAATCATCAAGAAATATAACAAGAGCAATGACCAATGTCTCAATTGCATTCATTATCAAGAGAAGTAGTAGTTTTTATGTCTAAGAGTAGTATCAGTCAGCAACCACAAGTATTTTAATCGTGAATGTTGTGAGCATGTCTACTAACCAAAAATCAGGCAAGTTCTAGACAAAAATAAACTTGTAATCAAGAATAAATCATGCTTTTCAAAAAAAAAAAATAAACAAATAAGGTTGCAATCAGAGATTAAGGAGACCTAAACAAAAATAAATCATGTTCTTCTAAATCTAACAAAGTCTGAAAGTAAACATAAATGCCATCAAAGATTGAAGAAAATGGAACCAAGGGTGGGGAAAATGGTCAGCACGGGCGGAGCACGGCGGTGTCTTGGTGGTCTGTACCGTGAACACGGCTGTGGCGTGAGCGAGTGGTTGAGTAGCATGGGTGTGGTGTGGCCATGTGAGAGGTTTTGGCTTGCTTGTGGAGGAAAAACGGCGAGAAGAGGTGGCTTAATGGCCGAATTTGGGAGAGGGGGTTTTAACTTTTGATTTAGGGTTTGTGTTTCGGGGAGATGACGGTTGGGTTTATTTATAGGGAAGGGGGCACGGGTTAGGAGCACGGCCGTGTTCTTTTGAAATCGCCCGTGTTTTTCACGTTTTTCAGGTTTGGGCGCGTTCAGTTTCAGTAGCACGCCCGTGCTTGATAAGGTCATTTGTTGGCACGGTAAGGTCACACGGGTGTGTCTTCCCCGTGTTGGCGAAGTCAGTAGCTTCGCACGGTTTGGAGGCACGGGCGTGTTCTGGTGTCACAGCCCGTGTTGTCTATAGAAATTCTTCTCAGTTTGGGCACAGCTCTTGGCACGCCCGTAGATCACCCCCTGTTCGGCACACGGCCATAGACACGACCGTGTTCAAGGCCGTGTTAAAAATCCTGCAATTTCCTGTTAGACTATTTTATCGTGGTGTTAGAGAAATAAAAACTATGTTAGTGTGTTAGTGCTCAGGTTGCCTCCCGAGAAGTGCTCGTTTATAGTCTTAAGCTAGACTCTCCCTGTTTTCGGTTCTAAAGGATGGCTCATGGAGCTTAAGCTCTTCTTGCATACTTCCAAGATCTGTGCCATTATAAATTTTAAGTCGGTGACCATTTACCTTGAATGTGCCTTTGTGGGATGGGTTACCTCAATGGTGCCATACGGAAATACTGTTTTGATCATGAATGGTCCTGACCATCTTGATTTCAACTTTCCCAGGAATAGTTTAAGCCTTGAGTTGTACAGTAGGACTAAGTCTCCTACATCGAATTGCTTTGATCTGTTGAGATGAGCATCGTGGCGTCGCTTTGTTGCTTCTTTGTATAATTTGGAGTTCTCATAGGCTTCCCTTCTCCACTCATCTAGCTCGTTCATCTGTATCATTCTCCACTTACCTGCAATTTTGAGATCAGTATTTAAAAATTTTGTTGCTCAAAAAGCTTTGTGTTCTAATTCAAACGGTAAATGAGAACTTTTCCTGTATACAAGTTTGTATGGGGATGTCCCTAAATGATACGAACTCAACTAAGAAGACTATGACGGAAGTCAACCAAGACCCAATCGAGCTACCTAATGGACCAATTACGCGTGCCCGTGCTAAACAATTCAAAGATGCCGCGTCGGCTTTGGTGGCACAAATTTGGAATACAGATAGAAAAGAGCCCAAGAACATGCTGAACTCTTACAATTTATTTGAAGTTGAATATACTAGCTAGTCCGACTACTAGTTTATTTAACACTTCATTACGCATGTTTGATTTATTTTCAGTCATTTATTAGTTTGCTGAATTTTCTTATTTCATGTTAATTTATCTAGATAGTACGAGTCTTTAAATATCTTTTGTCAAAGCTGAATGTTAGTATGTTTTGTTAACCTTTTGATTTTTATCTAGTGCTTAAATAAAATGTTTAAAGTTTGTTCAGCCGAATTTTATTGATGGTAGTTCATGTGTTTATAGGTACCACCCCAATATGGAATTATGCACGGTTGAAAGAGCACTGCTTGGAGGCTAAATTAAATTGGTGAACATGCATTTTGAAGCCATTAACTTCTTCTTGGCCGAATATCTAATGGTGCACAAGCATGGGTTTAATTCTTTGGAGCATACACGCAAGGATCCATGTAATTGAGAGAAGCATGGACATTTTTTTTGAATAAATAATAGAACTACATGGAGTATGCGGCACAAGGTATGTGGCTTTGGATTAATTTAATCAACATGATGGCACTTACAAGGAGCATACGGCACTAGCTTACAAATAGAGCATGAGTGAAGAATTTTAAAATGATTGAAATATCACATGCAAGACTTAGATTATGGGACGACAACAAGGCACATGAATATTAGCTAGTGGAGCAAACGACACAACTATGGAAGATATAAACAATTAAGAAATGAAATGTGCTTGTGTGTGACTAGTGGGGGCATGGACGGCTATAGTGGAATGAGTCATAAACAATTAAGACATGTGCTTGTGAAACATTAAAAAAATGGAGCATGTGTGTGGCTAGTGGGGGATGGACGGCAATATTGGGATGAGAATAAGAATATTATGGGTGAGTGGAAGCATGGTTAAATGGGAATGTTTGACATGAATAAAGTAATGAAAACCCATTTGTTATTAGAGGGTTGTTGGACGGCAAGGATGAGCATGATGGGAAGGAATTTTAAAATCCTAGCACTTGGAATATGGGACGGCAAGGAAAGAACATGTGGAATAATTTTTAATTGCTAGATTTGTTTTTACAATTGAGCAACACGTGCCAGATTTTAACTTCCATGAAATTATTATATTTTTCTCAAAGCATGGGGGCGGCTAAGTTGGTACATGCCTTGGCCGAATATTATGCTTTCATGAATTTTGATGAATGAATATTTTCTTTTGGTGAGTTTATTTCACTCTCCTAATTCTTCAAGGTTCGAATTGACTTATCTAGTTTCTAGTGGCGTCATTCTATCCTTGTTTCGAACTTATCATCCTTTGGGTGTGGCGTTCATTTATCTGTACCGTTGGTTCCTATCTTGCTAGATAGTGGGTCTCGGTTTATTCAAACTCCTTTCATTCATTTGAAGCTTATAAGATTCGGGTCTTTAATATATATATTAAAGGTTCTTTCTTGCTTCAAATCCGAATCCATCCCAACCCCTTAATTATTTTTATTTTCCAAAACTATTATCCTTAAATTACCCTCTTATTATCTATAACGAAAAAACTACCTAATTTACGATCGGGCAACATTTACGATTCAATTTCAAACCCGAGACGATTCGTATCAGTTGGTATCAGAGCCAATTAAATTAGGCACATTTTGATCATCTCGAGTTTTTTTCCGAGTAAGTAAAAAAAAATTTTGTCGTAATATCTGGATTTTCAAACTCTTCATAAATTATTACCTCTACTATCGAGTCTTACTTTCCGACGCCACCTACCAACCTTTCTACCCTTTTAAAGCCTACCTTTTTTCGAAACAATTTTACCCTTTTTAACTCCTTGAAACGACCTACGGGTTGCTAGTAAGTCGAAGGCAACCTTCTAGAATCTAGAGGAGTGAATTCGAGCGGTAAAAGGCAAGAGAGATTACATTGAAAGAAAAGCCAGAAATTGAGTGAAAACATGAGTGTGAGTGTTAATAATTATTTCCTTGTG
Source organism: Gossypium australe (assembly GCA_005393395.2). Taxonomy (NCBI): domain Eukaryota; kingdom Viridiplantae; phylum Streptophyta; class Magnoliopsida; order Malvales; family Malvaceae; genus Gossypium; species Gossypium australe. Next base: position 130,945,773 of record CM016626.1, on the reverse strand, counting down.
AGTGATCAAGTGAGGATTGTAGTGAGGTTTCATTAATCTTGTTTAACATGTCTAGGAGTCCCGAACGACGAATAGTAAGCGACGAAGCATCAGATGCCGCCGGGGGTGGAAGAGGATTGTAACCTCGAAGGAATGATCCTGAAGGAAGAGATCCTGATTGGAAAACCGTAATGCGAGAAATCACACATTTGTTCCAATCAATCAACGAGCGATTGGACCGAAGAAATGAACAGAGACCACGAGCAAACACCCCTCCAATTTCGAGAAGGGGACAAGAACAACCTTGGTTACATGACAACGACATCTACGAACCGAGTAAAGCTGACAACAATCCAGCTTTCGAACACAATGAGCGGAGAGGAGGTCCACCCATATCACGTGGTGGTGGGTTGTTTTCGTCCATGCCTTCAGTATGACTGGATCTATCTTCTTCCTCTCTTTCTGTATAATCTAGGGCTCGCCTGGTTTCCCGACGATTCCTACGAGTGGTAGCTTCGATTTCGTTGTCGAATATCAAAGGTCCCCTCGGGTTCCTTCTAGTCATAAACTAGAGGTACCTGTTGGAAGAGAGAAAATTTTAGAAAACAAAAATAACAACGAAAAGCAAAAATAAATTGCGAAAAATAAAAATTAGGACTAAAGTAATAAAAATAGAGTTTTCTTAATATTTTATTTCCCCCGGCAACGGTGCCAAAAACTTGATCGCTGTAAAATCAGAGTTTTAAATATTTATAAAAGAATGATCAAACCTGGAGACTAACTCTGACAACTATATCTAGGAAAGTGTACCTATCAAGCAGTAGTATAGCTAGGCAAGACCGGTTATCGAACCCAAAGGAACTAAAAGTATTAATACTCGCTTTCTTTTTATTATTTAGTCTTAAAGTTAGAGTGAAGATTACTTTTAAACTAAATTGACGATAGCTAAACTAAGGACACAAAGACAAGAAGACGAATTAGAAAATAACTTTGAGGAAAAAACTCAGTTGATTTTGACGATACCCTCGGGAAGAATCCACCTAGACTTCACTTATTATCTAACCCTAAATTTTATAATTTCTTTACTTAGCTTGATCCGTGAGACTCCCTAACCTATATTAAACCCTATCTCGAGGCGAATAACGTCTAACCCTAGGTTAATTAGTGGAACTCTAGTTCGCTTATAATAACCCCCTAGGATAGTAGTAAATCGATCAATGGACTCCCATATTAGGTTTCACCCTAATCCGGCAAAATCTCGTAACCCTATCTCTAGGCCTTCGATCAACTCCGCTTAATTAGTTAGATCTTCTCTTAGGCAGGGTCTATTCCTCCTCCACCTAAGCACATTAGATTTGGATTAAGCAACATAATTAAGAACAAACTAAGTAATTTATCATATAACTTAAAAATAAAATAATAAAATCCATCTAGGTTTCATCCCCTGCAGGTATCTGAGGGGTTTAGTTCATAATGAAATAACAAACCATCACAAGAGAAAAGATAAAACAAAACATAAGAAAAATCCTAAAACCCCTTGAAGGAATCGAAGGAGAATTCTGCCGTCTTGAGTATAATTCCGGCTTCTTGGGATGGATCAACTGGCTATCCTTGTGTTATTCCCTAACTTTGACCTTCTCGGCTTGGCTCATTGGCCTCACTTTCGCCTCCTCAACTGGTGATACTTAGGACTTATTTATAGGCTCTTGGAACGCGATTCTTTCTCCCTAAGTATCCTTTTTTGACTAAAATTGCTCTTTCCAGCGTCAGAGGCACGGCCATGTCACACGCCCGTGTGAATCGAGACCTGACCGTGTTCAGATTTCTGTTGAGGCAAAGCCGTGTGTTACGGGGTTGAGGCCGTGCTCTAGGTGTTCGTTGAGGCATGACCGTGTGTGCTTTGGGCCAGGCCGTGTTGATTTCGTGTTAAGGCCCATTTACTCCGTTTTAGGCCTGTTTTGTGTTCTTTTTATCCTCGGGTGCTTTCCTGGGTATAAGACATGAAAAGAAAGGATTACAAGCACCTTTTTATATAAAACAAGGGATAAATCATCCAAAAGCATATTAAATGTGGGATAAAAATATGTTACTTTTACGGTTTATCAACCGTCCACTGAGTGACATGTCCTGTAGACTCAGTTCCATATGCTTATGTCCAATGGCCAAGATGCTATGATCAGAATGAATCAAATGCTTTTAGCCACATGTGTTATGAGTGACATGAATGCAACATGTCATGAAAATGATTCCTTTTTAAACGTTTAAGGATTAGGATGCAATGATTGGAATGAATCAGATGCTCCTAATGAAATTTGCTATGATGCAAAAATGTTATGAGTATGATTCCTACTCTAGGTGTCATCACTCATTTGTTCTTCATTCTTGTTCATCAATCATGTTTTGCTCAACAAGCTTGCCCCAATGTAATTTCAGAGTCAACTCCGCTTGGATCTTGAGAACACAAGGCTTGTATCATCCCACCACGATAGGAATTAAAACTTTTTCAATCCGTCCCATCTGCAATTTTAAGGTATTGGATCTATTTCAAATTCAACCCATTCCACCACAATTCAGGAGTTCTGAATTTTTCATCAACTTAGTTCATCACACCATTTCCCGAATGTTATGACCTGATCATCAACTCATTATTTGGTCCATTTGAACAAAGAATTCAGAGAAATGGTCTCTAATCAGACTCTTCTTTCTCAAATATAATCTATGCACATGGAAATTCTAAACAATCGTCCTGTTTCAGTTTCTTGTTTTATCTAGAAATTTCCAAAGTAATATGTAAAACTTCTTTTGTGAAATTATTAGTTCGACAATCATTATTTCAATGCAACACATTTATGAATAATGTGTAACAAATAAATTGATCTCAAGGATAGTCAAAGTTAAATAAATTATCAAAAATACAAAGAAAATTAACTAGGATCATATCTTTGAGAAGAAAAAGAATCCAAAGATATTAAAATGAATAGGAAAAAGATCAGATGCCCTAGATATCGCAGATTGAGCTTCTCTATACAAACTTCATGAAGACTGCCTTGAGCTCAACATGTGTTTAGAAGACCCAAAGTACTTTGTTGATGCCCCGATATGCAACATACTTTATTCCTTGTGGATTCAAGTAGAGCAAGATTACTGCATGCCCATTCAGAATTTGAGCCGCCCTTTTCGGGTTTTCAACTCAAAACCCCTTTGGTCTCAAGGCGCCCTTTGCGGGTTTTTGCCTTGGCCTCTCCATTTTTTTTAGAAACTCAAAGCGCCCTTTGCGGGTTTTCACTTTGGCCTCTTCTCCTTTTCAAGCAAAATACTTTTTGACAAAGTCTGAGTTTACGGGATTAGGTAAGCTTTTCCCATCCATTTCGGTTAAGATCAGTGCTCCTCTAGAGAAAGCCTTCTTCACCACATATGGTCCTTTGCAATTCGGCATCCATTTTCCTCTGAAATCCTTTTGTATGGGAAGAATCTTTTTCAATACAAGGTCCCTCTCATGAAACTCTCTTAGACGAACTTATTTATCGTAGGCTTGCATCATTCATTTTTGGTACATCTGACCGTGATAAATAGCCCTTAGCCTCTTTTCTTCGATTAAGTTCAACTGATCATACCGAGCTTGGATCCATTTAGCTTCATCCAACTTTATTTCTGACAAAACCCGAAGAGAAGGTATTTCCACTTCAATCAGTAGAACTGCCTCCATTCCATAAACCAATGAGAAAAGAGTTACCCCAGTAGAGGTTTTGACGGATGTCCGATAAGCATAGAGTGCAAATGGTAATTTCTTATGCCAATATTTATAAGTCTCAGTCATATTCCCTACTATCTTTTTGATATTTTTGTTGGCCGCTTCCACTGCCCATTCATTTTTGGATGATACGGAGACAAGTTGTGGTGTTTGATCCCAAATTGGCTACAAACTTCTGCTATCGTGCTGTTGTTCAAATTCAGTGCGTTGTCTAATATGATCCTTTCGGGCATTCCATATTGACAAATGATCGCCTTTTTCAATAATTGACTAACTGCTGACTTAGTGACGTTAGCATATGAAGCAGCCTCTACCCATTTCGTGAAGTAGTCAATTACTACAAATATGAATCGATGTCCATTCAAAGCTTTTGGTGAGATCGGTCCAATAACATCTATACCCCACATGGAAAATGGCCATGGAGAAGTCATTACGTACAAAGGTGACGGAGGCACATGAATTTTATCTCCGTAAATCTGGCATTTAAGACATCTCTTAGCATAGTTGATACAAGCACCTTCCATGGTGGACCAATAATATCCAAATCTGATTATCTGTCTAGCTATTGTGAATCCATTAGTGTGTGTTCCACAAACGCCCTCATGAACCTCTTTTAGGATTTTCCTAGCTTCAATTGCGTCAACGCACCTCAATAGTACTTGATCTTTTCTCTTTTTGTACAAGATATCCTCGTCTAAAACATAGTCAGAGGCCAATCTTCTTAATGTCCTTTTCTCATTTTCAGTTGCATACTCCGGGTATTCATGATTTTTTACATATCGCAATATATCATTATACCAAGGGTGGTCATCTTTTTCCTCTTCTTCTAGATTATAACAATGAGCTGGAACTTTGAAAATACTCATCTGAATCGGTTTCATATCCTCTGGTCTGTTTAGCTTGATCATAGAAGCCAGGGTCGCCAAAGCATCCGCCACCTGGTTTTCATCACATGGGAGATAATTAAAAGTAATATCATCGAACTCCTCAATCAATCCCAGAACTATTTTTCGGTAATCAATTAGTTTGGGATCTCTTGTCTCCCACTCTTTTTTATGTTGGAAGATTACAAAGGTAGAATGTCCATATACTTCTAATACCCTGATCTTACGCTCTACAGCTGCTCGAATTCCCATGATGCATGCTTCATACTTTGCCATGTTATTCGTGCAATCAAAATCCAAAATGCATGTAAATAGATAATAATCACCACTAGGGGATACCAAGATTGCCCCAATTCCTTTTCCCACAGCATTTGACGCTGCGTCAAAGTTTAGCTTCCATGGACATTCTTCAGTATTTGCCACATACATCAACTCTTCATTGGGGAAATCATAGCTTAAAGGTTCATAATCCTCTAAAGCTCTGCTAGCTAGAAATTCTACTTCTACGCTTCTTTTTATAGCATTTTGGTTCACATAGACTACATCGAATTCAGATAGCAAAATCTACCACCTTGCCATTCTTTCATTCAAGCCAGTTGAATCCATCATATACTTTAGCGTATCAAGCTTTGAAATCAACCAGGTTGTATGATATAGCATGTATTGTCTCAACCTCCGAGTTGTCCAAATCAATGCGCAACACAATTTCTCAATCGACGAATATCTCATTTCACATTCTGTGAACTTTTTACTGAGATAGTATATTGCCTTTTCTTTCTTTCCTGACTCATCATGTTGGCCAAGCACACATCCTATAGAGTTGTTGATCACTGACAAATACAGTATCAATGGTCTATCTGGATTAGACGGAGATAATACTAGTGCATTTGATAGATATTGCTTGACTTTGTCAAAAGCTTTCTGGCATTCATCATCCCATACACCTTGGTTGTGTTTCTTGAGAAGACGAAATATGGGATCACATTTCTCAGTTAATTGTGAAATAAACCGAGCGATGTAATTTAATATTTCAAGAAAATCTTGAACTTCCTTTTGAGTGTGTGGTGGAGGCAATTCTTGTATTGCTTTGACTTTGTTTGAGACAACTTCGATTCCTCTCTCGCTGACCACAAAACCTAATAATTTCCCTGACCGTGCTCCAAAAGTACACTTGGCCGAGTTGAGCTTTAATCGAAATTTTCTCAACCTCAAAAACAGCTTCTTCAAGACTTCGATGTGTTTCTTTTTTGTTCGAGATTTAGCAATCATATCATCAACATATACTTCAATCTCTTTGTGCATCATGTCGTGGAACAATATTACCATGGCCCTTTGATATGTTGCCCCAGCATTCTTTTGTCCAAATGGCATTACCTTATAACAAAAGGTACCCCACAATGTTATGAAGGTAGTTTTGTCCATATCTTCGGGGTGCATCTTGATCTGATTGTATCCTGAAAAGCCATCCATGAAGGAAAACGATGAATATCCTGTCGTATTATCCACCAATGTGTCAATATGAGGCAAAGGGAAATTGTCTTTTGGGCTGGCCTTATTTAAGTCCCTATAGTCTACGCACATCCGAACCTTTCCATCTTTCTTAGGGTCAGGGACAATGTTAGCAACCCACTCTAAGTATTTGACCATTTGTAAAAAACCAGCATCAAACTGTTACTTGACTTCCTCCTTTATCTTCAACACCACATCCAGCCTCATCCTTCGTAGCTTTTGCTGAACTGGCTTGCACTCTTCTCTTATTAAAAGGTGATACAATATCAGTGCTTAGTCCGGGCATATCTTGGTATGACCATGCAGAGACGTCCTTAAATTCTCGTAGCAACTCAACAAGATCATATTTCGTCCCTTTGGCTATGCGCGTTCCAATTTTCACAACCTTTCCTTCATCTAAGGCTATGTTTTCCACCTCCTGTTCGTGGGGTAAAATTTGTTTCTCCTCTTGCTTTACCATTCTTAACAAATCTGGAGATAAATCACAATCTCTGTCACCTTCAAAATCCTGAGATTCCTCTAAAAACATGTCTTGCTCAAAATGGACCTCTAAATCTGTAGTATCGTTTTTCATGTTATTGATATCTAGAGACCTGTGGTGGGCACCAAAGAATGTACAAAGAACAAATGAATTTGATGACAACTATTCACATGATATGAATGTGAAATAAAAAATTTGGAATGAAATTAAAAAGTCAAAAGAATAAAATGAAAGAATATTTGCTCAAGTTAATTATCAAAAATGTATTTTATTGAAACAACAATTTCTGAACATGAGCCAATTTCACAAAAGAAATCTTATTGTTCCTAGGCTAAAAAATAACAAGAGCGTTCTGAATATTACTCTGTATAATCTCTAAAAACTACAGGAAGTTCCTCTGCAGTCCAATTATTCAAAACGCTTCCAGGTTCATAAGGGCGAATGCCCAACAAGTTTCTTTGCTCAACTTCTTCCCCGTGTATGGCATTGATGTGAGGATTTTCCAATAACCCTCTCTCAGGGTGAATTATCCCTCCGGATACAAAAGTCTGGGATATGTGGGGGAATATCATTGATTCCCATTGGACTTCCTCCCCATTCAACCGTGCTCTTCTTCTTTCCTGTTTCTTTTCTATTTCTATCTTCTTTTGTTTAGCATCTGGCTTGAAACCCAAGCCAAAACGGTGTCTCTTCTCTTTCAGTATTGACACTTAAACTTCCCCTTAATGATGACTGCCCAGTCCTTTTCCTGGTAAGGCTCCTTTCCCTACCATCATTTGTAAGCCCATCCTCGTGGTCTTGGATATCTTAGGCACCGGAACTTCATTTCCTTCCAAAATGAATGTTGCATTGACAAGCTCTAAAGAGCAAAAAGAACACTCAAAGGCCTCTTCATTTGTCTCTACATATGGCGCGTCATTGTTAACAGTCGCTATGATGTATTCCTCCACGTTTATAGTAACCAGCTGACCATCTGTCACCAACTTCAATTTTTGGTGTAGCAATGAGGGCACTACTCCTGCCGAATAAATCCAGGGCCTTCCCAGCAAGCAATTTACACGAGGGCTTGATATCCATCACCAGAAAATCCACTTCATACGTGTTTGGCCCAATCTGCAATGGTATCGATTTTTCCCATCACTCTTCTCTCAGTGCCATCAAATGCTCTCACTATGTTCTGGCATGTCTTCATGTGAGAACTGTCTATCGGTAACCTCTTTAGTGTCGACAATGGTAAGACATTCATGGCTGATCCATTGTTGATTAGTATTCTCGGTAGAGTATATCCCTTCCAACGATTAGTTATGTGTAGGGCCTTGGTTGATCCCATACCCCTAGGTGGAATTTCATTGTCACTGAAGTAAATAAAGTTATCAGCACTTATGTTACTAACTAATCGGTCAAGTTTATTGACAGATATACATTTAGTAACGTAAGTCTCGTTGAGTACTTTCATCAAAGCCTCACGATGTACTTCCAAACTAAAAAGTAAGGCTAGCACGGATATACGAACTGGTTGCTTGCGCAGCTGCTCTACCATGCTGTATTCACTATGCTTCAAGAATTTTAAAAATTCTTTAGCCTCTTCCTCCTTCACAGGTTCGTTGATAAGGGCGCCAGGTCCTTTTTCTGGTTCAACTACCACCGTCTTTGACTTTGCTGGTTCTGTTCTGACGTTTACCAAGTAGTAACGCCTTCCACTTCGTGTGTAGAAACCCTCACTTTGGACCTCTTTGGAAGTGCTAGTTAAGGTTTCCACTCTCGGTGTTGTCACATTACAGTCCTAATTCCAGGGTACCATCTTGTTGTCCTTGTAAGGAAAGGAAACAAGTTTTTGGATTATGACTTTAGGTGTGATTTGTGCTCCGCCTTCCGTGTTTCTTGGTTGGGAAATGATGATCCTTAGATAATTAACTTTCTGATTTGTCAACTCTCCTTTGGTTGCATGTATGTTTCCTCCTTCCGAGGATTCTTCATAAAACTCCAGCTCCTTATTGTCCATGAGGCTTTGTATCAATAGTCTGAACGCAGTACATTCCTGGATCTCATGTCCTTCAGCTTTGTGGAACACACAGTAGTTCCTTAGTCCTTCACATCTTTTCAAAGAATGGGATAATATCATTCCTTTTCTTACCATTTCTTTCCACACCATTCTCAATGGAGTTTTCACCTCTGAGATATCCCCCTTGGTCCTTCTTACAACATCCTCTCCAATCGCATTTATCCCTTTATCTCCATGGTTGGGTAATGGGTTCTCCGAACTAGGTGTATCATCGAACTTCACAATCCCCATCTTGATGAGCCTCTCAACTACCTTTTTGAAGGCAGTGTAGTTTTCTATCGAATGCCTCGCTATTCCTGCGTAGTAATCACATTGAGCGTTTGAGTCATACCATTTAGGATATGGAGGCTGTAACAGCTGTAGATAAAATGGGGACACTACATATGCGTCGAATAGACTTTGATATAGCTCCTTATACGTCATTGGGATTGGCATAAATTGGAGCTTTTTAGAATTTTTTTCTTGGGCCTGATTCTTGTCTTGTCGACCCTTGTTGCCCAGCAGTAACTACTTTCGGCTGGCTAACAGTAACTGCCTTTGAATACCCTTTGTTGTATGTATTCATATTATTTACCTCACTATCCTTTTTCCTAGGAGCAGACCTTCTAGTGGTTTCTCTCGCTTCAATTTACCAACCCTTATGGCATTTTCTATCATTTCCCCTGCCATCACTATATCCGCGAAGCTTTTAGTGGTGCTTCCTATCATATGGGTGATAAAAGGTGCCTTTAAAGTGTTGATAAAAAACATGGTGGTTTCTTTCTCTAGGAGAGGTGGTTGAAATTGCATGGTAATTTCCCTCAATCTTTGTGCGTATTACCTGAAGCTTTCATTCGATTTTTTTCCATGTTTTGCAACATGATTCTATCAGGCATCATGTCTGTAACATGATTATACTGCTTCATGAAGGCTTGGGCTAAGTCTCTCCAAGAGCTAATATTAGCACGGCTAAGTTGATTGTACCACCTAGACGCTGCCCCCACCAAACTGTCTTGGAAACAATGAATCAAAAGTTGATCATTGTTCACGTAACCAGTCATCCGTCTACAGAACATAGTGATGTGGGCTTCAGGATAGCTAGTCCCATTATACTTCTCAAATTTTGGCGTCTTGAATTTATGAAAAAGCACCAGATCTGGGACCAAACTCAAGTCCTTTGCGTCAATACCATGGTGATGGTCGGCATTTTCCAAAGCCTTGAATTTTTCTTCCAACCATCTACAATGATCTTCCAATTGTCTTGAAGATTCAATTCTGATCCCCTCTCTCTCTGCTATGTCTAGGTCAGGGATAACAAGATTAGCAAGGTTATCTCCTGGGTTGGATCCTGTGCCAACTTGGAAGTTCATGGGCGGTCTATTATCAGCTTGCCCCTGTTGAGGCCTTATCGTGACAGGTGGCCTTTGGGGATACTCCTCAAGTTGTACATGCAGTGGGGTGAAACCCCGAGGAAAGTCCTCATCATCTTCAGCGTTGACTATGGGACCCTTTCCTTTGTCCATGGCCCCACTCAGCACCTGGGCCATTTGAGCCATCATGTTCTTTTGAGCCTCCAACATTTGGTCCCTTATCTCTTGTTGGAGTTTTCCCATTTGCTCTTGCATCTAGTCTTCCATATCTCTTTGGAATTGTTCCAGTCTTTGATCCATTTTCTTTGATTTGGCACGTGTACCGTAAGGGTGTTCAGCTTCCAGATTTTCCTTCTCTCCCTCTCTCTGTGTGTGTGTGTGTGTGTGATAATTTCAACTAATTGGGCTCACTCTATGGAATTAAATGCATATGATATGATGTAATGCAAATGTATGAATGCAAAGAGGCATCAATTCTGATTCAACTTCATTTTAGAAAACTTTATTAGAAAACAAAATCCTTTACACTAAACGAATTACAAATATGCTTTAGCCCTAAGGCCCAAAGTTTTGATTTTCCTAAACAACAAAGCTAACTCTTGGCCACGATCTGACTGTAGCTCATACTTCGTGCTCAATGTATCAGCCTATGCTGCCAAAGTCTGTAGGTGATCAGCTACCTCTCGAATCTGGACTATTGCTTCACCCATGAGATAATCCCGACTTCTGACTTGATCATGAGAATGGTGAAGCTCTTCTTTCCAACGCCCTTCTCTTGTTTCAAGAAGCTTGATCTGAAGTTTACAACTGTGCAATGCTGATTCTAACTCTTCAATCTTACCCTTCATTTCCTCAATCTTGTTCAGACTTGACTTTAGCTCGATCGCAGAATTACGGCTTCAAAAGTGATGAAGAGATCATCCAAGTTCAGCCACTCTAGCTTTTAATTCTTCCTTTTCATTTTGACTTTCTGGCAAACTCTTCTCTAGAGCCTCATTTTACGCTTGCATTTCTTGAAATTTCCTCTTCCAATAGTCAGCTTTGGCCTTTTCCTCCTGGACCTCTTGTTGCCAATGTTTTGAAGTCTTCCCCAATCTGGCATTCTTCATCGATAGACGCATCATCTTATATTCAGTCTTTAAACTATCTCGATCTTCCTCAATCTTCCTTTTCTCCTTTCTTATCTTTTTCAGTCTCTAGTTTCTGAACATCCATGTCTAAGCTTAAGTACACTTTTTCCTCTTCCAACTTCTCTATTTTCTTTCCGAGCTCTGAATTCCTTCTTTCAAAATCATGTTTTATCATCTCCAATTCCGATGGGACCACTTGTAAAAATTCTTCGATTGACCGAGCGTCTTGTGAACTTGGCACAGGGATATTGTCATTGACTCTCCTATCCCACCATCCACTATATTCTGGGGTCGTCATTGGGCTTACATCCACTCTCTTCATGCGATGGGTCTGATTTCAAGAACTAGAAATCCCCTTAACCCTCTTCTTGTAGCTATCCCCTTTATACGAAAACTCACTTTGAGCTAATCCGTGTGTAGCCGATACAAACTGCCTCGATCTGAATTGCCTTAATACAAGCAAAGGCGCATATCCAATGGCTCCCTAAATTCCAAGTAGAGGAACCCAATCAAAACTCCCACACCGATACAGAACTTCATTAGGAACCATCCAAGGAGCTCTCCACTCAACATATTCTTCTCAGAGATTTCGTAGAAGCACTATCCAATTTTCCTCAGATATATTGCCTCTCCTTGGGGTAGCCAATTTTCTGAGAAGACCCGATAAGAAACCTTGTCCACTCTCTAGAAGTGACTATGGAACCAAGCCAACAACAACTGTACACATCCTATAAATCTGCCTTCCTTAGCTCTCCTACATGTACTCAATGATCGAAATGTTTCTGCCAAGATCGCAAGAACAGGTGTGACTTGTTTGTCAAGTCGATTAAAAAGATCTGAGACAGCTTCATCCGCGTATCCCAATGCCCTATGGAAGATCACTAATCCATATATACTCAAAGCAAATACATCGACTTTCTTTTTCATATCAGGATGCTCTAAAATCAAATCCTTCAAAGCTTTCCATGAGATGCACTTATACTCACCTTTTTGCTTGATTCTGGCTGTGACCCACTGTTCACTCATTCCCGTAATATTCATCAGTTTCCTCACAAAGTTTGGAACATTAGGAGCCCTTGAGTAAGCTTTATCTACCTGAATCTTGGGACAATGAAATAGAACCGTATACTCCTCCACCGTAGGCACCAAATCAACTCTTCCGAAAGTAAAGCAACTATACGCAGAGTTCCAATATTGGGAGATGGCTCGAAATAGATGTTCATCTACCTTAATGTCCAACAGGTACGGCAAATCCCCATAGCTGCAGTGAAACAAATGCTTGGTTTCGTTACTCCACTGATCCCATATCTCTCTTAATTCCTGAAGATTATTCTACGTCACACTGATGTGAGTGTAGTCCCATAGCTCTGATTTGTACCTTTCGGCTAAGCTATCTCCTTTTCCTAACTGTGTTTCCTCTGACCACCTACGGACGATTGCATTGTCCTCCACTTTATCAAGGACTTCGTTCTCTATAACCAGCTTTCTATTTTAGAAACTGACCGTGAATTGATACCTCTTTAAAATATGAAATGACATGCAACAAAATAAAACACAATCGATTAGTAACGTAATATAAAGCAAATAATCAATTGCCTATCTGGGTAACTGCTAAGGTTTGGTATAGCTCTTCCTAGGGTAAGCACTTAGGTTTTCTGTATGTGGTTTAGCTCTAAAGTTGAGGTACTTGAACCAGCAGATTCCTCGATCCTCACCCATTATAGGCTCATATGGACCGAGTTCAGTTCAGGGGAATACATTTCCCTATGGCTGCACGGAGATGAAAATCTCACGAAGACATAGGTACGGATGTATCCCAAAAGCGGTTCACTATCCTGCACGGAGGTGAAAACCTCACGAACGAGTAGCTTCTCGCTCCCACTTAAAGGTATGACCACAACGGTCATGCAATGCAATGCAGAGATATTTTATAAAAATAGAACCACATGCAATAAAAAGGATCATAATTTTTAAACCAGATTTTTAAATTCAAACATAAGGACATGAAATTATCGATTTTACGACTTGACTCTCTTATTGGTCCCCAGCGGAGTCGCCAAGCTGTCAAAACCTTTTTTAAAATGCTTTTGAAAAACGAGGATCAACTTTGAAAAACAGAAATGGAGTCGCCACCAACCCCTTTTTACTTAGGTGTGATTGGATCACCTTGTAAAACATTTTATTTCAAAACATTGATTTTGGTCCGTGAAATACAAGAAAACGGGTTTGGGAGTCGGTTACGTATGAGGAATGGTTAGCATCCTCATAGCGCCCAAAAATTGGTACCTAATCAATAAAATCATGTCCGAATGTTGAAAATTTGAAAATTTTTAAAATATGATCCTTTTTATTAGAAATAAAACCGAGACTCACCTATCTCAAAGAAATAAAATATTATACCCAGAAAGTTAGGATATAAAATTTCATGGCTTTGAAACTAGGCTCACCTCTATTTAGAAAATTCTTATCTCGAGACACAAAACATCATTTCCAGTAAGTTAGGATACAACATTTTGAATTCCCGAGAATAAGTTTTGAATTGAAGTTTGTAAGTTAAAAAAAGGGATATTTGATACTTTAAGTTCCACGAGAAAAATTAAAACCCAATAAGTTAGGGTATAATTTCTCTCGAAGTCTCCAAATATCACGTATCACTATATTTAAAAAGTCTTTAAATGAAATGCGTCAATTTATCAAAATATGTTTTTACAACAATGACTTGAATAAGATATTATACCATACATACTTAATAGCAATTCAACATAAATACCAATTATACTAACAATAAATAATTAAAGAATAATATAGCATGAATAAATAAATAAAGAATTATATTAAGCAATAACAAACAATTAAAGAAAAATAAATGAATATGGGATATAAAATAGGTGGTGATAATTAAGACCTTTACGAAATAACAAAATCAAATAAAAAAATGATATATTTAAACATTAAAAAAATAAAAGAATATGACAATTTTTAAAACGATTTAATATATTCATATAAACAATATATAAAAAAACATTAAAGTAAAAAAAACTTATAACAAATACATAATTTAATAATTTAATACACATATAAATGATTATACATATAATAAAATAATTAGTAAATAGTATGTAATAATTAAAAAAACATATATATAATATATTAATCAGAAAAATACATATATATAAATAAATTTTATACAAAATAAGATTTTAGAGATAATATATATAATAATAATAAAATTTAAAAATATATAACATATAACTAATATACAAATTATGAAATAAAGTATATAATATAAATAATATTAAACCAAATAAAATAATACATAGTAGTAATCATATATATAAAGATAATATAAAAAATTATATTTATATATATATATACAAATTTATACTATTAATAGATTAATATACAAATAATAATATAAAAATTTTAACATAATGAAATATTTCAATATAATATTAGAATAATTTAATTTTAAAAAAAAGGGTTTGAAAAATAAATAAAGAAACCATGATCAAATAACAATAAAAATAAATATAAAGGGGTTAAATTAAAACACGGGCCACACTGCAAGGGATTAATATGGCAATTATGCCAAATTTTCAAAACCACGTCGTTCAAATTTTAGCCTTTAAGGAGCCCGAGGGACTAAATTGAAACGCAAGGCGTAATTTTGGGCGTAATTGTAAAAAAATATAAAAATATAACAGGACGTAATTTAAAAATCGAAATAATGCGGAAGGGCTTATTCAACAATTATACCTTTTAATGAAAACACGCGGATCCTCCCCGGGTTGGGTCAACGCGCGGGTCACAGGCCTTTAAACGACGTCGTTTTAATGCTTATTGGCTTAAGCAAAAATGACGTCATTTTTAAACTATTATATAAGTCAGTTTAAATAAAAAAAGGTCATTTCTAAACTGTTTTTTTTTTTAAATTCAAAATCCACTGAAGCCCTTCATCTTGTCGTCTGGGCTCCGATCGTCGGACTCGTGGGCACGCGCCACACGCGCCGCCGCAGTTGGCGGCTAGAGAGTTAAGTCTTTCCACTTCGAATGTATTTTTCTCCCATTTTATTTTTTTAACACTATTTTATATGTAAAACATGCATAAAATAACTCGAAAAAGAACGAAAATCACCTTTGTAACTGGGTTTTGGTATTTTATTTCTCTGTTTCTTTTGAATATTTGCCTGTATTTGTTGTTCTATGTATTCGTGTCTGTGTGTATCCTCCTTTACAAGTTTGTTCTAGGGTTTTTATAACCCCAAAAAAATGAAAGAAAAAGGAAATACATATTGTTCATATTTGTTTCTTTCCTTTTGCTGCGTTTTCCTTTTTTTTGTAGGTCAGAAGCGACGGAGAATCTGGCGATGATGAGGCGTGGTTCGCGAGGATTGTAGCGCAATCGAGGGCGCAAGGGCTGAACGAGGTTGCGGCGCGAGGATTTCCAGGAAACCCTAGGTTTCCTGACTCTGCTTAGCGTCTGGGCCCTTTTGGGCTGCCTTGGTTTGGGTTTTAGTTTTAGGTTTAATGGATTGGCTTAGGTCATCTGTTTGGGCTAGGGTGTAATGGGTATTGGGTCTGGTTTTGGAGTCTGTAATTGGGCTACTGGGTTTAGTTTTTGTAGCTGGACTGTTTAAAAAAAACATTGGTTTTTTATTTATTTTTATTATTTTGGTTTTTATTATGGTTTGTTTCACTTATACGGGCCCGGGCAAAATGGGTCGATTACAAGTACAGTAAATCGAACTCACAAATATTTACGTGGAAAACCCTCTATTAAGAGGATAAAAAACCACGAGAAAAAGGAGACTTCACTAATGAGAAAGTAATCTGAAAAGTACAAGATGGATATGATAAAAAACAAACCTTAAACCTCGAATACAAAGCCCTTCGACTAAAACACAGAATTTTCTTAAAGCTCTGTAAATGCTCTTCCTTAATTGTGTTATGTTGTATTTTTCATCAACCTTTGTGGCGTTACTAAGGCCTTTATAGACCAAATTTTGAGCCAAAATATGATTAAAGCATCCTAGATTAATCAGAGTTTGACTAGGAGAAGAAACTTGATTTATGTGGGAACACGTTACCAAATTATGACGTCATATGTCACCTCGTCAAGATGTCAAATGCCGCATCATCGGGATGTTGATTTCTTCTCCTTGGGACGTCATGTGTCACGTCGTCAACTCTTCCTTGTGGCAATGTCGACTCTGTTTAGTCTAAAATGCATGGCACAGTCCACACATACAATTAATATTTAACAATTGAATCGTTGAATTTTATCAAGATATTTGTAATTGTCATGCATGTAAATTTTTGAATTTATTTGATGTCTCTATCTTATTGATCTAAATATTGTCTATATTAACATATATTTAATGGTTGAAAGTTTTTCACATGAAACAAAAAGTTAGAAAATTTTAATTTTCACAAAAATTGACATGCATGATCTACATAAATATGATGGTTAAATTGTTAAAATACTAATTGTATAAAAAATTATGAAAAAAATATAAAATCATTTTAATTTTACATCAATGTAAGTGGATCCCTCCCATTAATAATAAAAGATAATAATAAAATTTATGATTATAATTGTTTATTAATTAAATTAAAAAAATATATTTTTATAAATATCATTCAGTTTAATTGAACAAATTCAAGTTAATATCAAAACCAAAGTACATTTATCTTATTTAATAAAATATTTTAATATTCATATTTTTATTAATATAAACCCAACTATCTCTAAATAGGTCACAATTTGGATTTTTTATTTAATATAAATCTTTTTTCAAAAGTAGGACCAAGCACCGGTTCAACTTCAGTTATTCCATGGTTCATTAACAAAAAAAAAGGAAAAAGGCGGCGTCAACTTATTGTGTTTTACCTAAGATTTGAAAAAACAACTATTATTTTAGGCATAATTGCAAAAAAAAAAAAAAAAAAAAAAAAACCCTCAACGTTTGGGGGCTTTTGGTTTTGTGCCCTTGGCCTTTTTAATTTTTGATTGACACCCTCAACGTTACGATTTTTTAAGAAATTAGCCCAGTTTTAATGGTCAACGTGAGTTGACCATTAATCAAATTGTAGGTCAACATAATAACCCATGTAGCATGCCACATAAGCGCATGGCGTCATAGATGACGTCATTTATTTAACAAAAAAACATATTATTTTTTCTCTTGCCAAACACATGGTTGCTGCCATTTTTTTCTCTCATTTTCTCTCTTGCCAAACACATGGTTGGCCAAACGATGAGGGTATTAAGATCATTATCCACTATGATCCCTGCTTCTTGGAAATTAACTGGACATATAGTTTCATCGAACCCATCATCCTCATCGTTGTTAAAATCTGGTTGTCATAACCCATGATCGGAGTAGAAAATCACCAACGAATCTCCCTGCCAGCTGTCACTCACCAACCATCTCAATGAATCCTTGATGTGTTTCCTCGTCGGTATAAACCGTGGGTCTGCCTCCTCTTCTGTAGTTTTTCTTTTTTCCATTAATCGTCACAACAAAAATGGTAAAACATTAAACAAATATAACTGAAGAACATACCAGTGAGAACCCGAATGAAATGTCCAGGGTACTTGAAATTAATAATCAACAAATCTCTCATGTTTCTGACGTCGTTAATGGTTCCTTTAAGCCTATACTGCTTCCAGTTGTTATAAGTGATTCCACAAAGCACTGCTCGCTTGCTTGATCTCTTCATCGAGTTGAAAGCCGAGGGGTCGGGATTTAAGGAAGGAGTTACCGTACTTTGTTGCACTTTTCCTCTGATTTGGCTATAAAAGCATCTTACTCGGCTGCGTAGCCCATAGTGTTGTTGCTGGCTCGAAGAATATTGTTCATCGGTTGGAATGGGAAGATAGTTAGGTTTGCATGAAGGGCATTCAACATCTGCACCTTTGGTCACTGATTTTACAATAAATCTTTGCCTGCATCGTGAGCAAGGTGTGCTTCTTCGTATATCCATGCTTCCCGATGGATGCTTTCTCAGATCTTGGCGAGGAGAAAAAATAGGTTTTAAAAATTGTTACTTATTACCATGTGTTTGGCAAGAGAGAAAATGGGAGAAAAAAAAATGGCAACAATCATGTGTTTGGCAATAGAGAAAATGAGAGAAAATTTTTTGTTAAATAGATGACATCATATATGACGTCATGCGCTTATGTGGCATGCCACATGGGCTATTATGTTGACCTACAGTTTGATTAACGGTCAACTCACGTTGACCGTTAAAACTGGGCTAATTTCTTAAAAAATCGTAACGTTGAGGGTGTCAATTAAAAAATAAAAAGGTCAAGGGCACAAAACCAAAAGCCCCCCCACATTGAGGGTTTTTTTGCAATTATGCCTATGTTTTAGGGTATAAAGGAAAACAATTTTTTTATATGAAAAATATTTTTAAATCAAAAGATATGTTAAAAGAAGTAACTTCTGAAGAAAATCTTTACTTTTCCAAAAGTAGCTTTTCTCAGATGAAAAAAGTTACAATTTTTAAATTTTCTTTCCTAAAAATATTTTTGACAGTTTAATTATATTTTTATCTTTTCAACATATGTTACTTTCTATTCTCTAGTTAATTATTTAAAAATATTGAAAAATTATTTTTCATATATTAAAATTTAACAATAAATTATAAAAAAATATTTTCTATATTCTTATTAAAATATCATGATATTAACTAATTTGAAAATTATTTAAATATTTATTTATTACTTTTATAACACCATGAGTAAAATGGACATTTTATTTCTTAAAAAACATTTTTTATCAACAATACTAGACACTTAAATATCAAATTAAAACTTTATGACTGAGTTACAATGCAAGGACCAAGACATATAATGAAACACCCCAAACCCGGCCCACGAGCCTTGACCGGATCTGGTATGTTCCTCGATGTAAACCGGTTCAAAATTCTTTTGTTACTTAGGAAAAACTTGTGTGTTTTGAAAGAAAGATTGTTTTGGGTTGGACTTGAATTGAAAACAAGTCTATTTTATTAAAAATCTTTTACTTAGGTGACAAAACGTTTAAAGTTTGTTTAAAAAAAAATTTACTTAAACTTTACGTGATAACAATTCGTACATAATAATTAAGAGTAAAATAAAGTACTTCAACTATGGCCTTATTACATCAAAATAATCCTAAAATAAATTAAAGTACTTAAATGAAAATAAAACGTCCAAATAGATAATTTCCTTACTGTGCATGGCCACCTTTAAGCTCCTGCCGACCCGGTCCATTACTGATCGTCACCTGAAAAACGGTCCCACAACGGGGTGAGTCAACAGACTCAATGTGTACACAAACACTAAGTCTTAACAATTTCAGGCATTTCAAATCAAACATGCACATATAGCATTTAAACAATATGATGCAACCCGAACCCAAACCTATATGCCATCCGCTACACATCACCCGTACCATCCTGCACACTGTGGGGACTACTAAGTCAACCCTCCATCCGCTACACATCATCGAAGGCAGTCGCTGCAGTCGACGTGCTCATCGCCCTTATAAAATTCGTGGCATAGCCACCATATACATATTTTGTGTCAAGAGACACCACATTCAGATATCGTGGTCTTAGGTCACCACATTCAGATATCGTGGTCTTAGGTCACCACATTCAGATATCGTGGTCTTAGGTCACCACATTCACTTCCCCTTTTCATAATATCCCATATGCCCCATGTAACATCCTAGATTAGGGGTTATGCGTTCGTGCGTAATTCATGAGATAGTGGGCTCAGTGGGTGTGTTGGATGTGTTCTGAGGAGTTTTAGGAACCCTAAGATGTAAGGAAATGTAAGGAAATGTATGGAAATGTATGGAAATGTAAGGAAATGGAAATGTAAGGAAATGATCTAGAAATGATTCAAAAGAGGAAAGTAAACATTTCAGGAAACTTGGAAATGTAAGGAAATGTTAAGTTTAAAGGAGGCAAACGAAAATTTTTGGAAACTTGGAAATGTAAAGAAATGTCAAGTTTTAAGGTTTAAAAAGAGGGAATTAAGGCAAGGTGGCCTTAAGAAAATTAATAGAGGGAATTTGACACAAGAACGGGCTTGGAAAAGTGGCCTGGAGATGCTACTTAGGGCCTCTGGAAATGGCGCCACATACAGGAGTATTGGGCCAAGGTTCGAGCTGCATGGGAAGCAAATAAAAGAAATTTTGTAATATCCCGGGTTAGGGGCTATTTTGTTGTTGCATGATATTGCATGTGTCAAGTGTGCTGTGTTGTTGTTTGTGTAGTGTCGGGGCTTAATTGTAGGCTAGGAGTGTGCCTGAGTGAATGGGAGATTTTTAGTTTTCAGGCTTTATAGGAGGGGAGCTGATGGAGCTGGGGTATAAGAGTTTTATTTGGTGTTTTGTTGGACAAAAAGTGAGCTGGCAAAGTGGCAAGCATGCGTTACTTGGGGAGCTAGGTGTGGCGTCAACTGCATGGGGTGGAGGTCTAGTGTTCGAGCTGTAGAGTCCCCATTTTGGCTTTAATTTTTGGACGGCATGGGGGAAGAGGTAGAAGGCAAGTTGAATTCTCCCTTGGACTTGGTCATACCATTCAAATGGAGGGTTGAGAGCAAATAGTGGAGGAAGACTTGGTCATGTTGTTTGAATGTGGGGAGTGGAGTGTTTGGGGGGATTTGGCCGAATTTGAGGGAGTGGGGAGTGGGGAAGTGACGGCTTGGTGTGGGGGAGTTGGTAGCCGAATGTCATTTTGGGCAACCTTGGTTTTTCGGTCACCCTTTGTCAAAACAAATTCTTTCTTTTCCTTTTGAAACCGAGAGTTGAAGAGCATACAACCGAAATTTGCCTGTTTTCTCCTAAGTTTTCTTGGCAGCCGAATATCCCCCTCTTCATGTTCTTTTCTTGTTATCATTTGTGTAACCGAATGGTATTTTCCCTTCCCACTTCTCCTTTTTCTTTTCAAGTGTGAAAACCGAAACCTCCAATCTCTCTTCTTGCATTTTTTTGTTTTTCTTTCATTCTTAAAAACATTGATAGCCGAAACTAATACCTTTTCTTATCATATTTTTGTTTCTTTTCTTTTGGCACACTAGTGCCGAATTCACATTGCCTCTTAGCCGAACTTCCATTTATTTTTCTCCCATTTCTTGAAGCACTTGAGCTGATTGTCTCTTCAACCATTGACCGATTTCTTCCTTCTCTTAAACCATATCTACTTCTTTTATTATTTTCTTTTCTAGTTTGTAGCCGAATCCAATGGTGTTAAACACCTAAAGCTGAATTTCCTTTCGTTCTTTTGAAGTCTTGGCCGAATATCAACCCCTCCTTTCTTCACCTTTTCTTGCGTTCTCTTTTGTGAGTGAGGCCGAATCTCCTTTCCCTTCTAGTGTGGTGTTGGCTGAATTTTAGTTGGTGTTGGGATCTTTGATTTGTGGTGGGAATCAAGTAAGGCCTTTACCTGTTAGAGACCGGTTGGTAAGCAGTGGTAAGTGGCTATGTTATTATTGGTTTATTTATCTATTTAGTTCGATTAAGTCAAGGGTGACAATGGATTAACTGTTCTTCTTTTAAGGTGTAGCCGATTGCTAAAGGAGAACCACTGTTGGTTCGAGGTTTGGTTGGAAACCAAATCATCTTCAAGGTAAGGGATGGATATTGACCCCCCTTTGGTTATTTAGTCTTTGGCTGAATGGTCTTAGTACGTAACCCTTAAGTTTGGCCGATTCTAGGAGCAAGGAGTTTAAAGATTGTAGATCGGTTCTTTGGGATTAAGGCCTTCGTTATACCAGGTGTGTAAACTAAAACACTATATATCTAGTAACATATGATAAACCTGATTGATTAACTAATTAAGACAGATTGATGGATGGATATGATACCTTTTTGGGTATGATCATGGATTCGGGTAAGTTCGTGTAGTTCTATTGATTGATACATTTAATAGCATGTTTTATGATATGTATGCATTGAGATTACAATATTGGGCATGCTAGAATGAGATACAAGATTGTTTATGGTACATGAGTTAGTATGACATGTATGGGTGATATGAGTGGAGGGGGATGATGATATCCGTGTCTTTGGGACACCAGAGGTTTGGCACCTCCAGTGGTTTGGTACCACAGTGATATATTGTGACTTTGGGTCACCAGAGGTTTGGCACCTCAGTGTCTCGTCCCAGTGGCTTAGTACCACGGTGGGTTGGCCCCACAGTTGATTATACGGGATTGACGCCAGTGATTTGGTATCACACGATGGGTTGGCCCCATCACTCGATTATCGTGACTACGGTCACCAGTGGTTTGGTACCACATTGTGTCTTTGGGACACCAGAGGTTTGGCACCTCATTGCGACTTGTCCCTGTGGTTTGACACCACCGTGGGTTGGCCCCACTTGAGATATGGGATTGTCTGCTAGTGATTTGGTATCACACGATGGGTTGGCCCCATCATCGGATTTGTGACTTCGGTTACCAGTGTTTTGGTAGCACATTGTGACTATACATCATCAGTGGTTTGGCACCACACTTATGGATATCGTGACTTTGGGTCACCAGTGGTTTGGCACCACCAGTGATTTGGTACCACACGGGGTAGAAAAGGCGTTACGGATGGTTAGGATCGGGTTGCATTAAACATATTGCTATGTATGATGTGTGTTAGCATGTTGTTGTATCGGGAGCGGGATTTATGCACTGAGTCACACGACTCACCCTCTCCTTTGACATTTCAGGTGACTCGTAGACGCGGACATGGAGCCGGGGTGGACTCGGGGTGCTCATGCCATGCGAAATAAAGTTTTACTCAGACTTATTAATTTGGGTACTTTAGTTATTTATTTTCACTTGGGTTTTATTTTGGATTTGTAAAAGGCCTTTAAATTATGTGTTATGATGCTTATGTTTTAAATAGATTTCAATAAACTTTAACAAAATAATTGGGTATGAATTTTACTAAAATTTGGAAAGACGATGATTTCAAAACTATAACGCAATGTGTTTTAAACTATACCATCGGGTATCTCACTATGACTTTGCCTTGGTGACTCAAATGATTTTCAAATCAAACTCGATTTTCTACCAAGTTAAAATGTCTTAAGTAACACTAAGAAACCACTTGAATAATGGAATGAACTAAACTCGTTTTTAACTACACACTTTGATTAAGTTTTCAAAATTTCTGGGTTTTCAAATACACCATCCTATCTCAAACAAGTCTACCCAAATTTTCTTCAAACACACTATGTTTTCACCCAGCTTTTAAACGAAGAATCTAACCTTTCAAAAACGTTTTCCCCGTGACATACCAGATTCGGACGTGGTGTCTTGTCCGAGTTTGGGGTGTTACAATTGTGGTATCAGAGCTAAGTTCAAAATCTCGGCTGTGGGCCTGAAGCCCAAAACGTTTTAAAAGCTTGTTTGATAGTCTTTGTTTTTAAATATATGGTTTGGAAGGCATGGCACCGAGTCTCCGGCACCAGTTCGCCCAGGTAAGTACCCCTTACTATTGCTTGTGATTTGTTAGATATACTATGATTGTATGATTAGCAATAGTAGGATTACTTTAGAAATTGAAACTGATAGGATTCTGTGAACTCGCGAGAACAAATCTCCTTGAATATTCATAAGACTTGCTTTAAAACAGTGGAATAAATACTGATGCATAAAACTCTTAAATCAGATACGTAGAGATATTAGACATGAGCACTTGAGGTGGACGTGGTCGTAATACTCGTGGTCGAGGTCGGGGTAGGATGACAGTTTCTGAGCCCGTAAGATCTGGTCAGGGGTCAGAAAATGAGATACCGGTTCCGCCACCAGCTGGAGGTGGTGAGTTCCAAGATCAGACTGGGGATGACGCAGTGTCACAGGCGATGCTGCGAGTGTTAGAAAGGGTAGCTGGAGTAGGTGGTGGTGCAGGAGTTAGGAAATCTGTGCCTGAGCGACTTCGGGCAAATGGGGCCGAATTTTTCCGAGGTGTATCTGGTGTTGCTCCCAGCACTGCTGAGTATTGGCTGGAGGCAACTGAGCGGATCATGGATGATCTGGACTTGACTGCTGAAGAGAAGCTGAAGGGCATCGTATCGCTTCTACGGGATGAGTCATATCAATGGTGGCTCACGGTTCGAGATAGTGTGGCAGCAGAGGATCTGACATGGGATTACTTCAGGGCTGCATATCAAAAGAAATACATCGGAGCTAGTTATATTGACTCCCAGCGAAAGGCATTTCTGAGGCTTGTTCAGGGGAGTAAGTCTGTTTCTGAGTATGAGGCTGAGTTCTTGAAGCTGAGTAGGTATGCCAGGGGCATTGTGGCTACTGAACATGAGAGGTGTGTTCGCTTTGAGGATGGTCTGCGAGACGAGTTGAGACTGCTGATTGCTCCTCAGCAGGAGCGCGAGTTTGCTGTCTTAGTTGAGAAGGCTAAGGTAGCCGAGGGTGTTAAGGAGTCGGTGAGACAGGGCATGGACAGAAATAGACATAAGAGGAGCTTTGGGTCTTCTGGATCGTCGGGTAATCCTCAGAAGAGGGCTAGACCGAGTGGGCTGAATCAGTCGGCTAGGTTTGTTGCTGCTAGGCAGGGACCGCCGCAGTGTAATCAGTGTGGGAAATCTCATTGGGGTGGTTGCTGGACCGGAGGAAAAGGTTGTTTTGAGTGTGGTTCTCTGGATCATCACGTGAGGGACTGTTCGCGTAGGTTGGCTAGGATTCAGTCTGAGAGTTAGGGCCGTAATCAGTTCAGGAGTAGTGGACCGCCACCGCAGAGGGGCCGTGGTAATGGCAGAGGTGGTAATGGTTCTGGTCGGGGCCGTGGAGCACCGGGCAGAGGTGCGGGTAGTTCTGTTGCCAGACAGCCTGGATTAGTGTATGCTGCGAGGCACCGAGAGGAGGGCGACGCACCGGACGTCATAACCGGTACGTTCTTGATCTTTGGTTCTCCTTATACTGCTTTGATTGATGTGGGTTCGACGCACTCTTATGTTGCTAGTAGTATAGTAGAGACCATGGATCTAGACTCTGAGATATCTTCTAGGCAGATGACTGTAATTAGCCCTCTAGGTCACTCTGTAGTAGTAGATAAACTGTTTAGAGATGTACCCCTAGAACTCCAAGGGGTAGTGTTTGCTGCCGATCTGATGGAACTGCCGTTTGGGGAGTTCGATCTGATTCTTGGGATGGATTGGTTGGTCAAGTATCAGGCGAGGTTGGATTGCGCGGCCAAGCACATGGTTCTTAAGACGGTTGAGGGTGATGAGGTGGCTATGATAAGTAATAGGAGGGATTACTTATCAAATGTGGTATCTGCTCTGAAAGCAGAGAAGATGGTCAAGAAAGGCTGTGAAGCGTATGTAGTTCATGTGTATGCCTTGGAGGCTAAAGAGTCTGCTGTAGAGAAGGTTCGTACTGTTAAGGAATTTGCTGATGTGTTTCCTGAGGAGCTTCCGGGTTTGCCGCCAGATCGCGAGGTAGAGTTCGAGATAGATCTGTTACCCGGAACTGCGCCAGTGTCTATCGCTCCGTACAGGATGGCGCCAAAGGAATTGGTGGAGCTTAAGGCTCAGATCCAGGAGTTATTGGATCGAGGTTTTATTAGGCCTAGTGTTTCGCCGTGGGGTGCGCCGGTACTTTTTGTTAAGAAGAAAGATGGAACAATGCGGATGTGTATAGACTACCGCCAGTTGAACAAGCTAACGATTAAAAACAAGTATCCGTTGCCACGGATAGATGACTTGTTTGATCAGCTGAAGGGTGCTACGGTATTCTCGAAGATCGACTTGAGGTATGGGTATCATCAGTTGAAGGTTAAGGAGGCTGATATCCATAAGACAGCATTTCGGACTCGGTATGGGCACTACGAATTTTTGGTAATGCCGTTCGGGTTGACTAACGCACCGGCAGCATTCATGGATATGATGAATAGGGTGTTTCAGCAGTATCTGGATCAGTTCATCGTGGTTTTCATAGACGATATCTTGGTGTATTTAAGGACAGAGGAAGAGCATGATGCGCATTTGCGAGTGGTGTTGCAGATTTTGAGGGAAAAGCAGCTCTATGCTAAGTTCAGTAAGTGCGAGTTCTGGCTTAGAGAAGTGACTTTCTTGGGTCATGTAGTATCGGCGGAGGGGATTCGAGTAGATCCTCGTAAGATTGAGGCGGTTTTGGATTGGAAGCCGCCTAAGTCAGTGGCTGAGATTCGGAGTTTTCTGGGTTTGGCTGGATACTATCGAAGGTTTGTTGAGGGTTTCTCGTTGATAGCAGCACCGATGACCAAGTTGTTAAGGAAAGAAGTTCCGTTTGTATGGACTGAGAAACAGCAGGAAGCTTCGATAAGTTAAAGAAGATTTTGACTGAGGCTCCGGTTTTGATTCAACCTGAGGCTGGTAAGGAATTCACAGTCTATTGCGATGCATCACATACGGGATTGGGTTGTGTGCTGATGCAAGAAGGTAAGGTTGTGGCTTACGCTTCTCGACAGCTGAGGCCACATGAGGTCAATTATCTGACGCACGATTTGGAGTTAGCGGCTGTTGTCTTCGCGTTGAAGATTTGGAGGCACTACTTGTACGGAGAGAGATCGATAGTCTATACGGATCATAAGAGTCTGAAGTATCTACTGACTCAGAAGGATTTGAATTTGAGGCAGCGTAGATAGGTTGAGTTGCTTAAGGATTACGACTGTTCTATTGAGTATCATCCGGGCAAGGCTAACGTGGTGGCAGACGCGTTGAGCCGTAAGGTTGTTTCGGACTTAAGAGCATTGTTTGCCCATTTGAGTTTATATGACGACGGGAGTATCCTGGCAGAGTTGCAGGTTAAGCCTACTTGGGTTGAGCAGATCAGAGAAAAACAATTAGATGATGAGGTTCTCAGTGCGCGAAGGTTACAAGTGCAGGACGGTGGTTTGGAGGGTTACAGCTTGTCTAGTGATGAGGTTCTGTGTTTCCAAGGTAGGACTTGTATGCCTAAAGATGTTGAGCTGAGGCAAAAGATTCTTCAGGACGCACATAGCAGTCCTTATGCTATGCATCCTGGAGGTAGCAAGATGTATAGAGATCTCAGGGAGCAGTTTTGGTGGCCTGGCTTGAAAAAAGAGGTGACAGAGTTTGTTGGGAAGTGTCTGACTTGTCAGCAGGTCAAGGCTGAACATCAGTTGCCGTCGGGTTTGCTTCAGCCTGTAAAGATCCCTCAGTGGAAGTGGGAAAGGATAACCATGGATTTTGTCAGTGGATTACCGCTTACGCCAAGCAAGAAGGATTCAGTTTGGGTAGTGGTGGATCGTCTGACCAAATCAGCTCACTTTATTCCGGTGAGGGTTGACTACTCACTTCAGAAGTTGGCGAAGCTGTATGTTTCAGAGATAGTGAGGTTGCACGGTGTACCAGTTTCGATAATCTCGGATAGGGATCCCAGATTTACGTCAAGGTTCTGGAGAGCGTTGCATCAGGCATTGGGTACTCGTTTGGATTTCAGCACGGCTTTTCACCCACAGTCTGACGGTCAATCAGAAAGGGTTATTCAGATCTTAGAGGATATGCTGAGAGGGTGTGTCCTGGATTTCAGAGGTAGTTGGGAGGAGTTTCTACCATTAGCTGAGTTTGCCTACAACAACAGTTACCAAGCGAGCATCAAGATGGCACCGTATGAGGCGTTGTATGGTAGGAAGTGTCGCTCACCTACGTGTTGGACGGAGTTAGGTGAACGTCAGTTGTTGGGACCAGAGTTAGTTGCGGAGACTGAAGATAAGGTTAAGTTGATTCAGTCTCGATTGAAGGAAGCTTCGGACCGGCAGAAGTCTTATGCCGATCTTAAGCGGAGAGATATAGAATTTGCTGTTGGGGATCAAGTTTTTCTGAAGGTCTCGCCGTGGAAGAAAGTGTTGAGATTCGGAAGGAAAGGCAAGCTAAGTCCGAGGTTCATTGGGCCGTATAAGGTATTGAGGCGAGTTGGACCAGTGGCGTATCAGCTTGAGTTGCCAGCGGAGCTAAGTCAGATTCACGACGTATTTCACGTTTCGATGCTTCGACGTTATCGTTCAGATCCATCGCATGTGGTAGCAGTGGAAGAGATTGAGGTGAATCCAGATTTGGCTATGGAAGAAGAACCTGTGCAGATTCTTGATCGGGATGTGAAGGTTCTGCGTAAGAAGTCTGTGCCTTTGGTTAAGGTACTTTGGCGGAATCATGGCGTAGAAGAAGCTACGTGGGAACCCGAGGATATGATGAGACAGCAATACCCTCAACTCTTCTGATCAGGTAATTTCGAGGCCGAAATTATTTTTAAGGGGGGTAGAACTGTAATATCCCGGGTTAGGGGCTATTTTGTTGTTGCATGATATTGCATGTGTCAAGTGTGCTGTGTTGTTGTTTGTGTAGTGTCGGGGCTTAATTGTAGGCTAGGAGTGTGCCTGAGTGAATGGGAGAATTTTAGTTTTCAGGCTTTATAGGAGGGGAGCTGATGGAGCTGGGGTATAAAAGTTTTATTTGGTGTTTTGTTGGACAAAAGGTGAGCTGGCAAAGTGGCAAGCATGCGTTACTTGGGGAGCTAGGTGTGGCGTCAATTGCATGGGGTGGAGGTCTAGTGTTCGAGCTGTAGAGTCCCCATTTTGGCTTTAATTTTTGGACGGCATGGGGGAAGAGGTAGAAGGCAAGTTGAATTCTCCCTTGGACTTGGTCATACCATTCAAATGGAGGGTTGAGAGCAAATAGTGGAGGAAGACTTGGTCATGTTGTTTGAATGTGGGGAGTGGAGTGTTTGGGGGGATTTGGCCGAATTTGAGGGAGTGGGGAGTGGGGAAGTGACGGCTTGGTGTGGGGGAGTTGGTAGCCGAATGTCATTTTGGGCAACCTTGGTTTTTCGGTCACCCTTTGTCAAAACAAATTCTTTCTTTTCCTTTTGAAACCGAGAGTTGAAGAGCATACAACCGAAATTTGCCTGTTTTCTCCTAAGTTTTCTTGGCAGCCGAATATCCCCCTCTTCATGTTCTTTTCTTGTTGTCATTTGTGTAACCGAATGGTATTTTCCCTTCCCACTTCTCCTTTTTCTTTTCAAGTGTGAAAACCGAAACCTCCAATCTCTCTTCTTGCATTTTTTTGTTTTTCTTTCATTCTTAAAAACATTGATAGCCGAAACTAATACCTTTTCTTATCATATTTTCGTTTCTTTTCTTTTGGTACACTAGTGCCGAATTCACATTGCCTCTTAGCCGAACTTCCATTTATTTTTCTCCCATTTCTTGAAGCACTTGAGTCGATTGTCTCTTCAACCATTGACCGATTTCTTCCTTCTCTTAAACCATATCTACTTCTTTTATTATTTTCTTTTCTAGTTTGTAGCCGAATCCAATGGTGTTAAACACCTAAAGCCGAATTTCCTTTCGTTCTTTTGAAGTCTTGGCCGAATATCAACCCCTCCTTTCTTCACCTTTTCTTGCGTTCTCTTTTGTGAGTGAGGCCGAATCTCCTTTCCCTTCTAGTGTGGTGTTGGCCGAATTTTAGTTGGTGTTGGGATCTTTGATTTGTGGTGGGAATCAAGTGAGGCCTTTACCTGTTAGAGACCGGTTGGTAAGCAGTGGTAAGTGGCTATGTTATTATTGGTTTATTTATCTATTTAGTTCGATTAAGTCAAGGATGACAATGGATTAACTGTTCTTCTTTTAAGGTGTAGCCGATTGCTAAAGGAGAACCACTGTTGGTTCGAGGTTTGGTTGGAAACCAAATCATCTTCAAGGTAAGGGATGGATATTGACCCCCCTTTGGTTATTTAGTCTTTGGCCGAATGGTCTTAGTACGTAACCCTTAAGTTTGGCCGATTCTAGGAGCAAGGAGTTTAAAGATTGTAGATCGGTTCTTTGGGATTAAGGCCTTCGTTATACCAGGTGTGTAAACTAACACACTATATATCTAGTAACATATGATAAACCTGATTGATTAACTAATTAAGACAGATTGATGGATGGATATGATACATTTTTGGGTATGATCATGGATTCGGGTAAGTTCGTGTAGTTCTATTGATTGATACATTTAATAGCATGTTTTATGATATGTATGCATTGAGATTACAATATTGGGCATGCTAGAATGAGATACATGATTGTTTATGGTACATGAGTTAGTATGACATGTATGGGTGATATGAGTGGAGGGGGATGATGATATCCGTGTCTTTGGGACACCAGAGGTTTGGCACCTCCAGTGGTTTGGTACCACAGTGATATATTGTGACTTTGGGTCACCAGAGGTTTGCCACCTCAGCGTCTCGTCCCAGTGGCTTAGTACCACGGTGGGTTGGCCCCACAGTTGATTATACGGGATTGACGCCAGTGATTTGGTATCACACGATGGGTTGGCCCCATCACTCGATTATCGTGACTACGGTCACCAGTGGTTTGGTACCACATTGTGTCTTTGGGACACCAGAGGTTTGGCACCTCATTGCGACTTGTCCCTGTGGTTTGACACCACCGTGGGTTGGCCCCACTTGAGATATGGGATTGTCTGCTAGTGATTTGGTATCACACGATGGGTTAGCCCCATCATGGGATTTGTGACTTCGGTCACCAGTGTTTTGGTAACACATTGTGACTATACGTCACCAGTGGTTTGGCACCACACTTATGGATATCGTGACTTTGGGTCACCAGTGGTTTGGCACCACCAGTGGTTTGGTGCCACACGGGGTAGAAAAGGCGTTACGGATGGTTAGGATCGGGTTGCATTAAACATATTGCTATGTATGATGTGTGTTGGCATGTTGTTGTATCGGGAGCGGGATTTATGCACTGAGTCACACGACTCACCCTCTCCTTTGACATTTCAGGTGACTCGTAGACGCGGACATGGAGCCGGGGTGGACTCGGGGTGCTCATGCCATGCGGAATAAAGTTTTACTCAGACTTATTAATTTGGGTACTTTAGTTATTTATTTTCACTTGGGTTTTATTTTGGATTTGTAAAAGGCCTTTAAATTATGTGTTATGATGCTTATGTTTTAAATAGATTTCAATAAACTTTAACAAAATAATTGGGTATGAATTTTACTAAAATTTGGAAAGACGATGATTTCAAAACTATAACGCAATGTGTTTTAAACTATACCATCGGGTATCTCACTATGACTTTGCCTTGGTGACTCAAATGATTTTCAAATCAAACTCGATTTTCTACCAAGTTAAAATGTCTTAAGTAACACTAAGAAACCACTTGAATAATGGAATGAACTAAACTCGTTTTTAACTACACACTTTGATTAAGTTTTCAAAATTTCTGGGTTTTCAAATACACCATCCTATCTCAAACAAGTCTACCCAAATTTTCTTCAAACACACTATGTTTTCACCCAGCTTTTAAACGAAGAATCTAACCTCTCAAAAACGTTTTCCCCGTGACATACCAGATTCGGACGTGGTGTCTTGTCCGAGTTTGGGGTGTTACAAATTTTATTTTGCTACAAGGAGCAGAGAGGTGGACGACACATGGCTATAAATTAGGAGCTTTTATTCTTTTATTTTTAAGAGATAAATAGAGGATTAATAAGGGATTTATTTATCATTATTTTCAAGAGATAATTGTTGGATTAAATTCTTTTAATAAAGTGATAATTCAAGGGATAAAGCTATCAAAATAGAAGAGTGGTGGCCAAGTAAGGGACTCTAGCTAGTAAATTCAGCTATAAAAGGAAAAGAGAGGCCATTCATTCATTCACTTTTCTTTTGCCGAATTTCTTAAGCAAATTCTCCTCTCTCTGTCGAATTTCCTACAGTTTTTATTCTTCTTCTCTTTGTTAGCCAAGGCCGAAATACCTTGTGTTCTAGCCGAATCCTCCATCTTTATTCTCCCTTCTCTTTTCTTTCTAATCCCTCCAGAAGCCGGAAGTAAGCCTTTTAAGGCCATAGCTGAATATCTTAAGTGGCTTCAAGCTTAGGTGCTGTCGATTTCTTCAAAGGTAAGAACAATTTTGATTTCTATTCTTTTCTTTTAGATTTGTTGAAATCTAGGACTAATCCCATCAATATTCTTGTTGCTGAAACTTTGAAGAGATCTTTCGGGATTTACTAAGTGTTGACTACAAGGAAGGAGAAGTTCTTTTCCCGAAGGTACACCATAGGCCGCGTGTTCCCTAGTTATTCGGTGAGTTTCGGGATTTAAAATCCACAAGGTAAGTCATATTTAACATTCGGCTAAGGGTTATTTGTTATGAATAAATGTTAGAAATTGATCTAACATGAAGTTATAGGGATTTCGACAGACATATAAGGCAAGGAATACTTTCGGGATTTGGAAATTGCAAGGTAAGTTTAAGTATACTAATCCTAATAGGATTTGGATTTATGGCCAAATGGCTTTTTATTAAAGTAGTAAGTGATTAATCAAATGTAGGGATTAAGGATCTAAGCATTAGATTAAGCTTTTTGGGATCTCAAGGAATTTGCTAAGTGAATCAGGTGTGTACCCCACACTATTTCATACTACCTTATATGGCTAAGTTTAATTAATATATGTGGTATTAAGAATATGAAAGTAGCTAAGGTACCATGTTATGGTACAAAGTACTCAGGTACGTTTCCTACTCCTACTAGGATTATGAAATATGTTAATTGTAACATGAGAATAAGAATAAGAATGTGAACTCTGGCATATTTATGCATATTACTATTATATGGGGCATATGGGTTTTATTTTTAAGGGGAAGTGAATGTGGTGACCTAAGACCACGAACACGGTGACCTAAGACCGTGATATCTGAATGTGGTGACCTAAGACCACAGTAATCTGAATGTGGTGACCTAAGACCACAGTAATCTGAACGTGGTGACCTAAGACCACGAATGCGGTGACCTAAGACCGCGATATGGAGTGTAGCAGAAGGAGGGTCGACTTAGTAGTCCCCACGGTGTACAGGTTGGTACGGGGGAGTGTAGCGGATGGCTTAATAGGTTTGGGTTTTGGGAATGCATCATAACTTGTATGCTATGATATGAATGTGTAATAATTGTTATGCCTGATTCGATTATGATTTAGTGTTGTGTACACATTGAGTCTGTTGACTCACCCCGTTGGGGAATATTTTTCAGGTGATGAGCAGTAATGGACCGGGTCGGCAGGAGCTTAAAGGTGGCCATGCATAGCAGGAAAATTTTATTATTTGGACTTTTATTTTATTCAAGCACTTTAATTTAATTTTGGGATTATTTGATGTAATAAGGCCATAGTTGAATTTCTTTACTTCACTTTGATTTATTATGTTACAAATATTTATTAATTGAAAGATTAAGTAAATTTATTATCAAAACCAACCCTAAACGTTTTGTCACCAAAAGCTAAAGGATTTTTAATCAAATAAACTCGTTTTCAACTCAAGCCCAACCCAAAACAATCTTTCTTTCAAAACACACAAGTTTCCCTAAGTAACAAAAGAATTTTGAACCGGTTTACTTCGAGGAACATACCAGATCCGGTCAAGGCTCGTGGGCCGGGTTTGGGGTGTTTCACCCCATATCATACATATCATGTATTAACATGCCAATTTCTTATTCCACATTCTTATAATTTCGTATGTGTGTCATAACAGATATTTAACATATTCCTAGTAGGAGTAGGAAAACGTACCTGAGTACTTTGTACCATTGCATGGTACCTTAGCCTTATTTTACACATTCTTATAATCACATACAATAATTTAAAGCCATAAAACTATTAAGGTTTAGTGTGGGGTACACACCTGATTAACTTAGCAATTCACTTCAAATCCTGAAATCCGATCTACTACCTTAGATCTTAATCCCTACATTCGGCCAACATTTGATATTTAAACCAAAAGCCTATTCGGCTACAAATCCAAATCTCAGTAGGATTAGTACACTTAAAACCTACCTTGCTGTCGATTTGCCTACAAATCAAATCCCGAAACTTCACAGAGTTCCTCCCTTGCAATCGGCTAGGCACCAAAACATTTAGCTAATTAGTTTTCGGCTTTTTAAATGAATAGGAAACAGATTTACATACCAGAATAGAGCCTTGGCCGATTGGACCTATGCACTTACCTTACAATTTCCAAATCCAGAAAGTATTCCTTGCCTTAGATGTCTGTTGAAATCCCTATAACTACATGTTAGATCAATTTCTAACATTTATTCACAACAAATAACCCTTAGCCGAATGTTAAATATGACTTACCTTAGATTCTTAAATCTCAAAATAGTTGCCTTGTCTTATGAAGTTGTCGACAATAGCAGAAATCCCGAAGAGCCTTTCTTGCAGTCGACAGCCACTAAATCCCGAAAGATCTCTTCAAAGTTTTGGCCATAAGATTATTAATGGATTAGCCCTTCAGTTTCGGTTTGAAATAAAGAGATATCAAATTGAACGAAACTCAATCTTACCTTGAATGTTAAAATCGGCAACACTCTTCCTTGCACCCACAAAGCTATTCGGCTATGGCCACCAACATATGAGATTCAGCATTCACAAGGACAAGAAAAGAGAGGGTGTTGAGGCTTTAAGAATTGGCAATGGTTTATTTATGGGAGGGGTTTCGGCTAGAGCAAGAAAAGAAAAAAATAAAAGTGATAGCTTAGAAGGAAAAGAGAGAAAATGCAAGAGGCTAAATGGCTTAATGACATTCGGCTATCCCTTTAACTACTCTTGGCCGAATTTGCCACCAAGGACTCCCTTGGCCGGCCAAATCCTTCTTATTTGATAAAATTTATCTCTTAATTATCACCTTATTCAAAAATAATAGAATTAATCCCTCCATTATCTCTTATCTCTTAAACAATAATTATCCATCATTTATCCACCTATTTAGCCGAATTTTAAAGAGAATTAAACTCTTCCTCAAGTGCCTTGGTGCCGTCCAACTCCCTTGCTCCTTACAGAAAAATAAAACTCTTTTATTTGCTTCCCATGTGACTCGAACCTAGGCTCCTTCTCCCTTGATTGTGGCGTCACTTACTGGGCTTAAGTGGTGCCTCCTTGCCACTTTTCCAAGCCCGTTCTTGTGTCAAATTTCTTCTATTAATTTTCTTAAGGCCACCTTGCCTTAGTTTCCTCTTTTAAACTCTAAAACTTAACCTTTTCTAAGACATTTCCTTACATTTCCAAGTTTCCAAAAATGTTCGTTTTCCTCCTTTAAACTTAACATTTCTAAATCATTTCCTTACATTTCCAAGTTTCCAAAAATGTTCACTTTCCTCTTTTGAAACTTAACATTTCTAAATCATTTCCTTACATTTCCAAGTTTCCAAAAATGTTCATAATACATTCATAACACATAAGACATGCCATTTCGTATAATTAAATCAAAAATGCATAGGCCCATTCTCAGGATGTTACATATAATACTGAAAGGAAAGCAAACCAAATGATGTTTGTGATTCTAATGAACAATTTTAGAACCATGATATCGAGTAGGAATAAGAACAAGGTCATGTTTCGTCTTGACAGTCATGCCAAACACCTCACTCATATAAAGATCTTTCTGTAACACCCAAACCCGACCTAGAAGTTAGGCCCCAAATCTGGCATGTCACATTGAGGTGAAAACCGTGGTTCCATTGAAAACTTTTATTGCTATTTAAAAATTGAAGTCCCAGTTTGCGTATGTTATTATTAATCGATGTTTATTGAAAGTTATTAATTTTCAAAGACTTTTTGCTGTTCAAAAACGTCAGATTTCGTGTGCCTATCTTCAAAATGTGGATTATTAGAAATCATTCCTGAAAAACATCTTTTTTTTTTAAACCTTGTTTATTTGCGGAAGCTTTGTTTAAAACACTTGACTTATGAAAACGTGATATTTACAATTTAGTTGCGAAAGCGTAGTGTTTTGAAAACACATATTGTTTTGGAAATCCGCGATTCAATGTTTAGCAGATTTAAACATATTAAGCTAAAATCCCAAACTAAAAAAACAGAATTTAAGAGAGGCCTTATTACAACCCAATAAAAACGGTTTAAGTAAAGTAAAGTATAGTACTAAAATCTAAAACCTCCAGTGTCCACTCGAGACCTCCTACTAGGGTGACCTGGAAAAATTAAAAAGAGGGGGTGAGTTTACGAAACTCAATGTGTACAACCCTCATCAGTAAGAACATGCATCACAACAATTCGGGTCGAAGCCCATTACAGAACGACGACATTTTGGGCCCTGGCCCATAATAGCCTCAGTTGGGCCTTAACCCATATCAAATGTCACACATCATATATATCTGGGCCTAAACCCATCTTAATATCATAATCAAAATATGCAATGCATTAATGCCTATACCAACCCTGCACTCCGTCTCCTGTCCAACCATACACTCCTGTGGGGATTTAATCGACCCACCCATCCCTACACTCCATATGTAGCATCGGTTGTGGCACTAACTTACCGGTGTAGGATGGCTGCTTGGTGGCTAAAAAGCCTTCAGTGGATCCACAGTTATCAAGGGACCATGCGATCCTATTAGCACTTCCTCCGAATTAATAATCCCATTCCCATGCAACATAATAATACATGAATGCAACATACCATAATAAAATATGATAACAATCATAAATCGCATACAAAAATAACCATACATGTAGGGCTTCGTATTTTGCCCCTTCAGGGGCATATCGGTCATTTTACCCATTGAGGGTATTTCAGAAATTTTACGACCTTTCCAGAGATCTACAGTCGCCTCACGTGACAAGGTAACATATTTAATCAAATCGGTGTATTTGGGCCCAAAGCCCAATAGCCAGCTCAGGTGGGCCCACACCCTTGTGTGGCTCATTTGGCCCAAAACTGCCTTTGGCCATGTGATCTCCATGGCCGGCACCTTATTTCCTATCCGTCCATGAAATTTACTCGCGTTGGGCCCACTCGACCCATTCAACCACACAAGGCACAAAACGACCTAAGCCCATGAGAACACTCATGGTGGCCTCACGCATCTTGCGCCCATTTTCGTGGGCTCGGTCCACCACACGTACGTTTGCACGCTCATATGGCATCACTTTGCCGGTATTTTGACATTTCGGCATTTGCCGATCTATAGTTGAAATGGTGTGAGTACACACCTGATACGAGTTTACGATACTCGGCACTTCCCAAACACCTGAGATTACAATAGCCAACGATTAGTTCATAATCCACACTACTCCCCTAAATTGAGATCGATAACGAACCACCATACTTACCACCTCGACGGCAACTCCTTGTTATGCTAGCACTCTTGACTACTCCCTTTGATTACGAAGTTGGGTCCCTAACCAAAGAACATAAGTCAATACCGTTGTTCCAAGTTCACAAAGGCAAGGTTATTTGACCTTTAAAACTTAGCACGATAAGGGTACTTCCATCTCTAATCGGTCAAGGATACACTTACCAATGTGCCACAGAATCGATAGTTGCACAACCAGGATTTCGGCTTCTACCCAAAAGAAGAGTGAACGAGTACTCAAGATGGAGAAGGACTCAGAGTTGGCCTTGATCGCAAAAGCAACATGGTAAGAGGTTCGGCTTTAAGGAAAAGCTAAGAGAAGAAAAAGATGGTCCCTCACGCTTCAGGCTACTCGAGAAGAATCGATTCGCATTGGGAAAAACAAAGGTTCGGTTAGTGGAGAGAAAGTAGAGGAGCCAAAAAGAAGAAGAAGAAGAAGTAGAAGAAGAGAGGTTCGACTATTGAAGAATTAGAGAAAGAGATGAGAGGAAAGAACATGCGAAGGAGATGGTAAAGAGAGTTTCGGCCAAGTCTCAAAGAGAGAAACAAGAAAATGAACAGTGCTCAAAACAAACAAAAGAAAAAATGACCAAAAGAAGAACCCGAAAGCACTTGAGTAAAGAATGCGAAAAATGCAAACACTTTTGCCTAGAAAACCTAAGGGAAAATCGACACTAAAGCCACACTAGCCGAAAATGCCACAACCCACTCCCTTAGCCGTTTTTCTCCTCCCCACATCCCTCATTTGGCCAAGCACTACCTCTCACCCCAACTCCCCTGATTTTTTCCTTATTTTGCTCCACCATCCACTCTCCACCTCCCATTCAAACAAATTTGACCAAGTCCCCTCTCCCACCTGCAGAGTCCTAATCCAACTTCACCTCTCCCCTCTCCAAAGCATAAAATAAAACTCCCTAAATGCTACTTGTGAGATTCGAACCTCACCTCCTTTGCATGCCTGTTGACGCCAACACCACTAGGCCATATGCTCATCTTGTGGCTCTTAAACACACACAATTAAACTTAAGTTCTACTTCCTACAGCCTTCCCCCCTAAAGGCCAGAAACCAAAAATTTTCCAAAGCTCAATCTCAAACCCAGGCCTCTATAGAACCCCAAAACACACTCAAATAGCAAGCCAAATAAACACGACATGGATTTAAGAAAAACTACTAACCCCTAACTTTTGGGATACTACACTTTCCCTTTCATTTCATTAGGTAACTTCCAGTCAAAATGGAACAACAGCTGGGCCAAAGGTAGCTCTAGGTTGGGTGTGGCAAAGGTGATCCTTGGGCATATCCTTCTTCCAGCCCCGCATGGGATGAACTCGTAATTTGTTCCCATGTAATCGACTGAACCATTGAGGAACCATTCAGAGTTAAACTTGTCGAGTTCGTTCCAGTAATTAGGGTCTCTTTTGAGTGCCCATGCGTTGGTGATGGCTCTGGTTTTTCCAGGACATGGTAGCCATTAATTTCGCAAGCTTGGTTACATTTTCTTGGGAGCAATGATGGCATGGATGGGCAGAGTCAGAGGGTTTCCCTAACGACTGGTTTCAAGTATTTGAGTTCAGGAAGGCCTGTTTCGTCTACGTTTCCTTTTGGTCCAAAAACTCGCCTTACTTCAGCTTGGGCCTCTCTCATCACCCATGGATTTCTTATCATTTCCATGAGTGCCCACTCCATGGTTGCAGATGATGTTTCACTGCCTGCACCAAAAATGTTCTAAAAGGCAAGCATAAAAATTTCAATGGTAAGAAGAAGACAAGGTAAAAAGTCAGACAACACTACAACAAAATAGGTTTTTAGCGGCATTTTTTTGGCCCTATAGCGACGCTTATAAGCGCCGCTAAAACAATTTACGGCATTTTGACAAGCGTTATAGGTAATGCCGCTAAATTTTGCGGTGCTTATATGGAAAAACGCCGCTATAGAGCATGAACTTTAGTGGCGCTTTTCCCACAAATGTTGCTAAATAACATGACCTTTAACAACGCTTTTCTCACAAACGCCGCTAAAGAATATGACCTTTAGCGACGCTTTCCCTACAAACGCTGATAAAGAACATGACCCTTAGCGGTGCATTCCCCACAAACGCCGTTAAAGAACATGACCTTTAGCGGAGCTTTTCCCAAAAAAGCCGCTAAAGGTCATGAAAAATAAAAAAAATTAAAATATTATAAAAAGCCACAAATCCATTCCTATCCCACTACCCGCTTAGGCAAATCCTTTATAAATGTTGTTATTAGTACATACATCACTCCATTATTTGGTTAGAGAATGCAGCATAAGTGAGATTCCATCAGTAGAGTATTGAAAAGAACAAACTTACCTTAATATG
The DNA here is from genome assembly GCA_005393395.2 of Gossypium australe. Classification (NCBI taxonomy): domain Eukaryota; kingdom Viridiplantae; phylum Streptophyta; class Magnoliopsida; order Malvales; family Malvaceae; genus Gossypium; species Gossypium australe. The sequence continues at coordinate 130,906,109 of CM016626.1, read as the reverse complement.
TCATGCATAGCATGCTCTAATTCATTTCAAAGAAAGGAAGTATATTTTATAAAGTTCCAAAACTCTTCATCTTAGGAACAATGAAATCTTACCTAGTGGGAGCATCCAAAATTCATTACCAAATATTGAGAAGAAGAAGAATATCCATGATATAAATATATATCCCATTTGTAACGACCCGGATTTGGGCCTAGTAGAGTTGGGCTTATTGGGCCTTGACTAGGGGGGCGTTTAAAATTTTTGAGAATAAGAGAACGGCACAAATGCAAGTTGGACCTATTGGAGGAGTGATTTTGGATGGCTAGGGGGCTTCTATGAAGTCCCGGTATCAAACTTGGGGCTTTAGGAAAAACCAAATAAAACCCTGGGAGTTAGTATGTAGGCTTTAAGAATAAAATATGGAGAAAAGTGACACGAAAAGGAATTGTGGTCTAGTGGCAGATGGCGCCACATGGGAGCCAAGGGAATGACGCCACATAAGGAGGCAAGGGGTCCAAGGTTCAAGTCTTGGCACTTGCATTTTTTTTTGATTTATTTTTAAGTGAACTTAGACTTTAGCCTATAGACTTATATTTAGTTGCACATGATTTTAGACACAAGAGGAGGTTGTGGCCTAGTGGGCTAGCAGCGTGGATTAAGTTACAGGGAAGCCTGAGTTCGAATCCCATTGTAAGCAAAAAGGGATATTTATTTTGCTAAGTTGGGACGGCTAGAGTTTGTGTTGGAATTAAACTCTGCTGAAGGAGGGACCCCACATCGAGAAGCTGGCAAAAAGGAAGGTGAGAAGCTGGCTTTAAATAAAGCAATCTATGAAGAGAGTAAGCATACTTGGGTTGGCATTTGGGCATAGGAGTGTTCGGAGCACGAATCAACTCCAGATTCCTATCAGGTGTGTATTTTGCCCTACTCTAGCTGTAGAGCGGCAAATACCGAAAAGCCAGTCACACGGCGATGGTAGCCACACGAGTGTGCGAACGCACGTGTGGGAGCTTCGACGCGATAGTTGAGGCCCTTATGAGTGTTATCATGAGTCTAGGCTGCCTTGGGCAAAGTTGGCCCAATGGGCTCGTGGATTAACATGAGCGTATGAGGTATCCACGGACGAGGTACTAGAGGCCGAGGTAGAGGCGTAGAAGGGCTTTAGCTGAGTCCTCTTCACTGGGCAGTATGCCAAATTTGGATAGAAGTGAGACGCCAGTGTCACCTGCTACTGAGACTGGGTCTCAAGATCTCATGGTTGAGGACGACGCATTGTCCCAGGCTATGCTAAGGATATTGGAGAGGGTCGCTGGGCTTAATACTGGATCTAGGGGCCGTGGGTTGGTTACGGAATGACTCCAGTACAATGGAGCTTAAATTTTTAGGGGTGTCACTAGAGTCGCCCCTAATGTGGCCGATTACTGGATTGAGGCCACGAAGAAAAATATGGATGACCTGGATTGCACCCTTGAGTAGAAATTAAAGGGTGCAGTCTCACTGATGCGGAATGAGGCTTACCAATGGTGGCTGACTGTTAAGGAGGGCACTCAGCCCAAATGTTTGATCTGGGATTACTTTAAGACTGCCTTCCAGGGAAAATATGTGGGGGCGAGCTACGTGGATGCCCGTAGGAGGGAGTTCCTGAACCTTACTCAGGGAGATCGATCTGTGGCCGAGTATGAGGCTGAATTCCTACGACTGAGCCGCTATGCTAGAGGTATGGTGGCGACTTAGTATGAGCGATGTGTCCATTTTAAGGATGGCCTCAGGGATAATTTGAGAGTCCTGATAGCTCCGTAGAGGGAGCGTGATTTTTCTTCACTGGTTGAGAAGGCAAAGATCGCCGAGGATGTTAAGCGTGCTGAGCGCCAAAATCGTGACACAGAGAGAAGTAGGAACAAGAGGGATTCGGAGCCCTTGAGTTTTGTTCAAAGGCCTTAGAAAAAGGCCAGACCTGATGGACCAGTTTGAGCTGGACCCCTGTTATTGCTACTGGACTGCAGCCATGTGTCGATTGTGGTAGACGCCATCAGGGCGAATGTTGGAAGAGGACTGGGGCTTGCTTGAGGTGTGGGTTATTGGAACATCGCATTAGGGAGTGTCTGCTGAGGGCTGATCAGATGCAAGCTTTGGGTATTGGTACTGTGCAGCCACAAAGGGTAGTTCAGTAGCCACCGAGAGGTCGTGGTCAGGCTAGGGGTGGTAGTGGTATGGGTCGTGGACAGAGAGCATCGGGTAGAGGTGCTGGACAGACTGAGGCGAGGCAGCCTGCTTTAGTTTATGCTGCACATCGCCGAGAGGACAGAGACGCTCTAGACATCATTACATGTACTTTCTAGTTTTTGATATACCATATCTTGCATTGATAGACATGGGGTCTACTCATACATAGCTAGCAACATATCTGAAAACTTGGGGATGTCGGTTGAGAGCACTACGAGTGAGGTTACTATACTGAGTCCGTTGGGATAGTCTATAAGGGTTAATAAGCTGTTCAGAGATGTACCATTAAAGGTTTAAGGGGTGATCTTCTTGGCTTACTTAATGGAGCTTCTATTTGGGGAGTTCGACCTAATATTGGGAATGGACTGGTTGGTCAAGCATCGTGTCAGCTTGGACTGTGCGACTAAAAGGGTTGATTGAAAACTGAGGAGGGTAATGAGGTAGTCATGATTGGAGAGTGTCAGAATTACTTATCTAATGTGATTTCTGCACTAGTGGCTGAGAAACTGGTTCGCAAGGGATGTGAGGTGTATTTGGCCTACGTAAGTGTTTCTACTTCTGGGGAATCTACTGTAAAGGATATCCACACTATGAAGGATTTTTTGGACGTCTTTCCTCTAGACCTACCGAGTTTAACTCCAAATCAGGAAGTGGAGTTTAGGATTGAACTTTTCCCTGGGATAGCTTCGGTGTTTATCGCTTCCTATCGAATGGCACCAAAGGAGCTTACAGAGCTTAAGGTTCAGATTCAGGAGTTGTTAGATCGTGGGTTCATCTGCCCTAGCTTGTCTCCGTGGGGTGCACTGGTACTATTTGTAATGAAGAAGGATGGATCATGTGGATGTGTATTGACTACCGAAAACTGAATAAGTTGACTGTTAAGAATGAGTATCCACTTTCGAGGATTGATGATTTGTTTGACCAGTTCCGAGGGGCGTCTGTGTTCTCCAAGATCGACTTGCATTCTGGGTATCATCAGTTGAGGGTTAAGAAGGCTGATGTGCATAAGATGACATTTAGGACTCGTTATTGTCACTATGAGTTCCTAGTGATGCCATTTGGACTGACTAATGAACCGACAGCTTTCATAGACCTGATAAACCGGGTGTTTCTGCCCTATCTGGACCAGTTTTTGGTGGTGTTCATTAACGATATATTGGTTTATTCAAGGACTGAGGATAAGCATGACGAGCACCTTAAGATTGTTCTTTAGATTTTGAGGGAAAAACAGCTCTATGCTAAATTCAGCAAGTGCGAGTTCTGGTTATGTGAAGGCTTTGGCAAGTTATTATCGACGGTCGTGGAAGGCTTCTCACTGATTGCAGCACCCTTAACTAAGCTGCTACGTAAAGGTGTACCGTTTGTCTGGTCTGATGCGCAGCAAGAGAGCTTCGAGAAGCTTAAGACCGTACTGACTGAGACTCCTATTCTGATACAGCCTGAACCTGGAAAGGATTTTACAATTTATAGCGATGCATCACATGTCGGTTTGGGATATGTGTTGATGCAAGATGGTAAAGTGGTAGCATATGCGTCTCGTCAGCTTAATACGCATGAGGCAAACTATTCGACGCATGACTTAGAATTGGCCGCCGTGGTTTTTGCATTGAAAATCTGGAGGCATTATCTTTATGGTGAGAAGTGTATCATATACATTGATCACAAAAGACTCAAGTACCTCCTTACTCAGAAGGAGCTGATTCTTAGGCAGCGCAGATGGGTTGAGCTGCTTATGGATTACGATTGTACCATTAAGTACCATCTTGGAAAGGCTAATGTGGTGGCTGATACATTGAGTCGGAGGGATATAATTGATCTGAGAGCGATTTTCGCTCGACTTAGCCTATTCGATGATGGAAGTTTATTGGCTGAGCTCCAAGTCAAACTAACTTGGATCGAGCAGATTAAAGGTAAACAGCTGGAGGATGAGTCTTTGGGTCTTCGGTTCAAACAGATTGAGGGTGGTAGCACTACGGACTTTAGGTTGAACTCTGAGGGTGTGTTGTGTTTCCCAGGCCGTGTATGTGTGCCGAATGACTTTGATTTGAGACAGTCGATTTTGAGGGAGGTGCATAGTAGCCCTTATGCTATGCATCTCAGCGGTAATAAGATGTACCGAGATCTTTGAGAACTGTACTGGTGGCCAGGATTGAAACGGGAAGTTACTGATTTTGTGGTACAATGTCTGACATGCCAGCAGGTTAAGGCTGAGCATCAGTTACCTTCGAGTTTGCTGCAGGTGGTTAAGACCCCGCTATGGAAGTGGGAACGAGTAATGATGGACTTCGTCAGTGGGTTGCCATTGACACCCACTAAGAAGGATTCAGTATGGGTCATTGTGGATCGATTGACCAAGTTTGCACACTTCACCCAGTTGGGATTGATTATTCTTTGCAAAAGCTGGCGAAGCTTTATATTTCTGATATAGTAAGACTGCATAGGGTGCCAGTTTCGATCATATTTGATAGGGATCCTTGCTTCACATCTCGGTTTTGGAAGAAGCTATATGAGGCTCTAGGGTCAAGGTTGGAATTTAGTACTGCTTTCCATTCTTAGACCGATGGTCAGTCGAATAGGGTGATCAAGATACTGGAGGATATGTTGAGGAGCTATGCTATCGATTTCGGAGGTAGTTAGGAGGAGTATCTGTTGCTAGCGAAGTTTGCTTATAATAACAGTTTTCAGTCTAGCATTAAGATGGCACCATACAAGGCTCTGTATGGTCTTAAGTGTCGCATTTCCTTGTGTTGGATTGAGTTACGTGAATGACGTGTTCTGGGTCCAAAGTTGGTTTTCGAGACAGAGGATAAGGTTCGATTGATTAGGGATTGGCTGAAAGCAGCATCGGACAGACAAAAATCTTATGTGTATTTGAAGAGACGCGAGATTGATAAACCGTAATAGTAACATATTTTAAGCCCACATTTAGCATATTTTTGGATGATTTATTCCTTGAATTGTGTAATTTGGTACTCTTAATCCTCTGTTTTCATGTTTTATACTCAGAAGAGCACCGAATGATGAAAAGAACGAGAAACGGGCCCAAAATGGAGTAAATGAGCCATACACAAAATCAACAGAGCCTGGGCCCAAGACCACACGGTCGTGCCTCATTCAATAGACTCGAACACGGCCTGGCCACGATTCACATGGGTGTGTGCCACGGGCATGTCCCTGCCGTGAAAAAGAGGAATTCTACTTGGATTAGGATACTTAAGGGCCAAGTAACACATTTCAAAGCCTATATAAACACCCTAGGGGGCAACTTAAGGGAGGAGTTCGACAGAAGCCCTCTGTCGGGGCGTCCAGCTAGGCCAAAGAGGGCAGATTTGTGGGTATTTTCTCAAAGATAGCCAATTGATCCATCTCAAGAAGCCAGAATTATACTCAAGACGGAGGATCTCTCCTTCAATTCCTTCAGAGGGTTTTAGGGATTTCTTATGTTTTGTTTTATCTTTTCTTCTAAGATGTTTTCTTTTATTATTATGAAGTAAACCCTCACCTGAAGGGGATGAAACCTAAGATGAATCTTGTTATTGTTTGCTGAACTATATGATAAATATTTAACTTGTTCTTAATTATGTTTTCTAATTCTTGTGTTGATATTTTCGGGATATTAATTCAAGAGTGATGTGCTTAGATGGAGGAGCAAAAGTCCCTGCCTAAGAGTAGATCAAACATAATTAAGCGGAGTTGATCGCACGCCTAGAGATAGGGTGACGAGATTTTGCTAGATTAGGGTGAAACCTAATATGGGAGTCCATAGATCAAGTTAATGAAATTCTAGGGGTTTTAATTAGAAAGAGATTTCAATTAATCAACCTAGGATTAGATGTTAGTCGCCTCGAGAGAAGGATTAATATACGTTAGGGAATCCTACGAATCAAGCCAAATGAATAAATCGTCTGGTTCAGAGTTAGGTAGCAACTGAGGTCTAGGTGGATTCTTCCTTGGGTATCGTCTTAATCAATTGGTTTTTCCTAAAGTTATTTTCCCAATTCATTCCCTTTGTCTTTGCATCTTTAGATTTGTTGATTAGTTAATTTTAGATTAGATAAACAATTCTCTTAATTCATAGGCTAGATAATAAAAAGAGAGTTAGTATTAGTACTTTTAGTTCCTTTGGGTTCGACAATCCGGTCTTGCCTTAACTATACTATTGTTCGATAGGTGCACTTGCCTCACATCTTTGTCATAGTTAGTTTCCAGGTTCGGTCATTCTTTATATAAATTTTAAGACTTTGTCATCGCATAAAACAACGATCAGAGATTGAATATTCTATGGGGGACTTCGTATTTCTTATGTTCTCGCCATGGAAAAAGATTTTGAGGTTTGGTCGTAAGGGCAAGCTGAGCCCTAGGTTTATTGGACCGTACTGGATTCTGAAACGAGTGGGACCGATTGCTTATCAGTTGGAGCTACCTCTAGAGTTAGACTGTATTCACAATGTGTTCCATGTCTCGATGTTGAGGCACTACCGCTATGATCCCACGCATATTGTCCATGTTTAGGAGATTGAGGTTAGGCCCGACTTGACCTTTGAGGAGGAGCTGATTCAAATTCTGGATCGTTATGTAAAAGTGCTTCGGAAGAATTCTATCTCGTTAGTGAAGGTGTTGTGGCAGAATCATAGCACTGAGGAGGCCACATGGGAGCTTGAGGATGCAATACGTCAGCAGTATCTCCATCTATTCCGATAAGGTAAATTTTGAGGCTGAAATTTTCTTTTATGGGGTAGAGTTGTAATGCCCCAAAATTTCTATTTCTGTTTCTGTTAAAAAAGGACACAACTGTGTATTTGCTTTAGTGGTTAAGTGTTTTTGGTATGTGTGTGAGGTCCCAAATTCAAGCTTTAGCTTTAGAAAATTTTGGTATTTTTCTGATATAAGCCCTATCTCTGTTCAGTGGGCTTATATTTAATTATTTATAAAACAATATTAGAATGGGCCTACTAGTCTGGTGGTTAAGTTGTGTGTTGGTGTGTTGGAGGTCTGGAGTTTGAACCCCTGCGCAAGCATGGGAGTTTATTTTTGCTCATTTGACTAAGAGAGTTTCGGTCAAATAGGAATTCTAAGTAATGGGTTAGTGGGAGAGATTTGAGGGGATATGGGAGTTATTCTGATATTATCTATACGAAATTTTCTCTGTCATCTCCCAATAATTTTTTTTGACGTCAATTCTACCCTTTTTCTCCTCTGTTGGATTTTTTGCTTCTTCTTTCTTTTCCATTGTCAATTTTGTTTTCTTTTTGTCGACTGTCGCACCTTTGTTCTGTTGGGTCAATTTTCGTTACACATTCTGGTAAGTGGAGTTTCTTCTCTCTTTATCTTACGACTTTCCAATTTTGATTTTGGGGTTTTTGATGTTGGGCAGCAACATCTTGCGTGGATTAAGGGTCTCATCGTGTTTTTGCGTAATCATCTGTTTCGAGGTGTTAGTGTAAGCTTTTCATCACTTAGGGGATGGGTTTCTCGTTTTGGATTCGGTTTTAGTTCTATTGATTAAGTGATAAATTGAGTGGATTTGGTCAATTGTAGGTTCTGGAGTGCTCGGGGATCGTTTAAGCATCAGTCGAAACCAGGTATGTACCCAAAAATGCAGAAAATGAGGTTTTGGCAAAAACTAAAAACCTCACTGTCGATGGCCAGGCCGTGCGCATCAGACGGCTGTGTGAGGGCCAGGTAGCCCGTGTACGGACTGATTTGGGTTGTGTGGGCCACACGGTCATGTGGAAATTTAGGCCAGGCCATGTGATCCACACGGGGCCAAGGCCAATCTGGGCATGTGGGCCCACACAGGCAAGCCATATGGGCGTGTAAGTCCATTTGTCTGAAATTATTCCTAGGGTTGCACGGGTCGCCCAAGTCGACTGTGAACCTGCTGTAGGGTCGGTAAGCATTACCTAGACCCCTAAACGCATGATCTGAGTACATGTGATGCATGTTTAATTATGCATGATTACTGATTACTGATATATATATATATATATGTAAACGTATGACTGATGGTTGCATAATAGCATAAAATATTCTATGTTTGCATTGCATTGGGTTGGTATGATGATATTTGGAGGAAGTGTACTGAAAGGCTTTAAGCCTATTATCTGGCAGCTCAGCTGCATTATATTGATTATGTGCCGCATTCGGTACTACTTGGAGTGTAGGGATGGGTGGGTGTTTGAAACCCTACAAGGAGTGTAAGGATGGACGGAGATGGTATGTAGAGGCTGATAGGTAGGACTTTGTTACTGATACTGTGATGGGAAAAAGCCCTAATGCATATCTAATACTGGACTGTAATGGGTTTAGGCCCCAGATTGCATTTGACTGTTTACTGCTAATTGACTGTATGCATGTTTTCTGTGGGGATTACACACTGAGTTTACGTAAACTCACCCCTTTTGTTTAATGCGTACAGGCAATCCCTAGACTTAGATGGATCGGTGAGGCGAAGGACTCGACGATGACCACATGGGTTATTTTGAAACTGCTTTACTTTCCTTTATGGTTTATTTTTTATTTCTGTTGAGGTATTTGGTTGTAATTTGGGGCTTTTTGGATAGTTTGCTTTCATTTGAAATTTTAGACTATTTTCATGAGTTTTAACTCAACAGAAACTCGATTTTATTAAAAATAACAATTTTACTAAATGCGAATAGTTTTCCTCAAATGTCACGGTTTAAAAAGCTTTTGCTACAAAAAATATTTTTAAATGAATCAGTAACAAGGGAATAAATTTAAAATGGACGAGATGATTAGTAGCTAATAAATGGAAATGTTTTAACTAGATATGTTCGATTTCAATTCCCATTCCATGTGACATCACTAGATTCAGCCATAACATCTAGGCCGGGTTTGGGGTGTTACAAGTCTGATGAGTGTAACTGCTGCTTGGTAACCTCCAACTATTTAATAATCACCAGTGTAGTAAGTTATTGAATAACTTGTAGGCCCATCATAAGAAGGAAAATGAATGTCATACCGGTTCTGAGAAAAAAGAAACAAAAGTTAATGAATGACATATGAAGGTAAGAACCAACCAAAATAACAGAATCAAATTCCAGTTATTATGAAAGTAGATAACTTTTTGCCAGGTAAGTTATAGTACTTTAAAGAACATATGTTTTCTCCCTACTTATTGGTTAATTTGTCCCCGTTTGGTTATCTTTAGCAGATATTTTAGCATTTTCAATTCAGTAAATTGTATTTTATAACTCAGTGGATCTTAACCTATTTATCCTTAATTTTGTCATATTTTGGTACCGTTGTCGCTGCATGAGTATTTCCAGATTGTGCCCAAAATTATCGCCGCACCTGGCAGTTGTCCATATTAGAACAAAATGTGTGAGTTGTCCAGTCTGGTACAACCAACTTGTACGTACAGAGGCAGCATGGTTCTGATGAAAGGACACATGTGCTATTTGGATAAATATTAATATTCACGTGAAAAGAAAGAAAGGTGAGGCCTTTTGGGGGCTTTTATCTTCTTCAACTTGTCTTTTGAAGCTTTTCGGCTATGGCAGGTTAAGTTTCTTACGGGTGAACCGACGTGAAAGGGACACAGATCAGCTCCTGACAAGGAGCCCTGAGTGCGACACAAGAGAGAATGGAGAGATTCAAGTTGAGATTGTCTAGGAATAGTATTCTCTGCTTGTTTCTTTTTTTTTCTAAACGATGGTGATTACTTTCTATTTCATGTTTGTACGGAAGTGCACATGATTTCTAGGTTAAATGTTATTTTATTCAATCTTGCTTATAATGTTTAATCTTTGGGTTTGAATGTTTTTAGCATGGAAGTGTTATTCTAGTCACTAACACTGGAAAGTTCAGTGACAGTTCAAGCTAACAAGCATGACAACGAAAGTTGCTTGAGGATTAGAGGAATTTAATCCACTTGTTCTTAATAGTATTCCATTTCCATCATTGGAAGGTGTGGTTAATGTGCATGTTTAAGTCTTAAATTAAATATATAAGTTAAGCTTGGTAAGATATTCATTGCAATTTAATGCATCAACAATCACCTATCCTATTATACCTTTTAAGCACTTAGTATTCTGTTGAATATTTATGTTGGGGATCCCAATTTATCATTATCATATTTTATCTTATTGTTTTCAAGTTATTGCTTCGACAACTACTCCCACAATTCATCTCGTTTCTATATATTTATTGCACTGGCAATGATAGACAAAAGACAATCATCCTCGTCAGGTCGATATCTGAAAGACTCATATCTGTCTATTATACTTGCATCGACAGTGTACGCTTGCACATTATTGCTGTGATGTTAAACAACTGATCAAGTTTTAGTGTCGTTGCTGGGGATGGCGTTTGTTTAATATTTTTTTTGCAGTTTTTTATTATATAATATTTAGTTGCCACTAACTTGTTTTCTTTTTGTCGCTATTTTCACATTTTATTTTAGGTGTTTGATGACCCAAAGTAATTTAGAGTTTATTGCCGATTTTGATCCAAAAATTGAAAGAACTATTCGAAGGATACTTCAAGAACAAAGGAATATGGCTTTACCAAGAAACAATGAAGCCATAACCCAGGTGCAGCACCAAAATGCTAATGACCCATTGTTGTCGCATGACGCTCAAATACAAAACAAGACTATATGAGACTTTGTAGTACCAGTCTTGGATGACTTACAACCGGGAGTTATTAGGCCAGCGATCCAAGCTGGGAATTTTGAACTCAAGCTAGTAGTGTTTCAAATGTTGAATTCTAATGGGCAAAATGTTGGACTACCACATGAAGATGCACAAGAACATCTTAAGTCATTTTTATTGATTTGTGCATCCTTTATTCAACAAGGCATTCTTGATGACGCTTTGAAGATGCAATTATTTCCTTAATCCTTGTAGGGAAGAGCTCGTATGTAGTTCCTTGGGCTACTTGCGATCAATTACTTCTCGGAATGCACTAGAAACACAGTTTGTTTTGTGCTTTAACCCACCGACAATGAATGCTTGTCTCCAAAGTGATATTACAACTTATCATCAGCTGGATGATGAGAATCTTCACAATACATAGGAACATTATAAATCTTTGCTTCGATGTTGCCCCATGCACGACATTCGACAGGAAACACAAATTGAAATTTTCTATAATGGGCTAAATTCACACACGAGGAATCTTGTTGACATATTAGCCAATGGTCCTGCTAGATTGTACTTATAATGATGCAAGCATAACATTCTTCAGTGTCGAATCAACATGTTCAAGGACATCGACAACAATAGTACACGCAAGCTTCTCCTTTTAACCATTAGTAGCTCTTGAGGCTTTAATGACGTAGCACATTACTCCCATAGAAACTATTATGTAAGGGAATTCATCTTCTACTCGGGCGTTGGAGGCATAATTAGGATAACTTGCTTCGAATCTGAATACTCGATCACTGGGCACACTACCTAATGACACAAAAAATCCCAGTTCGAGGGGGAATGAACACTACAAGGCTATCACTCTTAGGAGTGTTAAACAAATTAGCAAGCCGACTACAGACTTGCCTAATGTCTGGCCCTTGAAACTGTCGACACAATCAAAGGTGTCAGCGCAATCAGATGTATCTCCATCTTTACCTTTCCACAAAGATTCATGGAGAATGAGCAGGATAAGCAATACCAATAGTTCTTGAACACACTGAAGCAACTTCAGGTCAATATTACTTTAGTAGACGCTCTTGTGCAAATTCTAAATTATGGGGAATTTATGAAGGAGTTTTTGTCCAAGAAGAAGAGGTTCAATGTTATTGAAGCTATTGCACTCACAGAAGGCTGTAGTGCTATTTTGACAAATAAGTTACCCCCCAAAATGAAAGATCCTATGAGCTTTACTATCCCATGTTCAATTGGCAACCATTATTTAGGCAAAACTTTATGCGACTTGGGAGCTAGCATCAACCTAATGCCACTATTTACTTTCAGAAAGTTGAGAATTAGTCACATGAAACCTATTGCAGTGACATTGCAACTAGCAGATCAATCCTTGGCTCAACCTGAAGGTCAAATCAAAGACATCTCAGTTCGTGTGGATAAATTTGTAACAACCCATTTTCAGTGAAATCAGAACAGTGGTTTCAGGACCACAAATCCGAGCCTGAAAGAAAATTTATCTTTATATTTTTGCATGGTTTGCATTTTGATAGGAATTTCATATGAAAATTTTGATAAGAAAATTTTATCGATTAAGTGCTTAATTAAGGAAAGGACCAAATTGCATAAAATTCAAAAGTTGGATTCTAGTAGCTAAAAGGATTAAATAGCTATGGAATCAAAATGTGAGGTCCTTATATGGTTATTAGACCATTATAGAAAAGTTAGTAGATATTTTTGATGATTCATCCATGGAAATTTAGAAAATGGCGAGGACTAAATTGGAAATGAGAAAAATTAATGGATGATAAATAATTAATAAGAAATAAAATTCATTTTATATCATCTTCTTCCCCCAATATTCCGTGGAAACCCTAGGAAAGAGAAAACAAGCATTTTTGGCTTAATTGGTAAGGTTTCTTGTCCCGTGTTTAGTAATTTTTATATTTTTGAAACCAGAATAGTGTAATCTATCTATTTAGGGGATTAATTAGGAAGTTATCGAAGTACAGAAATGTTGGCATGGATGAATATGTTGAAATTTTGAAATTTATGGTAGAAAATGAAATGTTGTTGATAGATAAACAACTTTTACAAAGTGGATTTTTGGTGAAAATATGATTTATGAACTAAATTGCAAAGTTATGAAAATTGAAGAAAAATTCTAAATTTTATAGAATATATGTACTATAAATTTTATATTGAAATTTCGGTTAGGCTTGGTATAAGGAGTAAATTGCACAAATTTCATTTTCCAAGCCTAGGGATGAAATTAGAAATTATGAAAAGTTTAGGGGCAAAATGGTAATTTTTCCTAGGATGTAAATTGAGTTCAAATGAATATGAAATGTGATAAATTGATGATTAAATTCATTTATATAGATCCGGATAACTCAAATTCGAAGCTAGATCGAGGAAAAGAGAAAGTTTCGGATTAAGTAGATTTTCTTGTACGAACTATTATCGAGGTAAGTTCGTGTAACTTAAACTTATGCATGTTAATATGTTTGAATTGAATGATGATGTTGAATTGAATGTGGCATGTAATTATGTGAATTATATGTATGTTAAATGTACATGAAAGGTCACATGAATAGAAATGTTATATTTTGTTTGAATATTGAATTTCGATGGATAAATGTAATTTCCCTTACACGAATTTGATTCTGCATATGTTACAGATGGGATTTAGCTCAGACGAGTAATCCTGAAATAAACCTCTCGAGTATTCTGATATATAGTTCCTGCGAGCATATTAATCGGTAGTGAACTCCCTATTACATGAATCGCTCGTTGTGATCTAGCATATAATGTGGACACAAACACAGCTCTACGTGAGCGTCCTGATATAAGCTTTTATGGTTCTCCTGGCATGGCTCGCTTGAACTCCCTGTTACCTTATATGGTGCTTCCTGATATTAACTCTTCGGAGTTATCTGTTAAGCTCTATTAGCTCCCTGATTAAAAATCTTATGAGTTTACTGATTAGCCCGGATAAGTGTCCTGTTACATGGCTCTTCTGAGCATCTTGATACGCGGCTCGAGAGTGTGTTCCCTAATTAAGTGCCCTAACGGGTACCCCGTATTATGAATTGACGATTTATAGTTTTGTACACCTTGTGTGTACTACCTGAGTATCCATCGAAATTCCAATGATTCAACGGATAACTCCCTGAAATGAGAAATTATGAGTTTAAATGAATTATATTTCAAATGATCCTGAAATACCTGAAAGATTGTAATATGATGAGGTCATTTATGCCTACTTGATTTATATGTGAATATTGTGACTAACTTGTTTGATTGAATGCAAGTGTCTAGGCAAATTTTAGCAAGTTGATGGAAAATATGTTATTGTATGCTTAATTTTAATAATGAGATTGATAAGTGTAATTCCGGTTATACGAACTTACTAAGCATATAATGCTTACTAGATTTTATTTTCTCTATTTTATAGTGCTCGGAACCTCGCGAAGGTTAGAGATTGGTTGGAGTATCATCACACTATCCATTAGCTTGTTTCGGTATAAATAGTAAACTTATTTTTGTATAATGGCATGTATAGGTAACTTGGCCATTGTTGGCTTATAAATGTTGTTTGTAATCTAACCATTGGAATGGCTAGTGATGGTTATATTTTGGTATATCAATTAAGGTTATTCTATGGAAATATCATGAGTACATAATATGGATTGATTGAGTTATGCTGCATGAATATACTTATTAAAGATAAAATTATAAATATGTATGCATGTAATGATACACCATGTTAGATGTTAAAATTAGCTTGGTTATAATGCTTGGATTCGTTGGTATATGAATGTAAGTTTTAGTGTAGGTTATTGGCAAAGTTTTGGGTGAGAAATGAAGCTAGTAATGGCTTTATTCTGTCTACATGGGTAGACACACAGGTGTGTGTCTTGACCGTGTGTGACACACGGTCTGGGTACATGGGTGTGGGGTTAGGTCGTGTGTCCCTTGCATCTTAAATTTGAGAAATAGAATGCTCAAAATTAAGCAAACGGACAGAGTCATAAGCGTGTGTCTCAGTCGTGTGTGATACACGGCCCAAAACACGAGCGTGTGTCTTGGCCGTGTGAAACCTGCACCTAAATTTGAAAATTTTAATTAATCACACGGCCTAGCTCACGGGCATGTGGCTAACCGTGTGGCACAAGTCAGAGAGTTACATGAGGTCGAACACGGCCTACAGCACGGGCGTGTCCTAGGGTCAAACGGGCGTGTTCCCAAGACCATACGGGTGTGTGTGCCCTGCATCTCGGAAAATTTAGAAATTTCACAAAAAATCCTCTGAATTTCTGATTTAGTTCCGACTCAATTCTAATACTTGTATTGAGCCTCGAGGGTCCATTTAATGGATGTTGTAAATAATCTCGGTAAATCAATAGTAATTGATGTGAATTATTGGTAAATGTTTTGTAAGCTCCGTAATGATTTGTAACCCTGTTCTAGCAATGGAAACGGGTTAGGGATGTTACAAAATTCGTTTTTCTGGCTGATTTTATCATACATGACTATGAGGTAGATAAGGAGGTTCCCAGAATCTTGGGACGACCATTTTTAGCCACCGGACTAACTCTTATTGATGTTTACGAAGGTGAACTGTCATGCGACTTAATGATGAGCACGTTACCTTTGGTATTTTCGAATGTATTCATTGCAAGGATAAAGAAGAATGTCATACTGTCGAAGTGCTAGATGATTTAATTGAGGAAGAATTCAATGACTAAAGCATAATACTTTCTGAGGAGTTTGCAGTGACATCTAATGATGAACTCTTAGATGATTGTGACAACATGGTTGAAGTTAATAATATTGAACTCAGGCCTGGATGGCAGATTGAATCCTTAGACTTAGCCAACAGAACAGCTCCAATTTTCAAGCCATCTATTGACGAAGCTCCTACTTTGGAATTGAAACCACTACCTGTAATACCCCTTACCCGTGTCCGATGCTGGGACAGGATACGAGACATTACCGTACTTAACCCTACTTGAGCATGAAGAATTGGGCTATAAATTTCCTTCCAACTTAAAACTTCTCCTTCTTAATCATAACATACATATCAGGGCCTGTGAGGCCTTAAACATACATCTAGAAGGTTTCGGAGTTCAACCATAAACTTTTACATAATTTGAAATTTTTTGCCTATACAAGGGTCACACACCCGTGTGGGCAGACCGTGTGATCGCACACTCCATGTCCCTAGCTTGTGTAGAATTTATATTTATTTCGAACCTACAGGTGTTTTCGCACAGACGGACACACGCCCATGTCAATGGGCGTGTCTTTCACACAGCCTAGACAAGCCCGTGTCCTCACCCGTGTGTGAAAACTAGGGGTATTCTATTTATGACGTCAGCAACCCCTTAAGGAGCACACGGCCTAAGCACACGCCCGTGTGCTGGCCCATGTGACGAATTAAATTCTCGCAATTAAATGCAGGGGACACACGGCCTATCAAGACACCCATAGAGGTTGACCGTGTGTCACACACGGCCTAGGCACATACCCGTGTGTCTGTTTGGACACTTAGAGGCTATTTTCCAAGCCAATTGTCACCTTGAAACATCAACACACTTATACCAACTGAAGTAATACATAAATGGCCTTTATACACTATGAATAACCCTTGAAACATCACTTGTAGAATTCATGAAACTCATCAACAATAAGATATGAAACTTAACAAATATTAACCAATTTCTTTGGCTATAGACAAAAAGGATAGTAACCTTAATACCCAACACTTTGGCTCCCAATATGATATAACTCAAAATGACACAATCCCTATACATGCCATACTTAAAATAAAACAACTTGGCTATACCAAAATAATGATTGATAGTGTGATCCGAGCTCCGATGTCTATGATCCCCGAGCTAGCTTGGCGAAACTACAAGGAAGAAAGAAAAGAGAGAAGTAAGCATATAGCTTAGTAAGTCTGCATGAAATTGATATAGCAACATATTTTCTCATAATAACTCATCCATCATGAAACAAGAACAACATAAATTTCAAGTGCATGAGCTTACATACTCATGCTTACCCTTTCTCATCACATATTACATAATAATTTCATACTTGTATTTTAATCATGGTACCTGTATAATTTAATCACATAGATTAGCACTTTCGCTAATATAAACATAAACTCAAGTCTACATCTTGCTTAATTTAAATAAATCTCTTTATCAACCTTGAATAACTTAACTTATTACTATCTTTACTTGCTTAGATTTCTTGTTACCTCTTTCATACTTGGCTCTTTTGCCCATCAGAGGATACTCAATCTCACCAAACATGTGTCTCGATGCCAATGCCAATGCCATATCCCATATATGGTCTTACATGGGATCGCCTCATGATGCTGATGCCATATTCTAGATATGGTTTTACACGAGATTTCTTAACTCGATGCCAATGCCATGTCCCAGACGTGGTCTTACACGAGATCTTCCTTTGGTGTCGAAGCCATGTCCCAGACATGGTCTTACACGGGACCTTTCTTGTATGGTGTCGGTGCTATGTACCAGACATGGTCTTACACGAGACCTTCCTTGTTCGATGCTGATGCCATGTCCCAAACATGGTCTTACACAGGATCTACATTCGGTACCGACGCCATGTCCCAAACATGGTCTTATACGGGACCTATATTCCTTAGGTGCTGATGCCATGTCCCAGACATGGTCTTACACGGGATTTCCTTATCTCATGTTGTGACATAGGTATCCTCATTATTCTGAATCTTCAACCGAGACTTTTACTTACATGTTCTCATTGATTTCCTTATTAGACATTGATAATCAACTTTAGGGAAGTAATGTACATTATACAACATAATAAGTAATTTTAAACATAAAAACATATGTAGCCTTAAATTCATACAAACTTACCTCGGTACTCCAAAATAGGTGTAGATGTGCAATTTAGTCCCCGACTTTGTTCTTACCTCAGTTTCGGTCCGGGCTTCGTGTTTCTTGATTATCAACCTTGAAAGTTGGACAAAACCCTAGCTATGGTTCCTTGTGATTTCGGCCTAGAAGGAAGAAGATGGACATGATTTTGGCTTATTTTTCCCTTTTAATTCTTTAATTAACCAAATGACAAAAATGCCCTTAATGACCCTTTCTTGAGATTTTTCCTTTCCATGTCCATTTTTGTCCATCATAATACTTAATGGTCTAGTTTCTAAATAAGGACCTCTATTAGTTTTTATGATGCTATTTCATGCTTAAATCTTCTAGAATCTCATATTTTTTAGTCTTTGCAATTTAGTCCTAATGGACAATTTATTCACTAATTAATAAAATGTCTTCATGAAATGTTTACACAATCATGCAACCACCTCATAAGCCTCATAAAAATCATTAAAACTCATATTTTTACTTTGAATTTGTGGTCTCACACCACTATTCCGACTAGGCCCTAAATCGGGCTGTTACACTACCTATTCATCTTAAATACATTTTTCTTGGTGCTAACAATACTCTCCAAGTTATTGTCTCCACAACACTGGATGTAACTCAAAAAGAGAAATTGGTCCATATTCTTAAACAATATAAACGAGCTATTGCTTGGACTATTTTCGATATTCGAGGCATTAGTCCATCTTTTTGCATGCACAAGATCAAGTTGGAAGATGAAGGCAAGCAATCAATTGAGCAACAAAGAAGATTAAACGAGAAGATAAAGGAAGTTGTTAAGAAAGAAATTATAAAATGGCTTGATGCTTGAATTATTCACCCTATTTCTAATAGTAATTGGGTAAGTCAAGTGCAATGCATTTCTAAAAAGAGTGGCATCAATGTGGTTAACAATGATAAAGACAAATTAATTCCTATACGTATTCCTATGGGATGGCGAGTTTGTATGGATTATCGCAAAACAAGGAAGGACCACTTCCCACTTCCTTTCATTGACCAAATGTTGGACAGGCTTGCTGGAAGAGCCTATTATTGCTTCTTAGATGGCTATTCTGGGTACAATCAAATTGCTATTGTATTGGAGGATCAAGAGAAAACAACTTTCACCTATCCCTTTGGTACTTTTGCTTTTCGCCGTATGCCTTTCGAATTGTTGGCTGTAATCTTTGCTTTCGATAAGTTTTGTTATTATCTTGTTGGCACAAAGGTTATCGTATTTACTGATCACTCAGAGTTGAGATATCTTTTGTAAAACCAAGACTGATACGCTGGATCTTACTGTTGCAAGAATTCGACATTGAGATAAAAGACCACAAAGGTTCAGACAATCAAGTTGCAAACCAGCTGTCTCGATTAGATGTTGGCAGCAAAGATGGAAACATACTTCAAGTTGTTAACGCATTCCCAGATGAAATGTTATTTACTGTAGATGCAACCCCTTGGTATGCGGATTTGGTTAATTATCCAATGTGTAGAAAACTCTCATTGGGTGTCACAGGCCATAAAAAAGAAATATTTTTTCGTGAAGTAGTCAAGTATCATTAGAACAAGCTGTATTTATTCAATGTATGCAATGGAAACATCATTCGGCATTGTGTTCTGGAAGAAGAGATGCTTTCAGTCCTGAAGCAATGTCATGTTGCTCCTTATAGAGGTAATTTTGGTGGCATGCGAACTGCTGCTAAGGTTCTCTAATCAGAATTCTATTGGCCTTCATTATTCAAAGATGCCCATAATTTTATGAATTAATGTGATAGGTGCCAGCCCACTAGTTCTATATCCTGACGCAATAAAATGTTGCCGCAACCAATTATGGAGGTTGAATTGTTTGATGTTTGGGGTATGAATTTTATGGGACCATTTCCAAGCTCATTTGGAAATCTTTATATAATAGTAGCTGTTGACTACGTCTCGAAGTGGGTTGAAGCTGTTGCAGTCCCAAAGGATGACACAAAGACAGTGCTTAATTTTTTTCACAAGCATATACTCACTCGCTTTGGCACACCAAAGGCATTGATTAGTGATCAGGTTATACACTTTCATTGCAACCAAGTGGCAGCCGCACTGAAGAGATATGAAGTTAATAATAGAATGCCTACTACTTATCATCCGCAAACTAACGGGCAAGCCAAAGTATCGAATTGACAAATTAAAAACATTTTTGAGAAGGTTGTGAACCATTCGAGGATAGGTTGGTCTTCCAGACTGGATGATGCTTTATGGGCATTACAGACAACACACAAAACTCCATTAGGGATGTCGCCATATCAATTTGTTTTTAGTAAAGCATGTCACTAGCTAGTTGTACTGGAGCAGAAAGCAATGTGGGCAATTAAACAAGTGAACATGGACTATGAAGCTGCTGGAAAGAAAAGGCTGTTGGATATAACTCAACTAGAGAAGATTAGGCAAAATGCCTATGAAAACACTAAAATTTGCAAGGAAAAGACCAAACGATGGCATGAAAAAATTATTTTGCAGCGACAATTTATCGCGGGTCAACAAGATTTATTATCCAATTCTAGACTGTAATTGCACCCGGGTAAATTGCACTCATGTTGGTCTAGACATTTCAAAGTTGTTGAAGTATTTTCTCATGGTGCAGTCACAATCAAAGATTTACATGATGGACACTAGTTCAACGTAAATAGACAGCAGTTGAAGCATTATTTTTAGAATATTAATCAAAACTAGGCAGATACCATTAAATTGGTCAAAAAATTTTAATTTTTATTGAATTTATCATTATGTGATTTTATTTTATTGTTTTTGTTCAAGTTTGTTTTGCTTCTTCTTTTTGCAGAATAATTAGGTACCATTGTCGAGGCACTTGGGCTTTATTGTCAACGAAAAGAATCTGGTCAAAACATTATCACTGAACCCAAGTTTGTGGGTGCAACTATTGATAATTTGGAGTGAGATGGAGCTAGACCGGC
Source organism: Gossypium australe (assembly GCA_005393395.2). NCBI lineage: Eukaryota > Viridiplantae > Streptophyta > Magnoliopsida > Malvales > Malvaceae > Gossypium > Gossypium australe. Next base: position 130,885,418 of record CM016626.1, on the reverse strand, counting down.
AAAAGCTACAGAGGAAGCAACAGATAATGCCGGGGCAGAGCCGAAACCTGAGGAGCGATCCGAGGATCGTGCGAAGCCAAAAGAAAAGAAGAGAAAGTGCTCCAAAGACAAAAAGAGCAAGAAGAACGAGAAAAATAGGAGGAAGAAGAAACATCATCCAACCACATCTGTGGCTGAGGAAAACTAAGTTAGTTTATTTTTAGTTTTTTTAGCTATAGTGTTCATGCATTGCACTTAGCTGTAATTTTTATTTTGTTAGTGCACATTGTCATTGCATTTCTATTGTCATTGCATTTTAATTTTAGTGCATTGAGGACAATGCAAACTTTAAGTTTGGCGAAATGCATATTGATCGTATATTTGTCGAGTTTTAAAATTTAAAAAGTGAATGATCAAACCTGGAAACTAACTCTAACAACAATTGAAGGCAAGTGTACCTATGGAACAGTAGTATAGCTTAGGCAAGATCGGATCATCGAACCCAAAGGAACTAAAAGTACTAATACTAACCTTTTTTTTATTATTTAGCCTAAAATAAGTGAAGTTGCTTTAATAAAATCTAAACTAATTACTAAGCCAAAGACACAAAGACAAAAAGGATGAATTGGGAAAATAACTTTAGGAAAAACTCAGTTGATTAAGACGATACCCTCAAAAAGAATCCACCTAGACTTCACTTGTTATTTAACCCTGAACCATATGCTTTATTTACTTAGTTTGATCCATAAGACTCCCTAATGTATATTAAACCCTCTCTCGAGACGAATAACGTCTAACCCTAGGTTAATTAACGGAAATCTCTTTCTCACTTAATAACCCCCTAGAATAGCAGTAAACCGATCTATGGACTCCCATATTAGGTTTCACCCTAATCTGGCAAAATCTCGTCACCCTATCTTTAGGCGTGCGATCAACTCCGCTTAATTATGCTAGATTTACTCTTAAGCAGGGTCTATTCCTCCTCCACCTAAGCACATCAAATTTGGATTAAGCTGCATAATTAAGAACAAACTAAGTATTTATCATATAATTTAGAAAATAATAACAAGATTCATCTAGGTTTCATCCCCTTCAGTTATCTGAAGGATTCAGTTCATAATAAATAAAGAAAACATCTCAAGAGAAAAGATAAAACAAAACATAAGAAATCCCTAAAACTCCCTGAAGGAATTGAAGGAGAAATCCACCGCCTTGAGTAGAATTTCGGCCTCTTGGGATGGATCAACTGGCTATCCTCGAGTGATTCCCACAAATCTGATCTTCTTGGCTTGGCTCCTTGGCCTAGCTAATCGCCTCTTTCAAGGATGAACTTAGGGGGTATATATAGGCTATTGGAATGTGTTTCTTTTCCCCAAAGTATCCAAATCCGAATGAAATTGTCCGTTGCCACGACAGGGACACGGCCATGTCACACGCCCGTGTGACTAGTCTTTGGGCTGTGTTCGGATTTCTTTAATGAGGCACGGCCGTGTGAGTCAGGGGTCAGGCCGTGTGGGCTTAAGTCCAGGTCGTGTCGATTTCCACCTTGGCCCAATTTGCTCCGTTTTGGGCCTGTTTCTCGTTCTTTTTATCCTCGGGTGCTTTCCTGAGTATAAGACTTGAAAAGAAATGATTAAGAGCACCTTTTTATATAAATCAAGGCTTAAATCATCCAAAAGCATACTAAATGTGGGATTAAAATATGTTAGTATTATGGTTTATCAAATACCCCCACACTTAAGCTTTTGCTTGTCCTCAAGCAAAATTCTCAACTTACAATTAAAACGAACTTTCCATAATTCATAATTCTTATCAACAATGTCTCATCATAATTCATAGATAATTTATACATGCATGATCTAACTCGAAGAGTCCTAAAGATTCAAACAATCAAAGTCATACATTTGTAGCACAAAAAACGTAGGTGTCTCCCCTTATCTAAATAATTACCTTTGATTCAAAATCGACAAGGATTGACATCCTCACTAAAGATTCACTCAAATCACTCGAGGTGTTTAAGGTTCAAAATTAAGCTCTCAGAAGTCGAACCTGAAAAGTTAATCCCATAGGCTTGCCTGAAAATCAAGTCTCCACCACTGTAATATGAGATGATAAACAGATCAAAAGGTCTTTATCAGGGTTGTAACGGGGCTAGGGTTAAAGGTGTGGATAAAGGCTGAAATTAGAAGGTTAGAATCGAGATTGAATTGAGAAGTACCCACCTAAAAATTACCGAAATAATAATTACATCAACTGAAAAGTAATAAACCAACAAATACGAGCTTTTTCTTTTGATAAATTGACTTTAACTGTATAAGCTCACTTTCCATAGCATTACTACTGAATATGCTTTGATTTTTTTTAAGAACAAACTAATAATAAATGATTAATTGAACTACTAAAATAATATAATTAGGTAACTACTCAAATCAAATCTCGATATAAGGGTAGTCAAAAGGAATGGTGATAACAAATACAAAGGGGTTTTAGGTTAATATTAGCTGGTAAGTCAATAAAAAGGGTTGTTAGGATCAACGGGGTTCGCTAGAGGTCAATTGTGAAGGTAGGCTTTTTAGTGGAGTAAGTGGGTTAAAACCTAGGTGCCTTTATCATCTCAGTGTATCAAATCATAGGTGTGGTCTCAACATGTATAATTGAGGCAAGTTCTAGAATAACAGTTAATAGTTGACACACTCATAAGGTGAGCATGAAAAAGGGATATATGCTCTATAAGGCTCAATATCTCACAAAAATTTATGCGTATTTTGATATCAACCTTGTAAATTTCAAAGTTTAAGGTAATATTTAAATTTAGGTTAACAACCTAGTGAGAATTTTAGTTCTGAAAATTAGACTTATCATGCTTGATTCTCTAATATTCTTCTAATTTAATCATCAATGCACAATTACCTATGAATTAATTTAAAACATATTAAAAAAATCATAAATCGTTAGAAATTTCATCCTAATTAGTAATATGAAAAATTTACTTAAAGACAAGGCTAAATTCAGGGATTTGAGAATAATGAAGAAAGTTAGGTCGGTTTTGAGAATAATGCAGAAAGTTAGGCCCCGTCTTTAAATAAATATTCACCCCCCACACTTAAGATGTACATTGCCCTCAATGTACAAAGATAGATATAAGATTTAAGGGATAAATCAAAAGAGAAGAGGAAAGAATACTCCCTGAATTTTGGATGGTGTCTCTGGAGGATGGTAGAAGTCGTGGTGTATATGTTTGAAGGGGTCGATCTGGATGATGATCCTGTGCTAGAGAAGAAATTGGGGAGCTCGTGAAGGATTAGCCAGGGTTTATTAAGACATAATCAAAATAAACGAAATATATAACTAAAAACAAGAAAGAGAAAGGAGAGGAGACTAAGAAGGAAAATGAAAATAAAAGAAAAGGTGGATGGACCGAAGAGTCCTTATTGATGGATAGTTCACGAGGTGGGTGTGACCTCTAGGGCTGCTGAGGCACTGGCGGTGACGAAAGTGGCGTGATTCCCTAGCAGCCTTTTGAACCTGAGACTAAGAAGCTAAAATAAAGTAAACTATATTAAGCATAAGATTGTTAAAGAGAAGGAAATTGAAGCAAAAGAGAAAAGAAACATAAAAACTAATTGGTCTCAAAGACCCTTGGCTTGGTGTTTGGATGAAGCGGCCGGCATGAACTTATGTGTAGGGTCTCTTTTGGGGGGACTATGCTTGCCTTCTTCCGCTTCTTCAACATAGTTCTGGTGTTGCTCAAGAGTCTGGACACCTTTTCTAAGGAAAGAAAGAAACAGAAGGAAGAAAGAAGATGGGGAGAAGGGGAAGGGCTGTGGGGTCTAAATAGGACCTCAAATCTGGCACGTTCCCACGCCCGTGGACCAAGGGCGTGTCGATGTACACGGCCACCTCACCGGCCGTGGTGAGGCTCCGTTCATTTCTCCCACGCTTGTTAACCATGGGCGTGTTAAATCTCCATGGCTGTTTTTCAGCCAGCCACGCCCGTAGGTCACAAGTCAGTATGTTGGCACGGTTTGAAGGCACGGGCGTGTTCTGCCCGTGGTGTACAAGTCAGTAGCTTCACATGGTCATGGGGCACAGCCGTGCCACTTTGTCAGTGCCCGTGGGGGAGTGGTTGGATCCGTGGTGTCGGAAATTAAGTAGGATTTGATTCGTATGGCCTCTGCTATGTCAGTACTGGGATTCTGGTAGTCCACACGGCCACAGACACGGTCGTGTGTAAGACCCTGTGGACTGGAATTCTGCACTTTTGTGTTAGTGTAAAACTAAATTTTCAGAAAAGAAAGAAGGAAAGAAAAGAAACTAAAAATAAATTTGAAAGTAAATAGTGTTAGTGCTCGGGTTGCCTCCCGAGAAGCGCTCGTTTATAGTCTTAAGCTAGACTTTACCTGTTATTCGCACAATCATGGTGGTTTGAGGAGGTGGAAATCTTTTCTCATGCGATCAATTCAGTTATGGATATAAAGTTTACGTCGAGTAGTGTTTACCTTAAAGGTGCTGATTTTTGGACTAGTTATCTCGACTGTTACATCTGGGGAGATTTTGAGTACCTGATCTCCTATTTTAAGTTTGGTTGTCCTATAATTAAGTGCGTCGTGGAGTTGCCTCATATTTGCTTTGCGTGTTTTTAGTTTCTCTTTGAGGTGTGTCTTCCATTCATCTAGTTCATCGATCCACAGCCTTCGTTCCTCATAAATTTCTTCTTTATTGCCACGAGGTCTAGGATCTGGCATCTGCGAAAGAGCTTCAAGAAACGGCTATTTAATATGAAATTTCTTTGAAAGTTTAAGAGACTTACCAAATTGTTCCTCTGTGTGGTCTTTCTTTATCGCATTGGGGTATGGCGCACGAGCTTGGTACTCTGTAATTACCGGGTTTGGTAAATCCTGGCTTACCTCAACCTTACCTCCACTCACCACAGGCTCTTGCCTTGGGTCAGATTCCACTAACCTTTCACTGTCATTTTCGGCTTGAATTTGCTCTTTTGAGGTAGTTTCAGTGTTGCTTGGCAAGCTTTCTTGTAGTTGTTCAAAGATCAGCTTAGCAAGTTGTTCAACTGACTTAGTGATTTCCCCAACTGACTTAGTAAGTTCACCGATTTCGTTCTTGGTCTCTTCAACTGATGTTTGTTGACTTTTAAGTGTTTTCTCAGTGTCTTGGAGACGGGTATCTGTGGCTGCCATGAATTTTGTCAGCATCTCTTCAATGTTTGACTCCTCTTCCTATTGGTGAGGTGGTTGTTGAAAATCTGGAGGAAGTTCCAGTATTTGGCTATTTTGATCATCCCACGAGAAATTGGGATGGTACCTCCAACCTACATTATAAGTGTTACCATAAAAATTATTTTAAAGTCTAGGATAGTTACCCATATAGTGGACTTGTTCGTTCTCCATGCCATATCCGTAGGGTAGGTACTTAGGATTCGCCACGCTTCCACTTGGTTTGTACTGCATAACTGGATGTACTGGGTCGAGGTTGTAGATATCGGCTGCTTTTGTTGGCTCTGTCCTCATCAATTGCCACTGATAATTATCCAGTGCCATCTCTGCAAAAAACAAATTAGCAAAGTAAAAAATAATAAATAATAAATAAAAATGAATAATAATAATAATAATGAAAATAAATTGCAATAATAATAATAAAATGGCTAAAGTAATAAAAATAGAGTTTTCCTAATATTTTAGTTCCCCGGCAATGGCACCAAAAACTTGATCATATGTCTGTCGAGTTTTAAAATTTATAAAGAGAATGATCAAACCTGGATACTAACTCTGACAACGATTGAAGGCAAGTGTACCTATCGAACAGTAGTATAGCTTAGGCAAGACCGGATTATCAAACCCAAAGGAACTAAAAGTACTAATACTAACCTTCTTTTTTATTATTTAGCCTAAAATAAGTGAAGTTGCTTTAATAAAATCTAAACTAATTACTAAGCCAAAGACACATAGACAAAAAGGATGAATTGGGAAAATAAATTTAGGAAACACTCAGTTGATTAAGACGATACCCTCAGAAAGAATCCACCTAAACTTCACTTGTTATTTAACCCTGAACCATAGATTTATTTACTTAGTTTGATCCGTAAGACTCCCTAACATATATTAAACCCTCTCTCGAGGTGAATAACGTCTAACCCTAGGTTAATTAACGGAAATATCTTTCTTACTTAATAACCCCCTAGAATAGCAGTAAATCGATCTATTGACTCCCATATTAGGTTTCACCCTAATCCGGCACAATCTCGTCACCCTATCGCTAGACATGTAATCAACTCCGCTTAATTATGCTAGATCTACTCTTATGCAGGATCTACTCCGCTTCTTGGGATGGATCAACTGGCTATCCTCGAGTGATTCCCACAAATCTGACCTTCTCGGCTTGGCTCCTTGGCCTAGCTAACTGCCCCCTTCAAGGATAAACTTAAGGGGTATATATAGGCTCTTGGAATGTGTTTCTTTGCCCCAAAGTATCCAAATCTGAATGAAATTGTTCATTGCCACGACAGGGACACGGCCATGTCACACGCCCGTGTGACTAGTCGTTGGGTCGTGTTCAGATTTCTTTAATGAGGCACGGCCGTGTGAGTCGGGGGTCAGGCCGTGTTCTAGATGTTCAACAAGGCACAGCCGTGTGGGTCTAAGTCCAGGCCGTGTCGATTTCCACCTTGTCCCAATTTTCTCCGTTTTGGGCTCGTTTCACATTCTTTTTATCCTCGGGTGCTTTCCTGAGTATAAGACATATAAAGAAAGGATTAAGAGCACCTTTTTATATAAATCGAGGCTTAAATCATCCAAAAGCATATTAAATGTGGGATTAAAATATGTTACTATTATGGTTTATCACATATGGGGTTTGAAAATACACCTACATTTAAAAAAAATGAGTTTAATGAAGCATGCAAGTTTTATTTGTGGTAAATGTAAATGTGTTTGAAAATTTTTGTTACATTCGATGCTTAATTCTTGAATCATGTGAATTATCAATGAATGAGTTGGATAAATTTGACTGAATGTTGTATCTTCAATTCTTTGATGAATGATTTATGAGACATTAGTAACGAATGACTAGTAGCATTCCCTGAATCTTGAATGAATCTTCCTTTTGTAACTACTTATATATATATAGTTATGAATAAGAGACACTCCAAAGTGGGTGTATTGTGAAATGTTAAAGAGGGAACACTCCAATGCAAGCGTTAGAAAAATGAATCTGGCCAAAGGGTGTCATTGCATGAGTGTGTATTGGCGCAATTGCGTACTCCCTGGGGGTTTGTTGAACTCTATCATTACTTATCAGGAACAAGGGTACAATAATGCAATGATATCCCTTATTCACAAAAAAAAAAAGAGACATATATTTATGATCCTCACAGATACTTAGTATTGTACAATAAAGGCTATCTTGGTAGATAGAATTTTGGATTTGAAGCATGATGTTGTTTTTGATGAGGTCGCAATCTTATTCATTCATACTTATGTATTGCCAATGCATTATTCTGTCATCTGAATGTGACTCAATCATTAGGATTTTAGGTGATTCAAGTTGCTAGAATGATCATTTGCCTTAGTGAATTATTGTGTAGCCTTGTAAGTTTCTATTTTAATTGAGGACAAGTAAAAAATCAAGTTTGGGGGTGCGATAGTACTAGAAAGAACATATGTTTTCTCACTACTTATTGGTTAATTTGTCACTATTTAGATATCTTTAGCACATATTTTAGCATTTTCAATTCATTAAATTGCATTTTATAACTCAGTGGATCTTAGCTTATTTTGTAACATCCCAAAAGTTAGGGTTGTAAATTTTTGCATAATTGCATGTTGTGCTTGCTCAGCTAGTTATTTGAGTGTATTTGGGGGTTCTAGGGAGGCCTGGGATGAGTCTGAGCCTTGGAAAAGTTTTAGTTTTGGGCCTTTAAGAGGAGAGGGCTGGTTGAGGTTGGACTTAAGTATATTTGAGTGTATTTTACTAACACAAGTGGAGCACGTGGTGTGGTGGTGTGGCGTCAAGTGGAGAGCAAAGAGGGGAGGGGTTCGAATCCCTCAGGTTGCCAATGAAGGATTTTAATTTGTTGCTTGAGAGTGGAGGAAGCAGAGTTTGGATCAAACTCTTTAATAGGAGTTGGAGACTTGGTCAAACGATTCAAATGGATGAAGGAGAGCAAGTGTAGGAGGGAAAAAGAGAGAAAATCAAAGAGTTGATGGGTGTCGGAGGTGTTGGCCGAAAGTGGGAGTCTACCTAAGGGGGAAGTTCGGCTGAAGAGGGGTGTTTTGGAAGCATATTCGGCTTTGAGTGGGGAGAGTGCCGAATTTTCTCTAGTTTTCTTTGGTGAGTTTTGCATTTTGGGTACATTTCCTTTAGCATTTCGAGTCATCTCCTCTTCAATTCTCTCTTACTAAATTCTTAGTCCCTTATTTTCTTCTCCATATTCTTTTCTATTTTTTCCTCTCCACAGCCGAATCTTTTCCATTTTCTTTACTCTTCAATTGACTCTTCTTCTTTTCTTTCCACATCATTTGATTCTTGCAATTTATCTCTCATAGCCGAACACCCTCTATCACTTTTTGTGTTGGGCATACTCACTGTATCTTGTGAGTTAGTCCTTAGCCGAATCACAGTTCTATTCTCTCCTAGTGTGGATCTGCAAGGAATTTGACAATCGGTAAGTGCTAGTTCTCTATTTGTCAATAACTCTGTTTCCTTTCGGTTTCTTCCTTAATAACCGTACGTTCTTCCTTTCTAGTTGTGTCTAAAAATACGTTCTTTTCTGTGATTTGGCCATCGTTGGGCTTAGTTTTTTCAATAAGGTGAAGAAGCTCAAGTGATTTAAATTAATCAAACCTTTATCGTTGACTCATCAACCATGTGAGGTAAGAACATTGTCATAAAATTTGGTTACTAACAACTCTTTCGCTCACCAAATATTCGTTAGGGTCTTGGTTTTCGTAGCCAAGGGATAGGGCCGAGTACTTGGTGCACTGAAGGAGATCGCGTTCGTGGTAAGTGAAGTTAGTCTAGTAGGGTGTGTCAATGTTAAGGTTATCAAAGATTGAGACTAACCTTTTGTCAACTATTACTATAGGTGTCTTGGAAGTGGTGGAAACCACAACTCGTAATCAAGGTGTGTAATCTCGCACCCTTGCTTGTGTTATGATGCGCTATTCTGTGAATCGGCCAAAAGCCGAAATACCGAAAAGTCGGAGTATCAATAATTGAGATCTCTCGAGCGTGCGAGCGCTCGTAGAGGTAAACCAAGCCACTAGTGATGGCGATAGACCGTTGGGAGTGTCACGAACTCTCCCGTGGAATTGAGGCTATAATGGGCCTTGTTGAGCCGAAACGGGCTAAGTGGGCCCAATGGGTTAACGGGCCCACATGAGCAAAATTGATGGAAATTATCGAATGAGTGATACAGTTGCGAGGTTCGTAGAACTGAGACAGAAAACGAGCTAAATGGGCCACACGAGCGTGTGGGCTCGTTTGGGCTGAAATTGGATTTTAGGCCCAATTACACTATAGTGACCAAAAAGGGAACATATGTCGTCCAAGGCGACAGTAGGCCTTCGGAAAGGCCATTAGATGACAAATAATCAAACTACCCTTAGCGGGTAAATTATCGAAATAACCTTAGCGGGTAAATTACCAAAATACCCTCGGTGAGTAAATTAAAGAAATATCCTCAGTGGGTGAATTACTGGAATACCCTTAGTGGATAAGTTCCGAAATACCCTCAATGGGTAAATTATCGAAATACCCCCAAAGGGTGAAATTATCGTTTTACCTCTAAGTGAAAAAATGACCGTTATACCCTTGGTGATAGTTAAATATCGTTTATGTGATTTTGTATATCTGTTTATAATCGTAGCACACTACATTCATAACATATTGCACTAGGTTGGGTTTGTTGATCGGAGGAAGTACCGTTTAGTGGCATTGCCACATACCGTTATAGTGGCTATGCCACATATACTTTATTCAGTGGCTCAGCCACATATACCGTTATTAGCAGCTTGGCTGCATTATTGGAGAGTTTTGGCTGGGTGGGTCGACTTGGTCCCTACGGAGAGATTGGTTGGTACGGGTGGATAGTTTGGTTGGATTGGAGTGGGTGCATGTCCATTGCATTGATTTGATTTGGGGCTTAGGCCTAGCTGGTTACCGAATAGGGCTTAGGCCCAAACCAACGCCGTATGGGCTCAGGCCCAGATTATGACCGTTATAGGGGATTACACACTGAGTTCTCGTAACTCACCCCATTCTTTTAACCGTGCAGGTAATCCCCAGCATTAGAGAATTTGGAGCTACGAAGGACTCGGAGGTGGCCATTCGTCGGATTCGTTAATGATCGGAACTTAGCAATTACGGGTTAAATTTATTTTATATTATGCTTTTGGGTTAATATTTTATATAATAAGGCCATTGGAATTTTGTTCTTTTTAAGTTTCATTTGGTAATTCTTTTAGTTATGAACTGCTAAACAAGTAAACACGGATTTTTAAAACAATAACTACTGTTTTCAAAATATCACGTTTCCGCAACTTTTGAAGTCAGTCTTCTGCAATGAACAACGTTTTTGAAATTAATATTATGTTTGCAAGGAAAATATCTATAAGCAAATTCTTGTTTTGTAAGCAATGAAAGTCGGGATTTATGAATGGTGAAAGTTTTAAAATTGAGGAAGGGTTTTCATCAAACGCGTAGTTTTCAAATAACCTTGCGATATGACATGCTAGATCCGGCCATAACATTGAGGCTGGGTTTGGGGTGTTACATTTAATGGTATCAGAGCTAGGTTGCAAAAACTCGGCTGTGGGATGGGTTTCGAAAAAATTTTTCTTATCTGCTTAAATTTTTTAACTTGGAAAGTGATAGTGTTTCTAAAAGTATGGAACCCCGAGTCTCCGGCACCAAATCCATAAGTTTCCTGACATTGTACTCTGTTATATGTTGTAATGACTGTATCGAGAAACTACTAGGGATAGTAGTAGTATATCAAGCTCTTTAGTTAGGGAAACTGATGCTATAGGAGATTGAAACTATAGTAAACTCGATCTGCGAAAACCACTCTTATTACTGTTTTTCATAAAACATTTGTTAACAATAATGAGAACTATAAGCTGATTCATAAAACTCTTAAACAGATTAATACCTTACATCGATATGAGTATAAGAGGTCGCAGAAGGGGTACACGTAGCCGTGGTAGAAGTCGGGGTGCTAGGGCTGGGTCCTCAGCATCGGGACATATGCCTGAAAGGGAAGCGCCGGCATCACCAGTGATAGGGATAGGGATTTTGTTGCTCTGATTGAGAGGGCAAAGATTGTCGAGGATGTGAAACGCTCTGAGCGTCAGAACCAGGAGAAGGAAAGGGGCAGAAATAAGAGGGATTTTGGCCCCTCAAGTTCTTCAGGTGGGGTAATAAGAGGCCTAGGTTTGAGGCGATAGCTCGAGTTGGGATTCCAGTTGTTTGTTAGTCGACCGCAACCTTGTGTTGAGTGTGGGAGACCTCATTTGGGAGAGTGCTGGAGAAGGACTTGGGGGTGCTTCAGGTGTGGGACCAAGGATCATCAGTATAGAAACTGTCCTCGGGAGCCTGCCCAGAGGCAAGCAGCAGGTCAAGGCTTTATGTAGCCAGGGAGAGGTGGTCAGCAGCCATCAAGAGGCCGTGGTCCACCCAGAAGGGGAAATGGATTGGGGCGAGGTCATGGAGCACCGGGTAGAAGTACTAGTAATACAGAGGTGAGACAGCCAGGGTTGGTTTATGCTGCTCAGCTTCGAGAGGATGGCAATGCACCTAACGTCATAACCGGCACGTTCCTCATTTATAACGTACCATGTATTGCTTTAATTGATATTGGGCCGACGCACTCGTATGTTGCATGTACGGTGTCTGGAACTTTGGGTATACAGTTCGAACTTGTTGATAGAGAAATGTCGATGATCAGTCCTTTAGGATAGCCGGTTAGAATGAATAAGCTGTTTAGAGGTGTGCGTCTAGAGGTTCAAGGGGTTGTCTTTCCGGTGGATTTGATGGAACTGCCATTTGGCGAGTTTGATCTCATTTTGGACATGGACTGGTTAGTGAAACACCATGCGAATTTGGATTGCGCTGCTAAACGTATGGTATTAAAGTCTTCTGAGGAGGAGGAAGTGATTGTGGTAGGGGAGCGAAGAGATTATTTATCCAATGTAATCTCATCATTAAGGACCGAGAAGTTGGTTCGCAAAGGTTACGAGGCATTCCTAGCCTATGTCAGCACATCTGGGGTTAAGAGTTTGTGTGTTGGGGATGTCAGGACCGTGAAGGAGTTCCCGGATGTATTTCCTGAAGAGCTTCTGGGGTTGCCGCCAAATCGTGAAGTCAAATTCGGCATTGAGCTTTTACCTGGAACGGTCTGGTGTCCATCGCTCCTTACAGGATGGCACCGAATGAGTTGGTTGAACTAAAGGCTCAAATCCAATAGCTATTGGATCGAGAATTCATTCGACCGAGTGTGTCTCTGTGGGGAGCACTGGTACTGTTTGTCAAGAAGAAGGATGGGTCGATGCGCATGTGTATTGATTATCGTTAATTGAACAAACTGACGATCAAGAACAAATACCCTTTACCAAGAATAGACGATCTGTTTGATCAGCTACGAGGAGCCGTGGTTTTCTCCAAGATAGATCTTAGATCGGGATATCATCAGTTAAGGGTTAAGGAGGCAAATATATACAAGATTGCATTCCGAACTCGTTATGGACACTACGGGCTTCTGGTCATGCCGGTTGGATTAACAAATGTACTAGCTGCTTTCATGGATATGATGAACGGGGTCTTCCAACCCTACTTAGACCGATTCGTGGTGGTATTTATAGATGACATTCTGGTGTATTCAAGAACTGTGGAGGAGCATGATTCACATCTCAGGGTTGTTCTACAAATATTGAGAGAAAAGCAACTCTATGCCAAATTCAGCAAGTGTGAGTTTTGGTTGCGGGAGGTGACATTTTTTGGACATGTCGTGCCTGCCGACGGGATTAGGGTTGATCCTCGAAAAGTTGAGGCTGTACTAGATTGGAAGCCACCAAAGTCGGTATCTAAGATTCAAAGTTTTCTGGGTTTGGCCGGGTATTACAGACGGTTCGTTGAGGGGTTTTCACTGATTGCTGCACCCCTAACTAAGCTACTGTCTAAAGGAGTACCATTTGTTTGGGCTGATAAACAGGAGGTGAGTTTTGAGAAATTGAAAAGGATTCTGACAGAAGCTCCGGTATTGATACAGCCTGAGGCTGGAAAAGAATTCGTTGTTTACTGTGATGCGTCACACACGAGTTTGGGTTGTGTGCTGATGCAGAAAGGGAAGGTGGTGGCGTATACGTCTCATCAGCTTAGGCCACACAAGGTGAACTACCCCACTCATGACTTGGAATTAGCTGGGGTGGTGTTCGTATTAAAGATTTGGAGACATTACTTGTACGGGGAGAAGTCGATCATCTATACCGACCATAAGAGTCTTAAATACCTCCTTACTCAGAAGGAGTTGAATCTTAGACAACGAAGATCGATAGAATTGCTGAAGGATTATGATTGCTCGATCGAGTATCATCCGAGAAAAGCTAACGTAGTAATGGATGCATTGAGTCTTAAGGTTGTATCTGATCTAAGAGCAATGTTTGCTCGTCTCAGCCTATTTGAGGATGGTAGTTTATTGGCTAAACTGCAAGTAAAACTGACTTAGATTAATCAAATTAAAGAGAAGCAGATGTTGGATGAGTCGTTGGTTTCTTATTTCCAACAGGTGAAGAAGGGAGAGACTGTGGATTTTGAGCTGAATAGTAAGGGAGTATTAAGCTTCCGTGGAAGAGTTTGCATACTGTGGGGTTCTCAGTTAAGGCAGTCGATTCTGCGGGAGGCGCATAGTAGCCCATACGCTATGCATCCTGGTGGAAACAACTTATACCGAGATCCGCATGAACTGTACTGGTGGCCAGGGCTTAAGCGTGAGATTATTGAGTTTGTAAGTAAGTGTTTGACATGCCAGCAAGTGAAGGCTGAGCATCAACTGCCTTCTGGATCACTGCAACCTGTTAAAATCCCACTCTGGAAGTGGGAGAGGATAACCATGGATTTTGTTAGTGGGCTACCCTTGACGCCAACTAAGAAAGATTCGGTATGGGTAATTGTTGATCGGTTGACTAAATTGACCCACTTCATATCGGTTCGCACTGATTACTTGTTCCAGAAGTTGGCAAAGTTGTATATGGCAGAGATTGTAAGGTTACATGGGGTACTAGTGTCTATCATTCAGACAGAAACCCTAGGTTCACATCTCAATTCTGGAGAGTGTTACACGAAGCTTTGGGTATGAGGTTGGATTTCAGCACAGCATTCCATCCACAGACTGATGGTTAGTCGGAAAGGGTAATTCAGATTTTGGAAGACATGTTAAGAAGCTTTGTGATTGATTTCAAGGGCAGTTGGGAAGACTATCTACCTTTAGTAGAATTTGCTTATAACAAAAGCTACCAATCCAATATTCAGATGGCACCATACGAGGCATTATATGGTCGTAGGTGCCGTACCCCTTGTTGGACAGAATTGGGTGAGCAGTGATTGTTGGGTCCAGGGCTAGTTTCTAAAGCCGAGGAAAAAGTAAAATTTATCCGTGGTCGGTTAAAAGAGGCACTGACAGGTAGAAGTCATACGTGGATTTAAAGCACAGAGAGATCGAGTACTCGGTGGGAGATTTTGTCTTCTTGAAAGTCTCATCTTGGAAGAAGATTTTGAGATTTGGACGGAAGGGCAAGCTGAGCCCTAGATTTATCGGACCTTACCGGATAGTAAAGCGTGTGGGACCGGTTGCCTATCAGCTGGAAGTCCCTCCTGAGTTAAATCATATACATAATGTATTCCACGTCTCAATGCTGAGGCAATACCGTTCTGATCCTTCTCATATAGTGTCGGTGGAGGAAATCGAGGTAAGAACTGATTTGACTTTTGAGGAAGAACCGGTGCAAATTCTGGATATGGATGTTAAGGTGCTATGAAGGAAATCCGTTCCATTAGTCAAAGTGATGTGGCGTAATAACGGTTCAGAGAAAGCCACGTGGGAGCCTGAAGAGGCGATACGTCAGCAATACCCTCACCTCTTCTAATCAGGTAAATTTTGAGGCCGAAATTTCTTTAAGAGGGGTAGAATTGTAACATCCCAAAAGTTAGGGGTTGTAAGTTTTTGCATAATTGCATGTTGTGCTTGCTCAGCTGGTTATTTCAGTGTATTTGGGGGTTCTAGGGAGGCCTGGGATCGAGTCTGAGCCTTGGAAAAGTTTTAGTTTTGGGCCCTTAAGAGGAGAGGGCTGGTTGAGGTTGGACTTAAGTATATTTAAGTGCATTTTACTAACACAAGTGGAGCATGTGGTGTGGTGGTGTGGCGTCAAGTGGAGAGCAAGGAGGGGAGGGGTTCGAATCCCTTAGGTTGCAAATGAAGGATTTTATTTTGTGGCTTGAGAGTGGAGGAAGCAGAGTTTGGATCAAACTCTTCAATGGGAGTTGGAGACTTGGTCAAACGATTCAAATGGATGAAGGATAGCAAGTGTAGGAGGGAAAAAGGGAGAAAATCAAGGAGTTGATGGGTGTGGGAGGTGTTGGTCGAAAGTGGGAGTCTACCTAAAGGGGAAGTTCGGCTGAAGAGGGGTGTTTTGAAAGCATATTCGGCTTTGAGTGGGGAGAGTGCCGAATTTTCTCTAGTTTTCTTTAGTGAGTTTTGCATTTTGGGTACATTTCCTCTAGCATTTCGGGTCATCTCCTCTTCAATTCTCTCTTACCGAATTCTTAGTCCCTTACTTTTCTTCTCCGTCTTCTTTTCTACTCTTTCCTCTCCATAGCTGAATCTTTTCCCTTTTCTTTACTCTTCAATTAACTCTTCTTCTTTTCTTTCCACATCATTCAATTCTTGTAGTTTAACTCTCATAGCCGAACACCCTCTATCACTTTTTGTGTTGGGCATACCCACTGCATCTTGTGAGTTAGTCCTTAGCCGAATCACAGTTCTGTTCTCTCCTAGTGTGGCTCTGCAAGGAATTTGACAATCGGTAAGTTCTAGTTCTCTCTTTGTCAATAACTCTATTTCCTTTCGGTTTCTTCCTTAAGAACCGTACGTTCTTCCTTTCTCGTTGAGTCTAAAAATACGTTCTTTTCTGTGATTTGGCCATCGTTGGGTGTAGGGTTTTCAATAAGGTGAAGAAGCACAAGTGATTTAAATTAATCAAACCTTTATCATTGACTTATCAACCATGTGAGGTAAGAACGTTGTCATAAAATTTGGTTTGGCCGAAGGTGGGATGATTACTAACAACTCTTTCGCTCACCAAATATTCGTTAGGGTCTTGATTTCCGTAGCCAAGGGATAGGGCCGAGTAAATGGTGCACTGAAGGAGATAGTGTTCGTGGCAAGTGAGGTTAGTCTAGTAGGTTGTGTCAATGTTAAGGTTATCAAAGATTGAGACTAACCTTTTGTCAACTATTACTATTGGTGTCTTTGAAGCGGTTGAAACCACAACTCATAATCAAGGTGTGTAATCTCACACCCTTGCTTGTGTTATGATGCGCTGTTCTGTGAATCGGCCAAAAGTTGAAATACCGAAAAGTCAGAGTATCGACAATTGAGACCTCTCGAGCGATGGCAATAAACCATTGGGAGTGTCACGAACTCTCTCGCAGAATTGAGGCCGTAACGGGTCTTGTTGTGCCGAAACGGGCTAAGTGGGCCCAATGGGTTAACGGGCCAACATGAACGAAATCGATGGAAGTTGCCGAATGAGTGATGCGACTGCGAAGTCCACAGAACTGAGATCGAGAACGAGCTGAATGGGCCACACGAGCGTGTGGGCCCGTTTGGGCCAAAATTGGATTTTAGGCCCAATTACACCATAGTGACCAAAAAGGGAACATGTGTCGTCCGAGGCGACAGTGGGCCCTCGGAAAGGTCGTTAGATGACAAATTACTAAATTACTCTTAGCGGGTAAATTTCCGAAATACCATTAGTGGGTAAATTACTGAAATTCCCTTAGCGGGTAAATTACCGAAATACCCTAAGTGGGTGAATTACCAAAATACCCTCAGTGGGTGAATTATCGAAATACCCTCAGTGGGTGAATTACTGGAATACCATTAGTGGATAAGTACCGACATACCCTCGATCGGTAAATTACCGAAATACCCTTAAGGGGTGAAATTACCGTTTTCCCTTTAAGTGACAAAATGACCGTTATACCCTTGGTGATAGTTAAATATCGTTTATGTGATTTTGTATATCTTTTTATAATCGTAGCACACTGCATTCATAGCATATTGCGTTGGGTTGGGTTTGCTGATCAGAGGAAGTACCGTTTAGTGGCATCGCCACATACCGTTCTAGTGGCATCTCCACATACCGTTATAGTGGCTACGCCACATATGCTTTATTCAGTGGCTCAGCCACATATACCGTTATTAGCAGCTTGGCTGCATTATTAAAGAGTTTTGGATCGGTGGGTCAACTTGGTCCCCACGGAGAGATTGGTTGGTACGGGTGGAGAGTTTGGTTGGATTGGGGTGGGTGCATGTCCATTGCATTGATTTGATTTGGGGCTTAGGCCCAGTTGGTTAACGAATAGGGTTAGGCCCAGACCGACATCGTATGGGCTCGGGCCTAGATTATGACGTTGTAGGGGATTACACACAGAGTTCTCGTAACTCATCCCATTCTTTTAACCGTGCAGGTAATCCCCAGCGTTAGAGGATTTGAAGTTGTGGAGGACTCGGAGGTGGCCATTCGTGTTAATAATCAGAACATAGCAATTATGGGTTAAATTTATTTTATATTATGCTTTTGGGTTAATATTTTATGTAATAAGGCCATTGGATTTTTTTTCTTTTTAACTTTCATTTGTAATTCTTTTAGTTATTGTAACACCCCAAACCCGGTCAATACGCCATGACCGAATCTGGCATGCCACGAAGGAAAACGTTTTGAAGAAAAACGAGTTAACGATTAAATTTTTGTGAAAAACTCTTTGTTGAAATTTGTTTGTAGAAAACAAGTGTATAATAAATTGAAAGCTGATAATTTACTTTTGAAATCAAAAGAAAATAAATCTTTAAAACTTAGTTGCAAATCCATAGATTAGAAAACCTTTTAATATTTTAAAGAAACCAAAGTGATTAGGTTGAAAACTGTATCTAAAAGAAATTTGGAAAAGTTGAGTTTTTGAAAATAGTATGAGTTATCGAAAATACTTAAGATGTTAAAATTATCAAATGATTTATATTACCCGATGGTAACGTTTTAAAAACCATTGCATTTTGTAATTTAGAAAACTTTATGCTCAAATTACTATATTAAACATGTAATTTGTAAGCCAAATTTAAATCAAATCCAAAACATATAAATAATCCAAAACATAAATAAACAGGCCTTATTACAAATCCATAAAAATATGAAAACCAAATTAACATAAAGTACCCAAATGGTAGTTCATGTAAAACCAAATTTTATTGCATGGCCTCCTCGAGTTCATCCGGGTCCTCATCCGCGATCTCACGAATCACCTGAAATGATAAGGGAGAAGGTGAGTCACCAAGACTCGGTGCATATTCCCTCTCCCGGGTAAATGCCACATACTTACACAAATTATAACAAAGCAACATATATGTATAATGCACCCAACCTAGCCATCCATAACTCCTTTTCTACCCCGTGTGGTACCAAACCACTGGTGGTGCCAAACCACTGGTGACCGAAGTCACGATAATCAATATTGTGATACCAAATCACTGGTGACTCAAAGTCACTAATAATCCATCTGTGGGGCCAACCCACGTGTGATACCAAATCACTGGCGACGATCCCATATCTCAAAAGTGGGGCCAACCCACGGTGATGCTAGATCACAGGGACGAGTCGCTATGAGGTGCCAAACCTCTGGTGTCCCAAAGACACAAATGTGATACCAAATCACTGGTGACCGAAGTCACGAATAATCGAGTTGTGGGGCCAACCCACGTGTGATACCAAATCACTGGCGACGATCCCATATCTCAAAAGTGGGGCCAACCCACGGTGGTGTTAACCACAGGGACGAGTCACTATGAGGTGCCAAACCTCTGGTGTCCCAAAGACACAAATGTGATACCAAATCACTGGAGGTACCAAACCTCTGGTGTCCGAAGACACGATATCAATCTTCCCCCTCCTCTCATGTTGCCCATACCAATGCAATAGATAAACAAATCATGTCAATATACTTTGATATGAATCACATAACAAAAATATCATAAATCGTAGATCATGATTTCAATCCACATGCATTAACAACATATCGAAACGGACTTACCCGAATCCTCATTCATACCATCATGGTATCATATCAAGATCTCATCGTTTCCACTTTGATAATATGATTAATATAATATATATATATACATATACAAAATCGAGTTATAAAGTGTGTAAGGTACACACCTTTCACCAACGCAAATACTAACTTTCGAAGATCCGATCTACCACACTAGATCACCTTGTCCTACAATCGACCAATACTAAGATTATGAACAAAGGCCATTCGGCCATACCACTTAATCTCAAAGAGTTATCGCTTCGAAATACAAATCTTACCTAAAAGCTTACCCAAAACGATAGACAAAGATACGGGGCTTAGATTGATTGCTTCCAACGTCCCGAGGAGCCTAAAAGAATAATCGGTTCCTAAAATGGTTAGAACCTTGCAACAAATGCCCATAGGTTCGGCCTTTGTCCACAAGAAAACGACATAGAAAAGAGAAAGAAAAGAAAGAAAAACGGCCATGAACACTTACCCTTTTTCCAAAATCGATTGAATAAAACCAAAGAGATTCTACCCTTGAATATTCGGCCAAAAATAATACAAAAAGGAAATGGAATGTTTCGGCAATATGGTTATGAAAGAAGAAAGATATGTGAGTGGAAAAGAGAATAGAAATAAGAGAGAAAATTCGGTTTAATCAACAATGGAAGAAAGAAAAGAGAGAGTTTGAAGAAGAGAATGATTCGGCCAAAAGAAAGAGAAAGAAAATGTGGTTGAGCAAAAATCAAAAGAAGAAAAGAGAGAGATGGGAGAAATGAGGTTCGGCCAACACCTTGTTTTACCAAAGAAGAAAAGTGCACAAAAATGCACAAAGTTCAATTGTAGATTCAGTTTCAAAAGAACAAATGAAAGAAAGAAAAAATGATATTTGGTTCAAACAAAATGAGGCTAAAACCAAAAGCAAATTTGCACCAAAAGCACAATACACATTCGGCCAAGGTGGGAGTTTTTGGATAGAAAGAAAACAAATGCCAAAAGATGCACAAAAGCTAAAATTGGCCAACTATCCTTCCCCAAACCTCCTATCAAAAATTCGGCCAGCCCCCTAGCCATACATGCCGTCCACATACATGCACTAAAGGCCTAGGAAAACTTTCCAAAACATCTACCTAAAGCCAAGCCTTATGTCTCCCCAACCTTCCATAACCTTAAGATTCTTATCCCCAATTTCATGCTTTCCTTAAACCAATATTCAACTTACCAAAAATTTGAAAGTCCAACCTTATCATAAATAAAGTTGACCGAACATTAATGCTAAGATGTACAAAAATAAAATCCTCAAAATGCTTTCCATGCTACTCGAACCATTTCCCTCAAGCAACCTTTCAAGCTCCTTATCCACTATGCCACTAACTCCTCATGTGCTTTAATTTAACACCTAAATTAACTTAAGTGTCAAGTTCACTTAATCCACTTCACTAAATTTTCCATACTAAAAATTATTCTAGCTATGTAAATAAATCCAATCCTTCACAAGACTATGCTTAACACACAAACAATACTACCCGAGCTAACACAAGTAACTAGATGACATACAAATTTTTCCTAAGGCCCAAGGCCCAATCGGCCCAATCCTACTAGGCCCAATTTCAGGATGTTACAGTTATGAACTGCTAAACAAGTAAACACGGGTTTTTAAAATAATAACTACTATTTTCAAAATATCACGTTTTCGTAACTTTTGAAGTCAGCCTTCTGCAACGAACAACGTTTTTGAAATTAATATTATGTTTACAAGGAAAATATCTATAAGCAAATTATTGTTTTGTAAGTAATGAAAGTCAGGATTTATGAAAGGTGAAAGTTTTAAAATTGAGGAAGGGTTTCCATCAAACGCGTAGTTTTCAAATAACCTTACGATGTGACATGCTAGATCAAGCCATAACGTCCAGGCCGGGTTTGGGGTGTTACATATTTATCCTTAATTTTGTCATGTTTTGGTATCGATGTCACTGCATGAGTATTTCCAGATTACGCCCAGAATTGTTGCTGCACCTGATAGCTTTCTGGATAAGAACAAAAATGTGTGAGCTGTCCAGTTTTGTACAACCAACTTGTACATACAGAGGCAGCATGATTCTGATGTAAGGACACATGTGCTATTTGGATAAATATTAATATTCACGTGAAAAAGAAGAAAGGAGAGGCCTTTTAGGGGTATTATCTTCTTCAACCTATCTTTTGAAGCTTTTCGGCTATGGCGGCTTCAGCCTCCTACAGGTGAATCGATGTTAAAAGGACGTAGATCAGCTCCTGACGAGGAGCCCTAAGTGCGATACAAGAGATAATGGAGAGATTTAAGTTGAGATTGTTTCGGAATAGTATTCTCCACTTGTTTCTTTTATATTTCTTTTCTGAACGATGGTGATTACTTTCTATTTCATGTTTGTATGAAAGTACACATGATTTCTGGGTTAAATGCTATTTTATTCAATCTTGCTTCTATTGTTTAATCTTTTGGTTTGAATGTTTTTAGCATGGAAGTGTTATTGCGGTCACTGACACTAGAAAATGCAATGACAGTTCATGCTAACAAGCATGACAACTGAAGTTTCTTAAGGATTAGAGGAATTTAATCTACTTGTTCTTAATAATGTTTGATTTCCATCATCAGAAGGTTTGGTTAATGTGCATGTTTAAGTCTTAGATTAGATATAGAAGTTAAGCTTGGTAAGATATTCATTGTAATTTAATGCATTGACAATCACCTATCCTTTTATACCTTGTGAGCACTTAGTATTCAGTTGAATATTCACGTTGGGGATCTCAGTTTATCATTATCATATTTTATCTTATTGTTTTTAAGCTATTGCTCCGACAACTACTCTCACAATTCATCTCGTTTCTATCTATTTATTGCACTGGCATTGATAAAAAAACACAACTATCCTCATGGGATCGATATCTGACAGACTCATATCTGTCTACTATACTTGCATCGACAATGTACGCTTGCACTTTATTGCTGTGGCGTTAAACAACCGATCAGTAAATTTATATGAAACTTACTATGTTATCTTATTTATGTTTAAACTATACTTAGTGTATATTAATTTAGGTTAATTGAAATGTTGTTGTTTTTTTGTATACAAGGGATTAAATCGTAAAATATAAAATATATGATGAATGCGAGTAACTATATAGAATTAAATAGATCTGAAAGGTGATATGATTGATTGATACATATATACTAATGTTAGAAAAGTTGAATTGGTACAGAAACATAAATGATATACGTTGGAACTTAGTGAATGTTATTAGGGTTTAAAAAAGTCGGGTTTTGATCAAGGATATCGTGATTGATGGCTTGAGATCCAACATGTGTTGGGGATTCTCTAAAGCTTGTGTGAGCAACATTGAATCATTGATAAACGATGTCTTGAGAACCAACACATTTTGTAGATTCTCTGAAGCCTGTGTGACTAGCATCGTATTATCCTTTATCGATGGCTTGAGATTAAACACGTGTTGCGAATTCTCTAAAGCTTGTGTGAGATGCACCGAGTAAAGCCTAAATAGTAATCCTGATCTGAACCTTGTGTAAGCAGCCTAAAAAAATTGAAAACGGTAACTAACCGAGAATGAAATGGTGGAAGAGTTGAATAAGGAATTGATTACTAAGTTATAAATAAGTAAGTTGCATATCATGATATAAATTTTATGTTTAAACTTGTATATGAATTAAGAATTATGAGGTCGTTAGGTTAATGAACTAACCTCTTATTTATTTTGTGAAATCATATATGTATGTATAGGGATACCGAGGGGATACCATGTTATGTATAATGATGTTCCAATTATTTAAACTAGTTGCATGTCAAGGTGAGTTAAGTTGTTTTCATATGGATTTACTAAGCATTCGTTATGCATACCCAAAGTTTTCCTTCACTCTGTAGATAGTTGAATGTTTAATTTTATAAATCTAATGTGCATATATGTAAGAATACATGTTTTGGTATGTTTGGACGCTAACGAATAAATGAGTTATTTGGATGTTAATTTGGTTAATGATTTGGTGTACTTGATGATGACAAGAATTGGTAAGGTATGACAATTATAGTTGTAAAAGAGTACAAAATGGTGTGGAAAGTATGACATTCAATGACTTATGATAAACCGTAAAAGTAACATATTTTAAGCCCACATTTAGTATGCTTTTGGCTGAATTAGGCCTCGATTTATGTAAAAAGGTTCTCTTAATCCTTTGTTTTCATGTTTTATACCCAGGAAAGCACCCAAGGATGAAAAGAACGGAAAACGGGCCGAAAACAGAGTAAATGGGCCATATCATGAAATCCACATGGCCTGGGCCCAGGACCACATGGCTGTGCCTCATTTATCTATTAGAACACATCCTGCTCACGATTTACATGGCCGTGCCCCATTCAACAGGTTCGAACACGGCCTTAAAACGATTCACACGGGCGTGTGCCATGAGCGTGTCCCTGCCGCGGCCAAGAGGAGTTTTACTCGGATTTGGATAGTTGGAGGCAAAGAAACACATTCCAAAGCCTACTCAAACACCCTAGTAGGAATTCTACTTGAGTTAGGATACTTAGGGACCAAGTAAGGCATCTCAAAGTCTATATAAACACCCAAGGGGGCAACTTGAAAGGGAGTTCGGCAACTTGACGATAAGGTCCGTATGATGTTAGTGTCTAGTTTTACTAGCTATTACTCAATAAAAATAAAGGAAGATTGTGTGGCTTTTGTTAAGATAATTTTTAGTACTTATGAGTATTTTCTATGTAGCTCTATGTTTTGAGATTTTGTTATTTCTGTTTCTTTAATAAATTATTGTTCAAAGTATCAGCCATGAGATATCAGTAGGAAATGTTCTATTGATGAAAATGGTTTCTTCTTATTATTAAAATGCTTATGATGATTATAAGTTTTGACTTGATGGCGAGAGTACTTTGATACAGTTACCAGAGGTATAAATATTGTGCTTTTGTATTGGTTGTTATGGAAATTTGTGTTTAAATTTCTCCGATGATCGAGATGTTTTGCTTTCAGCCGAGACATTATGAAACACCCTAAACCCGGCCCACGAGCCTTGACCGGATCTGGTATGTTCCTTGAGTAAAAAGGTTCAAAACTTGTTTGCTTCTTTGTAAAACTTTGGATGGTTTTGAAGAAGAATTGATTTGTGTTGTGTTCGAGTTGTAAACGAGTTTATTCTTGAAGACTAGATTTTAATAAAACTTTATTTACAAAATATTAAGTTAAAAACATTGTCGAGATCTTAGAGTTTACTATTTAAACTGGAAACCATTTGTGTTAGGTGTCAAAACATTTTAAGATTTATTTTTCAGAAAAGTTACTTAAACTTTAATTTGTTAGGAATCGTGTCATAATAAAATAATTAAAATGCATGCATAAACAGTTTCATACCAGTGGCCTTATTACACCAAAAACAAAACCCAAAATAAATTCAAAGTACTTAAAAATAGAAAGTCCAAATAAAATATATTTCGTGCTGAACATGTCCACCACTAAGCTCCTGCCGACCCGGTCCATCACTGAGCGTCCCCTGAAAAATATCCCACAACGGGGTGAGTCAAACAGACTCAGTCTGTAACAGCCAACACTAAGTCCCAACAATTCAGGCATATCAGATCATACATATACATATAACAATTATAAATAATGATGCAATCTCGAACCCAAACCTAGATAACCATCCGCTACACATCATCCGTACCAACCATCACACCGTGGGGACTACTAAGTCGACCCTCCATCCGCTACACATCATCGAAGGCAGTCGCTGCAGACGACTTGCTCATCGCCCTTATAAATTTTGTGGCATAGCCACCAGATAATATTTAGTGACATAAGTCACCATATTCAGATTTCGTGACATAAGTCACCACATTCAGATATTGTGGTATAAACCACCGGATTACTTCCCCTTTTCATATCACCCTTATGCCCCATGTCATACAAATTATGCAAATCATGCCTTATTTCCCAATCTTATCAATATTCACATATGTGCCAAATTCCAAATATTCATATCATTTATTAACATAATGTTAAGGTTACGTACCTGAGTACTTTGTACCATTGCATGGTATCTTTGACCACATTTCACATTATTATAAACACATATATTAAATTGATGCCATAAATCTATTAAGAGTCAGTGTGGGGTACACACCTGGTTCACTTAACGAGTTCACTGAAATCCCAAAAATCCCAATCTAATACTCTATATCCTCAGTTCCTACATTCGGCCATCCTTAAGCATGTTAGCAACAAGCCATTCGGCTAAATAATCAAATCCCGAAGGATTATTGCAACCAAAATCCTTACCTTGCTACCGATTTGATTACTAATCAAATCACAAAACTCCGTGATATTCCCTCTTGCAATCGGCTAGACACCAAATCCCTTAACTAGTTAGTTTTCGACTTTTGAATAAATAAGAAACAGATCTAAGTCACTAAGTAGGGCCTTGGCCGAATATCACATGCACTTACCTTGTGGATCTAAATCCCGAAATATCACTTGCCCTTGGTCTCTGTCGAAATCCCTATGGCATATGTTAGATCCAATTCTAACATTCAAATAAATGGCCTTCGGCCTAATCTTACATTTTACCTACCTTAGATTTGAAATCCCAAAGATCTCCTCCTTAGAAGTCGGCTACTCCAAAAATCCCGAAAGATCCTTCCAAGTTTCGGAAAACAAGAATATTAATGGGATTAGTCCTTAACTTTCGGCTAAAAGAAAAAGATAGGAAATCGAACGACACTCAGTCTTACCTTTAATTTTGAAATCGACAGTCTTCCTTCCTGACACCACTTGAGAGATTCGGCTATAGGCTAGGTAATGATCAACAAGTTTCGGCTTTTGGATCTTAATAATAAATCGACTTCAACAAGAGTGAAAAGGAAGGGTACGGAACTCAAGAAGAATCGGCAATGGTGGTCTTTAGAGAGGGGTTTCGGCTAGAACAAGAAAAAGAAGAGAAAAGTGATGGCTTTGGAGAGAAAAGAGTAATTGAAAGAGAGACTCAAATGCTTAATGAATTTCGGCTATTCTCCCTTACTAAACTTGGCCGAAAATCACCACAAAGGAGTCCCTAGGCCGGCCAACACTTCCCCCCTTATCAGCTCCCTTATTTTTCTCTTTATCACCTTATTTAAAATAATAAAAATAAATCCACATTTATCTCTTATCTTAGTCGAATTTTAAAAGGATTAGACCACATCTTAAACTCATCCCTTAGTGCCCCATTGCCGTCCACCTCTCTTGCTCCTTGCAGCAAAATAAAACTCTTTTATTTGCTTCCCACGTTGCTCGAACCTAGGCCCTTACACCCTGCTTGTGGCGTCACATACTGAGGCCCTAAGTGGCCTCCGAGCCACTTAGACAAGCCCATTTTTTTTTCATATTTCCCCTACTAATTTTCTTAAGGCCTCCTCTGCCTAGCTTCCTCTTAAAGACTTAAAATTAAATAATTTCTAAGGCATTCACCTACACTCTAAAGTTCTCAAAATTCATACAACACAATTAGAACACACATAGGCATGCTACTTCATACAATTTAGCATTAATGCATAAGCCATAAATCCCGGATATTACACATTATCTACTAAAGTAATTGAGAAGTTAGTCTTGTTATGTTACTATGATTTTTAAGCTGTATGAGTATTGTGGCATCAGTTAAGTACTTTGACGAGTAACAGTTGAAGTAAATTCTATTATAAGTTTAATCTTTCTCTAGATTTGAGAAGAAATTGAAGTTGGCAAAGTGTGAATGATAGGAAGTTCAACTTAGACCTGTGTATTGGTTTTCATTTTCTAATGATCTTGATACATATATTAGCGAGTTAAAGATAGAATGTTATGATGTCTAGCACAGTGATAATTATCTGTTTATTTAAGAAGTAAGATGTTGAAGATGCCGAGACTATATGAGAAGCTCAAAGTGACTTGTGAAATTAGACATAAATCCATTAACTGGTGAGATTTTCGAGGACGAAAATCCCCAAAGGGGGGAGAGTTGTAACAGCCCAATTTTGGGCTTAGTCGGAACAGTGGTTTCGGGACCCTAAATCCGATGTTGAGAAATTTATTTTATTTATATTTTTTATGGTCTACAATTTCACGGAATGATTTCGTGAAAATCTCATTCGAAAATTTTGACGTTTGGGCACTCAATTTAGTCAAAAGGACTAAATTGTAAAAAGTGCAAAAGTTGATTTCTACATGTTAGAGGTGTCCAATTGTTATGAAATTTTAAATTGGAGGTCCTTAAATGATAATTAGGCAATTGGTTAAGTTGGTGGACAAAAATGGACATGGATGGGTATGTTTCAAAAGATTTTTTAAGGGGCATTTTGGTAATTTAGTGAATTAAATGAATTAAAAACAAAATTTAAATGCCAAATTTGTCCATCTTCAAGCTTAGGCCGAATTTAACATGTGGGAAGCCATTGATAGGGTTTTCAAGCTTTCCAAGCTTCATGGTAAGTCCATTCTAGCCCCGTTTTTCATGTTCTTTACGTTTTTAGAGTCCTAGTAACTGGATTTAGCTTATTCTAGCAATAATTTAACCTAGGGTTCATATTTTGAAAAATACCCATAGGTGAAATGTATTTATTTTGATGTTTTATGGTAGAATATGAAGCTTAGAATTATGTTAAACAACTTTTACTAAGCGATTTTAAGTGAAAACGAGTAAAAAGACAAAATCGGCAAAAATACCTAATGTACATAAGTGCATGTTAGAGCAAGAATTTGATGTTTCCATAGAAGGGAAAAATGATTAGCATGTTATAAAACATAAGAATAAGGGATGAAGTTTAATTTTCGATCCTAGGGGCAAAATCATAATTATGCAAAAGTTTAGGGGCAAAATTGTAATTTTGCCAAAGTTTGAGTTAGGGACTGTTTTGAGTAATAAATTAATTAAGTAAGTGAAATGTGATGTCTTAGACCCCGAAAAATGAGATTTGGACCTAGAACGGGAGGAAAATCGAAAATTGGGAAAGTTGGTAAAATGATCATTTTGGTATCGAGGTAAGTTCATATGTTTAATAAGCATTTAATTATGCATATTTGAATGATAAATTGATATTTTGGCCATAAATACTATAATATTGAGTTTCAGATATAATGATTAATGTTCAATAATAATTCGATATTGGAAAGAGAACTTGTATAATTTATATGTTAGACCATATTTTGTATTATGGCTTTGTATGATAACAAGAAAGTATTGACTAGCATATTTTGATGAGAATAAGTGAAGTTGATGATATGATGAAATTTAGAATGTAAGTATGTAAGTTGAGTAGCATTTTATTATTATGCAATTATTGTTATTAGTAATGTTATTATTGAGTTATGCGACTAACCTTGAGAATTTGAGCAAGTATGTTTCAGCTATGACTTGACAAGGCATTGATATCTAAAAGTCCATGGCTATACCATGGCAATTAAAGAAGAATTGACAGAAAAGTCCATGTTCATAACATGGCATTTAAGGAGGAATTGACGGTTAAGGATACCATGTAAGATCATGTCAAGACATGGCACTGGTAAGGTAAGGATCCCGTGTAAGACCATGCCAAAACATGGCATCGGCATTGATTAAGGACTCCATGTAAGACCACATCAAGATGTGGCATTCGAACTAAGACAAGGATACAATGTAAGACCATGTTTGGAACATGGCATTTGGTAAGACAATGATACCATGTAAGACCATGTTTGGAACATGGCATTTGGTAAGACAAGGATACCATGTAAGACCATGTTTAGAACATGGCATTTGGTAAGGTAAGGATATCATGTAAGACCATGCCAAGGCATGGCATTGATAAGTTCTATAAGGCAAGGAAATCATGTAAGACCATGTCAAGACATGGCATTGATGAGTTACTATAAGGCAAAGGTCCCATGTAAGACCATGCCAAGGCATGGCATTGGTGAGTTCATAAGGCAAAGATACCACGTAAGACCATGTCAAGACATGGCAATGGTAAGTTCAAAAAGGAAAAGGTTCCTGAGTAGTCCAAAGAGTAAGTCAAAGAAATGATAAGGTGAGAACATGAAGAAAGAGTACAGGTATGAGTACAGGTATGCATTTAAGGCTTATTTAATATTAAGATTGTAACTAATTGAGATTATCAAGTATTAAGTAAGTGATGAGTTTTCAGTTATGCTTGTGACACTTTATGACATGATTGGAAATATGCTTATATTATGAAAGAGTACTCATGTGTTAAGTGAGAATGTTGCAGGTATGTAAGCAAGCTATTAAGTAAGGTGCCCTTTGTATTCTGAGCCTTTGGTAAGGTTACCGATGAGTTCACCGGGAAAATCGATTAAGTGAAATTATGTGTTGCTTGTAGTGAGAAGTGTAGGTATATGCATGTGTAACGTATGAGCAATATGCTCTATATGTAATCGGAAATTGGAAAGATTGTTATAGGTAAGTAATGAATACAACTAAAGTGAGTGAGAGAAAAAATTTACAAATAAATCTATTTTGGACAGCAGTAGTTACGTGATTTTGAAAAATCACCAAAAATAGTAGAAATTTAATTATAAGTTGGATAAGATATTGGCTTAAATCTTATTGAGTCTATTTTAATATAAAATAAACAGAGAAAACAAAGGATTTGTATAATTTGAGATATTTAAATTTTTGTGAGACTGGTTTAGAATGACTACGTGATCCCATGTTTTGTCTTGGGAAAATCATTAAAAATTGTACAAAAATAATTATGTGATATAATTCATATTTCTGAAATTATGAATGAGTCTAGTTTCAAATAAACTAAACAATAAGGTCATCTGAATTCTGTACTAGGAGATAATTGATTTGTAGTGAAGAGAGGTCAGAATAGTCAAACAGTGAAATAGGGGAAATTTTATTGAATAAACTGTACTAATTGGAAAGACCAAAAATTATAGAAATTTTATGTTATGAAGATATGTGAGACTAGTTTCAGGGAAAATTAGCGGTTTGTAATTTGGATCTCTGTAGTTCTAGAAATAAATAATTTAGTGACAGCGATTCAAGTAGACAGATTAGTGTGAACATGAGTAATAATGTATAAGCATGTGATTTAATGATTGTATCAATTAGAGAACTTGTTGTGAGGATTTGTCTCGTTGAGGCATTGGTAAGGCTACAAATGAGTAAGTTGAGAAAGTAAGAACTTAGCATTATTTATGCAAGTTATGACAGCTTAGTAGTAAGCTAAATTCATTGCTAATGCTTATTATTTTTTACATGGGAACTTACTAAGCTTTATAAGCTTACCCCCTTTTCTTTCCCATGTTTCAGAGTCCTATTAAACAAGCTCGGGTTGAAGGTCGTCGGAGATTGCTTCACACTATCAAGCTATCTATGGGTATCTTTATTTATAAATGATTTAAGTTATGGCATGTATAGGGGCTTGACTAAGTCATTTTGTATATGTGTTAATTAATTTGATTAAACGTATTGCTTCATAACGGTAATAAGGATTATTCTGTATTTAGCCACGAGTTGTGGCTCATATTGGTCATGGAGTTATAATGCTTGTGTATGCATGTGTTTGTTAAAGTTTAAATTATAAGTGAAATTTTGTGGCTCGGGATTTGGTAGAATGTATTGTTAAGTCTGCTAATGCCTCGTACCCGGTTCCGGCGTAGTATACGAGTAAGGGGTGTTATAGGTCATCTTTTTCCTCTTCTTCCATGTTATAACAATAGGCTGGAACTTCAAAAATACTCATCTGAATAGGTCTCATATCCTCTGGTTTGTTTACTTTGATCATAGAAGCCAGGGTTGCCAAAGCATCCACCATCTGGTTTTCATCACGTGGGAGATAATTAAAAGTAATGTCATCGAACTCCTCAATCAATCCCAGAACTATTTTTCGGTAATCACTTAGTTTGGGATCTCTTGTCTCCCATTCTCCTTTAAGCTGGTTGATTACTAAGGCAGAATCTCCATATACTTCTAGCACTCTGATTTTACGCTTTACAGCTGCTCGAATTCCCATGATGCATGCTTCATACTCTGCCATGTTGTTTGTGTAATCAAAATCCAATTTGCATGTGAATGGATAATGATCACCATTAGGGGATACCGAGATTGTCCTAATTCCATTTCCCACAGCATTTGACGCCCCATCAAAATTTAGCTTCCACGGACATTTTTCAGTAGCTGCCACATACATTAGTTCTTCATTGGGGAAATCAAAGCTCAAAGGTTCATAATCCTTTAAAGGCCTGTTAACCAGAAATTCTGCTATTGCGCTCCCTTTTATAGCCTATTGGTTTACATAGACTATATCAAATTCAGAAAGCAAAATCTGCCACCTTGCCATCCTTCCATTCAAAGCAGTTGACTCCATTATATACTTTAACGGATCAAGCTTCGAAATTAACCAGGTTGTATGATAGCATATACTACCTCAATCTCCAAGTTGTCCAAATCAAGGCGCAACACAATTTCTCAATCGACGAATATCTCATTTCACATTCAGTGAACTTTTTACTGAGATAGTATATCGCCTTTTCTTTTCTTCCTGACTCATCATGTTGACCGAGCACACATCCCATGGAGTTACTGAACACTGTCAAGTACAGTATTAATGGTCTATCCGAATTAGGCAGAGATAGTACTGGGGCATTCGACAGATATTGCTTGACTTTGTTAAAAGCTTTCTGGCACTCATCGTCCAACATACCTTCGTTGTGTTTCTTAAGAAGACGAAATATGGGATCACATTTCTCAGTTAATTGTGAAATAAACCGAGCAATGTAATTTAATCTTCCAAGAAAACCTCGAACTTCTTTTTGAGTGCGTGGTGGAGGCAATTCTTGTATAGCTTTAACTGATAAACCGTAATACATACATATTTTAATCCCACATTTAGCATACTTTTGGATGATTTAAGCCTTGAATTGTGGAATTTGGTGCTCTTAATCCTTTAATTTCATGTTTTATACTTAGGAAAGTACCGGAAATGGACCTAAAATGGAGTAAATGGGCCAGATCATGAAATCAACATGGCCTGGGCCCAAGACCACACGGTCGTGCCTCCTTAACAGACCCGAACACTGCCTGGCCACGAATCACACGGGCGTGTGCCATGGGCGTGTCCCTGCCGTGACAAAGAGGAATTTCATTCGGATTAGGGTACTTAGAGGCAAAGAAAGCCATTCAAAAAGCCTATATAAACATCCTAAAGGCCAACCTTCAGGGAGCGTCTAGTTAGGCCGAAGAGTCGAGCTAGAGAGGCCAGAATTGTGGGATTTTACTCGAAGAAAGCCAGTTGATTCATCTCAAGAAGCCGGAGTTATACTCAAAACGGAGGATATTCTCTTCAATTCCTTCAGGGGGTTTTAGGGTTTTTTCTTATGTTTTGTTTTATATTTACTTCTGAGATGTATTCTTTTATCATTACGAACTAAACTCCTCAAATACCTGAGGGGGATGAAACCTAAGACGAATCTTGTTATTGTTTTCTGAACTATATGATAAATACTTGATTTGTTCTTAATTATGTGTTCTTAATTCTTGTTTTGATATTTCAGGATATTAATTCAAGTATTGATGTGCTTAGGCAGTGGAACAAAAGTCCCTGTTTAAGAGTAGATCCAGCATAATTAAGCGGAGTTGATCGCAACCCTAGACATAGGATGACAAAACTCTATCGGATTAGGGTCAAATCTAATATGGGAGTCCATAGATCGAGTTAATGCAATTCTAGGGGTTTTAATTAGAAAGAGATTTCAATTAATCAACCTAGGGTTAGATGTTAGTAGCCTCGAGAGAGGTATTAATATAACTTAGGGAATCTTACGGATCAAGTCAAGTGAATAAATTGTCTGGTCTAGAGTTAAATAACAAGTGAATCTAGGTGGATTCTTCCTCGGGTATTGTCTTAATTAATTGGTTTTTCCCACAAGTATTTTCCCCAATTCATTCTCTTAGTCTTTGCATCTTTAGCTTAATAGTTAGTTAGTTAGTTAATTTTTGAATAATTAATAATTCACTTTTATATTAGGCTAAATAGTAAAAAGAAAGTTAGTATTAGTACTTTTGGTTCCTTTGGGTTCGACAATCCGGTCTTGCCACTAAGCTATACTACTGTTTGATAGGTGCACTTGCCTCCATCGTTGTCATAGTTAGTTTCTAGGCTCGATCATTCTTTTTATAAAATTTTAAGACTCTGACACAACGATCAAGTTTTTGGCGCCGTTGCCGGGGAACTAAAATATTAAGAACGCTCAATTTTTATTACTTTAGCCATTTATATTTTTGCAATTTATTTTTATTTTTATTTTGCTTTTAACTTTGCTAATTTTTCCTATTTTATTTGTTCTTAGCAGGTACCTCTAGTTTATGACTAGATGGATCCCGACAGAACCTCTAATTTACGATAGTGATATTGAAGATGGATTTAGAGACACTTTATGATGCATGGGAGAGATACAAGGATCTATTGAGAATGTGCCCACACCATGGATTACCCTTGTGGCTACAGGTCCAAACTTTTTACAACGGTGTGAACCCCTCAACTAGGCAATTGATTGATTCAGCCGCCGACAGAACCCTAAATAATAAAACACCTAAGGCTGTCTACGAATTTATTGAAGAGATGTCACTGAATAACTATCAGTGGCAAGTCACAAGGACAAAGCCAACAAAAGCAGCCAGTGTTTTCAACCTCGACGTAGTAACCATGCTATCAAACCAGGTAGAATTGATAAATAAAAGATTGATGGCATATGTGATTCTTTGCAGGTACATCCAGTCATGCAGTGCGATATGAATAGAGGAGGGATGAACAACACAGAATATCCACCTTACAACCTGAATGAGGAAAACGAGCAAGTTCCCTATATGGGTAATAATTCTAGATCTCAAAATAACCCTTATAGTAACACTTATAATGCAGGTTGGAGGTACCATCCCAATTTCTCGTGGGGAGGTCAAGGTAATCAAAGACCGCAACTACCTTTAGGTTTTCAACAACCACCTCACCAGTAGAAAAAAAGGCTGAACCTTGAGGAGATGCTAACAAAATTTATAGCGGTGTCAGAAACTCGTCTCCAAAATACCGAAACAACATTCAAAAATAAAAAAAGCATCGATTCAAGGGATCAAGAACCAGTTAGGTCAGCTTGTTAAGCTGATCTCAGAAAGACCACAAGGTATCTTGCCTAGCAACACCGAAACTAACCCAAGAGAGCAACCTCAAGCAATAACTGCTCACGATAGTGAAGGGTTAGATGAACCAAAATTGAAGCAAGAGAATGTGGTAGAGGAAGGTAAGGTTGAAGTAAGCCATGATAAACCAAACCTGGTAATTACAGAGTACCATCCACGTGTGTCGTAACCTAATGCGATAAAGAAAGACCACACAGAGGAACAATTCGGTAAATTTCTTAAACTTCCAAAGAAATTACATATTAACTTGCCGTTTCTTGAAGCTTTTTCGCAGATGCCAGATTCAAGAAATTTTTTAAAAGAGTTTTTGAAAAACAAACGGAAGTTAGACGATACGTCGCATGTGGAGCTAAAAGTTCTTGACGCGGCTAGGACATCGAGTATTAAAGGTGGAACCAATCACTTCAAAGTTGGGGACCAGGTACTGTCAGATGCAACCGACCGTCGAATAACCGCTTCAAAGCTTAATACAAACGGTGCGACTCCTTTTTCGGCACGTAAGTTCTTTCCATACGGAACGGTCGAGGTAACACATTTTAATTTCGGTACTTTTGAGGTAAATGTTACCCGAATCAAACCATATGTTGATAGAATTGATAGTAAGAAAAAGGAGTTTCAACTCCGTGAACCATGGCCATACAAATAACAAGTAAGTCTAGCTTAAGACTTTAAATGAGCGTTTCTTGGGAGGCAACCCGGGCACTAACCCCACTAACTTCTATATTTTCGAATTTTAGCATCTAACTAAAAACTAACCAAAATTTTTAAGCATAGGTTTCCCTACCACACGACCTTGCACACGGGCGTGGCCGTGGCCGTGTGGACATCACGAATTTGCACACCGGCATGGCAGAGACCGAGCGAATCAAGGACGAAAATTTCCCAAAACACGGGCTGCGATAAAACGACATGGCTATGCGATGCGGCCGTGGTCGAAACTAACTAAAGAACACAAGCGTGTGACACGCCCATGCTTATAAGCCGTGGGCGACACTAATTAATTAACACGGGTGAGCAAACACTTTATACGTGCGTGGGAGAAATGCATGAAGTTTAACACGGCTATGCGATTCGGCCGTGTGACATAACACGCCCAGGGTATGGGCATGGGCCCTTCCTCTATTTAAAATCCCCTTCTTCTATTCACTTTCCCCTCAAAGCCTTCGTCCCCTTTCCCCTTTCTTTTTAAACTCATATCCATTTTCCATTTTTACTTTTATTCTTATTTTTATTGTCTGTAACATCCCGAAATAAGGCCTAAACAGAAATGTGGTTTTGGGACCACAAATCCGATGTTGAGAATTTTTTTATTTATATTTTTATGGTCTACAAATTCACGGAATGATTTCGTGAAAATCTCATTCGAAAATTTTGACGTTTTGGCACTCAATTTAGTCAAAAGGACTAAATTGTAAAAAGTGCAAAAGTTGAGTTCTACATGTTAAAGGTGTCCAATTGTTATGAAATTTTAAATTGGAGGTCCGTAAATGATTGTTAGACCATTGGTTAAGTTGGTGGTCAAAAATGGACATGGGTATGTTTCAAAAGATTTTTTTAAGGGGCATTTTGGTAATTTAGTGAATTAAATGAATTAAAAACAAAATTTAAATGCCAAATATGTCCATCTTCTTCATTAGGATGAAATTACAAGGGTTCTCCATAGCTAGGGTTTGTTTCAAGCTTCCAAACTCCATAGTAAGTAATTCCAAGCCCCGTTTTTAATTTTTTTACGTTTTTGGAGTCCCGGTAACTTGATTTCGCTTATTCTAGCAATAATTTAACCTATGGTTCATATTTAGAAAAATATCCATAGGTGAAATGTGTTTATTTTGATGTTTTATGATAGAGTATGAAGGCTGAAATAATGTTAAACAACTTTTACTAAGCGATTTTACATGAAAACGAGTAAAACAACATAAGCGGTAAAAATACCTAATGTTCATAAGTACATGTTAGAGTGAGAATTTGATGTTGCCATAGAAGAGAAAAATGATCAGCATATTATAAAACATAAGAATAAGGGCTGAAGTTTAATTTTTGAGTATTGGGGAAAAAGTGTAATTATGCAAAAGTTTAGGGGCAAATTGTAATTTTGCCAAAGTTTGAGTTAGGGACTGTTTTGAGTACTACATTAATTAAATAAGTGAAATGTGATGTTTTAGACGCCGAAAAATGAGATTTGGACCTAAAACTAGAGGAAAATCAAAAAATCGGGAGAGTTGGTAAAATGACCGTTTAGGCATTCGAGGTAAGTTCGTGTGTTAATAGTAATGCAATACCATGCTTGAATTGTAGTTCTCTATTGATATGGCATAAATTGTATGATTTAATATGTTTAGGAGAAGTTGATGGATGGTATGTATGGTATGGAAAATGTGATGTTTGTTGTGTCATGTGAAATTGAATGGCAAATTAATGTTACAAGAATTGAATGTTAAATTAATATTACATGGGTTGTATGAGTTGCTACACGGTTGTACCTGACGAGATTTCGACCAGAAAGTTTATATGTAAATAATGCATTTATTTTACTTGTACAATAATTATTTTGCTAGATATTATGGAAATCATTAGGTGATAACTAAAATATGAAAATGAATGGAATGGGAAATTCTCGATTGAACCTTCGGAAAACCGAGAGATACGGACAATATGTAGCTAGGTCACACGAGTGATGAGGAACCTTCACCGTGTGCACAAGAAAGCTACTAGATGGCAAAATTTGATATGTAGCTAGGCCACATGGATGATAAGGAACTTTCACCATTTGTGCAAGAAAGCTACGGGATAATAATTTCATATGTAACTAGGTCACATGTGTAATACTATGTGTATACCATGGGTACAAGAAAGTTACGGGTTATGAGTAGCTAGGTCACATGGGTAATAAGGGACCTTCACCATGTGTACAACAAAGCCGAATTATGTGTAGGTGGAGCTATGTGCTAAGACAACCGAATATCGGGCGTTTTCCGAAGGGGTTCAACGAGATAATTTACTAATGATGATTGGTGCGATCATGTTATGAATAAGTGCAAGTGTAAATGTGACCAATTGAGAAATGTGGAAAATGTACGTATGAACAATATGTTCGATATGTAATCAGAAATTGGAAAGCTTGGTATAAGCAAGTGATGAACACAACTAAAGTGAAAGAGAGAGCAAAAATTTACAATAAAACTATTTGGACAGCAGCAGTGACATGAGTTTGAAAAATCACTAAAAATAGTAGAGATTGAATTATAAGTTGGATGAGATATTTATTTAGAGATTATGAGTCTATTTTCAAATGCACTAAATATGAAGGTCATATAAACTCTGTACGAGGAGAAAATTTATTCGTAGTGAAGAGAGGTCAGAATAGTCGAACAGTAATGTAACACCCCCAAACCCGGCCCAAACACCACGACCGAATTTAGAATGCTATTGAGGAAAAAGTTTGAAAAGAATTTGTCATAAGAGTGAAAACTTAATAATTTTCCGTCATTTATAAAACATGGTATATTTAAAATTCTAAGCAAAACTATGTATTGTTACAAATTCCCGGATTTAAAACTTAAATATAAGTTTTTAAGATATGAATTGTTTGAAAGAAAACATTCCCAGTTATTAGCTCGATAATTAATCCATCAGAAACATAATAAAATCCCTAAATTACTTTAAATGGCCTTATTACGATAATGATTTACCCAAAAGTACTAAAAATATAAAATGCTTAAAACAAATAAAACATCTTCTGCATGGCCACCTCGTATCCGCTCCAGCCCGGTCCAAGGTTCACGTATCACCTGTATTGTTTGAAAAAAATAGGGTGAGTCAAACTGACTGAGTGTATAGTTATTCCACATGCCTCCACAAATGGGCTTGGCCCACATCCACACAGTCCACATAATCAATCATGCAAAATGAATCCCAACCCAACCTAGAGTCCATCCGCTACACACCCTTGTACCTGCCGCACACACCAGGGGATTACTAAATCGCCCTCCAACCGCTGCACACCTCCTTGGCAGACCTGCTGCCCAAGGCCGTGGCTTAGCCACCGATCACCTAAGTGACCCCACATATCTGTATCCACGAGGTGACTCAAGGTCATCCTCAAACCACGGTGATGCACATAGCTATCATCCGCCCACGATGTGGCACATAGCCAACATCCTACCTTGATGAAGCACATAGCCAACATCAAGCGCCAATGTAGCTCAAGGCTAACATCAGACCAATCCCCTGTACTTCAATAGTCATATCCCAATCCCCATGCATATATATATATATCATGACAAAACAATTTTAATATGAGTATACATCGCATGCTTACCACAATTTTACACATAAATCATAGGTAGATTAATATCATTAAATATTGACCTGATTAACCGATTACCCACCATGGGTAGTTACCATCTTTGCCATATTTCCGGCCACCACACATATCATATACACATATATATAACAACACATACAAACAACAAGAGAGCAGTGCGATAACTACACACCTTATAAGCAAAAATCGCCTAAACCCGAACCCCGTAGCCTACACAATTTGCACCTTGCGATTTGTTGAACTCCCTCCTTGGTCACTCCAATCCCGAAAGATCTCTACTCCTTTAACGGTAGCC
This sequence comes from Gossypium australe, assembly GCA_005393395.2. Classification (NCBI taxonomy): domain Eukaryota; kingdom Viridiplantae; phylum Streptophyta; class Magnoliopsida; order Malvales; family Malvaceae; genus Gossypium; species Gossypium australe. The sequence continues at coordinate 130,846,247 of CM016626.1, read as the reverse complement.
TACAGAAATCCCGATATCACCTTTCATGGGTTCGGCCATAACAGAGAGAATGGAGTTAGATCTTTAACTTTCGACAACCAAGAGAGATAAAAGAAAAACGATTGAAAGAAATCTCTTACCCACTATAGAGAATCGATTGGAGCAGATTCCGGCCTATGATATTTTCGGCTTTGAAGAAGAAAAGTGAAACAAAGAAATTTGGGGAGGTTCAATAGAGGTTCGGCTATTGAGAGTTATGAAGAGAAAAGAAGAGTTGAAAAGAAATGGTCTAAAATGGCTATTTGGTTTCGGTCACAAAGAAGAGAGAAAAGAATATATGATTTGGAGAAAAAGGACAACTCAAAACCGAAATGGTCAAAACTCAAATGACCAAAAGAAAAGAAAAAGGTTTACCTTTTGTCTAATATACATTCGGCTAAGAGGAGGAATATTAGAGAGAAATGCTTTGTGTGACACAAAATGACTAAAAGAAAGATGTGCACAACTAACTCCTAACTCATCCAAAAGCCTTCAAAATTTTGGCCACCCCCCTAATCCATAAAACCGTCCAAGTTCATGGTCAAAATGGCCATGAAATAATTTCCAAAACATCCACTTTGATACATGCCTTGTAATCCTCTACTTTCCCAAAGTTAAAGAAATTCTATCCCCACAATCAAGCAATTCTATCCCTTATTCATGCTTACCATAACCTTAAGTCTACTAACCATAAATGAAAAAGTCCAACCTTACCTTAATTAAAGTTTGACCAACACATGCCATACAAATGCAAAAATAAAAGTCACCTAATTGCCATTCATGGGATTCGAACCTAAGCCCCCCTCACACTGCTTGTGGCGTCACTTTCCAAGGCCCTAAGTGGCGCCTCCCTTGCCATTTTTCTAACTGGTTACTTGTGTCTAAATCCTCCAACAAATTTTCTTAAGGCCTATCTTGACTAGCTCCCTTTTAAGAATTAAAAATCTAATATTTTTCCAAGGCATTCTCCTACATTCTAAAGTTCCTGAAACTCCCAAAGCACACTCAAACCACACATAGGCATGCTACCACATACAATTAAGTTAAAACGCATAACCCCTAAATCCCAGATATTACAAGTAAAACAAGGGAATCTTTAATGAATAAACTGTATTGATTGACTAAACCAAAAATTCTAGAAATTTTATGGTAAGAAGATATGTGAGTCTAGTTTCATAGAAAATTAACAGATCTTAATTTGGAGTTCCGTAGCTCCAAATATAAATAATTTAATGACTATAACTCAAGAAAACAACTTAACTGGATTTTGAATAAATAGGAAGAATATGAAAATAGCATGTTATCACATTGCTTATTAGTTTCATGTGAGCTTACTAAGAGTAAAGCTTATTCCCTCCTTTCCATTTCTTTTAGTTTTGTCAGGCCAGCTCAGGGTTGGAGATCGTCGAAGGCAGTATCACACTATCGAGCCATTATCCTTGGAGTATTGGCTTGTGTATGTTAAATGTTTTCAAGTGAGTGGCATATATATGGACTTAGTTTTTTTTATGATGGATGTTGTTGTGATTAGCCAAATGTATTGGCTTATATTGATTTGTTGATTATAGCCATCAGATGTGGCTTATAATGATTTTGGCCTGTAAGCTTGTTTTGTCCATGGCATGTGTTTGAAAAGTTTTAATTTTGGGCAAATTTTGGTAACCCGGTTTTTTACGATTGTAAATGTTTAAGTCCAGTAAAGCCTCGAACCCTATCCCGGAGTTGGACACGGGTAAGGGGTGTTACATTTAGTGGTATCAGAGCTATGGTTTAGTCGATTCTTGGACTAACATAGCGTATGTGAGTCTTGCTATACATGCCATATTACTACTTGTGATAGTGTGATATCTCCCAACTCTGAAGAAATTGTTTTGTTAAGAAAAAGATGACTTCCAACCGAGCTATTTTTCAATAATGCTGATAATGATATTGAAATGATTGAGACGTGCTTATGATGTGTCGAAATTCGGAAAGGTATGAATGGAAGTTCACGATATATATGTGTTAATGTACGAAATGAGATAACCACAAGTTGAGAAATGTGAAAAGTGGAATGAAATGAAAGTTTATATGGTGATAAGCCCATCCATGTTTGTTTGGCATGCATATGATGTTATGTGCCCAACATATTTGATTAAGTGAATACGATAAGTAAATTTACTCAAATTGACATGATGTGTGTTTATATACACTTGTTTGAATAAGATAATCGAAAAAGTTCGTGTAACATGACTATGTATGTTAATTAGCTTGAAGTGAATTATGTAATTGTGATTATATGATGTTGGTGATGAATACAAAGTGATATGTGTGTATTTATGATAGTCAAGTCAGAAGCTTTATGAGCTCACCCCCTTACCAGTGTTGTTTTATAAAGAAAATTCATGAGAACCACGCGGAATAAGTCCATAAATGTGAAACTAAAAAGTTTAGTGGTGAAATACTTAGTAATGCATATAGAGATAAGAATAGTTTGGAAAGTGGAAACAATTTTGGAAGGATATCAGAATGTTTTAAAGATTATACAGATTATGCAATGTCACGGATAAAGGAGAAGTTAGTCTTGGCTAATCGACTTATTCAGATATGATGTCTAAAGTATGTGTTTGCTGAAATTTTTCCCGAATTGATTTTCGTTAGTGAGTGGAATAATATGGGGTTCATGATGACAGAATTAGTCAAAGAAATGATATTTGAGTAGTAAAGTTGTCTGTGTGTGTGACAGTTACAGTTGAAATGAATATGATGATCTTTTCTGTGTATTCTATATATTCTTTTATCCTTAGAGATATGTGTTCAGTTTCTGATGGAGTTCTTACGTTGTGAGAAGCTAACTATGATGTTAGACGAATGCCCTATTAGTCTAGTCGGTTTATGATTGGTATTTCTTTATCTCTTCAGAATTCTATTTAAATATGTTGGAATGAAGTCGATGGTAAAAGTTTATGTGAGACTATTCTTATGTTTCTACTGATTATGGTTTTGTTTTATATATACGGAAAATATATTATCTCTGTTATGATGGAAGTCCAAAGTCGGTAAGCATTGTTTTTTTCTGCTGGGTTTCTCTGAGGAATCATCAAGATCTCTGTTATTTTCTTGTGAGTTATGTATATTTAAACGTGCCTCAACTAAGAGAATAAATTTTATGTATTCACGAGTATGAAGACGGATAGTCTGAATGAAGAAATTATATTCTAGAAAGCATAATACAGAGATATGCCTATTGGATTATTCTAATCGGATGATGTTATTATAAGTTATAGTTGTTCTGATTGGAAAATTTATCACATTTGTGAAAGTTTGAATGGTCTGGGTATACTAGCAACGTTAAAGCAATTGAAGGGATTATTAACTGAAACTCTAGTTCTGAGTTCAGTTGGAATTGAGTAATGAGTTTATGATTTTTTTCAGTGATGCACTAGTGAAGGGATTAGAATGAGTTTTATTGCTAGAATATTTAGTGATGTTGGAAATTATGAGAAAGATATTAAACCTCATTCTGTTAAGATTTTCGGGGACGAAAATCCCTAAGGGGGAGAAATGTAACATCCCGAAATAAGTCCTAAACGGAACAGTGGTTTCGGGACCACAAATCCGATGTTGAGAAATTTATTTTATTTATATTTTTATGGTCTACAATTTCACAGAATGATTTCGTGAAAATCTCATTCGAAAATTTTGACGTTTTGGCACTCAATTTAGTCAAAAGGACTAAATTGTAAAAAGTGCAAAAGTTGAGTTCTACATGTTAAAGGTGTCAAATTGTTATGAAATTTTAAATTGGAGGTCCTTACATGATAATTAGACCATTGGTTAAGTTGGTGGACAAAAATGGACATGGATGGGTATGTTTCAAAATATTTTTTAAAGGGCATTTTGGTAATTTAGTGAATTAAATGAATTAAAAACAAAATTTAAATGCCAAATATGTCCATCTTCTTCATTAGGATGAAATTACAAGGGTTATCCATAGCTAGGGTTTGTTTCAAGCTTCCAAACTCCATAGTAAGTGATTCCAAGCCTCGTTTTTAATGTTCTTTACGTTTTTGGAGTCTCGGTAACTTGATTTAGCTTATTCTAGCAATAATTTAACCTAGGGTTCATATTTAGAAAAATACCCATAGGTGAAATGTGTTTATTTTGATGTTTTATGATAGAGTATGAAGGCTGAAATAATGTTAAACAACTTTTACTAAGCGATTTTACATGAAAACGAGTAAAACGACATAAGCAGTAAAAATACCTAATGTTCATAAGTACATGTTAGAGTGAGAATTTGATGTTACCATAGAAGAGAAAAATGATCAGCATGTTATAAAACATAAGAATAAGGGCTGAAGTTTAATTTTTGAGTATTGGGGCAAAAGTGTAATTATGCAAAAGTTTAGGGGAAAAATTGTAATTTTGCCAAAGTTTGAGTTAGGGACTGTTTTGAGTAGTACATTAATTAAATAAGTGAAATGTGATGTTTTAGACCCCAAAAAATGAGATTTGGACCTAGAACTGGAGGAAAATCGAAAAATCGAGAAAGTTGGTAAAATGACCGTTTCGACATTCGAGGTAAGTTCATGTGTTAATAATAATGCAATACCATGCTTGAATTGTAATTCTCTATTGATATGGCATAAATTGTATGATTTAATATGTTTAGGAGAAGTTGATGGATGGTATGTATGGTATGGAAAATGTGATGTTTGTTGTGTCATGTGAAATTGAATGGCAAATTAATGTTACAAGAATTGAATGTTAAATTAATATTACATGGGTTGTATGAGTTTATATGTAAATAATGCAATTTTTTTACTTGTACAATAATTATTTTGCTAGATATTATGGAAATCATTGGGTGATAATTAAAATATGAAAATGAATGGAATGGGAATTCTCGACTGAACCTTCGAAAAACCGAGAGATACGGACCATATGTAGCTAGGTCACACGAGTGATAAGGGACCTTCACCGTGTGCACAAGAAAGCTACTAGATGGCAAAATTTGATATGTAGCTAGGCCATATGGATGATAAGGGACTTTCACCATGTGTGCAAGAAAGCTACGGGATAATAATTTCATATGTAACTAGGTCACATGTGTAATACTGCGTGTATACCATGTGTACAAGAAAGTTACAGGTTATGAGTAGCTAGGTCACATGAGTGGTTCCTAGTGTTGGACACCATGTAGACAAGAAAGCTACGAGATGGAATGGCTAGGTTACATGGGTGATAAGGGACCTTCACCATGTGTACAACAAAGCCAAATTATGTGTAGGTGGAGCTATGTGCTAAGACCACTGAGTATCGGGCGTTTTCCGAAGGCGTTCAACGAGATAATTTACTAATGATGATTGGTGCGATCATGTTATGAATAAGTGCAAGTGTGAATGTGACCAATTGAGAAATGTGGCAAATGTACGTATGAACAATATGTTCGATATGTAATCGGAAATTGGAAAGGTTGGTATAAGCAAGTGATGAACACAACTAAAGTGAAAGAGAGAGTAAAATTTTACAATAAAACTATTTGGACAGCAGCAGTGACATGAGTTTGAAAACTCACTAAAAATAGTAGAGATTGAATTATAAGTTGGATGAGATATTGATTTAAAGATTATGAGTCTATTTTCAAATGAACTAAATAAGGTCATATGAACTATGTACGAGGAGAAAATTTATTCGTAGTGAAGAGAGGTCAGAATAGTCGAATAGTAAAACAAGGGGATCTTTAATGAATAAACTGTATTGATTGACTAAAGCAAAAATTCTGAAAATTTTATGGTAAGAAGATATGTGAGTCTAGTTTCATGGAAAATTAAAGAATCTTAATTTGGAGTTCCGTAGCTCCAGATATAAATAATTTACTGACTATAACTCAAGAAAACAACTTAACTGGAATATGAATAAATAGGAAGAATATGAAAATAGCACGTTATCACATTGCTTATTAGTTTCATGCGAGCTTACTAAGCGTAAAGCTTACTCCCTTCTTTCCATTTCTTTTAGTTTTGTCAGGCCAGCTCAGGGTTGGAGATCGTCGGAGGCAGTATCACACTATCGAGCCATTATTCTTAGAGTATTGGCATGTGTATGTTAAAGGTTTTCAAGTGAGTGGCATGTATAGGGACTTAGTTTTTTTTTTTTATGATGGATGTTGTTGTGATTAGCCAAATGTATTGGCTTATATTGATTTGTTGATTATAGCCATGAGATGTGGCTTATAATGATTTTGGCCTGTAAGCTTGTTTTGTCCATGGCATGTGTTTGAAAAGTTTTAATTTTGGACAAAATTTGGTAACTCGGTTTTGTACGATTGTGAATGTTTAAGTCCAATAAAGCCTCGAACCCTATCCCGGAGTTGGACACGGGTGAGGGGTGTTACTTTTTCTTTTTACATTCTTTATTATTTTCTTCTTATTCTTCATGCCATTTAGATTTAGCTTAAGATACAATAAAATCAGGCTGGCTGCTTCGAGGATTCAATTTCAAACGGTTCAAGGCGCTCCCCCACGTTCACCTTTGCCAATCCTATCCGGTTTCTTTTCATTGACTCCATCCAAAATTCAGGAAGTTTCACTTCTCTCCCTATCTTTTATAATTTCATATATATCTTTGTACATTGAGGGTAATGTACATCTTAAGTGTGGGGGGTTAACTATAGTATTATTTGAAAATCCCTAAATTATATCTTGTTCTTAAGTAATTTTCTCATATTACGTTTAGAATGAATTTCTTTTGATTTAGGATTTTTATTGATATGTTTTGAATTAAGTCATTGATAATTGTGAAGTGATGATTTAAACTTTAGGAGACTAGAGAATCAAGCATGATGAGTCTATTTTCAAAAATTAAAATTTTGTTAGGTTGTCTACCTGAACCTAATTATTACCTTGAAGGGTGAAATTTACAAATTTGATATCAAAAACCCATAATTTTTGTGAGATTTTGAGCCTTTTAGAGCATACATTCTTTCGTGCTCACTTTTTTATTATGAGTGTGTCAACATTGATTTGTTATTCTAGAACTTGCTTCGATTATACATGTCAAGACCACATTATTGATTTGATATACAGAGATGATAAAGGCACTTAGGATTTAACCCACTTACTCCACTAAAAGCCTACCCTCACAATTAGCCCCTAGTGAACTCCTTTGATCCTAACAACCCTTTTTATTGACTCACCCACTAATATTACCCCAAAACCCATCTTGTATTTTTTATCACCATTCCTTGACTTCCTTTTTGTCGAGAATTGATTTTGAGCAGTTGCCTAACTATGTTCTATTTTTCAGTTGTTAAAATTCTTTCTCATTATTGTAATGATTTGTTCTTAAAAAAAAATCAATCAAAGTATATTCATTATTAGTTTTCTGATTAAGTGAGCTTATATGTTTAAATTCCACATCTTGAGAAGAAGTTCATGTTATGAAATTTTAATTGATGTAATTATTTAGGAGTAGTTCATTTTTCTAGTTAAGTAAATTGTCAATTCAATCTCGATTCTAACTCTCTAATTCAGCCTTTATCCACACCCTTAACCCGAGCCCCATTACAACACTTTTTAAAGACTGTTTGATTTGTGTATCATCTCATTTTACAGTGGTGGAGATTTGGTTTTTAGGCAAGCCTATGGGATTAACTTTTCATGTTCGACTTTTGAGTGCTTAATTTTGAACCATAAACACTTTGAGTGATTTGAGTGAATCTTTAGTGAGGATGTCAACTCTTGTCGATTTTGAATTAAAGGTGATTATTTAGGTAAGGGGAAAACATTTATGTTTTTATGCTACAGAAACTATGGCTTTAATTGTTTGAATCTTTAAGACCCTTTATACTTAAATTATCAATGTATGAATTATTTTTGAATTATGATGGAACATTATCGATGAATATTATAAATCAGGGAAGTTCATTTTAATTGTGAGTTGAGAATTTTGCTTGAGGACAAGGAAATGCTTAAGTGTGGGGGTATTTGATAAACCGTAATACATACATATTTTAATCCCACATTTAGCATACTTGATTTAAGCTTTGAATTGTGGAATTTGGTGCTCTTAATCCTTTAATTTCATGTTTTATACTTAGGAAACCACCGGAGGATGAAAAGAACGAGAAACGGGCCTAAAACAGAGTACATGGGCCAGATCACTAATCGTTGTTTTATGCGATGTCAAAGTCTTAAAATTTATATAAAAAATGATCAAACCTGGAAACTAACTATGACAATGATTTGAGGCAAGATTACCTATCGAACAGTAGTATAGTTAAGGCAAGACCTGAATGTCGAACCCAAAGGAACCAAAAGTACTAATACTAACTCTCTTTTTATTATCTAGCCTAAGAATTAAGTGGATTTTTATCTAATCTAAAATTAACTAACTACTAAACTAAACTAAAGACTCTAAGACAAAGAAGAATGAAATTGGGAAAATAACTTTGAGGAAAAACCAATTGATTAAGACGACACCCAAGGAAGAATCCACCTAGACTTCACTTGTTATCTAACTCTGAACCAGACGATTTATTCATTTGACTTGATTCGTAAGATTCCCTAAGTTATATTAATCCCTCTCTCGAGGCGACTAATGTCTAACCCTAGGTTGATTAATTGAAATCTCTTTCTAATTCAAACCCCTAGAATTGTATTAACTCGATCTACGGACTCCCATATTAGGTTTCAACCTAATCCGGCAAAATCTTGTCACCCTATTTCTAGGCGTGCGATCAACTCCGCTTAATTATGCTAGATCTACTCTTAGGCAGGGACTTTTGCTCCTCCACCTAAGCATATTACACTTGAATTAAAATCCTGAAAATATCAACACAAGAATTAAGAACACATAATTAAGAACAAGTCAAATATTTATCATATAGTTCAGCAAACGATAACAAGATTCATCTTAGGTTTCATCCCCCTTAGGTATCTGAGGGTTTAGTTCATAACAATAAAAGAAAACATCTCAAAAGAAAAGATAAAACAAAACATAAGAAATCCCTAAAACCCCCTGAAGGAATTGAAGGAGAGATCCTCCGTCTTGAGTTTGATTCTGGCTTCTTGAGATGAATCAACTGGCTATCTTTGAGTAAATCCTCACAAATCTGCCTTCTCTGGCCTAGCCGGACACCCCCTGACTAAAGCCTTGGGTTCCCCCCTTTTAGGTCATACTTAGAGTGTTTATATAGGCTTCTGAATATGCTTCTTTGCCCCAAAGTATCCTAATCCGAGTGAAACTCTTCTTTCCTACGGCAGGGACACGCCCATGGCACACGTCCGTGTAAGTCGTGGCCAGGCCGTGTTCGAGACTGTTGAATGAGGCATGGCCGTGTGGTCTTGGGCCCAAGCCGTGTGGATTTCTTGGTATGGTCCATTTACTCCGTTTTTGGCCCGTTTCCCATCTTTTAGTCCTCCGGTGCTCTCCTGAGTATAAAACATGAAAACAAAGGATTAAGAGCACCAAATTACATAATTCAAGGCTTAAATCATTCAAAAGTATGCTAAATGTGGGCTTAAAATATGTTACTTTTACGGTTTATCAAATACCCCCGCACTTAAGCTTTTGCTTGCCCTCAAGCAAAATTCTCAACTTATAATTAAAATGAACTTCCTAGATTCATAATATTCATTAATAATGTTTAGTCATATTTCACTGATAATTCATACATTGATAATTCAACTCAAAGAGTCCTAAAGATTCAAACAATCAAAGTCATACATTTATAGCCTGAAAATGTTAGGTGTTTCCCCTTACCTAATTAATTACCTTTGATTCAAAATCGACAAGAGTTAACATCCTCACAAAAGATTCACTCAAATCATGAATGTGTTTAAGGTTCAAAATTAAGCACTCAAAAGTCAAACATGAAGAGTTAATCCCATAGGCTTGCATGAAAATCAAATCTCCACCACTATAATATGAGATGATACACAAATCAAAAGGTCTTTAACAAGGTTGTAACGGGGCTTAGGTTAAAGATGTGGATAAAGGCTGAATTAACGTGTTAGAATCGAGATTGACCTGACAAATTACCTAACTAGAAACAACAAACTGAATATAAGTAATTACATGAATTGGAAACTAATAATACTACTATTGATAATACTCTAATACGAGCTTCTTCAATAATTGGAATTTAATGTATAAGCTCACCTAATCACAGAACTAATAATGAATATACTTCATTTTTTTAAAGAACAAATCAAATATTTAGGATAGATTTAATAATTGAAAAAGATAAAATAGTTAGGCAACTGATCAAATCAAATCCCGACATAAGGGTAGTTAAAAGGAATGGTGATAACAAATACAAAGGGTTTTGGGTTAATATTAGTAGGTGAGTCAATAAAAAAGGGTTGTTAGGATTAAAAAGGGTTCACTAAGGGTTAATTATGAAGGTAGGCTTTTAGTGGAGTAAGTGGGTTAAAACCTAGGTGCTTTTATCATCTCTGTATATCAAATCAAAGGTGTGGTCTCGACATGTATAATCGATGCAAGTTCTAGAATAACAAATCAATGTTGACGCACTCATAATCAATAAGGTTAGCAAGAAAAGAATATATGCTCTATAAGGCTCAAAATCTCAGATAAAATTATGGGTTTTAGATGTCAACCTTGTAAATTTCAAACTTCAAAGTAATATTCAAATTCAGGTAGACAACCTAACAAATTTTAAATTTTTGAAAAACAAACTTTTTATGCTTGATTCTCTAGTATCCTTCAAATTTAATCATCAATGCACAATTATCAATGACTTAATCCAAAGCATATCAACAAAATCATAAATCAAAGGAAATTTCATTTTAATCATAATATGAGAAACTTACTTTAAGACAAGATATCATTCAGGGATTTGAGAATAATGCAGAAAGTTAGGCACTTTCTTGAAATAAGTATTCCCCCCTCCACACTTAAGATGTACATTGCCCTCAATGTACAAAGATGTATATGCATTTTAAGAGAAAGGGAGAGGTGAAACTTCCTGAATTTGGATGGTTTCCTGGAGCTGGGAGGCCTGAGGTGTGGTGGCTGCTACCGAGCTCTACGCTAGATGAAGAAATTGGGAGGCTCGTAGAGAATTGGCCAGGAAATAATAATACTAATTCAAAATATACTAAATATATTTTTAAAGATAAGAAAGATAAAGAGAAAGAAAATAGCAAGTAGAATAAAAATAAAATAAAAGACAAATGGACCGAGGAGTCCTTATTGTTATATGGTTCGCGAGGTGGGTGTGACCTCTAAGGCTACATTGAGGTAGTGGTCGTGGTTTCGGTGTGATTTCCTAGCAGTCTTTTGAACCTAAAATCAAGAAACTAAAATGAAATAAACTAATTTGAGCATAAGATAGTCAAATAGAAGGAAAATAAAGGAGAAGAGTAAAGAAGAAGAATTAAATGGTCTCAAAGACCCTTGGCTTGTCGAGTAGATGAAGCGGCCGGCATGAACTTATGTAGATCGGTCTCCCTCGGGGAGACTGTGCTTGGCTTCTTCCGCTTCTTCGACATGGATATGGTGGATGTCAAGGGTTGGAAAAATGAGAATGAAGGAAGATGAAATGGTGAAACAAAAGAGGTGTGTGTGAAAAGAGGTTTGGGAGTAAGTAGGGAGTGAAAGGGGGTGGTGGTTTAAATAAAGTTTCAAGTCTGACACATCCCCACACTAGTGTACCTTGAGCGTGTCGAGTCACACGGCCGTGTCGCACTGCCGTGTTTATGCTTCGTTCGTTTCTCCCACGCCTGTGGTTAGGGTCCTACGCCCGTATATGATCTAATAGTGTTGTCCATGGCAGCGTCGCACGGCCGTGGGGTTTTGTCGATGCCCGTGGTATGGTGGTTGGAGTCCGTGACTCGAAGATTTTATTTGTTCTGACTCGTACCATTTTTGCCATGTCAGTATGGAGATTCGGGAGGTCCACACGGCCACGGCCACGACCGGGTGCAAGGCCGTGTGGCCTGGAAATCTGCACCTTTGGTTAGTTTAAAGTTAGGTGATAAAAAGAAAGAATAAAATAAAATAGATAAGATAAATAAAAATGTAGAAGTTAATGGGGTTAGTACTCGGGTTGCCTCCCGAGAAGCGCTCGTTTATAGTCTTAAGCTAGACTTACCTCTCATTCGCATATTCATGGTGGTTTGAGGAGTTGATAGTCCTTCTTCATGCTAGCAGCTCCATTGTCATGTTAAAGTGTAAGACAAGTAGCGTTTATTTTCAAAGTTCCAAAAATAGGGTTACTTACCTCGACTGTTTCGTAAGGGAAAACATTGAACACCTTAAAAGGGACTTCTTTGTTTGTGTTAGGATCAGGGGGTATTCGTGGGTCTACTTTATCTAACAATACCTGATCACCGTTTTTGAACTTGTCTGTCTCGTAGAGTGGCTTTGATTCTACTTCATGTATCCCTAGTTTTTCTTTAAGATGCTCATTCCACTCTTCTAATTCATCGATCTGAATCCCTTGTTCCTCATGAGTTATTTCTTTGTTGGCACAGGGTCTAGGATTGGGATCATGCTGTGGTGCTTCCTAAAAAGAAGGGTTAACCGAATGGTTATCAATATAACCTACTTTCTCACCTTGATTATTTGATGTCCTAGCTGAATCGAGAGCTTGAAGAGTGACTGTCTTATCACCTACATAGAGTATAAGTTCACCTGCATCAACATCGATTTTAGTTCTTGCAGTTGATAAGAATGGTCTTCCTAAAATTAGGGGAATCGTGTTGTCCTCATCCATGTCTAAAATGACAAAGTCTACTGGGAATATGAATTTATCAATTTTCACGAGTACATCTTCGATTATACCCCTAGGAATTCTAATAGTTTTATCAGCTAATTGAATGTTCAGCCTAGTTTGTTTGGGTTTCCCTAGACCTAGTTGTTTAAACATTTTATAGGGCATGACATTTATGCTTGCCCCTAAATCAGCTAACGCATTATCAATAGATAAACTACCAATTAAGCATGGAATTGTAAAACTCCCTGGATCTTTTAATTTCTGTGGTAGTTTATTTTACAACATTGCTGAGCATACTACGTTCAGCTCCACATGTGATCCCTCATCTATCTTCCGCTTATTTGTCAATAGCTTCTTTAAAAATTTCCTAGAATCTGGCATCTGCGAAAGAGCTTTAAGAAATGGTAAGTTAATATGTAATTTCTTTAAAAGTTTAAGAAACTTACCGAACTGTACCTCTGTGTCGTCTTTTGTTATTGCTTCGGCATATGGTATGCGAGGTTTGTACTCTTTGATTACCGATTTTGGCTTGTTATTGACCTCAACCATATCTTCTTCTACCACATTCTTTTTCTTTAAATTAGGCTCGTCTAACCCTTCACTATCTTGAGCTATTATGGCTTGAATTTGCTCCCTTGGGTTAGTCTCGGTGTTGCTCGGTAGTCTTCCCTGTGGTCTCTCATAGATCTGCTTAGCAAGTTGCCTAATTTGATCCTTGAGTTCCTGTGTTGATGCCTCAAGTTTTGTTTCTATCTTTTGGAAACATGTTTCAGAGGCTGCTATGAAATTTGTCAGCATCTCTTCAAGGTTCGGCTTCTTTTCCTGTGGGCAGGGCTATTGTTGGAAGTTTTGGAATGGTTGTTGCCTTTGATTTCTTTGACCGCCCCATGAGAAATTGGGGTGTTTCTTCCAACCTGGATTATAAGTATTACTATAAGGGTTATTGTTAGATCGAAAATTGTTACCCATATAGTTCATCTGTTCGCTCTTCATGCCCTATCTGTAGGGTGGGTACTCAGGATTCGCCACTCATCTACTTGCGTCGCACTTCATAACTAGATGTGCCTGCGAATAACCGTATAAACCATCAAATTTTTTATGTAGCAACTCTACCTAATTTGATAATATGGTTACTGCATTGAGGTTGAAAGCTTCAGCTGCTTTGGCTGGCCTTGTCCTTGTAACTAGCCACTGATAGTTATTCAATGACATCTCCTCTATAAACTCGTAGGCCGCTTCAGGAGTCTTGTTGTTCAGGGTTCCACCGGCGGCTGAATCGATTAGTTGCCGTGTTGAAGGGTTCACACCATTGTAAAAAGTTTGGACCTGTAGCCACAAAGGTAATCTGTGGTGTGGGCACCTCCTCAACAAATCTTTGTATCTCTCCCATGCATCATAAAGTGTCTAAATCCATCTGCACAAAAGAAGAGATATCATTCCTTAACTTGGCCGTTTTGGCTGGTGGAAAATATTTTAATAAAAATTTTTCGGTTATTTGGTCCCATGTAATGATTGACCCTCGTGGAAGAGAAAGTAACCACTGTTTGGCTTTATTCATCAAAGAAAAGGGAAATAACCGAATACGGATGGCATCATTAGAAATGCCATTTATCTTGAAGGTATCACAGAATTCTAAAAAAAAATTGCTAAGTGTGTGTTAGGATCCTCATCCTGTAAAACATCAAACTGAACAAACTGTTGTATCATCTGTATAGTGTTAGGTTTCAGTTCAAAATTATTTGCAGCAATAGTAGGCCTAACAATACTAGACTCAGTTCCTGTTGAACTAGGTTTAGCATAATCATACATAGTGCGTGGAGCATGATGTTCGGCCATCTCTGGAGGTGGCAGATTATTCTCAGCCATCTCTTCGGTGGTATTAATTTCGGCTTCTTGCTCTTCTTCTATGTAGTTTACGCTTCGCCTTATTTCTCTATGATTTCTACGAACGGTACCTTCAATATCACTTTCGTAAAGTAGGGGTCTTGTCGGGTTTCTTCTAGTCATAAACTAGAGGTACCTGAAAGGAGTGAAAGAAGAAAATATCGAAAAGTTAAAGATAAAATTTAACTGCAAAATTAAAATAAAAGTGGCTAAAGTAATAAAAATTAATCGTTCTTAATATTTTAGCTCCCCAGCAACGGCGCCAAAAACTTGATCGTTGTTTTATGCGATGTCAAAGTCTTAAAATTTATATAAAGAATGATCAAACCTGGAAACTAACTATGAAAATGATTTGAGGCAAGCGCACCTATCGAACAGTAGTATAGTTAAGGCAAGACCGGAATGTTGAACCCAAAGGAACCAAAAGTACTAATACTAACTCTCTTTTTATTATCTAGCCTAAGAATTAAGTGGATTTTTATCTAATCTAAAATTAACTATCTACTAAACTAATCTAAAGACTCTAAGACAAAAAATAATGAAATTGGGATAATAACTTTGATGAAAAACCAATTGATTAAGACGACATCCAAGGAAGAATCCACCTAGACTTCACTTGTTATCTAACTCTGAACTAGAAGATTTATTCATTTGACTTGATCCGTAAGATTCCCTAAGTTATATTAATCCCTCTCTCGAGGCGAGTAACGTTTAACCCTAGGTTGATTAATTGAAATCTCTTTCTAATTAAAACCCCTAGAATTGCATTAACTCGATCTATGGACTCCCATATTAGGTTTGACCCTAATCCGTCAGATTTTCGTCATCCTATGTCTAGGGTTGCGATCAACTCCGCTTAATTATGTTAGATCTACTCTTAAACAGGGACCTTTGCTCCACTGCCTAAGCACATCAAGACTTGAATGAATATCCTAAAATATCAAAATAAGAATTAAGAACACATAATTAAGAACAAGTCAAATATTTATCATATAGTTCAGCAAACGATAGCAAGATTCATCTTAGGTTTCATCCCCCTCATGTATCTGACGGTTTAGTTCATCACAATAAAAGAAAACATCTCAAAAGAAAAGATAAAACAAAACATAAGAATTCCCTAAAACCCCCTAAAAGAATTGAAGGAGAGATCCTTCGTCTTGAGTATGATTCCGGCTTCTTGAGATGAATCAACTGGCTATCTTCGAGTAAATCCCCACAAATTTGCCTTCTTTGGCCTAGTTGGACGCTCCCTGACTATAGCCTTGGGTTCCCCCCTTTTTGGTCATACTTAGAGTGTTTATATAGGCTTCTGAATATGCTTCTTTTCCCCTAAGTATCCTAATCTGAGTGAAACTCTTCTTTCGCACGGCAGGGACACGCCCATGGCACATGCCCGTGTAAGTCGTGGCTAGGCCGTGTTCGAGATTGTTGAATGAGGCACGGCCATGTGGTCTTGGGCCCAGGCCGTGAGGATTTCATGGTATGTCCCATTTACTCCGTTTCGAGCCCGTTTTCCGTTCTTTTCATCCTCTGGTGCTCTCCTCAGTAGAAAACATGAAAACAAAGGATTAAGAGCACCAAATCACATAATTCAAGGCTTAAATCATCCAAAAGCATGCTAAATGTGCACTTAAAATATGTTATTTTTACGGTTTATCAATCACGAAATCGACACGGCTTGGGCCCAAGACCACATGGCCGTGCCTCCTTAATAGACCTGAACACGGCTTGGCCACGGTTCACACGGGCGTGTGCCATGGGCGTGTCCCTACCGTGACAAAGAGGAATTTCATTCGAATTAGGGTACTTAGAGGCAAAGAAAGTCATTCCAAAAGCCTATATAAACACGCTAAAGGCCAACCTTCAGGGAGCGTCCAGTTAAGCCGAAGAGCCGAGCCAAAGAGGCTAAAATTGTGGGATTTTACTCAAAGAAAGCCAGTTGATTCATCTCAAGAAGCCAGAGTTATACTCAAAACGGAGGATCTTCTCTTCAATTCCTTCAGGGGGTTTTAGGGTTTTTCTTATGTTTTGTTTTATATTTATTTCTGAGATGTATTCTTATATCATTATGAACTAAACTCCTCAAATACCTGAGGGGGATGAAACCTAGGACGGATATTGTTATTGTTTTCTGAACTATATTATAAATACTTGATTTGTTCTTAATTATGTGTTATTAATTCTTATTTTGATATTTCAGGATATTAATTAAAGTATTGATGTGCTTAGGCAGTGGAGCAAAGGTCACTGTTTAAGAGTAGATCTAGCATAATTAAGCGGAGTTGATCGCAACCCTGGACATAGGATGACAAAAATCTGCTAGATTAGGGTCAAACCTAATATGGGAGTCCATAGATCGAGTTAATGCAATTCTAAGGGTTTTAATTAGAAAGAGATTTCAATTAAGGGTTAGATGTTAGTAGCCTCGAGAGAGGTATTAATATAACTTAGGGAATCTTACGGATCAAGTCAAGTGAATAAATTGCCTGGTTCAGAGTTAAATAACAAGTGAAGTCTAGTTGGATTCTTCCTCGGGTATTGTCTTAATTAATTGATTTTTTCGACAAGTATTTTCCCCAATTCATTCTCTTTGTCTTTGCATCTTTAGCTTAATAGTTAGTTAATTTTAGATTAATTAATAATTCAGTTTTATATTAGGCTAAATAATAAAAAGAAAGTTAGTATTAGTACTTTTGGTTCCTTTGGGTTCGACAATCCGGTCTTGCCACTAAGCTATACTACTGTTCGATAGGTGCACTTGCCTCCATCGTTGTCATAGTTAGTTTCTAGGATCGATCATTAATTTTATAAATTTTTAAGACTCTGACACAACGATCATTGATCTTATCTGAGTCAATCTCGATTCCTCTCCCGCTAACTACGAAACCCAGTAATTTCCCTGACCGAGCTCCAAAAGTACACTTTGTCGGGTTGAGCTTTAATTGAAATTTTCTCAATCTCAAAAATAACTTCTTCAAAACTTCAATGTGTTCCTTTTCTGTTTGAGATTTGGCGATCATGTCGTCAACATATACTTCAATCTCTTTATGCATCATGTCATGGAATAAGGTTACCATGGCCCTTTGGTATGTTGCTCCTGCATTCTTTAGCCCGGATGGCATCACCCTATAACAAAAGGTACCCTACAATGTTATGAAAGTATTTTTCTCCATATCCTCAGGGTGCATCTTGATCTGATTGTATCCCGAAAAACCATCCACGAAAGAAAACAGTGAGTATCCTGCCGTATTATCCACCAATGTGTCAATATGAGGCAAAGGGAGATTATCCTTTGGGCTGGCTTTATTTAAGTCTCTATAGTCTACACACATCTGAACCATTCCATCCTTCTTAGGAACAGGTACAATGTTGGCTACCCATTCTGAGTAATTTACAACCTGTAGGAAACCAGCATCAAACTGTTTCTTGACTTCCTCTTTTATTTTTAACACCACATGAGGCCTCATCCTTCGTAGCTTTTGCTGAACTGGCTTGCAGTCTTCTCTTATGGGAAGGCGATGCACTACAATATCAGTGCTTAGCCCAGGCATATCTTGGTATGACCATGCAAAGACGTCTTGGAATTCCTGTAATAACTCAACGAGGTCTTGCTTCGTTTCCTCGACTATGCGTGTACCATTTTTCACAACCTTTCCTTCCTTTAAGACTATATTCTCTACTACCTCTTCATGTGGTAAAATCTACTTCTCTTCTTACTTTACCATTCTTAACAAATCTGGAGACAAGTCACAATCTCTATCACCTTCAAAATCTTGAGATTCCTCTAAACACATGTCTTGCTCAAAATGGACCTCTGAATTTGTGGTATCATTGCTCATGTCATTGATATCTAGGGACCTGTGGTAGGCACAAAAGAATGTACAAAGAACAAATGAATTCGAGGACAACTATTTACATGGCATGAATGATAATAAAAAATTTGGAATGAAATTAAAAGATCAAAAGAATAAAAAAAAAGAAATAATATTTGCCGAATTGATCATTAAAGATGTATTTTATTGAAACAAAAGATGTTTGAACATGAGCCTATTTCACAAAAGAAATCTTATTGTTCCTAGGCTTAAAAACAATAAGTGTGTTCTGAACATTACTCTGTGTAATCTCTAAAAACTACAGGAAGTTCATCTGCAGTCCAATTGTTCAAAATGCTTCTAGGTTCATAAGGGCGAATGCCCAACAGGTTTCTTTGCCCAGCTTCTTCCTCGTGTATGGCGTTGATGTGAAGATTTTCATTTTCCAATAATCCTCTCTCTTGGTGAATTATCCCTCTTGATACAAAAGTCTGGGATATGTGAGGGAATGTCATCAATTCCCACTTGACTTCTTCCCCATTCAGCCGTGCCCTTCTTATCTCTTGCTTCTTCTCTATCTCTCTCTTCCTTTGTCTAGCATCTGGCCTGAAACCCAAACCAAAATTGTCACTTTTCTCTTTCATCATTGGGACTTGAATCTCTCCTTGAAGATGTCTGCCCAGTCCTTTTCCCGGTAAGGCTCCTTTCCCTACCATCATTTGTAAGCCCATTCTCGTGTTCCTAGATATCCTAGACACTGAAACTTCATTCCCTTCCAAAATGAATGTTGCATTCACGAACTCTAAAGATCGAAAAGAACACTCAGTGACCTCCTCATTTGCCTCTAAGTATGGCGCTTCGTTGGTAACAGTTGCTATGATGTCCTTCTCCGCTTTTACAGTCACTAGCCGACCTTCTGTTACCAGTTTCAATTTTTGGTGTAGTGATGAGGGCACTGCTCCTGAGGAATGAATCCAGGGTCTTCCCAACAAGCAATTGTAAGAGGGCTTGACATCCATCACCAAAAAATCCACTTCATATGTGCTTGGCCCAATCAACAACGGTATGTCAATCCTTCCCATCACTCTTCTCTCGGTGCCATCAAATGCTCTCACTATGTTCTGGCATGTCTTCATGTGAAAACTGTCTATCGGCAATCTTTTCAGCGTAGACAATGGTAAGACATCCAAAGTCAATCCATTATCGATTAGCACGATTGGTAGAGTATATCCTTTGCAACGAGTAGTGATGTGCAAAGCCTTAGTCGATCCCATACCCCCAGGTGGAATTTTATCATCACTGAAGTAAATAAAGTTGTCGGCACTTATATTACTAACTAGACGATCAAGTTTGTTGATGGATATATCTTTAGTAACATAAGTTTCATTCAGCACTTTCATCAATGCCTCACGATGCACTTCTGAACTCAAAAGGAATGCTAGCACTGATATACGAGCCAGTTGTTTGCGCAGCTGTTCTACCACACTGTATTCACTGTGCTTCAAGAATTTCAGAAATTCTTTAGCCTCTTCTTCCTTCACTGGTTTGTTGATAAGTGCTCAGGTCATTTCTCTCGTTCAATTGCCAAGGTCTTTGATTTTACTTTTTCTGTTCTGACGTTTCCTGAGTCGTAATGCCTTCCACTACGTCTGTAAGATCCTTTATTTTTGGACCTCCTTGGAAGTGCCAACTGAGTTTTCCACTTTCGGTATTGTCATATTACAGTCGTAATTCCAAGGTACCATTCTGTTATCCTTGTAAGGAAAGGAAACAGGTTTCTGGATTACGACTTTTGGCGCCACTTGTGTTTTGCCCTCCGTATCTCTTCACGGTATTAAGTTAGCTAAGTTGGTGAAGGCTGAATCTATTTCTTTTGGGTTCTTGTGCGCTTATAACCTCTTCTTTTTCGCCCTAGTTAATCATCATCTCTGAGGGTCGTGCGTGTTTAAACTCCTTTTGTTCAAGGGATCTGTCTTTGCCGAATCTAAGAGTGAGTATTACTAATCATTATTGGATTTATCTCTATTGTCGAATATTGGTGGATGTTGATCGCTGTAAAATCAGAGTTTTAAATATTTATAAAAGAATGATCAAACCTAGAGACTAACTCTGACAACGATATTAAGGCAAGTGTACCTATCGAACAATAGTACAGCTAGGCAAGACTGGTTATCGAACCCAAATGAACTAAAAGTATTAATACTCACTTTCTTTTTATTTTTTAGTCTTAAAGTTAGAGTGAAGATTACTTTTAAACTAAATTGACGAAAACTAAACTAAGGACACAAAGACAAGAAGACGAATTAGGAAATAACTTTGAGGAAAAAACTCAGTTGATTTTGACGATACCCTCGAGAAGAATCCACCTAGACTTCACTTATTATCTAACCCTAAATTATATGATTTCTTTACTTAGCTTGATCCGTGAGACTCCCTAACCTATATTAAACCCTCTCTTGAGGCGAATAATGTCTAACCCTAGGTTAATTAGTGGAACTCTCATTCGCTTATAATAACCCCCTAGGATAGCAGTGAATCGATCAATAGACTCCCATATTAGGTTTCACCCTAATCCGGCAAAATCTCGTAACCCTATCTCTAGGCGTTCGATCAACTCTACTGAATTATGTTAGATCTTCTCTTAAGCAGGGTCTATTCCTCCTCCACCTAAGCACATTAGATTTGGATTAAGCAACATAATTAAGAACAAACTAAGTAA
This sequence comes from Gossypium australe, assembly GCA_005393395.2. Lineage (NCBI taxonomy): Eukaryota > Viridiplantae > Streptophyta > Magnoliopsida > Malvales > Malvaceae > Gossypium > Gossypium australe. The sequence goes on along the minus strand of CM016626.1, from coordinate 130,825,087 downwards.
TTCACCATATAACTTAAAAATCAAATAACAAGATTAGTCTAGGTTTCATCCCCTTCAAGTATCTGAGGGGTTTAGTTCATAATGAATAAAGAAAACATCGCAAGAGAAAAGATAAAACAAAACATAAGAAATCCCTAAAACCCCCTGAAGAAATTGAAGGAGAATTCCGCCGTCTTGAGTATAATTCCGGCTTCTTGGGATGGATCAACTGGCTATCCTCGTGTTATTTCATAACTCTGACCTTCTCGGCTTGGCTCTTTGGCCTAGCTTTTGATGCCCATTTCGGCTTCTGCCGAACTGCCTTCTCAAGTGCCCCCTTGGGTGTTTATATAGACTTTGAGATGCCTTACTTGGCCCCTAAGTATCCTAATTTAAGTAGAATTCCTAATAGGGTGTTTGAATAGGCTTTGGAATGTGTTTCTTTGCCTCCAAGTATCCTTTCCCGAATGAAATTGCTCTTTCCAGCGACAAGGGCACGGCCATGGCACACACCCGTGTGGATCGTGGCTAGGCCGTGCTCAGACTTTTAATGAGGCACGGCCGTGTTAGCTTTGGGCCAGGCAGTGTCGATTTCTCTCTTGGCCCAATTTGGTCCGTTTTAAGCCCGTTTCTCGTTCTTTTCATCCTTGGGTGCTTTCCTGAGTATAAAAAATGAAAAGAAAGGATTAAGAGCACCTTTTTACATAAATTGGTGGATAAGTCATCCAAAAACAAGCTAAATGTGGGATTAAAATATGTTATAATTACGGTTTATCAATACCAGATCACTGTGACAGAGTCACTAATAATATGTGTGGGGCGCCAACCCACCGTGGTACCAAACCACTGTGACAATCCCGAATAGATATATGTGGGGCCAACCCACTGTGGTACCAAACCATTGGGACAAGTCACTGAATCATATTTGCATTGTGTTAAACCACCGTGGCACCAAGCCACTGAAACATAGTCACTAAATCAAATATGTGGGGCCAACCCACTATGGTACCAAACCACTGTGACAGTCCCTAAATTGCACTTCCCCTTTCACATCATATCCCAAGTTCATGCACATGTTAACATACTGAAATGAATGATCATGCTTTGAATGCGTACAGCCAATTAATTCATACATACACATATTTCGAACATGAATTCATAGTGGAACTTACCCGGTGTCTCGAACCTTACCCCCAAGGGTATCTCGACTGCCAATTTAGTCATTTCGGCTTTCAGCCAACACAGTTAATAACATAATTAATATACAGAGTGTGTGAGAATTACACACCTAATAACGCGTAAGACTATACTCTCTACGTCGACTCTTTCACTAGCAGGAACGACAGCTATCTGCCTATCCCAGGCAGACGTCGGCTCTCTACCACAGCCCGGCAGAAAGTCTTGTACTGCCAATACTGCACGTTTCTTAAACTTAGGGGCGGGGACCACGAGTCCAACCCCCTCTTTCACTTGACTGGCATTCGAATCCATGAAAGGATCTTGATCAGGAAATAGGGTTAAGGCATTGAAAGAAACAGCGAGAATAGGTACTCAAATCGATGAAGTTCCTTAACTTGATCAACAGAGACTGAATGCTAGCAGACTTGACCTAAGAAACCGATTGAGTCCCTAGGTAGCACCAATGTTAGATTCGGCTTCCAAAATAGAACAACAAGAAGTGGCCTTTTGACCTAACAAATCGATATGAACCCCTTATTACCCATTCGGCCAACAACCACTTACCAAGATCCTCTCGACAGCAGGCCACTTGAAGAGGAGATGATGGAAATATGTTCCTTCTACAATCGGCCCATGCCCAAAGAAGTGAGTCAGAACCTTTGATTAACCAAACCAAAGAGAGAAGAGAATGGAACAAATAGAAAACACAAGGGAAAGAAGGCTCCTTACCAAAAGCAAGAGTATACCGAATGGAGAGTCTATGATCGGCTATTAGCAAAATCGATAGAAAAGGGTGCCTTTAAATAACACCAAAAGAGATTCAGCTTCTCCAAAATATGAATCAGAAGAGAAAAATAGAGAGTAAGGGTAAGAGATAAGATTCGGTTAAGGAACTTACAAGCTCGGTTGAAGAAGAAGCAAGTGGCAAATGGTCTAGGGAGATTCGACTATGAAGTAAAGCAACTAGAAAAAGAACTAGGGAGATTCAGCTATGAAGGAAATATCTAGCAATTGGAAGAAAAGAGTAAAGAAAGCACAATCACCAAATGATATTCGGCTATCACGACAAAGAAACAAAAAGGAGAAGAAAAGGGCTAGCAAATGTTTCGATTTTAGGTAGATAAGAAAAGAAGCAAATGTTCACAAATGCAAAAGAGAAAGAAAGGGTTTCCAAGATTGATTTGGCTAACACCCTACACAAAATGATCACTTGGAGAAACGGCACACCCTAATGACAAAAAAAATGCTCAACAAATGTCTATGAACACCAAATGAAGGTTCGGCCCCTCCTAGCCAGGCTAAACCGAAAAATATGTTTCCCAAACCCCCTAGCCGGAACTCAACTCCACCACTTCCCCAAATTCGGCCAACTTCGCAACCAACATCCCCCTTCCATGATTTCCTCCTATTTTCCCTCTCCATCATCCATTTGATTTTTTTTTGACCCATTCAACCTTCACCATCACCTCATGGCCACTAATTCAAACATTTTGACTCATTCAACTTTCACCCTTGAAGAGTCCATGCCGAAACCATCATCCCTCCATCCTGACACCAAAAAGAAACTCCAAAATGCAACATACGCGACTTGAACCTCTTCCCCCTGTTGCTCCCTTGTGACGCCACTTCCCTGCAACCCAAGTGGCATCTCCTTGCCACTTTACCACACCACTTCTTGTGTCAACAAACACAAGTATTTAACCATAAGGCCTGCCTCAGCTAACTCTCCCCTAAAGTGTCTAGAAATAAAATTTTCACTAAGGCTCAAACTTAACCCCGAGCCTTCTTGGGGCCGCCAAACATACCAAATTAATAGACAAAGCATGCCAAACATACAAAAACATAACAAATGCAAAGCCCCTAATTCCCGGATGTTACAGTTCTACTACCCTTAAAGAAATTTCGGCCTCGAAATTTACCTGGTCAAAAGAGGTGACGGTAGTGCTGTCGCAAAACATCCTCTGGCTCCCATGTGGCCTCCCTTGAACTGTGATTCCGCCACAAAACTTTAACCAACGGAATCATTTTTCCTGCAATACTTTAACATCTCTGTCTAGGATCTGAACTGGTTCTTCTTCAAACGATAAATAAGGTCTTACTTCGATTTCCTCCATTGGCACTACATGAGATGGATACGAATGGTAGCGCCTTAACATCGAGACATATAATACATCATGAATCTGCCTCAATTCTGGAGGTAACTCGAGCTGATAAGCTACTGGTCCCACTCGTTTCAACACTCGATAAGGCCCGATGAACCTGGGGCTCAACTTGCCCTTCCGCCCAAACATCAAAACTTTCTTCCAAGGTGAAACTTTCAGAAACATCTGATCACCCACTGCAAATTCTATATTCTTACGCTTCAGATCAGCATAAGATTTTTGCCTGTCGGAAGCTTCCTTCAGACGAGTTTGAATCAACTTAACTTTTCCTTAATCTCGGAAACCAATTCCAGACCCAACATCTGACGCTCGCCCAACTCTATCTAACAAGTAGGAGTACGACATTTCCGACCATACAACACTTTGTAAGGCGCCATCTGAAAACTAAACTGGTAGCTGTTGTTGTATGTGAATTCTGCCTACGGTAGAAACTCTTCCCAACTACCCTTAAAGTCAATGACACAGCCTCTCAACATATCTTCCAAGATCTGAATTACCCTCTCAAACTGACCATCAGTCTGTGGATGAAATGCTGTGCTGAAGTCTAGTCTTGTACCCAACGCTTGATGCAACGCTTTCCAAAACCGTGATGTAAACCTTGGGTCTCTGTCTGATATAATTGACACTAGTACCCCATGCAACCTCACAATCTCCACTACATACAGCTTGGCTAACTTCTGTAGTGAGTAATCAACCTGAACCGATATGAAGTGAGCGGACTTCGTTAACCGATCCACAATTACCCACACTAAATCTTTCTTCGCAGGCGTAAGGGGCAGCCCACTCACCAAGTCCATCGTTATTCTTCCAAAGTGGAATCTTTACCGGCTGTAGCAACCCTGAAGGTAACTAATGTTCTGCCTTAACCTGCTGACACGTCAGACACTTACCCACAAACTCGGTAACCTCTTGCTTCAGACCCGGCCACCAAAACTGTTCACGCAGATCCCGATACATCTTACTCTCGCCAGGATGCATATCATATGGGCTACTATGCGCTTCCTGAAGAATCTTCTGCCTCAACTCAGAATCCCTCGGCATACAGGCTTTTCCCCGAAAGCACAATACCCCATCACTGCTCATACTAAAATCTGCTATTCCACCATCTGCCACTAGCTGAAATTTTGCACTTAGCGATTCATCAGACAACTGCTTCTCTTTTATCTGACTGACCCAAGAAGGCTTCACTTGAAGTTCAGCTAACAAACTCCCATCATCATACAAGTTAAGATGAGCAAACATTGCCCTCAAGTCCGATATTACCTTATGACTCAGCGCGTCTGCCACAACGTTAGCCTTACCCGGTTGGTACTCGATCGAGCAGTCATAATCCTTCAACAACTCAATCCACCTTCGCTGCCTCAAATTTAACTCCTTCTCCCTATACAGGTAGTGTCTCCAAATCTTCAGAGCAAAAACTATCGTAGCTAACTCAAGATCATGCGTGGGATAGTTCACCTCTTGTGGTCTCAGTTGCCGAGACGCATATGCTACCACTTTCCCCTCTTGGATCAACACAGAACCTAACCTTGTGTGCGATGCATCACAGTAGACGACAAACTCTTTCCCTGCCTCAGGCTGAATTAACACCGATGCCTCTGTCAAAATCCTCTTCAACTTCTCAAAACTTTCCTGTTGCTTATCTGACCAGACAAACGATACTCCTTTCCGTAATAACTTGGTTAACGGAGCAGCTATTAATGAGAACCCCTCAACAAACCTTCTATAATACCCAGCCAAACCAAGAAAACTTCGAATCTCTGCCAAAGACTTAGGTAGTTTCCAGTCCAACACAGTTCCAGGGATCAACCCTAATCCCTTAGCCGATACAACATGACCCAAAAAGGTAACTTCTTTCAACCAAAATTCACACTTACTGAATTTGGCGTACAGCTGCTTCTCCCTCAAAATCTGCAGAACCACCCGAAGATGCGAATCATGTTCCTCTTCTGTACTTGAATAAACCAGAATATCGTCTATGAACACCATGACAAACTGGTCCAGATAGGGTTGTAATACCCGGTTCATCATGTCCATAAATGTCGCTGGTGCATTTGTCAACCCGAACGGCATCACAAAGAACTCGTAGTGACCATAACGAGTTCAAAAAGTTGTCTTATGAATATCTGCCTCCTTAACCTTAAGCTGATGATACCCTGGCCTCAAGTCTATCTTTGAGAAGACCGAAGCGCCTCGCAACTGATCGAACAGATCGTCTATCCTAGGCAATGGGTACTTGTTCTTAATTGTCAACTTGTTTAGTTGCCTATAGTCAATGCCTATAGTCAACACACCGGCGCTCCCCAAGGTGACACACTGGGTCGAATAAAACCCCGGTCCAACAATTCCTGAATCTATGCTTTAAGTTCACTAACTCATTAGGTGCCATTCTATATGGGGCAATAGCCACTGGCGCTGTTCCCGGAAGAAGATCAATTTCGAACTCCACCTCGCGATTCGGAGGTAACCCTGGAAGCTCTTCTGGAAAAACATTGAGAACTCTTTCACTGTTGTGACATCCTTCACAGTCAACACTTTGGCCTCCAGAGCAGTGACAAAAGCTAAGAAAGCCTCGCGTCCTTTTCTCACTATTCTTTCCACCTTTAAAGCAGACACTACATTGGACAAGAAGTTCCTCCTTTTGCCTATCACTAAGACTTCATTATCCTCAGGAGTCCTTAACACCATGCGCTTAGCAGCACAATCCAAGTTTGCTCGATACTTCACTAACCAGTCCATTCCTAAGATCAAATCGAACTCGCCGAACGGCAGTTCCATCAAATCAGCCGGGAAAACCATCCCTTGCACTTCTAAAGGCACATTCCTAAAGAGTTTGTTTACCACTACAGATTGTCCTAAAGGGCTAAGTACAATCATCTCCCTAGAAGTAATCTCAGAGTCTATGTTCAGAGTTCCAGACATCGTACAAGCAACATAGGAATGGGTTGACCCAATATTAATCAGTGCAGAAAAAGGCAAATCAAAAATAAGGAACGTACCAGTTATGACGTCCGGTGCATCACCCTCCTCTCGGCGTCTCGCTGCATAGACCAACCCAGGCTGTCTTGCATCTGTATTCCTTGCACCTTTGCCCGATGCTCCACTCCCCCAACCGAAACCATTTCCTCCTCTAGTTGGACCACGACCTCTCTGTGGTTGCTGACCACCTCTTCCTGGCTGAGTATAACCCTGACCTTCTGGTCGCATTTTGTTAGGCTCCTGCGGACAGTCCCTTAGTCGATGGTCTATAGATCCACATCTGAAGCATTCTTTATCACCCAACCAACACTCTCCGGAATGAAATTTCCCACATCGAGTACACAATTGATATCTACCAATAGTAGCAGGCCTCCCAGCTCGACTCAGTCAATCTAACCTAGGCCTCTTCTGAAAATTCCCTAAAGATCCTGACGACCCAAAATTCTTGTTATTCCTTCCCGTGTCCCTATCCTGATTTTGCCTTTCAGACCTCTTTACATCTTCAGCTATCTTAGCCTTCTCAACCAGAACGGCAAACTCCCTTTCCCATTGCGAGCTATCAGTACCCGCAACTCATCTCTCAGTCCATCCTCAAATTGAACACAGCACTCATGATCCGTTGTAACAATACCCTAGGCATAACGGCTCAGACGTAAAAATTCCGCCTCATACTCGGCCACTGACTTACTTCCCTGAACCAAATTAAGGAATGCCTTCCACTGAGCATACACATAACTCGACCCAATGTATTTCCCCTGAAATGGTGATTTAAAGAACTCCCAGGTGAGTGATCGCTACAAATCAGAGTTTTAAATATTTATAAAAGAATGATCAAACTTGGAGACTAACTCTGACAACGATATGAAGGCAAGTGTACCTATTGAACAGTAGTATAGCTTAGGCAAGACCGATTATCGAACCCAAAGGAACTAAAAGTATTAATACTCACTTTCTTTTTATTATTTAGCCTTAAAGTTAGAGTGAAGATTACTTTAAACTAAAGTGACGACAACTAAACTAAGGACACAAAGACAAGAAAGCAAATTGGAGAATAACTTTGAAGGAAAACTTAGTTGGTTTCGACGATACCTTCGGGAAGAATCCACCTAGACTTCACATATTATCTAACCTTAAATTATATGAGTTCTTTTACTTAGCTTGATCCTTGAGACTCCCTAACCTATATTAAACCCTCTCTCGAGGTGAATAACGTCTAACCCTAGGTTAAGTAGTGGAACTCTCGTTCGCTTATAATAAACCCTTAGGATAGTAGTAAATCGATCAATGGAATCCCATATTAGGTTTCACCCTAATCCGACAAAATCTCGTAACCCTATCTCTAGGCGTTGATCAACTCTGCTTAATTATGTTAGATCTCCTCTTAGGCAGGGTCTATGCCTCCTCCACCTAAGCACATTAGATTTGGATTAAGCAACATAATTAAGAACAAACTAAGTAGTTTATCATATATCTTAAGAATCAAATAATAAAATCCATCTAGGTTTCATCCCCTTTAGGTATCTGAGAGGTTTAGTTCATAATGAATAAGCAAAACATCTCAAGAGAAAATATAAAACAAAACATAAGAAAACCCTAAAACCCCTGAAGGAATTGAAGGAGAATTCCGCCGTCTTGAGTATAACTCCGGCTTCTTGGGATGGATCAACTGGCTATCCTCACGTTTTTCCCTAACTTTGACCTTCTCGGCTTGGCTCCTTGGCCTAGCTTTTGCTCCCTTTCAAAGGTGGTACTTGGGGGATATTTATAGGCTCTTGGATTGCGATTCTTTCTCCCCAAGTATCATTTTCTGACTAAAATTGCTCTTTCCAGCGACAGAGGCACGACCATGGCACACGCCCGTGTGGATCGAGACCTGACCGTGTTCGGATTTCTCTTGAGGCACGGCCGTGTGTGACGGAGTTGAGGCTGTGCTTTAGGTGTTCGTCGAGGCACGACCGTGTGTGCTTTGGGCCAGGCCATGTTAATTTCATGCTAAGGCCCATTTACTCCGTTTTAGGCCCGTTTTGTGTTCTTTTCATCCTTGGGTGCTTTCCTGGGTATAAGACATGAAAAGAAAGGATTAAAAGCACCTTTTTATATAAAACAAGGAATAAATCATCCAAAAACATTTTAAATGTGGGATTAAAATATGTTACTTTTACGGTTTATCAAATACCCCCACACTTAAGCTTTTGCTTGTCCTCAAGCAAAATTCTCAACTCACAATTAAAATGAACTTTCCATGATCTATAATTCTTATCAACCATGTCCTATCCTAATTCATAGAGAATTTATACGTGGATAATTTGATTCAAAGCGTCCTAAAGATTCAAACGAGATAAGTCACAATTTTGTACCTCGAAACATAGGTGTCTTCCCTCTTTTAAATAGCTACCTTTTTAATCCAAAATCGACAAGGATTGATATCCTCACTTAGGATTCACTCAAATCACTCTAAAGTGTTTAAGGTTCAGAAAAAGATCGCTCATAAGTCGAACTTGAAAAGTTAATCCCATAGGCTTGCCTGAAAATCAAATCTCCGCCACTGTAATATGAGATGACAAACAGATCAAAAGGTCTTTGTTAGGGTTGTAAAGGGGCTAGGGTAAAAGGTGTGGTCATAGGCTAAAATTAGAGGGTTAGAATCGAGATTGAATTGACAAGTACCTATCTAAAATTTTTCTAAAACTTCATTAACTAAAAAGTAATAATTCTACTAATACGAGCTTTTTCTTTTTGAAAACAAACTTTGATTGTGTAAGCTCTCTTTTCACACTACTAATATTGAATACTTTGAGTTTTTTTTTAAGAACAAACTAACGATACAAGATAAATTTAACTATTAGAATAATAAACTTCGGTAACTGATCAAATCAAGTCTCGATTAAGGGGTAGTCAAAAGAAAGGGTGATAACAAATACAAGGGTTTTGGGTTAATATTAGTAGGTAAATCAATAAAAAGGGTTTGTTAGGATCAACGGGGCTCACTAGGGGTTAATTGTAAAGGTGGGCTATTTGGTGAAATTAGTGGGTTAAAACCTAAGTGCCTTTATCATCTCTGTATATCAAATCATAACTGTGGTCTCGACATGTAAAAACGAGGCAAGTTCTAGAATAACAGTTCATGGTTGACACACTCATAATCAAAAAATGAGCACGAAAAAGAATGTATGCTCTATAAGGTTCAAATACTCACAAAAATTATGCGTGTTTTGACATCATCCTTATGAATTTTAAATTCCAAGGTAGTATTTAAATTTAGGTCGACAACCTAGCAAAAAAATTTAATTCCTAAAAAACAAACTTATCATGCTTGATTCTCTAGTATTCTTTAAATTAAACATCAATGTATAATTAACTATGCCTTATTTTAAAACATGTCAATAATCATCACAAATCATCAGAAATTTCATCCTAATTAGTAATATGACAACTTTGCATAAAAACAAGACTAAATCAGGGATTTGAGAATAATGAAAACAGTTTGGCACTTTTATTCCACTTTTACCTTCAGGGATTTGAGAATAATGCAAAAAGTTAGGTCCTTTTACCCCCCACTCTTAAGATGTACATTGTCCTCAATGTAAAAAGATAGATAATGACAATTATATTTAAAATCAAAAGGGAGGGGATAGAATACTCCCTGGGTTTTCTGACGAGATCCTTGAGGATGTGGACAGTGTGTGGCATCAGGTGACTTTTTGCATTTCGCCTAATTGTGCTTTTGTGTAGGTGGAATATGCAAAGTCACTTGTTAATGATCTTTTCGATGAAAGAGATATGTTGTTAGGGATGCTTAAATGATTGAATAGCCAATGATAAGAATTTGTAATAATAATAAAAGTTCAAATTTAAACAACATAAAATAAAGTCTTAAAATTGAAGGGAATTAAACAAATTAAATGGACTCAGAGGTTCTCATCCATGGTTGGGTCTAGTGGTGGTGCTGATGATGAAATGTTGAGGTGTTGGCATATTTGTTGGAGCGTCGCCTCCAATCCGTCAAAGCGCCGAGCGAAATGTGTCTCGAACTGATCAAGTCGAGCAGAAATGTCTGCTAATGATGCTGTTGATCGGTATGGATGCTGGCTTGGATCCGTTGCCTCCTATGATGGTGGTGGGACATCATCAGGAATGTCCTCGTCCTCTTCCTCGTTGATTGGTGTCTTTAGTTTGTACTGCGGAGGATCGGTCCCTCGTCGTTGTGTTATCATCCTCATATGTAGCATGGTTTGGATGCCTTGAGGAACCATGTTGCCCATCAGTGTGAGGGAGGAGCCTTGTAATGTATGGCCCCATTGACAAAATCCCCTTCCTATGTTGCTCTGTCTGATGTTGAATCGCACACGCCATGAAATATACCAAGTCGAAAACATGTCCTTTAGACATGCATGATAGGAAGTAGACGTCGTGCTTGTTTACGACGCTGGTGCTCTCTCTGCGTCCTGTGATGGTGTGTGCGAGAATGGCGTGTAAATACCTTAGGGCTGGGGGAAGTGTCGTCGCCTTAGAGCGGCTAGGGTCGTATTGCCATGTAGTGGGGCGTAGACTTTGCCAACATTCTAGCGGAGTGCGGTGGAGCTTTCTGTTTAATTCAGCAAGAGGGTTTTCTTGTATGAATTCCGGTGTGTAAAGTCCGAGAGCCGTGCTGAATTGGGGTACACTTAATCGGTGCACCAAGCCTCCTAGACGGAATTGGATAGCACCTGGGCCATCGAACTGAGTCGTCACTGCTTGTAGGATGAAGGTGGTGTAGAACTCTAACGTAAGTTCCATATATGCGGGTTCGTCAATTTGGAAGAAGTTCTCCCATGGTTCAGTTGAGAGGAGTGCTTTAATGTCAGTTTCGAGTCCAACTTTTCGCACTGCATTCCAGTCGATGCGTCGACTGGTGTCTATGGGTCTTCTGGATTGCTTTATACTTTTCATCTTGTGTAGCTTGGGGGAACCGGAGAAATGGGTGTCGGGTTTCGGTGGAGGCACTTGCGGACGATGATCCGGGTCCCTTTCTTTTGTTGCGTGGGACGGATCGTTTGACTCGTGACGACGACATGGTACCTGAAAAAAATCATTAGGAAATAACAGGAGCAATGACCAATGTATTCTCATATCAATTGCATTCGATATCAAGAAAATTGGTAGATTTTATGTCTACGGATGGAATCTATCAGCAACCAAAAGCAATTTAGTCATGAATGTTATGAGCATATTCACTAACTAAAAATCAAGGCTAATTCTAAACAAAATGAAAAATAAAGTTGAAATCAAAGATTATGGGGATAAAAATAAATCATGCTTTTCAAAACTAAGTTCTAACAAAGTATGAAAATAAATACAAATGCCATCAAAGATTTTGTTAAGAAAATGAAACCAGGGGTGGAGGAGATGATCGGCATGGGCGGAGCCGGACGGGGCTTGCGGGTCTGTAGCACGGACACGGCTGTGGCGTGGACGTGGGGCTTGGGAGCACGGCTGTGGTGCGGCCGTGCGAAGAGTTTTGGTTTGTGTTTGGAAGAAAAAGATGAGGAGAGGTGGTTTTAATGGAGGGGGTGAGTGTTTGGCCGGTTTTGGGAGGAGGGGGTTTAAATCTGATTTAGGGTTTGTTTTTGGGGAAGATGACGGTTAGATTCTTTTTATAGGGGAGGGGGCACTGTTTGTTGCCACGGTCGTGTCAATTTGAAATCGCCTGTGTTTTTCGCGTTTTTCAGGTTTGGGCGCGTTCAGGTTCGGTGGCACGCCCATGTGTCTAATTAGCACGCCCGTGCTTGATAAAGCAAAACTGTGGGCACGGTGAGGTTACACGGGCGTGTCTTACCCGTGTTCGACAAGTTAGTAGCTTCGCATGGTTTGAAGGCACGGGCGTGTCTTACCCGTGTTTGACAAGTCAGTAGCCTTGCACGGTTGCAAGGCACGGGCGTGTTCTGGTATCGCAGCCCGTGTTGTTTGTAGAAATTTTTCTCTGTTTGAGCAGGGCTACTGACACGCCCGTGGATCACCCCCTGTTTTGTACACGACTATTGACACACCCGTGTTCAAGGCCGTGTTTAAAAATCCTGCATTTTCCTATTAGACTATTTTAGTGCAGTGTTAGAAAAATAAAAACTATGTTAGTATGTTAGTGCTCGGGTTGCCTCCCGAGAAGCGCTCGTTTATAGTCTTAAGCTAGACTCTCCCTGTTTTTGGTTCTAAATGATGGTTCATGGAGCATAAGCTCTTCTCTCATACCTCCAAAATCTGTACCATTATAAATTTAAAGTCGGTGACCATTTACCTTGAATGTGCCTTTAGTGGGATGGGTTACCTCGATGGTGCCATATGGAAATATTGTTTTGATCATGAATGGTCCTGACCATCTTGATTTCAACTTTCCCGGTAATAGTTTAAGCCTTGATTTCTTGGGACGAGCATCGTGGCGTCGCTTTGTTGCTTCTTTGTACAATTTTGAGTTCTCATAGGCTTCCGTTCTCCACTCGTCCAGCTCGTTCATGTAACATCCCGAATTTGGGCCTAGTAGGATTGAGCCCAATGGGCCTTGAGCGTAGTAGCGTTTAAAATTTTTGGAGAACAAGAGATCGGCTTTAGTGCAAGTTGGACCTATTGAATAAGTGATTTTGGAATGTTAGAGGGCTTCTATGAAGTCCCGGGATCAAACTTTGGCTTTAAGGAAATTTTGGTTTTCTTTTTAAATGGACTCTAGAATTTGGATATAGATTTAAAATTAGTTGTGCATGGTTTAAGATACAAATGGGCTTGTGGCCCAGTGGCAAAGTGGCACCACTTAAAGAGCAGGGAAGTAGCGTCAACTGAGGAGGCCCAAATTCAAGTTGCATGAAGCCCAATTATTAATTAAAATTTTTGCATTAGGGTTTTATTCTCCCATTCTCTTCTTTATTTTCGGCATTTAGGGTTTTCATCTTCTCTCTTTTCACATTTGTTTGCCATAGCCGAATCTGCCCTAGCCTTGCCGAAATTCTTCTTTTCCTATACCGTTCCTATCACTTCTTTACGTTTGATATTACTCTTTTCTCTCAATCATCTCCTTCTCAAAACCCGAACTTTATAGATCTCTTGAGATCTTCTTTTCTTTTTGATCTTCTCAAAAGCCGATACTTCATAGATCTCTTGAGATCATCGTTTCTTTTTGATCTTCTCAAAAGCCGAAACTTTATAGATCTCTTGAGATCATCTTTTCTTTTTGATCTTCTCAAAAGCCGAAACTTTATAGATCTCTTGAGATCACCCTTTCTTTTTGATATTCTCAAAAGCCGAAATCTTCTAGGAGTTGCCAAATTCTCTGTAAAGGTAGGTGCCGATTTCTTCTGACCTATTCTTTTTCTCTTTCTGTTTTTAGAAGACAAAGCCGAAAGGCTAATGGATTGTTGGTTTCTTGTGTTTACGTGTTGGGCGACATTCAGGAATTGAAGCAGATCGCTTAGATCTAAAAGCCGGAACAGCTAGTCTCTAAACCTCATATCTCTCTTTTCGGGATTTCAAGGTAGGGGGTTCTCTTTAGATTCTCGTTAGATTCGCTATCGTAATTGTGATCTTAACCATATGTTATGATGGTAGCAACTGATAAGGTCTTTTGATGGAATCACATGTCGATCAGGCGAAGGAAGGGATTGGATCTGTAAACCCAATCCCTAAGTTTAAGAAATGAGCAGTGTCAGCAGTTCGGGATTGGCCACCGGGTTGTGGACCGGTGTCAGAACAAAATCTTAGACAGTTAGCAGTCGTATCAGCTTCTGATAGTGTCGACATAGAAGGTCTTGTCTTGACTGTAATCAGGTGTGTAGATCTCTAACACACTAATTAATCTGTACTAAATATATGTTATGGGCTAAAAGCCGGAAAACGACTGTATAGTAATCTGTACTAAATATATGTTATGGGCTAAAAGCCGGAAAAAGGCTGTATAGACAGTCGGATTACCCAAAAAGGTAAGGCAAGGGATGCAGGTACGTAATCATAGAAACTTCTCTATGTGTATCGATGTATGTGATAGACTGTGTACTTTTAGGTAGTATATTGTTTTGATTCTGCATGTATGTATGCATGGGATGGGGTTGATATGATAAAGGGAAAGTGATAAGGTCACATAGTGATCGGTGGCTCTGCCACAAATGATTTATAGGGTCACTTGGTGATCAGTTGTTAAACCACGAATTATAAAGTTAGGTGCTAAGCCACATAAAATTTATTCCTGACTGTTAGGAATAGGCAGCATGGCTATCAATATGGTGTGTAGCGGTTGGTGGGTTGATTGTAGAAATCCCCAAGGTGTGTTGGCTGGTACAGGCTGGTGTGTAGAGGATGGATTTTTAGGTTGGGTTGGGCCATGTTGCATGTAAATATCTTTTTGCCATTGTGTATGGGCTAAGGCCCATAATGTGTTTGTGGGCCCAAGCCTTTAATGTGTTTTCGGGATTTGCACACTGAGTCTTGGTGACTCACCCTTTTATTTTCCCTGACTTTTTAGACGAGCAGTAGATCGTGGACATGGGAGCCGAGGTGGACTCGAGGGGCCATCAAGTCTTTTTATTTTCATAAACTATTTCCGATTTTTCTTTAAGTTTAAATTTTGGGACTATTTATGTAATAAGGCCTCCATAGCTTAGGTTATCAATTTATAATTGTTGATGTCTTCATTTATTTTTTTAAAATTTATATCCACTAAAAGAGAAAAGGTTTTCTTCCAATATCACTTATTTAACGAATACTTGAATAAAGAAACTGAATTTCCAAAGATCATCCAAGTGAAGTTTTTAACGTAAACCCCGTAGCGTACCAGATCCGATCGTAGCGTTTGGGCCGGGTTTGTGGTGTTACATTCTGCATCATTCTTCTCTTACCTGCAATTTTGAGATCAGTATTTAAAAATTTTGTTGCCCAAAAAGCTTTGTGTTCTAATTCGAACGGTAAATGACAGCTTTTCTCGTATACAAGTTTGTATGGGGATGTCCCTAAAGGTGTTTTGAATGCTGTTCTATAGGCCCATAACGCGTCATCTACTTTTAATGCCCAGTCTTTTCTATTTTATTCAACGGTTTTTTCTAGAATGCGCTTAAGTTCTCAGTTTACCACCTCTACTTGCCCACTGGTTTGAGGATGGTATAGGGTTGCTGTTCTATGATACACTCCATATTTCTTTAGAACTTCTTCAAATTGGGTATTGCAGAGGTGCGTACCCCTATCGGTAATGATGGCTCTCGGTGTGCCAAATCGAGAAAAGAGTTTCTTGAGAAACTTGACTACTACCCTAGCATCATTGGTAGGTAAAGCTTCCGCTTCTACCCATTTTGACATGTAATCAACTGCCACTAGGATGTACTTGTTCCCAAACGAATTAGGAAATGGTCCCATAAAGTCAATACCCCATATGTCAAATATTTCACATGATAACATATATGTTTGAGGCATTTCATCTCATTTAGAAATGTTACCTATTCATTGGTATCGATCACACGAGGTAACATACCTGTTGGCATCTTTAAATAGAGTGGGCCAAAAAAAACCTGATTCCAGTATCTTGTGTGCTGTCTTTATGCCACTGTAGTGTCTTCCTGATGGTCCTGAATGGCAATGCTCCAAGATCTTATTTGCTTCTGTCTTTGTAACACATCTTCAAATTACCTGATCTGCACAAATACGGAAAAGAAAGGGATCTTCCCAAAAATAATTTTTCACATCAGCAAAGAATCGCTTCTTTTGGTGGTGTGTTAATTTTCTTGGTAAGATGTTAGCTGGTAAATAATTTGCAATATTAGCAAACCATGGTACCTCAAAATGTGTTATAGAAAAGATTTGTTCTTCGGGAAACAAATCATTTATTCCGCCTTCATCGAGCTCTTTGGTGTGTGGATTTTCAAGTCTAGAAAGGTGATCCGCTGCAAGATTCTCAGCTCCTTTCTTATCTTGTATCTCCTGGTCGAATTCCTGTAAAAGTAAAATCCATCGTATGAGCCTGGGTTTAGCATCAGGTTTGTTTAAAAGATAACGAAGAGCTGAATGGTCGGTGTAAACGACAACTTTGGACAATATTAGATATTGTCTAAATTTATCAAAAGCAAAAACTACAGCTAGTAATTCTTTCTCCGTGGTGGTGTAGTTTTCTTGTGCGGGTGTTAGTGTTCTGCTAGCATAGTAAATTGGCTGAAAATGCTTGTCTCTTCGTTGTCCCAAAACTGCACCTACAGCAGAATCACTTGTATCACACATTAGTTAAAAGGGTAAGTTCCAATCAGGTGAGATTATAATCAGCGCATTTATTAATTTATCCTTAAGGATATTAAATGCATCTAAAATTCATGATTGAAATCAAAAGGAACATCTTTTTCTAGTAATTTTGTCAAAGGCTTAGCTATTTTAGAAAAACCTTTAATAAATCTTCTATAGAACCCTGCATGTCCTAAAATGCTTCTAACAGCCTTAACAAAACTAGGGGGAGGTAGTTTTTCTATGGCTTCAAGTTTTGTTTTATCTACCTCGATCCCTTTACTAGAAATCTTATCCCCTAACACAATCCCTTCTCTTACCATAAAGTGACATTTTTCCCAGTTTAAAACAAGGTTTGTTTCCTCACATCTCATTAGAACTCGTTTTAAATTTTTAAGGCAAAGATAGAAAGAATTACCGAATACCGAAAAATCATCCATAAATACCTCCATGATGTCTTCCATGAGTTCATCAAAGATTGCCAACATGCAACGCTGAAAAGTAGCAGGTGCATTACATAATCCAAAAGGCATTCTACGATAAGAAAACGTACCGTATGGGCATGTGAATGTCGTCTTTTCTTGATCTTCAGGAGATATGGGGATTTGGAAGTAACCGAAGAGTCCATCCAAAAAACAGTAGTACATATGCCCGAATAATCTTTCTAACATTTGATCTATGAAAGGTAACGGGAAGTGATCTTTTCTGGTGGCATCATTCAACTTTCTATAGTCTACACAGACTCTCCAACCCGTGACTGTTCTTGTGGGAATCAACTCATTCTTTTCATTGGGCACTACCGTTGATCGCTGCAAATCAGAGCTTTAAACATTTATAAAAGAATGATCAAACTTCGAGACTAACTCTGACAACGATATTAAGGCAAGTGTACCTATCGAACAGTAGTATAGCTTAGGCAAGACCGGTTATCGAACCCAAAGGAACTAAAAGTATTAATACTCACTTTCTTTTTATTCTTTAGCCTTAAAGTTAGAGTGAAGATTACTTTTTAACTAAATTGACGACAGCTAAACTAAGAACACAAAGACAAAAAGACGAATTGGAAAATAACCGTGAGGAAAAACTTAGTTGATTTAGATGATACCCTTGGGAAGAATCCACCTAGACTTCTCTTATTATCTAACCTTTTAATTATATGATTTCTTTTACTTAGCTTGATCCGTGAGACTCCCTAACCTATATTAAACCCTCTCTCGAGGCGAATAACATCTAACCCTAGGTTAATTAGTGGAACTCTCGTTCGCTTATAATAACCCCCTAGGACAGCAGTAAATCAATCAATGGACTCCCATATTAGGTTTCACCCTAATCCAGCAAAATCTCGTAACCCTATCTCTAGGCATTCGATCAATTCCGCTTAATTATGTTAGATCTTCTCTTAGGCAGGGTCTATTCCTCCTCCACCTAAGCACATTAGATTTGGATTAAGCAACATAATTAAGAACAAACTAAGTAATTTATCATATAACTTAAAAATCAAATAATAAAATTCATCTAGGTTTCATCCCCTTCAGATATCTGAGGGGTTTAGTTCATAATGAATAAAGAAAACATCGTAAGAGAAAAGATAAAACAAAACATAGGAAAACCCTAAAGCCCCCTGAAGGAATTGAAGGGGAATTCCGCCGTATTGAGTATAACTCCAGCTTCTTGGGATGGATCAACTGGCTATCCTCGCGTTATTCCCTAACTCTGACCTTCTCGGCTTGGCTCCTTGGCCTCACTTTCGCTCTCGGCTTCTGCCGAACTCCCTTCTCAAGTTGCCCCCTTGGGTGTTTATATAGACTTTATGATGCCTTGCTTAACCCCTAAGTATCCTAATTTAAGTAGAATTCCTACTAGGGTGTTTGAATAGGCTTTGGAATGTGTTTCTTTGCCTCCAAGTATCCTTTCCTGAATGAAATTGCTCTTTCCAGCGATAGGGACACGGCAATGGCATACGCCCGTGTGAATTGTGGCCAGGCCGTGTTTGGACTTTTTAATGAGGCACGGCCGTGTGTGACGGGGTTGAGGTTGTGCTCTAGGTGTTCGTCGAGGCACGGTCGTGTGTGCTTTGGGCCAGGCCGTGTCGATTTTGTGTTAAGGCCCATTTACTCCATTTTAGGCCCGTTTTGTGTTCTTTTCATCCCTGGGTGTTTTCCTGAGTATAAAATATGAAAAGAAAGGATTAAGAGCACCTTTTTACATAAATCAAAGGATAAATCATCCAAAAGTATGCTAAATGTGGGTTTAAAATATGTTACTTTTACGGTTTATCAAATACCTCCACACTTAAGCTTTTGCTTGTCCTCAAGCAAAATTCGCAACTCATAATTAAAACGAACTTCCTTGATTCATAAAATTCATCAATCATGCTTTATCATAATTCAAAGATAATTCATACATGGATAATTCAACTCAAAGAGTCCTAAAGATTCAAACAATCAAAGTCATACATTTATAGTATGAAAACATAGGCGCTTTCCCTTTACATGAATAGTTACCTCTGATTCAAAATTGACAAGAGTTGACATCCTTACTCAAATCACTCAAAGTGTTTAAGGTTCAAAATTAAGCACTCAATAAGTCGAACATGAAAAGTTAATCCCATAGGCTTGCATGAAAATCAAATCTCCACCACTGTAAAATGAGATGATACACAAATCAAAAAGGTATTTAGTAGGGTTGTAACGGGGCTTAGGTTAAGGGTATGGATAAAGGCTGAATTAGAAGGTTAGAATTGAGGCTGACTTGAAAAATTACCTAACTAGAAAAATGAACTAATCCTAAATAATTACATCAATTGAAAACTAATAATATGAGCTTCTCTTTTTTTTTTCAATATTTGAGATGTAAGCTCGCTAATAATGAGTGTTCTTCGCTTCTTCTTTTTTTTTTTTGAACAAATCAATAATAATAACGAACTTTAACAACTGAAATAGAGAACATAGTTAGGTAACTGCTCAAAATCAAATCTCGACAAAAAAGGTAGTTAAAAAGAACGGTGATAACAAATACAAAGGGTTTTGGGTTAATATTAGTAGGTAAGTCAATAGAAAGGGTTTATTAGGATCAACGAGGTTCAATAGGGGTTAATTATGAAGGTAGGCTTTTTGATAGAGTAAGTGGGTTAAAACCTAGGTGCCTTTATCATCTATGTATATCAAATCAAAGGTGTGCTCTCGACATGTATAATCGATGCAAGTTCTGGAACAACAAATCAATGTTGACACACTCATAATCAATAAGTGAGCATGAAAGGATGTATGCTCTAAATGGCTCAAAATCTCACAAATATTATGGGTATTTTGATGTCAACCTCGTAAATTTCAAACTTCAAAGTAGTATTCAGATTTAGGTAGACAACCTAAAAAAAATTTAATTCTGAAAAATAGACTTATCATGCTTGATTCTCTAGTATCCTTCAAATTTAATCATCAATGCACAATTATCAATGACTTACTCCAAAACATATCAACAAAGATCATAAATTATAGGAATTTCATTCTAATCATAATATGAGAGACTTTACTTTTGAACAAGGCATAATTCAGGGATTTTCAAATAATACTATAGTTAACCCCCCACACTTAAGATGTACATTGCCCTCAATGTACAAAGATGGATAATAGAAAAATAATCGTAAAAATCATAAGATGGGGAGAGAAGTGAAACTTCCTGAATTTTGGATGAAGTCAATGAAAAGAAATCGGATAGGATTGTAGGTGAACTTGGGGGAGCGCCTCGAACCGTTTGGAATTGAATCCTCGAGGTAGCTGGTCTGATTTTATCCTAATCTAAATCTAAATTTCATAAAGAATAAGAAGAAAATAATATAGAAAAAAATAAAGAAAAAATGATGAAAATAAAAAAGAAATAATGGAAAATGAAAGACAACTAGAAAAGAAAAATGAAGAAGGAGGTTTAAATAGAGATGTAGCCCGTGTTTTATTTTAGGCGCGTTCAGGTGGGTTCACCACGGCCGTGTTGTAGATGACACACCCATGTTTTTCTTCACACGGTCGGTTGGAACGGGCGTGTTTAGCCCGTGCTCGACAAGTCAGTAGCTTCGTACGGTTGTAAGGCACGACTGTTTCTCGCCCGTGCTCAACAAGTCAGTAACCTCGCACGGGTAGTCGGCACGGGCGTGGTGTTTTATCGCAGGCCATGTTGGGAAAACAAATTCTTCTTTGTCATGCACGGCTATTGGCCCGCCCGTGGTTTGTCTCTTAGATTCCACACACGGCCACGGACACGCCCGTGTGTAAGGCCGTGTGGTCTAAAACCTGCTCTCTTGTTTAGTTCGGTGCTAAAGAATAAGAAGAAAAGAAAAGAAGAAAGAAGAAAAAATAAAAATAAAAATAAAAATAAAAATGTAAAAATAAAAAGGGTTAGTGCTCTGGTTGCCTCCCGAGAAGCGCTCGTTTATAGTCTTAAGCTAGACTTTACCTCTCATTCGTATGGTCATGGTGGATTGAGGAGGTGAAAATCCTTTCTCATGCGATCACTTCGGTTGTGGATATATAGTTTAAGTCGAGTAATGTTTACCTAAAAAGGTCGAATTTAGTATTGCTTACCTCGACTGTGCCATATAGGAAGACATTAAGTACCTCAAAAGTGATTTCTTCGTTTGTCTTGAGGTCTGAATTGGTGATTCGAGGGTCTTCCTTATTCAACAATACCTGATCCTCTATTTTGATGTGATTTGTTGTTCCTATCAGCTTGTCTAGGGTCTCCTTCAGTTTCACTTTGTGCGGCTCCTGTTCCTCTCTGATTTGTGTTTCCTGCTCTTTTAGTTTGTCAACCTAAGGCTTTGTTCCTTATGTGTTTCTTCTTTGTCGGCACTAGGTCTAAGATCTAGCTCAGCTAAGTGATTTTGTGATGCTTCCTGTAAAGAAGGTTAAACCAAATGATTATCAATAGAATTAACGTTCGTACCTTTATTACTCGATGTCCTAGCTGAGTCAAGAGCTTGAAGAGTGATTGTTTTGTCGTCTACACGAAGTGTGAGTTCACCGAATTCTTCCTCTGTGTGGTCTTTCTTTATTGCATTGGGATATGGCACACGAGCTTGGTACTCTATATTTACTGGGTTTGGTAAATCATGGCTTACCTCAACCTTACCTTCACTTACCATAGGTTCTTGCCTTGGGTCAGATTCCACTAACAATTCACTGTTATAAGCTTGTATGACTTAGGGCCCATGATTCAGCTCAGGTTTGTAGCCTTGTGGTGTTTCCTGTGGTGAAAGTTGAACAATTTGATTATCAACTAAATTTACTTTCTCACCTTCACCACTTGATGTCCTGGTCGAGTCAAAAGCTTGTAGACTGATTGATTCGTCACCTACACGAAGAATGAGTTCTCCTGTACCAACATCAATTTTAGTCCTGGCAGTTGCTAGAAAGGGTTTTCCTAAAATTAAAGGAATCGAATTGTCCTCATCTAAGACAACAAAATCTACTGGGAATATGAATTTATCAATTTTGATTAGAACATTTTCTATTATACCCCTAGGAATTCTGATAGTTTTATCAGTTAACTGAATGCTCATCCTAGTTTGTCTGGGTTTCCCTAGACCTAGTTGTTTAAACATTTTATAAGGCATAACATTGATGCTTTTCCCTAAATCAGCTAAAGCATTATCAATAGATAAACTACCAATTAAACATGGAATTGTAAAACTCCCTGTGTCTTTTTGCTTCTGCGGTAGTCTATTCTATAACATTGCTGACCATGATGCGTTTAATTCCACGTGGTGCTCCTCATCTAATTTACGTTTGTTTGTCAAGAGCTATCTTAAAAATTTCCTCGAATCGAATTGTTCTTTTGAATCATCTCTTTTCATTGCTTCGGGATAAGGTATGCGAGGTTGGTACTCTTTGATTACCGGTTTTGGCTTTTCCTGTGTTGCCTCAACTTTACCTTCTTCTACCTTGTTTTCTGGTATTGCATTGGGTTCATCTAACCCTTGACTGTCCTGAGCGGTGATGGCTTGATTTTGCTCCTTAGGGTTAGTTTCAGTATCGCTTGGTGGAGGCCCTTGCGATCGTTCAAACATTAATTTTGCAAGTTGTTTGACTGTCTTAGTGGCTTCCCTTACTTGGATCTGGATCTCTTCAATCGATGTTCGTTGGTTTGTTTCAGTGTCTTTGAAACAGTTTTCTGTGGCTGCCATGAATTTTGTCGGCATTTCTTCAGTGTCCGACTCCTTTACCTGTTGGTGAGGTGGTTGTTGAAGATCTGGAAGAAGTTCCGGTCTTTGGCTACTTTGATCATCCCATGAGAAATTGGGATGGTACCTACAACCTCTATTATAAGTGTCACTATAAAAATTATTTTGAGGTCTAGAATAATTACACGTATAGTGAGCTTGCTCGTTTTCCATGCCATATCCGTAGGGTGGGTACTCAGGATTCGCCACACCTCTTGGATTCGAGTCATATTGCATTATTGGGTGTACCTGCGAGAGACTATGCAAACCATCAATCTTTTTATTCATCATCTCTAGCTGGGTAGATAACCTGGTGACCACGTCGAGGTTGAAAACACTGGCGGCTTTTGTTGGCGTTGTTCTCATAACTTGCCACTGATAGTTATTTAGTGCCATCTCCTCTAAACTAAAATTGCCTGTCAAAGCAAAGAAAAATTAGCAAAGTAAAAAGAAAACAAATAATAAAAATTTTGCAATAATAAAAAAAATGGCTAAAGTAATAAAAATTAAGCTTTCTTAATATTTTAGTTCCCCGGCAACGACACCAAAAACTTGATTGCTGCAAATCAGAGCTTTAAATATTTATAAAAGAATGATCAAACCTGGAGACTAACTCTGACAACGGTATTAAGGTAAGTGTACCTATCGAACAGTAGTATAGCTTAGGCAAGACCGATTATCGAACCCAAAGGAGCTAAAAGTATTAATACTCACTTTCTTTTTATTATTTAGCCTTAAAGTTAGAGTGAAGATTACTTTTTAACTAAATTGACGACAGCTAAACTAAGAACACAAAGACAAAAAGACGAATTGGAAAATAACCTTGAGGAAAAACTCAATTGATTTAGACGATACCCTCGGGAAGAATCCACCTAGACTTCTCTTATTATCTAACCTTTAATTATATGATTTCTTTTACTTAGCTTAATCCGTGAGACTCCCTAACCTATATTAAACCCTCTCTCGAGGCGAATAACGTCTAACCCTAGGTTAATTAGTGGAACTCTCGTTCGCTTATAATAACCCACTAGGACAGCAGTAAATCAATCAATGGACTCCCATATTAGGTTTCACCCTAATCTGGAAAAATCTCGTAACCCTATCTCTAGGTGTTCGATCAACTCCGCTTAATTATGTTAGATCTTCTTTTAGGCAGGGTCCATTCCTCCTCCACTTAAGCACATTAGATTTGAATTAAGCAACATAATTAAGAACAAACTATGTAATTTATCATATAACTTAAAAAATAATAATAATAAAATTCATCTAGGTTTCATCCCCTTCAGATATCTGAGGGGTTTAGTTCATAATGAATAAAGAAAACATCGCAAGAGAAAAGATAAAACAACACATAAGAAAACCCTAAAACCCTCTGAAGGAATCGAAGGAGAATTCCACCGTCTTGAGTATAACTTCGGCTTCTTGGGATGGATCAATTGGCTATCCTCGCGTTATTCCCTAACTCTGACCTTCTCGGCTTGGCTCCTTGGCCTCGCTTTCGTTCTCGGCTTCTGCCGAACTCCCTTATCAACTTGCCCCCTTGGGTGTTTAAATAGACTTTGTGATGCCTTGCTTGGCCCCTAAGTATCCTAATTTAAGTAGAATTCCTACTAGGGTGTTTGAATAGGCTTTGGAATGTGTTTCTTTGCCTCCAAGTATCCTTTCCCGAATGAAATTGCTCTTTCCAGCGACAGGGACACGTCCATGGCACACGCCCGTGTGAATCGTGGCCAGGCCGTGTTTAGACTATTTAATGAGGCACGACCGTGTGTGATGGGGTTGAGACCGTGCTCTAGGTGTTCGTTGAGGCACGACCGTGTGTGCTTTGGGCCAGGCCGTGACGATTTTGGGTTAAGGCCCATTTACTCCGTTTTAGGCCCGTTTTGTGTTCTTTTCATCCTTGGGTGTTTTCCTGAGTATAAAATATGAAAAGAAAGGATTAAGAGCACCTTTTTACATAAATCAAAGGATAAATCATCCAAAAGTATGCTAAATGTGGGATTAAAATATGTTACTTTTACGATTTATCAACCGTCATTCCTCCTTTCTTTGGAACTACCTACACAGGACTTACCCAAGTGCTGTCAGAGATAGGATAAATTATTCCTGCATCTAGGAGTTTAGTGACCTCAGCTTTGACCCCTTCTTTCATGTTGGGGTTTAACCGTCTCTGGGGTTGCACACACGGCTTGTATTCTTCTTCCATTAAAATTTTGTGGGTGAAGAATGAGGGGCTTATTCCCTTGATGTCAGAAATTTTCCAAGCTATGACTTTTTTGTGCTCTTTTAGTACCTTTATCAGTTCCTCTTTTTCCTTAGGTTCTAGTTCTACAGAGATGATTACTGGTAATGTAAAGTTGTCTCCGAGGAATGCGTATTCTAAGTGTTTTGGTAACTGTTTCAATTCCAATTTGGGTGGCTCTTCGATGGAAGGTTTCTGTTTTATTTCGTCATGATTGTCAATTCTTTCTTCTTTCATTTGTTTGGACGATGATGTATTCCGATTCAGCTCATCATCCTCATTTTCTTCCCCCTCTTCTTGAGTTAGGCACAGTTCCAGCGTGTCGTCATGTATGATTTCCTATAATGAATTTTGAATGATATGATCAGTAGTATCAACAAAATAACAGGAATCATCCTGCTCTTTAGAATATCGCATGGCATCATAAATTTGAAAAATGATTTCTTCATCTCCTATCCTCAGTGCGGGCTTACCATCTCCTACATCAATAACATCTCTAGTAGTGGCTAAAAAAGGACGCCCTAAGATTAAGGGAACATTAATGTATTCATCCATGTTTAATATAACAAAATCAACAGGGAAAATAAATTTATCAATTTTTACCAAAACATCTTCGATGATCCCTCTAGGATATTTAATAGAACTGTCTGCTAACTGAATACTCATCCTAGTGGGTTCTAGTTCCCCAAGATCTAGTTGTTTACACATTTTATAAGGCATTAAATTTATACTAACGCCTAGATCAGCTAATACTTTCTTAATGTTCAATCTACCAATTAAACAAGGGATAGTAAAACCTTCTGGGTCTTTTAACTTGGTTGGTAGCTTATTTTGGAGGATGGCTGAGCATTCTTCATTAAGTTCCACCGTTGACACCTCTTCAAGTTTTCGTTTATTCGTCAGGAGTTCCTGTAAGAATTTTACGTACTTTGGCATCTGTGAAATAGCTTCAACAAAAGGTAAGTTGATATGTATTTGTTTAAAAAGTTCAAGAAACTTATAGTATTATGCATCAATTCACTCTTTCTTTAACTTTGCTGGATATGGGATTGGTGGTTTGTTCTCATTGCGTAATGCAGTCACATCCTCAATTCTCTTATCACTTGCTTCATTTTCATTTGGGGTTTGTTTCTTCAGTTCACCTATTTTCTTTCCACTTCTTAGTGTGACTGCTTTTACCTGTTCTGTCCCTTTAGGAAAATTTTCTGCACGTGTTTCACAGATCATCTTGGTAAGCGTTCCAACCGTCTTAGTGAGTTCTCCAAATGACTCAGTAATTTTTTCAAATGATGCTTATTGATCTTTAAGGATTCTCTCAATATCGTGCAGACGGTTTTCTGTGTTTGCCGATTCCTTCTCATGTATTGGTTTCTTCTCTTATGGATAGGGCTGATTTCGAAAGTTTTGACGAGGTTGTTGTCTTTGATTTCCTTGGTTTCCTTGTCCTCCCCACTAAAAATTTGGGTGGTTCCGCCAACCTGGATTGTAAGTATTACTATAAGGATTATTATTAGATCGGAAATTAATACCTATATAGTTCATTTGTTCATCTTCTGCTCCCAGTTGGTAGGGTGGGTACTCAGGATTCGCCACAGTTCCACTTGCGTCGCACTGCATGACTGGATGTACCTGTGAAGAACATAAATTATCAAGCTTTTTATTCATCATCTCTAGCTGTGTTGATAGCATGGTCATGGCATCGATGTTCAAAACTCCTGCCGATTTTGTCGGTTTGGTCCTTGAAGCTTGCCACTGATAATTGTTTAATGACATTTCCTCAATAAACTCGTAGGCTGCTTCTGGAGTTTTGTTCTTCAGTGTTCCACCAGCGGCTGAATCTATCAGTTATCTTGTAGAGGGGTTTACACCGTTATAAAAGGTTTAGACTTGTAGCCACAAGGGTAGGCCATGATGTGGGCACCTTCTCAAGAGATCTTTGAATCTCTCCCATGCATCGTATAGCGTCTCTAAATCCATCTGCACAAAGGAAGAGATATCATTACGTAATTTAGCTGTTTTGGCCGGTGGAAAATATTTCATCAAAAACTTTTCGGTCATCTGATCCCATGTAGTGATTGACCCACGTTGTAACGAGTTTAACCACTGTTTAGCTTTATTTCTCAATGAAAAAGGGAATAACCGAAGACGTATGGCATCATCAGAAACACCATTTATTTTGAAGGTATCATAGAACTCTAAAAAGTTAGCTATGTGCGTGTTTGGATCTTCGTCCTGCAAACCATCAAATTGAACAAACTGTTGAATCATTTGTATTGTGTTAGGCTTTAATTCAAAATTGTTAGCAGATATAGCAGGCCTAACAATACTAGATTCTGCTCCTGTTAAATGTGGTTTCGCATAATCGAACATTATGCGTGGAGCATTGTTTTCCCCACATCACGTGGTGGTGGGTTGTTTTCGTCCATCCCTTTAGTAGGATTGGATCTGTTTTCTTCCTCTCTCTCTCTGTATAATCTAGGGCTCGCCTAGTTTCCCTACAATTCCTACGAGTGGTAGCTTCGATTTCGTTCTCGAATATCAAAGGTCCTCTCGGGTTCTTTCTAGTCATAAACTAGAGGTACCTATTGGAAAAGAAAGAATGAAAAATTTCAGTAAAAAGAAAAACAAAAACAAATAGAAACGAAAATGAAAAATAAATTGCGAAAAAGTAAAAATTGAGGCTAAAGTAACAAAAATAGAGTTTTCTTAATATTTTAGTTCCCCGGCAATGGCGCCAAAAACTTGATCGCTACAAATCAGAGTTTTAAATATTTATAAAAGAATGATCAAACCTGGAGACTAACTCTGACAACGATATTAAGGCAAGTGTACCTATCGAACAGTAGTATAGCTTAGGCAAGACCAGTTATCGAACCCAAAGGAACTAAAAGTATTAATACTCACTTTCTTTTTATTATTTAGCCTTAAAGTTAGAGTAAAGATTACTTTAAACTAAAGTGACGACAACTAAACTAAGGACACAAAGACAAGAAAACAAATTGGAGAATAACTTTGAAGGAATACTCAGTTGATTTCAACAATACCTTCGGGAAGAATCCACCTAGACTTCACTTATTATCTAACCTTAAATTATACGATTTCTTTTACTTAGCTTGATCCGTGAGACTCCCTAACCTATATTAAACCTTCTCTCGAGGTGAATAACATCTAACCCTAGGTTAATTAGTGGAACTCTCGTTCGCTTATAATAACCCCCTAGGATAGAAGTAAATCGACCAATGGACTCCCATATTAGGTTTCACCCTAATCCGGCAAAATCTCGTAACCCTATCTCTAGGCGTTCGATCAACTCTAATTAATTATATTAGATCTTCTCTTAGGCAAGGTCTATTCCTCCGCCACCTAAGCACATTAGATTTGGATTAAGCAACATAATTAAGAACAAACTAAGTAATTTATCATATATCTTGATAATCAAATAATAAAATCCATCTAGGTTTCATCCCTTTTAGGTATCTGAGGGGTTTAGTTCATAATGAATAAGCAAAACATCGCAAGAGAAAATATAAAACAAAACATAAGAAAACCCTAAAACCCCCTGAAGGAATTGAAGGAGAATTTCGCCGTCTTGAGTATAACTCCGGCTTCTTGGGATGGATCAACTGGCTATCCTCGCGTTTTTCCCTAACTTTGACCTTCTCGGCTTGGCTCCTTGGCCTAGCTTTCACTCCCTTTCAAAGGTGGTACTTGGGGGATATTTATAGGCTCTTGGATTGCGATTCTTTCTCCCTAAGTATCCTTTTCCGACTAAAATTGCTCTTTCCAGCGATAGAGGCACGGCCATGGCACACGCCCGTGTGGATCGAGACCTGACCGTGTTCAGATTTCTCTTGAGGCACGACCTTGTGTGACGGATTTGAGGCCATGCTCTAGGTGTTCGCCGAGGCACGACCGTGTGCGCTTTGGGCCAGGTCGTGTTAATTTTGTGCTAAGGCCCATTTACTCCGTTTTAGGCCCGTTTTGTGTTCTTTTCATCCTTGGGTGCTTTCCTGGGTATAAGACATGAAAAGAAAGGACTAAAAGCACCTTTTTATATAAAACAAGGAATAAATCATCCAAAAGCATTTTAAATGTGGGATTAAAATATGTTACTTTTACAGTTTATCAGTGAGCCACCATTGATATGCCTCATCTCGGAGGAGAGACACTACACCCTTCAATTTCTCTTCCGCGGTACAGTCAAGGTCATCCATGATGCGTTCAACCGCTTCTAACCAATACTCAGCTACATTGGGAGCCACACTAGAAACGCCCCTAAACATTTCAGCCCCACTAGCTCGAAGTCGTTCTGACACAGATTTTCGAGCTACTGATCCCGTCCTCACTCCAGCAACTCTCTCCAAAACACACAACATCGCCTAAGATACACTAAAATTTCGCTTCCGCTACTGGTGGTGCTGGCACTTCACCTTCCGGCCCATGTCCTGGTTCCGAAGGTTCAGACCTAACACCCCGGCCTCTACCAGGGCCTCGCATGCCACGACCACGTCCTCTAGCACTCATAACTATTGTTTTGATTTAATCTGATTAAAAGTTTTATGAGTTAGTATTTTCTTCCACTGCTTATTACCGAACAGTCTTATGAAAATAGTATTAAAGTAATTCTTCGCGAACACATGTATTCCTACAGGTTTTAGTCTCTAAAGTTAAATTTCCTAGTACTAGCAATCATATCACAATACAATTACGTCATGCAGAGTATCCAATGATTAGAGGACTTACCGTGCGGATTTGGTGCCGGAGACTCAGGTGCCATGCTTCCAGAAAACATGTGTTTTATCTAAATCATTTTTCAAACCATCTTTTGAAAATATTTTGAACCTTATACCCACAGCCGAGCTTTTGAATCTGGCTCTGATACCACAATTGTAACACCCCAAACCTGATCAAAACGCTACAACCGAATATGGTATGTTACAGGAAAGAAAATTTTGGAAAAACTAACTAAAATCACGAGTTGAGAAAAATTTTGTTTCTCGTTATTGTGCCTTTAGAGGAAATTTAAGTAATTGTTTAACTTAGGCAGTATTGCAAGCCAGGTTCCTTTGTCTAAATCGAACTTAAGAAAATTTCGTTACAACTATCAGTATGAAAACAATGTTGCGGTTTCCAATTGAAAACTTTAATCAATTTGTTACTTGTTACCCGTCCTTCATTAGCCATTTGAAAATCGTTTGTTCAAAGTTTTAATCTTAGAAAGACTCCCACTTTGATTGTTTATTAGGCATGCTGTATCAATTTCATAAAAAAAAACCAAATTAAAGTTTAAGTGGCCTTATTACAATACCAAAAATCCAAACTTAATAGTGAAATTTAAAATATTGAAAACGAAATTACTTAGAGCATTATGCATGGCCACCTCGAGTCCACCTCGGCTCCGAATCAGTGATCTACTGATTACCTGCAAAATTTTAGTAGAGGGGTGAGTCACCGAAACTCAGTGTGTAAATCCCCATTAAACGAACTCTGGGCTTTTCGCCCACAGAGGCCCATTGGGCCTTAGCCCACAAAAATCAACATAATAAGTATGTATGCAGTGCAGCCCAGTCCCACCTACTTTCCATCCTCTACAACACCTGAATCAACCAATCACCTGTGGCACCAAGCCACTGTGGTTCTAGACCACTGTGATACCAAATCACTGTGACAGAGTCACTAATAATATGTGTGAGGCCAACCCACCGTGGTACCAAACCACTGTGACAATACCGAATAGATATATGTGGGGCCAGCCCATTGTGGTACCAAACCACTGGGACGAGTCACTGAATCATATTTGCATGGTGTTAAACCACCGTGGCACCAAGCCACTGAGACATAGTCACTGAATCAAATATTTGGGGCCAACCCACTGTGGTACCAAACCACTGTGACAGTCCCTAAATTGCACTTCCCCTTTCGCATCATATCCCAAGTTCATGCACATGTTAACATACTGAAATGAATGATCATGCTTTGAATGCGTACAGCCAATTAATTCATACATACACATATTTCGAACATGAAGTCGTAGTAGAACTTACCCGATGTCTCCAACCTTACCCCCAAGGGTATCTCGACTGCCAATTCAGTCGTTTCGGCTTTCAGCCAAACAGTTAATAACATAATTAATATACAGAGTGTGTGAGAATTACACACCTCATAACACGTAAGACTATACTCCCTACATCTACTCTTTCACTAGGAGGAACGACAGCTATCTACCTATCCTGGGCAGACGTCGGCTCTCTACCACAGCCCGGTAAAAAGTCTTGTACGACCGATACTGCACGTTTCTTAAACTTAGGGGCGGGGACCACGAGTCCAACCCCCTCCTTCACTTGACTGGCATTCGAATCCATGAAAGGATCTTGATCAAGAAATAGGATTAAGGCATTGAAAGAAACAGCGAGAATAGGTACTCAAATCGATGAAGTTCCTTACCTTGATCAACAGAAGTCGAATGCTAGCAGACTTGACCTAAGAAACCGATTGAGTCCATAGGTAGCACCAATGTTAGAATTGGCTTCCAAAATAGAACAACAAGAAGTGGCCTTTCGGCGTAACAAATCGATATGACCCTTATTACCCATTCGGCCAACAACCACTTACCAAGATCCTCTCGACAGTAGGCCACCCGAAGAGGAGATGATGGAAATATGTTCCTT
Organism: Gossypium australe; assembly: GCA_005393395.2. NCBI lineage: Eukaryota > Viridiplantae > Streptophyta > Magnoliopsida > Malvales > Malvaceae > Gossypium > Gossypium australe. The sequence goes on along the minus strand of CM016626.1, from coordinate 130,793,449 downwards.
CTACAATCGGCCCATGCACAAAGAAGTGAGTCAGAACCTTTGATTAACCAAACCAAAGAGAGAAGAGAATGGAACGAATAGAAAACACAAGGGAAAGAAGGCTCCTTACTAAAAGCAAGAGTATACCGAATGGAGAGTCTATGATCGGCTATTAGCAAAATCGATAGAAAAGGGTGCCTTCAAATAGCACCAAAAGAGATTCAGCTTCTCCAAAATATGAATCAGAAGAGAAAAATAGAGAGTAAAGGTAAGAGATAAGATTCGGTTAAGGCACTTACAAGCTTGGTTGAAGAAGAAGCAAGTGGCAAACGGTCTAGGGAGATTCGGCTATGAAGTAAAGTAACTAGAAAAAGAACTAGGGAGATTCGGCTATGAAGGAAATATCTAGCAATTGGAAGAAAAGAGTAAAGAAAGCACAATCACCAAATGATATTCGGTTATCACCACAATGAAACAAAAAGCAGAAGAAAAGGGCTAGCTAATGTTTCGGTTTTGGGTAGTTAAGAAAAGAAGCAAATGTTCACAAATGCAAAAGTGAAAGAAAGGGTTTCCAAGATTGATTTGGCTAACACCCTACACAAAATGATCACTTGGAGAAACGGCACACCCTAATGACAAAAAAAATATGCTCAACAAATGTCTATGAACACAAAATGAAGGTTCAGCCCCTCCTAGCCAGGCTAAACCGAAAAATATGCTTCCTAAACCCCCTAGCCGAAACTCAACTCCACCACTTCCCCAAATTCGGCCAACTTCACAACCAACATCCCCCTTCCACGATTTCCTCCTATTTTCCCTCTCCATCATCCATTTGATTTTGTTTGACCCATTCAACCTCCACCATCACCTCATGGCCACTAATTCAAACATTTTGACTCCTTCAACTCTCACCCTTGAAGAGTCCATGCTGAAACCATCATCCCTCCATCCTGACGCCAAAAAGAAACTCCAAAATGTAGCATACACGACTCGAACCTCTTCCCCCTGTTGCTCCCTGCTGACGCCACTTCCCTACAACCCAAGTGGCGTCTCCTTGCCACTTTACCACACCACTTCTTGTGTCAACAAACACAAGTATTTTACCTTAAGGCCTGCCTCAGCTAACTCTCCCCTAAAGTGCCTAGAAGTAAAATTTTCACTAAGGCTCAAACTTAACCCCGAGCCTTCCCGGGGCCCCCAAACCTACCAAATTAATAGACAATGCATGCCAAACACACAGAAACATAACAAATGCAAAGCCCCTAATTCCTGGATGTTACATAAGTGTATTAGCCAATACCTTGTTTTCAAGTCTTAATTAAGCTGTTCGGACCCTAGGGAAAGGCTAAATACAGTTTACGAAACAAAATTGGCCAAAATAGGAATTTTTAGAAAATATGCCCATAGGCCCGTGTGGTTCACACGGCCTCATACATGCCATTGTGGCCAGCAAGACGCAAAAAGCCATGACAGAGTGACACACGGCCTTGCGCATGGCCATATGGCTTCGATATTCCAAAGTTTGACTTTCAGCGATTAGAGATTTATCAAGGTTTCGTTACACACCTGAACAGTTTCCAACGTAGTTTGAAGAACAAGTAATCCCACACCTAAATTGACAGTTAACAAAACTAATTTTAGTAATGATTCACGAAATTTAACAAGATTTTATTACAACGAATCAATTCAACCCTCTGAAAACACTTTCGAACACTTACCATTTAAACAAGTTAGCAACTTCTCAAAATTTAAGTATTTGGAGGAACACCAAATACCTCTCGATCCTCCCTTACAACGGATCAAATTTAATTAGATACCATAAGATACAGATTTAACACCACAGTCTTGATATTTAAAAAATCCCTAAATGCCCAACGATTAGTTTCATGAAAGGAATAGAAAAAGGATAATGAAACCTTACATCTGAAGATTGAAACCCACCAACCGAAAAAATAAAATCCAAAACAAATTGAAAAGAAAAAAAATTAAGGAAAACATGGGAATTTGGGAAAGAAAGGAAAAAAAACCAAATAGTAGCTGACTTGATTAATAATAATAAACTTAAAACCAGAATAAAAGAACAAAGGGATAAAAGGGGGTGGGGGAACGTGCCAAAACTATTTTTTGGTTTTTAAGAATTAATATTAAAATAAATATATATAAATAAACAAATCAAAAAAATAATAATATGATAATATTAACAAAAGATAATATCCAACTACTAAATTAAATTTTGATATCTTATCAGATTTCGTCTAGAGTTTAAAACAAAAAAAAAATTCCTACTTCGCATATACAAGGATTCGAACATAAGACCAAATAGTAAGTTGACACGCTACCACTGAAGCACTAGCCTCATCATTGTCATCAATTGAGTGTAAATAATACTTAAGCAGCAAGCTCAAAGAAAGGAGTTTGGGCAAAAATTAACAAAATCCATGAAATAGGATTCGAACCCAAAACCTTGCACACACAAACTCAACACTTAACCATTGAACCAGATTAATTCACTTTAACATAATTCACAATCCAATTTCTTCTAATGCAGTTTTCAAGATGTGACAACTCTCCCCTCCTAAAAAGAATTTTGTCTTTGAAATTCTTGCTATCACAACTCTTATTAAACCATAAAGTCTGAAATTTCACATTCCAAACTAATCATCATGATACCACTACACAACTCTGATTTTTACACAATCTAGACAATATTTCTAACGAAGTTACTATTCGCTAACACGCTTAATCTCACGGAGCTATCAATAGTAGTATCGTTAATGATTCTACAATCCCAAAATCTCAGAAATTCCAGTGACAATCAAACACTTGATCAATACAGAGTACAATTCAACATGTAACTATATTGCTACCTGATACATTTCAATTCACACGACGCCTAGTTGCACAAGCTAGTTTCTAATCCTCATTCTGAGTCGAAACTTGCATCTGATTAGAATAATATCGTGAAAAGTACCTAACACGATGCTCATTAGATCTAAATTCAAAACATGCTCCTATTAACTTTCTTGATCTCGATCGACTGAAGTCGCTCGGTCATTGACTCATAACTTACAGATCTAGGGTGGACCCCAGCAGCCCTTTATAAATCTCTCAGCATAACTCGGGATGTAGCAGCGTCCTTAGCTCCCTAATTACTGCCCCCAGATTCAGGCATCTTAGCAGACTCACTAACTTTTAGATTGGGCAACCTGCCTCGACGTAAAGATTCGACATTAGTCACTTAACAACGGTCACCACGTCTTCACACACCGCGATCACATATACCATAAAAATTGATCTTTACTTATATTCAATTCAGAATTATAAAGTTTAGCTTTGGTTGTCTTTAGTTCTTAAGTCTAAAATTTAGCAAAATTAACTAATCTAAAGCAAAAGTTATTTAACAATTACAGTCTCTAAAATTTACTTATCAACAAAAGTATTAAAGTAAATGCAACTAAAATAACAAAAATAAAGAGTTTACTACTTGGATCGGCGCTGGAGACTCAGATTCACATTTCCAGAATCTCTTAAAAAAATTGTACAAATTTACTCATCAACTTTCCAAAAATTTTCTTAAAGATCAGAAATTTCAAAACACATTATTCATAAGATTTTACACCCAAAAACCACAGCCTGAGTTTTGCATCCTGACTTTAATACAACTAAATGTAACACCCCAAACCCGACCTAGATGTTATGGCCCAATTTGGAGAAATTACATTATCTCAATCAAACTCAAAGTTGGTAACAGTCCGATTTAGACCCTAATTGGAATAGTGGTTTCGGGACCACAAATCTGAGTCAAAAATATTTTAATATTATTTTTCGTGCTTATAGTATGTGAATTTGTATGTGTGAAAGTTTCGTGAATTAATTTGTCAGTTTGTGTGCTTAATTTGACATATGGACTTAATTGTGAAAGATGCAAAATTAGCATGCTTTATGTAAAAAAAAGTAAAATAAGGTTTGAAGCTTTGTGATATTTGGCCTAGGGTTAAGCTCAATTAAGATCAAGAACTGAAGAAAATAGATTTAGATCGAGGAAACTCAAAGGTAGTTGAATAGCCATTTGTTTCTGTTCTTCTCGTACAAGGTAAGTCAATATACAAATAAATGTATTGTGTTGTTTAATATATGTTCATATGAAATTTAATTGTAATGAGTGTATACGAGATGATATATACATGAAATTCGAGGAAGTATCAACAATGTCCGAGAAGTCCCGTACAAATTTAGGAATAGATAGGATTGCATATGTCATGACATAGGGTTCCGATATGTGATATCGTGTAAGACCACGTTTGGGACGTTGGCATCGATTTGAGATTTACGTGTAAGACCATGCCTGGGACATTGGCATCATTTTGATTTGTGTAAGACCCTGTCTGGGATAGTGGCATCGGTATTTGGTTACATGTAAGACCACGTCTGGGACGTTGGCTTTGTACGATTATTTCGAGTATTCCGAGTATCCTATTTGATTTTGAATGGTTCAACGGGCAATTTCAAGAAATGAAAGACTATGTGAAATGTGAACTCAATTCAAGTATGTTTGAATCGTACACTATGTATGTGTATGAAAGGTAAGTATATGTGGTTTTGTATAAGTGAGAAACATGCAAAAATTCAAAAGAGTTAGATGAGATATGTGTATGAATATGTTATGTTCTATTGAGAAACTTTGAGATATAAATTATTGGTAAGATATGGCTAAACAAATGAGCCAAAGAAGAGTATGAATTTGTAATTGAGAAACATTAATGATCTTGAATTGATATGGTTATGTGAATTATATGTTAAGTTTATTTGTATATGGATTACCAAGCTTTTGAAAGATTACTTTGTGTGTGTTTGCTTTATTTTATAGATTGTTAAAGCTACTGAGGGCTCGGGGATCGTCGAGGATCGTCACCACACTATCAAATCACATTTTGGTACCTTTTGAATATGTATATATATTAAGTACGGCATGTATAGTCTAGTTGATATGGTTATGTTTTGAAAGGTGTATAGTTAGCCATGTGATATGGCTAGATAATGGCATTATATGAATGAATAGTCATGTTTTATGATGCTTAGTTTTGATATGGTTTGATGGCTAGTGAAATGGTCAAAATAATGGTAAGCTTATTGATGCAAAGTAAGCATATACTTGATGAATGGTTGTTTTAATGAAATGGTAGATTTGTGGATGGATGTTACCTAGAAATATTGTGATTGGGTTGAGTTAAATGGCACATAAGTTGGTGTGAATGTTATGCTCAAGAGTGGTTAGGAATAATGAACATTTTGGTATGTATTGGTTGCCTTTGAGGCTTGGATTGATGCTTAATTGTGCTTGTAGGTGTAACCCAAAGTGTGGGTGGCATTTTGGCCTTACAAATGGCCTATAATTGCCCACACGGTTGAGCACACGGGCGTGTGGCTTGACTGTGTCTCTCGTGGTTGCATTTCAAAACAAGTCAGACTCGACCACGGGCTGGACACACGGGCGTGTGACTGGCCATGTGGTGCAAGTCAGTAGCGACCACGAGTGAGACAAACAGGCGTGTCCACGTGGACAAGTCAGTATGTATGCCTGTTTTGCAACAGCTTAGGCACACGGGTGTGTCTGAGGCCGTGGGAGGCACACGACCTACCCACACGAGCGTGTGACCTCTGTAACTTAGAAAAATTTTTAAATTTCTGAAATTTTCCGTATGTGTTCATTTTAGTCTCGGCCCCTTTCTAAAGCATGTTTAAGGTCTCATAGACCTAATTAAGGGACACTTTGATTTGATTCGTTGAATTATATTATGAAATATTCGTAAAAGGTTTCGATTTTTTCGGTAATACCTTTAACCCTAGATTGGCGATGGTTACGGGTTAAAGGTGTTACAAAGTTCATTTTGAAATATATTATTTGACAAAACTTTCACACATGTTTAGGAAAACTTAAACCCGAAAACATCTATTTCAAATCTAGAAATTTAATTTAGTTTCATTTATTTTGCAATTACCAATTTTAGATAATTATTTTTCAGCTAAATATAACGTATTTTCAAAACAATTTATTTGCTTACAGGAAAACATCTTAGAGTTACTTAATTTGTAGCGAAAATGTTTAGAGTTTTAATTTTGAAAACTGAATTTTAAATTTTAACCCGCGGGGATTTGCATTATCACGTTCGCATATATCAATATCGACAAATTAAACGGAAACCAAAACAAACCCAAAAACAAATTACAGCCCCAAAATGTCTGATAAACCGTGATATGTACATATTTTAATCCTACATTTAGCATACTTTTGGATGATTTATCCCCTGAATTGTGGAATTTGATGCTCCTAGTCCTTTAATTTCATGTTTTAATCTTAGGAGAGCATCAGAGGATGAAACGAACGAGAAACGGGCCAAAAACAGAGAAAATGGGCCAAAGTAAGAAGTCCACACGGCCTAGAGATAAGCACATAGTCGTGCCATTTTAGCAGGCCCGAACACGGCCTGGGCTCGATTCACATGGCCGTGCCACACGGGCGTGTCACTACCATGACTCGTTTTAATTCCATTCAGATTAGGTTACTTAGGGGCCAAGAAAGACATTTCGAAAGCCTATATAAACACCCTAAGTGTAACCTAAAAGGGGGAGGCCGAGGGGCGAAGCCAGAGGGGCCGAATTGTGGGATTTACTCGAAGATAGCCAGTTGATCCATCACACGAAGCCGGAATCATACTCAAGATGGAAGATCTTCCCTTTAATTTCCTTCAGGGGTTTTAGTGTTTTTCTTATGTTTTGTTTTATACTTTCTTCTGAGATGTATTCTTTTATAAACATGAACTAAACCCCTCAAATACCTGAGGGGGATGAAACCTAAGACGGATCTTGTTATTGTTTTTTGAACTATATGTAAATACTTGATTTGTTCTTAATTCTTACTTTGATATTTCAGGATATTAATTCAAGTATTAATGTGCTTAGGTAGTGGAGCAAAAGTCCCTGTTTAAGAGTAGATCTAGCATAGTTAACCTGAGTTGATCGCACTCCTAGAGATAGGACGACGAAAATCTGCCGGATTAGGGTCAAACCTAATATGGGAGTCCATAGATCGAGTTAATGCAACATAGGGGTTTTAATTAGAAAGAGATTTCAATTAATCAATCTAGGGCTAGACGTTAGTAGCCTCGAGAGAGGTATTAATATAAATTAGGGAATCCTACGGATCAAGTCAAGTGAATAAATCATCTGGTTTAGAGTTAGATAACAAGTGAAGTCTAGGTGGATTCTTCCTTAGGTATTGTCTTAATCAATTGCTTTTCCCAAAAGTAGTTCCCCAATTCATTCTCTTTATCTTAGCATCTTTAGCTTAGTAATTAGTTAGTTTTAGATTAAACGACAATTCCATTAATTCTTAGGCTAAATAATAGAAAGATAATAATTACTAGTACTCTTGGTCCTTGAGGATAAGATATTTCCAGTCTTGCCATAGCTATATTACCAAACGATAGGTGCGCTTGCCTTATTCATTGTCATAGTTAGTTTGGACATGATCAATGTCTAAAATAAATAATTACGAAAATCACCAATTTTAATTTAAGTGATAAAACCATCTGAGCTCCCGTATGCTGTTTGATTCTAATTTTATAGATTACCTGAAATGTTAGAAATAAAACAAAGGGATGAGCTATAAAGATCAATGCATAACTAAAACTCAAATTGAGGACACACACATTACGATATCCAAAAAAGAAAATTTTATAACGATCAGTCAAACAGAATTGAGTATGCATGATTATTCCAATGTAGTATTTTTTAGAAAATCATAATGTCGATTTTTCAGAAAATGTCCTACCCAACTCCGTTACACACCAAAATAGAGTTCTCCCACGAATTCATCTATCCAAAACACATCAATAAAGTCATTTTAGGTTGCCCATCAACGATGACCCACCACCCTGGGTTGCCCGACAACAATGGCTTTTCAATATGCAGTTAAACTGCCAAATCAAATATATGTGGTCAAGCCACTAAATACGCAGATCATTAAACCGCTGGTACAGAATCTTCCTCCTTTAACATTATCCCAAACCAAATACAATGCAATGTGTCATGACATGCATGTACAAAATTAGAATGGTGAGCATGTAAGACATGCTAACATACAATAACATAAATAGATGGCATGGAAATCCATGCCCTACAAAACAGATTTAGTAAACCATATAAAAACACATAATTTTTTCCATAAAATCACATGTATGATTACATAACAAATTCAGAAATACAAACTAACAAAATTGTACATTATACAAACTTACACAAACATAGCGAATAAAACATGCCATCAGAACTACCGGTATCATAATATGCAAATACATATATACTACAATTACCCTAAACACATCAACATAAAAGCATATTCACCGATTCCTTGTTTTTAGGTCTTAATTAAGCGTTCAGACCCTACGGAGAGGCTAAATACAGTTCACGAACAAAACAGGCCAAAATGAGAATTTTTAAAAAATGGGCCCACAGGCCCATGTGGTCCACACGGCCTCACACACGCCCGTGTGGCCTGCAGGACTCAAGAAGCCAAGACTGAGTGAACATGCGGTCTGACACACGGCCTGGCGCACGGTCGTATGGTATCGACGTTCCCAATTTTGGCTTTCGCCGATCGCTGATTTCTCGAGTTTTCGTTACACACCTGAATAGTTTCCAACGTAGTTTCAAGAACAAGTAATCCCACACCTAAATTGACAGTTAACAAAACTAATTTTAGTAACGATTCACGAAATTTAACAAGATTTTATTACAATGAATCCATTCATCCCTCCAAAAACACGTTCTAGCACTTACCATTTAAACAATTTAGCAACTACTCAAAACTTAAGTTGCTAAAGGAACACCAAATGCCTTTTGATCCTCCCCTAATGTAACATCCTAAAATCTAGGGGTCTGTAAAATGTGTGTAATTGCATGTTATGCTGGTTCTGTGTGTTGTTCAAGGGTGTTTATGGGCCCTAAGGAGGCCTGGAGTCGAGTTTGAGCCCTGGTAAAATTTTGGTTTTTGGGCACTTAAGGGGGGAAGGCTGTTGGCGGAAAGGCTTAAGAGAAAATGTTGGTAAATTGCTAGCACAAATAAGCTGATGGCATAGTGGTGATGGCGTAAAATGGCAGAGGGGAGAGCTTGGGTTTGAATCTCACATCCTGTAATCTATTGCAGTTATTTTTGTGCTAAGCAGGTGATAGTAGTAGAGTTCAGCTTGGACTCTACAAGGGAGTTGAAGAATCAATCAAATGAGTTTGAATGAGTGATGGAGAGGAGTTTGAGGAGATAACCAGGGAGTGAATTGTGGGATTTGGGGAGAGAGGAGGAGTTTCGCCGAATGGGGAGTGTGTGGGCGGTGGATTTTCGCGCTAGAGGTTGGTATAGTGATGCAAATTTGGCATTTGGGGTAAGTAGCAAGAAAGTTAATCGAAACCTTTTTGGTGTTGTGCCGAAATCCTCTAGTTTTCTTTTGCATTTTTGGATTGCTACTCAAGTATTTCGCGTACCTTGTGGTCATTTATTTTCCTCTTTGCTTAGCATTGTGAGTCTTTTGTTGCCTTTCTTCTTATCGAAACCTCAACTCACCATTTGCTTCTTTCTCTTTTCTTTGCACACACTTTCTCTTGCTGTTGTGATTGCCAAAATACCATAGTCGAATTCTCTTCTAACCATTTCTCTTGTTTTAGTCGAACCTCTCCTACATCTATCAATTCAATTTGTGTTTCTTTGTTTAATTTTAATTCGGTATAGCCTTCATAATCGAATCCCCTTTTACCCTTCATTGAATCAGTTTGCCTTCATTTTTGCCTTTAGTCGAATGCTAGTAGTCGCAAGTGGGGCGTTCTTGTAACACACCAAACCTGGTCAAACCGCTACGACCAAATCTGGCATGTCACAGGGAAAAATCGTTTTTTGAAAACAAGTTGTTGAGTCAGATTGTAAAAAAAAATGCTTTATCTTATGGAAACCAAAGTTAAGTTAGGTAAATTGCTAAAATCATTTCAAAGTTTTCTTTAAAGTAAAACGAGTTAACTCATCGTTGTTACAAGTTCACTTATTTACCCGATGGTAAAGTTTTGGAAAAAAATTCCGAAATTTATTAAGGTTGTGAAAACATTCATTTTATAGATTCTTTTCCTTTTTAATCATGCTTTGATGTTTAACACATATTCAAAGGCATTTGTCAAAATGAATAATACCAGAATAAAACTTAGGTGGCCTTATTACATAACCGAAAACCCAAAATTTAAAACAAAGTAAAAGTGAAAATTAACCATTTAAAATAAAACCAACTATTGAGCGTGGCCACCTCAAGCCCATCCCAGCTCCATATCCGCGGTCTAGGGATTATCTGCAAAATGTAAAGGAAGGGGTGAGTCACCGAGACTCAGTGCGTAATTCCCCATCCCGAAGATAACAAGCCCTTACACAGTTTCATAAGCAAGTATGTATGTCATGCAACCCAAAACCTAACCATCCGGAACTCCCAATTCTACCACGTGTGGTACCAAACCACTGGTGGTGGCAAACCACTGGTGACCCAAAGTCACAAATAAAAATATGTGGTACCAAACCACTGGTGGTGCCAAACCACTGGTGACCCAAAGTCACAAATAATCATATGTGGGGCCAACCCACTTTGTGGTACCAAACCACTGGTGACGATCCCTTTTTATAAAATGTGGGGCCAACCCACTGTGGTTCTAAGCCACTGGGACGAGTCACAATGATAAATACATGTGGTACCAAACCACTGGTGGTGCCAAACCACTGGTGACCCAAAGTCACAAATAACATATGTGGTACCAAACCACTGAGACTTAGTCACAAAATAACGAGAAGTGGGGCCAACCCACTGTGTGGTACCAAACCACTGGTGACAGTCTGATATCATATCTTCCCCCTCCTCTCATCATACCCATCTTATGATCATGCTTTTCCATACATTATTATTAAGCTTAACATTTAACAACATGCTGTAACATGGCACATACAGATTTAACAGAGGCAATTAACGCTAGCCACCGAATGAAACCCAGAGTCCTTGCTGATACCCATAAGGATAACTTACTGTTTCCTACAGTTAATCCGGCTTTTGACAACATACCAAATATTAACATATTTACAAATGAAGTGTGTAAGAGTTACACACCTGATTACTCGCAAGACTACGCTTTCTACGTTGACACTGTCATTAATCGACACTACCACTATCTGTCTACTCTCCTGTTCAGATGCTGGTCCACACCCAGGTGGCCAATCGCGAACCGCAGATACAGCCCTCTTCTTAAACTTAGGGGCTGGGGTCTCAGATCCAACCCCTCCTAACGCTTGGTTAGCCTTCGAGTCCATGAAAACACCTTGGTCACTAAATCGAATTAACGCAATGAAACGAATTAATAGAAACTAACGCTAAGTGCCAGAGCACTTACCAAAATCAACAAACCCCGAGGCTCAAGATCTAATCCACAGATCGAGTAGATCCTGAGAGTCCAATCGAAAACGTTACCTCCCTCCTTCCTGACAGATTCGATCACCCCCTAGTAGATTCGGCAAAGGCTAAAACAAGAGGGAAATCAAATAAGAAAACCGAAAGTAAGAATGTAGATCTTCAACAGGATGCTTAAGGGTTTCGGCCTATCCTTCCCATAACAACCGAAAGAGAAAAGGAAAATAGAAACGAGTGAGTGTTAGGGAGATTCGGCCAAGGAACCAAGAACTTACCCAAAAGTTGTAGATGTCCCACTTTGCAAAGAAAAGATGAAGAAGATAGGTGCTCTTCCAACAGAGAATATTCGGCTTAAGTGTTTAGAAGAAAAGTGGGAAGAGTAGCAATGTTTTCGGCAAAGGATAAGGCCTCAGAAAGATTCGGCTAATCAAGAATGAAGAAGATGGAGAGGAGGAATGGAGAATGAGGTTTCGGCTCTCTAAGAAAATAGCAAGAAAAGGAAACACAAATGACGAGTGGAAGGCAAAGTGGGTTCGGCCAAAAACAAAAGAAATAAAAAGATATGAGAAGAGATTTAGGAGAGTATTCGGTTTTGAGTAGACGAGAGAAAAGAAGAAAAATGCAAAAATGCCAAATGAGAGGGGTTTAATTTCGGCACCAAAAAGAGATGAGAAGAAAAGTCTCTAAGGTTCCCTAACTAGCCAAATTTGCACACTTCACCAAGGCCTACACCCACATTCGGCCACCCCCTAACTAGCACCCCAAAACCGAAAATGGAAGGAACCCACACCCCAAATTTCGGCACACTACCAACACACAAGAACCGAATGCTCCAACACCTCATAGCCACTACAAAATTTGGCTAACACACTCCCCAACTCAATCCCTTTGTTTTCTTCTCATTTTTCTCTTGACCACCCATTCAAACAAGTTTGAATACTTCAAACTCCACAAACTTCTCTCCTCCATCTATTTGAATCTGTTGACTTCTTCAATCCTCATCCATCATAGTCCATCCAGAGCACAATTCCTCCTGGTCTTGGCATCAAAAAGAAAAAGCAGAAAGGGGATCTTCGCAGCTCGAACCAAGGCCCTCCAACTTGAGTGAGGCGTCACTCCCATGTGCCTTAAGTGGCGCCTCCCTTGCCACTTTACCACTTGGATTCTTGTGTCAAACCTTGCCACCATTTCCCCTAACACCTAACCCAATCAGCTCTCCCTTCCAGGTACCCAAAAAAATAAAATTTTTAAGGCTCCCATGTTTCTTAAGGCTCTATCCTATCTCTGGCTTAAGCCTAGACCCCAAAATAGCCTAAACTAACATCACATCCATACCATCTACATGCAAACAAATAAAATGCAAAGGCCTAGATTTTAAGGATGTTACAATTCTACCCCCTTAAAAATAATTTCGGCCTGAAATTACCTAGTCAAAAGAGTTGAGGGTATTGCTGCCGCATCACATCCTCTGGCTCCCACGTGGCCTTTTCTGTTCCATGATTCCTCTATAACACCTTTACCAAAGGAACTGATTTCCTACGCAAGACCTTGACATCCCAATCCAGAATCTGCACTGGTTCCTCCTCAAAAGACAAACCCGGACTCACTTCAATCTCTTCCACTGGCACAACATGTGACAGATCGGAACGATAGCGTCTAAGCATGGAAACACGGAACATGTCATGGATCTGACTCAATTCTGCTGGTAACTCGAGTTGATAAGCTACTGGTCCTACACGTTTCAACACCTTATAAGGCCTGATAAACCTAGGGCTCAGCTTGCCCTTCAAACCAAATCTCAGCACTTTCTTCCATGGCAACACCTTAAGGAAAACTTTATCACCCACTGCAAACTCTATATCCTTCCGCTTGAGGTCGGCATAGGACTTCTGCCTGTCCAAGGCTTCCTTCAAACGAGTTCGAATCAGCTTAACCTTATCTTCTGTTTCAGCAACCAACTCTGGACCCAGCAACTGACGCTCACCCAACTCTGTCCAACACGTAGGGGTACGACACTTCCGCCCATACAACGCTTCATACGATGCCATCTGAATACTTGCCTGGTAGCTATTGTTATACGCGAACTCTGCCAACGGTAGAAATTCTTCCCAACTACCTCTAAAATCCAAGATAGCCCCTCAACATATCTTCTAAAATCTAAATTACCCTCTCTGACTGCCCATCTGACTGAGGATGAAACGCCGTACTGAAATCTAACCTTGTACCCAATGCCTGATGCAATGCTTTCCAGAATCTTGATGTAAACCTTGGATCCCTATCTGAGATAATCGACACTGGCACTCCATGTAGTCTTACGATTTCCGCCACATACAACTTAGCCAGCCTTTGAAGTGAATAATTGACCCGAACCGATATGAAATGAGTTGATTTCGTCAAACGGTCAACAATCACCCACACCGAATCCTTTTTAGTAGGCGTGAGGGGTAGCCTAGTGACGAAATCCATCGGAATCCTTTCCCACTTCCACTGCAGAATCTTTATCAGCTGCAACAGACCCAAAGGTAATTGATGTTCAGCTTTGACTTGCTGACACGTCAGACACTTACTCACGAATTTCGTTACTTCCCGCTTCAGACCCGGCCACCAAAAATGCTCCCGCAAGTCTCGGTACATCTTACTACCTCCAGGATGCATAACGTACGGACTGCTATGTGCCTCATGAAGAATCTTTTGCCTCAACTCCACATCCTTCTGCATGCAAACCTTCCCTTGGAAACACAACACAACCTCACTGTTCAAAGTATACCCCTCTAAACCGCCGTTCTGCACTTGCAAACATCGAGCACTTAACACTTCATCGACCAACTGCTTTTCTTTAACCTGATTAACCAATGTCGGCTTCACTTGCAGTTCCACTAACAAGCTTCCGTCATCATACAGACTAAGGTGGGCAAACATTGCTCTCAAGTTTGACACCACCTTACGGCTCAACGCGTCTGCCACCACGTTGGCCTTACCCGGATGGTACTCAATCGAGCAGTCGTAGTCCTTTAACAGCTCGATCCACCTTTGCTGCCTTAAATTCAACTCCTTTTGATTAAGAAGGTATTTCAAACTCTTGTGATCCGTGTAGACTATAGACTTTTCCCCATACAAGTAATGTCTCCAAATCTTCAAGGCGAAAACTACTACAGCCAATTCCAAGTCATGCGTCGAATAATTCACCTCGTGAGGTCTCAGTGATGAGAGACATACGCCACTACTTTCCCTTCTTGCATCAGCACACATCCTAACCCGGTATGCGATGCATCACAATAAATCGTAAATTCTTTCCCTGCTTTAGGCTGAATCAGAACCGGAGCTTCTGTCAGGATCTTCTTTAACTTCTCAAAACTTTCTTGTTGCTTGACTGACCACACAAATGGAACCCCTTTCCTTAACAACTTGGTCAACGGCACTACAATCAAAGAAAACCCTTCCACGAACCTTCTGTAATACCCCGCTAAGCCCAGAAAACTCCGAATCTTGGCCACAAACTTACGTGGTTTCCAATCCAATACCGCTTCAATCTTCCGAGGGTCCACCCTAATCCCCTCAACTGGCACCACATGAACTAAGAAAGTTACTTCCTTTAACCAGAACTCGCATTTACTAAACTTCGTGAACAATTACTTCTCCCTCAGAATCTGCAGAACCACACGGAGATGCTCATTAACACTAGAATATCATCTATAAATACTATGACGAATCGATCCAGATACGGCTGAAAAACCCGATTCATCATATCCATGAACGCTGCTGGCGCGTTGGTCAATCCAAACGGCATTACCAAAAACTCGTAGTGACCATAACGAGTGCGAAACGCCGTCTTATGGATATCGGCCTCCTTTACCTTAAGCTGGTGATACCCTGACCTCAAATCAATCTTAGAGAAAACTGACGCTCCCTTAAGTTGATCGAACAGGTCGTCTATCCTGGGCAACGGATACTTGTTCTTAATCGTCAACTTATTCAGCTGGTGATAATCTATACACATCCACATTGTTCCGTCTTTCTTCTTAACGAAAAGCATTGGTGCTCCCCAAGGTGATACACTCGGCCGGATAAATCCTCGATCCAGTAACTCCTGAATCTGAGCTTTCAGCTCCACTAACTCCTTCGGCGCCATCCTATATGAGGCAATGGACACTGGCGCTGTTCCTGGTAACAGGTCTATACCAAACTCAACTTCGCGATCTGGAGGCAAACCCGAAAGCTCCTCTGGAAACACATCAATAAATTCCTTCACCGTTCGGACATCTCCCACAGTTGACTCATTGGCCTCCAAAGCACAAACATGAACCATGAATGCATCACATCCTTTCCTCACCATCTTCTCGGCCTTCAAAGCGGATACCATATTGGATAGGTAATTCCTTCTATCACCTATCATTACCACCTCTTCACCCTCGACAGACCTCAACACCATACGCTTAGCCGCACAGTCCAAACTTGCCTGATACCTCACCAGCCAGTCCATCCCTAAGATCAAATCGAACTCCCCGAAAGGCAGTTCCATCAGCTCAGCCAAAAACACTACCCCTTGGAGTTCTAGGGGTACATCCCTGTACAGTTTGTTTACTTCTACAGAGTGACCTAGAGGGCTAATTACAGCCATCTCCCTAGAAGAAACCTCATAGGCTAAGTTCAAAGTTCCCACTATACTACTAGCAACATATGAGTGCGTCGAACCAACATCAATTAAAGCAGTATACAGTAATCCAAAAATTAAGAACGTACCGGTTATGACGTCCGGTGCGTCGCCCTCTTCTCAACGCCTTGCAGCATAAACCAACCCAGGCTGTCTTGCATCAGTACTTCCAGCACCTCTGCCCGGTGTTCCACGGCCTCGACCAGAACCATTACCTCCCCTGGCCGAACCTCTACCCTTCTGTGGCTGCTGTCCACCGTTTCTGAACTGAGCACGCCCCTGACCCTCAGACTGCATCCTAGCTAGCTTCCACGGACAATCCCTTACTCGGTGATCTATCGACCCGCACTCGGAACACCCTCTACCACCAGTCTAACACTCCCCCAATGAGACTTCCCACATCGAGCACACCGTGCTGGCCATTGAGTAGTTGCAGGAGACCGTGTAGCTTGACTCAGTCCGCCAAATCTAGCCCTCTTCTGAGAATTCCCAGCAGACCCTGATGGCCCAAAACTCCTCTTGTTCCTATTTCTGTCCAGGTTCTGTTTCGTGGACTCCTTCACCCCCTCGGCTATCTTGGCCTTCTCTACAAGAATAGCAAATTCCCTCTCCCGCTGGGGAGCGATCAACAGCCTCAGCTCATCTCTCAGCCCGTCCTCAAATCTAACACAGCGCTCATGCTCCGTAGCCACGATACCCCGAGCATAACGGCTCAACCTTAAGAATTCTGCCACATACTCGAATACTGACTTACTCCCCTAGACCAGTTTTAAAAACGCCTTACGCTGTGCATCGATATAACTGGACCCGACGTACTTCCTCTGATAAGCTGCCTTAAAGAAGTCTCAAGTGGGATCGTCGACTGTCGCACCATCCCAGACCGTAAGCCACCACTGATAAGATTCATCCCGGAGAAGAGACACTATCCCCTTCAGCTTCTCCTCAGCCGTAAAGTCTAAATCGTTCATTATGCACTCAGTCGCCTCAAGCCAGTACTCCGCTGTGCTGGGAGCTACACCAGAAACACCCCGGAATACTTCTGCTCCATTGACTCAGAGTCGTTCAGACACAGACTTCTGAGCCCCCGTACCCCCACCTGCTCCAGCAACTCTCTCCAGAACCAGTAGCATTGCCTGCGACACCGCATCATCACCACCCGTCTGATCCTGAAACTCAGCGCCCACAGCTAGCGGCGGTGGTACCTCATTTCTGACCCATGACCAGACCCTACTCGTTCTGACACAGTCATCCTACCCCTGCCACGTCCACGCGTATTACGACCTCATCCTCGAGTGCTCATGACCAGCGTTCACGAATTAATCTGATTAAGGAATTGTATGAGTTAGCTTTCTTCCACTGATTATTACGGAATAGTCTTATGAACAATTTATTATAGCAGTAGATCTCGCAAGTTCACACAATCCTATGGGCTTCAGTCTCTAAAGTGGATTCCTACTACTAGCACCCATATCACAATTATTTAAACCATGCAATCAACAGTTAGGGGACATACCGTTGCGGATTGGTGCCGGAGACTCAGGTGCCATGCTTTCCCCAAAATATGTATCTTCCACCAAAATCATTTTACAAACCCTTAATTGAAAACATTTTGGGCCTCAGGCCAACAGCCGAGCTTTTGAACCAGGCTCTGATACCACAATTGTAACACCCCAAACCCAGTCAAACCGCTACGACCGAATCTGGCATGTCACAGGGAAAAATCGTTTTTGGAAAACAAGTTGTTGAGTCGGATTGTTAAAAAAATGCTTTATCTTATGGAAACAAAACTTACGTTAGGTAAATTGCTAAAATCATTTCAAATTTTGCTTTAAAGTAAAACGAGTTAACTCATCGTTGTTACAAGTTCACTTATTTACCTGATGGTAAAGTTTTGGAAAAAAAAAATTCTGAAATATATTAAGGTTGTGAAAATATTCATTTTATAGATTCTTTTCCTTTTTAATCATGCTTTGATGTTTAACACATATTCAAAGGCATTTGTCAAAATGAATAATACCAAAATAAAACTTAGGTGGCCTTATTACATAACCGAAAACCCAAAATTTAAAACAAAGTAAAAGCAAAAATTAACCATTTAAAATAAAACCAACTATTGAGCGTGGCCACCTCGAGTCCATCCCGGCTCCATATCCACGATCTAGGGATTATCTGCAAAATGTAAAGGAAGGGGTGAGTCACTGAGACTCAGTGCGTAATTCCCCATCCCGAAGATAACAAGCCGTTACACAGTTTCATAAGCAAGTATGTATGTCATGCAACCCAAAACCTAACCATCCAGAACTCCCAATCCTACCCTGTGTGGTACCAAACCACTGGTGGTGCCAAACCATTGGTGACCCAAAGTCACAAATAAAAATATGTGGTACCAAACCACTGGTGGTGCCAAACCACTGGTGACCCAAAGTCACAAATAATCATATGTGGGGCCAACCCACTTTGTGGTACCAAACCACTGGTGGCGATTCCTTTTTATAAAATGTGGGGCCAACCCAGTGTGGTTCTAAGCCACTGGGATGAGTCACAAAGGTAAATACATGTGGTACCAAACCACTGGTGGTGCCAAACCACTGGTGACCCAAAGTCACAAATAACATATGTGGTACCAAACCACTGAGACTTAGTCACAAAATAACGAGAAGTGGGGCCAACCCACTGTGTGGTACCAAACCACTGGTGACAGTCTGATATCATATCTTCCCCCTCCTCTCATCATACCCATCTTATGATCATACTTTTCCATATATTATTATCATGCTTAACATTTAACAACATGCTGTAACATGGCACATACAGATTTAACAGAGGCAATTAACGCTAGCCACCGATTGAACTTACCCGGAGTCCTTGCTTTTACCCATAAGGATAACTTACCGTTTTCTATGTTAATCCGGCTTTTGACAACATACCAAATATTAACATATTTACAAATGAAGTGTGTAAGAGTTACACGCCTGATTACTCGCAAGACTATGCTTTCTACGTCGACACTGTCGTTAATCGACAGAGCCCTTACCAAAATCAACAAACCCCGAGGCTCAAGATCTAATAGACAGATCGAGTAGATCCTGAGAGTCCAATCGAAAATGTTACCTCCCTCTTTCCTGGCAGATTCGATCACCCTCTAGCAGATTCGGCAAAGGCTAAAACAAGAGGGAAATCAAATAAGAAATCTGAAAGTAAGAATGTAGATCTTCAACAGGATGCTTAAGGGTTTCGGCCTATCCTTCCCATAACAACCGAAAGAGAAAAGGAAAGTAGAAACGAGTGAGTGTTAGGGAGATTCGGCCAAGGAGCCAAGAACTTATCCAAAAGTTGCAGATGTCCCACTTTGCAAAGAAAAGATGAAGAAGATAGATGCTCTTCCAACAAAGAATATTCGGCTCAAGTGCTTAGAAGTAAAGAGAGAAGAGTAGCAAGGTTTTCGGCAAAGGATAAGGCCTCAGAAGGATTCGGCTAATCAAGAATGAAGAAGATGGAGAGGAGGAACGGAGAATGAGGTTTCGGCTCTCTAAGAAAATAGCAAGAAAAGGATACACAAATGACGAGTGGAAGGCAAAGTGGGTTCGGCCAAAAACAAAAGAAATAAAAAGATATGAGAAGAGATTTAGGAGAGTATTCAGTTTTGAGTAGATGAGAGAACAGAAGAAAATGCAAAAATGCCAAATGAGAGGTGTTCAATTTCAGCACTAAAAAGAGATGAGAAGAAAAGTCTCTAAGGTTCCCTAACTAGCCAAATTTGCACACTTCACCAAGGCCTACACCCACATTCGGCTACCCCCTAACTAGCACCCCAAAACCGAAAATGGAAGGAACCCACACCCTGAATATCAGCATACTACCAACACACAAAAACTGAATGCTCCAACACCTCATAGCCACTACAAAATTCGGCTAACACACTCCCCAACTCAATCCCTTTGTTTTCTCCTCATTTTTCTCTTGACCACCCATTCAAACAAGTTTGAATACTTCAAACTCCACAAACTTCTCTCCTCCATCTATTTGAATATGTTGACTTCTTCAATCCTCATCCATCAGAGTCCATCCTGAGCATAATTTCTCCTGGTCTTGGCGTCAAAAAGAACAAGCAGAAAGGGGATCTTCGCAGCTCGAACCAAGGCCCTCCAACTTGAGTGAGGCGTCACTCCCATGTGCCTTAAGTGGCACCTCCCTTGCCACTTTACCACTTGGATTCTTGTGTCAAACCTTGCCACCATTTCCCCCTTAACACCTAACCTAATCAGCTCTCCCTTCCAGGTACCCAAAAAAGAATAAAATTTTCCACAAGGCTCTAGCCTATCTCTGGCTTAAGCCTAGACCCCAAAATAGCCTAAACTAAATGACATCCATACCATCTACATGCAAACAAATAAAATGCAAAGGCCCCGATTTTAAGGATGTTACAGTTCTTGTGATCGTGGAATCCATTTTGTTTGATCGAATCGTCTGTAATCACAAGGTAATGGTAATTCTTTCTTTTCTTTCTTTTCTTTCCGTTCTTAAGTTTCACATAGCTGAAGTGGCTATTCCTCTTTCTTCTAGTTCTCGTCTAATCCCTTCTTTTCTTCTCTCAACATGGAATGTTACTTCAGTTAAATCCCATAGCCAAATTTGTCTTTATTCGGTTCCTTATTGAGCAAGGTAGGGAGTTTTCTCTCTGATTTCTTCTCGTCTTTTCTCTTTTCATTTCTCTCTGCTATAACCAAATCTTCATCTCTGCCTAGGCTGATTGTATTAAGGATCAAGCTACCCTCTTCTCTGCTCATTAAACGTTTGGAATCGAGAAGTCGTGGTAAGAATCGAAACCCCTTGTTAGACAACCGCTATTTCTCACTGTGGTACTTTACTGATCGAGATTTCTTCATGGAGGCAAGTGATAGTCAGTCTAAGGGGGTATCGGTAAGGGAGACTAAGGGGAGTGGACTCGTAGCCCCTGCTCTCAAGTTTAAATGGCATCGGGTGTCAGAAATTCGGGATTTTTAACCGGGTTGTGGAAGGGAGTCAACATCTAATCTGGATAAGCAAATCGTAGTGGTTCGTGCTAGTGAGGGTAAGTGTTAGTAAATCGGTTGGTTGGTTGTGGATTAAAGATCTCCCATTTCTATTGCTCTAGGTTAATTGTGTGATATGTTGGCATAGGTGACGGCGGTCGGGAGTGTATAGTTCTTTACGTAATCAGGTGTGTAATCTCACACCGTCACCATGTAGTTTCATAATACGCTACAACGTTGGTAAAAACCGAATCACTATTTTTCGCATGTTTAATAATCCGAAAAACTGCATGGAATCGAATAACTCGCTTAAATAACATCGGTTCTAAATCCGCTAAAATCATCGTTAACCGGTTGATTTGCCAAAATGCCCTTACTGGGCCTATTTACTAAAATGCCCTTAGTGGGTCAATTTACCAAAATGCCTTTAGTGGGCCGATTTACCAAAATACCCTTAGAGAGCCGATTTACCAAAATGCCCTTAGAGGGCCAATTTACCAAAATGCCCTTAGTGGGCCGATTTATCAAAATGCCCTTAGAGGGTCGATTTACCAAAATGCCTTAGTGGGTCGAATTACAGAAATACCCCTGGGTTGCGAAATTACTCAAATACCCTCGATGGGTCGAATGTTTGTTATACGCTCAATATTGTATAGTAATGTGTGTGTGTTTACATTACTCCTTCATATCTTGATATGTATGTTGCATTTTATCATGTTGCATGGGGAGGGTTATTGAATGAAGGGCAGTCTAGCCTGGTGGCATAGCCACAATATATACATATATATACATAATTATGACTCTGGTGGCTCAGCCACAAATATAGTGATTAGCAGCTTGTCTGCAATATTGGTGTGATTGGCAGGGTGGGTTGACTTGATCCCCACAGGTGTGATTGGCTGGTCGGGGGTGTGTTGGTTGGATTGGGTTGGGCTGCATTTCATTACTGCACTACCATGATTATAGGGCTTTGGCCCAGGTTGATGTTTATGGGTTTGGGCCCAGTTAATATCGGTTTAGGGGATTACACACTAAGTTCTTGTAACTCACCCCTTTTTTCCTTAACCTCGCAGGTAATTCTTAGCAATAAGGACTTGGAGCCGTGGATGACTCGGTGGAGGCCATACTTAGAAACATCGCTTGCAAACTTTAGTAAATTTCCATTTTGCTTCATTTTTTAAGATTTTTTTTATTTGGGTTTAATATTTTGTAAGAAGGCCTTTGGGATTTATATTTCTTTAAACTTTCATTTTAGTATTTTCAAACTATAAACGATTAAACCTATAAACGTGAGGTTTTCTTAAAGCATTAATAATCATTTTCTAAATATCACGTTTCCCTAGGTATTCAAATTCGAATTTCACAACAAAAGCAATTTTCAAAATAATAACAACTTCATAAAATGGACATTAAGAAAATCGTGTTTTTACAAACAAACAACAAAACTTGGAGTTTCTCAAAGAGATGCAACATTTTATTGATTGCTTAGATTTTCAACTACCTTTTGATGTGATATGCTAGATTCGGCCATAACGTCTAGGCTGGGTTTGGGGTGTTACTTTTATGGTATTAGAGCCAGACTGCAAAACTTGGCTGTGAAATGGGTTCGAAAAGGCTTTTCCAAATCTATTTAAAATTTGGTTTAGGAAAAATATATCTTTTTGGATGTATGGCACCACGAGTCTCCGGCGCCAAATCCGTAAGTCTCCTTATTTTATGATTGTTGATATGATGATGATATGACTGTTGTAAGAAAACTGTAAGAGATAGTAGTAGTACACTGAAACTTCTAGCTCTAGGAGCTAAGACTATAGAGATTGAGACTTTAGGAATACGATTCGCGAAAACAACTCTTATATCTACTGTCCATAAAACATTTGTTAATAAACACTGAATTACACACTGATTCATAAAATTCTTAATCAGATTAATTCGATTCAGGAAACATGAGCACTAGAGGATGTGGACGTGGTAGACGTGACCGTGGTAGGGGCCGAGATGCTGGGTTGGGTCCGAAGCATCTGGGCACATGCCTGAAATGGACACACCTGTATCTCTAGTGACCGAAACAGGGTCTTACGACCGAACTGGAGGGGACGACGCTTTGTCCCAAGCTATGCTGTGAGTATTGGAATGGGTTGCTGGGGCAAGTACTAGGTCGGCAACTCGTGGGTCTATATCTGAGCGACTCAGGTCAAATGGGGCTGAAGTTTTTAGGGGCATTTCGGTTGTAGCCCCAAATGTAGCTGAATACTGGCTTGAGGTTGTGGAATGAATTATGGATGATTTGGATTGCACAGCTGAACAAAAACTGAAAGGGGTTGTGTCGTTATTGAGAGACGAGGCGTACCAGTGGTGGCTCACTATAAGAGAAGGTACGCAAGCTGATCGTATCACATGGGATTTCTTTAAGACGGTGTTTCAGGGAAAATATGTCGAGGCTAGCTATGTGGATGCCCGGAGAAAAGAATTTTTGAATCTAATTCAGGGAGGAAATATGTGGCAGAGTACGAGGCAGAGTTTTTACGTTAGGGCCGACATGCCCCGGGAATAGTTTCAACTAATTATAAGTGTTGTGTGCGGTTTGAAAATGGGCTGTGAGATGAGTTACGAGTACTGATAGCCCCGCAGAGGGAGAGGGATTTTGCTACATTAGTGAAAAAGGCTAAAATTGCTGAGGAGGTAAAATACTCTGAACGACAGAATCGAGACAAGGAAAGGGGCAAGAGCAAAAGAGATTCCGGGTTCTCAGGTCCTACAAGGGGATTCCATAAGAGGCCTAGGTTTGATTGGCCAGCTCGAGTGGGTGTTTCAGTTACTACCGGTCAGTTACAGCCTTGTATGGACTGTGGGAAATTTCACTCAAGAGAGTGCTGGAAAAGCACCAGCGGGTGTTTCAGATGCGGGTCTATGGATCATCGGTTTAGGGATTGTCCTCGAGAGCCTGTTCAGACACAGGTGGTACATCATAGATTTGTGCAGCCAGGAAGAGGTGCTCAGCAGCCACCGAGAGGTCGTGGCCCAAGTTGAGGTGGAAATGGTGTTGGACGAGGTCGTGGAGCACCGGGCAGAGGTGCTGGGAATACAGATGCAAGGCAACCAGGGTTGGTTTAAGCGGCTAGGCGTCGAGAGGATGGCGACGCACCGGACGTCATAATCGGTACGTTTTTCATATTTGATGTACCCTTTACAGCTTTGATAGATATTGGATCTACCCATTCATATGTTGCATGTACTCTGTCTGGGACTTTGGGTATAAAATCTGAGATTGCTGCTAGAGAAATGTCTGTGATTAGCCCTTTAGGACAATCTGTGGTAGTGAACAAATTGTGCCATGGCCGAACATATCCTAAGTTCAATATGGCCGAATATATATACATCATGCATAACTTTACCACGTTACTAAATTATGTATCAAAATACCATTCATTCTCTGATCACTTAAACACCGAATAAAACTAAATGGTTATTTACACTTTAATCAAACGAAATTTAAGTACATTCCATATACATGTAATGGTTGCAATTTCCTATTTAACATATATCATTTTTGCATACAGTTCATACACAAATATGTCATGTAATACCTTATTACTTACCATTATACACCGAATCCATATAATTAAATATGCTAGTAAATCACCATTGTGAAAACATGTATATGTATATTTATATAAATATAAATGCATATACATCAAACGGTTGTACATATAAACTATGAAATATTATACAACTTGAACATATATATAATTTAACCGAATATGCACTGTCAAAGCATTATTTAGACTCAAAATGCCATGAACCACAAAACCAAACCATACCTATTATATATACATACAATGGCCGGATACATATACTAGCTAAAACCTTCACAACCATGCAAAAATAATAACATGAACATACCCAGTATCATTACCGAACATAACTATTACACTTAATCATTAACAATTGGAAATGCCATTATACCTAACACATAAGTAAGGTTTAACAAAAGAAATAGCCATCTTCGCAAGGCTATATATATATAAATACAAGACCTAACATCATTCAATTAAACTGTAATTCAACCTATACATGCCTTTGATTCAAAAATTAAACTTAAGTACCAAAAAGGGGTGATAGTGTGGTCATCTTCTTCGACGATCCTCTCAGCCCGTAGCTGAATCAACAATCTATAAAACAGTAAAGTAAACACATACAGAGTAAGCTTAATAGCTTAGTAAGTCTCAAGCAAATGACAATACAACATTCAAACACTTAAACATTTTAATCTTTAAACCTATGACATTGAATATAAACATTTCAATATGCGAATTTATACAGGGTCGAATACTAATAGTTCATTAACCTAAGTAATTGCACTTCATTACCATAAACCTGTATCTCATCGAAGTACAAAGTAAATATATTACATGAATCACATGCTCCAAATCATATAAGTACAACATTCATATCAACTATGTTATCACACTCAAAATCTTATCACTTTTAACATTTCTATTTGTAACCGAATTTCCCACAATAGTACATTTAAGCTCAAATTCTATCATATAATATTCATACACATCGATCCTAAGCTCAATTGCACATAACACCATTCTTATCGTATTATCCCAACTCAAGTAGTATTAAACACAACTTACCTTACTCCCTGTAAATATAAAGGGACTTATGCTTACCTGAGCTTTTAACTCGATACATTGACTATGTTTCACCTCGAATAATTTATGGTTTCTCCATTTAAAATGCATCACCAACATCAAGCCTGCTAGGCATCAAAGCCCAATATGTAACACCGGCACAAAGCCTGCTAGGCATAAAGCCCGATATGTAACACTGGCACAAGGCCTGCTAGGCTCAAAGCCCGAAATAAATCACCGGCACTAGGCCTGCTAGGCTCAAAGCCCGAATATCAACACAATCAACATTCCCATACACATTACTTAATGCTAAAATCACAACCATCTCATATACTTTAATTTACAAACACATATTAAACCGAACATAATTATTCACATTACATTCAACAAGCAAATTTACTACAATTCCATACCCCATATTCGGCCAACATAAATTTTCATGCCTTAAATTCCAAATTTTATCATATACTACTTTCGTAAATGATTCTTCGGCATAAATTTGCTTAAGGACTTACCTCGACTGTCGACGGACAACGTATACCGGCTATTCGATAACCTTCGCCTTTCCCCAATCCAAATCCGTTTTTCTTTGTTCTTGATCTAAACACATTAAAATTCAGCTCATTCAAGTACATTTCATTTCAATTTAATCCCTAAACACATAAACAGTCAAATTACCATTTTACCCCTACTATTTCATATTTTTACAATTTGGTCCTATTTGCACAAAACACAAAATACACAAAATTCCACTACAACACTCAAGGGCCGAATGTTCACAAGAACCTTACAAGTCCATATCTTTCATTTATTTTGCATTTTAGCCCCCTTAAAAATTCATTTTTGCAATTTAGCCCAAAATACTCAAATTCACTAAAATTTCCAATACAAAACATACTAATCTTTAACATATCTTTAATTTAAAATCATCAAACATCAAAAACCACATAAACATGTCAATGGCCGAATCTTAAGCATGCTCAAATTTAAAAATTCTAACATGGGTCGGTTAATACTCTAAGCAACGATCTCAAAAATGTAAAAATCAACAAAAACCGAACAAAACACATACCTAATTTCAAGCTTCCAAATGCCGAATATGCAAGGTTTTCTTCTTCTTTTTCTCTTGTTAAATTCGGCTAAGTGTGAGAAAGATGATAACTTAAGCTTATTTTATGTTATTATAACACATATTATAATTTATTAATGGTTTACAATTTTACCCTTTTTAATGATTTAATAATAAACATAACATTATGGACAAGGTTGTCATATGCCGTCCACTTACCCCTAAAATGGGCTAATTGCCCTTTTAATGCCTCACTTTAAAAAGCCACACTCAATTTAGTGCATTTCACTATAGTTTGCAACTTTTACCTTTTACGCGATCAAGTCCTTTTTCTAAATTGAACACACAAACAATTAAATTTTTCTACGAAACTTTCACACACATTAATTCACATATAATAAACACAAAATATAATATTTAAATAATTCTCAGACTCGGATTAATGGTCCTAAAACCACCGTTTCGATTAGGGTCAAATTCGCTCTGTTACATTGTTTTTTTATATTCGTCGGGAAATATTGTTTTTGGAGAGAAACGAAAATGCATCCTACAGAGCGCGTTTTCACTTTGTTATTTTTTTTTTTTGTTGGCAATTGGAAATTAGAAGTTTGTAAAATTATTTTTGTTTGTATTTGATATAGACATTGTTATATTTTTAAGGTATGTCTGAATTTACGATGATGTTGTGAAGCATGGTGACCTACAATTTTCATCTACCATTTGGCGATGGAACTATCACCCGAGAAGTCGAGATTGCGTTGCAACTCAAGGTCCCAGTTGACGCTGATTAAACGATCATGGGTTGAAGTATATCTAGGGCTTCAAGTTTACAAAGGTATGCTATCAAGGGATGGGGTATACCAGGGGCCTCAGTTGATAGTGGTTATGCAGCCACGATAATGAGTTTCACCTCATCAAAGGAGGATGCTTCATAAAATCCACATAGAAGTCTAAGTTCATAGTCATAGTGAAAAACATAGGGCCATTCCAGTATAATCAAGTAATTCATTTTATATGTCTCTACCAAAGATGGTGAACTCGTTACCATAACCAGTGACAAAGTTGGAGGCAACAAGATTTCTAGCAAGGAGAAGTTGTTGTGCTGTGCAAAAAAGATGAAACACGAATCGAGCCGGTTGCCGCTAACACTGTCACAAGTTAATGTAACGAGGTCAACATCTTTGGTGGGGAAAACGAGTAAGTTTAGTATACTGAATGGCCCTTGTGCTTTTTGCTATGATTATAACCTTAGATTTCTGTATGGATTTTATAAAACATCCTACTCTGATAGGGTGAAACTCGTTGTCATGCCCACATAACCACCGTTAACTAGGGCCCAAGTTATACCCCATCCATTGACAGTATAACCTTTGTAAACTTGATGCTCTAGATACACTTTAACTCGTGACCATTTAATCAACATCAACTGAGACTTCGAGTTGCAATGCGATAAAGTCTTCTTAGGTGATGGCTCCATCCTCACACGGTAAGTGAAATTTTTAGGTCACCAAGTTCCATGCCATCATTGTGAACTGAAACGTAACTTAAAACTATGATTATGTCTCCCTCAAAGAAAAAGAGAAATAAATCTTTAAACCTAGAAATTTCAACACACAAGAAAAAGAAAAAAATCAATTTAAAGGAGATGATGGGCGAGAGAGGTGATGGAGAAAGGGTATGGAAACTCTCGTTTATATAGGCAAATGGGCAGTGAAAATCATGTTAATCATGTTTTTCAATTTCAACTCGGGATAAAATTACAAAACATGATTAACATGATTTTTTTGCCTTGCTGAAAACGCCCCATGCGGGGAGTATTTTGTCCCCCATTAGTTTTAACTTCAGACATTGTAACGCAAAAATCCTGGGATAAAATTGTAGAACATGATTTTTTTCCTTGTTGAAAATGCCCCCTACAGGGAGCATTCTCCCCCACCATTTTCAACTCTAACTGTGTCCCTCAAAACCAGTGATTATCAGGTAATGTGTTAAACATGGAATAATTTGATGTGCCTTGGGGTATTGTTCTCTATAAAATGAAATCAATACATTCCATTGAGTTTCCATACCAACATATCGAGTAGATTTTTTTTCAAAAGGATACTTGGCATTAGGAGAAGATGGTTGTCGTTAAAAACTTGAATTTTGATATAGTTGTCCAAACAAAGGTAATTTATTAATTTATGTGTAAGTCTTTTAATTTGGGTGATGAGAACTATATTTTCTTTAACTATTTTCTTGGTTTTTCACAGGTGGAACATGCTATTTGGTTCAAGATGAGTAGACACGTCAGAGTCGTTATCCATTACGATAGTTAAATTTTTGAGGCCACAATTGGGACTATTTTTGTATCAACCCAATTTAAAGATTTGGCTTTCAACCAAAGCATAATGTTAAAAGAGATTTGGTAAAAAATTAGGCAGAAAGTGGGGACCAAGAGAATAATTTTGTGCTTGTAATGCAGATCTCTAATGTCATTGAACCCCGTTAGATATGACATATTTGAGATTGTAGAGGCATCGAGCTCAAGATTATGATCAAATCCCAATGCTCTATTAGCAATGTTGTACTAGAATTATTCGATATCAACTAAGGTGGCCTGAGGTCGATAACATTTTCACCAAATTCCACCCCAAATCAAGAAGTAGAAAGTCCAACCACACAGGTGCACTGGATTCACATCATTCTTACAAAGCTCCTACCAGGACACCCTGAAATCATCATCAATGATGAGACACTCTATAACATCGCGCCCAACGGGATCTTAGTGTAACACCACAAACCCAGTCTAGACGTTATGGCCGAATCTGGCGTGTCATATTGAAGAGTTTTTTGAAAACCATGTTTTCATTGAAAACCCTTCTTGAAATTTAAAACTTCTTGACATTTAAAACTTGTACAAAACCTCAGTTTGCGTTTGTTTATTTTCAATCGTGGTTTATTAAAAAGTTATTCCATTTTAAAATGTTATTACCTTTAAAACCTTATTTGTTGCGGAAGCTTAATTTAAAACAAATGATTTACGAAAATGTGATATTTAAAAATTGAGTTGCGGAAACGTAGCGTTTGAAAATAGTTATTGTTTTGAAAAACTGTGTTCTACTTCTAGCAGATATAAATCACAATCAATAAAATCCCAAATTTAAAATCCAGAAATTATAGAGGCCTTATTACAACCCGAATCAAAATCAAAGTGCTTAAGTAAATGAGCAAAACAGAATAAAATGAGCAAAACAGAATAAAACATGTGTAGTTGTGTGGCCCTCTCCGAGTCCCTCGCAGCTCCGAACCGTCTAACGCTGGGGATTACCTGAAAGGTTAAAAATGGGGTGAGTTTACGAAAAACTCAATGTGTAATCCCCTTGTTAAAGAAATAGTCAGTATACAGAAACAGAATCAGTCTGGGCCTGAGCCCTTTAACAGTAACAGTACAATTCAGTTCAGAGTATATATGGGCCAAAGACCAAAACAATATCATTTGGGTCACAGCCCATAACAGAATCAATTCGGCCTAGCCCATTACAGTAACAGTCTCAGTATGAATGATGCATAATGCATGCAAACCCATCCAACCCTGCACTTGCCTCCGTCCAACCCTGCACTACCTGTGGGGAATAAATCACCACGCCATCCCTACACTTACAGTGTTAGCACCTGTTGCAGCACTAACCGAAATCGCAACAAAGCTACTAGTATATATGCTGCTTTAAGCCTTCAGTAATGGTTTCATAATTGTCACATGGCCATCGATAACTATAATAAGATCGGCACATAGCCATCAGCTACAGTAATATAACCGGCACACAGCCATGGGTAAGTATGATCGACACAAAGTCATCAATAATTACAATCGGCACACAGCCATGGATAAATATGATCGACACAAAGTCATAATCAAGACGGCACAGAGCCATAATTAGGTTGGCATAGAGCCATAATCAGATTAATTGGCTTAAAGCCATTGGTAGGTCCACAGTCGTCTCGTGCGACCCATGCGACCCTATTAGAATAGTACTTCCTCCATAACCAATATCCCAACCCATGCAGTATGTCATGTGTGCAGAATTTCTGGCCCACAAATTATCATATCATTCACAGTTAAGTCAATCAAATCATAGTCATACAATCACAGTCAAATCATTCAAATCATAGCACAACTCAGTCATTTACCCTCGAGGGGCAAAATAGTCATTTACCCTATGGGGCATTACGGTCATTTTACCCTACGAGGGCATTACTGTCATTTTTTTCCTACAGGGGCATTCATTCTACCCTACAGGGGCATTACAGTCAATTTACCCTACAGGGGCATTATGGTCAATTTACCCTACAGGGGTATTACAGTCATTTTACTTACTTTGGGGTTTCAGTGCAGATAACGACCTCTCCGAAGGTCTATAGTCGCCTTAAGTGACACAGATAACCTAAATGGTCATAACAGTGCAAATAGGCCCAAGGCCCATTATTTGGCCCACGTGGGCCCACACACTTGTGTGGCCCATTTAGCCCAAATTCAGTCACGACTATGCGAACCATATAGCCCAGTCCAGTATTTGCCACTTAACGTGGATTTTATCCGTGTGGGGCCCACGAGCCCATTGGGCCCACACGTCCCATTTCAGCCAAACGAGACCCAAGATCACGAGAATGCTTGTAGTAGCCTCTGCAATCTATCGCCCATGATTTGTGGGCTCGCTTTGCCACACGAGTTATCGCAAGCTCGTGAGGCCTCGAATGCCGAAGTTTTAGCTTTTCGACTTTTTAGCTTTTGCCGATTCACAGCAGAGATAGTGTGATTACACACCTGTTCGTGATAACTAGTAAACTAGTCCACGTGCTCTCCAACTATCGCCTTGCTTGAGCCAACGGGTATTTGCAACTAACCATTGATCAAAAGTGATTACCCACTCTTTGGTTAGTATTTACACACAAAACGAATCACCATTAATATATATATAACCATGAAACAATTGATCCTTAACGAACACGCTTACCGATATCGTGCAACGAAGAACTCACAAGAATCAGAAGAACAAAGAATGTAGCAACTTAGGTTTGGCACAGTGGACAAATGATTGTGGTAATCCGCACTAACAATATACTCCCAATCACTAGGCTATCAACAATCGTCAGAGTAGAACGAGGGAGGAAGATAGACAAGAGGGGACGGTTATTAAAGAAAACCTGAAAAGAAAGGACCATAATCAGCCAAGGGTGAAGAAGAGGGAGAGAAAATAGGTTTGGCTTTGAGAGAAAATAAAAGAATGAAGGGGGAGAGAAGAGAAGTGCATTCGACACTGTTAGGAGAGTAAATAAAATAGAAAAATAGGCAAAGAAAGAGTAGTGTGACCACAGAAGAATATAACCTAATTGGCAATTGAAGAAAGGGAGAAAATAATGGCACTTTTGGTCACCACATTTGATAAAAACGCAAAACCTGAAAGAAATCCCGAATGGCAAAAATCACAAGGAAATTCGTCCCTCTCCTTTCAAGCTCCACAAACCGAAACAAAGAATATGCCTACAGCCGAAATTTCTCCCTATTTCTCCCTAGCCGAAATCCCCTAGAGCCTTAGAGTCCCAATCGACCACAACACCCTACCAACCTCCCATTTCGAAATTCCTTGATTCTCTCCCCAACTCTCTCCATAATCCTCTCCACAACTCCATCCATGACCAATTCAAACTCCTCTCAACAGTGTTTCAGTCCAACTCTTCTACCTCCACAACTCAAGCAGCAAAATAAACATTAAACTGTGTAACCTAAGGCTTGAACCTCAGACCTCTCTGTTATACCACATGCCACCTTGCCATTACACCACAGGCTATTTTTGTGTCATAAAACAAGCATTATTACTAACAAGGCCTAAGTGCCAGTGTCCAGGTTCATTTAAGAGAAAAAAACTAAAAATTTTGCAAGGGCCAAAACTTGAACCCAGGCTTCTTAAACACTCCCATACACCCCCAAATCACATAGTTAGTAAAGCAAACAAGTATTTTTGTGTCACTTTCTTGCACACATAAATATTTATGTGCTGTAACGACCCGAATTTGGGCCTAGTAGAATTGGGCCCATTGCGCCTTAGGCGTGGGAGCGTTTAAAATTTTTGAGAACATGAGAATGGCATTTATGCAAGTTGGACCTGTTAGGTGAGTGATTTTGGAAGGTTAGGGGGCTTCTATGAAGTCTCGGGATCAAACTTGGGCTTTAGGAAAATTTTGGTTTTAGGTGAATAAAACCCTGAGAGTTAGTAGGTAGGCTTTAAGAATAAAATGTGGAGAAAAATGACAAAAAGGAGTTGTGGTCTAGTGGCAAATGGCGTCACATAAGAGTCAAGGGAATGACGCCACAAGGAAGCAAGGGGTCCAAGGTTCAAGACTTAGTGCTTGCATTTTGATTTTCTTTTTAAATGGACTTTAGACTTTGGCCATAGACTTATATTTAGTTGCGCATGTTTTAAGACAACAAGGAGCTAGTTCGTAAAGTGGCTAGCGGTGTGGATTATGCTACAGCAGAGCCTGGGTTCGAATCTCATGACAAGCAAAGGAGTATTTATTTTGCGGATTGAAGGCCAGAGTTTGTGTTGGATTTAAACTCTACTGAAGGAGGGATCCCACATCGAAAAGCTAGGAAGAGGGAAGGTGAGAAAATGGCTATATATAGAGCTGTCTATGAGGAGAGGAAGAATACCTTGGTGGGCGTTTGGGCATAGGAGCATTCGGATCACGGATTAGCTTCAGACTCCTATCAGGTGTGTATTTCGCACTACTCTAGCTGTAGAGCGGCAAATGCCGAAATGCCGGTCACACGGAGATGGTAACCACACGAGCTTGCGAGGGCATGTGTGGGAGCTTCGACGCGATAGTCGAGGCCACCATGAGTATTCTTGTGGATTGATGTTGTTTGGGCCATGATGGGTCGAACGGGGCCAAGTAGGCCCAATGGGCCCATATTCATATCTAATGATTTTCCACAAATTGGTGACGAAAGGTATAACTTGTACAAATCTTTCCAATGTGCAATTCGATCTGATCCATTAGTTCGTATAGCTATTTACCCGATTGCAGACATTTCTGGAACACCTCTAACAGAGGGACAAATAGTCAATTTTGAAAGTACTTATTGTCAACCTCTTTCAGATATGAATCCATCTGATTCAGAAGAGAAGAACTTGCATCAGTATCTCGATTTCAATTCAAACATGGGTTTGATTTACACTTCATGTTATGAGAAATATTTACCATCCGAAAAGTGCAAAAAACGGAGTCTTTGTCTAAAGAAATGCGTTAAGAAAGGGTGGATGTATAGAACCTTTCAACGAGATAGTGCTCTCAAAACGGAATCTATTCCAAACATATATGCCATGGTTCCTTACTTCGACGGGGTACAAATATCTAAATTTGATATTTTTAGATACATTTTCAGACCTATTGCCGATACTAAGTAGTAGTAAAAAATTTGTATCCATTTTTCATGATATTATGCATGGATCAGATATATCATGGCGAATTCTTCAGAAAAAATTGTGATATGAATAAGTTGTATGATTGTGTAGTAGATGTTAGATTAGACTATGTGAATTTCATATCTATGTCTAGATTTGAGCTAAATGGGCCATACGAGCGTGTGGGCTCATTTGGGCCGGGAATGGGCTTAGGCCCATTCGCATCATTATATCTGTTTAGAATGCTTGAGTCACTCGAGGCGACTGTAGACCCTCTGAGGGGTTGACAAAATTATTGAAATACCCTTGGTTTACAAAATTATTGAAATACCCCCGATTACCCTTGGTTTAAAAAATTACTAAAATACCCCCAATTTGCAAAATTATTGAAATACCCATGGTTTACAAAATTACTGAAATACCCCTAATTTGCAAAATACTGAAATACCCCCAATTTGCCAAATACCGAAATACCCCTAGTTTGTGAAATTATTGAAATACCCCCGATTTGTAAAATTAATGAAATAGCCCCGATTTGCAAAATTACCGAAATACCCCTAGTTTGCGAAATTACTGAAATACTCTCAGTTTGCAAAATTACCAAAATACCTTCAGTTTGCAAAATTACTGAAATACTCATGGTTTGTAAAATTACCGAAATACCCCCGGCTTTTGAAATCATCGAAATACCTCAGGTTTACGAAATTACCGAAATACCCTTGATTTGTGAAATTACCGAAATACCCCTAAGGGGTAGGATTACCGAAATACCCTTATAGGGTAAACGACTGTTTTGCCCTTGTAGGTAAATGACTGATTTAGACTGTGAATTTGACTAAGTTGACTGTGATTGTATGACTGTGTTTTAACTGACTTGATTGTGGGCGTGTGTCTAATTTGCTGTTGTTGAAATGACTGTTACTAAGCATGGCCATTTTGCATACACGTGTAATGATTGAGCATGACATACACGACATATTGCATTGGGTTGGGTTTGATGATCGGAGGAAGTGTATTTTGGTGGCCCTGCCACATTCTATTTTAGTGGCTATGCCACATATATTATTTTGGTGGCTCAGCCACATATACCGTTATTAGTAGCTTGGCTTCATTATTGAATCGCTTAGTTATGTGCCATCTTGAATATGGCTTTGTGCCAATCGTATTTACCCGTGGCTTTGTGCTTAACAGATATTGATGACTCTATGTTGATCCTATTTACCCAAGGCTGTGTGTCGATTATATTACCGTCACTGATGCCTATGTGCCGATTATGATTCTGGTGGCTCTACCACATTCTGTTATGGTGGCTACGCCACGTATATTCTGTTATACTGGTGGCTTCGCCACAAATTCTGTGATGAGCAGCTTGTCTGCCATCGAGGTGTGTAGTGGATGGATGGGTCGATTTAGAAATACCCACAGGTGTGTTGGGATGGATGGTACTGGTGGTGTGTAGCGGATGGATTATTAGGTTGGGCTGCATGCATTATTTGCTTTATCATGTTAATAGGGCTAAGGCCCAGATTGTACTGAACAAAGCTTCAGCCCAGTCTACTTCCGTATGGGCTTCGGCCCAGTTTTGCTTCTGTATGGGCTTCATCCTAGTCTGTATCCGTATGGGCTCGGGCCCAGTTAATGACCGACTAGGGGATTATACACTGAGTTCTCGTAACTCACCCCTCTGCTTTAACCTTGCAGGTGATCCCCAGTATTAGAGGATTTGGCGCAGCGGAGGACTCTGCGGTGGCCATACATAGGAGTACTTTTTCCAAACTTTAGTAAAAATTTCCGTTTTACTTCATTCTGAGATTTATTTTAATTTGGGTTTAATTTTATGTAATAAGGCCAATGGGTTTTATTTTTCTTTTATACTTTCATTTCTGATATATTTAAACTATAAATGATTTAACTCGGGATTTTCTTAAAACGACAACAACGGTTTCAAAATATCACACATTTGCAATTCACTGAATCTGATTTCTGTTATAAACAAAGTTTTTGAAGATAATAATAACAATGTCTTTAAAAGAAAACCATAAAAGACAAATTTGAGTTTCACCAACAATAAAGCTCGAATTTCAAAAAGAATACAACTTTCCAACGAATGCGCAATTTTTAAACAACCTTTCTATGTGACATGCCAGATCTGGTCATAACGTCTAGGCCGGGTTTGGGGTGTTACATTTTATGGTATCAGAGCCGGTTGCAAAACTCGACTGTGGAATGGGTTTGAAAATTTTTTCTGAATCTATTTAAACTTTGGTTTAGAAAAGTGATAGTGCTACTGAAAGTATGGCACACCGAGTCTCCGGCACCAAATCCGTAAGTTTCCTGACCTTCTGCTCTGTTATATGCTGTAATGATTGTATTTTGGTATTTATTCTGTGTGTGTTCTATTTGGATGTGATGGTTGAATATAGAAATTGTATGCATGTGTGAAAAATACATGTTTGTTTCTGCGATTAGATGTTCGGTTGTGTGTAAGGGGTTTCAAGATTAAGTTAAAAGTGTTCTAGTGTTGGGATGAGAGTGCGTAGCGGTAGCGTAGTAGGGTAGTCTTTGTTAAACGGCTGTTAGTTAGTTGGAAATTTCAAGGACAAAATTTCTTTAAGGGGGAAGATTTGTAACGAGCCAAATTTGAGCCTAATAGAATTGGGCCCATTGGGTCTTAGGCATGGGAGTGTTTAAAATTTTTGAGAACATGAGAACAACATTTATGCAAGTTGGACCTGTTAGGTGAGTGATTTTGGAAGGTTAGGGGGCTTCTATGAAGTCTCTGGATCAAACTTGTGTTTAGGAAAATTTTGGTTTTAGGTGAATAAAACCCTGGGAGTTAGTAGGTAGGCTTTAAGAATAAAATGTGGAGAAAAATAACAAAAAGGAGTTGTGGTCTAGTGGCAAATGGCGCCACATAAGAGACAAGAGAATGACGCCTCAAGGAAGCAAGGGGTCCAAGGTTCAAGTCTTGGTACTTGCATTTTGATTTTCGTTTTAAATGGACTTTAGACTTTGGCCATAGACTTATATTTAGTTTTGCATGTTTTAAGACAACAAAGAGCTAGTTGGTAAAGTGGCTAGCGGCGTGGATTATGCTACAGGGGAGCCTGCGTTCGAATCTCATGACAAGCAAGGGAGTATTTATTTTACGGATTGGAGGGCCAGAGTTTGTGTTGGATTTAAACTCTACTGAAGGAGGGATCCCACATCGGAAAGCTAGGAAGAGGGAAGGTGAGAAACTGACTATATATAGAGCTGTCTATGAGGAGAGGAAGCATACCTTGGTGGGCGTTTGGGCATAGGAGCATTCGGAGCACGGATTAGCTTCAGACTCCTATCAGGTGTGTATTTCGCACTACTCTAGCTGTAGAGCGGCAAATGCAGAAATGCCAGTCACACAGCGATACTAACCACACGAGCATGCGAGCGCATGTGTGGGAGCTTCGACACGATAATTGAGGCCACCATGAGTATTCTTGTGGGTTGATGCTATTTGGGCCACGATGGG
Source organism: Gossypium australe (assembly GCA_005393395.2). NCBI lineage: Eukaryota > Viridiplantae > Streptophyta > Magnoliopsida > Malvales > Malvaceae > Gossypium > Gossypium australe. Next base: position 130,755,665 of record CM016626.1, on the reverse strand, counting down.
CCGAACGAGACCAAGTAGGCCCAATGGGCCAATATTCATATCTAATGATTTTCCACAAAGTGGTGACGAAAGGTATAACTTGTACAAATCTTTCCAGTTTGTAATTCGATCTGATCCATTAGTTTGTAGAGCTATTTACTCGATTGCAGAGATTTTTGGAACACCTCTAACAGAGGGACAAATAGTCAATTTTGAAAGTACTTATTGTCAACCTCTTTCAGATATGAATCCATCTGATTCAGAAGAGAAAAACTTGCATCAGTATCTCAATTTCAATTCAAACATGGGTTTGATTCACACTTCATGTTCTGAGAAATATTTACCATCCGAAAAGCAGAAAAAATGGAGTCTTTGTCTAAAAAAAAAGTGTTGAGAAAGGGTGGATGTATAGAACCTTTCAACGAGATAGTGCTTTTTCAACTCTCTCAAAACGGAATCTATTCCAAACATATATGCCATGGTTCCTTACTTCGACAGGGTACAAATATCTAAATTTGATATTTTTAGATACATTTTCAGACCTATTGCCGATACTAAGTAGCAGTAAAAAATTTGTATCCATTTTTCATGATATTATGCATGGATCAGATATATCATGGCAAATTCTTCAGAAAAAAATGTGATATGAATAAGTTGTATGATTGTGTAGTAGATGTTGGATTGGACTATGTGAATCTCATATCTGTGGCTAGATTTGAGCTAAATGGGCCACACGAGCGTATGGGCTCATTTGGATTGAGAATGGGCCTTAGGCCCATTCGTATCATTATCTCTGTTTAGAATGCTTGAGTCGTTCGAGGCAACTGTTGACCTTCTGAGGGGTTGACAAAATTACTGAAATACCCTTGGTTTACAAAATTACTGAAATACCCTTGGTTTACAAAATTATTGAAATACCATTGGTTTACAAAATTACTGAGATTTGTAAAATAATCGAAATACCCCTAGTTTGAGAAATTACTAAAATACCCCGATTTATAAACCGATTTACGAAATTACCAAAATACCCTTGGTTCGCAAAATTACAGAAATACCCCCAGTTTACAAAATTACTGAAATACCCTCGGTTTGCAAAATTACTAAAATACCCCTGGTTTGCAAAATTATCGAAATACCCCCAGTTTGTGAAATTATCGAAATACTTCCTATTTACAAAAATTACCGAAATACCCTTGATTTGTGAAATTATCGAAATACCCTCAGATTGTAAAATTATCGAAATACCCTCGATGGGTATATTCACTGACTTACCCATATAGGGTAGAATTACCGAAATACCCCTGAGGGGTAGGGTTATCGAAATACCCTTATAGGGTAAACGACTGTTTTGCCCTTGTAGGTAAATGACTGATTTAGACTTTGAATTTGACTGAGTTGACTGTGATTGTATGACTGTGTTTTAACTGACTTGATTGTGGGCGTGTGTCTGATTTGCTGTTAATATGTGCTGAAATGACTGTTACTAAGCATGACCATTTTGCATACACGTGTAATGATTGAGCATGACATACACGGCATATTGCATTGGGTTGGGTTTGATGATCGGAGGAAGTGTATTCTGGTGGCCCTGCCACATTCTGTCTTAGTGGCTATGCCACATATATTGTTTTGGTGGCTCGGCCACATATACCGTTATTAGCAGCTTGGTTGCATTATTGGAGAGCTTGGCTTTGTGCCATCTTGAATATGGCTTTGTGCCAATTGTATTTACCTGTGGCTTTGTGCTTAACATATATTGATGACTCTATGTCGATCCTATTTACCCAAGGCTGTGTGTCGATTATATTACCATCGCTGATGGCTATGTGCCGATTATGATTCTGGTGGCTCTGCCACATTCTGTTATGGTGGCTACACCACGTATATTCTGTTATTCAGGTGGCTTCGCCACAAATTCTGTGATGAGCAGCCTGTTTGCCATCGAGGTGTGTAGCGGATGGATGGGTCGATTTAAAAATCCCCACAAGTGTTTTGGGATGGTACGGGTGGTGTGTAGCGGATGGATTATTAGGTTGGGCTGCATGCATTATCTGCTTTATCATGTTAATAGGGCTAAGGCCTAGATTGTACTGAATAGGGCTTCGGCCCAGTCTGCTTCTGTATGGGCTTCGGCCCAGGTTTGCTTCTGTATGGGCTATGGCCCAGTCTGTATCCGTATGGGCTCAGGCCCAGTTAATGACCGACTAGGGGGATTACACACTGAGTTCTTGTAACTCACCACTCTGCTTTAACCTTGTAGGCGATCCCCAGCATTAGAGGATTTGGCGCAGTGGAGGACTCTGTGGTGGCCATACATCGGAGTGCTTCTTCCAAACTTTAGTAAAAATTTCTGTTTTAGTTCATTCTGAGATTTATTTTAATTTGGGTTTAATTTTATGTAATAAGGCCAATGGGTTTTATTTTTCTTTTATACTTTCGTTTCTGATATATTCAAACTATAAATGATTTAACTCGGGATTTTCTTAAAACAACAACAACGATTTCAAAATATCACACTTCTGCAATTCATTGAATCTGATTTCTGTTATAAACAAAGTTTTTGAAGATAATAATAACAACGCCTTTAAAAGAAAACCATAAAAGACAAATCTGAGTTTCACCAACAACAAAGCTCGAATTTCAAAAAGAATACAACTTTCCAACGAACGCGCAGTTTTTAAACAACCCTTCTATATGACATGCCAGATCCAATCATAACGTCTAGGCCGGGTTTGGGGTGGTACATGTGCAGTCTCCTAGCTGATCTCACGCTCAAGGCCCATTCCTTCTAAGCCAAAATTCGGGGCTTTACACTTAGTATATGAATACTGTTAGAAAGAATAAGACCAGTAGAATAAGTCTGTAAGAGAATTGAGTTAAAGCTAGTCTAAAAGATAAGAACCATTACGAATGCACCTGTTGCTCTTCACTCATATTCAACGCCAAAATAGGGTTACGAAGTATTACCAAACTTATCACACATTGAAACATACATTTCTAATACCAAACTTATCACATATTGAAACATACATTTCTAACACAAATTAATCATTTCAAATACAATTCATTCACAACCAATCATTAATCATTTCAAATACAATTCATTAACAACCAATCATTTTGTCCTTAATACGAGCTTACGAGGCTCAAAACATGTATTCGGGGTGGTTTGGGACCAAACTGATAACTTTAGAAACTTTTTGAGTACTTAGAAAATTTTTGCAAAATACAGGGGACACACGCCTATGTTGCGCAGCCGTGTGTCTCACATAGCCAAAGGCACGTCTGTTTCATAGCCCATGTGGACATTCGAAATGGGAGCACATGGCTGTGTCCCAACCCGTGTCCGACCCCTTGTAGCTCTCTAACTTGGGTCACACGACCAACACACACGCCCGTATAACTAGCCTGTGTGCCCTACAATTGGCCATACACGCCCGTCTGCCAGGTCGTGTGCTAGGCCATGCCAAACCTGTAGGGTATACTGACTTATGCCACACGGCCAAGTTACACGCCCGTGTGGAGCATACTGACTTGGTTTCAATTTCAACACCAGGGGACACACGGTCATATAACATAACCGTGTGTCACACATGGCTGAGGCACACACCTGTGTGGACAAAAATAAGCTATTTACCAAGTCAATTTGCTACCCAAACTTGTGCTTACCTACAACAAACTCAAAGGCACCAATACATAGCATCAATAGGCATTTAACAACAACTCCAACCAAGCTCAATTCACTATTTCAATACCAACAATTTACATGTTCATATTACCATGTATTGCCAATTCAAATCATAACAATTCCACATTCACAAAACATCTATATGTATTATTTCAACCAAATAGTTTACCTTGCCTAAAATCACAAACATATAATAACCATTTCCAACCATCAGCTACCTTAAATGCTAAACTACCACAAATCATTTGCAAGCAATTATGAACCACATCATAGGCCATTTTCATATATATACATATACATCCAAAACAACCAAATTAAGCCAACTATTATGGCTATATATACAAACCAAAACATATACATTTACAAGCCAATTTATATGGCTAAAATCAGTATCAACACATAACCAAAATGACCATAATCCTATACATGCCATATAACCAAATCATAAGCTTAAAAGTACCAAGGTGATAGTTGGATAGTGTGACGAAGTCTCCGACGATCCCCGAATTCGAGCTAGCTTTGAAATCACTATAAAACATGGAAAAATAAACAAAGTAAGCTTTATAGCATAGTAAGCTCGTATGAAATAAACTCAGACTAATCATAATTACACAAATCATCAATAACATATCAACATATAATACATGTTAACAACAAACCTTTCACATGTTTAATCATAAGATTATATGCAACTTCATAATTTCTTCGATTTAAAGCTCATACGTTTCACGTACATACCTGTACAAATCTGTAACGAACTCATACCTATTAAGGACAATGTTGAATACTCGAAATCCAACACACTAAGTGCCAATACATAGCCGAGTCTATTTTAATATCGTACACTAAGTGCCAGTATATAGCCGAAGCTATCTCTATCTCACACATTGAGTGCCATACAAAGCTGAAGCTATCTCGATCTCGCACACTAAGTGCCATACATAGCCGAAGCTATCTCGATCTCGCACACTAAGTGCCATACATAGCCGAAACTATCTCGATCACACACACGAAATGCCATACATAGCCGAATGTTCATCGAATACTTTCGTACAATTGTATTCATCAACAATTCAAATATAAAGCATTATATCTTAATGATATTAGTGCTTATTAACATACGAACTTACCTTTGGATGCAAAAACGACGAAACGAGTCGATTAGTCGAGAATTTTGTTTTTCCCTCGATCTAGATCCAAGTTTCACTTTTGTAACGACCCAAAGTTGGGCCTAGTAGAATTGAGCCTATTAGGCCTTGGCCATGGGAGCGTTTAAAATTTTTGAGAGCAAGAGAACGGCACTAATGCAAGTTAGACCTATTAGGTGAGTGATTTTAGAAGGTTAGGGGGCTTCCATGAAGTCCCGGGATCAAACCTGGGCTTTAGGAAAAATTTTGGTTTTAGGTGAGTAAAACCCTGGGAGTAAGTAAGTAGGCTTTAAGAATAAATTATGGAGAAAAATGACACAAAAGGAGTTGTGCTCTAGTGGCAAATGACGCCACATGGGAGATAAGGAAGTGACGCCACACAAGGAAGCAAAGGGTCTAAGGTTCAAGTCTTGGCGCTTGCATGTCATTTTGATTTCTTTTTAAATGAACTTAAACTTTGGTCATAGACTTATATTTAGTTGCGCATGTTTTAAGACAAAAAGGAGCTAGTTGGTAAAGTGGCTAGCGACGTGGGAGCATGAGTTCGAATCCTATTGCAAGCAAAAAGGGATATTTATTTTGCTAAGTTGGGACGGCCAGGGTTTGTGTTGGATTTAAAATCTGCTGAAAGAAGGAATCCCACAACGGAAAGCTAGCAAGAGGGAAGGTGAGAAACTGGCTTTAAATAGAGCAATCTATGAGGAGAGTAAGGAGACCTGGGTTGGCGTTTGGGCACAGGAGTGGTCGGAGCGCGGATTAACTCCAGATTCCTATTAGGTGTGTATGTTGCACTACTCTAGGTGTAGAGCGGCAAATGCCGAAAGGCCAATCACACGGCAATGGTAGCCACACGAGCGTGCGAGCGCACGTGTGGGGGCTTCGACGCGATAGTTGAGGCCATCATGAGTGTTCTTATGGGTTTAGACTGTTTGGTACTCGATGGGCCAAAATGGGCCATATGGGGCCCATGGGCCCATATGAATAAATTGTATTGGATTATGTGAATCACATATCTGTGGCTATATTTGGGCTAAATGGGCCACACGAGTGTGTGGGTCCATTTGGGCTGAGAATGGGCCCTAAGCCCATTCGCATCATTATCTCTGTTTAGGATACTTTGGTTTAACTGGGTAAATCGCAGTTTGATCGCTCTAGTGAAGGTGACGGCGCTCGTGATTATTTAATTCTCTACGTGATAAGGTGTGTATTCGTATACCCTGTTCCGATTGTTAATCGGTTGAAAAGTCGAAGGTGCGTATATTGTACTATCTTGACTGTTGATCGACATTATGCCGAAAAGCTGAAATACCGGCGAACGATGCCATACAAGCATGCGATTGCCCGTGTGGTGAACCGATCTCATGGAGCGTGAGCGTATGATGGAAAAGGCCACTATGAGCGAATTCATGGGCTTGGGCCGTATTGGGCTTCGATGGGCCGAGAGGGCCCAATGGGCCTGTGGGCCCATTGGGTTAAATTTCACTATTAAATGGGAAATAGATAGGCTTATCATGTCGCGCACATGACTTAGGTGTTTTGGGTCGCGTAAGGCCGAAAAGGGGTCGTGTGGGCCCAATGGGTTTGTGGGCCCACACAGATGAAATGTCTGTGATGTGACAAGTTATTGATTTGGGCTGTGCCGTCGCATAGTCGTGGTTGCTTCTAGGCTAAATGGGCCACACGAGTGTGGGGGCCCACTTGGGCAGGGTAATGGGCTTCAGGCCCATTTTCACTGTTAAGTCGAATTAGGTTTCTTAAGTCACTCGAGGCGACTGTAGACCTTCTAGGAGGTCGTAAAATTACAGAAATACCCTTGGTTTACAAATTATTAAAATACCCTTGGTTTACAAATTATCGAAATACCCTCAGTTTGCAAAATTACCAAAATACCCCTGGGTTACGAAATTATCGAAATACCCCTAGTTTGTAAAATTACCAAAATACCTCTGAAGGGTAGGATTATCGAGATACCCTTATAGGGTAAAATGATTATTTTGCCCTTGTAGGTAAATGACTGATTTAGACTGTGAATTTGACTGTGATTGTATAACTATGAGTTTAACTGACTTGACTGTGGGCGTGCGACTGATATGCTGTTAACATATGTTTAGATGACTGTTACTGGGCATGGCCATTTTGCATACATGTGTAATGATCGAGCATGACATACACGACATATTGCCTGGGGTTAGGATTTGTATTTTGGAGGAAGTACTATACTGGTGGCTATGCCACGTTACACTGATTCAGTGGCTCTGCCACGATATACTGATTTCAGTGGCTTAGCCACGTATACTGTTACTGGCAGCTTTTCTGGGTTGATATTGTAAGCTCGGCTATGCTCTTGGTGTGTAGGGCTGGGTGGGTCGACTTGGTCCCCACATGGTGTGTAGGGTTGGTACAGGTGGTGTGTTGGCTGGACTAGGTTGGGATGCATCCTCATACTGTTGCATATCTGTTTATGAGATCTGTTCTATTATTGGTTTGGGCTAGGCCCAATTGATACTTTATGGGCTATGACCCAAATAATTTCGTAGTGGGCTTTGACCCACGTATGCTCTAATCTGTACTGTACTGTAACTGTTGAAAGGGCTTCAGCCAAGACTGTTTAGGTTTCTGCTTCTGTATACTGACTGTTACTCTGGTAAGGGGATTACACACTAAGTTTTCATAAACTCACCCCGTTTTTAACTGTGCAGGTAACCCTCAGCCTTAGATGGATCGGAGCTGCGAGGGACTCGGAGGTGACCACACGTCCGATTGGCTTTAGAGTACACGTCCTATTTTTATTTTAGTTTAATTTGTTGGGTTAGAAATTTTGTAATAAGGCCTTAAGATTTCTGAACTTTAAGTCTTGGGATTTTATTGATTGTTTTATAATTGCTAGAAGTAGAACACGATTTATCAGAAATAACTACTGTTTTTCAAAATATCACGTTACGCAACTGTTTTAAATTAAGCTTTCCGCAACAAACAAGGTTTTAAAGATAATAATGTTTTCCAAGAATGACTTCTAATAAACCACGTTTTGAAAATAAGTAAACGAAATCTGAGGTTTTGAATAGCAGAAAAGTTTTAAGCTGTAAGAAGGGTTTCTAATGAAAGCATGGTTTTCGAAAAACTCTTCAATGTGACACGCTAGATTCGGGCCTAACTTCTAGACCGGATTTGGGGTGTTACAGCTTTTCTTGATCTATATATAATCAAAATTATCTTATTTAATCATCTCTCTATTCAATTTAGTCCAAAATTCATTTTAAGGCATTTTTACACAATTGCCCCTAATATTTCACATATTTTACAATTTAGTCCTTATTTCATAAAATCACAAATTCATGTAATTCAATACTAACCCATGCTAGCCAAATTGCCATTATGCCCCTAGAAGCCCATATTTTTCATTTATTTCACATTTTAACCATGAATTTTACACTTTTCACAAATTAATCCCTAATTTGCATTTTTCACCAAAAATCACTTAACAAAACTTGTATAATTCACAACAAACATTCATAATCTGTCAAGAAACTTGAAAACTCATACACTTTCATAAATGGAAACATCCTAAACCTTTAACAGTTTTCCAAATTAGTCCCCGGGCTAGCTAGACCTAGTTGCAATGATAGAAATCATTAAAAATGGGACAAAACGGACTTACAATTGAGCTAAGAAGCTTGGCCGAATAGAAAACCTAGCTTTTGGCTTTTCTTTTCTTCAATTTTTGATTGATGAGGATGATGAAAGATGAATAAAATGATTTTTTATTTATTTTATGTTTAATAACCAAATTACAAAATTAACCTTAATTAAACATTTAAAAATACCAAATTTTGTGTCCATAAATGTCCACTCACCTTCATAGTGGTCTAATTACTACTTAAGGACTTTACTTTAAGGTTCCATAGCTATTTAATACCTTTAGCTATTAGAACATCACTTTTTCACTTTACGCGATTTAGTCATTTTATCAAATTGACCAATCAAACGATAAAATTTCTTAACGAAATTTTCACACAAACATATTATCATGCCATAAACATTAAAATATTAATAAAATAATATTTCAACTTTGAATTTGCGGTCCCAAAACCACTGTTTCTATTTGACTAAAAACGGGCTGTTACAACTCTTCCCCTTTAGGTATTTTTGTCCCCGAAAATCTTACCAGAAAAGAGGTTAGGGTACTGTTTTTTCATAGCTTCCTCGGGTTCCAACGTAGCTTCTTCAACCCGATGATGTTGACAAAGTACTTTCACTAAACCTATACTTTTATTTCTCAACTGTTTAACCTCACGAGCTAAAATTTGGATCGATTCTTCATTGTATGTCATATTAGATTGAATTTCAATCTCTGCCGGAGAAATTATATGTGATGGATCTAATCAATATTGAAGCAACATCGACACATTAAAAACGTTGTGGATCTTTTCTAATTCTGACGGTAATGCTAGCCGATAAGCTACTGGCCCTATTCGTTCAATGATCTCATACGGCCCGATGAAAAGAGGACTTAGTTTACCTTTTTGACCAAATCTAAGGATCTTCTTCCACGGAGATACTTTCAAAAATACTTCATCACCGATCTGAAATTCAATGTCTTTTCGTTTCAAATTCACGTACGATTTTTGTCGATCTGAAGCTGCTTTCAAGCTATCACGAATTACTTTCACTTTATTTTCAGTCTCTCGGACTAAATCAACCCCGTGAATCTTTTTCTCACTCAACTCAGTCCAATACAATGGAGTTCGACATTCGCGACCATATAAAGCTTCATATGGTGTCATCTTTATACTCGATTGAAAGCTATTGTTATACATGAATTCAACCAATGACAAATATTTCTCCAAGTTGCCTTTGAACTCTAAAACACAACATCCAAGCATATCTTCGAGACTCTGAATTACTCTTTCAGACTGACCGTCAGTTTACGAATGGAAAGTTGTACTAAAATTCAACCTCGTACCTAGAGTTTCTTGCAATTTCTTCCAAAACTGTAACACCCTGAACTCGGCCTAGAAGTTAGGCCCGAATCTAGCGTGTCACAAGGAAGTGTTTTTTTTTCTCTTCAAAACCATATTTGCGATTGTTAATAACTTGTTTGAGGATTACAACCTCTTTGTTAAAACCCAAAACACTTAAGCAATTGTTATCTACTTGAAAACGTAATTATCTTTAAAAACCTTTTTGGTTGCGAAAACATATTTTAAATAAAAAATTTACAAAAATATGATGTTTGGAAATAGAGTTGCAGAAGCATTTTGAAAACATTGCGGAAACATAGAATAAATACAAGTATTTTTGAGAGGTTGATTGATGAGTCGAAAATCGAGGTAGTGAGCTTTAAAATCGTGACTTTTGAAAATGTCGTAGATAATTTTGAAAGAAAATCTAAGTTAAATCATTTGTAAAAGTTTGCAGTAAAATCCATTTATTAATCAATTTTGAAAACCATTATTTATATTTTTAGAAAATTCCCTTTTAAACAATTTAAGAAAAATAATAAAAACATCCCAATCATAAAGCAAAATAAAAATAGTCTAGAGGCCTTATTACAACTTTAAAACCCAAAATAGTAAAAGAAGTAAAGTAATAGAAATCTAAAGTTTAATAACACAATTACTGAAGTATGGCCTCCACCGAGTCATCCATGGCCCCGAGTCCTCGTCATTGAGCATTACCTACAAGGATTAAGAGAAGGGGGTGAGTTACTAGAACTCAGTGTGTAACCCACTTACCGTTGTCCACTGGGCCAATATCCATTAAGCAAATATTTGGGCCTAAGCCCATATACAATAATGTAATGAATCTAACATGAATATGAAATGCAAGTCCCAAACCAAGCCTAGTATTCCATCCGCTACACACCACCCGTGCCAACCAACACACCTGTGGGTGATCTTTAGTCAACCCACCCCACCAACACACCAAACGTAGGCATTAAGCCATTCATATCAAATTTGTGGACAAGCCACCAGATTAACAGAATTGACATGGCATAGCCATTTTTTCAGATTTGTGGCAGAGCCACCAGATTTATGTAGCAGAGCTACCAGAACTTCTCTTCATCATTATCCCATCCCATGCAAAATCATGTATATAATGCAAAACAAAATCACAATATAATAACAGTAGTTTATTCATTACAAAAGTACAGCCCATTATAACAAATTATCAAATAGGCCCATTAAGCAAATTATCAGATTGACCCGTTTAGCAAAATACCAGATTGGCCCATTTAGCAAAATATCAGATCGGCCCATTGAGGCAATCCATCAAATCAGCCCATTAAAGGAATTTTTGTAATTCGGACCGTAAGGGAATTTTCGTAATTCGGTAATTTTACCCACTAAGGTTAATTCGATAATTTCGCAATCCAGACTTAACTACTAATTTGGGCATAAAAATTTAAAACTGTCCATCTGTGTCGTACTGACTAAATTGACTATGACTTGTGTTAGGAATCTCAAAATCTAAATCCGTAAATTTTCCTTGAAACTAGACTCATATATCTTCTTACTAAAAGTTGTTCAGAATTTTTGGCTTAACCATTTAGTACAGTTTATTCCTTAAATTTCCCTTGTTTCACTGTCCAACGATTCTGACCTCTCTTACCCTAATTTCAAATATCTCACTGTACGGGTTTTATATAATGCTCCCACTTGTTTCTAATGAAAATAGGCTCACTAAGGAATCCATAAATATAAATTATAACCCATAATTCACTTTGTACCATTTTATACGATTTTTCCAAGATAGATCAGGGAAACACGAAGTCAATCAGAACCAGTCTCACTAAAATTAAGATATCTCAGAATATAAAAATTCTTTTCCTTCTCTGTTTCTCCCATATTAAAATAGACACAGTAAGCTTTAATTTGATATCTTATTCACTTTCTAACTCCCTTTATCCTACTTTTCGTGATTTTTCGAAAACACCTCACTGCTTCTAATCGAAACTATTTTTTTTACAAAATACGATTACCACTACGATCATACGCACGTCCGAGTGATCACGGATGCCGGTTTTTGGTTTTCTTCGGTATTTCGACCGATTCACAGAATATTTCATTCAAACTTTTGGAGAAGTGTGAGATTACACGCCATTTTAGATATGTATACGGAAGGTACGAGATTACACACCTAATTTTGATTTCCTAAAGAACCACTTGTAACATCCTAAATTTAAGGGCCTATGCATTTAGTGTAGGGATAGGTTTAATATGTTAAATTAAGTGATAGGGGTCCAAATTGGGCTCAGGATTAGACAAGGGGCCTTGGTTAAATTATTAGATTGGGCATTATAGAGTTAAAAGGGTGGAAATTGTGTTTAAAATACCCACGTGGGCTTGTAGCCCAACAAAAGGTGGCACTGCAAGGAAACTAGAGGGTGGCGTCACTAACAATTAAAGAGGCCCAAGTTCTGGTCGCAAGGAGCCCGTGTTTTTGGGCCATTTTCGACACTTAAATGGGAGCAAGGGTGACGCCACAACATGGGATTTAAGGGCCTAAAATTTAAGTTTAATAAAGCCCAAATCTTTTAATTTAAGTGAGTTAAATTTCGGCATTTAGACTGGATGAGGTGGACGACTACAAGGCTTAAAAATATGAAGATATATGTGGATTTTATAAGTGATAATATCATAGATAAAAAGGAGAAAAGTTAGGAGCTTATCTTCAAGGGAAGTGTTGGCCGAAAATCCACCACCTAGAGGAGTGTAAAATTCGGCTACCGCATGGCAAAGAGGGTGCCGAATTTCTCCTCTCTTTTAGCTTGAATTTTAAGGGCGTTTTCGGTTTTTAATAGTAGGTGCCAAAATATCTATAAATAGGGGGGCTAGCTCCTTGATTCTGACACTGAAAACCCTAAATTCCTCTCCCATTGTTCCGAAATTCCCTAGCCTCTCCCTCTCTAATTTCTTTCTCCAATTTCTTCAAAAAGCCGAAAATCTTCTCCACTATTTCCTCCTTGTGCCGATTTCTCTAAAAAGCCGAAGCATCCATAGTCTTTTCTTTTATTCATCCTATTTGAGAATTAGTTCTATACTTCCAGCATTTAAATCTTCCATTGGCATTGCCAAATCCTCTCTCTAGTGCTAGCCGAATCTCCTATGCTAAGGTAAGTGTCGATTTTTGATGAGTTCTCATGATCTATTCCAGGTTTTTGAAAGGCAACAAGCCGAAAAGCTAATAGTTTAATGGTTCTATGTTGGGCGGTAATTCGGGATTTGAAGGAAGCTTGGTCAACTAAATCTAAAAGCCGAAAATAGCTAGTCTTCAATTTCGGGATTTTAAGGTAAGAAGATTTTCCCTAGAATTTTACTAGATTCATTCATTATATGCAAGATCTAAACTTTAAGATGAGGATTAACGATTAAATATTGTGATAGTAGTTCTGATAAGGATTTATGATGAAATTAAATATGGATCAAGCAAAGGAAAGAATCCCTAAGATTAAGAAACGAGCAGTATCTGCCGTTCAAGATAGTAGTTGTGTCGACTAAGGATAGCGTCGACATAGAAAGTATCATTTTATCGGTAATCAGGTGTGTAGATCTCTAACACACTACTAATAAACCTGTATGTATGTTTATTTATATATGTTATGGGCTAAAAAGCCGGAATAAGGCTGTCTAGACAGTCGAATGGAACCCTAAAAGGGTTAGGTAAAGATGCCAGGTACGTAAACATAGCACTCCCTATATGTATCGAAAAGTATATATGTCTGTATGATGTTTTCTTTATGTATGTATGCATGGGGTGGGAATAATGATATTGAAGGGGAAGTGCATGATAGGTCACTTTGTGATCGATGGTAAAAACCCACAAATATAAATGATAGGTCACTTGGTGATCAGTGGCTATGCCACATTTAATGATTCCTAATTAATAGGAATAGGCAGTACGGCTGTTGTTCAAGTGTGTAGCGGATGGAGGGTTGATTGTAGAAATCCCCAAGGTGTGATGGTTGGTACGGGATGGTGTGTAGAGGATGGAAACCTAGGATGGGTTGTTTTTTTTCATTATTTGTTGTTTATCATGTGATTATGATTGATACCTTTATGTATGCGCCAGGGCCCATAATGTGTTTGTGGGCTCAGGTCGTTGTGTGCTTTGAGATTTATACACTGAGTCTTGGTGACTCACGCTTTCCTTTTTTCTCTACTCTCCAGATGAGCAGTAGATCGTGGACATGGGAGCCGGGACGGACTCGAGGGGCCATCAAGTTCTATTTCCACAAAGTATATTTTCTTTAGAATTTCTTTAAGTTTTACTTCATTTTTACTTAGAATTATCAATGTAATAAGGCCCCACAGTTTTATCCAATTAAGTAGTTTTCAATGTTATGCAACTTAAGAATTTATGACAAGGTTTATTTTTTTATTTATACTGAATAATAATAATACAAAGGATTTTATATTTTAAAATGACTCTTATTTATTCAAGGAATATCCAATTGACTTACGATTTCCATAATAAACAAAGAAAAAGTTTTCAAAGTACATGCCGTGACATGCCAAATCTGGTCGAAACGCATGGGCCAGGTTTGGGGTGTTACATTTTGGTATCAGAGCCCTGTTCAAAACTCGGGCTGTGAAATGGGTCTAGAAGTGTTTTAGAAAAAAAATTTGGTTTGAAGTCATGGCCTTCGAGTCTACCGGCACCCAATCCACCCAGGTAAGTATTTTGAACTCCTGATTGTGATATAAATGTGGGCTTAATAGGCTTTATGGGACATAGACTATCTAGATTAGAACTTGATGGACTGTAGGCTTAGACAAACAACTCTTCAATTCCATAAGACTTAATTCCACTAAACAAAACCTGTAAACGAGTCGCAAGACTAAAGTGGCAACAGGCATATGCATGTCTAGGAGTAGATCCGGAAGAGCTTGGTATTTAAGCAGTCCAAGTGACTCACCTCCTCTTCGCTGGAATCTTACCTGGTGCGTAGTGACTATTCACTCTAGCTATAAGGACTTGTTCATGGGCGGAACCCATAACTAAAACCCGAAAGGGACCAACCACCCTATTTTGCAAACAAAAACCCCTAAGTTTTGTACATTTCCAAAAAGATACACTTCATTTGAAAATGTTCACAGCTATGAAAAAAAATTTACCCAAAAACTCTATGTTTACAAGAGTAACTAGATTTTCCAAAGTGCCCCTGTTTTGAAAAAAAAAAAGAAAACAACATCAAGATACCCCTGATTTTCAGAATTACCAAAATACCCTCGAATTTCAAAATTACCGAAATACCCCTGGATGTCAAAATGCCCCCGAATTTTAAAATTACCAAAATACCCCTGGATGTCAAAATTATCGAAATACCCTCGGATTTCATAATTACCGAAATACCCCTGGATTGTAAAATTACCAAAACATATTTATTTTACAAAATCACCAAGGAACCTTATTTTGAAAAATTACGGAAATACCACTGTAGGATAAAATTACGAAAATACCCCTGGATAGTGAAAACAACAACAACACTTTTCTGTAATGAACGTGAGTTCATGGATGTTGATGATTGAATGTATGTGTTTCTTAGAGGATATACACTTGAGACTGAATTGTGAATGCGAATTCAAAAGAACTACTCTAAAACTACTACTCATAAGATTGTTCGTGGTTAATCAGTGGAAGAAAACTAATAGCGCATAAAATTTCAAATCAGATAAAAGTGAAGCGGTAGAATGAGTACAAGGGGTCGAGGACGTCCGCCACGTGGTCGTGGTAGGGGTAGGAGGACGGTGTCAGAACCAGTAGGGTCTGGTCATGGTTCTGGAAACGAAATGCCAGCTGTGGAGGAGGAATTTCAGGATCAGACTGCCGGAGATAATGCGGTATCTCAGGCAATGTTAAGGGTTTTAGAGAGGGTTGCTGGGGCTGGTATGGGCACAGGAGCCCGGAAATCTGTGCCGGAACGGCTTAGGGCCAATGGGGCAGAAGTGTTTAGAAGAATTTCTGGGGTAGCCCTAAGTTCAGCTGAGTATTGGTTGGAGGTGGTAGAACGCATAATGGATGATTTGGATTTCACGGAGGAGGAGAAGTTGAAAGGAGTGGTATCCCTCCTGCGGGATGAAGCATATCAATGGTAGCTTACTGTTAAGGATGGTACAGTGGCTAACCGTATCATTTGGGATTTCTTTAAGACGGCGTTTCAAAATAAGTACATTGGATCGAGTTATGTGGATGCGCAGCGCAGAGCATTTCTAAATCTGGTTCAAGGGAGTAGGTCAGTGGCTGCGCATGAAGCTGAATTCTTAAGCCTTAGCCGTTATGCTAGTGGGATGGTAGCCACGGAGCATGAACGTTGTGTTAGGTTCGAGGATGGCCTGAGGGATGATTTGCGTGTTTTGATAGCCCCACAGCGAGAAAGGGAATTTGCTGTCCTAGTGGAAAAGGTTAAGATAGCCGAGGAGGTTAAGCGGACTGAAAAGTTAAATCGGGATAGAGATAGGGGAGGAAATAAGAGGAATTTTGAATCGTCAGGGGCAGTTGGGCAAACTCAGAAAAGACCTAGGTCAGACGGGCCGAAACAGGATGAGAGACCTGTTGCGGCTAACCATGTAACATCCTGAATTTAAGGGCTTGTGCATTTTGTGTAGTGTATGCTTAAAATATTAAATTGGGAGTTTGAGATACAAATGGGGCTCAAATTGGGTTGAGGCCTTGTTTTAAATATTTTATTTAGACACTCTATGGGCTTAAATTAAAGTTTAGTAGTTTAAGTGACATATTGGGCTTGTGGCCCAGCAACTAGGGGCACAGTAAAGGGGAGCTATAGTGGCGTCTTGAAGCCCAGGTTTTAGGGATAAAATTCGGCACTTGAAGAGGAGCTAGGGGGACGACACAAGGCTATTATTTAGGGATTTATTTTATGTGGATAATAAGCAGATAAAGGCTATTATTTAGAGACTTATTTTATGTGGATAATAAGCAGATAAATGCTATTATTTAGGGATTTATTTTATGTGGATAATAAGTAGATAAAGGCTATTTTTGAGGAGATAATAGATCAAGATAAGGGAATAGGATGAGGTTAATCTCTTGATTGCAGAGTTGGCCGAAAATCAATCTCTGCTAAGGGGTGGAATCGGTTTTCTATATAAAGGGGGATGCCGAAATTTGCTGCTAAAGCTCTCATCTTTTCTCTTTTCTCTGCCGAAATTTCTACTCCATTCTTTCTCTCTTCTACTTTCTTTTTCTAACAGAAACCAAAACTCCTGAAGTCTCAATTGTCGAAACCCTACTATTTTTTCCACTTTTCTTTTGGCCGAATCTCTCTACCCATTCCTTGCTTTTATTTTTTCCAATTCTTTAAAGCCAAAATCACTAGGATCTCACCTCCTGAAGTTGCCGAATCTTCTTTAATGGAGTCTACTTGTGCCAAAATTTGAAGGAAACAATAGGTAAGTGTTGATTTCGGGATTTCAATGTTCTTTCGGCTTTTCAAAGTCCTTAGCCGAATGGCTATTAGAAACTAATCTCTTATTTCACTCTTATTTTCGGCATTCTAGAATCTGAAGAGGAGTCAATCGTGTAGATCTCTAAGTCATAAGTTCAGTAATACTCAAATCAAGGTACTTCCTGGATTTCAAGGTAAGAAAGTCTATTGATTTTAGTATGTAAAAACAGAAAGAACACTAACCATGGCCGATTATAGGAGAAAGCCTATTTTTCATATCTTTCCGGCTTTTTGAGCAAGTTGTAGATCGGTTAGGCAAGAGTATCGACACTAATCAGGTGTGTAACACTTCCACACCATTAGATTGATTGCTAGTATATATATATGTAATAAATCTGTTATACCATGTTAAATGCCGAAATCCCAGCATATCGTTTAGAAACCCGAAAAAGGATAAAGGCTAAATATCAGGTTAGTGATTTTTGCCACTCAACAGTGATTGATTCTGTTAAATGATATGTGATATATGTCGATTGTTTTATATATACTTCGGGTTGGGTGATTGATGAAAGGGGAAGTGATCTGTTCTGGTGGCTTATGCCATTTCAGCTTGGTGACTCTGCCACAACTCTGTTTCTGGTGGCTATTGCCATTTCAGCCCGGTGACTCTGTCACAACTCTGATGATGAGCAGCATGACTGCCATCAATGGTGTGTAGCGGTGTGGGTTGATTGTAGAAATCCCCAATAGTGTGACTGGCAGGTAAGGAGGTGTGTAGCGGATGGAAACTTAGGATTTGGGTTGGGCTTTGCATGTTATCTTTTATATTAAGTTTTATATTTTGATCTGTGGGGCTAAGGCCCAAATTTAATTGTGCATGAGGGTTACACACTGAAACTCGCGACTCACTCTATTATTTTAAGCATTTCAAGTGACACTTAGTACATTGGACCGGGTTGGAGGAGAGAGCAAGGTGGCCATGCGATAGAGCGTTGAGAATTCGGCATAAAGACTTAGTTTAATATTTTATTTTCTTTTAATTAATGGGTTTAAATTTCCTTGTAATAAGGCCATGGGCCACTAGATTTCCATTTATGTTTTGGGATTTTGTTGGGCTTTTATCTTAAATTTTATGTTTTTAATTAAGTTAAGACTTGTATGAAATTTCAGTTTTCATTTAAAATCCACCAAGATAATTTATGACTTAATATTTTATTCTTTAATGAATTCTTAAGCTTTCGGAATAAAGGTGTAAACCTAGTAATTGTTTTCCAAAATACGACATGTTTTGTAAAATCTTTTTAGTGACATACTAGATCCAGTTGTAGTGTTTGGGCCAGGTTTGGGGTGTTACAAACCAGAAACAAATGTGTGCTCGAGGTGGTAAGTTCCATACCTGTGAATGTTGGGCAGGCACTGGGAAGTGTTTTAGGTGTGGATCTACGGACCACCAAGTTAAAAACTATCTGCAGCAACGGGACGGTGAAGGGACCATGGGTCGAGGGAATGTTCAGCCTGACAGAGGAGGTCAACAACCACCAAGGGGTCGTGGTCAAGTCAATGGTGGCTATTGCAATTTCAGCCTGGTGACTCTGTCACAACTCTGATGATAAGCAGCATGACTGCTATCAATGGTGTGTAGCGGTGTGGGTTGATTGTAGAAATCTCCAATGGTGTGACTGGTAGGTAAGGGGGTGTGTAGCGGATGGAAACTTAGGATTTGGGTTGGGCTTTGCATGTTATCTTTTATATTAAGTTTTATATTTTGATCTGTGGGGCTAAGGCCCAAATTTAATGGTGCATGAGGGTTGCACACTGAGTCTGGTGACTCACCCTATTATTTTTCCCTAACTTTTCAGATGAGCAGTAGATCGTGGACATGGGAGCCGAGACGGACTCGAGGGGCCATCAAGTTTTTATTTTTATAGATTATTTCGGCTTTTCTTTAAGTTTTTATTTTTGGAATATTTATGTAGTAAGGCCCCATAGTTTATATTTCACTGCTTAATTCTTAATATTTGCAACTTATGAAATTTTGTCAAAAGGCTTAATTATTATTAATAATAATAATACGAGTTTTTTTTTCAAAAGGTCACCTATTTATTCAAATATTGTCTAATTAACTTATGATTTCTGAAACTAATGAAGCAAAAGTTTTCAATGTACAACCCGTGACACGCCAGATCCGGTTGAAACGTATGGGCCGGGTTTAGGGTGTTACAATTTCGTATCAGAGCCCAGTTCAAAACTCGGGCTGTGAAATGGGTCTAGTAATGTTTTGTAAAGTTGATGTGAATTTGAAAAAAATGTCTTGGATGAAGATATGGCCTTCGAGTCTACCGGCACCCGATCCACGTAGCTAAGTATTCTAACTCTTGATGTGATATATTTGTTGGGTTGATGGGCTTTATGGACGTAGACTAGTATGATAGTATTGATGGACTTTAGGCTTAGTTTAAACAACTCTTTAAATTCATAAGACTTAATCAATCCAAACAAACCCGTGAACAAGTCGCTGGGTTAGAGTGTGGCAACAGGCATACGCATGTCTAGGATTGGATTCAGGGAGAGCTTGGTACTTAAGCAGTCCTAGTGACTCACCTCCTCTTCGCTGGAATCCCACCTGGTGTGTAGTGACTATTCACCTTAGTTATGAGGACTTGTTGATGGGCTAAACCTTGTAATTAAAACCCGAAAGGGACCAGCCACCCTATTTGAAAAAAAAAACCCAAGTTTTGTAAAATTTTCAAAATACCTTTGATTTATGAAAAATTTCCAATCAACCATGTTTTGAAAACTTTACCCGAACAATCACATGTTTACAAGAGTAACCCGGACTATGAAACTAGACTTACCAAAAGTACCACTGTCTTAAAAAAAACACAACAACAACAAAATATCCAAGGTTTGTAAAACAATTACTAAATTACCCTTGTTTTGCAAAATGACCAAAATACCCCTGGTTTGTAAAAGTTACCAAATTACCCCCGGATTTCAAAATTATCGAAATACCCCTGGATCTCAAAACTACCGAAATACCCTTAGACTTCAAAATTACCAAAATACCCTTGGACTTCAAAATTACCAAAATACCCCTGGACTTCAAAATTACCGAAATACCCCTGGGATACTAAAATACCCTTATTTCACAAAATCACCAAGGACCCTATTTTGAAAATTACGAAAATACCCCTATAGGAAAAATTACGAAAATACCCCTGGGTAGTGAAACAACAAAAACACCCTTATGTGATGAATGTAAGTACTTGGATGCTATTTGTATGTTGATGATTGAATGTATGTGTTTCCTAGAATTAGAGGATACGAACTTGAGACTGAACTGTGAATTCGAAAGAACTACTTTTAAAACTACTATTCATAAGATTGTTCGTGGTTAATCAGTGGAACGAATTAATGATTCATAAAACTCTTAATCAGATAAACGTCAATCGGAAGAATGAGTACGAGGGGTCGAGGACGTCCGCTGCGTGGACGCGGTAGGGGTAAGATGGCTTTGTCTGAGCCAGCAGGGTCTGGCCACGGGTCAGGAAACGAAATGCCGGATCCTCCAACTGTGGAGGGAGAATTACGGGATCAGGCGACCAGAGATGATGCTATATCTCAGGCAATGTTGAGGGTTTTAGAGAGAGTTGCTGGAGTAGGCATGGGCACAGGAGCCCGGAAATTTGTACCGGAACGGCTTAGGGCCAATGGGGCAGAAGTGTTTAGGGGGGTTTCTGGCGTAGCCCCTAACACAGCTGAGTGTTGGATGGAAGCGATAGAGCACATAATGGATGACTTAGATTTCACGGTGGAGGAGAAGTTGAAAGGGGTCGTGTCTCTTCTTCGAGACGAGGCTTATCAGTGGTGGCTCACGATGAAGGAGGGTACTGCCATAGATCGGATTGACTAGGACTTCTTCAAGGAGTCATTCCAAGGAAAGTATGTTGGGGCCAGCTATGTGGATGCACAGAGGAAGGCATTTCTGAATCTGGTGCAAGGAAGTAAATCTGTGGCTGAATATGAGGCAGAGTTTCTACGCTTGAGCCACTACGCTCGAGGAATGGTAGCAACCGAATATGAACGTTGTGTTCAGTTCGAGGATGGATTGCGGAATGAGTTAAGGGTTTTGATAGCACCGCAGAGAGAGAGAGAGATTTTGCTATTCTAGTGGAGAAGGTTAAGATAGCCGAGGAGGTAAAACGAACTAAAAGACAGGAAAGGGATAAGGAGCGAGAAAGGACTAAGAGAAATTTTGGGCTGGCAGGAGCATTTGGGAATTCACAGAAAAGGCCTAGGTCTGATGGGCCAGCTCGTGCTCCGGCACCTGCTGTGGGGAATCAGAATCGATTATGTAATTGGTGTGGAAAAGCACATTCTGGGGAGTGTAGAAGAAGAACGGGTGGATGTTTCAGGTGTGGATCAACAGAGCATATGATTAAGGACTGTCCGCAGGTGGATCAAGCACAGCCCGCTGGACGTGGTTCTGATCAGGTTATGAGAGGTGGTCAGCCAGTACCAAGGGGCCGTGGTCAAGTCAGTGGTGGCAATGGCACAGGACATGGCCGTGGGGGTGCAGGTTATGCTGAGGTGAGGCAGCCAGCTTTGGTCTATGCAGCACGTCCCCAAGAGGACGAGGACGCTCTAGATGCGAATATCGGTGTGTACTCTACCATAGTATACTAAGTGTTTCTTTTGGCTTTAGAATTAGAGTGCGCAGCGAAAGCATAATGATGAGACTTCGGTAGTACGATTAATAGTTAGTTGGAAATTTCAAGGACGAAATTTTCTTTAAGGGGGTAGAACTGTAACATCCTGAATTTATGGGCTTGTGCATTTTGTGTAGTGTATGCTTAAAATATTAAATTGGGAGTTTGAGATACAAATGGGGCTCAAATTGGGTTGAGGCCTTGTTTTAAATATTTTATTTAGACACTCTAGGGGCTTAAATTAAAGTTTAGTAGTTTAAGTGACATATTGGGCTTGTGGCCCAGCAACTAGGGGCACAGTAAAGGGGAGCTATAGTGGCGTCACTTGTGCATGAGGAAGGCCCAAATTTTGGCAGCTTGAAGCCCAGGTTTTAGGGCTAAAATTCGGCACTTGAAGAGGAGCTAGGGGGGATGGCAGAAGGCTATTATTTAGGGATTTATTTTGTGTGGATAATAAGCAGATAAAGGCTATTATTTAGGGACTTATTTTATATGGATAATAAGCAGATAAAGGCTATTATTTAGGGATTTATTTTATGTGGATAATAAGCAGATAAAGGCTATTTTTGAGGAGATAATAGATCAAGATAAGGGAAAGGGATGAGGTTAATCTCTTGATTGCAGAGTTGGCCGAAAATCAATCTCTGCTAAGGGGAGGAATCAGTTTTCTATATAAAGGGGGGATGCCGAAATTTGCTGCTAAAGCTCTCATCTTTTCTCTTTTCTCTGCCGAAATTTCTACTCCATTCTTTCTCTCTTCTCCTTTCTTTTTCTAATAGAAACCAAAACTCCTGAAGTCTCAATTGCCGAAACCCTGCTATTTTTTCCATTTTTCTTTTTTTTTTAGCCCAATCTCTCTACCCATTCCTTGCTTTTATTTTTTCCAATTCTTTAAAGCTGAAATCACTAAGATCTCACCTCCTGAAGTTGCCGAATCTTCTTTAATGGAGTCTACTTGTGCCGAAATTTGAAGGAAACAATAGGTAAGTGTTGATTTCGAGATTTCAATATTCTTTCGGCTTTTCAAAGTCCTTAGCCGAATAGCTATTAGAAACTAATCTCTTATTTCACTCTTATTTTTGGCATTCTGGGATCTGAAGAGGAGTCAATCGTGTAGATCTCTAAGTCATAAGTTCAGTAATACTCAAATCAAGGTACTTCCGGGATTTCAAGGTAAGAAAGTCTATTGATTTTAGTATGTAAAAACAAAAAGAACACTAACCATGGCCGATTATAGGAGAAAGCCTATTTTTCATATCTTTCCGGCTTTTTGAGCAAGTTGTAGATCGGGTAAGCAAGAGTATCGAAACTAATCAGGTGTGTAAGACTTCCACACCATTAGATTGATTGCTAGTATATATATATGTAACAAATATGTTATACCATGTTAAATGCCGAAATCCCGGCATATCATTTGGAAACTCGAAAAAGGGTAAAGGCTAAATATCAGGTTAGTGATTTCTGCCACTCAACAGTGATTGATTCTGTTAAATGATATGTGATATATGTCGATTGTTTTATATATACTTCGGGTTGGGTGATTGATGAAAGGGGAAGTGATCTGTTTTGGGGGCTTATCCCATTTCAGCCTGGTGACTCTATCACAACTCTGTTTCTGGTGGCTATTGCCATTTCAACCTGGTGACTCTGTCACAACTCTGATGATGAGCAGCATGACTGCCATCAATGGTGTGTAGCGGTGTGGGTTGATTGTTGAAATCCCCAATGGTGTGACTGGCAGGTAAGGGGGTGTGTAGTGGATGGAAACTTAGGATTTGGGTTGGGCTTTGCATGTTATCTTTTATATTAAGTTTTATATTTTGATCTGTGGGGCTAAGGCCCAAATTTAATGGTGTATGAGGGTTGCACACTGAGTCTCGCGACTCACTTTATTATTTTAACCATTTCAGGTGACACTTAGTACATTGGATCGGGCTGGAGGAGAGCGCAAGGTGGTCATCTGATAGAGCGTTGAGAATTCGACATAAAGACTTAGTTTAATATTTTATTTTCTTTTAATTAATAGGTTTAGATTTCCTTGTAATAAGGCCACGGGCCACTAGATTACCATTTATGTTTTGGGATTTTGTTGGGCTTTTATCTTAAATTTTATGTTTTCAATTAAGTTAAGACTTGTATAAAATTTCAGTTTTCATTTAAAATCCACCAAGATAATTTATGACTTAATATTTTATTCTTTAATAAATTCTTAAGCTTTCGAAATAAAGGTGTAACCCTAGTAATTGTTTTCAAAATGCGACATGTTTTGTAAAATCTTTTTAGTGACATACTAGATCCGGTTGTAGTGTTTGGGCCGGGTTTGGGGTGTTACAAACCAGAAACAAATGTGTGCTCGACGTGGTAAGTTCCATACCGGTGAATGTTGGGCAGGCACTGGGAAGTGTTTTAGGTGTGGATCTACGGACCACCAAGTTAAAAATTGTCTACAGCAACGGGACGGTGAAGGGACCATGGGTCGAGGGAATGTTCAGCCTGGCAGAGGAGGTCAACAACCACCAAGGGGCCGTGGTCAAGTCAATGGTGTCAATGACACAGGACATGGTAGTGGAGGTGCAGGTTATGCTGAGGCGAGACAGCCAGCTTTGGTCTATGCAGCACGTCGCCAAGGGGACGAGGACGCTCTAGATGCGAATACCGGTGCGTACTCTACCTTAGTATACTAAGTGTTTCTTTTGGCTTTAGAATTAGAGTGCGCAGCGAAAGCATAGTGGTGAGACTTGGGTAGTACGATTAACAGTTAGTTGGAAATTTCGAGGACGAAATTTCTTTAAGGAGGTAGAACTATAACATCCTAAATTTAAGGGCCTATGCATTTAGTTAGGGATATATGTGGATTTTATAAGTGATAATATCATAGATAAAAAGGAGAAAAGTTAGGAGCTTATCTTCAAGGGAAGTGTTGGCCGAAAATCCACCACCTAGAGGAGTGTAAAATTCGGCTACTGCATGGCAAAGAGGGTGCCGAATTTCTCCTCTCTTTTAGCTTGACTTTTAAGGGCGTTTTCGGTTTTTAATAGTAGGTGCCAAAATATCTATAAATAGGGGGGCTAGCTCCTTGATTCTGACACTGAAAACCCTAAATTCCTCTCCCATTGTTTCGAAATTCCCTAGCCTCTCCCTCTCTAATTTCTTTCTCCAATTTCTTCAAAAAGCCGAAAATCTTCTCCACTATTTCCTCCTTGTGCCGATTTCTCTAAAAAGCCAAAGCATCAATAGTCTTTTCTTCTATTCATCCTATTTGAGAATTAGTTCTATACTTCCGGCATTTAAATCTTCCATTGGCATTGCCGAATCCTCTCTCTAGTGCTAGCCGAATCTCCTATGCTAAGGTAAGTGTCGATTTTTTATGAGTTCTTATGTATCTATTCCAGGTTTTTGAAAGGCAACAAGCCGAAAAGCTAATAGTTTAATGGTTCTATGTTGGGCGGCAATTCGGGATTCGAAGAAATCTTGGTCAACTAGATCTAAAAGCCGAAAATAGCTAGTCTTCAATTTCGGGATTTTAAGGTAAGAAGATTTTCCCTAGAATTTTACTAGATTCATTCATTATATGCAAGATCTAAACTTTAAGATGAGGATTAACGATTAAATATTGTGATAGTAGTTCTAATAAGGATTTATGATGAAATTAAATATGGATCAGGCAAAGGAAAGAATCCCTAAGATTAAGAAACGAGCAGTATCTGCCGTTCGAGATAGCAGTTGTGTCGACTAAGGATAGCGTCGACATAGAAAGCATCATTTTATCGGTAATCAGGTGTGTAGATCTCTAACACACTACTAATAAACCTGTATGTATGTTTATTTATATATGTTATGGGCTAAAAAGCTGGAATGAGGCTGTCTAGATAGTCTAATGGAACCCTAAAAGGGTTAGGCAAAGATGCCAGGTACGTAAACATAGCACTCCCTATGTGTATCGAAAAGTATATATGTCTGTATGATGTTTTCTTTATGTATGTATGCATGGGGTGGGAATAATGATATTGAAGGGGAAGTGCATGATAGGTCACTTTGTGATCGATGGTAGAAACCCCACAAATATAAATGATAGGTCACTTGGTGATCGGTGGCTATGCCACATTTAATGATTCCTAATTAATTGGAATAGGTAGTATGGCTGTCGTTCAGGTGTGTAGCGGATGGAGGGTTGATTATAGAAATCCCCAAGGTGTGATGGTTGGTACGGGATGGTGTGTAGATGATGGAAACCTAGGATGGGTTGGGTTTTTCATTATTTATTGTTTATCATGTGATTATGATTGATACCTTTATGTATGGGCCATGGCCCATAATGTGTTTGTGGGCTCAGGTCGTTGTGTGCTTTGAGATTTATACACTGAGTCTTGGTGACTCACGCTTTCCTTTTTTTTTCTACTCTCCAGATGAGTAGTAGATCATGGACATGGGAGCTGAGACGGACTCGAGGGGCCATCAAGTTCTATTTCCCCAAAGTATATTTTCTTTAGAATTTCTTTAAGTTTTACTTCATTTTTATTTAGAATTATCAATGTAATAAGGCCCCACAGTTTTATCCAATTAAGTAGTTTTCAATGTTATGCAACTTAAGAATTTATGACAAGGTTTATTTTTTTTATTTATACTGAATAATAATAATACAAAGGATTTTATATTTTAAAATGACTCTTATTTATTCAAGGAATATCCAATTGACTTACGATTTCCATAATAAACAAAGCAAAAGTTTTCAAAGTACGAGCCGTGACATGCCAGATCTGGTCGAAACGCATGGGTCGGGTTTGGGGTGTTACACCACTCGTCGTTGACCTAGAACAATACCAACCAAAAGTTAGCCTCGGATTTCCAAAAGATTTCGAATCACTTACCACTATGTCCGAAGGTAGAATATATTGAGTGATTTGTCCCTAAAACATATAGTTGATTAGCCAACCTTTAATCCGATTAACACAATAACCAAAGGAGTTATTGAATGGACTATAAGATAACTTCCTTACCTTGAACAATGAAATTCCCGTTTCTCACGACCGTCCTATGGCTTAAGTCGATTAAGCGATGTTGTGATATTCGGTCTCCCACAATACCACTACAGAGAAGAGAATGATCTCATATGAGAGAGTAGAATAATATGATGGTTTCGGTTGATATGACCATCCCAAAACAAAATATATATATATATTCAGCAAGAGGAAGGAAAATATAATGTTGGAAGAACACTTACCATTAGATCAAAGAATGAGTATTAATTCGAATGAGAAGAAAGAATGATGGAAAATGTGTATTTTTGAGGTTTCGGTTCTTCCAAAGGATAAAGAGTGAACAAATTTTGTCTCAATGGTTTTAGGTGCATTCGGCAATCAATAAGAAAGAAGAAGAATTTGCTTATAATCCACTTGAAGTTTTGGCTATCAAAGAAGATGGACAAAAGGTGCATATGTGACCAATACAAAGAGAAGAAAAATGCACTATTGTGCTAGAAGATTTCGGCAAAAGGGAATAGCAAATTGGGAGAAGATGACACTAAAGTTGCAAATGAGATTTTTGGCCAAAACAATACCAAGACCCTACCAAATGCCAAAGTAAAAATTTCTGCTACCTATCTACCCCCAAAACCGTCCACATGCATAGCCATAAGGGTCAAAATTTTGCCAACCATACTTCCCATAGCATTCTCCATGAAATAAGCCACTTGTTCCCCTTAGTTACCTTTTCCTTTTGATTCCTTTCCCTAACCTCAACCTTTCTTTAATTACTTAGCCACCTTAACAAAAATAAAGAAGTCAAACTTGCCATATATACCTCTTGGTCGGCATAAGGAAAGAGTGCAAAAATATTAATAAAAAAATTACACACAAAGGGATTTGAACCTCTTCCCTCAAGGTACTACATGTGGCACCATAACCTCTTTACTAATTGCTCATTTATGCAAGCTATTTACTCTTTTATTTCCATAAGCCTTGATGCCACTTACTATCTCTCCTTAATATGCTTAAACACAAAATTTTACTAAGGCCCAACTTGAAACCGAAACTTCATAGAACCCCGTAACTTTCTAAAATCACCTTCCTAATAAGTCCAACTTTAAATAATGTCGTTCTCTTGTTCTAAAAATTTTTAAACATTCCTATGCCCAAGGCCCATTGGGCCCAATCCTACTAGGCCCAATTTTGGGATGTTACAAAAACCGCGACTTAAACCTTGGATCTCTATCCAAAATAATCGAAACTAGTGCCCTGTGCAATCTAACAATCTCATAAATGTATAACTCAGCCAATTTATCAGGTGAATAATCAGTACGTACCGGAATGAAGTGTGCAGACTTTGTCAGTCGATCAACGACAACCCAAATAGAATCTTTCTTTTTCAGAGACTGGGCTAATCTCGATACGAAATCCATTGTAACTCTATCCCATTTCCATTCTGGTATCATCACTAGTTGTGGCAATCCTGAAGGCACTTGATGTTCAGCTTTGACTTGCTGACAAACTAAACATCTCGATACAAACTCTGAAATGTCTCGTTTCATGCCCGACCACCAATACAATTGCTTCAAATCATTGTACATTTTAGTACTCCCTGGGTAAACTGATAAACATCCACTATGTGCTTCGTGCAAAATTTTTTGAATGAGCTCAGAATTCTTTGGTACGCAGATTTTATTTCGGAACATTAAACAATCATCGACTCCAATCTGATAATCTGAATCACTATTCGACTCACAATTCGATACACGCCTGTGTGCTAGGCTGTGTAACTCACTGACTTGAAACACTAAGAAATTTCAAATGGCACACGGCCATGTAACAGCTCGTGTCCCAGGCCGTGTGAACCTAAAATTTACCTAAAATCAAGCCATTTCAAAGCCAATTCATACCTAATCATTCAAAACATTTGGGCATATAATCAAAGGATTCAAACATCATTCAAACACACATATACATGCCATTTAAAACATCCTAAATCACCTAACAAATATGCCATTCAAATGCACAACAATTGTATCAAAACATCACTTACCATAACAAGTTAACATCACCTCATTTCATTTGTAAAAACCTAATTCAAATATGTACTAAAACATGTCACAAAAGACCATTATCAAGCCAACATCAATGTATCAAAAGAGCCTTATTTACAACCACTTAAAAGTGACCAATATGACATAATTTGGTAAGGCATCAAAGTACACCAAACAAATATATCTTCAAAACCTTAAACAAACCAAAACTTACATTAACACATTCACAAAATACCATTAGAAATAACCTATACATGCCATTATTAACCATGACTAAAATACTAAAAAACTACCAAACCGATTTTTGGATAGTGTGATAGGTCTTCGACGAGCTTCTAATCAATCGGGCTTCCGATAATCTATAACACAAAGGAAAAGAATTACGTAAGAAACGAGTGCTTAGTAAGCTCGAATAAACTTAAACTTAAATTACCACCTCAATAACACAATTCATTGGTTAAGCATAAACCATTATCAATTCCAATAGTTTAGTATAAGCCTATTCAAGCATCATCAAGTTCACATGTTAGTAGGATCATCAACATCACATATAAGTTTGTTTATAACATAACTAGATTTCATAATATACATTACATATGCATAAACATTTTCATAAAGTTATGAACATTTCCATTAATTTACTTACCATTCCATTCCTTTTCTTACCCGTTGAACCATCTAGAATTACATTGGATACTCGGGAATGTTCACACATAGTGTGCCTTTCCATAACCAAAATCTTTCCCTAACACCAATGCTCAAACAAGCTATGAAATGGGCCTACTCACACTAGCTGTGGGTCAGAATGTAAGCTACACGATGCTGCTTACACAAGCTATGAAGAATCCATAAAAAATGCAGGACCTCAGACATCAGTAGGATATTCAAGGCCAGCACTTGAAACATGAAATACCTAAAGACATGTCATTTGAATCCTAAGAATTCTTAAGGTTCAACCAAGACTTGTTATCCCTCAATTCATAACAGCATTGATACATTTATATTCAAATTCAATTATACTTAAACAACATAGTAAATAGTTAACTTGGCTAACATTAAAATGATCGTAGTTCTTACGAACTTACCTCGATACTAAAGTCGTAGAAGTAGAGTTGAACTAATCCAAAGCTTTAGCTTTTCCTCGATTTAAGTCCGATTGTGGTTTATATTGATCTAAATAAATAATTTCATTCAATATAATACTTCTAGAATTCAATTTACTTCATAATTCATACTTATGAAAAATTAAAAAATTGCCCCTAATACTTTGAAATTTCAAGATTTAGTCCTTAAGCTCATAACTTAAAATCTAACCATTTTAACCTAAATCTAACTTAACCAAAGTTACAAGAGACCTTGAAATAACTCAATGTTGCCAACATTTCACAACAAAACCCTTGGATTTATACTTTTAAAAATTAATCCCTATTTCCAAAATTCAATAAAAATCACTTAATAAAACATGTTTATTTTTCAACAAATATAAATAAGCCATCAACTAACATCAAAACCTATTCAAAAACATCCATGGAAATTCTTTCAACCTTTAACAAATTTGCAAATTAACCTCTAGGCTAGTAGATTAAGCTAAAAAGAGTCAAAAACATAAAAAAATGGGACTTGAATTCACTTACATGCAAAGAAATAACTTGGCTGAATCTTCAAAGCACAAAAATGGTTATTTCCTCTCTTAATTTCGATGGTGAAAAAGATTAGAGAAGATGAAACCAATTTGTCTTATTTTAATTTTAGTTTAATTTATTCAATTATTATTTTAACCTTTAAAAACTATCAAAATTTTAAGAAAACGTTGTCCATGAACAACCACTAAATCTTTTAATGGTATGTTTACCATTCAAGTCTTTTAGTTTATGATTTAGTCTTTTATACATAATTAACCACATAAACATCAAAATTTTTTAACAAAACTTTAATACAACCTTAATATAATCATGTAGGTATTAAATAAATATTAAATTTTTGATAGTAATGAAGATTCATTTGAGCGGAGATCCTTGTGCACTTTGCTAGAGCAAAATAGACCTTTCAATTTTAATGAACAATGATTGGTAGCTCATGTATATTTGCATGGAGCTATTGATTCCAAGGACATGAAAATGAGGGACCATTTAAAGTTAATAGACAATGCTTGAAGCACTACTGGGGTGCTCATGTAGAACAAAAAAAAGTCCATTATTCTTCGAGATGCTTAACTTCAACATCTTGAAAATTCATTTTATTTTTAATTTCATTTTGTCAAATTAAACTTCTTTTAGTTATTTCATTTCGTTTGTTTAATAAACTGTAGGAGGGGAAAGGGTCGGTGACGCAAAGCCCGTTGAAATGAATCCTATCAATGAAGAGAATGCACCCAAAGCACCGGAAGAAGAACCAGAGAAAACAGAGCTTGTCAGCATTGAGACTAACCATGACGACGAAAAGGAAGCGAATCCCTCAATTGCACCACTAGTGGACAACACTATGGTTGTTGCACCTCCTTTTATTGAACCGTTGATTGAACAAGATCGTGAGATCGATTGGATTATTGATGAACTCACCAGATTTTATAATGAAGACGAGGATGTACCACTTAATTTACTTAAAAGGCCGAATACGTTATAAGATGAGTGTATGAAAGTCCACTCGCTGCAATTAAAGTACCACCATTAAAGATTCATATATGTACATGCATTGAAGACAATACATCCTTTAGATTTGGGGGTATATTGTGAATCTAGAATGCATTAGATATTTAGTTGAGCATATTTTTTTAGTATTTTTTTTCATTTTTCTTTCATTTTTACATGGCACACATGACTGTCAGGGATTGTTTAGACTATGATAAATGTGTTTTTGTCTGTGATGTTTGATGAGGAGGTTAATTCTTCAATAAACTCAGAGTGTTGTGACAGTGGATTAGGTGATTTTAGCTTAGGATAGCTTGCTTGTAAATTGATCCCTAAAATTAGGATGCCCTGATTCCAATACACTCCAATACTTAGAATATCCAAGTAAGTCAACACCAATTTTTTTGCTGCATTGTGCTGTTGACTAGAAAGTTGAGTCCAAGTAAGAGTTTGTAATATAGAAAAAGAAAATTAGAGGCACTTTGTAACAGCCCGTTTTTCAGTGATGTCAAAAATAGTGGTTTTGGGATCACAATTTGTAACACCCCAAACCCGGCCCAAACACCACGACCGGATCTGGCATGTCACTAAGAAGATTTAGTAAAACATGTCGCATTTTTGGAAAATCATTTGTCGAGTTTAAACATTTATATCGAAAAACTTAATAAATTGATAATTTGTATAAGATATAAATTCTATATGATGCCTTTATGAATTAAAAACCGAAATTTAGTACATGCCTTAGTTTCAATCTTTATCAGATAATTCAAGTGTCTGAAAGTAAAGCCCAAAAACCGAAAATATAAAGCTAATGGCCCATGGCCTTATTACAATGAAATAATAAACCAAGTTAACTAAAAACATTAAGAATAAATAATTTTAATGAAGCCATTATTCTAAATCAAATAAACTCCTGCATGGCCACCTTGCACTCCTCTCCAGCCCGGTCCGATGCACTAAGTGTTACCTAAAAAATGTTAAACAACGGGGTGAGTCACGAGACTCAGTGTGCAAACCTCATGCACCAGCAGACTGGGCCTTAGCCCCACAGATCAGAATAACAGAATATCATATGATAGAAATTTATGCAAAGCCCAACCCAATCCTAGGTTTCCATCCGCTACACACCACCCTTACCTACCAATCACACCATTGGGGATTTCTACAATCAACCTACACCGCTACACACCATCGATGGCAGTCATGCTGCAGTTAGCTGCTCATCGTCAAATTTGTGACATAGTCACCAGAACAGATCATGGCAGAGCCACTACAACAGATCGTGGCAGAGCCACTACAACAGAAAACTTCCCCGTTCATCAATCACCCAACCCCGTGCATACATAGAAATCGGCATACATATAAAACATATCATCTCAACAGAAACATTCACTTATGAATGACAAAAATCACTAACATGGTGATTCACCTTTACCCTCCTCCGATTTTCAACCGTCATACCGGGATTTCAACATTTAACAGAATATAAATAGATTTATATACACATTCTAACAGACAATCTAAATGGTGTGAGAAGTTACACACCTGATAACACGTAGTACTACTCTCTATGCCGATACCCTCGCTAATCGAATCTGTAACATCCCGAATTAGTAGGCTTATGCGTTTAATGTGTAGACATGTCCAAGGTGTTAAATTGAGAATTTGAGGTGCAAATAGGGCTCAGGTTTGGGCTGAGGCATTGATTAAATATTCTACATAGACACTCTAGGGCTTCAAATAAAGTCTTGGTAGTTTAATTGACATATTGGGCTTGTGGCCCAGTAACAAGTGGCGTAGTAAAGGAGAGTTATAGATGGCGTCAGTAGGCAAGGGGAGAGGCCCAATTTGTGGCCGTTTGGAGCTCATTAAGTTGGGTCAATTTCAGCACTAAAGGGAGCTAGGAGGGGACGGCAACAAGGCTATTATTTAGGGATTTTATGTTTTAAATTATGTGGATAATTAAAGTTGATAAAGGAGGGAAGAGTTGGAGATAATTAAGCCTCTTTTAGATGGGTGTTTTGATAGGGATAAGGGATAGAATGATAAGAGTGATCTCTTGGTTGAAGAGTTGGCTGAAAATCAAACAAAGGAGAGGGGGAAAAATTGGTTCAATATAAGTAAGGGGGTGTGCCGAATTTTCATTGTGCTCTCTGAAAATAGCCTCAAGTTTTCTTTCTTTTTCGACAAACTAGAATCATCTTTTCTTCTTCTTTTTCTTTTTCTGTCAAAATCTGAAACCCCTGCCATTTACCTTCTCTTCTCTT
Source organism: Gossypium australe (assembly GCA_005393395.2). NCBI lineage: Eukaryota > Viridiplantae > Streptophyta > Magnoliopsida > Malvales > Malvaceae > Gossypium > Gossypium australe. Next base: position 130,721,820 of record CM016626.1, on the reverse strand, counting down.
TCAAACCCTTTGGCCGAATCTACTATCCACTTCCTTGCCCATCTTTTCAATTCTTTGTTCTTCTAAAAGCCGAAAACGCATCGGTATTTCTCTTGTTCATCTTTTCCAGGATTTCCTTAAATGCCAAAATCCCTAGATCTCATCTCATGTGATTGTCGAATTCCTTCTGTGGTGTCTGCTTGTGCCGAATCTTGAAGAAAACTAAAGGTAAGTGTCGATTCGCGAGATTTCAATCTTTTTCCAGCTTTTAGAGATCTTAGCCGAATGGCTATATTGTTAACTAATCAGATGTTTTCTCTCATTTGTGGCATTCCGGGATTTGAGGAGGATTCAATCGCTTAAATTTCTAAGCCAGGGTTCAGTAGCACTCGGATCATATTACTCTCGGGATTTCAAGGTAAGGAGATCTGTTAATTTAAACGTATAATTCGGGTAACACACTAACCCTTGGCCGAATATAGGAGAGACCTTATCTTCGCGTTCTTCCGGCTTTTGAGCAAGTTGTAGGCAAAGGGCAGTAGATCTGATTAGTGAGGGTATCGACATAGAGAGTAGTACTATGTGTTATCAAGTGTGTAACATTCTCACACCATTTGGATTGCCTGTTAGAATATGTTTATAAATCTGTTATATTCTGTTAAATGCTGAAATGTCGGCATGGCTATTGAAAACCTGAAGAGGGTAAAAGCGAATCACAAGGTTAGTGATCTCTGTCATTCTAAAGTGAATGGTTCTGTTGATTAGATATCGTAAACATGTATGCCGGTTTCTATGATTGCATGGGGCTGGGTGATTAAAGAAAGGGGAAGTGTTCTGTTGTAGTGGCTTTTTGCCATGATCTGTTGTAGTGGCTTTTTGCCATGATCTGTTGTAGTGGCTATTGCCATAATCTGATAATGACTGCAGTATGAATGCCATCGATGGTGTGTAGCGGTGTGGGTTGATTGTAGAAATCCCCAATGGTGCGATTGGCAGGTAAGGGTGGTGTGTAGCAGATGGAAAACCTAGGACTGGGTTGGGCTTTGCATAATATCTGATATGTTATATTTTGTTATCTGTTCTGTGGGGCTAAGGCCCAATCTGATGGTGCACGAGGGTTGCACACTGAGTCTCGTGACTCACCCTATTATTTAACATTTTTCAGGAGACATCTAGAGCATCGGACTGGGCTGGAGAGGAGCGCAAGGTGGCCATGTGAGAGATTATTTTGATTCAGCAGAAGACTTTACTTAGTTTCTTTATTTTTAACATTTTTAATTAGTGGGTTTTAAATTTCATTGTAATAAGGACATGGGCCATTAACTTTATATTTTTGGTTTCTGGGCTTATTTTCAGACATCTATGGCTTGTTCTAAATTCTGGGTTTTAATTCATAAAGGCATCATATAAAATTTATATCTTATATACATAATCAATTTATTAAGTTTCCGGTTTAAATGTTTAAACTCAACAAATGGTTTCCAAAGACGTGACATGTTTTATAAAATCTTCTTAGTGGCATGCCAGATCCGGCCGTGGTGTTTGGGCCGGGTTTGGGGTGTTACAAATTGGTATCAAAGCCAGGTTCAAAACTCGACTTTGGGGTTTTGGGCTCAAAATATTTTCTAAAAATGGGTTTTTGCAACATGTATGTTTATAAATAATACAGGATGGTTTTCTCGGCTTGGCACCTGCGTCTCCGGCCCAAGTCCACCAGGTAAGTATTCTGAACTCACTATGTGTTATATATGTATGTGAGCTTGATGGGCTTTAAGGGACGTAGATTATCTTAAGTAGAACTTGATGGACTTTAGGCTTAGCTTAAACAACTTCTTAAATCTCATAAGACTTAAGTCAACTAAACAAATTCGTGAACAAGTCGCTCGGTTAGGGTGTGGCAACAGGCATGCGCATGTCTAGGATTGGATCCGGAAGAGCCTGGTACTTAAGCAGTCCTAGTGACTCACCTCCTCTTTGCTGGAATCCTACCTGGTGCATAGTGACTGTTCACCTTAACCATGAGGACTTGTTAACGGGTCAAAAGTTCTAACTAAAACCCGAAAGGGACCAGCCACCCTAGTTTTGTAAAAACTACCAAAATGCCCTAGTTTTGAAAAAAAATTTTCCAAAACACCCTTGATGTGAAAATCTTCAAAACGCCCTTGGTTTGGAAAATTATCAAAATTTGCTAAATTACCAAAATACCCCTGGTTTACAAAAAAATTTTACCAAAATACCCCGGGTTGCAAAATATCCAAAAATACCCTACTTCACGAAATCACCAAAATACCCTTATTTTGAAAATTACCAAGATACCCATGATTTGCAAATATACCCCTAGATTTACAGAAATACCCCGATTTACAAAGTCAACAGAATTTAAAAAAAAAAGAAAAAATTCCTCTATTTAAAAAAAAAGATATATATACCTCTACTTCGAAAATCTCCAAGATACTTTATTTTGAAAAATACCCTGTAGGACAAAATTTCGGAAAAACCCCTGGGTAGTGAAATAACGAAAATACCCTATGTGTTGAATGTGATTTCATGGATGTGATATGTATGTTGAGGTGTGAATGTATGTGGTTTCTAGAATTAGAAGGTAAACTTGAGACTGAAACTGTAGATAGGTTCGAATTCGAAAGAATCACTCCTAAAACTACCTTTCATAAGATTGTTCGTGGATAATTAGTGGGAAGAGTTAATAACTCATAAAATTTCTAATCAAATAAACGCCGATCAGAAGAATGAGTACAAGGGGTCGAGGACGTCCGCTACGTGGACGTGGTAGGGGTAGGATGACCGTGTCAGAGCCAGTAGGGTCTGGCCACGGGTCAGGAAACGAGATGCCGAATCCGCTAGCTGTGGAGGGAGAATTACGGGACCAGGCGGCCGGGGATGATGCTGTATCTCAGGTGATGTTACGGGTTCTCGAAAGAGGTGCTGGGGCAAGCATGGGTTTAGGAGTTCGGAAATCTATGTCGAAACGACTCCGAGCCAACGAAGCAGAGATGTTTAGGGTGTTCCTGGCGTAGCCCCTAATACAGCCGAGTATTGGTTAGAGGCAAGTGAGCGGATAATGGATGACCTTGACTTCACTGTAGAGGAGAAGTTGAAGGGGGTCGTGTCTCTTCTTCGAGACGAGGCTTATCAGTGGTGGCTCACGGTAAAGGAGGGTACTGCCGCAGACCAGATTGACTGGGATTACTTTAAGGGATCATTTCAGGGAAAATATGTTGGGGCCAGCTATGTGGATGGCTAGAGGAAGGCATTTCTGAATTTGGTGCAGGGAAGTAAGTCGGTCTCTGAGTACGAGGCGGAGTTTCTGCGGTTGAGCCGTTATGCTCGAGGGATTGTGGCGACTGATTATGAACGCTGTGTATGGTTCGAGGATGGACTAAGGGATGAGCTGAGGGTATTAGTAGCACCGCAGCGGGAAAGGGACTTTACGATTTTGGTTGAGAAAGCTAAGATATCTGAAGAGGTTAAGCGGACCGAGAAACAGAATAAGGATAAGGAGAGGAATAGAAATAAAAGGAACTTTGGGCCGTCGGGATCATCCGAAAATTTTCAGAAAAGGCCTAGGTCTAATGGGCCAGCTCGTGTTCCAACAACTGCTACTGGGAGTCAAAATCGATCATGTAACTTGTCCGGAAAGGTACATTATGGGGAGTGCAGAAGGAGAACCAGTGGATGCTTTAGGTGTGGATCCACGGAGCATATGATTAAGGACTGTCCCTAGGTGAATCAGGCACAGCCCACGGGACGAGGTTCTGATCAGGTTAGGAGATGTGGTTAGCCAGCACCGAGGGGTCGTGGCGTAGCCAGAGAAGGAAATGGGGCTGGTCGCGGTCGTGGAGCACCTGGTAGGGGTGCAGGTAATGTAGACGCGAGGCACCCGGGTCTAGTTTATGCAGCTCGTCGATGGGAGGATGGTCACGCATCGGACGTCATAACCGATATGTTTCTTATTGCTGATAACCCTTTTCTTGCCTCGATTGATATTGGGTCAACCCACTCCTATGTTGCATGTTCGGTATCTGAGTCCCTAAGTATAGACTCTGAAACAACTACTAGGAAGCTGACTGTGGTTAGTCCTTTAGGACAATCTAGGGTAGTGGACAAACTATTTAAGGATGTACCTTTAGAGAGTCAAGGAGTAGTGTTCCCGGCAGACTTAATGGAATTGCCATTTGGAGAGTTTGATCTTATCCTAGGAATGGATTGGTTGACTAAACACCGTGCTAAGTTGGATTGTGAGACTAAGCGCATGGTGTTGAGTACCCCGGAATGCGGGGAGGTAGTTGTGTTAGGAGAAAGAAGGGATTACTTGTCCAACGTGGTATCTGAATTGAAGGCTGTTAAGATGATTCAGAAAGGATGCAATGCATTCCTAGCTATTATTAGTGCTTTGGACGCTAAGGAGGTGACTATCGATGGGGTAAGAACTGTAAAGGATTTTGCGGATGTTTTCCCTGAGGAGCTACCAGGGTTACCTCCAGATCGCGAAGTGGAGTTTGGAATAGAGCTACTTTCAGGTACGGCTCCGGTGTCTATTGCTCCTTACCGCATGGCGCCGAAGGAGCTGGTGGAGCTCAAAGCTCAGATCCAGGAACTGTTGGATCGAGGGTTTATTCGACCGAGTGTGTCTCTGTGGGGAGCGCCGGTCCTATTCGTGAAGAAGAAGGACGGATCCATGCGTATGTGTGTGGACTACCGTCAACTGAATAAGTTAACGATTAAGAACAAGTACCCACTGCCAAGAATCGACGATCTGTTCGATCAGCTCAAAGGAGCTTCGGTCTTTTCTAAGATTGACTTAAGGTCGTGATATCACCTATTAAGGGTCTTTTCTAAGATTGACTTAAGGTCGTGATATCACCTGCTAAGGGTAAAGGAAGGAGACATTTATAAGACGGCATTTCGGACTCGGTACGGTCATTATGAGTTCCTGGTGATGCCGTTCGGGTTGACGAATGCGCCAGCAGCATTTATGGATATGATGAATCGGGTGTTTCAACCATACCTTGATCAGTTTGTTGTGGTGTTCATCGACGATATCCTGGTTTACTCCAAGTCCGAGGAGGAGCATGATGCACAACTTCGTGTGGTGTTACAAATTCTGAGGGAGAAGCAATTGTACGCAAAGTTCAGTAAGTGTGAGTTCTGGCTGAAGGAAGTGACTTTCTTAGGGCATGTAATTGCCGCAGAGGAAATTAGGGTGGATCCTCAGAAGATAGAAGCCGTATTGGATTTGAAACTGCCGAAGTCTGTAGTGGAAGTTCGAAGTTTCTTGGGATTGGCCAGGTACTACAGAAGGTTTGTTGAAGGGTTCTCATTGATAGCGACACCTTTAACTAAGTTGTTGAGGAAGGGAGTATCATTTGTTTGGACCGATAAACAGCAGGAGAGCTTTAAGAAGCTGAAGAGAATCTTGACGGAAGCGCCAGTGTTAATCCAGCCAGAGGCGGGAAAAGAATTTACCGTCTACTGTGATGCGTCACAGACGGGTTTAGGATGTGTGTTGATGCAAGATGGAAAAGTTGTTGCATATGCGTCTCGACTGTTAAGACCGCATGAGTTGAACTACCCTACGCACGATTTGGAATTGGCGGCGGTAGTGTTTGCTCTGAAGATTTGGAGGCACTACCTGTATGGGGAGAAGTCGGTTATTTACACGGACCATAAGAGCCTGAAGTATCTCCTTACCCAGAAGGAGTTGAATCTGAGGCAACGTAGGTGGATTGAGCTCTTGAAGGACTATGACTGCTCAATCGAATATCATCCGGGTAAGGCTAACGTGGTGGCAGATGCGCTGAGTAGGAAGGCGATAGCGGATTTGAGGGCGATGTTCGCTCATCTTAGTTTGTATTAGGATGGAAGTTTGGTAGCTGAGCTCCAAGTGAGACCTATGTGGACAAGTCAGATCAAAGAGAAGCAACTTCTAGATGATGCTTTGAGTGCTCGACTCCGGCAAGTGCAAGGTGGTGAAGGAGAGGACTATAGTTTGAATAGTGATGGAGTCCTGTGTTCTCGTAAGAAAGTTTGTATGCCAAAGGATGTGGAGTTAAGGCAGATGATTCTTTAGGAGGTGCATAGTAGCCTATACGCTATGCATCCTGGAGGGGTTAAGATGCATCGGGATTTGCGAGAGCAATTCTGGTGGCCAGGTCTGATGCGAAAGGTAACGGAATTCGTGGGTAGATGTTTGACGTGTCAGCAGGTGAAAGCGGAACACCAGCTGCCTTCGGGGTTGTTGCAGCCGGTAAAGATTCCGCAGTGGAAATGGGAAAGAATCACGATGGATTTTGTTAATGGGTTACCTGTTACGCCCACTAAGAAGGATTCAATCTGGGTGATTGTTGATCAACTGACGAAGTCTGCTCACTTCATACCGGTTCATGTGGATTATTCTCTGCAAAGGTTGGCCAAGCTGTATGTGGCTGAGGTGGTGAGACTGCATGGTGTACCTGTGTCGATTATATCAGATAGAGACCCTAGGTTCACGTCACAGTTCTGGAAGGCTCTTCATCAAGCAATGGGAACAAGGCTAGATTTCAGCACCGATTTTCATCCACAGACTGATGGTCAGTCTGAGAGAGTAATTCAGATCTTGGAGGATATGCTAAGGGGCTGCATCATTGATTTTAAGGGTAGTTGGAAGGAGTATTTACCTTTGGCAGAATTTGCGTACAATAACAGCTATCAATCTAGTATTCAGATGGCGCCTTATGAAGCGTTATACGGACGGAGATGTCGTACTTCTACTTGTTGGACAGAATTGGGTGAGCGTCAAGTGTTGGGTCCAGAACTAGTTTCGGAGACGGAAGAAAAAGTTAGGATAATTCGAGCTCGGTTAAAGGAAGCATCTGATCAGCAGAAATCGTACCCGGATCTTAAGCGTAAGGAGTTGGAATTCGCAGTGGGAGACCAAGTCTTTTTGAAAGTGTCACCGTGGAAGAAGGTAATGAGGTTTGGTCGGAAGGGCAAGCTAAGTCCCCGGTTTATTGGACCTTATCGGGTACTAGAACGTGTGGGTCCAGTGGCGTATCGATTGGAGTTGCCGTCAAAATTGGAACAGATACATGACGTGTTTCATGTCTCGATGTTGAGACATTATCGTTCTGATCCATCGCACATTGTGCCGGTGGAAAAAATTGAAATAAGGCCAGACTTGTCCTTTGAGGAGGAGCCAGTGCAAATCTTGGATCGAGACGTAAGGGTGTTGAGGAAGAAGTCTGTCCCTTTGGTCAAGGTTTTGTGGCGGAACCACGGCGCGGAAGAAGCGACATGGGAGCTAGAGGAGGTTATATGACAGCAGTATCCCCATCTTTTCTGATCAGGTAAATTTCGAGGCTGAAATTTCTTTTAAGGGGGTAAAACTATAACATCCCAAATTAGTGGGCTTGTGCGTTTAATGTATAGACATGTCCAAGGTGTTAATTTGAGAATTTGAGGTGCAAATGGGGCTCAAGTTTGGGCTGAGGCCTTGATTAAATATTCTACATAGACACTCTAGGGCTTCAAATAAAGTCTTGGTAGTTTAATTGACATACTGGGCTTGTGGCCCAGCAACAAGGGGCGCAATAAAGGGGAGTTATAGATGGCGTCAGTAGGCAAGGGGAGAGGCCCAATTTGTGGCCGTTTGGAGCTCATTAAGTTGGGCCAATTTCGGCACTAAAGGGAGCTAGGAGAGGACGGCAACAAGGCTATTATTTAGGGATTTTATGTTTTAAGTTATGTGGATAATTAAAGTTGATAAAGGAGGGAAGAGTTGGAGATAATTAAGCCTCTTTTGGATGGGTGTTTTGATAGGGATAAGGGATAGAATGATAAGAGTGATCTCTTGGTTGCAGAGTTGGCCGAAAATCAAACACAGGAGAGGGGGAAAATCGATTCAGTAGAGGCGATTCAGTAGAGGCAAGGGTGTGCCGAATTTTCAATGTGCTATCTGAAAATAGTCTCAAGTTTTCTTTCTTTTTCGGCAAACTAGAATCATCTTTTCTTCTTCTTTTCTTTTTCTGTCAAAAACTGAAACCCCTGCCATTTACCTTCTCTTCTCTTTCAAACCCTTTGGCCGAATCTACTATCCACTTCCTTGCCCATCTTTTCAATTCTTTTTTCTTCTAAAAGCCAAAAACGCATCGGTATTTCTCTTATTCATCTTTTCCGGGATTTCCTTAAAAGCCGAAATCCCTAGATCTCATCTCCTTTGATTTTCGAATTCCTTCTGTGGTGTCTGCTTGTGCCGAATCTTGAAGAAAACTAAGGGTAAGTGTCGATTCGCGAGATTTCAATCTTTTTCAGCTTTTAGAAATCTTAGCCGAATGGCTATATGGTTAACTAATCGGTTGTTTTCTCTCATTTGTGGCATTCTGGGATTTGAAAGGGATTCAATCGCTTAGATTTCTAAGCCAGAGTTCAGTAGCACTCGGATCGTATTACTCTCGGGATTTCAAGGTAAGGAGATATGTTAATTTAAACGTATAATTCAGGTAAAACACTAACCCTTGGCCGAATATAGGAGAGACCTTATCTTCGTGTTCTTCCGGCTTTTGAGCAAGTTGTAGGCAAAGGGCAGTAGATCTGATTAGTGAGGGTATCGACATAGAGATTAGTACTACGCGTTATCAAGTGTGTAACATTCTCACACCATTTGGATTGCCTGTTAGAATATGTTTATAAATCTGTTATATTCTGTTAAATGCCGAAATGTCGGCATGGGTATTGAAAACCCGAGGAGGGTAAAAGCGAATCACCTGGTTAGTGATCTCTGTCATTCTAAAGTGAATGGATCTATAGATTAGATATGGTAAACATGTATGCCGGTTTCTGTGATTGCATGGGGCTGGGTGATTAATGAAAGGGGAAGTGTTCTGTTGTAGTGGCTTTTTGCCATGATCTGTTGTAGTGGCTTTTTGCCATGATCTGTTGTAGTGGCTATTGCCATGATCTGACGATGAGCAGCTAACTGTAGCATGACTGCCATCGATGATGTGTAGCGGTGTGGGTTGATTGTAAAAATCCCCAATGGTGTGATTGGTAGGTAAGGGTGGTGTGTAGTGGATGGAAAACCTAGGACTGGGTTGGGCTTTGCATAATATCTGATATGTTATATTTTGTTATCTGTTCTGTGGGGCTAAGGCCCAATCTGATGGTGCACGAGGGTTGCACACTGAGTCTCGTGACTCACCCTATTATTTAACATTTTTCAGGAGACATCTAGAGCATCGGACCGGGCTGGAGAGGAGCGCAAGGTGGCCATGCGAGAGATTATTTTGATTCAGCAGAAGACTTTACTTAGTTTCTTTATTTTTAATATTTTTAATTAGTGGGTTTTAAATTTCATTGTAATAAGGCCATGGGCCATTAACTTTATATTTTCGGTTTCTGGGCTTATTTTCAGACATCTATGGCAAGTTCTAAATTTCGGGTTTTAATTCATAACGGCATCATATAAAATTTATATCTTATATACATAATCAATTTATTAAGTTTCCGGTTTAAATGTTTAAACTCAACAAATGGTTTCCAAAGACGCGACATGTTTTATAAAATCTTCTTAGTGGCATGCCAGATCCGGTCATGGTGTTTGGTTTGGGTTTGGGGTGTTACAGGATCTACTGCCCTTTGTCTACAACTCTGCTCAAAAGCCGGAAGAACGCGAAGATAAAGCTTCCCCTACATTCGGCCAAGGATTATTATTTACCTGAATTTATATGTTTAAATAAACAAATCTCCTTACCTAAATAGATTAGATCCCGGAAGTAGGATGATTCGAGTGCTACCGATTTAGAACTTTAGGTGATTGGATCTCTTTCAAATCCCGGAATGCCGCAAAAGAAAGAAAAACACAAGATCAGTTTCCATATGGCCATTCGGCTAGGGTCTCTAAGAACCGGAAAAAGATTGAATCACACGAATCGACACTTACCTTCAGTTTCCTTCAAGATTCGGCAATCACAGGAGGTGAGATCTAGGGATTTCGGCTTTTAAGAAAATTTCGAAAAAGAATGAACAAGAGAAGGCTGATGTGTTTTTTTTTCGGCTTTTAGAAGAATTGATGAGGAGTTTCGGCTAGAAGAAGAAAGAAAAGAAAAGATTGTGAAGAGGAAAATGTCGATTTCTTTTGAAAGAGAGAAGATAGGAGAAGAAAGGAAAAGAACAAATGGGTATGATGCCTTCAAATTTTGGCACACCCACCTAAAGCCAAAATCGAATGCCCCTTTCCTTTCCAACTCTTCAAAATTTCGGCTAACACTAATCTTCTAAAGATAGCTCCTATCTTTCTTCTCTATCTCAATCGTATCCACCCCCTCCAGGAGAGACCTAGCTAGCACCACTTCTTCTTTTTTTTTTTTTATCAGCTCATTATCCATATAAATTAAACATTAAAAATCCCTAAATTTTAGCCTTGTTGCCGTCCCACCCTTGCTCCCCTTTTAAGTACCGAAATTGGCCCAAAAGCTTGGGCTCCAAGTTGCCCACACATGGGCCTCCTCCCTTGCCCCTGACGTCACTTATAGCTCCCCCCTTGCTGTACCCCTTGCTTTGGGCCACAAGCCCAACTTGATATTTAAACTACAGAGACTATCCCTAAAGCACTAGAGTGTCTACACAAAAATTTAGTCAAGGCCTCAGCCCATTCCTAAGCCTAATCTGAACCCCTAACCCTCAAATTAACAAATTAAACTTACAACACACAAAATGCACAGGCCCACTAATTCAGGATGTTACAGTTTTACCCCCTAAAAAAAATTTCGTCCTCGAAATTTACCTGATCAGAAAAGATGGGGATACTGCTGTCGCATAACATCCTCTGGCTCCCATGTCACTTCTTCCGCGCCATGGTTCCGCCATAAAACCTTGACAAAAGGGACGGACTTCCTTCTCAACACCTTTACGTCTCGATCCAAGATTTGCACTGGCTCCTCCTCAAAGGACAAGTCTGGCCTTACTTCAATCTCTTCCACTGGCACAATGTGCGATGGATCAGAACGATAACGTCTTAGCATCGAGACATGAAACACGTCATGTATCTTTTCCAACTTTGGAGGCAACTCCAGACGATACGCCACTGGACCCATACGTTCTAGTACCCGATAAGGTCCAATAAATCGAGGACTCAGTTTGCCCTTCCGACCAAACCTCATCACCTTTTTCCACGGTGAGACTCTCAGAAAAACTTGGTCACCCACCGCAAATTCCAACTCCTTACACTTTAGATCCGCATAAGATTTCTGCCGATCAGACGCTTCCTTCAACCGAGCCTGAATCAACTTAACTTTCTCTTCCGTTTTCGTAACCAGTTCCTGACCCCGCACCTAACGCTCACCCAATTCTGTCCAACAAGTAGGAGTACGACATCTCTGTCCGTATAACGCTTCATAAGGCGCCATCTGAATACTAGTTTGATAGCTGTTATTGCACGTGAATTCTGCCAAGGGTAAATACTCCTCCCAACTACCCCTGAAATCAATGATGCAACCTCTTAACATATCCTCCAGGATCTGGATTACCCTCTCAGACTGACCATCAGTCTGCGGATGAAAAGCGGTACTAAAGTCTAACCTTGTTCCCATTGCCTGATGCAGAGCCTTCCAGAATCGTGACGTGAATCTAGGGTCTCTATCTGATATGATCAACACCAGTACACCATGCAGTCTCACAATCTCAGCAACGTACAGCTTAGCCAACCTTTGCAGAGAATAGTCAACACGAACCGGTATGAAGTGAGCAGACTTCGTCAGTCGATCAACAATCACCCAAATCGAGTCCTTCTTAGTGGGCGTAAGAGGTAACCCACTAACAAAATCCATCGTGATTCTTTCCCATTTCCACTGCGGAATCTTCACCGGCTGCAACAACCCCAAAGGCAGCTGGTGTTCCGCCTTCACCTGCTGACACGTCAAACACTTACCCACAAATTCTGATACTTCTTGCTTCAGACCTGGCCACCAGAATTGCTCTCGAAAATCCCGATACATCTTAACTCCTCCAGAATGCATAGCGTATGGGCTACTATGCACCTCCCGTAGAATCATCTGCCTTAATTCAACATTCTTTTGCATACAAATTCTCTTACGGAAACATAGAACCCCATCACCATTCAAACTATAGTCCTCTCCTTCACCACTTTGCACTTGCCGGAGTCGAGCACTCAAAACATCATCTAAAAGCTGCTTTTCTTTGATCTGACTAGTCCACACTGGTCCCACTTGGAGTTCAGCTACCAAACTGCCATCCTCATACTGACTGAGATGAGCAAACATCGCCCTTAAATCTGCTATCGCCTTCTGACTCAACGCATCTGCCACCACGTTAGCCTTGCCCGGATGATACTTGATCGAGTAGTCATAGTCCTTCAAAAGTTCAATCCACCTACATTGTCTTAGATTCAACTCCATACAGGTAGTGTCTCCAGATCTTCAGAGCGAACACTACCACCGCCAATTCTAAATCATGCGTAGGGTAATTCAATTCATGCGGTCTTAACTATCGGGACGCGTATGCAACAACCTTCCCACCTTGCATCAACAAACATCCTAAACCCGTGTGTGACGCATCACAGTAGACGGTAAACTCTTTTCCCGCCTCTGGCTGAATTAACACCTGTGCTTCTGTCAAAATCTTCTTCAGCTTCTCAAAGCTCTCCTGCTATTTGTCAGTCCAAACAAACAGTATTCCCTTCCTCAACAACTTAGTTAAAGGTGCCGTAATTAATGAGAACCCCTCAACAAACCTCCTGTAGTACCCTGCCAATCCTAAGAAACTTCAAATCTCTGCCACAGACTTTGGCAGTTTCTAATCCAATACAGCTTCTATCTTCCGAGGGTCAACCCTAATTCCCTCTGCAGAAACCACATGTCCTAAGAAAGTTACTTCCCTTAGCCAGAACTCACACTTACTGGACTTAGCGAATAGCTGCTTCCCCCTCAGAAATTGCAACACCACACAAAGATGTGCATCATGCTCCTCCTCGGACTTGGAATAAACCAGGATATCGTCAATGAACACCACAACAAACTGATCAAGGTATGGTTGGAACACCCGATTCAACATATCCATAAATGTTGCTGGTGCGTTCGTTAACCCGAACGACATCACCAAAAATTCATAAGGACCGTAGCAAGTTCGAAACGCCGTGTAACACCCCTAACTCGTATCAGTCGCCGGATTAGGGTTATGAGGCATTACCAAATTAACCCAGATAAAATAAAACATATATACATATTATTTAAAATATTTGTAACAGATTTGAGTATGAACCTTTCACTTAAGCACATGTAGAAGACATAAACACATTTATCACTTATTCGAATATCACCTTGTCATCTTCACAAATCATACACACATACATATTTAATCTTGAACTCTCATAGCATTCTATGGTATATCCATTCACATAAAATAATTCTATCCAGGTTACATTTATAAAACTCAACCCACTTCATAAATTTTCGTTCTGTAACAGTCAATCAATCACATATAAATATCATGACACATATAACTATATATATATATATATATTCATGCATTTTCTAACCCAAACATAGCTATTCAATTAGTATAGCCTTACTCATACATCTAAAGCAAGTACATATATATATATAACCAACTTTACATTCAAGTTTATACAAATTTCAAATTTGACTCATGCATGAATATGTTATATACAACTTGAAAATACAATAACCGATGTACATTAATAGAACCTTAATAAACCCAAAGCTGCCATAGATCACAACATCAATTTATACTATTATAACTGTACATGAGCATGATGGCCGAACTTATATACACACATACATCACATAATGCAATTCTCTTTTTTCTTTTTCATTCATCTAGCCGAACCACATTTATTACACAAGGACACGAAGATCATTATTAACCTACCAAACACCCGAACTAATATAACTAGATAAATTCAATACATACAGTTAATCCTTTGATCACATGTTCAACTCTCAAAGAAATACTGTAGTGATCAACTTCGATTATTCATGCATAGACATTTCCGCAATCTTCTCTGAATCACAGCCAATATTTCTGTATAATTATCATAATATAAACACTCTCCATCTAATTTAGTACATAATAAGAAGCACATAATCAAGAATGACATATATATATACAAACCTATTTACCATAATACATAAGTAAAGTTTAACCAAAATAATAGCCATTTCGCAAGGCTATTCATTTAACACAAAATCAAATACCATTTGTTAACAACATAGCCTAGCTTATACTTGCCTTTCAAATTAAACTAGGTTTATAGGTACCAAAAGAGTTGATAGTGTGGTTGACTTCTTCGATGATCCCCGGAGCCCGTAGCTTAACCAAATCTATAAAAAGAATATTAAACATAAACGGAGTAAGCTTATTAGCTTAGTAAGTCCTAAGAAATTTCAAAATAATATCATTCATTTAAACTTTTTAATCATTAAATTCATGGGCAAAATTATAAACATTACTTTAAGTAACTTAAGCATAGCCGAATATCATTAAAACCATAATATAAGTTGTTTTACACTTCTCTACCATAAATGTATGCACCATTCATCACATATTTATCAAGTATTTATAAATTCCAAGTCAAATGAAAATATCCTGCATATCGATCACATTTCATATTTTTGTACCTATATGCAAACACATACATATTCACTTTCCATTAACAATTCCACTTATAATCAATTCATAAAAAAAAAAATGGAAACATTAAGCTCAAATAATATCATAATTTCACACTTCATTCCTTACTAAACTAGGAGAATGGCACTTACCCGAGCTAACAGCACACTGCATTAATTATATGCTTCATCTTATTAAATTCTCAAATTCTCCGTTTATTGCATATCACCGACATTAAGCCTGCTAGGCATTTAGGCCTGAATTACACACCGGCACGAAGCCTGCTAGGCATAAAGCCCGATACAAATCACCGGCACATGGCCTGCTAGGCATTTAGCCCGATATAGATCACCGGCACAAGGCCTACTAGGCATTTAGCCCGAAATAGATCACCTCAATTATCTATTCAATACACATCACTTATTGCTAAATCGCAACATCAAATATACTTCATTTCAACTTCACATTTCAAGCTAAACAAGCTTATTCATAATAAAATTTACAATTACATTTCAACTTAACCTTATTTTAACATTCGGCTATCACCTAAATTCATACTCAAATTTATCAAATAATATCATTAAACAAGTTCATAAATAACTCTTTGATATATTTTAACTTAAGGACTTACCTCGGTTGTCGATAGACCGTGTAAATCGTCTATTCGAGAACCTTTGTCTTTCCCCGATCCAATTCCGTTTTTCTTTGTTCTTGATCTAAACACATTAAAATTTAGCTCATTCAAGCACATTTCATCTCAATTTAATCCAAAAACACTTAAATAGGCAAATTACTATTTTGCCCTTAATGTTTCCCATTTTTACAAATTTGTCCTATTTACACAAAACACAAAATATGCAAAATCTCCCAACACTATAGCTAGGCCGAATCTTCCATATAGCCATATAAGTCCATGCATTTCATTTATTTTGCATTTTAACCCCTCAAAAATTTATTTTCTCAATTTAGCCCTATTCACTCAAAATCACCAAAAATCTCAATACAAAACATATTAATCTAACATAAATCTTTCATAATTCATCAACCATCATCATAAAACTCATGAACTCATCAATGGCACATTTCAAAATATTCATCAAAATCAAAAATTCAAGCATGGGTCTTGAAGTATTCGAAGCAACGATTACAAAAACGTAGAAATTATCGAAAACCGATTAAAAACTAACCTTTAATATAACTAGCAAATGGCCGAATATACAAAGCTCCAACACTCTTTTCTTTTCTTTGTTATTCGATGGAAGAAAGGATGAATAAAATCCCACTTTCATGTTGTTTTTATTATAATATAGTTATAAATTATAAAACAATTATAATATAATCTTTAACATATAAAATAATACTTAAAAACATGTTATAAGACCACATTGACGTCCACTATGACTTAAAATGGGTATATTACCCTTTAAGGACTTCACTAAAATAAAGCCACATCATTAGCCATAAATCAAATAAAAGGCCGCTTTTACCAGTTACGCGATTTAGTCCTTTTTAACTAATTGAGCACACAAACAGTTAAATTTTTATACGAAACTTTCACACATATCAATTCACATATGATAAACTCAAAATATAATATTAAAATATTTCTCGGACTCAGATTCGTGGTCCCGAAACCACCGTTCCGATTAGGGTCAAATCTGGTCTGTTACACGCCGTCTTATGGATGTCTCATTCCTTTACCTTTAACTGATGATAACCCGACCGTAAATCTATCTTAGAGAAAACCGAAGCTCCTTTGAGCTGATCGAACAGATCGTCGATTCTCGGCAGTGGATACTTGTTCTCAATCGTTAACTTATTCAGTTGACGGTAGTCCACACACAAACGCATGGATCCGTCCTTATTCTTCACAAATAGGACCGGCGCTCCCCACGGAGACACACTCGGTCGAATAAACCCTCGATCCAACAGTTCTTGGATCTGAGCTTTGAGCTCCACCAGCTCCTTCGGTGCCATTCAGTAAGGAGCAATGGACACCGGAGCCGTACCCAGAAGTAGCTCTATTCCAAACTCCACTTCGCGATCCGGAGGTAATCCTGCCAGCTCCTCAGGGAAAACATCCGCAAAATCCTTTACTGTTCTTACCCCAACGACAGTCACCTCCTTAACATCCAAAGCACTGATAAAAGCTAGAAATGCATTGCATCCTTTTCGCATCATCTTAACAGCCTTCAATCCAGATACCACGTTGGACAAGTAATTCCTTCCTTCTCCTAACACAACCACCTCCCCGCCTTCCGGGGTACTCAACACCATGCGCTTAGTCTCACAATCCAACTTAGCACGAAGTTTAGTCAACCAATCCATTCCTAAGATAAGATTAAACTCTCCAAATGGTAATTCCATTAAGTCTACCAGGAACACTACCCCTTGAGTCTCTAAAGGTACGTTCCTAAATAGTTTGTCCACTACCCTAGATTGTCCTAAAGGATTAACCACAGTCATCTTCCTAGTAGTTGTTTCAGAGTCTATAGTTAGGGTCTCAGATACCGAACATGCAACATAGGAGTGGGTTGACCCAATATCAATCAAGGCAAGAAAAGGGTTATCAGCAATAAGAAACGTATCGGTTATGGCGTCCGGTGCGTCACCATCCTCCCGTCGACGAGCTGCACAAACTAGATCCGGCTGCCTCGCGTCTACATTACCTGCACCCCTACCAGGTGCTCCACGACCCCGACCGAATCCATTTTCTTCTCTGGCTGCGCCACGACCCCTTGGTACTGGCTGACCATCCCTCCTAACCTGATCAGAACCTCGTCCCGCGAGCTGTGCCTGATTTACCTGTGGACAGTCCTTAATCATATGCTCCATGGATCAACACCTGAAGCATCCATCGATTCTCTTTCTGCACTCCCCATAATGTACCTTCCCACATTAAGGACATGATCGATTCTGACCCGTCAGAGCACGAGCTGGCCCATCAGACCTAGGCCTTTTCTGAAAATTTCCAGATGATCCCGACGGCCCAAAATTCCTCTTATTCCTATTCCTATCCTTATTCTTATTATGTTTCTCAGTTCGCTTAACCTCCTCAGATATCTTAGCTTTCTCAACCAAAATCGCAAAGTCCCTCTCCCGTTGCGGTGCTACTAATACCCTCAGCTCATCCCTTAGTCCATCCTCGAACCGTACGCAACGCTCATAGTCAGTCGCCACAATGCCTCGAGCATAATGGCTCAACCGCAGAAACTCCGCCTTGTATTCAGATACAGACTTACTTCCCTGTACCAAGTTCAAGAATGCCTTTCTCTGCGCATCCACATAGCTGGCCCCAACGTACTTTCCCTGAAATGACTCCTTAAAGAAATCCCAGTCAATCCGGTCTGCGGTAGTACCCTCCTTTACCGTGAGCCACCACTGATAAGCCTCGTCTCAAAGAAGAGACAAGACCCCCTTCAACTTCTCCTCTACAGTGAAGTCAAGGTCATCCATTATACGCTCACTTGCCTCTAACCAATACTCAGCTGTATTAGGGGCTACGCCAGAAACACCCCTAAACATCTCCGCTCCATTGGCTCGGAGTCGTTCCGACACAGATTTTCGAGCTCCTAAACCCGTGCCTACCCCAGCAACTCTTTCGAGGACCCGCAACATCGCCTGAGATACCGCATCATCTCCGTGCGCCTGGTCCCGAAATTCTCCCTCCACAGCTGGCGGATCCGGCATCTCATTTTCTGACCCATGGCCAGACACTACCGGCTCTGACACGGTCATCCTACCCCTACCGCGACCACGCGGCGGACGTCCTCGACCCCTTGTACTCATTCTTCCGATGGGCGTTTATTTGATTAAAAATTTTATGAATTATTAACTCTTCCCACTGATTATCCACGAACAATCTTATGAAAAGTAGTTTTAAGAGTGATTCTTTCGAATTCAAACCTATCTACAATTTCAGCCTCAAGATTACCTCCTAATTCTAGAAACCACATACATTCACACCTCAACATACATATCATATCCATGAAGTCACATTCACCAGATAAGGGTATTTTCGTCATTTCACTACCCAGGGGTTTTTCTGTAATTTCATCCTACAGGGTTTCTTTGTAATCTAGCAAAATAAAGTGTCTTGGGGATTTTCGAAATAGAGGTATATATATTTTAAAATAGGGGTATTTTGGAGAATTTAATTTCAAAAGAATAATAGTGGCGTTCAGGTGTTTGTGATTTTTGGTTATTGTTGTGTGTTTTTTTTTAAATTCTGCTGACTTTGTAAATTGGGGTATTTCTATAAATCTGAGGGTATATTTGCAAATCATGGGTATCTTGGTAATTTTTCAAAATAAGGTTATTTTGGTAATTTCGTGAATCAGGGGTATTTTGGTAATTTTGCAAATTTTGATAGTTTCCAAATCAAGGACGTTTTGGTAATTTTCCCAAATCAATGGCGTTTTGGTAATTTTCCCAAATCAATGGCGTTTTGGTAATTTTTTTCAAAACTAGGGGCATTTTAGCAATTTTGTGAAAAATAAGGTGGCTGGTCCCTTTCGGGTTTTAATTATAGATTTTGGCCCGTCAACAAATCCTCGTGGCTAGGGTGAACACTCACTAGGACTGCTTAAGTACCGGGCTCTTCCTGATCCAATCCTAGACATGCGCATGCCTGTTGCCACACCCCAACCCAGCGAAGAGGAGGTGAGTCACTAGGACTGCTTAAGTACCAGGCTCTTCCGGATCCAATCCTAGACATGCGCATGCCTGTTGCCACACCCCAACCCAGCGACTTGTTCACGGGTTTGTTTAGTTGACTTAAGTCTTATGAGATTTAAGAAGTTGTTTAAGCTAAGCCTAAAGTCCATCAAGTTCTAATTTAAGTAGTCTACGTCCCATAAAGCCCATCAAGCCCATATACATATATAACACACAGTGAGTTCAGAATACTTACCTAGCAGACTTGGGCCGGAGACCCAGGTGCCATGCCAAGAAAACCATCCTGTGTTATTTATAAACATGCATGTTTCCAAAACCCATCTTTAGAAAACGTTTTGAGCCCAAAACCCCAAAGTCGAGTTTTGAACCGAGCTCTGATACCAATTTGTAACACCCCAAACCCGGCCCAAACACCACGACCGGATCTGGCATGTCACTAAGAAGATTTAGTAAAACATGTCGCATTTTTGGAAAATCATTTGTCGAGTTTAAACATTTATACCGGAAAACTTAATAAATTGATAATTTTTATAAGATATAAATTTTATATGATGCCTTTGTGAATTAAAAACCGAAATTTAGTACATGCCTTAGTTTCAATCTTTATCGGATATTTCAAGTGTCTGAAAGTAAAGCCCAAAAACCAAAAATATAAAGCTAATGGCCCATGGCCTTATTACAATGAAATAATAAACCAAGTTAACTAAAAACATTAAGAATAAATAATTTTAACGAAGCCATTCTTCTAAATCAAATAAACTCCTGCATGGCCACCTTGCACTCCTCTCCAGCACGGTCCGATGCACTAAGTGTTACCTGAAAAATGTTAAACAACGAGGTAAGTCACGAGACTCAGTGTGCAACCCTCATGCACCATCAGACTGGGCCTTAGCCCCAAAGATCAGAATAACATAATATCATATGACAGAAATTTATGCAAAGCCCAACCCAATCCTAGGTTTCCATCCGCTACACACCACCCTTACCTACCAATCACACCATTGGGGATTTCTACAATCAACCCACACCGCTACACACCATCAATGGCAGTCATCCTGCAGTTAATCGTCAGATTTGTGACATAGTCACCAGAACAGATCATGGCAGAGCCACTACAACAGATCGTGGCAGAGCCAATACAACAGAACACTTCCCCGTTCATCAATCACCCAACCCCGTGCATAAATAGAAATCGGCATACATATATAACATATCATCTCAACAGAAACATTCACTTATGAATGAAAAAAATCACTACCCTGGTGATTCGCCTTTACCCTCATCGGGTTTTCAACCGTCATGTCAGGATTTCGGCATTTAACAGAATATAAATAGATTTATATACACATTCTAACAGACAATCTAAATGGTGTGAGAAGTTACACACCTGATAACACGTAGTACTACTCTCTATGACGATACCCTCGCTAATCGGATCTACTGCCCTTTATCTACAACTCTGCTCAAAAGCCGGAAGAACACGAAGATAAAGCTTCCCCTACATTCGGCCAAGGATTATTATTTACCCGAATTTATATGTTTAAATAAACAAATCTCCTTACCTAAATCGATTAGATCCCGAAAGTAGGATTATTCGAGTGCTATCGATTTAGAACTTTAGGTGATTGGATCTCCTTCAAATCCCGGAATGCAGCAAAAGAAAGAAAAACACAAGATCAGTTTCCATATAGCCATTCGGCTAGGGTCTCTAAGAATCAGAAAAAGATTGAATCACACGAATCGCCACTTACCTTCAGTTTCCTTCAAGATCCGGCAAGCACAGGAGGTGAGATCTAGGGATTTCAGCTTTTAAGAAAATCCCGAAAAAGAATGAACAAGAGAAGGCTGATGTGTTTTTTTCGGCTTTTAGAAGAATTGAATGAGGAGTTTCGGCTAGAATAAGAAAGAAAAGAAAAGATAGTGAAGAGGAAAGTGGCAATTTCTTTTGAAAGAGAGAAGATAGTAGAAGAAAGAAAAAGAACAAATGGGTATGATGCCTTCAAATTTTGGCACACCCACCTAAAGCCAAAACCGAATGCCCCTTTCCTTTCCAACTCTTCAAAATTTCGGCTAACACTAATCTTCTCAAGATAGCTCCTATCTTTCTTCTCTATCTCAATCTTATCCACCCCCTCCAGGAGAGACCTAGCTAGCACCACTTCTTCTTCTTTTTTTTATCAGCTCATTATCCACATAAATTAAACATTAAAAATCCCTAAATTTTAGCCTTGTTGCCGTCCCACCCTTGCTCCCCTTTTATGTGCCAAAATTGGCCCAAAAGCTTGGGCTCCAAGCGGCCCACACATGAGCCTCCTCCCTTGCCACTGACGCCACTTATAGCTCCCCCCTTGCTGCGCCACTTGCTTTGGGCCACAAGCCCAACTTGATATTTAAACTACAGAGACTATCCCTAAAACACTAGAGTGTCTACACAAAAATTTCGTCAAGGCCTCAGCACATTCTTGAGCCTAATCTGAACCCCTAACCCTCAAATTAACAAATTAAACTTACAACACACAAAATGCACAGGCCCACTAATTCAGGATGTTACACAATTTCGATGAAGAAATTATTATTTTATTATTGATTTAATATCTACGGGAATATATTAAGGTTGTATTAAAATTTCGTTAAGAAATTTTAATGTTTAAGTAGTTAATTATGTAAAAAGGACTAAATTGTAAAACGTGTAAAAGTTGAGTTCTAATAGTTAAGATGGTTAAATGGCTTTAGAAATTGTAACGACCTAAATTTGGGCCTAGTAGAATTGGGCCCAATGGGCCTTGGGAGTAGGAATGTTTAAAATTTTCGAGAATAGGAGAATGGCGTTGTTGCAAATTGGACTTATTAGCTAAGTGAATTTGGAACGTTACGAGGTTTCTATAAAGTTCCGGGTTCAAGATGGGCTATAAGAAAAATTTTGTGTTTAAGCATTTAAGGAGAGTAGGCAAGTAGCATCAAGACTTAAGGAAATAAGTGTACATTTTGTTAGCACAAGGAGTTTGTTGGTAAAGGTGAAAAGTGGTGTGTGGAGTGTACTAATGTTTTAAGGTTCGAATCCCATCTATTGTAACTTTTGGACTTATTTTTGTGCTTTCTTTCTAAGTGTCGGCCATGGCATCAAATAAGGTAAGGAAGACTTTTTAATTTTTGGAAAGATGGCTAAGGATTATCGTAAGGAGAAAGACTAGGGAAAAAGAGGGAAATAAATGGAGGAAAATGGTAAGAGAGGGGAACATGTTGGCCTATTATGTGGTTGATGTTTTGGAAAGCATTTTAGGGTCAACACTCATCTTTTGGTAAAGATGATACATGGTTTTGTTAGGGGAAAACTTGGTAGCCAAATTTCCTATAGCCTTTGGCAAAACTTTGGTAGTTGTAAGGCTGGTTTCTTTTAGCATTTTTAGTGTTTCTTTTTCAATCCTTTCTCTTTGCTTGCCGAAAATTCAAAAGCCATTTGTTCACCTCATTTTTCTTTTTTGTTTTGGCCGAAGTCTTCTTAATTCTTTTCTCATCAATAGCCAAATTTCAATCATCTTCTCTTCTCCATCTTGCGAGTTGAACACATCTTCTTTGATCAAATCGTGTTCTATGTGTGGTCGTAAAGCACATTCTTGCCGATTCCTCTCTAGTCTTAAGTCAATCGATTGAAGTCGGATCTATCATCATTAAGGTAAGGGGTTCATTTTTGGATTTTTCGTTATATCTCTATTTGGCTATGTGGCAAATCAGATTGAAGTTTCGACTAATCGATTATGTTTTAGGGATGAAATCACTCGATATATTCTATTTGCTAATCCTTCGGATATAGAGGTAAGTGATTCAAGTGTAAGTAATACGTTGGGTATGAAATCTTTTGGAAATCCGAGGGTAACTTTTGGTTGGTATTGTTCTAGGGTCAACGAAGAGTGGTTCTTTAGGAAATCCAAATCAGGTGTGTAATCTCGTACCTTCCCAATACATTTGTTGAAATGGTGTGTAATCTCACATCTCTCTGAATGTTTGCATGAAATATTCTATGATTCGGTCGAAATATCGAAGAAAACCAAAAACCGGCATCAGTGACCACTCGGGCGTGCGTATGTTCGTAGTAGAAACCATAGTTTGCAATGAAACAGTTTTTGGTTAACAGCAGTGACGTGATTTTGAAAGATCACGAAAAATAGGAGAAAGGGAATTAGAAAGTGAATAAAATATAAAATGAAAGCTTACTGTGTCTATTTTTATATGAAAGAAACGGAGAAGGAAAAAGAATTTCATATTCTGTGATATTTTAATTTTAGTGAGACTGGTTCTGATTGACTTCGTGGTTCCCTGTTCTGTCTTGGAAAAATTGTTTAAAATTGTACAAAGTGAATTATGGGTTATAATTTATATGTATAGATTCCTTATTGAGTCTATTTTCAATAGAAACAAGTGGGAGCAACATATGAAAACTGTACGGTGAGATATTTCAGTTTAGGGTAGGAGAGGTTAGAATTGTTAGATAGTGAAACAAGGGAAACTTTGATGAATAAACTGTACTAAATGGCTAAGGCAAACTGGAAAAATTGTAGTAAGAGGATATATGAGTCTAGTTGCAAGGAATATTTGCGGATCAAAATTTCAAGTTTCCTAACTCGAGATATAGTCAATTTAGTCAGTATGACGCAGATGGACAATTTCAATTTTTATGCCCTAAATTAGTAGTTAAGTTTGAGTTGCGAATTTACCAAAATAAACTTGGAGGGTAAATTACCGAAATACCCCTGGGTTGCGAGATTACTGAAATACCCTTAGTGGTAAAAGTGACGATTTACTAAAATGCCCCTATGGGCAGATTTACTAAAATGCCCCTATGGGTCAATTTACTAAAATGCCCCTATGGGCCGATTTACTAAAATGCCCCTATAGGCCGATTTACTAAAATGCCCCTATGGGCCGATTTACTAAAATGCCCTTATGGGCCGATTTGCTATAATGCCTTAGTGGGCCAAAATTCAAAGTTCTATAATTGGTCGATTTATTGTAATTAATCACTGGATTAATGATTGTTGTTTATTTATGTGAATATTATGTTTTATTATTTATGTTGCATTTGCATATTTCGCATGGGATGAAAAAAATGTTAAAGAAGAGAAGTGTAGTCTGGTGGCTCTGCCACAAATTCTGATAACGGCTATGTGCCTAACATATGAACTAACGACTCTGTGTCGATCATATTTACTCAAGGTTGTGAGCCGATTATATTACCGTATATGATATCTGGTGGCTCTGCTACAATCTGTATAGTGGCTATGCCACGCATAATTATGACTCTGGTGGCTCAGCCACAAATATTATAAATGGCATCTTGCCTGCGTTTATAAATGGCCACTGGCTTGCGAATTATTATATTAAATGGAATTTAGCCTGCGTTTTGGTGTGTTTGGCGGGGTGGGTTGACTTGATCCCCATAGGTGTGATGGGATGGTACGGGTGGTGTGTAGCGGATGGATTACTAGGATGGGTTGGGTTGCATACATTGCATATATGTATATTCTGTTATGTAAATGGGCTTCGGCCCAAGATTATGCTTTATGGGCTCAGGCCCAAGTTTTTGCTAAATGGGTTCAGACCCAGTGGATGACGGTAAGGGGATTATACACTGAGTTCTTGTAACTCGCCCCCTTTCTTTTCTTAATCCCTGTAGGTAACGCTCAATGATGAGGACTTGGGGCCATGGATGACTCGGTGGAGGCCATACTTCATAAATGATGTTTGCAAACATTAGTAAACTATTTTTCCGTATTATTTCGTTACCTTTAATATTTCGGGTTTTAAAGTTGTAATAAGGCCTCTGGGATAAACTTTAATTTGCTTTATGTTTGGACGTATTTATTATGTTTTCTTAAATATTTTTAAATGGGGATTTTCTAAAAGAGTAACCAACGATTTTCCAAAATAGATTAACAAATGGATTTCAAAACAAACTTTTACAAATAAATGAACACAGAAATTCTCTTTCGAATTATCAACGAAATTTTCAAAAGACTCGGATTCTCTTTGGAATTTTCAATGTCATTTTCAAAAGTCATGGTTTTTTTTAAAGTTCACTACCCCGATTTTCGACTCATCAATCAACCATTCAAGAATAGCTGTATTTTATCAAATATTTACATGCAAAACTTGTTTATTTAAACATAACCAAGTAACGTCTATTTTTGAAAGAATCATATGATGTTTTACACTTTCTTCATGTGACATACCAAATCCGCTCGTAACGCATGGGCCGGGTTTGGGGTGTTACAAAAATGAAAGTTAATGGACTTGAATGGTAATTATACCATATATGTTGTGGATGTACATGGATAGGTTTTAATGTAATTATGACAATTTTTAAAGGTTAATTAAGTAATTTGATAATTAAATTAAATTTTAATTATGTAAAAGATGAAAAACTTATAATCTTTTTTCCGTTTTCTTCTTCCTTGGCCTAAATAACCATTAAAGGGGAGCTTTGGTTTTGATTTTCTTAATGCATGATCAAAACTTAGATTAAAAAGACAATAACCAAGCAAAAGGGAAAATAGCGGATTAGTCATTGCGTGTTGGTCAACATTAAATAGCAGGTAAGTTCATGGTATTTAAATATGTAAATGAATTTCTATTTGTGTTCTTATATTATGGTTCTTTAATTAATATGCTTATAGAAAATTATTGTATGATTGGGCATATGTGCCCCTGTTTGTACATGGGTAACCCTGATTGCACAAATGTGCCCTTGTTTATACTTTGATACCCCTGATTGCACATATGTGCCCTTGTTTATACTCCGTACCCCTAATTACACATACGTGCCCTTGGTTGTACTTTGGTACCTTGAATGCACTTTAGTGCCCTTGTTTATACTCTGTAACTTTGAATCAAATATTATATGAATTATATATATATTAGTATTTATGTTAAAGGTTACACTATGTACTTACTAAGCTTTTTAAGCTTATCGGTTCTTATGGATTGTTTTGTAGATAAACGTTGCTGATAGTTTGGAAGGATTATTCAACTGGCTCACACTAACCCTCTAAGTTGGTAGTTTTTGTATCTCCTAGGGTAGTGGCATATATATATAGATAGATATGTTAGTTTGGTACACTTTGATACTTTACCAAACTATGTCACTTGGTTACTTTAAAATACTTGTAAATAAGGCTCTTATGGTATATTTTGAATGCTTTGGAATTGGTTACTTGTGGTTTGTTTATTTGTATGCATTAAACAGATGGCATGATAGTCATATAAAACCTCGCGAGTTTAAAGAAGGTCAAAAGGTTTTGTTGTTTAATTCAAGGTTGAAGTTATTTCCTGGGAAGCTTAAATCCCGATGGAAAGGACCTTATACCATCCACTGAGTTTATCCTTATGGAGCTATTGAATTATACAACAATTATGGAGGTACATTTAAAGTTAATGGTCAACGTCTCAAACACTACTGGGATGGTGAAGTTGAGCGAGTTGAATCCTCGTTCAACTTAACAGACCCTTAATTTTTCATGAACTCATTTTGTAAATAAATAAATAATTAGAACTTATTTTCTTAACTTATTACATTTAATTAATTATGTTTAAGGAGATTGGAACTTAAGCGGGACCGCTGTGACCCCTCCAACCTTTCCTGGGAATTAATTTAATGTAATTTGTTAAGAAGAAGTTTTCTAATTAAGATTTAAAATTTTTAAGTTTTCATTTTCTCTGTTTAGATTTTAATTTTTATGTTAATAAAGGGGGTCAAATTTGGCCCAAGTACTAATCACTTTTTTTTTAGTAAGATACAGCCTAAGTTTGAGACCCAAGACAGCAAAAAGGAGGGAAAAATCCATGCCTTGCTGTCACACCCATTGCTTGCCGCCCAAGTAACCCTAATGTAGCTAAATTTTTGCTACATGTTGCCCTAATTTTTCCCTATATAAACCCCTCTCCATTCTACTAATTTTCACATCCCTCAAAGTAATTTGCTTACACCCTAAAAATTCCTCAATCTCCCTTTTGTGTCGTCAACCTCAAATCCTGAAAGAAACCCTAGTTCTCTTCTCTTTTTGCCGAAATTCCCTATTGCTGTCGCAAAGAGATTGCTGAAGCACCGCCGTTTTTGTCACACACCATTGTTGTAACATCCTGAATTAATGGGTCTATGTGTTTAGTGTAAGGATATGTTTAATATGTTAATTTAAGTGATAGGGGTCCAAATTGGGCTCAGGATTAGGCAAAGGCCTTGGTTAAATTATTAGATTTGGCATTATAGAGTTAAAAGGTGGTAATTATGTTTAAAATACCAACGTGGGCTTGTGGCCCAACAATAGGTGGCACTGTATAGAAATTAGAAGGTGGCGCCATTAACAATTAAAGAGGCCCAAGTTTTGGCCGCAAGGAGCCCATGTTTTCGGGCCATTTTTGGCACTTAAAATGGAGCAAGGAGTGACGCCACACACAAGGAGTTAGGGGCCCGAAATTTAAGTTTTATGGAGCTCAAATCTTTTAATTTAAGTGAGTTAAATTTTGGCATTAGGGTTTAATGAAGTGGACGGCTACAAGGCTCAAAAATAGGAGGATTTATATGGATTTTATAATTGATAATTTAGAAGATAAAAAGGAGAAAAGATAGGAGCCTATCTACAAGGAAGGTGATGGCCGAAAATCCACCACTTAGAGGAGTGAAGAAATCGGCTACTGCATGGCAAGGGGGTGCCGAATTTTCCCTTTCATTTAGCTTGAATTGTAATTAATTAAGAAGGGCGTTTTCGGTTTTATACAGGAGATGCCGAAATTCCTATAAATAGGGGGGATAGCTCTTTGATTCTGGCATTTAAACCCTAATTCTCTCTTCACTCTTTGTGCCAAAATTCTTAGCGTCTTCCTCTCCAATTTCTTTTCTTCAATTTCTTCAAAAGCCGAAACCTCTTCTCCATTCTTTTTCCCCTTGAGCCGATTTCTCTAAAAAGCTAAAATCTCCATAGTTTTTCTTTATTCATCCTATTTGAGAATTAGTTCTAATCTTCCGGCATTTAAATCTTCTCTTTGACATTGCCGAATCTTCTCTCCAATTGCTAGCCGAATTCCCTGTGCTAAGGTAAGTGTCGACTCCTGCTAGATCTCATGTTCTATTTCGGTTCTTGAAAGGCAAAAGCCAAAAAGCTAATAGTTTAATGGTTCTATGTTGGGCGGTATTCCGGGATTTGAAGGAAACTTGGTTGCCTAGATCTAAAAGCCAAAAATCGCTAGTCTCCAATTTTGGGATTTTAAGGTAAGAAGATTTTCCCTAGATTTTTACTAGATTCGTTCATTGTATACAAGATCTTAACCTTATGATGAGGATTAACGATTAAATATTGTGATAGTAGTTCTGATAAGGACTTGTGCTGGAATTAAATATGGATAGGCAAAGGAGAGAATCCCTAAGTTTAAGAAACGAGCGATATCTGCCATTCGAGATTGGCTACTTGGTTGTGGACCGGCTTCTGAACAACACCTTAGGCAGATAGCAGTTGTGTCGACTAAGGATAGCGTCGACATAGAAAGCATTGTTTTATCGGTAATCAGGTGTGTAGATCTCTAACACACTATTAAACCTGTATGTATGTCTATATATATGTATGTTATGGGCTAAAAAGTCGAAAATAGGCTGTATAGACAGTCGAATGGAACCCTAAAAGGGTTAGGCAAGGATGCCAGGTACGTAAACATAGAACTCTCTATGTGTATCAAAAAATATATAAGTCTGCATGATGTTTTCTTTATATGTGTATGCATTGGGTGGGAATTATGATATTGAAGGGGAAGTGCATGATAGGTCACTTAGTGATCGTGGTAGAAATCCTACAAAAGTAAATGTTAGGTCACATAGTGATCGGTGGCTATGCCACGTTTAGTGATTCCTGAATAACAGGAATAGGCAGTACGGCTGTCGTTATGGTGTGTAGCGGATGAAGGGTTGATTGTAGAAATCCCCAAGGTGTGATGGTTGGTACGGGTTGGTGTGTGGAGAAGGGAAGCCTAGGATGGGTTGGGTTATTATTCATCATTTATTATTTGATATATGTTTATGATTGATACCTTTATGTATGGGCCAGGGCCCATAATGTGTTTGTGGGCTCAGGTCGTTGTGTGCTTTGAGATTTATACACTGATCTTGGTGACTCACGCTTTCCTTTTTCCTTACTCCTCCAGATGAGCAGTAGATCGTGGACATGGGAGCCGAGACGGACTCGAGGGGCCATCAAGTTTTTTATTTCTACAAGTTATTTTCAGGATTTTTTTAAGTTTATTTTATTTTTATTTTGGAAATATTTATGTAATAAGGCCCCTAGCTTTTATTCAGCAAAGTAGATTTCAATGTTCTGAAATTTATGAATTTATGACAAAGTTTATTTATGCTTAATAAGAATAATAATAATAATAAGGAGTTTATTTTTATAATGTCATCCATTTGTTTAAATTATGTCTAATTAACTTACGACTTCCAAAACCAACAAAGCAAAAGTTTTCAAGGTACAAGTCGTGACATGCCAGATCCGGTCGAAATGCATGAGCTGGATTTGGGGTGTTACATTTTGGTATCAGAGCCCAGTTCAAAACTCAGCCTGTGAAATGGGTTTAGAAATGTTTTGTAAAATGATGTAAGTTTGAAAAAAAAAAGAAATGTCTTGGTTGAAGATATGGCCTTCGAGTCTACCAGCACCCGATCCACGCAGGTAAGTATTCTAAACTCTTGTTGTGATATACATGTGGGCTTAATGGGCTTGAGGAACGTAGGATAGAATATTAGACATTGATGGACTTTAGGCTTAGAATAAACAACTCTTCAATTTCATAAGACTTAATTTCTCTGAACAAACCTGTAGACGAGTCGCAAGACTAGGGTGTGGCAATAGGCATACGCATGTCTAGGATTGGATCCGGAAGAGCTTGGTATTTAAGCAGTCCTAGTGACTCACCTCCTCTTCACTAGAATCCTACCTGGTGCGTAGAGACTGTTCACCCTAGCTACGAGGACTTGTTGATGGGCTAAACCTTATAATTAAAACCCAAAAGGGACCAACCACCCTGTTTGAAAAAAAAAACCGCAAGTTGTGTAAAATTTTCAAAATACACTTGATTTGTGGAAAAAATTGCAACCAACCATGAACTTATAAAATACCTATGTTTTGAAAATTTACCAGAAAACTTCATGTTTACAAGAGTAACCTGGATTGTGAAACTAGATTTTCCAAAGTACCGCTGTTTTAAGAAAAAAAAAACAACAACAACATCAAATCATCCCTAATTTGTAAAATTACAAAATTACCCCAGATTTGTGAAATGACCAAAATACCCCCGAATTTGCAAAATTACCAAAATACCCCCAGATTCCAAAATTATCGAAATACTCCCGGGATTGAAAAATTACCAAAATACCCTTATTTCACAAAATCACCAATGAACCCTATTTTGGAAAATTACGAAAATACCCCTGTAGGATAAATTACGAAAATACCCCTAGGTAGTGAAACAATGCAAACACACTTACATGATGAATGTAAGTTCATGGATGTTATTTGTATGTTGATGATTGAATGTATGTGCTTCCTAGAATTAGAGGATACGAACTTGAGACTGAATTGTGAATGTAATTGCGAACTCGAAAGAACTACTCTTAAAACTACTATTCATAAGACTGTTCGTGGCTAATCAGTGGAAGAAAACTAATAATTCATAAAATTTCTAATCAGATAAATGCGAAGCGGTAGAATGAGTACAAGGGGTAGAGGACGTCCGCCACGTGGTCGTGGTAGGGGTAGGATGACAGTGTCAGAACCAGTAAGATCTGGTCATGGATCTGGAAACGAGATGCCAGCTGCGGAGGAGGAATTTTAGGATCAGATTGCCAGAGATGACGCGGTATTTCAGGCAATGTTAAGGGTTTTAGAGAGGGTTGCTGGGGCTGGTATGGGCACAGGAGCCCGAAAATCTATGCCGGAACGGCTTAGGGCCAATGGGGCAGAAGTGTTTAGGGGAATTTCTGGTGTAGCCCCAAGTTCAGCTGAGTATTGGTTGGAGGCAGTAGAACGCATAATGGATGATTCGGATTTCACGGATGAGGAGAAGTTGAAAGGAGTTGTATCTCTCCTATGAGATGAAGCCTATCAATGGTGGCTTACGGTTAAGGATGGTACAGTGGCTGGCCGTATCACCTGGGATCTCTTTAAAACAGCGTTACAGAATAAGTACATTGGATCGAGTTATGTAGAGGCGCAGCGCAGAGCATTTCTGAATCTGGTTCAAGGGAGTAGGTCAGTGGCTGCGTATGAAGCTGAATTCTTACGCCTTAGCCGATATGCCCGAGGGATTGTGGCCACAGAAC
Organism: Gossypium australe; assembly: GCA_005393395.2. Taxonomy (NCBI): domain Eukaryota; kingdom Viridiplantae; phylum Streptophyta; class Magnoliopsida; order Malvales; family Malvaceae; genus Gossypium; species Gossypium australe. Next base: position 130,690,169 of record CM016626.1, on the reverse strand, counting down.
ATGAACGTTGCGTTCGGTTTGAAGATGGTTTGAGGGATGATTTGTGTATTTTGATAGCCCCACAGCGGGAGAGGAAATTCGTTGTGCTTGTGGAAAAGGCTAAGATAGCCGAAGAGGTTCAGCGAACGGAGAAACTAAATCGGGATAGAGATAGGGACGGAAGTAAGAGGGATTTTGGATTGTCATGGGCAGTTGGGCGTATTCAGAAAAGGCCTAGGTCAGACGGACGGAGTCGGGATGGGAGACCTGCTGCTAGTCAGACACAGAAGTGTGCTCGATGTGGAAAATTTCATGCTGATGAGTGTTGGGCAGGCACTGAGAAGTGTTTGAGGTGTGGATCTATGAACCACCAAGTTAGAAACTGTCCGCAGCAATGGGGCAGTAAAGGGCCCACAGATCAAGAGAATGCACCGCCGAGAAGAGGAGGTCAACAACCACCAAGGGGTCGTGGTCAAGTCAATGGTGGAAATGGCACAGGACATGGTCATGGAGGTGCAGGTTATGCTGAGGCGAGGCAGCCAGCTTTGGTCTATGCAGCATGTCGCCAAGGGGACGAGGACGCTCTAGATGTGAATTAGAATTAGAGTGCGCAGCAAAAGCATAGTGGTGAGACTTGGGTAGTACGATTAATAGTTAGTTGGAAATTCCGAGGATGAAATTTCTTTAAGGGGGTAGAACTGTAACATCTTGAATTAATGGTCTATGCGTTTAGTATAAGGATATGTTTAATATGTTAATTTAAGTGATAGGGGTCCAAATTGGGCTCAGGATTAGGCAAAGGCCTTGGTTAAATTATTAGAGTGGGCATTATAGAGTTAAAAGGTGGTAATTATGTTTAAAATACCATCGTGGGCTTGTGGCCCAACAATAGGTGGCACTATAAGGGAATTAGAAGGTGACGCCATTAACAATTAAAGAGGGCCAAGTTTGGCCGCAATGAGCCCATGTTTTTGGGCCATTTTTTGGCACTTAAAATGGAGCAAGGAGTGACGCCACACACAAGGAGTTAGAGGCCCAAAATTTAAGTTTTATAGAGCCCAAATCTTTTAATTTAAGTGAGTTAAATTTCGGCATTAGGGTTTAATGAAGTGGACGGCTACAAGGCTCAAAAATAGGAGGATTTATATGGATTTTATAATTGATAATTTAGAAGATAAAAAGGAGAAAAGATAGGAGCCTATCTACGAGGAAGGTGATGGCCAAAAATCCACCATTGAGAAGAGTAAAGAAATCTACTACTGCATGGCAAAGGGGTGCCAAATTTTCCCTTTCATTTAGCTTGAATTTTAATTAATTAGGAAGGGCGTTTTAGGTTTTATACAGGAGGATCCGAAATTCCTATAAATAGGGGGGATAGCTCCTTGATTCTGGCATTTAAACCCTAATTCTCTCTTCACTCTTTGTGCCGAAATTCTTAGCGTCTTCCTCTCCAATTTCTTTTCTTCAATTTCTTCAAAAGCCGAAACTCTTCTCTATTCTTTTTCCCCTTGAGCCGATTTCTCTAAAAAGCTGAAATCTCCATAGTTTTTCTTTATTCATCCTATTCAAGAATTAGTTCTAATCTTCCAGCATTTAAATCTTCTCTTTGACATTGCCGAATCTTCTCTCCAAGTGTTAGCCGAATTCCCTGTGCTAAGGTAAGTGTCGACTCCTGCTAGATCTCATGTTCTATTTCGGTTCTTGAAAGGCAAAAGCCGAAAAGCTAATAGTTTAATGGTTCTATGTTCGGCGGCATTCCGGGATTTGAAGGAAACTTGGTTGTCTAGATTTAAAAGCCGAAAATCGCTAGTCTCCAATTTCAGGATTTTAAGGTAAGAAGATTTTCCCTAGATTTTTACTAGATTTGTTCATTGTATACAAGATCTTAACCTTATGATGAGGATTAATGATTAAATATTGTGATAGTAGTTCTGATAAGGACTTGTGATGGAATTAAATATGGATCAGGCAAAGGAGAGAATCCCAAGTTTAAGAAACAAGCGGTATCTGCCGTTCGAGATTGGCCACTTGGTTGTGGACTGGCTTCTGAACAACACCTTAGGCAGATAGCGGTTGTGTCGACTAGGGATAGCGTCGACATAGAAAGCATTGTTTTATCGGTAATCAGGTGTGTAGATCTCTAACACACTATTAAACCTGTATGTATGTCTATATATATGTATGTTATGGGTTAAAAAGCCATAAAGAGTTGTATAGACAGTCGAATGGAACCCTAAAAGGGTTACGCAAGGATGCCAGGTACGTAAACATAGAACTCCCTATGTGTATCGAAAAATATATAAGTCTGCATGATGTTTTCTTTATGTGTGTATGCATGGGGTGGGAATTATGATATTGAAGGGGAAGTGCATGATAGGTCACTTAGTGATCGGTGGTAGAAATCCCACAAAAGTAAATGTTAGGTCACATAGTGATCGGTGGCTATGCCATGTTTAATGATTCCTGAATAACAGGAATAGGCAGTACAGCTGTCGTTATGGTGTGTAGCAGATGGAGGGTTGATTGTAGAAATCCCCAAGGTGTGATGGTTGGTACGGGTTGGTGTGTAGAGGAGGGAAACCTAGGATGGGTTGGGTTATTATTCATCATTTATTATTTGATATATGTTTATGATTGATACCTTTATGTATGGGCCAGGGCCCATAATGTGTTTGTGGGCTCAGGTCGTTGTGTGCTTTGAGATTTATACACTGAGTCTTGGTGACTCACGCTTTCCTTTTTCTCTACTCCTACAGATGAGCTGTAGATCGTGGACATGGGAGCCGAGACGGACTCGAGGGGCCATCAAGTTTTTTATTTCTACAAGTTATTTTCGGTATTTCTTTAAGTTTATTTTATTTTATTTTGGAAATATTTATGTAATAAGGCCCCTATCTTTTGTTCAGCAAAGTAAATTTCAATGTTCTGAAATTTATGAATTTATGATAAAGTTTATTTATACTTAATAAGAATAATAATAAGGAGTTTATTTTTAAAATGTCATCCATTTGTTCAAATTATGTCTAATTAACTTACGACTTCCAAAACCAATAAAGCAAAAGTTTTCAAGGTACAAGTCGTGACACGCCAGATCCGATCGAAATGCATGGGCCGAGTTGGGGTGTTACAATTGTTGTCGCCGCACTATCCTTGCCATCGCAAGAATTTTGCTGTAGCAAGTTCTACCCACTTTGCTGATTTCTCTTTTCTCTCTTGTGCAAAAACTTCGCCGAATTTTCAAGAAAAGATACCATGTCTCGCAAAAGAACCAGATCTTCAAAGACTACTCCTGAAAACCCGATTTTGATCGATGAAGAAGTGAAAGAGAGATTTGATTCAATCTTCAAGCATCAACCTATGATGCCGGAAAAAGGTTTTGACTTGAAAAGTAATGATTTGATGGTTGTTCCTATACCGATTAGAAAGAAAATCAATGCTCTCAAGTGGAAACAATTTTGTGATGCTCGTTGACTTCCCGATGATGAACTAGTTTGAGAATTCTATGCTAATTTGACTATGCAAGATGCTACTGAAGTCATCGTTCGAAAGAAAAAGGTACCCCTTACTTTTAGGTCCATCAACGATTTCTTTAAATTACCTGATGCTGAAGAAGATGAGTACTACCCTATGATGAACAATATCAATTGGGATTTTCTTCAACAAGTGCTTGATGTTGTGACAAATTCGGGATCCCAATGGATTATAAGAAAGTATAGGAGCCATTCTTGTCGAATAGAATACTTTAAACTAGTAGCAAAGGTATGGTTTTATTCCGTTCACTACAGTCTTATGCCTATGTCACATAGTTCCACCATCTCGATGGAACATATGCTTTTGTTATATGCAATTTTGACAGAAAAGTCCATTAATGTTGGGAAAATTATCCTCAAGGAGATTCACGATTATGCTAAAAAGAAGGCAGGAAGTGCTTATTTCCCATCATTAATCACTTCACTTTGCTTAAAGGCCAGTGTTAAAACACAAGCAAATCTGAATGGGCGATATGTTCAAGGATGCATTACAAGTTAATCTTGAAAGATTAGTAGAGAGGGTGCATGAGCTAAATCAAGGCAAGCAAGAAGAACTAACTGAGTTGAATACCGAGGAGTCAACAGATGGAACTGAAACTGAAGCTAATTCAGTTACAGGCACTGAAGAGGAAGAATCTGATAAGGAACCGAACATTCCTGAACCAAGGGTTGAGCCAGAAGAATAACCAGTCAAGCTAAGTGTTGAACTTGAATATACAACTCCCATGTTGACTTCTGCAAGTACTTCAAGGAAATCGGAGTTGTCAACTTTGATGGATATGTACAAGTTCATGCAAAATCAACAACAAACTTACTGGAAAGATGCAAAAATTTGAGATGTCTCAATTCAACATACTTTTAAGAATATCTCTAATACTTTTGTTCCTGAGTTCCCAGTTGCTATCTTTGAGACATGGGCGGAAGATACTGACTATGCCAACAGAGATGGAGTTGAAGAAGACAAGGGGAATGAGGCAGAAAAATAAAAGGGGGGATTCTTTTCTTATTATTTAATTATGTTTAGGTTTTTAGGAATTTATTTCTTTCGTAATTAGGATTTAATTTATGCAGAATAAAACATAGCAAGCATGAACAAACATAACACTTCTTTAGAAAGAATAAGATTAAGTGATGTGGTAATGGGAATGAACATGTCTAGGATTGGGTTATTAGGGAAGACTTGGTATTTAAGCAGTCTTAATGACTCACCTCTCTTTCTTTACAACCCTACCTGGTGTTCAATTTTCATTCATTACTTTGTTCTTGCAATGAGGACATTGCTTCTTTTTAAAAGGGGGGCTAAGGAAAATAAATTGCTCAAACTTTTAAAATTTTCAAGTATGTTTCAATCATTTCTTTCATAAGTATGTTTTAATAAATGAATGTTTAGAGATATTTTTTGTTACTAAGATATTTTGTATGCAAGTATGAATGATGATTTTATCTAAGTGAAAGTATGTTCTCATAAAGAATGGAATGCTTGTATGGTCTTAGCCTTAGTAATATTTGCTATGAAAACTTAGTTTCTTTTAAGATTAGACATGCATGAAGGTTTATATCTTTAGAATTGACTTAGTAACTTTCTTGAGGCGAAATCCTAGGGGACATGAAAATCTAAAATGATATAGGCATTATTTATTTGGACCGTTTGAGCCTTTTCAAGCCAACCCTATGATATTAGACCCTTGAAACTGTAATTTTGAGCTTAAAGGCCTTTTTTTGCAATGAACCTATATATAAGCCAATTACCATCTTTTTAAAGTTATCCTAATTTTGTGCACCTATCTTAACTAAAGTTGTCTTCGGAATCAACATTTGAGGAAAGTTTCATAAAGATGTACGTGCTCATGCTAAAAAAATGAAAAAAAAAAGAGCGAATAAAAGTTTGCTCAGTCTCCAAAAAAGGAAAAAATTACGAGCTTGAGTTCAAAATAAGTTTGGGGGTGTCCCAAAGGTTCACTTAAAGAAAAATGTTGTTGTAACAGTTCAATTTAGACCCTAGTCGAAATAGTGGTTTCAGGACCACAAACCCTAGTCATAAAAATATGTTAATATTATTTTCTGTGTCTGCAGTATATGATTTGGCATGTGTGAGATTTCGTAAATTAATTTGTCCGTTTGTGTGCTTAATTTGACAAAAGGACTAAATCGCATAAATAGTAAAAGTGACATTTTATATGTTATAGTGTTCAATTGAGTTGGCTTTTGAATGAGGGGGCCTTAAAATGAAATTAGGCCATTATTATGTATAGTGGGCGGTAATGGACTAGAATTGTAACAGCCCAATTCCGACCCTAATCGAAACGGTGGTTTCATGACCACGAATCCGGGATGGAAAAATATTTTTTTTTCTATTACTATTTTTTTTTATTTTGATATCTATGTTATGTGGATGAGCATGTGTTAAAATATTGTAGATAAATATTTGTGTTTGGGTGATTAATTTAAGGAAAAAGGATTAAAGTGCATGAGTGGTAAAATTTGCCATTTGTTTGATTGGGGGTAGTATATTAAAGTGTCTTTTAATCAAGGGGATTTCCATTGCAATTATACCTATTACTACTATAGTGGACGGCAAAGTGATGGAATAGATGTAAATATAAGATACTATATTATAGTTAGTGGAATATGATAATGATATATTATTATTTATGTGTAATGGAATAAAATACATAAAAGAATTAAGGAAGCCATTGCATGTCCATTTTTTTTTTTTTGAACTCCTTTGGCCGAATGTAGCAAAAGAAATAGAAGAGTAAAACCTCCTTAAGGGTTCGGCACTCATCAACTAAAATTGGTAAGCTTAAGTCTTGGATTTTTTGATAATTTTTGCATTTTTGTGATTGTTGATCATTTACCTAACAAGCCCATGTGATAATTTTTCGTATTGATTATGTATGTTGATTAGGCCATGGATGAAAATTCATGTTTTATGATGGTTGATGGTTATAAACAAAAATTCATGTGCTAGATTGCTATATTTTATGTTGGAGATTTTGATTAGGTTGAGCATTTAGGATTAAACTTCAATAATAATAGATTGATGGGTTAGAATTTAGAAATAAGGAAAGATGAGGCCTTGAATTAACTTAAGGCACATTCGGCCTTATGTAGAAATAGGTAAATTTGGCAAATTTTGTACTTAGTGAAAATTGGATGAAATTTGCAAAAATGAATAATGCAAGGGATAAATTGAAAAAAATTATTCAACTATGTGTTTTGGTCCAAAATGAAAGAAATTCTTTTTGAATGAGTTCATTCTTGCAATTATTTAGATCAAGAACAAAGGGGAAATGATTTGGATCGGGGAAAGGCCAAAATAAACGAGTAGCCGGGAAGCTTAAATTATCGACTTTCAAGGTAAGTTTATAAGCAATTGGATTGATATATATTTTATTCAATATTGAATTGTATATGCTGAAGTGAAATAATAGATTTAATTGTATAAAGCCGAATGTGGCATGGGAAATACTTTATTATATTTGAAAGTGAGATTAAAATGCATATTTATATATGTAAGCTTGAATTAAGTGGGTGAATTAAATATTTATATATGTACCAAGGTATAGTTATATGTGAAAATGGAATGTGATTGATGCTTGAAATTGGAAATGAAGATACATATATATATTATTATGTATAATGGTTGTTGCCGAGTGTGATATTATGTGGTGGGAGAAATGAGATGATTTTGAATTTTTAATTTTAAGTGTACTTATTTGGATGAAATGAAATCATATATATATATTTAGTATTGAGGAGAAGATAAAACAATGGCACTGTGTGTGCGGATTTATTCACCGAGCACTGTGTGTGCGAAATCGGTTGAGTGGCACTGTGTGTGCGGATTTATTCACCGAGCACTGTGTGTGCGAAATCGGTTGAGTGGCACTATGTGTGCGAATTTATTCACCGAGCATTGTGTGTGCAAAATTGGTTGAGTGGCACTGTGTGTGCAGATTTATTCACCTAGCACTGTGTGTGCGAGATAGGTTGAAAGGCACTGTGTGTGCGGGTTATCGGTTTTTCCTCAAGGATAGAAACACTTAGTAAAGGTAAATGAAAGTGTCAGTTATGTACATGTTGAATAATGGTTTATCATCTTAATGTAAATTTATGTAAGTTATTTCGATATAGTATAAAGGATATGATTACTTAATCCATTTGTTTTGAGATTTAATGAGCATGTGATTAATGAATGTTAATCTAATATGTGTTTCAATATTACTAATTATTCAATAGTTAGATCGAATAAATTAAAAGAAATGGTGAAATGTGTGGTTGTGCACCTTACCTTTTGTTTATAACTTACTAAGCTATTTAAGCTTACCTGAGGTGTTTGTGACTTTGTCTTATAGATCTTTAAAGTCGAAGCTCGTGCTCGGGGATCCTTGTCAAAGTCAAGCACACTATCGATTACTTTGGTACTTTTTGGAAATAAAATTTTAAGTCCATGGCATGTATAGGCTAATCTAATATTTTTGAGCTTATCTTTTGAATTAGATGTTATAATGCCATGTGAAAATGGCATTACTTCTGCTATGAATTAAGTGAACATGTTGAGTTGGTATATATATATATATATATATATGTATCTATATATATGTGTACATTATAGATTTGGCTTAGACAGGTTTTAAAAGAAAAAGTACCGTGATTGAGTTAGTTTAATATTTTTATATTTATGAAGAGTTAGCATACATATTCGGTCATGGCTAAAAAAATTTTTAATGTGGTTGGTATAATTATTGAAAGTTGTAAGTTGATTCATATTTGGGTAAAGGGTAAGTTCTATAACAAGGTTCGTTATAAGTAAATTTTTATATTGAATGGGACTTATGTGCATATGTATTGAAACTAGCCTATGTCAATTGCTTGGTATATGCTTAAGTGACCTCGAGCTATGAATAATTGTATGGAAGTCATGAGAAGCCAAGTATGTTATTAACAAAATTTTTCATTGATTTAGATTATTGGATGCATATTACCTTGTATATATACATTTATTCGGCCTTAGGTATATGCTTGGATGTATGGTTAAAGTATAAGTAATTTAATGTTGAATGTTTTACATATGTACCAATTCGGCTAATACTTGGAATTGATCATGTGGAGTGTAATTTATTCATGGAAGATTTTTAATTAGATGAAATATGCTTGTGTAAACTTATAATACAAATGATATGTGTTTAACTCATGATAATAAAATTTGAAAGCTCTGATTTTGGTATTAGGTTTAGTAATGCCTGTAACCCTAATCTGGCGACGGATACAGGTTAGGGGTGTTACAAGAATAACCTTAATATATAAATGTTATATATGTTAATAATAAGGTTAATTATGTAATTTGTAAAATAAATGTTAATTAATAAAACTAAAAGCATAAAATAAGCCATATTCTCATCTTTGTCCATCGAATATTGAAAGAAAAGAAAGAATAAAAGCTTTAAGGGTTTGGCCATGATTTGGCTAAATTAAGGTATGAGTTTTGTTCGATTTTTGATAATTTCTACTGTAACATCCTTAAATCAGGGTCTCTGCATTTTGCTTGTGTGCATGTGATGATATGTCTATTATGTTCATTTATCATGTTTTAGGGGCTTAGGCATGACCCTGGGTTAGGCCTGAGTTAGGGCTAAAATTTTGTTTTAGTGCTTAGGAAGAGAAAGTTAAGAGAGTTAGGGGTTAAAAGAATTTGTTGGTGGTTTTCGACACAAGAAGTGCCTTGGTAAAGTGGCAGGGAGGCACCACTTAAGACACTAGGGAGGTGACGCCACTGGGAGCAAGGAGGACCTTGGTTCGAGCTGCAGAAATCCCTTTCTGCTCATTTATTTTTGACGCCACAAGCAAGCAGAGGTGTGCTCAGGTGGGACTCTCATGGATAGATGAGGATGGAGTCAATCAATTTGAAATGGATGGAAGGGAGAAAAATTTGGTGTTTGACTCATTCAAATTTGTTTGAATGAGTGGATGAGAGGAATTCGAGGAGAAATGAAGGGGACGACAAGTGTTTGGTGTTTAGCCGAATTGGTAAGCTGTGTTGGGCAAAGGGGCAATCGGTTTGGGTTCTTTTGGGTGAGGGCCGAATGTGCCTTGGATAGTAGCAAAAATCGGCTAGCTTAGATGGTTTCTCTTCTTGCGTTTTGTGCTAAAACCCGAACCTTAAGTGCTTTCTTTCTTTTTGGCAATCTTGGACACTTGGCCGATTCATTTTAGCAACCCCTGTGACGAGCCGAAAACTCCCTCTGTGCTGAATCCACCCTTGTGCACTTCTTCTTCTACTTATTTTGTTCAAAACCGAAACCACCATTGTTCATCTTCTCTTCTTCCTATTTTTGCTCAAGCCGAAACTTGACCCTCACGTCTTCATCTCCATTCTATTTTTCTTTCTCTCAACTCCATTGCCGAAACTATCCTCTCTCATTTCACTTTTCTTTCCCCCATCTTTTTCGGAACCAAATCATCACTAAAGCCGAATACCTTGCCCAAAAGCCTTCGCTTCTTGTGTTTTCTCCTTTGCCAAATTCTTCTTCTTCTTAGCATTATTCTTCATCTTCTCCTATTATTATTTGGTTCAAAAAGCCGAAACCTTGTTGATCTCTTCTTGGCCGAATGCTTCTAGTGCTTTTCCTTTCTCTTCTCACGTGATCTAGCCTCCGTTGAAGTGCTGAAATCAAATTCTCTTCTCTTTAGTCATAGCCGAATCTTTAGGTAAGTGGTTTCCCTTCTATATTTTTCCCCCTCTAGCATAGATCTATATTCTAAACGCCATTTCGTTTTATGTTGATAGCCGAAACTCCTATCACCAATAGGGGGTGCCGATCTTTGGTGTTTAGAAGCCGGATCCGTCATTTAAGGTAAGGTGGTGCCAGATTCTGTTGGATTTATGATTATGGCTGAATGGCCTTTGGACTCTAAATGGAATGTTAAAACCGATTGTAGGGAGGGTTATAGCCGAATACAGTGAGCCTTCGGAATTTGGTGGTCGATCTAGGTAAGGGTTTAACATCTCAATATCTGTTTCTTAATCGTTCAAAAGCCGAAGGCTAACCATTTGTGTGTTAAGGTTGAGCCGATTGCAAGGGAGATCATCACGTGGTTTCGGGATTTGGTTGGAAACCAAATCGGCTTAAGGAGGGAGCAACGTTCGGGATCTCGTTAGTTTGCGTAGTTTCAGGATTCGCTTAGATTTACGAATAGTCAGGTATGTAAACGCTTACACACTTTATTAGTATAATATGCTTATTGTGTTACCGTTATAACTATTGAATCAGTGATTTTGCCTTGTGGGCATGAGCATGGACTCCAAGTAAGTCCCCTGTTATGTGGTTTTTGGTATACATCACCATGGTACTGTTAAATGCTATGTTATATGTTATTTGCATGATCATTCGATATTATGACACGTATGTTAGGAACATGATAATAGGTTTGATGAGAGGAGGGGGATGATTCAATTTGGACTGTCACCAGTGGTTTTGACCACAAGAAGGGTTGGCCCCATCATTGGATTTGCGACTACGGTCACTAGTGGTTTTGACCACACTATTATTATTGTGACTAAGTCTCAGTGGTTTTGACCACCAGTGGTTTTGACCACACTTATGATATTTGTGACTACGGTCACCAGTGGTTTTGACTACATATGGATATTATGACTCGTCCCAGTGGTTTGGTACCACAGTGGGTTGGCCCCACATGATATATTACGGGATTGTCATCAGTGGTTTTGACCACACGATGGGTTGGCCCCACATGATGGACAGGGGTTTCATCTGACCGAGTGTATCGCCTTGGGGAGCTCTAGTGCTTTTTGTTAAGAAGAAGGATGGTACAATGCGGATGTGTATAGACTACTGCCAGCTGAACAAGTTGACTATAAAGAACAAGTATCCGTTGCCCAGGATAGACGACTTGTTTGACCAACTCAAGGATGCATCGGTTTTCTCTAAGATTGACCTTAGGTCGGGGTATCATCAGCTCAAAGTGAAGGAGGCTGATATTCATAAGACGACATTTCGTACTCGGTATGGGCACTACGAGTTTCTGGTAATGCCTTTCGGTTTGACCAATGCACCGACAGCATTCATGGACATGATGAATTGGGTGTTTCAGCCATATTTGGATCGGTTCGTCGTAGTGTTTATAGACGACATTTTGGTGTACTCGAAACCTGAGGAGGATCATGACGCGTATCTTCGAGTGGTTCTGCAGATTTTGAGGGAAAAGCAGTTGTACGCCAAGTTTAGTAAGTGTGAGTTCTGGCTTAAGGAGGTAACTTTCTTGGGTCATGTGGTATCAGCTGAGGGAATTAGGGTGGATTCTCGTAAGATTGAGGCAGTATTGGATTGGAAACCACCCAAGTCGGTTGCAGAGATTCGGAGTTTTCTGGGTTTGGCAGGATACTACAGAAGGTTTGTAGAAGGGTTTTCCTTGATCGCAGCACCGTTGACTAAGCTGTTGAGGAAAGGGGTTCCGTTTGTGTGGATTGAAAACAGCAAGAGAGTTTTGACAAGTTGAAGAAGATTCTGACTGAAGCTCCAGTCTTGATTCAGCCTGAGGCAGGAAAGGAATTCACGGTTTATTGTGATGCATCACATACTGGCTTAGGGTGTGTGCTGATGCAAGATGGAAAGGTGGTCACTTATGCATCTCGGCAGTTGAGGCCTCATGAAGGTAACTATCCGACACATGACTTGGAGTTGACTGCAGTGGTTTTTGCCTTGAAGATTTGGAGGCATTACTTGTATGGGGAAAAGTCGATAGTCTACATGGATCACAAGAGTCTGAAGTACCTCTTGACTCAGAAGGATTTAAATTTAAGGCAGCAGAGGTGGATCGAATTGTTGAAAGATTACGACTGTTCGATTGAGTACCATCCGGGTAAGGCTAACATAGTAGCTGATGCGTTGAGCCGTAAGGTGGTAGCGGACTTGCGAGCGATGTTTGCTCACCTTAGTCTTTATGATGATGGGAGTCTTTTGGCGGAATTACAAGTTAAGCCATCTTGGATTGATCAGGTTAAGGAGAGGCAGCTGACTGATGAGGTTCTGAGTGCTCGGAGGTTGCAAGTGCAGAATGGTGAGTCCGAAGGTTTCATCTTGGGCAATGATGGAGTATTGTGTTTTTAGGGGAAAGTATGCATGCCTAAGGATGCTGAGTTGAGACAGTAGATTCTTCAGGAAGCTCATAGCAGCCCATACACTATGCATCCTGGAGTCAGTAAGATGTATCGTGATTTAAGGGGACAGTTCTGGTGGCCAGGTCTTAAACGGGAAGTAACAGAGTTTGTGGGCAAATGTTTGACATGCCAGCAAGTTAAAGCTGAGCATCAGTTGCCATCAGGGCTATTGCAGCCGGTAAAGATTCCGCAGTGGAAGTGGGAAATGATTACGATGGACTTCGTTAGTGGGCTTCCCCTTACGCCTAGTAAGAAGGACTCAGTTTGGGTAATTGTGGATCGTCTGACTAAATCGGCTCATTTCATTCCGGTAAGGGTGGATTATTCGCTTCAGAAGTTAGCCAAGTTGTATGTGGCAGAGATAGTGCGGTTGCATGGAGTGCCTGTGTCAATTTTTCGGATAGGGATCCCAGGTTCACGTCGAGGTTTTGGAAAGCTTTGCATCAGGCTTTGGGCACAAGGTTAGATTTTAGCACGGCTTTCCATCCGCAGTCTGATGTACAGTCTGAAAGGGTAATCCAGATTCTAGAAGATATGTTAAGGGGCTGTGTTCTGGATTTCAGCAGTAGTTGGGAGGAGTATCTACCACTGGCAGAGTTCGCTTATAACAATAGTTATCAAGCGAGTATTCAGATGCCACTATATGAGGCACTATATGGACGGAAATGTCGTACTCCGACGTGTTGGACAGAATTGGGTGAACGGCGTATGTTGGGTCCAGAGTTGGTGACAGAAGCAGAGGATAAATTTAAGGTGATTCGGGCTCGTCTTAAGGAAGCGTCAGACAGGCAGAAGTCTTACGCTGATCTTAAGCGCAGGGATATTGAGTATGCAGTGGGTGATAAGGTCTTTCTGAGGGTATCGCCCTGGAAGAAAGTGTTGAGATTTGGTCGAAAGGGCAAGCTAAGCCCTAGGTTCATTGGGCCGTATACGGTGTTGAAGCGAGTGGGACCGGTAGCTTATCAGCTTGAGTTGCCTGCAGAGTTAAGTCAAATTCACGACGTTTTTCATGTTTCAATGCTTAGGCGCTATCGATCAGATCCGTCACATGTTGTACCAGTTGAGGAGATAGAGGTGAGTCCTAATTTGTCTTTCGAGGAGGAACCAATACGGATTTTGGATCGGGATGTCAAGATTCTGCAACGGAAGTCAGTTCCCTTGGTGAAAGTATTATGGCGGAACCATGGCACGGAGGAGGCCACGTGGGAACCAGAGGATATGATGCGACAGCAATACCTTCAACTCTTCTTACCAAGTAATTTCGAGGCCGAAATTATTTTTAAGGGGGGTAGAGCTGTAACATCCTTAAATCGGGGTCTCTGCATTTTGCTTGTGTGCATGTGATGATATGTCTATTATGTTCATTTATCATGTTTTAGGGGTTTAGGCATGACCCTGGGTTAGGCCTGAGTTAGGGCTAAAATTTTGTTTTAGTGCTTAGGAAGAGAAAGTTAAGGGAGTTAGGGTTAAAAGAATTTGTTGGGGGTTTTAGACACAAGAAGTGCCTTGGTAAAGTGGCAGGGAGGCGCCACTTAAGACACTAGGGAGGTGACGCCACTGGGAGCAAGGAGGACCTTGGTTCGAGCTGCAGAAATCCCTTTCTGCTCATTTATTTTTGATGCCACAGGTAAGCAGAGGTGTGCTCAGGTGGGACTCTCATGGATAGATGAGGATGGAGTCAATCAATTTGAAATGGATGGAAGGGAGAAAAATTTGGTGTTTGACTCATTCAAATTTGTTTGAATGAGTGGATGAGAGGAATTCGAGGAGAAGTGAAGGGGACGGTAAGTGTTTGGTGTTTAGCCGAATTGGTAAGCTGTGTTGGGCAAAGGGGCAATCAGTTTGGGTTCTTTTGGGTGAGGGCCGAATGTGCCTTGGTTAGTAGCAAAAATTGGCTAGCTTAGATGGTTTCTCTTCTTGCGTTTTGTGCTAAAACCCGAACCTCAAGTGCTTTCTTTCTTTTTGGCAATCTTGGGCACTTGGCCGATTCATTTTAGCAACCCCTGTGATGAGCCGAAAACTCCCTCTGTGCCGAATCCACCCTTGTGCACTTCTTCTTCTACTTATTTTGTTCAAAACTGAAACCACCATTGTTCATCTTCTCTTCTTCCTATTTTTGCTCAAGCCGAAACTTGACCCTCACGTATTCATCTCCATTCTATTTTTCTTTCTCTCAACTCCATTGCCAAAACTATCCTCTCTCATTTCACTTTTCTTTCCCCCATCTTTTTCGGAACCAAATAATCACTAAAGCCGAATACCTTGCCTAAAAGCCTTCTCTTCTTGCGTTTTCTCCTTTGCCAAATTCTTCTTCTTCTTGGCATTATTCTTCTCCTTCTTCTATTATTATTTGGTTCAAAAAGCCGAAACCTTGTTGATCTCTTCTTGGCCGAATGCTTCTAGTGCTTTCCCTTTCTCTTCTCACGTGATCTAGCCT
This sequence comes from Gossypium australe, assembly GCA_005393395.2. Lineage (NCBI taxonomy): Eukaryota > Viridiplantae > Streptophyta > Magnoliopsida > Malvales > Malvaceae > Gossypium > Gossypium australe. The sequence continues at coordinate 130,675,042 of CM016626.1, read as the reverse complement.
CCGTTGAAGTGCTGAAATCAAATTCTCTTCTCTTTAGTCATAGCCGAATCTTTTGGTAAGTGGTTTCTCTTCTATATTTTTCCCCCTCTAGCATAGATCTATATTCTAAATGCCATTTCGTTTCATGTTGATAGCCGAAACTCCTATTACCAATAGGGGGTGCCTATCTTTGGTGTTTAGAAGCCGGATCCGTCATTTAAGGTAAGGTGGTGCCAGATTCTGTTGGATTTATGATTATGGCCGAATGGCCTTTGGACTCTAAATGGAATGTTAAAACCGATTGTAGGGAGGGTTATAGCCGAATACAGTGAGCCTTCGGGATTTGGTGGTCGATCTAGGTAAGGGTTTAACATCTCAATATCCATTTCTTAATCGTTCAAAAGCCGAAGGCTAACCATTTGTGTGTTAAGGTTTAGCCGATTGCAAGGGAGATCATCACGTGGTTTTGGGATTTGGTTGGAAACCAAATCGGCTTAAGGAGGGAGCAATGTTCGGGATCTCGTTAGTTTGCGTAGTTTCAGGATCTGTTTAGATTTACGAATAGTCAGGTGTGTAAACGCTTACACACGTTATTAGTATAATATGCTTATTGTGTTACCGTTATAACTATTGAATCAGTGATTTTGCCTTGTGGGCATGAGCATGGACTCCAGGTAAGTCCCCTGTTATGTGGTTTTGGGTATACATCACTATGGTACTGTTAAATGCTATGTTATATGTTATTTGCATGATCATTCGATATTATGAAACGTATGTTAGGAACATGATAATGGGTTTGATGAGAGGAGGGGGATGATTCATTTTGGACTGTCACCAGTGGTTTTGACCACAAGATGGGTTGGCCCCATCATTGGATTTGTGACTACGGTCACCAGTGGTTTTGACCACACTATTATTATTGTGACTAAGTCCCAGTGGTTTTGACCACCAGTGGTTTTGACCACACTTATGATATTTGTGACTACGGTCACAAGTGGTTTTGACCACATATTGATATTGTGACTCGTCCCAGTGGTTTGGTACCACATTGGGTTGGCCCCACATGATATATTACGGGATTGTCATCAGTGGTTTTGACCACACGATGGGTTGGCCCCATCATTTGATTTGTGACCACGGTCACCAGTGGTTTTGACCACACCGATACATTTGTGACTTCGGTCACCAATGGTTTTGACCACCAGTGGTTTTGACCACACGATCGGATGGTCAGATTATGGGGTTGCATGATTTGCATGTTTTGCTAATGATCTGTGTAAGTGGTTGAATTATTGGGTTGGGGATTTATACACTGAGTCTCGGTGACTCACCCCTTCCCTTATATTTTGCAGATGAGGCATAGATCGCGGATACGAAGCCAGGGAGGACTCGAGGTGGCCATGCATCTTAGTTTGGTTTTGACTTTAAATCGCTATTTTGTTTTTATTAATTTTCTTTAAATTTTGTTTTGGGTTTTGTAATAAGGCCGCTAAGTATTATTTTGGGTTTTTAATTACTTGCTTTTATTTTGATTATATTTTACATATGTTGGATTTATGGACTTGGTAGAATTAACCGGTAAAAAGCAATGTTTTCAAAACTATAACTCTTTCGAGATTTTGAACGTTACCATCGGGTAACACAACTTATAAGATGATAACCAAGGTAACTTGTATGTTTTTTTAAACTTCAATTTTCACACAACTTTAAAAGCAAACGGTCTTTAACTCGATTATACGCATTGCTTCCAGTTTTTAACAAGTATCGTACGTTTTCTAATATTTGTAACAACAAGTAGATTTTCAAGCATGAGTTTTAAAGCAACCATCACACGATTTCAGTATCATCTTAAACAAGGATTTCTAAAATTTTAAAACTATAAAAGGGTTTTCTAAGGAAATTATCCGACAAACTTTTGGTTTAAAAATGTTTTCACTCCGTAGCATGCCAGATTCGGTCGTGGTGTGTTGACCGGGTTTGGGGTGTTACATCTACGTTTTTGTAATTGTTGCTTCGTGTTCTTCGAAACCCATGTTTCTATTTTGTGAATTGATGAAGATTTTGAAGAGTTCCATTGATGAATTCATGAGTTTTGTGATGATTATTGATGAAATATGAAAGATATGTGTTAGATTAATAAGTTTTGTCTTTGGAGTTTTGATGAATTTGAGTAATTTGTACTTAATTGAGAAAATATGATTTTGAGGGACTAAATTGTGAAATAAATGAAATGTATGGACTTAGATGAGCATGAGTAAAATTCGGTTATGCATGGGTATCATGAGATTTTGTGTATTTTGTGATTTTGTGAAATAAGGACTAAATTGTCAAAATGTGAAAATATGAGGGCTAATTTGTAAATTTCCCTAAATATGTGTTTTTGGATTGCATTGAATGATTTAGTGAATAAATGGATTAAATTTGAATATGTATAGATCGAGAACCGAATAAGACGGGTTTAGATCGTGGAAAGTCGAAAGTGATCGAATAGTCGAGTACGTACGTTAATCTAATCCGAGGTAAGTCGATATACAAATAAATGCATTTGAATTGAGTTAATTATGCATATATGAAATTTAGCTTGTGTTGAATATGCTCGGGGAGTTATTTACATGGAATTCGAGATAGTATCAACAGTGCATCTATGTCCGAGAAGTCCTGTATAAACCTAGGAATATATAGGATTACATATTTCATGACATAGGTTTTCGATATATGAGATCATGTAAGACCACGTCTGGGATGTTGGCGTTGATTCAAGATTTCATGTAAGACCACATCTAGGACGTTGGCATTGATATGAGATTTATGTGTAAGACCATGTTTGGGACATTGGCATCATATTTGATTCGTGTAAGACCTTATCTAGGACAATGGCATCGATATTTGAGTACATGTAAGACTACGTCTGGGACGTTGGCATTGTACGACTATTCCGAGCATTCTGAGTATCCTATTTAGTTCTGAATGGTTCAACGGGCAAATCCGAGAAAAGAGAGACTATGTGAAATGTATAAAAGATTCAAGTACATTTGAAAAGTACACTATGTATGTGTATGAAAGGTAAGTGTTTATATGAGCTTACTAAAGTGAATATGTGTGGAGATTTGATGAGATAATATATGATACATGCTTGAATGAGTAATGAGTAAAGTGATATTTTGAGCTATGAAATGTGGGTAAGTTGTAACATCCTGGTTTAGACCCTAGTCAGAACAGTGGTTCGAGACTACAAACCCGAGGTCGTAAAAATATATTTTAATATTATTTTCTGTGTGAATATTATATGATATAGTCTATGTGAAAATTCTGTGTGATAATTTAATCGTTTATATGTCGAATTAAGAGAAAGGACTAAATCGCGTAAAGAGTAAAAGCTATGTGCTGATTTATAAGTGCTTAATTGTTGTTGGCTTTTAAAGGTGGAGGCCTTATGAAGCAATTATGCCATAAGTATGATAGTGGATGGCAATGGACAAGTGTGACCTTGATGTTTAAATGTTTTATTTATTGATTAAAAGGTTAATTTAGTAAATGGCATAATAATAATATATATGTTATAATAAAACAAAAATCAAGAGTTAGTGGGTGTGTTCATCTTCTTCCACCGTTTGCAAAAGAAAGAAAATAAAGGGTTTAAGGCTTTGAAACATTTGGCCACTTTAAGCTTCAATTAGTAAGTGTTTTATGTTCGGTTTTTTGATAATTTCTACGTTTTCGTAATTGTTGCTTTGTGCTCTAGCTAACCCAAGTTGAAATTTTGTGAATTGATGGTGTTTTTGTGATGAGCCATTGATGAACATTTGAGCTATGTGCTAGTTGGTAGTTAATATGAAAACTTGGTGTTGGATTAACATGTGTTGTTTTTGAATTTTTGGTGAATTTAGCTAATTAGGGCTAAATTGTGAAAATAGCAAATTGAAGGGTTAAAATGTGAAATAAATGAAATGTGTGGGCTTGTATAAGCATGGGGAGAATTCGGCCAAGCACATGTATATTGGAATTTTGTGTATTTGATGATTTTGTGAAATAGGGACTAAAGTGTCTAAATGTGAAAATGTGAGGGCTAATGTGTAAAATGCCCTAAATATGTGTGTTTGGATTAAATTGAATGAAATCGTGATTAAATGAATTGAATTTGAATATGTATAGACCAAGAAAGGAGAGGTTCGGATCGAGATCGAGGCAAAGAGAAAGTGCTCGATTAATCGACCATTTCGGTATTTTGACATCCGAGGTAAGTTCGGACATAATACATGTTAATGAGATATGTTTGAGTATTATGAATTGAAAATGTATATGTGTATGAAATTGAGATGCTATGTGCAAGATTTAGTTGATGGCACTAAGTGTGCGAAATTGTAAATCGAAATAGAAATAAGAGGCACTGGGTGTGCGATGATATGAAAGCTACGGCTTATTTGCTTGGCACTATGTGTGCGACACCGAGACAAGTTGGTTAAAAGAATAGGCACTAAGTGTACGATGACAAAAATGCTATGATTATGCATATAGCACTGTGTGTGCGATTCAATTGAATCAAAATTAAAGGATGATCAACAGGTATTATTGAGCATTGAATAACTTGGTGGTTTAACAACTATGTGTAGCTAAGGTATGTATTGAACCTTTGTGGTTGATGAGTATAATCGAGCTATGATTGAGGAAATGGGTATTTTTAACTATAGATGATATGGTATGAGTATATGAGAAATGATCTATGTGAGGGCTATTGTATACATTGGTTTGAGTTGATGATATTATGTATTATGTTATGAACTTACTAAGCTTTATAAAGCTTACTGTGTGATTTGTTTCTCTACTTTGCAGTGTCAGTTGAGCTAGCTCGGATCAGGGGATCGTCAGCTACTCAGTCACACTATCAGCAATCTATTTTGGCGTATTTTGGAATGATGTACCTAGTTAAAATATGGCATGTATAGGCTGGTCATTTGGTTCATGTTTAATGTTTGTAAGTAGCCATGAGATGTGGCTAGATATGTGCTAGTTTTAACATGAATGAACTTGGTATATGTGATGCATCTTTTGGTATGGTTTGTGGGTTGAGAAATTGATTATTGAATGGTAACTTTGTGTTGATCAAATGCTAGCATAAATTAGTGAAATTGAGAAGGAATGATGTTTGGTATTGAATGTATTATGCTTGTGATGAGATAAGTTTTGCCATGGTTGGAATTGGTATTAAATGCTTTGATTGAATGGTCATTTTGGAAAGTTTTTGGCTGCATTATATGCATGATATGTTTTGGTATGTGTTGGTTGTAGGTTTAACCCTAAGTGGGTGGCAATTTGGCCTTGTAAATGGCCTATAATGTCACACGGTTGTGGCACACGGGCGTGCCTAACGATCGTGGGTGAATTGTAGGATGTAGTTTAGTATCACACGACCTCAACAAGGGTGTGTCATCTGGTCGTGGTGTGCGAGTCAGTAGCTAACTAAAAAGTACACGGCCATGGAACATGGGCGTACCTAATGATTGTGTTGGTATAGTCAGTATATAGATACGGATGGATACACGGGGGTGTTTAGAAGCCGTGGAGGGCACATGGTCTCCTCCCACGGGCATGCCTCCCCTGTAGTTTAGTAAAGTTTTAAATTTTTTGAGAATTCTCTATGTGTTTCGATTTAGTCCCGACTTAAATGGTAAGCATGCTTAGGGTCTCGATGACTGATTTAAGGGACATTATGATTATTGTTAATGAATGTTGTATGAAATTTCTGTAAAGGTTTATAAAAGTATCCGATCTGTCTGGTAATGCCCTTAACCCTAACCCGGCGACAGATACGGGATAAGGGTGTTACATAAGTAATGAATAAACAAATGAGCCAAAGGATATGTGATGAATTTGCAAATGAGAAACATTAGTGTTATTGTATCAATGTGACTATGTGCATTTTATGTTAAGTTTATTTGTATATGGCTTACTAAGCTTTTGAAAGCTTACTTTAAGTGTGTTTACTCTATTTTATAGATCGTCAAAGCTACTGAAGGCTCGAGAACCGTCGAGGATCGTCATCACACTACTTAATCTTGTTTCGGTACCTTTTGAAAATGTATATACTAAAGTATGGCATATATAGGCTAGTTACCTTGAGTTATGTTTGAAATATGTGGATAGCTATGTTATATGGCTAGTTAAATGGTTGTGTAATGAATGAAGAGTCATGCTATATGATGTTTGGTTTTGGTATGATTTTATGGTTATGAAATGGTCAAGTTAATGGTAAGCTTATTGATGCAAAGGGAGTATATGTGTTTGATGAATGATGACTATGTTGAAATGGTAGGTTTGTGAATGAATCATGTTTGGAAATGCTTGTGAATAAGTTAAGTTAAATGTTGCCTAAAATGGTATGCTTGAGACGCCTTTATATGCTTGGAAAGGTTGATTATTTTGGCATGAATTGAATTGGTATGTTGCTTGTAAGGATAACCCAATGTGTGGGTGGCATTTTGGCCTTGAAAATGGCCTATAATTGCCCACACGGTTGAGCACACGGGCGTATGGCTCGACCGTGTCCCTCATGGTTGAAATTCAAAACAAGTCAGATTGACAATGAGCTAGACACACGGGCGTGTAACTGGCTGTGTGGTGCAAGTCAGTAGCGACCACGGGTGAGGCACACGGGCGTGTCTACGGCTGTGTGGACAAGTCAGTATGTATGCTCTGTTTTGACATGGCTTAGACACACGGGCGTGTCTGAGCCCATGTGCCTAACACAGGCGTGTGACCTCTGTAACTTTGAAAAAAAATTTAAATTTTTGAGAATTTCTGTATGTGTTCAGTTTAGTCCCGACCCTATTCTAAAACATGTTAAAGGTCTCATTGACCTATTTGAAGGACACTTTGATGTGATATGTCGAATTATGTTTTGAAATGTTCGTAGAAGTTTCTGATTGTCCGGTAATGCCTCTTAACCCTAGACCGACAGTGCTTACAAGTTAGGGGTGTTGCAGTTATATTACGAGAAAACCAAGACAAAGTTAAAGGTTAAGATTTTTTTAAAAAATGAAATGTCCCATCTCTTAAAATCTCTACCTTTAACCGAGCCCAATTACAACCTTATAAAAGACCTATTGATTTGATGATTATGTCACCTACATTAGTGGAGAGGAAGTCCTAAGTTCAACATATGAAGATCATAAATAAGCCTTGTGATTGTTTGCTTGATTGATAGGAAATTATGTTGAATGAAGAATGTTATCTATGGCTGTGACATACATGCCATGTTGGCATACTTTGAAGCTTAGTATAATCTTAAGGAATATTAGCATATGAATTACTTGTTAATAAAGAAGATCGATAAGCATGAAGTTATTAATGCATGATTATGGGACAAAGATTGATGATGCTTACACAATTAGCAAATTAGCCTTAGCAAGACCTTTTGTTGTGCATAAACATTACTCGGGACGAGCAATGATTTAAGTTTGAGGGTGTGTAAATGGAAAAATATATAGGATTTTTCCTATGAAAAAACTTCGGCCCCATTCGACCTAAGTCACTCAGAAATAGACCCACGAGCTACCGACCCAATTCTTGCTCCAGCAACCCGTTCCAAAACCCGCAGCATAGCTTGAGACAGATCGTCGTCCCCTCCAGTTCGGTCTTGAGACCCTACTTCCGCCACGGGCGATGCTGGCACCTCGCCTTCTGGCACATGCCCCGATTCTGAGGATCTCTCAGAATGCCGGCCTCTACCACAGCTGCATGTACCACGTCCACGTCCTCTCGTACTCATACTACTGAATCGAATTAATCTGATTAAAAAAATTTTATGAATCAGTATATAGTTCTGATATTTATTAACAAATATTTTATGGAAAACAGATATAAGAGTTGTTTTCGTGAGTCGAATTTTCTAATGTCTCAGTCTCTATAGTCTTAACTCCTAGAGCTAGAAGTTTCAGTGTACTACTATTAACTCTAATAGTCTTTTCTCTTACAGACATTTCATCAGATAATCAAACATAAAGTAAGAGTACTTACGGACTTGGTGCTAGAGACTTGAGTGCCACATATCCAATAAAGATATATTTTTCTAAACCAAATTTCAAACCAAATTTGAAAACATTTTCGAACCCATTCCGCAGTCGAGTTTTACAACCTGGCTCTAATACCATAAAATGTAACACCCCAATCCCGACCTAGACGTTACGACTGGATCAGGCATGTCGTTGAAAATGTTTGCAACTCTTTTGAAAACTCCGAGTTTTGTTGCTTATTTGTAAAAACCACAATTTACTTAATGTCTCTTTTATAAAGTTGTTATTAATTTGAAAACTGCCATTGTTAAGAAAATCGAATTTGAATATTTGCGAAAATATGATATTTTAGAAAAGGAATATTAATGATTTAAGAAAACCTCATATTTATCAATTTAACAGTTATAATTGAAAACTTAAAGAAAAATAACCCAATGGCCTTATTACAAAATATTAACCTGAAATAAATAATCTAAATATAAAGCAAAACGTAAATTTACTAAGTTCACAATGTATGGCCACCACCGAGTCCCCCACGGCTCCAAGTCCTCTATCGCTGGGAATTACCTGCAAGGTTAGGGAAAAGGGGTGAGTTACGAGAACTCAGTGTGCAATTCCTTAAACGGTCTATAACTGGGACTTAGCCCTTACAGTAACAAATTTGGGCCCAAGTCCTATAATCCTGGTAATGTAATGATGAAATGCAGATAATGTAATGCCACCCAACCCTGAAACACCCCAAACCCAGCCCACGAGCCTCGACCGGATCTGTCATGCTCCTTGAGTAAAAACACGTCAAAAGCTTGTTTGTCTTTTGGAAAACTTTGCGTGGTTTAAAGAAAAATCAATTTGTTTTGCGTCTAAATTGAAAATTGTGTTGTTATATTTTATCAAAACGTTATTTTCATACTTCGAAAGTTATAAGTTAAAAGGTATGCCGAATTTTTAGAGTTTAAGATTAAATTGAAAATCATAGGTGCTTAGGTGTCAACCCATTTGAAATTATTTTAAGAAAATTTGTTTACCCTCTTGTTGATATTAATCGTGTCATACTAAAAATTTAAAACGCATGCATAAAACAATTTAATAGTAATGGCCTTATTACAACAAAACAAAACCCGAAATAAGTCAAGACTTAAAATGAAAACCCAAAGAAAACACTGAGCTGAGCATGGCCACCACTAAGTCCCTGCCGACCCGGTCCGATTACTGAGTGTCACCTGCAAAATGTTAGCCCATGAAGGATGAGTCAACAGACTCAGCGTGTATCAACCAACACAGTCTTCTAAAAGATTTAGGCATATTAGATCACATATAACAAATATAGGCAATGATGCAATCCCAAACCCACCTAAATAACCATCCTCTACACATCACCCGTACCTGCCAATCACACCGTGGGGATTACTAAATCGACCCTCCATCCGCTACACACCATCAAAGGCAGTCACTGCAGTCAACTGCACATCGCCCTTATAGTCGTGGCATAGCCACCAGATAATGTGATAGAGTCACCAGATAACAATTTGTGACATTAGTCACCAGATAACAATTTGTGACATTAGTCACCAGATAATGTGGTAAAAACCACCAGATCACTTCCCCTTTATCATTATCACCCATATGCCCATGCGTCATACAAAATATGCAGAAATCATGCAATATACCTTACCCAAATTCATAACGAATTCACACATGTGTCATATCAAATGTTAAACAACATTATTAATCAGAGTATTAAGGGTTAACATACCTGAGTTCATTGTACCATTGAATGGCACCCTTAGCCACATTTTCATATTTCCATTAACACATGTATAATATTATTACCATTAATCTATTGGAATTAGTGTAGGGCTACACACCTGATAACCGTGAGTACAATACTATTGATATCGACACTCTCGCTAGCAGGGATAACAGTAATCTGTTTATCCCTTTCCGATGCTGGCCCACACCCCGGTTGCCAATCCCGAACAGTAGAAACCGAATGTTTCTTGAACTTAGGGGTAGGCACTACCCCTTTCTCCCTTCCACTAGTATTCGCATCCATAGAATCAACACTTAATCAGGAAACACGGTCAACTACATATGAGATCTTAAATGAATAAAATCTACAACTTAACACTCTTACCGAAATGGATCAGAATCCCAAAACTCCTTGTATACCATTGTCGAACTTGATTGTCTAGATCCTGAAAAAATGTCACTTGTCCCTGAAGATGTCGAAAACTTGTGGATATTCAAATCCCGAAATCCCCCCAATATTAGCACCGATTGAATGGCTTGTATCCAAGAAAATCGACAACACCCCCTTAGATTACTGAGAGATTCGGCCACAGGAGAAAGGTTATTCGGCTTGTGTGTCAAGTGAACAATCGGCTGGGGCTTTAACAATTGAGAGAGAGTTTCTTTGGCTCTTGATGATAAAAGAACCCGTGAGAAAGAGAAGAAAGAATGGTGGTGTGGTTCGGCTCTCACAAAAATAAGGAGAGGGAGAGTGTGAAGCTTAGAAGTTTCGGCAATGGTGGAATAGGATGGATGAGAGGTTTCGGCCTTGTTGAAAAAGAGAGGGTAAGTTTTGGTTTTCAGTCAAGAGCGAAATTAACACACACTCACCCTATTTCCCCCACTTACATGACCGAAAATGACCACCAAAAGAATCCCTTGGCCGGCCAACACTCATCCCTCTATCATCCTCTTACTTACCCTCCTATTTTCTCTCTTCAACACTCATTCAAAAAGTTTGAATGAGTCCCCTTCTCATCCACACACTTAGCCGCCCATTCAAAAAGATTTTGACCAAGTCCACTGCTTATCCATTCAGTCTCCCTGTGTCGTCAAACTCCCTTCTTGCCTGACGCAAAAGCACTCCCCAAAATGCTGCTTGTGCTGCTCGAACCTAGACCCTGCACACTACTTGTGGCGTCACTTCTTAAGGCTCTAAGTGGCGCCTCCTTGCCACTTTACCAAGCCAATTCTTATGTCCAAATTCCCCTACAAATTTTCTTAAGGCCTCATTTGCCTAGCTCCCCTTTAAGACTTAAAATCCAATATTTTCCTAAGGCATTCACCTACATTCTAAAGTTCCCGGAACTCCTAAAACACCTTCAAACAACACATAGGCATGCTTCCACAAATATTTAAGCAAAAATGCACAACCCCTAAATCCCGGATATTACAGTTCTATCCCCTTAAAATAATTTCGACCTTGAAATTACCTGGCTAAAATAGGTGAGGATATTGTTGTCGCATTGCCTCCTCCGGCTCCCAAGAAGCTTCTTCCGATCCATGATTACGCCATAATACTTTAACCAGAGGAACTAATTTCCTCCGTAACACCTTCACAGCTCGCTCCAAAATCTGAATCGGCTCCTCCTCGTAGGACAAATCTGGTCTTAGCTCCACCTCTTCAACTGGTACTACATGAGATGGATCTGATCGGTAACGACGTAGCATCGAAACATGGAACACATCATGCATCTGTTTCAACTTCGAAGGCAACTCTAACTGATACGCCACTGGTCTAATTCGCTTCACAACCCGATAAGGCCCTATAAACCTCGGACTTAACTTTCCTTTGCGACCAAATCTCATTACCTTTTTCCAAGGCGAAACTTTCGGAAACACCTGATCTCCCACAGTAAACACTATTTCCTTCCGTTTAAGATCTGCGTATGACTTTTGCCTATCAGATGCTTCCTTCAACCGTGCCCAAATTATCTTAACCTTTTTTTCAGATTCTGCCACCACCTCTGGACCCAAAATTTGACGTTCCCCCAATTCTGTCCAACACGTAGGAGTGTGACACTTCCGTCCATACAGCGCTTCATACGGTGCCATCCGAATACTGGCTTGATAGCTGTTATTATACGCAAATTCTGCTAAAGGCAAATATTCCTCCCAACTTCCTTTGAAGTCTATCACACTTCCCCTCAACATATCCTCTAACACTTGGATTACTCGCTCAGACTGGCCGTCCGACTACGGATGAAATGTCGTACTGAAATCTAATCTGGTGCCCAGAGCCTGATGTAGTGCTTTCCAAAACCGAGACGTAAACCTTGGATCCCTATCCGAAATAATCGACACCGGCACTCTATGCAACCTCACAATTTCTGCCACATACAACTTCTCCAACTTCTGCAAAGAATAATCAACCCGCACTGGAATGAAATGTGCAGACTTCGTCAATCGATCCACTATCACCCATACCGAGTCCTTCTTAGTAGGCGTAATGGGAAACCCACTAACGAAGTCCATGGTGATTCTCTCCCACTTCCACTGCGGAATCTTTATCGGCTGAAACAATCCTGACGGAACTTGGTGTTCAGCCTTGACTTGCTGATACGTTAAGCACTTCCCTACAAATTCTGTAACTTCCCGCTTAAGACCAGGCCACCAAAATTGTTCCCGTAGATCTCTGTATAACTTGCTACCTCCAGGATGCATAGCATAAGGGCTAGTATGCGATTCTTGAAGAACTCTCTGCCTTAACTCCTTATCCTTAGGCATACAGACCTTGCCATGAAAACACAGCACTCCATCACTGTTAACACCACATGCCCTAAAAACGCCAACTCCTTCAGCCAAAATTCACACTTGCTGAATTTGGCATAAAGCTTCTTCTCCCTCAACACTTGCAGCACTATCTGAAATGCTCATCATGTTCTTCCTCAGACTTGGAATACACCAAGATGTCGTCGATAAACACAACGACAAACTGATCCAAATAAGGTTGAAAAACCCGGTTCATCATATCCATGAACGCAGTTGGGGCGTTCGTCAATCCGAACGGCATTACTAAGAACTTAAAATGCCCGTATCTTGTCCGAAAAGCTGTCATATGGATATCTACTTCCTTCACCTTGAGCTGATGATATCCAGATCGTAGATCTATCTTCGAAAATACTGCGGCCCCCTTAAGCTGATCGAACAAGTCATCTATCCTCGGTAATGGATACTTGTTCTTGATGGTCAGCTTATTCAACTGCCGGTAATCTATGCACATGCGCATAGTCCCGTCCTTTTTTTTCACGAATAGGACCGGTGCTCCCCATGGAGACACACTGGGTCGAATAAACCCACGATCGAGTAACTCCTGGATTTAAGCCTTGAGCTCAACCAGCTCCTTTGATGCCATTCTATACGGAGCAATTGACACAGGAGCCGTACCCGGCAGTAAGTCAATTCCAAACTCCACCTCCCTATCCAGGGGTAACCCAGGTAGCTCCTCCGGAAAAACATCCGCAAATTCCCTTACCATTCTAACTCCACTAACTCCCTCTTCTTTTGCATCCAACACACTAACGAAGGCCAAAAATGCCTTGCACCCCTTCCGAACCATCTTATCAGCCTTTAACGCGGAGACTACATTAGACAAATAGTTTCTTCTTTCTCCTACCATAATTACCTCCTCATCCTCTGGGGTCCTCAACTCCATTCGCTTCACTGCGCAATCCAATTTAGCCCGATGTTCCACTAGCCAATCCATGCTAAGAATGAGATCAAATTCTCTGAAAGGTAGTTCCATCAAATTAGCAGGAAATACCACTCCCTGAATCTCTAGGGGTACCCTCTGAAATAATCTATCCACCACTACTGTTTGACCTAACGGGCTCACTACAGTCATCTCCCTATTAGACAGTTCAGATACTACACCTAGCGTTTCAACTACTCTACATGCAACATAAGAGTGGGTCGAGCCAACATCAATTAAAGCAAAGTAAGGTTTGTCAGCTATAAGGAACGTACCGGTTATGACGTCCGGTGCGTCACCATCTTCCCTCCGGCGAACTGCATACACCAGACCCGGCTGTCTTGCCTCTGTATTACCAACACCTCTGCCCGGTGTTCCTCGTCCTCTTCCAGAACCATTACCTCTGCCAATCGGACCACGACCCCGCAGTGGCTGCTGTCCACCCCTTCCAGCCTGATTAAAATCTTGACTTGTCAGTCGACTCCCGTCTGTTTTCATAGGATAGTCCCTAATCATGTGATCCTTGGACCCACACTTAAAACATCCCCCTGTCTTCTTCCAACACTCTCCTAGGTGCATCTTTCCACACTGAACACAAGTACGGTACTGTCCTCCCGTAACAACCTGCTGACCTCGCGGCCCATCAACTCGATGCCTCTTTTGAACATTCCCGGATGACCCTGATGATCCAAAACCTCTCTTTTGCCTATGCCTATCCGTATTCTGTCTCACAGATTCCTTAACCCCTTCGGCTACCTTAGCCTTCTCTACCAACACGGCAAACTCCCGCTCCTACTGTGGAGCTATCAACAATCTCAGGTCATCCCTTAGTCTGTCCTCAAACCGGACACATCGTTCATGCTCCGTAGCCACGATACCTCAAGCATACCGGCTCAACCTTAAGAATTCCGCCTCATACTCTGCTACAGACTTACTCCCCTGAACCAGCCTCAGAAATGCCTTCCTCTCCGCATCAATATAGCTAGTCCCAACATACTTCTTCTGATACGCCGCCTTGAAATACTCCCAAGTGAGATCCTCCGCTATAGCACTATCCCGAACTGTGAGCCACCATTGGTATGACTCATCGCGAAGTAACGACACCACCCCTTTTAGTTTCTCCTCAGCAGTCAGATCCAGCTCGTCCATGATTCGCTCCGTCGCCTCCAACCAATACCCAGCCGTATTGGGCGCCACACCGGATACACCACGGAGTACCTCAGCTCCATTGGCTCGGAGTCGCTCGAGTACAGATTTCTGAGCTCCCATACCTCCACCTGCTTCAGCCACCCTCTCCAGAACCCACAACATTGCCTGTGATACTGCATTATCCCCCGTCTGATCCTGATGCTCAACACCAGCAACTGCTGGTGGTGGTGGTACCTCATTCTCGGACCCTTGACCAGACCTAACGGGTTCCGATACGGCCATTCTGCCTCTACCACGCCCTCGCACATTACGACCACGTCCCCTAGAACTCATGTCTATAATCGCGATCTACTTTGCTTTAAAAAGTTTTATGCATTAGTTCTTGTTCCATTGTTTACCCACGAATAAATTTTATGTAAAGAAGTTTAGTAGTAGTTCTTTCGATCATTTCAGGGTTTTCGTTTCAAGTCTTCTACCTTAATTCAGAGAAACACATTCATTCAATAGTACCTACTACACACATTCACCACTCGAACATTTTCGTCCGTTCCAATCCCAGGGGCATTTTCGTAATTTGCCCTATAGGGGTATTTTGATAATTTTCCAAATTAGGGTATTTTGATATTTCGCAAAATAGAGGTTTTTGATATTTTTGTAAAGTAAGAATATCTTGGTAAAAATCGAGGGTGATATGGCAATTTTATAAACCAAGGGTATTTTAGTAATTTTACAAACCAGAGGTATTTGGGTAATTTTGTAAACCGGGAATATTTCGAAAATTTTTTTTTTAAATCTAAAATAGTTTCTACAACTCAAAGGGGTAATTTGGTGATTTTAAAACTAAGGTTTTTATAAAACAGTGTAGCTAGTCCCTTTCGGGTTTTAATTATTGGATTTAGCCCGTGAACAAGTCCTCTTGGTTAGGGTGAACCGTCACTACGCACCAGGTAGGATTCGAGTGAAGAGGAGGTGAGTCACTAGGATTGCTTAAATACCAAGCTCCCACCGAATCCAATCCTAGACATGCGCACGATGGTTGCCACACCCTAACTCGGCGACCCACTCACAGGTTTGTTTGATTAGGCTTTAATTTTATGTAATTCGGTGTTGGAGTAAGCTAATCCTAGGGTTCATTAACTCCTAATATACTAAGCTACGATCTCGTAATACCCACATACAAATCATACAACAGTTAGGGATACTTACCTGGTGGACTTCGGGCCGGAGACTTAGGTGCCATGCAAGAAAACCTGCTTAACTAAAAAAATAAAGCTTTGGCCCAAAAGCCCTCAAGGCCGAGTTTTGAATCGGGCTCTGATACCAAATTGAAACACCTCAAACCCGGCCCACGAGCCTCGACCGGATCTGGCATGCTCCTTGAGTAAAAACACGTCAAAAGCTTGTTTGTCTTTTGGAAAACTTTGGGTGGTTTGAAGAAAAATCAATTTGTTTTGCGTCTAAATTGAAAATCGTGTTGTTATATTTTATCAAAACGTTATTTTCATAATTCGAAAGTTATAAGTTAAAAGGTATGCCGAATTTTTAGATTTTAACATTAAATTGAAAATCATAGGTGCTTAGGTGTCAACCCATTTGAAATTATTTTAAGAAAATTTGTTTACCCTCTTGTTGATATTGATCGTGTCATACTAAAAATTTAAAACGCATGCATAAAACAATTTAATAGTAATGGCCTTATTACAACAAAACAAAACCTGAAATAAGTCAAAACTTAAAATGAAAACCCAAATAAAACATTGAGCTGAGCATGGCCACCACTAAGTCCCTGCCGACCCGGTCCGATTACTGAGTGTCACCTGCAAAATGTTAGCCCACGAAGGGTGAGTCAACAGACTCAGCGTGTATCAACCAACACAGTCTCCCAAACGATTTAGGCATATTAGATCACATATAGCAAATATAGGCAATGATGCAATCCCAAACCCACCTAAATAACCATCCTCTACACATCACCCGTACCTGCCAATCACACCGAGGGGATTACTAAATCGACCCTCCATCCGCTACACACCATCGAAGGCAGTCGCTGCAGTCAACTGCACATCACCCTTATAGTCGTGGCATAGCCACCAGATAATGTGACAAAGTCACGAGATAACAATTTGTGACATTAGTCACCAGATAACAATTTGTGACATTAGTCACCAGATAATGTGGTAAAAACCACCAGATCACTTCCGCTTTATCATTATCACCCATATGCCCATGCGTCATACAAAATATGTAGAAATCGTGCAATATACCTTACCCAAATTCATAACGAATTCACACATGTGTCATATCAAATGTTAAACAACATTATTAATCAGAGTATTAAGGGTTAACGTACCTGAGTACACTGTACCATTGAATGGCACCCTTAGCCACATTTTCATATTTCCATTAACACATGTATAATATTATTACCATTAATCTATTGGAATTAGTGTAGGGCTACACACCTGATAACCGTGAGTACAATACTATTGATATTGACACTCCCGTTCCAGGGATAGCAGTAATCTGCTTATCCCTTTTCGACGCTGGCCCACACCCCGGTGGCCAATCCCGAACAACAGAAACCGAATGTTTCTTGAACTTAGGGGTAGGCACTACCCCTTTCTCCCTTCCACTGGTATTTGCATCCATCGAATCAACACTTAATCAGGAAACACGGTCAACTACATATGAGATCTTAAATGAATAAAATCTACAACTTAACACTCTTACTGAAATGGATCAGAATCCCGAAACTCCTTGTATACCACTGTCGAACTTGATTGTCTAGATCCCGAAAAAATGTCACTTGTCCCTGAAGATGTCGAAAACTTGTGGATATTCAAATCCCGAAATCCCCCCCAATATTAGCAACGATTGAATGGCTTGTATCCAAGAAAATCGACAACACCCCCCTTAGATTACTGAGAGATTCGGCCACAGGAGAAAGGTTATTCGGCTTGTGTGTCAAGTGAACAATCGGCTGGGGCTTTAACAATTGAGAGAGAGTTTCTTTGGCTCTTGATGATAAAAGAACCCGTGAGAAAGAGAAGAAAGAATGGTGGTGTGGTTCAACTCTTACAAAAATATGGAGAGGGAGAGTGTGAGGCTTAGAAGTTTCGACAATGGTGGAATAGGATGGATGAAAGGTTTCGGCCTTGTTGAAAAAGAGAGGGTAAGTTTCAGTTTTCAGTCAAGAGAGAAATTAACACACACTCACCCTATTTCGCCCACTTACATGACCGAAAATGACCACCAAAAGAATCCCTTGGCCGACCAACACTCATCCCTCTATCATCCTCTTACTTTCCCTCCTATTTTCTCTCTTCAACACTCATTCAAAAATTTTGAATGAGTCCCCTTCTCATCCACACACTTAGCCGCCCATTCAAAAAGATTTTGACCAAGTCCACTGCTTATCCATTCAGTCTCTCTGTGTCGTCAAACTCCCTTCTTGCCTGACGCAAAAGCACTCCCCAAAATGCTGCTTGTGCTGCTCGAACCTAGGCCCTGCACACTGCTTGTGGCGTCACTTCTTAAGGCTCTAAGTGGCGCCTCCTTGCCACTTTACCAAGCCAATTCTTATGTCCAAATTCCCCTATAAATTTTCTTAAGGCCTCATTTGCGTAGCTCCCCTTTAAGACTTAAAATCCAATATTTTCCTAAGGCATTCACCTACATTCTAAAGTTCCCGGAACTCCTAAAACACATTCAAACAACACATAGGCATGCTTCCACAAATATTTAAGCAAAAATGCACAACCCCTAAATCCCGAATATTACAAACCCAATCCAACCATATACACCCCCGTACTAACCAATCGTCACCTGTGGGGATCAAGTCAACCCACCGCGCCAATCGCACCAATAATGCAGCCAAGCTGCTAATCACAATATTTTTGGCTGAGCCACTGGAGTTATAATACGTATATATATGTGGCATAGCCACTAAAACAATATGTGGCAAAGCCACCGGGCTACACTGCTCTTCAATCGTTATCCCGCCTCATGCAATATGATAACATGCAATATATCAACATATAAAAGTGTAATAATGTCATACACACGATACTCAACCACAATAAAGGGTATTACGGTCATTCTACCCATTGAGGGTATTTCGGTAATTTACCCTCCAAGGGTATTTTGGTAATTTTACAACCAAGGGGTATTTCAGTAATTTCGCAACGCAAGGGTTTTTTTAGTAATTTCGCAACCCAAGGGTATGTTAGTAATTTCGCATATAACGGCCTTTCCAAAGGCCTACTATCGCCTCGAGCGACTAGGGATGCTTTGTAGGTCTCTACGGAACTATTGGGCCTAAAATCCATTTTAGGCCCAAATGTGCCCACACGCTCGTGTAGCCCAAAACTTATGGTTTCGATTACAGGTTTGCAAATTTCGCATTCGGTTTTGTCATTTAATAATTTTTCATTAATTTCGCCCATGTGGGTCGAATAGCCCAACTTCGTGAGTGTGCTCGTGACACTTTCTGCGACTTATCGTCATTACTCAATTTTCGATCTACCACTACGAGCGCTCGTACACTCGTGTGGGTACAAATGCCGATTTTTGATTTTTTGGCTTTTGGCCAATTCGTAAAACATCATATGCATTCATACAAAGGGGGTGTGAGATTACACACCTGGTATTAGCGTTGCCTGAATTCCCGAAATCCCGTACCTATGATCCAGTATATTATAAACGATTGTTAAACATCCCGCTAAAACATATCTAAGTTGAATTCAAATAGCCACCAACACCACTTAGCATCAAAAAGATCTCCTTCAATAGTGTGACAAGATTCGGCTTAGCCTCTATCTTGGCTAGAGCAACCAATTACCTACACTGGTTGGCGTTCAAGGGGGTGTTCGCATCTACAACATTCAGCACTAGGGAGAGATAACAGCCCCTTTGAAGAAGAGAAGTTTAACCACTCACAGCCCTTAGAGACAACGATTACTAGGAAGAAGAAGGAGAAGTTAGAAATACGTAAAGAATAAAAGAACATGGTTCGGCCTACCCCAAAATGCTGGCTTAGTATCGTGAAGAGAGGACAACACGAGAAATAAATGAGAAGAGATTCGGCAGTTGATTCCAGATAAAATCGGCCTTGATCACAGAAGAGATGGGATTAGGAGAGAACAAGAGAGAAATAAAACAAAGACACAAAGATGATTAGAGAAAGAATAAACCATACCTTAAGTCAAGAATGAGTGGAATGGGAAGAAGAATTTCGGCACTATTAGTAAAGCTAGGAAACTTATAATTCGGCTATAGCAAGAAAAAGGTTAGGGGAAGAAGTCGGGCAATACCGCTTACGCAAACAACAAGTAAAGAAAATGCTTTGAAGAGAAAGAGAGAAGAAAAGAATAAAGGATGTGTTGTGTTTTAGGTAAAGAAAAAGTGGAGCAAGATAACCGAAAATGAAAAAGAAAAGAAAGAATTCTAAATGAGTTGCGGTTTTATTCTCTCCCCAAATGACCGAATTTTCCCTTTCAAAAGACCCTTAGCTGAAACACTCCCCTCCCCCTTTGACACTCTCCCACACACGGTACAACTCCCTCACACATCCCACATTCGGCCAACACCCCCACACTCTCAAATCCCTTGTTTATCTCCTCAATGTGCTCAACAATTCGCTCTCCATCACCTATTCAAACATTTTGATCAAGTCCTCTCTCTCTCCTGTAGAGTTTGGTCTTCACTCAGCTACCAACCCTTCCTGAGCACAAAAATAAAACTCCTTTTTGCAGCATGTGGGATTCGAACACTTTCCCCCTCCATGCTCCCTTGTGACACCACCCACTAGGCCACCTGCTTCTTGTGTTAACAAGATACAACCAATTAAACTTAGGTCCTGCCTCCACTAGCTCACCCCTCTAAAGTGCCAAAAAACCAAACTTTCACCAGGGCCTAGGCTCGAACCGGAGCCTCCCTAGGACCCCCAACCACACCTAATCAATAAGCTAAGCGAGCTAAACGCATGCAACAGTGCAAAAATGCCAGACCCTAATATTAGGGTGTTACAGTACTATTTTCTCATAGCTTCCTCAAGCTCCCATGTAGCCTCTTCAACTCCGTGATGTTTCCAGAAGACTTTCTCACTAAAGCTATGCATTTATTTCTCAACTCTTTGATCTCTCGAGCCAAAATTCTGATCGGTTATTCATTATACGTCATATCAGGCTGAATCTCAATTTCTGATGGAGAAATTACATGTGAGGGATCCGATTGATATCTACGCAACATCTATACATAAAATACATTATGGATCTTTTCTAATTCTGATGGTAAAGCTAGTCGATATGCCACTGGCCTTATTCGTTCGATGATCTCGTACGACCCGATGATACGCCGATTCAACTTGCCTTTCTGACCAAATCTAAGGATTTTCTTCCACATAGATACTTTCAGAAATACTTTATCACCGATCTGAAATTCAATATCTATTCATTTCAAATCCGTATATGACTTCTGATGATCTGAAGCTGCTTTCAAAGAATCACAAATTATTTTCTCTTTCTCTTTGGTTTCTCTAACCAAATCAATCCCATGAATATGTTTCTCGCTAAGTTCGGTCTAGTACAATGGAGTTCTACATTTGCGACCATACAAAGCTTTGTACCATGCCATTTTTATGCTCGATTGAAAGTGGTTATTATACGCGAAATACACAACATATGAGCTTCAAGGATCTGAATTACTCGTTCAGACTGCCCATCAGTTTGCGGATGAAAAGCTGTATGAAAATTCAACTTTGTACCCAGAGCTTCTTGCAATTTCTTTCAAAATCGTGATGTGAATCTCGATTCTCTATCTGAAATAATCAAAATCGGCACCCCGTGCAATCTAACGATCTCAGCAATGTACAATTCAGCTAATCTACCGAGTGAATAGTTAGTACGTACCGGAATAAAATGTGCTGATTTCGTCAATTGATCAACGACGACCCAAATTGCATCTTTCTTTTTCGGAGACAAGGGTGATCCCGATACGAAATCCATAGTCATTCTATCCCATTTTGTAATAGGCCGAATTTGACCCTAACCGGAACGGTGGTTTCGGGACCACGAATCCGAGTCTGAGAAATATTTAAATATTATATTTTGTTTTTATTATATGTGAATTAATGTGTGTGAAAGTTTCGTAGAAAAATTTAATTGTTTGTGTGCTTAATTAAATAAAAGGACTTAATCGCGTAAAGTGTAAAAGTTACAAACTATAGTAAAAAGTGCTTAATTGTTAGTGGTTTCTTAATATGAAGTCCTTAAAGTAGAAATATTCCATAAATATGATAGTGGACGGTTGATGGATGGTTTTAGACATAGTTTAAATGTTATACTTATTTTATTATAAAGGTTAAATAAGTAAAATAATTAATAAGTAATATTAAACAAAACCAAAGGCCATTATCATCTTATTTTTCCTATGACCGAATGTAAAAGGAGGAAGAACTTAGAGTTTCTTCAACATTTCGGCATTTTGAAGCTTGATTAAGGTATGGTTAGTTTTCGGTTTTTGGTAAATTTTACGTTTTTGAGATCGTTGGTTCGAACAGCAGCTGACCCATGTTAGAATTTTTAAATTTAAGCATGTTTGATGTTCGGCCATTGACATGTTCTTGGGGTTTTTGATGTTTGATGATTTTATATTAAACATATGTTAAAGATTAGCATGTTTTGTATTTGAGATTTTAGTGAATTTGAGTATTTTTGGGCTAAATTGCAAAAATGAATTTTGGAGGGGACCAAAATGCAAAATAAATGAAAGAAATGGACTTGTATAGTCCCTATGAACATTCAGCCTAAGGTGTTATAGTGAAATTTTGTGTATTTTGTGTTTTGTGCAAATAGGACTAAATTGTAAAAATGTGAAACATTAGGGGTAAAATGGTAATTTTCCCATTTATGTGTTTTGGGACTAAATTGAGATGAAATGTGCTTGAATGAGCTAAATTTTAATGTGTTTAGATCAAGAACAAAGAAAAACAGATTTGGATCGGGGAAAGGCGAAGGTTACCGAATAGCCGGTCTACGTTGTCCGTCGACAGTCGAGGTAAGTCCTTAAGCAAATAAATGTCAAAGAATTAATTATGAACTTAGTAAATGATGAAATTTGGAAATTTAAAGTATAAATAGAGGAGATGGCCGAATATGAGGGTATGTTATTGAAATGAATTTATTTTGTTTAATGTAATATGAATAAGTATGTTCGGTTTGATATGTGAAAGTAATATGAAGTATATGAGATGTTTGTGATTTCTGTATTAAGTAATGTGTATTGAAATGTTAAATGTGTTGATATTCGGGCTTCGAGCCTAGCAGACCTCGTGCTGGTGAATTATTTTGAGCTTATTGCCTAGCAGGCTTAATGCCGGTGTTCAAACTTCGGACCTTTGGTCTAGCAGGCTCAATGCCGATGTGTAATTCGGGCTTAAATGCCTAGCAGGCTTAATGCCAGTGATATGCTATAAACGAAGAATCCGAGAATTAAACGAGGTGAGGCATATATTTAATGCAATGTGCCATTAGCTCGGGTAAGTGCTATTCTACTAGTGTAGTAAGGAATGAAGTGAGTAAGTATAATATCAATTTAGTTAAGTATTTGAGATCAAGTTGATAATTCAAATAAAATTTTTATTATGTGTAATTGAGCTTAATGTATACATTACTTTGATGAATCGGTTATAAGTGGAATTGTTAATGGAAAGTGAATTTGTATGTGTTTGCATATATGTACAAAAAAAAAAAAAGATGAAATGTGATTGATATGCATGATATTTTCATTCGACTTGGAATATACAGCTACTTCTGATTAATATGTGATTTAATGGTGTATACATTCATGGTAGGGAAATGTCAATACTTAGATTAAGGGTATTAATGATATTCGGCTATGACTAATTTACTTAATATAATGTTTATAATCTTTGCCATGAATTGAATGATTAAAAGTTTAAATGTATGAATATTATTTTGTATTTGCTTAAGACTTACTAAGCTAGTAAGCTTACTCCATTTATGTTTAATGTTCTGTTTATAGATTTTGGTCAAGCTACGGGCTCGGGGAAATTGTCAGCAAAGTCAACCACACTATCATCTTTTTGGTACACCTTTATGTTGTCTTATTTTGGATAAAGGCATGTATATGATGGTAAATGTCTTTGTTTGAGTTGAAAACTTTGTTATTATATGTAATCTAGCCATACGAATATGGCTTATATTCTACGTTAGTTGAAGTGGAAATATACAGTTTATCTAAGTGATCAAATAGTGCATATAGGTATGTTATTATGATGCATGGATGGTATGGATTTTATTTGGTTATATTCAGCTATGGTCTGATCCTTTTGGTCAAGTATATGTATTGTGCATTTGATGTGATTACTTGTTTATAATGCTAAGGTTAGTTAGCTTTGTAAATAAATTCATTTGGGATTCGCATATATGATATGTTTTAAGTGTAATATTTAAATGGAAAGAGAATGCAAACAATCTATGATTTGGTTATGCATTTTACAAATTGTTTTGGTTTCAAAGTTCACAGGTGTAATTGGTTGTTAACAGATATGATATGATGGATTATATAATTTCATAGATGTAATTTAATACAAATTTTATATATATTCGAATAGATAGTAGATTTATTTGTTGAATGCGCATATTTTATCTATGATGTTTGGTTATTTGTAATAAATGTATTATTAATGGTACATGTGTACAAGATGCTTAGAACCACCATGGTATATAAATATATATATGCATAACCTTGAAATGCTTTAAAATGATAAAGTATACGATAAGTTTGGTATATGTTCTTTGGATTGATTATAAAGCAAACGAGTTTGGTATGATATGAATTATTCTTTATGTTCATAAATGTATTACATAATCATATAGGTATGCAATGTATGTACCGCATAGACATCTTAGATTCATTTATATGCATGCAAATGAGTTCATGTAAGCTTGAGTTGATGGACTATTTGGTTTATTCTGAATTTTGGTATGAACTATTAGTTGGATATTGGGAGATTAAAAAAAGAGTTTTTGGACTTGATAAATGTATGAATTGCGATAAATGCCTGCGATGTTCTGGGTCTAGTTCTATAATGCCTCATAACCCTAATCCGGCGACGGATACGGGTTAGGGGTGCTACACATTTCCACTCTGGTATCATCACAGGCTAGAGCAAACCTGAAGGTACTTGATGCTCGACCATCACTTGCTGACAAATCAAACACTTCGATACAAACTCAAAAATATCTCATTTCATACCCGACCAGCAATAGAATTTCTTCAAATCATTGTACATTTTAGTACTGCTAGGATGAACAGATAAACAACCACTATGTGCCTCGTATAAAATTTTTGGAATCAACTCTAGAATTTTCGGTACACAGATTCTATCTCGGAACATTAAACAATCATCTGATCCGAGTTGGTACTCTGAATCACTAGTCGCCTTGCATTGCACTCTTTTAGCTTGCAATTTACTATCATATTTCTGAGCTTCGCAAATTTGATGAAGAAGTATTGGTTTAGCTTTTAACTTAGCTAAAATTGAACCATCATAAGATAATGTCAACCGTATGTTCATTGCTCTCAGGGCAAAGAATGACTTTCTACTCAAAGCATCCGCGACCACATTCACCTTCCCCAAATGATAATCAATCACCAACTCATAATCTTTTAGTAGCTCGAGCCATCTTCGTTGTCACAAATTCAATTCTTTCTAAGTCATAATATATTTTAAGCTTTTATGATCAGTAAAGATGTGGCATTTTTACCTTACAAATGATGACGCCATATTTTCAATGCAAAAACTATAGCGGCCAACTCTAAATCATGCGTAGGATAGTTCTTTTCATGCGGTTTCAACTGTCTGGAAGCATAAGATATCACTTTTTCCTCTTGCATCAACACACAACCCAAACCATTCAATGACAAGTCGCTATAAATCACAAATTCTTTACCCGATTCAAGTTGAACCAACACTGGTGCCTCAGTTAACAATGCTTTCGATTGATCAAAACTTTGTTGACATTTCTTGGACCATTCAAACATGACATCTTTCTGTAACAGTAAGGTCATCGGTGTAGCAATCATCGAAAACCCTTTAATAAAACATCGATAGTAACTAGCCAATCCCAGAAAGCTTCTAACCTCAAATACATTTCTAGGTGGTTTTTCCCATCAATAACTGCAGAAATCTTGCTCGGATCAACTCAAATGCCATCTGTCGAGACTATATGTCCCAAAAATCAAACTTCTCGGAGCTAGAACTCACATTTTCCTAAATTTAGCATACAGTTGCTTATCTCTCAAGGTCTACAACACAATCCTCAAATGCTCAGTATGCTCAGACTCATCTCGAGAATAGATCAGAACGTCGTCAATAAAAACAACAAATTTTTTTTCTAAATACGGTGTAAAGATCCTATTCATCAAATCCATGAAAACGGCAGAAGCATTAGTTAGTCCAAAAGGCATAACAAGAAATTCATAATGTTCGTACCTCGTTCTGAACGCAATTTTTGGCACATCTGAGTTTTTAACTCACAACTGACAATAACCAGATCTCAAACCAATCTTTGAAAACACTGTTGCACCTTTCAACTGATCAAACAAATCATCTATTCTCAACAACGGATATTTATTCTTTATCTTAACCTTGTTGAGCTGACGATAATCAATATGCATTCTCATTGATCCGTCTTTCTTCTTAACAAACAATACAGGCGCACCCTAGGGCGAAAAAACTCGATCGTGCAAAACCTTTATCTATTAACTCTTGCAATTGAGCTTTCAACTCTTTCAACTCTGTCAAAGCCATTCTATACGGAGCTATAGATAACGATGAAGTTCCCGATACTAATTCAATAGTAAATTCAAGCTCTCTAATAGGTGGCAACCCCGGTAATTCTTCAGGAAACACATCTAGATATTCACAAACAACTGGCACTAATTCAATCTTTGATCTAGACACTTTTGTATCCAAAACATAAGCAAGATAATCTTCACAACCCTTTCTAACACATCTCTCAGCTGACATAGATGAAATCACAATAGGAAATTCATTCGATTCATTTAATTCAATCCAAACAATTTCATTATTCTAACACTTCAATTCTATAATCTTTCATCTGCAGTTCATGATGGTCTTGAAACTAACTAAAAATTTGACAAAGGCAAGCGCACCTATCGAACAGTAGTATAGCTATGGTGAGTCTGGGATATCGTATCCATAAGGACTAAAAGTACTAGTAATAACTGTCTTCCAATTATTTAGCCTAATAATTAAGGAGAGTTGTTTTTAATTTAAAACTAACTAATTAACTATGAACGCGACAGAGAGTGAAGCAAGTAATCGAATAAACCAATGAATAAAAACAATACCCAAGGAAGAATCCACCTAGACTTCACTTATTATTCTAACTCTGAATTAAACGATTTATTCACTGGCCTTGATCTATAGAAATCCCTAAATTATGTTAATATCTCTTTCGAGACTAAAAACAACTGACTCTAGGTTGATTAACTGAAATCTCTTTCTAATTAAAACCCCTATCGTCGCATTAACTCGATCTATGGATTCCCTTATTAGATTTGACTCTAATCCGGTAGATTTATGTCATCCTATTTCTAGGGTTGCAATCAACTCCGCTTAATTATGCTAGATCTTCTTAAACATGGACCTTTGCTCCACTGAATAAGCACATTAAACCTGAATTAATATCCTGAAAATATTAAAGCAAGGGTTAAGAAACATAATTAAGAACAAGAACAAGTATTTATCAAGTAATTCAGATAATTAAATAATAAGATTCATCTAGGTTTCATCCTCCCTAGGTATTTTGGAATTTTAGTTCATAACGTAAAAGGAAAACATCTCAGAATAAAGAAAACAACAAGACATAAAGAACCCAAAAACTTCTTATGAAAATTAATAAAGGTCTTCAATCTTAAATGAGATCCTGCTTCTGAATTGATTTCGACTGCTTCCTTCGAGTAATTTCTTTGTTCTACTCTGCGTGCTCTCTTTAGGTTTTCTTCTGGTGTGTATTTGTAGACTTTAGAATGCTCAAAAACCCTAAAAATTGGCTTTTTCTGCGTAAAAATGAAACAGGGTGCGACCGGGACTTAGGCGTGTGATCAGCCCGTGTGAGAATGCCCAGGCCGTATGGAAATTTGCATGGCTCGCGATCGACACGAGCTGGAACACGGGCGTGTGTCCAGCCCGTGTGGTTCACACGGGCATGTGCTCAGCCCGTGTGGTACTGGCTTGGCTGTGTAAATCCTTAAGATGTCCCGTTTTGTTCGATTTTGGCCCAGTTTTTGCTCCTTTCGCTTCCCTATGTTTTCCTAAGTATAGAAACATGAATTTAAAGGATTTAGGAGCATCGAATTCACAAAAATGTATAATAAAACATCCAAAAACACACTAAGTATTGGATTAAAATGTGTTACTTTTATGGTTTATCAAATATCTCCACACTTAAGCGTTTGTTTGCCTTCAAGCAAAATCCTCAACTCACAATTAAAATTAAACTTCCTTAATTCATAATTCTCATCAATAATGTCTTATCATAATTCAAAAATAATCACACATTGATAATTTAACTCAAAGAGCTCTAAATATTCAAACAATCCAAGTCACACATTTTTATAACATGAAAACATAGGTGTTTCCCCTTATCTAAATAATTACCTTTAATTCAAAACCGACAAGATTCGACATCCTCACTAAAGATTCGTTCAAATCACTCAAACTGTTTAAGGTTCAACAAATTAAACACTCAAAAGTCAAACATGAAAAGTTATTATCATAGGCTTGCATGAAAATCAAATCTCCACCACTATAAAATGAGATGATACACAAATTAAAAGGTCTTTAAAGGGTTGTAATAGGGCTTGTGTTAAAGGTGTGGATAAAGGCTGAAAAAGAAGGTTAGAATCGAGATCGAATTGATAAATTACCTACTAGAAAAATAAACTAATACTGAAAAAAGTACATCAATCGAAATAATTAAAGCAAATCACGAGCTTCTTCTCAGAAAATTAATTACTTAAGCTCAAACTTAAAGGGCTAGTAATAATGAATATATATTTTCACTTTTTTTTTCAATAATAAGAAAGAATTTAACAACTGAAACAAAAGAAAATAGTTAGGCAACTAACCAAATCAAATCTCGACAAAAAGGGAGTCAATAAAATTGGAACAACAAATCAAAAATGAGTTTTGGGTTAACATTAATGGGTGAGTCAAGAAACGGTTTATTAGGCTCAAAGGGGTTCACTAAGGGTTAATCATGAATGTAGGCTTTTAATGGAATAAGTGGGTTAAAACCTAGGTGCCTTTATCATCTTAGTATATCAAATCAAAGGTGTGGTCTTGACATGCATAATTGAAGCAAGTTCTAGAATAACAAATCAATATCGACACACTCATAACTAATAATAAAGTGAGCAAGAAAAGTGTATACTCTAAAGGCTCAAAATCTCACAAAAAAATTATGGTTTTTGATGTCATTCATGCAAATTTCAAACTTCAAGGTAATATTTAAATTCAGGGAAAACAACCTAACAAAATTTAATTTTGAAAATAGACTTATCATGCTTGATTCTCTAATGTCTTAAAGTTTAAACAATCAATGCGCAATTGCCTATGACTTAATCCGAAACATATCAATAAAAATCATAAGTTAATAGAAATTCATTCTAATAGTAATATGAGAAGATTACTTAAGAACAAGACACAATTCAGGGATTTTCTAATAATGATATAATTAACCTCCCCACATTTAATATGTACATTGTCCTCAATATACCAAAATAGATAATAATAATATAATAAGAATATCATAAGAGAGGGAGAGAAGTGAAACTTCCTGAATTTTGGATGAAATCCATGGAATAGTGAACGTGGAATTGTGGATATAGCAAAGTGAAGTGCATGATTCTAAGCAACTATTAAGAAAATAAACACAATTGTGAAAGAAGATTAAGGGATTACTCGATTAGGAACATTCATAAAAACTAAAATAGAGTTCAAAATATAAAATACTAAAAATAAAATAAACATAAAAATAAAAATAAACATAAAAGGAAAATAGACAAAAAAATAAAAATAAAAATAAAAATAAAAATAAAATAAAGATAAAAATAAAAATAAATGGACTCAAAGGTCCTCATCGTTAGACGCGTCGTGAGTCATCGGCGCCGAAGATAAAATATGGAGATGGTGGCAGACCTGCTGTAATGTAGCCTCGAGACTATCGAACCGCTAAAAGCACTACTACCCTAAACGAGTGAGACTCTCAGATATGTCTGTCAAAGTAGTAGTAGACGAAGGAGGTCAGTGACTTGGAGGTGGAGGATGAGGTAGGTCCTCGTGAGAGAGAGGAACATCATCACTGATGTCCTCAGGCTCATCCTGATCATCAGAACGACACAATCGGTACTAGGGAGGATCAAATCCATGACGCCGCTCGATCATCCTGATGTGTAGCATGCTCGAGAAGCCCTGAGGGGGCATCTGGCCAACAAGTATAAGTGTAGAGGACTGCTCAGGTGTGTCGAGGAGACCGAAGTGTTGAGCGAGGCGAGTCACGTAAGGGCCTAGGCAGATGGGGCCCTTCCTGTGGCTGTCAGTTTGATGGAGGAAGGATAAAGCAATGAAGTACGCCAAATCAAATATATGGCCATGTGCCATGCTCCATAGAAAATAGGCGTCATGGGTGTTGATGACTCTGGTGCTCTCTCTTGGTCCTGTGAAAGTGTGAGCTAAAAAGGCGTGAATATACCTTACGGCTAGAGAGAGAGAGAAGTCGCCTTCGAGCGACTAGCATCATAGGATGTCAAGCCGCCCGTGAGATTAGTCCAACAATGCGAAGGTGAGTGATAAATATGTCGATAAAGCTGAAAGAAGTCCTCGGTGCTCATGAACTCCTCTGTGTAGAGTCCCAAAGCAGCACTGAATTCTGGGACGCTCATGTGATGCACCAAACCGCCAAGGCAAAAAGTGATGGTGCCTGGCTCATCATGGACTAACATGACGCGCTGAAGGTGAAACGTCAAGCAAAACTCCAAGGTAAGCTCGAACCTCATCAGTTAGGTGGACCTACTCCAACGTGACCCAGTCAATGCATCGGCCCAAACCTTGTGGTCGTTTGTGAAGAAGCTAAAATAAGTCCTCCGATGGGTCCACAAAAAATCTAAGGTAAGGACGGCAAACTTCAGCGGAGGTGCTTGAGGAGGTCGCACTAGGACCCTTTCGCTTTTTCGAAGCGGGGACGGCGACCTTAGTCTTGCCACGAGTATTTGTCATGATGTACCTGAAAACGTAAAAGATTTTCAATAAGTAAATCAAGCACCACCAAAGTCAAGGATGTAAGATCCCAATAGTCGGAAATAGCAATTTACTACTAAAATAATAAAGAATCATTATATTCTAGTAATAAAAATAAAAAATAAATAAATAATCCTAATGCTAAGAACTAAGAACACATCATTCAACCTAATAAATTAAGGACTAGTGAGCAAAGAAATTGAAACAATACACTAAGAATGCATCATAATAATGGTTATAAAAATTACTAAAAAATCAATATTAACTAGCTAATAAAAATAATAAGAAAACTAACAAGATATAATAAGAAAAGTTAACTAGCAAATATATAGAAATAACAAGATACTAAGAATAAATAAATAATTTAAGGAAATAATAATAAGAATAAAATAACTAAATAAATAAAATAATAATAATAATAATAAATTTGACTAGGAATGTTGATGGAGGAGAACGACGGAGGGGGGTGGGGTTGGCTGGTGCGAGCAGCGCGAGGGGTGTAGTCAGCAGGGTGGGGCGGCTATTTAGGTGAGGGGAGTGGCTTGGGATGGGTGTTCGACGGGGTGGGGACTAGGTTGTGGGGTTGGTTGGCGCAAGGGGAAAAAGAATTGTGGATGTGAGGGTAGGGTTAGGGCTGGACGGCAAGGAGAGGGGAAGTAAAAAGGAAAGGAAGAGGGGAAGGGTGGTCGGCCGACTGGTTTGTGGCATAAGGAAAGAATGAGGGAAAAAAGGAAAAAGAAAGGAGAAAAAGGAAAAAAAAGTAAAGGAGAAGGAGAAGAGAAGGGAAATGAAAGAGTGGCCGGTAGACGGTGACTAGGGTTTGGGGGGAATTTTGGAAGAAGAATGAAGAAGAAAAGAAAAGGAAAGGGGTATTAAAAAGGTGACACGGTCGTGTAATGGCTCGTGTTAGGCCACACGGCCGTGTCACATGCCCATGGGTGTATCCCCAGCCCGTGTTCGTCACGATATTTTTGAGTCTATCCTTCACACGGCCTTGGACACGCCCGTGTGTCCAGGCCACGTGCAAAGTCCTTCACTTCTCCCACGCTCGTGTGACCTCACACATGGCCGTGTGTATTGCCCATGGAGCCCCCTGACTTGTTTTAAATTTTAAAATTTGAAAAATTAGGCTCCAGTTTTCATACGGCCTAGGACACGCCCATGTGGTACACACGGCCTTGTCACACGCTCGTGTGGACTATATTTAGGTCATGTCTCTATCGATTTTTGGGGAATTTAAGCTCTAAGATCCACACGGCCATGTTGCCAGGCTGTGTAGCCCTCTGTCAACTTATTTAAAATTTAAAAACTATGTCCTAAGATCCACACGGCCAAGGACACGCTCATGTGTCCATGCCATGTGGGTTTTAAAACACTATTTTTTAAAATTAATTTTGAAAATATCATATAATTAGTAAATTATGCATGTTAATGCTCAGGTTGCCTCCTGAGAAGCGCTTGTTTAGAGTCTAAGCTTGACTTACCTTGTCTTTGCTCGGTTATGGTGGTTCGCGGAGTTGAAGCTTCTCTCTATTATCTTTAAAATCCTCACCATTATTGATACGGGCATGCCATCTTTCTTCTCTCCGTCTCAAAAACCTTGAGGAATATGAATCTTGACAAGAGTCTCTTTGTGAATACCTTGAGGAATATGAATCTTGACAAGAGTCTCTTCGTGAATAGTTTTGGGATGTACATTGCTGTGAAGTTGACTCTGTTTTTCGACTTGAAGAAAGTCGATCTCGTTGGTGCGTTTCCAACTTGTTTATGGCTCTTCGCACTCCGTTCAACAAGTATTGGTAATCATTGGATGAGAACTCTTCTTGAGACATTTTTATTGCTGAAAAAGAAACTATTATAACAAAGGAATTAAACCGACAAAATTAAAATACCTTACTACAAAATCTCACAAGTCACTCACAAAGAAATTTCGCTCACACTCGTGTTTCACTCGTATAAGTTTTTTTTTTTTTGATGAATACACTCGTGCCTTTTACCGATATTTCTCACTCTCACAAATTCGTATTTCGTTCTCGAAAGACTTATTTGCTGCTTGAGGGCCGGCTTCAAAATTGGTAACAAGGGTTTTATGTCGGGGATAAGGTAGGCTGAACAAAAGAAAAATTTTGTGTATCCAATAGGCTAAAATAAGAAAATAAAAATTTCGGGGGTCGGGTAAAAGGAAAGAGGGTAGAGGGGTGGTTTTGAGATCGGGGTAAAAGTATTTTCCACACACTTTTTTTTTAAATCCTTTTTTTTATTTATTTAAGCTTCCGCAAACTCATTTATATTTTCCGATTATCTTCCAAAGGCTTGATTCTTCCTCGTAGACGATTGGGCAACCCGCATACGTTTCGATTCATCCCGAGCCGGACCATATCATCTGGTATCAGAGCCAATTAAATTAGGCACGTTTTGATCATCTCGAGTTTTTCCGAGTAAGTTTAAAAAAAATTTAAAAAACTATTCAAGTTGTAATTTTTGTTTCTTGTATTTCATTATAGTATATTTGAAGTTAAAAAAAAAGAGATACAAAAAAAGTTCGTATAAAAAAATATACGAATACAAAAAAAAGTATTTAAAAAAAAAAGAGTTTAAAAAAAAAGTGTGTGGAAAAAACCTTTAATAAAAATTAAAGACCCGAATCTTATAAGTTTCAAATTGATGGAATGAATTTTTTTTTGAAATAAAACTGAGACCCACTATCTAGCGAGATAGGAACCAACGGTATAGGTGAATGAACGCCACACCCGAAAGGATGATAAGTTCGAAACAAGGAAAGAACGACGCCACTAGAAAACTAGATAAGTCAATTCAACCTTGAGAATTAGGAGAGTGAACACTCACCAAAAGAAATTCTTCTTTCATTCAAATTCAAAATTCTGTACAAAAAATGAAATGTGCAAAATATTTATAGGCTTTTCTAATGATAGCCGAATAGGGAGGAATAAACTTGAGGGCTTCAATCTCTATTTGTGCGCACGAGTAGTTGACTTGGTGGGGCATTTGTAAACATTCAGCCAAGGGAAATCATGGAGCATGAAGGTATAGCCACTTGAAATTAAAATAAGGCATTTGAATGCTATGGCCGTTCAACCTAATCTTCAATTTGCTCCAAATATTTTAATCAATTTCATTGAAATAATGGAGCATGCCGTCCCATTCTTTTGAGCACAATAAACAAATGTTTCCATGCATCAAAATGTGAAGCATTCCTTCATGTTTTCTTCAATGCCGTCCAACTCCCCATTCTTGTCCATTATTTATTTAATTCAAGTCAAACATGCCACATTTATTTATTCCATGTGACTTATATCTTTGTGCCGTTCATACTTGGATCACATTAAGCTCCACTATGCTTTGTTTGTCTTTTATATACCATTTGTATCATGCTTTGCCGTTTATATATCTGAAACATAGATGGTGCTTCATGTTTTTGCTGTCCAATGCCTTGCTCCAATTAAGAATTGTTTAATTCATTCCACAAGCATGCCGTCCATCCACTTTGTTTATAAAAGACAAAGTTCTTATTTTATGCTCCATTTCTTATGCACCCATACGCACATTGCTCTTCAAATCCCACTATCATGTATCAAGTAATTCCCACATAGCTAAGCCTCCAAGCCGTCCATGCCTACTACACCACAAGTTTGATTCTATTATTTTATTTGTTTATGGCTTGAAGTTGCTGTCCATTGCCGTCCCATACTCTTCAATATTCCTTCAAAAACAAAACATTATTCAATTGTTCCACTATGCACCACATGTTCTAATTAATTCACTAAGTATTTTATTCATCCCCAAACCATGCTCATTCCCAAGCCATGCCGTTCAACATGCATTACTTAAAAGAATTTAAAAATTCAGCCACCATTAAAATATTGCTCCATCAAGCATCATTCAAGAGTTTAAAATTCATGAACCATGCTCCGTGTAAGCTTGTTTGTCCATCTCAAGCTATCCAAGCTATCCATCCATCTTGTTTGATTTAATTTATGGTTTGGCCGTTCATGCTTCTTCCAAGTCTCATGGTCATTGTACCTAAAAAAAAATATGAGAACCAATTTATTTCAAGTGTATGTTTAGCTGAAACAAATACTAAGAAAACTTAGACACTCTAATTAACACATAAACTAAGCTAACCAAATTTAATAACGTCTTGAACAAGACATATTAAATTTGGTTATGAATTATTTAATTAACTTAAACTAAGTTAATTAATTTTTATTCCAACAAGGAGTGAGCTAATAACGAGCTCCACAAATTAAAATTCGTGGTGCCCCGGGCGTGCCCGTGTCATCCCCTCCCTCTTCAAGACGATTCGTCCTCGAATCGACTCGTTGGTTGTTCGAACAAAGTTCATTGTTCGTCTTTCCTCGATCGAACGGGACGGATGATAAACGCGATACCTGAAAAAGATAGCTAAGAATTAGTAAGATTGGCTTCAAACAATCTCGCAACCCAATTATGGACACCATCAAACAAGTGAATCGCATGTGATCGGGCAGCACCAAATTATCGTACAAAAGAAGTAATGCCTTGTCAAACATTTGCAACAAATTTGAAAAGATCTCAAGGCGTGCATATGATCTACTTGGAATCCAAAAATTAGGCTTATCGTGGAAATAGTAAATTAAACGATACACATAAACATCACAAGCAGATAGATGACAAAATTCAAATGGAACACATAATTGAACAACCAAACCTTGCATTGTTCGATATGTGGGCTCTAGAATCCTTTTGTTGACCATTAAAATAAATAGATCATCAATAGGTAAAATAGGATAATTAATCATAACATGATCCAGATGTTTGGCAAAAACAAAGTTAACAACACAAAGCTTATCGTATTCCGAAGAGAGCAACAACGCATCAACAGTTTCAGAAGACTTACCCTTATACTCAGAAAGATAAAGATCAGTCTTGCCATTCCATCAATTTGAAACTTATAAGATTCGGGTCTTTAATTTTTATTAAAGGTTCTTTCTTGTTTCAAATATGTATCCATTTCCAACCTCTCACCTATCTTTACCTTTCAAAGATATTATTTCCAATAAAATCAACCCTTTTGATAATTAAAAGAGAAACTACCTAATTTACGATCGGGCAACATTTACGATTCGCCTCCTAACCCGAGACGGACCGTATCAATTATAAAGTTTAAGTCGTTGACCGTTTACCTTGAATGTGCCATAATTCGGGTGAGTTAGCTCTATTATGCCGTAGGGAAAGACGGTTTGGATTATGAATGGACCTGACCATCTTGATTTCAGCTTTCCAGGGAACAACTTGAGCTTTGAATTGTAAAGCAAAACAAGATCTCTGACTGCAAATTGCTTAGGCTGCTTCAAATGAGAATCATGGCGTCACTTTGTCGCCTCTTTGTATAATCGTGAGTTCTCGTAAGCATTCACTCGCTACTCATCTATCTCGTTCAACTGCATCAACCTTTTCTCACCTGCAAGTTTAAGATCATAGTTTAGGAATTTTATAGCCCAAAATGCTTTCTGCTCTAATTCAAATGGTAGATGACAACTTTTCCTGTAAACAAGTCTGTATGGAGATGTTCCTATGGGAGTTTTAAAAGCCGTTCTATAGGCCTATAAAGCGTCGTATACTTTTAATGCCCAATCTTTCCTATTTGATTCTACGGTTTTCTCTAGAATATGCTTAAGCTCTCGGTTGGCTACTTCAACTTGTCCACTAGTTTGAGGGTGATAAGGGGTAGCTATTCTGTGGTGCACTCCATATTTCTTTAGGACTTTATCAAATTGAGCATTACAAAAATGAGTACCCCTATCACTAATAATTGCTCTAGGTGTTACAAATCGAGAGAAGAGTTTCTTAAGAAATCTCACTACCACTCTAGAATCATTAGTAGGTAAAGCTTGAGCTTCCACCCATTTTGGCATATAATCAACCGCTACTAAGATGTATTTATTCCCAAATGAGCTAGGGAATGGACCCATAAAATCAATACCCCATACATCAAATATTTCACATGATAGCATATATGTTTGAGGCATTTCATCGCGTTTAGATATATTACCCGTTCTCTGACATCTATCACACGCAGTAACATACCTGTTCGGGTCCTTGAATAGAGTGGGCCAATAGAAACCTGATTCGAGCGTTTTATGTGTTGTCCTAGTCCCACTGTAATGTACTCATGTCGGTCTTGAATGGCAATGTTCTAGGATTTTGCTTGCCTCCGACTTTGTAACACATCTCCGAATTACTTGATCTGCACATATACGAAAAAGAAAAGGATCCTCCCAGAAATAGTTTTTCACATCAGCAAAGAATCGTTTCTTTTGATGATGTGTCAACCCTTTTGATCGCTGGAATCAGAGTCTTAAAATTTATAAAGAGAACGATCGAACCTGCAAACTAACTCTGACAACGATTAAAGGCAAGTATACCTATCGAACAGTAGTATAGCTTAGGCAAGATCGGATTGTCGAACCCAAAGGAACTAAAAGTATTAATACTAACCTTCTTTTTATTATCTAGCCTAAAATAAGTGAAGTTGTTTAAATCTAATCTAACTACTACTAAGCTAAAGACGCAAAGACAAAAAGAATGAATTGGGAAATAACTTGAAGAAAGACTCAGTTGATTTAAGACGATACCCTCAGGAAGAATCCACCTAGACTTCACTTGTTATTTAACCTTGAATGATGCGATTTATTCACTTGACTTGATCCGTAGGATTCCCTAAGTTATATTAAACCCTCTCTCGAAGCGAATAATAACTAACCCTAGGTTGATTAATTGAAATCTCTTTCTAATTAAAACCCCTAGAATTGCATTAACTCGACCTATGGATTCCCATATTAGGTTTCACCCTAATCCGGCAAAATCTCGTCACCCTATCTCTAGGCGTACGATCAACTCCACTTAATTATGCTAGATCTACTCTTAAGCAGGGACTTTTTCTCCTCCACCTAAGCACATCATACTTGAATTAATATCCCGAAAATATCAACACAAGAATTAAGCACACATAATTAAGAACAAGTCAAATATTTATCATATAGTTTAGAAAACAATAACAAGATATGTCTTAGGTTTCATCACCTTAAGGTATCTGAAGGGTTTAGTTCATATCAAATAAAGAAAACATCTCAGAAGAAAAGATAAAACAAAACATAAGAAATCCCTAAAACTCCCTGAAGGAATTGAAGGAGAGATCCGCCATCTTGAGTAGAATTCCGGCTTCTTGAGATGGATCAACTGGCTATCTTCGAGTGATTCTCCAAAAATCTGGACTTTCTGGCTCGGCTCCTTGGCCTAGCTAACCGCGTTCTTTCAGCTAACACTTAAGGGGTTTATATAGGCTTTCGAAATATGTTTCTTTGCCCCAAAGTATCCAAATCCGAATGAAATTGCTTTTTGCCACGACAGGGACACGGCCATGTCACATGCCCGTGTAACTAGTCTTCAAGCCGTGTTCGAACTTCTTTAATGAGGCAGGGCCGTGTGAATCTGGGGTAAGGCCGTGTTCTAAATGATCAACGTGGAACGGCCGTGTGGGCTTAAGTTCAGGCCGTGTCGATTTCGTGATATGGCCAATTTTCTCCGTTTTGGGCCCGTTTTATGTTTTTTTTCCTCCTCGGGTGCTTTCCTAGGTGTAAGACATGAAAAGAAAGGATTAAGAGCACCTTTTTTACATAAATTGAGGCTTAAATCATCCAAAAGCATACTAAATATGGGGTTAAAATATGTTACTTTTACGGTTTATCAAATACCCCCACACTTAAGCTTTTGCTTGTCCTCAAGCAAAATTCCCAACTTACAATTAAAACAAACTTTCCATGATTCATAATTCCTATCAACAATGTCTCATCATAATTCATAGATAATTTATACATGGATGGTCTAACTCGAAGAGTCCTAAAGATTCAAACAGTCAAAGGCATACATTTGTAGCATAAAAACGTAGGTGTCTCCCCTTATCTAAATAATTACCTTTGATTCAAAATCGACAAGGATTGACATCCTCACTAAAGATTCATTCAAATCACTCGAGGTGTTTAAGGTTCAAAATTAAGCTCTCAAAAGTCGAACCTGAAAAGTTAATCCCATAGACTTGCCTGAAAATCAAATCTCCACGACTATAAAATGAGATGATGCACAAATCAAAAGGTCTTTATTAGGGTTGTAACGGGGCTTCGGCTAAGGGTATGGATATAGGCTGAATTAGAAGGTTAGAATTGAGACTGACCTGACAAATTGTCTAACTTAGAAAAATGAACTAATCCTAAATAATTACATCAATTGAAAACTAATAATACGAGCTTTTTCCTCAAGATGTGGAACTTCAACATGTAAGCTCACTTAGTAGGACTAATACTGAATATACTTCGGTTTTTTTCTTAAGAACAAATCAAGTGATAAAAGATAAATTCAACTACTGAAATAATATAATTAAATAACTAATCAAATCATATCTCGATATAAGGGTAGTCAAAAGGAATGGTGATAACAAATATAAAGGGTTTTGGGTTATTAGTAGGTGAGTCAATAAAAAGGGTTGTTAGGATCAGCGGGGTTCACTAGGGGTTAATTATGAAGGTAAGCTTTTTAGTGGAGTCAATGGGTTAAAACCTAGGTGCCTTTATCATCTCTGTACATCAAATCATAGGTGTGGTCTCAACATGTATGGTCGAGGCAAGTTCTAGAGTAACAGTTCATAGTTGACACACTCATAATCAATAAAGTGAGCAGGGAAAAGAATATATGCTCTAATAGGCTCAAACTCTCACAAAAATTATCGGTGTTTTGACATCAACCTTGTAAATTTCAAACTTTCAGATAATATTCAGATTCAGCTCAACAGCCTAGCAAAGATTTTAATTCTAAAAAATAGACTTATCATGCTTGATTCTCTAATATTCTTCTAAATTAGCCATCAATGCACAATTAACTATGACTTAATCTTAAAACATATCAATAAAAATCACAAACCATTAGAAATTTCATCCTAATTAGTAATATGAGGAAATTACTTAAAAACAAGACTAAATTCAGGAATTTGAGAATAATGACGAAAGTTAGGCCGGATTTGAGAATAATGCAAAAAGTTAGGCCTTTTCTTCAAATAAATATTCACCCCCCACACTTAAGGTGTACATTGCCCTCAATGTACAAAGATAGATATTCAATTTAAGAGAGAGGGCGAGGTGAAACTTCCTGAATTTGGATGGTTTCCCGGAGTTGGAAGTCGATAGGGGTGGTGGTTGCTGCCGAGCTCTGCGCTAGATGAAGAAATTGGGGAGCTTGTACAGAATTAGCAAGGATTTATTAAGACACATTTAAAATAAACTAAATATATATTTAAAGATAAGAAAACTAAAGAATATGAAAATAAAAAGTAAAAAAAAGTTAAAAGAAAAGGTGGATGGACTGAAGAGTCCTTATTGATGGATGGTTCGCGAGGTGGGTGTGACCTCTAGGGCCGCTGAGGTGCTGGCGGTGGCAGAAGTGGCGTGATTCCGAAGCAGCCTTTAGTATTTCAAAGGTTGTGGTGGTGATGGTCGTGGTTCCCAAGACGTGATTCCCTAGCAGTCTTTTGAACCTGATACTAAGAAACTAAAATAAATTTAACTATATTAAACATAAAATTGTCAAAAAGAAGGAAATTGAAGCAAAAGAGAAAAGAAAAATAAAAAACTAAATGGTCTCAAAGACCCTTGGCTTGTTGTTGGAATGAAGCGGCCGGCATGCGCTTATGAATGTCGGTCTCTATAAGGAGACTACGCTTGCCTTCTTCCACTTCTTCGACATTGATATTTGTGGCTCAAGAGTCTAGAGACTTTGTTATGGAGAGGGGAGAAAAAGGAAGAAAAGAGAATTAGAAAAGTAGTGGAAAGTAGATGAGAAGAATAGGGAGGGGTTGGTGTTTAAATAGAGGCTTAATTCTGGTACTTTCCTATGCCCGTGGGCTGAGGGCGTGTCATTTTACATGGCCGCCTCGCACGGCCATGTGTCTAGGCGTGTTGTTTCTCCATGCCCATTTTTCATCCAGCGACGCCCATTGGTGACAAGTCAGTATGTTGGCACAGTTTTAAGGCACGGGCGTGTTTTGCCCGTGGTTTGCAAGTCAGTAGCTTCACACGATTGTAGGGCACGGCCGTGCCACTTTGTCGGTGCCTGTGGAGGAGTGGTTGAGTCCGTGAATTCAAAAATTGGTTGGGACTAATTCGTACCGCCTCTGCTATGTCAATACGGAGATTTTGGTGGTCCACACGGCCACGGCCACGGCCGTGTACAAGGCCGTGTGGCTTGAAAATCTGCACTTTTGTGTTAGTTTAAAAACTAAATTTTCAGAACTAAGAAAAGAAAAGAAACTGAAAATAAATGCGAAAGTAAATAGGGTTAGTGTTCGGGTTGCCTCCCGAGAAGCGCTCGTTTATAGTCTTAAGCTAGACTTTCCTTGTATTTGAAAAAAAAATCAGGGAGTTTTAAAGGTTTGTATATCTTCCCTTATGCTATTAGTGCTATTTTCACTATAAAGTTTAAGTCGAGAAGCGTTTACCTTAAAAATGCCGAAGATAGGATTGCTTACTTCGACTGTTCCGTATGGAAAAATATTTCGTACCTCAAGAGGAATTTCTTCGTTTGTGTTCAGCTATGATGTGATGACTCGAGGATCTGTCTTATCTATTAGTACCTGGTCTCCTATTTTGAGGTGGTTTGACGTTCCTATGAGCTCTCCAGGGGGCTCCTTCAGCTTTACTTCGCACGGTTTTTGTTCTTCTATGAAGGATGTCATCCACTTTTCTAATTTGTCGATCTTAAGGCTTTGTTCGTTGTGTGATCTTTCTGTGTTGATTTGAGGGCCATGCTTCGGCTCAGGTTTGTAATTTTGTGGTGTTTCCTGTGATGAAGCAGGAACAATCTGGTTATCAACTGAATTTACTTTCTCACTTTCATCAATTTTTGTCTTGGCCGAGTCAAGAGCTTGTAAGCTGATCGATTCGTCACCTATACAAAGTATGAGTTCCCTTGTGGCAACATCAATTTTAGTCTTGGTAGTTGCTAGAAAGGGTCTTCCTAAAGTTAAGGGAATCGAATTATCCTCATCCATGTCCAAGACAACAAAATCTACTGGAAAAACGAATTTATCAATTTTTACAAGAACATCTTCGATAATACCCCTAGGAATTATAACAGTTTTATCATCTAATTGAATGCTCATCCTAGTCTGTTTGGGTTTCCCTAGACCTAGTTGTTTAAACATTTTGTAAGGCATGAAATTTATGCTACCCCTAGGAATTCTAACAGTTTTATCATCTAATTGAATGCTCATCCTAGTCTGTTTGGGTTTCCCTAGACCTAGTTGTTTAAACATTTTGTAAGGCATGACATTTATGCTTGCCCCTAAATTAGCTAACGCATTATCAACAGTGAAACTACCAATTAAACATGGAATTGTAAAACTACCTGGATCTTTTTGCTCTCGCGGTAGTCTATTCTATAACATCGCTGAGCATACTGCATTTAATTCCACATGTGGTTCCTCGTCTAATTTGCGCTTGTTCGTCAAGAGTTGTTTTAGAAATTTCTCGAGTCTGGCATCTGAAAAAGATCTTCAAGAACAGGTAAGTTGATATGTAATTTCTTTAAAAGTTTAAAAAACTTACCGAACTATTCCTCTATATCATCTCTTTTCATTACTTCAGGATAAGGTATGCGAGGTTGGTACTCTTTGATTACTGTTTTTGGCTTTTCCCGTGTTACCTCTATTTTACCTTTTTCTACCTCGTTTTCTTGTATTGAGTTGGGTTCATCTAATCCTTTACTATCATGAGCTATGATGGCTTGAATTTGCTCCTTTGGGTTAATCTCCGTGTTACTTGGTAAACGTCCTGGCAGTCGTTCGGACATTAACTTTGCAAGTTGTCCGACTGCTTTAGTGACTTCCCCTACTGACTTAGTAAATTCCCCGACTCGGATCTTGGTCTCTTCAAGTGATGTTTGTTGACTTTCAAGTGTTTTCTCTGTATCTTGGAGACGATTTTCTGTGGCTATCATGAATTTTGTCAGCATCTCTTCAAGGTTTGGCTTCTTCTCTTGCGGATATGGCTGATTTTGGAAATTTTGAGGAGGTTGTTATCTTTGATTTCCTTGACCTCCCCGTGAAAAATTTGGGTGGTTCCTCTAACCTGGATTGTAAGTATTACTATAAGGATTATTATTGGATCCGAAATTATTACCTATATAGTTCATCTGTTCGCTCT
Source organism: Gossypium australe (assembly GCA_005393395.2). Lineage (NCBI taxonomy): Eukaryota > Viridiplantae > Streptophyta > Magnoliopsida > Malvales > Malvaceae > Gossypium > Gossypium australe. Next base: position 130,631,827 of record CM016626.1, on the reverse strand, counting down.
CTGCACCCGGTTGGTAACAGGATTCGCCATAGTTCCACTTGCGTCGCACTGCATGACTGGGTGTGCCTGCGAAGAACACAAACTATCAAGCTTTTTATTCATCATCTCTATCTGTGTTGATAGTATGGTCACTGCATCGAGGTTGTAAACTCCGGCTGATTTTGTCAGTTTAGTCCTTGTAACTTGCCACTGATAGTTATTCAGTGACATCTCTTCAATGAACTTGTAGGTTGCTTCAGGAGTTCTGTTGTTCAGGGTTCCACCTGCGGTTGAATCAATTAATTGCCTTGTTGAGGGGTTTACACCGTTATAGAAGGTTTGGACTTGTAGCCATAAGGGTAAACCATGTGCGGACAACTTCTCAAAAGATCCTTGTATCTCTCCCATGCGTCGTATAATGTCTCTAAATCCATTCTGCACAAAAGAAGAGATACCATTCCGTAATTTGGCCGTTTTGGCTGGTGGGAAATATTTTAATAGGAATTTTTCGGTCATTTGTTCCCATGTAGTGATTGACCCTCGTGGTAACGAGTTTAACCACAGTTTGGCTTTATTTTTTAATGAAAAGGGAAATAACCGAAGGCGCATGGCATCATCAGAAACGCCATTTATTTTGAAGGTATCACAGAACTCTAAAAAATTAGCTATATGAGTGTTTGGGTCTTCATCCTATAAACCATCAAATTGAACAAATTGTTGAATCATTTGTATTGTGTTAGGCTTTAATTCAAAATTATTAGCAGCTATAGCAGGCCTAATAATACTCGATTCTGCTCCTGTTAAATGGGGTTTAGCATAATCAAACATAATAAGTGGAGCATTGTTTTCTCCCACGTCATGTGGTTGTGGATTATTCTCATCCATCCCTTCAGTAGGATTGGATCGACTTCTCGATTTTCCTCTGTGTAATTCAGGGCTCGCCTAATTTCTCTGCGATTTCTTCAAGTGATAGCTTCAATATCACTATCTTATACTAAAGCTCCTTTCGGGTTCCTTTTAGTCACAAACTAGAGGTACATGCTGCAAAAGAAAGAAAGATAATTTAGAAAATCAAAATTTTAACCTAAAAATAAAAGTAAATTGCGAAAAATAAAAAATAATGGCTAAAGTAATAAAAATAGAGCTTTCTTAATATTTTAGTTCCCGAGCAACGGCGCCAAAAATTTGATCGCTGGAATCAGAGTTTTAAAATTTATAAAGAGAATGATCGAACCTGCAAACTAACTCTGACATCGATTAAAGGCAAGTGTACCTATCGAATAGTAGTATAGCTTAGGCAAGACCGGATTGTCGAACCCAAAGGAATTAAAAGTATTAATACTAATCTGCTTTTTATTATCTAGCCTAAAATAAGTGAAGTTGTTTAAATCTAATCTAACTACTACTAAGCTAAAGACGCAAAGACAAAAAGAATGAATTGGGAAATAACTTGAAGAAAGACTCGGTTGATTTAAGACGATACCCTCAGAAAGAATCCACCTAGACTTCACTTGTTATTTAACCCTGAACCATAAGATTTATTCACTTGACTTGATCCGTAGGATTCCCTAGGTTATATTAAACCCTCTGTCGAAGGGAATAATAACTAACCCTAGGTTGATTAATTGAAATCTCTTTCTAATTAAAACCCCTAGAATTGCATTAACTCGATCTATGGATTCTCATATTAGGTTTCACCCTAATCCGGCAAAATCTCGTCACCCTATCTCTAGGCGTGCGATCAAATTCGCTTAATTATGCTAGATCTACTCTTAAGCAAGGACTTTTGCTCCTCCACCTAAGCACATCATACTTGAATTAATATCCCAGAAATATCAACACATGAATTAAGAACACATAATTAAGAACAAGTTAAATATTTATCATATAGTTCAAAAAACAATAACATGATCTATCTTAGGTTTCATCCCCTTCAGGTATCTGAAGGGTTTAGTTCATATCAAATAAAGAAAACATCTCAGAAGAAAAGATAAAACAAAACATAAGAAATCCCTAAAACTCCATGAATGAATTGAAGGAGAGATCTACCGTCTTGAGTAGAATTCTGGCTTATTGAGATGGATCAACTGGTTATCTTCGAGTGATTCTCCACAAATCTGGTCTTTCTAGCTCGGCTTCTTGGCCTAGCTAACCGCCTTCTTTCAGGTAACACTTAGAGGGTATATATAGGCTTTCAAAATATGTTTCTTCGCCCCAAAGTATCCAAATTCGAACGAAATTGCTCTTTGCCGCGACAGGGACGGCCATGTCACACGCCCGTGTGACTAGTCTTCAAGCCGTGTTCGGACTTCTTTAATGAGGCACGGCCGTGTGAATCAAGGGTAAGGTCGTGTTCTAGATGATCAACGCGGCACAGCCGTGTGGGCTTAAGTCCATGTAACACCCCAAACCCGGCCTAGACGTTACGACCGGATCTGGCATGTCACATGAAAGGAATGTTTAAAAAAACTGTGCGTTCGTTAAAAAGTTCATATTCTTTTTGAAACTCCGCGTTTTGTGGTTTGTTTATAAAAGCTGATTCATTTCAATGCCCATTTTACAAAGTTGTTATTAATTTCAATAAAATTGTATTTGTTGTGACAACCGAGCTTAAGTCATTTTGAATAAAAATAGTTTATTATCATTTTAGGAAAATCCCATATTGAACATTTAATAATGAACAGTAACCAAATTGAAAGCTAAAACCAAATAAAATACCAAAGGCCTTATTACAAACCCAAATAAAAAACCGAAATTTAAAATAAATACCCAGACCAAAAGTCCATGTAAAACTGAATGTATCTAATGCATGGCTACCTCGAGTCCATCCGGCTCCTCATCCGCGATCTACGAGTCACCTGAAAAGATAAGGGAGAAGGTGAGTCACCAAGACTCAGTGCATATTCCCCCTCCCGGTTAATGCAACATGCTTACACAAATCATAACCAAACAAATATATCATGCACCCAAACCTAGCCATCCATAACTCCGTTTCTACCCCGTGTGGTACCAAACCACTGGTGGTGCCAAACCACTGGTGACCCAAAGTCACTGATATCCAATAATAATGTGGTGCCAAACCACTGGTGACCCAAAGTCACGAATAATCCATCTGTGGGGCCAACCCACGTTGTGATACCAAATCACTGGCGACAATCCCGTTATGTCAAATGTGGGGCCAACCCACTGTGGTGCTAAGCCACTGGGACGAGTCGCTATGAGGTGCCAAACCTCTGGTGACCCAAAGTCACGAATATCAATAATCCAAGTGTGGGGCCAACCCACATTGTGATACCAAATCACTGGCGACAATCCCGATATATCAACTGTGGGGCCAACCCACTGTGGTGTTAAACCACTGGGACGAGTCGCTATGAGGTGCCAAACCTCTGGTGACCCAAAGTCACGAAATTAACTGTGGTACCAAACCACTGGTGGTGCCAAACCACTGGTGACCCAAAGTCACGGATATCAATCTTCCCCCTCCTCTCATCATACCCATGCAATATGACATAATAATTCGTATGCAGTATGACATGTATGCAAATCATATATCACAGATACCGTATGAAAAAAATTACCATCATAATCAAAATAACAAAAACGACATAATCAAGCCAATCAACCTCTAAGGGTTTAACGGTAATTTACCTTCTAGGGGTATTTTGGTAATTTACCCACTAAGGGTATTTCAGTAATTTCGTACCTGGAATGGCCTTTCTGAAGGCCCAATGTCGCCCCGAGCGACTCGACTACCAATTCTGTCTTTACCAGACTATTGGGCCTAAAACCCGATTCCGGCCCATTCGGGCCCACACGCTCGTGTGGCCCACCTAGCACAAATCTAGCCACGCATATAAATTCCACCTAGTCTAGTTCAACATATACTAAACAATCATACAATTTACTCATTTGGGCCCACGGGCCCATCGGGCCCACTTTGGCCCATCGAGCCCACTTTGGCCCATCGTGGCCCCAAGCAGCCCCAACCCACAAGAATACTACTGATGGCCTCAACTATCGCGTCGAAGCCCCACACGTGCGCTCGCACGCTCGTGTGGCTACTATTGCCGTGATCAGCACTTCGGCATTTGCCGCTCTACAACTAGAGTAGAGAGAGTTACACACCTGATAGGACTCTGGTGTTAAACCGCGCTGCGCCCACTGCTGTGCCCAAACGCCCACCAAGGTATCTTAACTCTCCTCCTGGAATGCTCTTTATATAGCTAGCTCTTCACCCTTCTTCGTTGTATCTTTTCGATGTGGGATCCCTTTGTCAGTAGAGTTTAAATTCAACTGAAACTCTTGCCATCCAATCCGCAAAATAAATACTCCCTTGCTTCACATGAGATTCGAACCCAGGCACCCTTGCAACATAATCCACGCTGCTAACCACTTGGCCACAAGCTCCTCTTGTGTCTTAAACCATGCGCAACTAAATATAAATCTATAGCCAAATTCTAAGGTCCAAGTAAAAAGAAAACCAAAATGCAGATGCCAAGACTTGAACCTTGGACCTCTTTCCTTCCTTGTGGTGTCACCCCCTTGTTCCTTAAGTGGCGTCACTTTTCCACTACACCACACACTCCACTTGTGTCATTTTTTCCATATTTTATTCTTAAGGCCTACCTGCCAACTTCCAGGGTTTTTTTTCACCTAAAACCAAAATTTCCCTAAAGCCAAAATTTGATCCCGGGACTTCCTAGAAGCCCTCTAATCTTCTAAAATCACTTACCTAATAAGTCTAACTTGCATTAATACCGTTCTCTAAAATTTTAAACGCTACTACTCCTAAGGCCCATTGGGCTCAATCCTACTAGGCCCAATTTCAGGATGTTACAGTCCAGGCCATGTCGATTTCGTGATATGGCTCATTTACTCCGTTTTGGGCCAATTTTATGTTCTTTTCATCCTCGGCTGGTTTCCTGGGTATAAGACATGAAAAGAAAGGTTTAAGAGCACCTTTTTACATAAATCGAGGCTTAAATCATCCAACAGCATACTAAATGTGGGATTAAAATATGTTACTTTTACGGTTTATCACCTTTTGGTAGGATGTTAGCATCTAAGTAATTCGCAATATCTGTAAACCATGGTACCTCGGAGTCGAAAATAGCCAAGAGTTGTTCTTCAAGAAACGAGTCATTTATTTCACTCTCATCGAGCTCTTTGAGATGTGGGTTCTCAAGCCTAGAAAGGTGGTCTGCTGTAAGATTTTCAGCCCATTTCTTATCCTAAATTTCCAAATCAAATTCCTACAAAAGTAAAATCCATTTTATAAGTCTAGGTTTTGCATCAGATTTAGTTAGGTGGTAACGAAGGGCTGAATGGTCAGTGTAAACGACAACTTTAGATAATATCAAATACTGTCTAAATTTATCAAATGCAAAAACCACAGCTAGCAATTCTTTTTCTGTGCTGGGGTAATTTTCTTGTGCGGCTGTCAATGTCTTGCTAGTATAATAAATTGGCTAAAAATGCTTTTCTCTTCGCTGTCCCAGAACTGTACCTACTGCAAAATCACTTGCATCACACATTTGTTCAAAGGGCAAATTCTAATCAGCTGCAATTATAATTGGAGCATTGATTAATCTATCTTTGAGGGTATTAAATGCTTCTAAACATTCCTGATTAAAATTGAAAGGCACATCTTTTTCTAGTAGTTTCGTGAAAGGTTTAGTTATTTTAGAAAAATCTTTAATAAATCTTCTGTAAAATCCAGCATGTCCTAAAAAGCTTCTAATAGCCTTAATTGAACTAGGAGAAGGTAATTTTTCTATGGTTTCAAGTTTTGCTTTATCAACCTCAATCCCCTTACCATAAATTTTGTGACCTAACACAATCCCTTCTTGAACCATGAAGTGACACTTTTCCCAATTAAGCACAAGGTTCGTCTCCTCACATCTCATTAGAACTTGTTTAAAATTTTTAAGGCAAAGGTGGAAAGAATTACCGAATACCCAGAAGCCATCCATAAATACCTCCATATTATCTTCCACAAGTTCATCAAAGATGGCTAGCATGCTGCACTGAAAAGTAGCAGGAGCATTACATAATCCAAAAGGCATTCTACGATAAGCAAATGTACCATATGGACATGTAAATGTTGTCTTTTCTTCATCCTCAAGAGCTACTGGAATTTGGAAGTAGCCAGAGAGTTCGTCTAGAAAGCAATAGTACATATGCCCGGATAATCTTTCTAACATCTGATCAATGAATGGTAAGGGAAAGTGATCTTTTCTCATGGCATCATTTAACTTCCTATAGTCAATGCAATCTCTCCAACATGTGACTGTTCTGGTTGGCTACAACAGTCATGCCTCCCTTCTTTGGAACAACCTGCACAGGACTCACCCAAGTACTATCAGAAATAGGGTAAATAACTCCAGCATCTAGAAGTTTAATTACCTCAACTTTAACAACTTCTGTCATGTTAGGATTTACATGTCTTTGAGCTTGTACACATGGTTTATATTCATCTTCCGTTAAAATTTTATTGGTGCAAAACGACGGGCTGATCCTTTTAATGTCAGAAATCTTCCAAGCTATGGCTCTTTTATGCTCCTTTAGTACTTGTAGCAGCTCATCTTTCTCATTGGGTCCCAAGTCTGAAGCAATAATTACCGGTAGTGTAGAATTATCTCCGAGGAACGCATACTCTAAGTGATTTGGTAACTATTTCAGTTCCAATTTGGGAGGTTCTTCAATAGAGGGTTTTTGTTTTAGTTCGTCGTTGATTTCAATGCCCTCATGCTTCTTTTGTCTTGGGAAGGACTCATTAGAGTTTAACTCAATTTTTATCTCCCCTATCTCAATTGTATCGTCATCTGCCTCCTCACCTTGGATAAGACACAGTTCCAACGTGTCTTTATGTATGATTTCCTGAAACGAATCTTGAATAGAATGATCAATAGAGTCAATAAGATAACAGGAATCATCTTGCTCTCTAGAGTATCGCATAGCATCATAAAGCTTAAAAATAATTTCCTCATCACCTACCCTAAGCACAAGTTTACCATCACCTACATCAATAACAGCCTTAGCAGTAGCTAAAAATGGGCGACTTAAAATTAAAGGCACCTCAACATCCTCATCCATGTCAAGCACAGCAAAATCAACAGGGAATATGAATTTATCAACTTTTACCAAAACATCTTCAACAATTCTGCTAGGATATTTAACAAATCTATCAGCTAATTGGATACTCATCCTAATGGGTTTGGGTTCCCCAAGACCAAGCTGCTTGAACATTTTGTAAAGTATCAAATTAATGCTGGCACCGAAATCAGCTAATGCTTTCTCAATATTTAAACTACCGATTAAATAGGGAATAGTGAAACTTCCTGGATCTTTTAATTTTGTTGGTAGTTTATTTTGGAGAATAGTTGAACATTCCTCGTTAAGTTCCACGGTTGCTAGCTCTTCAAACTTCCTTTTATTCGTTAAAAGCTCTTTTAAGAATTTTGCATATGTAGGCATCTACGAAATAGCTTCAACAAAAGGTAAGTTAATATGTAATTGTTTAAAAAGTTCAAGAAATTTACCAAATTGTGTGTCCATGCAGTCTTTCTTCAACTTTGCTGGATATGGGATCGGTGGTTTATACTCTTTAAGTACCGTGCCACGCTCTCGTTTACTTCCTCACCCTTCACCTTATCAGTTTCTTGTGGCATCTTCCTTTCAGCTTCAACCAACACCTTCCTATTCCTTATGTAACTTCCTTCATATGCTCTTTTGGGTTAGGTTCGGTGTTACTAGGTAAACTACCTGGTTCCCTTTTGGAAACTAATTTAGCCAGCTGTCCAATTTGATTTTCAAGCCCTTGAATCGATGCTTGCTAGTTTTTCAATGCTGTCTCGGTATTCTAAAAACGAGTCTCTGACACCGAAATAAATTTTTCTAGCATATCTTCAAGGTTCAACTTCTTCTCATGCTGGTAAGGTGGTTGGAAACCTGGACGGGGTTGTGGTCTTTGATTCCCTTAACCACCTTATGAAAAATTTGGGTGGTTCCTCCATCCTGGATTATATGTGTTACTGTAAGGATTATTTGGAGGTTTAGAGTTATTACCCATATAATTCAGTTGCTCATTCTCCATGCTAGGATTGTAGGGTAGATATTCTGAGGTATTCATCCCTCCTCCATTTGTGTCATATTGCATCACTGGATGTACCTGCATAGAAACACATAAACCATCAATCTTTTTATTTAAGTCTCTACCTGGTTGGATAACATGGTGACCGCGTTGAGGTTGAAGACACCGGTGACTTTTGTCATCTTTGTTCTCATGACTTGCCACTGATAGTTATTCAGTGACATCTCCTCTATAAACTCATAATCCGCTTCAGGTGTTTTGTTATTTAGAGTCCCACCAGTGGCTGCATCGATTAGTTTCCTAGTTGAGGCGTTCAAACTGTTGTAGAAGGTTTAAACCTGTAACCATTGAGGTAACCCATGGTGGGGGCAACCTTTTCAATAAGTCCTTATACCTCTTTCATGCATCGTAAAAATTTTCTAAATCCATCTGTACAAAAGAAGAGATATCATTCCTCAACTTTGCCGTTTTAGCTGGCGAAAAATATTTTAATAAAAACTTTTCGGTCATTTGTTCCCAAGTAGTGATGGAACCTCGTAGTAATGAGTTCAACCACTGTTTAGCTTTATTTCACAAGGAAAAATGAAACAACCGAAGGAGTATGGCATCATCAGAAACGCCATTAATCTTAAAAGTGTCGTAGAATTCTAGAGAGTTGGGCAAATGAGTATTTGGGTCCTCATCATGTAAACCATCAAACTGAACAAATTGTTGGATCATCTGAATAGTGTTTGGCATCAGTTTGAAGTTATTAGCGGCAATAGCGAGCCTCATAATACTCGATTTAGCCCCAGTCAGACTGGGCTTGACATAATCGTACATAGTACAAGGAGCAGGATTTGATTTACAAGATCCGCGGCAACTACAAAAGATAGTGAATTATTATCAGCCATCTCCTCGGTAATATTGGTATCATCCTCTTTCTCTTCCTCTATATACTGTAGACTTTGTCTTATTTCTCTACGGTTTCTGCGAGCGGTACTTTCAATCTCACTGTCAAAAAGCAATGGTCCTGACTGGTTCCTTCTAGTCATAAACTAAAAATACATTCTAGAAACAAAATAAAAGAAAAGCTAGTAAATTAAAATAAAAACACAAATAAATTGCAATAAAAAAATAAAAATGGCCAAAGTAATAAAAATTAAGCGTTCCTAATACCTTAGTCCCCGACAACGGTGCCAAAAACTTGATGGTCTCCGAACTAACTAAAAGTTTGACAAAGGCAAGCGCACCTATCGAATAGTAGTATAGCTATGGTGAGTCTGGAATATCGTATCCACAAGGACTAAAAGTACTAGTAATAAATGTCTTTCTATTATTTAGCCTAATAATTAAGGAGAGTTATGTTTAATTTTAAAACTAACTAATTAACTATGAACGCGACAGAGAGTGAAGCAAGTAATTGAATAAACCAATGAATAAGGACAATACCCAAGGAAGAATCCACCTAGACTTCACTTATTATTCTAACTCTGAATTAAACAATTTATTCACTTGCCTTGATCCGTAAAAATCCCTAAATTATGTTAATATACATTTCGAGACTAAAAACAACTGACTCTAGGTTGATTAATTAAAATCTCTTTCTAATTAAAACCCCTATCGTCGCATTAACTCGATCTATGGATTCCCTTATTAGATTTGACTCTAATCTGGCAGATTTATGTTGTTCTATTTCTAGGGTTGCAATCAACTCCGCTTAATTATGCTAGATGTTCTCTGTAATATCTGGGATTTAGTGGTCATGCATTTTAATTCATATCTATGTGGTAGTATGCTCTGTGTGCTGTTTGTATGTGTTTGGGGGCTTCGGGAAACCTTGAGGTTGAGTTTGGACCTTAGGTAAAATTTTTGGTTCTAGGCCTTTAGGGGAGAGCTACGGGAGATAGGCCTTAAGGGATTTAATTTGGTGTTTTTTGACACAAGAAGTGAGGTGGTGAAGTGGCAAGGGAGGCGCCACTTAGTGCACAAGGGGGTGATGCCTCAGGGAGTTAAAAGGGGCAAGGTTTGAGTAGCATGGACTGCATTTTGGAGGTTGCTTTTTGCGTCAAAGAGGGGAGGAGTTGGAGTTGGCGTGGACACTTCAAGGATAAAGAGTGGATTGAGTCAAACAACTCAAACTTGTGGCTAAGAGGGGAGATAGGAGTTTGACTCATTCAAATGAGTTTGAATGAGGGAAGGGGAGGAAAATTAGGAGGAAAAGAAGGGATTTGAGAGGGAGGAAAGGTGGTGGCCGAAAGTGGGGTTCTTGGGGTGGCATTTTCGGTCAAGCTAGGGGGTATGGTCATTTGAGTTTATTTTTTCTCTTCTTTAGTTTTGCCGAAAGTGTCAGCAAGGGCAATTCATTTTCTGCCTTTTCTTTTCCTATAGTCTAAAGTCGAAATTGGGAGAGCTATTTGGTGCATTTTCGTCCGTTTCCTCTTCTCCTTTCTCTGAAGCCGAATCACAACTCTCTTTTCATCTCTTTTCTTCTTTCACTTTGTTAGCTTTGAGCCTTCACTAATTTGCCATACAAGCCGAATCTTCCTCTTCATTATTCCCTTTAGCCGAAACTCCATAAGCCTCACCCCTCTCTTCTCCTTTCTTTTGTTAAAGCCGAATAACCCTTCTACTCTTTTTGAACCTTGGCTGAATCTCTCATTTATCCTTACCTTCCTCTCTTTCGTTTTATTCTTCTTTTCTTTCTTCTATCTTGTTGTTCTTTCAGCCTCATTTTCCTAGCCAAATCTGTAAGGGCCGAATATCTTTAGTGGTAGCTGTAAGGTTCTCTTCTCTGTTATGTTTCTTTCTTCTTTCTCCTTGGTTTGCTGAAATCAAGAGTCTAACTTTGCTTCTGTGTGTGTGGCCGAATCTATACAAGGCCTTAGATTCGTGACTCTTTGGTTGAAGTCAGCGTTAGGTGCAGTTGAGATCTTTCGAGATTTGAGCAATCGAGGTAAAAAGGTTATAACGTTAGGCCGAAGGCCACTCCTTTTGTCCATATGTGTTAGGGCCGAATCTAACATGGCTTATGTAGGAGATTTCGGCAATCTCAAAGTGCAAGTGTATAGCCTTCGGGTTTTGGTCGACAGTGGTAAGGGCATTATTTTATCAAGCGTTCTTTTGGGTTTCGTTTAAATCTGATTCAATGTCTTAACGGGGTTTTCTAACTAAGATATTATTCATGGATACGAGTACCAGTCAAGGAGAGAAAGGGGTTGGACACGTAGTCCCTACCCCTAAATTCAAGAGGCGACCAGTTTTAGCGGTTCGTGATTGGCCACCGAGGTGTGGGCCAGCGTCAGAGCAGGATCATAGGCAAATAGCGGTAGTTTCGTTTAGTGATAGTGTCGACATAGAGGGCGTGGTGTTAAGGGTTATCAGGTGTGTAGTTATTACACTGTTTCTTTGTTTAAATTAATTAAATGCATGTGGTATGTGTGGTAGCCGAAATAATGGCGGTGGTGGTGTGGCTACCCATATTGGGTAATCTGGTAACTAGGTTAGTAACTTTCTTATATCAAAATTTTGGATGGATATATGTGAAACTTTGTAAGCATGTTATGTATGCATGTCTGATATGTTTATAATGATTACATTGCCATTTCATCATAATATATTGTATGTGCATGGGGATCGGGTTAAATTTAATGAAGGAAAGGGTGTACATTTATGTACGTGGATTGATGTTAGCCTTGAGCTACATCGTGGATTGATGTTGGCTTCGTGCCTCATCGTGGATTGATGTTGGCTTCGTGCCTCATCGTGGATTGATGTTGGCTTCGTGCCTCATCGTGGATTGATGATGACCTTCAGTCATATTGTAGATATTGTGATTTAATCACGTGGATCAGTGGCTAGACCACTAAGTGGACTTTGAGCAGCATGATTGCCAAAGAGGTGTGTAGCGGATGGAGGGTCGATTTAGTAATCCCCTAGTGTGTGGTGGGTGGATATACGAGGGTGTGTAGCGGTTGGATACTAGGTTGGGTTGGGTTAGCATTTTGCATCATTATGCGTGGTATGTGGATACATGTGTGGATGTGGGCCAAGCCCATTTGTGGAAACATGTGGTTTAATTGCACACTGAGTCGGTTTGACTCACCCTATCTTTTCTAAAAACAATGCAGGTGACTCATGATTTCTTGACCGGGCTGGAGTGGATTCGAGGTGGCCCTGCAGCAGCTGTTTTATTTCTATATGCATTTTAAACTTTCATGTACTTCGTGGGATATTTTTGTAATAAGGCCGCTTTAAATGGTTCGGGATTTTTATTATGATTTTAAGTTGGAATTACAAATTAGATGGTTAGTTAAGAACGACCTCGAAACTTTTGCAAATATAAAATCAAACTGAAGTTTTCAAATTCAGATTTCTAAGAAACAATTCGTTTTCCATAATCTTTTTGTAAATAACGACTTAACCGTTATTCAAATCTGTAAGTTTTTATTCCCCGACAACCTTCTGCTTTCTAAACAACAAAACCTTTATAAGCTGAACAATCGGTTTCAAACTTGACACTTATTTTCACTAAACAGTTAGAACTCTTTTTCGATCATTCTCCAGTAACATTACGAATTCGGCCATGGTGTTTTGGGCCGGGTTTGGGGTGTTACAATTTGGTATCAGAGCCCAGGTTTTAAACTCGGCCTTTGGGTTTTGGGGCCCATAACATTTTCAAAATGAGTTTTTAAAGTTAGTTAAAGAAAAATTTCCATGGAATGGATTTGTGAAGGCATGGCACTCGAATCTTCCAGCCCAAGTCTGCCATGTAAGTCTTCTGATGTGTTGAATGAATTGAATGAGAATGGATATGTTATGCATTGTTGTGGATATTGTCGTGGATATTAGAAATTTGGACAATCTCTCTAGAGACTGAAACCTTAGGGATGTGTGCTCTTTACGAAAGTATAACTTGAGACTCTATATCATAAAACTTCTTCTTTAATCAAACAGTGGAAAGAAGCTAATGCATAAGATTTTTTTTAAAACAGATTAAAACACGACGATAGACATGAGTTCTAGGGGACGTGATCGTAATGCACGTAGACGTGGCAGAGGCAGAATAGTTGTTTCAGAACCGGTTGGATCCGGTCATAGATCAGGGAATGAGCCGCAGCCGCCAGCTGCGGAGGCTGAACTTCAAGATCAGATGGGTGGAGACGATGCAGTGTCTCAGGCTATGCTGCGGGTTTTGGAGAGAGTCGCGGGAGTGAATGTGGGTACTGGGGCCCAGAAATCAGTGTCTGAGCGACTCCGAGTGAATGGAGCCGAGATATTTAGGGGTGTCTCGGGGGTAGCTCCGAATGTGGCGGAGTACTGGTTAGAGGCAGTCGAGAGGATCATGGATGATTTGGACTGCACTGCTGAGGAAAAGCTGAAGGGCGCTGTTTCTTTACTTCGGGATGAGGCCTACCAGTGGTGGCTCACTATCAGAGAAGGTACTCCGGCGGTACGAGTAGATTAGGGTTTCTTTAAGATAAAGTTTGAGGGAAAGTACGTTGTGGCTAGTTACGTGGACGCGCATAGGAAAGCGTTCCTGAACCTAGTGTAAGGAGGTAAATCAGTAGCGGAATATGAGGCAAAATTCTTGCGGTTAAGTCGGTATGCCAGAGGGATTGTTGCTACTGATTACGAGCGCTGTGTGAGATTTGAGGATGGGCTGCGAGATGAACTGCTGGTATTGATAGATCCTCAGCGGGAGAGGGACTTTGCTACTTTCGTAGAGAAAGCTCGGATAGCAGAGGAGGTTAAGCGAACTGAGAGGCAGAACAGGGATAAGGATAGAGGCAGGAATAAGACGAGTTTTGGACCCTCAGGATCTTCGGGGGGTTTTCAGAAAAAGCCTAGGGTTGAGAGTTCTGCTCGCATTTCTATGCCAGCTGCTGGGAATCAGTTCCATCCGTGTGCTTAGTGTGGGAGGACTCATGTAGGCGAGTGCTGGGGAAGGAGTAAAGAGTGCTTCAGGTGTGGGTCCAAGGCTCACTTGGTTAAGAATTGTCCTCAGGATATGGATAGGGCTCGGACAGTAGGTCAGGGGTATGTACAGCCAGGAAGGGGTGGTCCACAGATGCCCAGGGGTCGTGGTCCGAACCGTGGAGGGAATGGTTTTGGTCGAGGTCGTGGAGCACAGGGCAGAGGTGCTGGGAGCTCAGATGCAAGACAGCCTGGGTTGGTTTACGCAGCCAGACGTCGTGAGGAGGGGGATGCAGCAGATGTGATCACGGGTACGTTCCTTATTTATGGGTTACCCTTAACTAATTTAATTGATATTGGGTCGACTCACTCTTACATTGCTAGTATGGTGTCTGGAACCTTGAATGTGAACTCTGAGACTGTCCCTAGGAAGATGACTGTACTTAGTCCTTTAGGGCAATCTGTAGTGGTAGATAAACTCTTTAGAGATGTGCCTTTAGAGGTCCAGGGGGTAGTGTTCCCAGCTGACTTGATGGAGCTGTCGTTCGAAGAATTCGACCTGATCCTAGGTATGGATTGGTTAGTAAGGTATCGTGCAAATTTGGACTGTGCTACTAAGCGCATGTCGTTGAGGACTTCCGAGGACAATGAGGTTTTGGTGATAGATGAGAGGAGAGACTACTTGGCTAATGTGGTGTCTACTCTTAAGGCGGAGAAGATGGTGAAGAAAGGGTGTATGGCTTTCTTGATGTTTGTTAGTGCCTTGGATGCTAAAGAAGTTGCTGTGGGGGAGGTTAGAATAGTGAAGGAGTTTGTGGATGTTTTTCCGGAAGAACTTCTAGGGTTGCCTCCGGATCGTGAGGTGAGGTTTGGAGTCGATTTGCTGCCAGGTACTGCGCCAGTGTCCATCGCTCCTTAAAGAATGGCACCAAAGGAGATGGTTGAGCTTAAAGCCCAGATCCAGGAGTTGTTACATCGTGGTTTCATTCGACACAGTGTGTCTCCATGGGAAGCACCTGTGTTGTTCGTAAAGAAGAAGGACGGGTCTATGCGTATGTGCATAGATTACCGCCAGTTGAATAAGCTGACGATCAAGAACAAGTACCCGCTGCCGAGGATAGACGACTTGTTTGATTAGCTTAAAGGGGCTGTGGTGTTTTCGAAGATAGATTTGAGGTCAGGGTGTAACACCCCTTACCCGAAACCCATGCCGGAATCGAGTACGTGGCATTACTAGACTTGACTATTAACTCAGGGCATAAAATTTTAAAGCTGTCCAACTGCGCCATGCTGACTAAATCGACCATAACTCGAGTTAAAAAACTCAAAATTTAGATCCGTAAATTTTCCTTGAAACTAGACTCATATGACTTTTCACCATAATTTTTCCAGAATTTTTCATGTGGCCAATTAGTACAGTTTATTCATAAAATTTACCCTTAATACACTGCTTGACAATTCTGACCTGTCTTTACAAAACTACAGTTATCTCATTTCAAAAATTTCCAATAATGTTCTTGTTTATACCAATGAAAAATAGACTCATTAAGGATTCTACACATATAAAACATGCTTCTTAATTATTTATATACAATTTTTGACAATTTTTCCAAAACAGAACAGTGACTCACGAATTCATTCAGAGCGATTCTCACTAAAACTTAATTATCTCATAATATATAAAACCTTTGCCTACTCTGTTTCTTTCATGTAAAAATAGACACAATAAGGTTTAATTTCATATCTCATTCACCTTCTAATTCAATATACCCTATTTTTGGTGATTTTTCTAAATCACATCACTGCTGCTACTACAAGCTGTTTCGTTGCAATTTATGAAAGACTAGTTTCTAACCGAACGTACCTACACTCCTAATTCAAAGATTCATTTCATAAACAAACATTTCTTTAACAAAAACGATTTAACTTCGATTAAGAATGCATAAACATTGCCATCATAAATCAACATACATATCAAAAACACAACAACATACTTAACTAAAAATTTAGCCATATTAGCATGGCTATTATATACATGAACCTTAAGATTTTATCAAAACAAGACCAAGTCTTTCCTATACATGCCTCCGTTTAATACCAAAATGAAAGAGTACCAAAATGTAGATTGATAGTGTGGGCGACTTCCCGAACGATCCCGACGAGCTTGTAGCTTTTACCTAATCTATAAAATAGAGGAAACATTTCACACGATATGCTTGCTAGCTTAGTAAGTCCTAATTTCATAAAAAAAATAAACATTCAAACATCAACAATTTAATTACTACAATTCAACTTGTAAGCTTGTACTCATATTCATTATCAAGCTTTCAATTTCATATCCATGTAACTAAGTATGAATTTGTAGGGAAATTTCTCCTTACCCACATATTTATGATCAAAAATATTTGTTCGTAATCCAATCTTTAAAACCCAATGTGTCATCATATAACCATAGGTACAATTATTCATATACTTGGATATCAATTATTATAGCATGTCATTAATTATACAACCACCCTTGTGGCCGAATACACCTAGTCTTATATCTACATATTAAACGGCCAAAGTCACGATACCACATCATTCATCAATAAAACCGAGAACACATACCATTGGTAATAAATCACTGAATCACTAGTTTACCTTATCTTAATTAAGTAAGAAGTTCATTCCTACTTTACATACTCACCTGAGCCGTTAACTCGATAAATTTGCTTTAATTCGACTTGAACACAATTTCGGTTTCTAGTTTGTGAAATACAACACCGGCATCAAGCCTGCTAGGCATAAAAGCCCGATAAATAACACCGGCACAAGGCCTGCTAGGCGTAAAAGCCTGATAAGTAACACCGGCACGAGGCCTGCTAGGCTTAAAGCCCGAATTAAATCACCGGCACTAGGCCTGCTAGGCTTAAAGCCCGAATTAAATCACCGGCACTAGGCCTGCTAGGCTTAAAGCCCGAAACACATTAATGTAATAAATCATCGCTAATACCTTTTATACTATATCACATAATGAAAGTACTTTGGCTTATTTACATCAAACAATTAAAACCATTCTAATAGGCTTATATACATTCGGCTATGACATGAATATCTACTAAAATTTATCAAACATTATCGTACAATTGATTTATAAATAATTCTTCAATATACTATAGCTTAAGGACTTACCTTAGAAGTCGATAGATTCGAAATCTCCAACTATTCGTTTAGTTTAGCTTTTCCTCGCTCCAAATTCTTCTCCTTTTGTTCTTGATCTAATTCAGTTCAATTAAACCAATATAACCACATTTTCATTAAATTTAAAAACAAATCATATAATATATAATTTATAACCAAATATAATAGCTAAATTTTCATTTCATCTCAATTAAATCCATGAATACTTGATTGCACATTTACCCTTTTGCCCCCCGACATTTACAACTCTTCCAATTAAGTCTTTTAAGCACAAAACACAAATTACATGGAATTTAAGTTCCTTCCTCAAGAGCCGAATGTATCCCTAGCTAATACAAGTCCTTACAAACTATTTTTTTTTTCTTTTTAATTCCCCAACTAATTATTCTAACATCTAAATTCTAACTTCCTCATTTTCACTAAAAGTCCAAGAACAAAATTTACTACTTTATCACCTATCATCAAAATTTTACTATTTAACAACTAAATCATCAAGCTTTTTTCCATGGTACTTCATAAAAATCACAACCAAAACGCATTTTTTTTTTACGTGGGCTATATAAAGCTCTTGATAACCATTTCAAAATGCCATCAATTATCAAAATTATCAAACACACATACCTATTTTAGCTTGAAGTAGCCGAACATGAGAGAGCTTTTTCTCTTCTTTTTCCTTTAGCAAATTTTCGGTAATAAAGAATAAAGGAATAAAGATGAACCCCCTAGTTGTTTTATGTTTCTTTATTTTATTAACATGCTCACCTTATTAACTTATTATTATAACATATAAACTACTAATTTCTTAGCATGCTTACCGTCCTCTACTTTGCTTTTAGGGAAATTTGACATGCAAATCCATTCTTGCAAGAACAATTCAATTTGCCCCTTTTATTTGCTAATAATCGGCCATGAGAGAATGAAGGAGATAGTGGCCTTATTTTATGTTTTATCTAACATTTACACTAACTTTATTTCTTTATAAAAGTACTAACATAAGCATAAAATAAAAATTTAATTAAACTATATATATCTAGCATAACTTGGCCCATTGCCGTCCATCACTATGGTCAATGGGCTAATTGCCCTTTTAGGACACCCACTTAAAAAGCCACAAGCAATTTAGTACATTACACCTTAGCATGCAACATTTACGCTTTTTGCGATTAAATCCTCTTTACCAAATTAAGCACTTAAACGATAAAATTTTTCTACGACATTTTCACACATATTAATTCACATATAATAAACATAGAATATAACAACAAAATATTTCTCGGGCTCGGATTCGTGGTCCCGAAACCACCGTTCCGATTAGGGTCAAAATTGGTCTGTCACACAGGGTATCAGCAGCTTAAGGTGAAAGAAGCAGATATCCATAAGACGGCTTTTCGGACTCGATACGGGCACTATGAATTCTTGGTAATGTCGTTCGGGTTGACGAACGCCCCAGCTGCGTTCATGGATATGATGAACCGGGTTTTCCAACCTTACTTGGATCAATTTGTCGTGGTGTTCATAGACGACATCCTGGTATATTCCAAGTCAGAAGAGGAGCATGATGCGCATCTTCGGATGGTGCTGCAGATTTTAAGGGAGAAGAAGTTGTATGCCAAGTTTAGCAAGTGCGAAATTTGGTTAAGAGAAGTTGCTTTTCTAGGTCATGTGGTATCTACAGAAGGGATAAGAGTGGATCCTCGGAAGATTGAGCCAGTATTAGATTGGAAACCACCTAAGTCGGTGGCAGAGGCTCGCAGTTTCTTGGGGTTAGCAGGTTACTATAGAAGATTTGTGGAAGGGTTTTCTTCGATAGCAGCACCTTTGATAAAGTTGTTGAGAAAGGAAGTACCTTTTGTATGGACGGATAAGCAGCAGGAGAGTTTCAAGAAGCTTAAGAGGGTTTTGACTGAGGCTCCGATTTTGATTCAGCCAGAAGCTAGGAAAGATTTTGTGGTATATTGTGATGCTTCTCATACTGGGTTAGGTTGTGTACTGATGCAGGAAGGGAAAGTTGTTGCTTATGCGTCTCGGCAGTTGAGACCGCATGAGGTCAACTATCTGACGCATGATCTGGAGTTGGCTGCAGTGGTCTTCACTCTGAAGGTGTGGAGGCATTATTTGTATGGAGAGAAGTCGGTGATTTACACGGACCAAAAGAGTTTAAAGTATCTGCTGACTCAGAAGGAGCTGAACTTGAGACAGCGAAGGTGGGTGGAATTGTTAAAGGATTATGACTGTGCAATTGAGTACCACCCGGGTAAGGCGAATGTGGTGGCAGACGCGCTAAGCCAAAAAGTAGTATCAGATCTGAGGGCGATGTTCGCTCATCTTAGTCTTTATGATGACGGGAGTTTGTTAGCGGAGCTGCAGGTAAAGCCGACATGGTTAAGTCAGGTAAAAGAGAAACAGTTGGTGGATGATGTTTTGAGTGCTAAGCTTGCACAAGTTCAGAATGGGGGAGTAGAGGACTACAGTGTGAATAACAACGGGGTTTTGTGCTTTCGTGGTAGGGTCTGTATGCCAAAAGATATGGAGCTGAGGCAGAGGATCCTTCGGAAATCGCATAGTAGCCCTTACGCTATGCATCCTGGAGGGAGTAAGTTGTATTGGGATCTACGGGATCAGTTTTGGTGGCCTGGATTGAAGCAGAAAGTTACAGAATTTGTGGGGAAGTGCTTGACGTGCCAGCAGGTCAAAGCTGAACACCAAGTGCCATCGGGGTTGCTGTAACCAGTGAAGATTCCGCAGTGGAAGTGGGAGAGAATCACGATGGATTTCGTTAGTGGGCTTCCTCTTACGCCTACTAAGAAAGACTCGATATGGAACTTTAATTACTCAATGTTTTATTTGAAAATGTTTTATTTTAAACAACTTAATTTTATTTGGAACTTTAATTACTCAATGTTTTAGTAATGACAACAATTTTTTTATGTTTTTAACCTTAAGTCAAAAGTTTTTCAAACGTTTTTCCGCAGTGGCATTTCAAATTCGGTCATAGCAAATGGGCCGAGTTTGGGGTGTTACAATTTGGTATCAGAGCCTGGTTCAAAACTCGGCTTTGAGGGTTTTGGGCCCAAGAACATTTTTTTTATGGGCTTTTCAAAGATTTGGGTTTCCACAAATTTTCCAGGCTTATTCTGGCATGGCACCTGTATTCCGACTCGAAGTCCACTAGGTAAGTACCTCTAATTGTTGTGTGAATTATTATATGATTGGTATGTGGGCATAATTGGGCTCGTAGATTAGTGAACTAGGAGCTATTGAACCCTAAGACTAGTCTACTCCAACATAGAATTGCATAAGACTTAAGAACAACCGAACAAACCTGTGAAGTAAGTCGCCGAGTTAAGGTGTGGCAACCATTGTACACATGTCTAGGAGTGGATTCGGTAAGAGCTTGGTATTTAAGCAGTCCTAGTGACTCACCTCCTCTTTACTCGAATCCTACCTGGTGCGTAGCTACGGTTCACCCTAACCAAGAGGACTTATTCACGGCCTAAACCCGATAACTAAAACCCGAAAGGGACTAGCCATACTATTTTATAAAAACCTTAAGTTTTCAAAATTACTCCTTTGATTTGTAAATCCATTTTATACTTGGAAAATTTTTCGAAATATTTCGATTTACAAAATTACCCAAATACCCCTAGTGGTAAAATTACTAAAATGCCCTTGGTTTCTAAAATTTCCATACTATCCTCAATTTTAATAAGATTTTCTTACTTTGCAAAAGTATCCAAAAACCCTATTTTGTGAAAACTCAAGATACCTTGATTTGGGAAAATTTACGAAAATGCCCCTAACTTTCAAATTACCGAAATAACCCCTGAATTTTAAAATTTTTTTTTTTGTAATATCTTGATTTGGAAAATCTTTCTTTCAAAAAAATATCCATGAGTTTGGAAAATTTCGAAATGACTTTTGGTGATTTTTGAATTTACCCCGGTTTATTACCAAAATACCCCTGTAGGGAAAAATGACGAAATTACCTCTGGGTTGGGAATGGACAAGGATGCCCATAGTAGCATGGTAAATGTTGTGGATGAGTGAATGTGTTTCTATTGATGTGAATGAATGTGAATGTGTGATTCTTTGAGCTAGAATAGTGAACTTGAACCAGAAACTTGGATTGATCGAAAGAACTACTTCTTAATACTTTATTTCATAAAAAAATTGTTTGCTGTTAATAAGTGGAACAAAATTCTGATGTATAAAACTTCTTAATCAGATTAAATCGCGACGTTAGATATGAGTTCTAGGGGACGTGGTCGTCGTGGACGCGGTAGAGGCTAAATGGCTGTGTCGGAACCATCTCTAGTGAAGCATCTAGAACCTTGGATGCGAACTTAGGAACTGTGCCTAGAAGATAAGATATTTTATTAAGATCAGAGTGCGCAGCATAAGCGTAGTGTGATGAGTAGGATTGCACGATTGTTAGTTAGTTGGAAATTTCGAGGACGAAATTTCTTTAAGGAGGGTAGAATTGTAATATCCCGAAATTGGGCCTAGTAGGATTGGGCCGATTGGGTCTTGGGCTTTAGGAAAATTTTGAGTATTATTTTATTATTTGTGTTAGCTTGAGTATGAATTATGTGTGTTTAACATAGTCTTGTGAAGGCTTGATTTTATTAATAAGGCTAGAATAATTCTTAGTATTAAAAATTTAGTGAAGTGGATTAGGTGAACTTGACACTTAAGTTAATTTAAGTGTTAAATTAAGCACATGTGGAGTTAGTGGGAAGGTGGTTAAGATGCATGAAGAGTTGCTCGAGGGAAGTGGTTCGAGTAGCATGATTAGCATTTTGAAGACTTTATATTTATGTATCCTAACATTA
The DNA here is from genome assembly GCA_005393395.2 of Gossypium australe. Taxonomy (NCBI): domain Eukaryota; kingdom Viridiplantae; phylum Streptophyta; class Magnoliopsida; order Malvales; family Malvaceae; genus Gossypium; species Gossypium australe. The sequence continues at coordinate 130,609,843 of CM016626.1, read as the reverse complement.
ATGGACGGTCAAGCTCTAATTATGGTAAGTTAGACTTTAGATTTTATGGTAAGTTGAATATTAGTTTAGGAAAGCTAGTATTTTGGGATAAGAATCTTAAGATTTATGGAAGGATGGAGGGATAAGGGGCTTGAATGATGGAGAGTTGTTTTGGAAATATTTTTATGGTCATTTTGACTATGAATGTGGACACATAGATGGCTAGGGGGGTTGGCTGAATTTTTGGAAGGATTTAGTTGGAATTAAAGAGGAAATATGGGATTTGGGTGAAGGAATTGGTGTTGGCCGAATTTGGGACTTGGTAGGATGGCATTTTCGGTTTGGTAATAGTAAGATAGGTGTGTCAAAATTCATAGTTAATAGTTTTGGTTTTTCTCTTTTTCTCCAAGTTTCGGTCAAGAGGGTTATAGGCAAGTCATTTCGGTATTTGGTGCATTAAGGTGTGTTGTCAATATTTTTCTAACCTTCTCCTATTCATCATTTCTTTCTTTCAACCCCAAATCCATACCTATTCTCTTGTGGCCGAATATCCTATTTTTATTCAATATGAGTCATAGCCGAATTTTGTAAGTTCTTTTGTTCTCTTTTCTTTTCTTGAAACTTGAAAGCCGAAACACTATTTATCTTTCTCCTCTATTCATTTCACCACATTCAAAAGCCGAAACTTTAATCTAGTTTATTCTTGGCCGAATCCTCTAAGCTTTCAACTCTCTCCACTCTTGCGTTTACTCTTTTCATTAGTAAAGTGCCGAAACACCATCTCAACCTCGTTTCTATACCTATCTTTGTGTTAGCCGAATATCTCATTATCATTGGGAAGGTTTAGCCGAAACCTTTTCTCTTTTTGGTCTCTTCAAGCAACATGGTGGTAAGTAATTTCTATCCTAGCAATCGGTGTAGGTTCTCTTTCTTTTATGTGTGCCGAATCAAGGATTAAATCTTGGTTTTAGGCATGGCCGATTGTTCATAGTGCCATAAAAAGGTGTTCTTTTGTGTGTAGCTAAAGGAAGGGAACTCAGAGTGTGATTTGGGATTTGGTAGGAGACCAAATCGGCTTTAAGGGAGAAGGAAGAACCACGTTTCGAGATCGTGTTAGATTCGAGTAGTTCGGGATTTCACTAATAGGCAGGTGTGTGATTAACCCACCGTTTTTCGGGTTTTTGCTATATCTGTATGTGTTGATTGTGTACTAACAAATGCAGTAAAAATTATGAGATGGATACCCTAAAAAGGGGTATATCGATAATCAGGTTAGTGTTATCTGTTGATAAGAATGTGAAAGTGCCGATGTGAATGTAACTATGCCTATGGAAATATGATTGTCTGCCTTAATGACATGTGCGTGCATTTTATTATTATGCCAATATTACATGTTGCATGTGCATGGGTTGGGATATGATATGAAAGAAGGTACGGGTGTATTTCGAGTACGTGGTTTGATGTTAGCCTTGAGCTACATCGTGGATTGACGTTGACTAAGGTCACGTTGTGGATTAATTGCGATTTAGTTCGCGTGGTTTGATGAGTGGCTGTGTGCCTCATCGTGGTTGATATCGGCTATGTGCCATATCGTGGTTGATGAGTGACTATGTGTCCCATCGTGGTTTTGGTGTTAGCTACTGCTACATCGTGGATTAGCGCTGACTGAGGTCGCGTTGTGGATTATTGTGCTTAATTGCACATGGACGGCATTGATTGCCTTTGGAGTGAAAAGGAGAGGGTGATTTGTTAATCCCCTGGTGTGTGGTAGGCTGGATACGGGGGTGTGTAGAGGATGGACCCTAGGTTGGGGTTGGGTGCACTTTGCATAATTTTATTTGATATGAGTAATTGATGTGAAAATGGGCCAAGCCCAATATGTGAATGTGGATTGGGTTAAGAAATGGGCTAAGCCCAGTATATGAATGTGGAACAGTGTGGAAATGGGTTAAGCCCGATATGTGGAATTATGCGGGTAATTACCCTGTTACCTGATATGTGATATGAATATGGGCCAAGCCCAGAATGTGTTATTAAGTGAATATGATATCTTGTTATCTGATATATGGGTCATTATGTGGTTAACATGTGGGTGGAATTCAGTGGATTAATTACACACTGAGTCTGAGTGACTCACCCAATTTTTCTCAAACCTTTCAGGTGATGCTCGGACCGGGTTGGAGTGGATACGAGGTGGCCCATGCGGAAGATATTTTATTTGTTTCAAACATTTTATTTATGAAAGGTTATTTATTGTAATAAGGGCCACTTTAAGTATTTAAGGACTTTTATTATGTTATAAGTTAGATTGTCGATTATATTATTATTTGAAAATGTTTTATTTTAAACAACTTAATTTTATTTGGAACTTTAATTACTCAATGTTTTAGTAAAGACAACAAATATTTATGTTTTTAACCTTAAGTCAAAAGTTTTTCAAACATTTTTCCGTAGTGGCATTTCAAATTCGGTCATAGCAAATGGGCCGGGTTTGGGGTGTTACACCCTATATTCACATGTTAGATCGATTTCTAACACTTAATCATCATTAAATAGCCTATGGTCGAATATCAGATGTCTTACCTTGAAGCTTTAAATCCCGAAAAATCCTCCTTTTAATCGACTACTCTGATAATCCCGAAAGATCCTTCCAAATTTCGACAAATAAGAATATTGATGGCTTAGTCCTAGATTTCGACAAATCTAAAAGGAAAAGAATAGAAATCAAACTTGTTCTTACCTTTGAAGAAATCGACAGCACCTAAGCTTGAGGCCCCTCAAAGATTCGGCTTCTGATGGATTGGAAAGAAAAGAGATCGGCTAATGGTGTATCTTGAATTTTCGGCTTTGGCTAACAAAAAGAAGAAGAATAAAGGCTGCAGGAAATTCGACAGAGAGAGGAGAATTTGCTTAAGAAATTCGGCAAAGGAAGAGTGAATGGATGAATGGCCTCTTTTCCTCTAGTAGCCGAAATTACTAGCTAGAGTCCCTTACTGGCCACCACTCTTCTATTTTGATAGCTTTATCCCTTGAATTATCACTTTAAAAGAATTTAATCCAACAATTATCTCTTGAAAATAATGATAAATAAATCCTTTATTTATCCCTTATTTATCCACTAATTAAAAAAGCTCCTAGAATTTAGCCATGTGCCATCCACCTCTCTACTCCTTGTAGCAAAATAAAATTTCTTTTATTTGCCTCCTAAGTGACTCAAACTCAGGCCCACTTGCATAGCTTGTGGCGTCACTTACCTGGGCCTTAAGTGATATCTTCAGACCACTTTCCAAGCCTGTTTGTGTGTCAAATTCCTCCTATTAATTTTCTTAAGGCCACCTTGCCTTAGTTTCCTCTTTTTAAACTTTAAAACTTGACATTTCCTTACATTTCCAAGTTTCCAAAAACGTTCGTTTCCCTCCTTTAACCTAACATTTCCTTACATTTCCAAGTTTCCCGAAATGTTTACTTTCTTTTTTTTGAATCATTTCTAAATCATTTCCTTACATTTCCTAATTTCCAAAAATGTTCACTTTCCTCTTTTAAACTTAACATTTACATACATTTCCAGGTTTCCAAAAAGGTTCAAAACACATTCATAACACATAAGACATGTCATTTCATACAATTAAACCAAAAATGCATAGGCCCTTTTCAGGATGTTACATGAAATAAAAATTTCAAGTCATTATATCTCATAAATAAAATCATAATAGTTGGCATACCCCATAATTCATACCGTAGACTATATCAATATAATTAAGTTAACTAAATATTAGAAATAATAATATGTCAAACCCAAATATTATTCGACCAAACTTAAAACTAAAAATATATATGTTTATATCTTGGCAGCATAGATAATTGAAATTCATCTACTAATATTAATATCTTTAAAATAAGCAATTATGCACCAAGAAAAGGAATCAAAATAGGCGGCCATATTTGTAAAATTCAACAGCAACTATGATGCAAAACAATAAATATGAAAGATTCATTCATCTTGCACCAAAGCACCCATAAAATTGAATATATAACCATAACAAAAAAAAAAAAAACAACTTCAATGATATCCATCAAAACTTAACTTCACCAATTAAACTATAAAAGATATCTTATTGAATAATGGTATAAATACCTATTCACACCAACTATAATCATGCATTAATCCTCAAAATCATTGATATGAATATAATATATATACACTCACAATATATACACACAATTATAATAATAGAAAAATAATACTGGCTTGCCTACATATTTCACGTAAACTCAAATTTATATTCATGACTAAAGACATTATCATAAAACTTCTTTATGTGCACAAATACTTAAAAAATATTCATAACCACCGAATATAAAAAGAATCCCAAATTGTATAAAAGACTTAATCTGCGCAACTACTTATGAAAATTCATAGCCACCATATTAAAAAGAAATCTCAAATATTTTAATTTTAGTCAGGTTCTATAAGGACTAAAACTTGTATAAAATAATTATAGCAGAAACCAAAAGTAATTATTCACATTTATGAATTGAATTTAATGGTGAATATAATTCATCATGAATAAAGACAAAAGATGATAATTCCATATACATTCATCAACAAATAGAAAATTTAAAACAAATAGTGCGAAAAAAAACATCTTAACATCATTCATTTATTCAATTATCAAGTGAATTAACTTTAAAAACCAATTATACAACCCAATTGGAATTCTTCAATTGCAAAAAGTTGTAAGTCTGTAACTTTAATCTAATAATGATTTAACCAAAATTTATAAAATAATTGTGTGAAAAGAAGGGAAAGAAATCTCACAAATCAACGTTTATCAATTGATTATAAATAAATAAATAAATAAACCTTCATCTTTCGGATAGCATATGCAAATATTAAACTAGATTATATTTATAAAACCCTAAAACTTTATTTAAAGAATCAAAACCAAAAATTTTATCAAGAATCTCAAAGATAATATACAATTAAAATATCAAATCCATAAAATTAAAAAAGAAAAACAAATCAATCCAAAAATAACAAAGAATCAATTCATTCTCAATGATTCAACATGACGAAGCTCGGATGCCACTTATTAGAATTGTAAAATAAATCTAAAATAAAACTTAATAAACCAGGATCTATCATGTCAAATCATCAAAAATAAATCAACAACAAAACAAGATGCGGAAGCGCATCTAAATTCATCGATTTCATGAAATCTTCAGATATTTAGGTTTTGATATTCCAAATTAGCACACAAGAAATCTTGAGAAGTTGGCTCTCTCTTTTCTAAAGATGGGATATTAGACAAGTTACCGTGTATGTAATTTGGGGACCATAACCCTAATATATATAACTTTGGCATATTAGCCCTAATTCCTAATTAGCCCATCATTAATTAGAAATTAATTAGAATTCAATTACTAGATTATCTACACAAATTTGACTCATACTTTTTTAATAATTAAAGCCCAATAAACCCTAACCAAATTAGATTACTTTTTAGGCTAACATATCATGATAATGAAAAATGAGATTTAATTACCCTTATTATATATGTGATGTTCATATTTTCCATCACATAAAAAAAAACCTCCACAAAAACCAATAAGCTTGAGGTATACATTATATGAATATTTGGTGAATAAAATTTGCAAAGTAATCGACATTTATTCTACAAGCATATAAAATTTATTTGTGTTTTCGATCGAGCACCAATTTTTCTTATCATGTTTATCTTCGTAACTTATTTTTTGAACTCATTACCTCACATATTTTATGGTATTCTTGCAATGTCATTAATTGTCAATTAATAGTAACATCTCTAAAGATACAAGATAAAAAATCATGTTTATGTGGACACGAATTTTAGTTTGTAATAGTAAAATGACCAAATCCTTATGTTTTGATTTCATGGAACTCCTGATTCCTACATCCAACTAGCATCATGTTTTGAGATTAATTTATACTGTGATTGGAAGATATCTAACACTTTAATATATTGTAGTAATGATTCGTTTGTCTTTAATAGTACAAATGAGAGGTGAAAAAAATATGGTCTTGCATTGACAAAATGGTTGCAAATGTGTATAGTTGCGAGTTGGTTCTTAGTTACATTGGGTGTTGTCTCTAGTCTACATACTTATAAACCAATGATTAGATCATATATTTTAGATTTTTATGCACAAAGATATTATGCTAAAAGACTTGTACATGATAGTGACGAGACCTGTATTGAACAAGTTAGGATGAATAGAGTTACTTTTTTTTTTAAATTATGTGAGATGTAACACCCCAAACCCGGTCAATACACTATGACTGAATCTGGCATGTTACGGGGAAAATCGAGTTTAAGAGGTTAGGTTTCGGATTAAAAATTTGAAAAAAACCCTTTGTTGTATTTATACTTGTAAAAATCTTCTATATCATTTAAAAAAAAATCCGAATAGTTTCTTTTAGTTTCTTAAAACTCATTTTAACTTAATGTAGAAAAATCTTAAGTTTGAAAACCATTTGAGTTGCATTCATTTTCAATTACAGTGGGATACCCGATGGTAAAGTTTAAAACACATCGCTTTGTAGTTTCGAAAACTTTATTTTCCAAGTTTATCCAATATTAACCAATAATTCGTTACGCATATTTGAGTTCAAATCCAGACATGTAAATAATCAAACATAATTTTAAAAGGCCTTCTACAATCCCAACAAAACCAAACGGAAGTAAATGAAATACAGTACCAAATTTTCAAAACAGTGCAAGTCCGAATTTATTCATGGCATGGTCACCTCGAGTCCACCCGGCTCCATGTCTGCGATCTAAGTGTCACCTGAAATGATAAGGGAGAAGGTGAGTCACAAGACTCAGTGCGTAAATCCCCCTCCCGATTAATGCAACATACTAACACACACCATAACAAAGCAATACAATCAATGCACCCAATCCTAGCCATCCATAACACCTTTTCTACCCCGTGTGGTACCAAACCACTGGTGGTGCCAAACCACTGGTGACCCAAAGTCACGATATCCATCAATGTGGTGCCAAACCACTGGTGACCCAAAGTCACGAATAATCCATCTATGGGGCCAACCCACGTGTGATACCAAATCACTGGCGACGATCCCATAATATCAACTGTGGGGCCAACCCACTGTGGTACTAAGCCACTGGGACAAGTCCCTATGAGGTGCCAAACCTCTGGTGACCCAAAGTCACAATATATCAATATCCAAGTGTGGGGCCAACCCACGTGTGATACCAAATCACTGGCGACAATCCCGATATCAACTGTGGGGCCAACCCACTGTGGTGTTAAACCACTGGGACGAGTCGCTATGAGGTGCCAAACCTCTGGTGACCCAAAGTCACAAAATATCAACTGTGGTACCAAACCACTGGAGGTGCCAAACCTCTGGTGTCCCAAATACACGGATATCATCTTCCCCCTCCTCTCATATCACCCATCATCATGCAAATCATGCCAATCATGCAAATCATACTAACATGTTTAGTGTTGCATCACATACACATAGACCATAGATTATGATATCGCATATCAAATAACAGAACTCGTACTGAAACGGACTTACCCGAATCCGTGCACATACCCTTAGGGTATCATATCAATTTCCACTGTTTTGGTATAATTAACAATCAGCTTATTAACACATATTACTAGGTATAGAGTGTGTAAGTTTACACACCTGTTCAAACGCAAGTCCTAATCCCAGAGAACCGATCTAAGACCCTCGACTTCCTTGCTCCTATCCAAGGCCATTCGGCCAAACCAAAATAAGCCCAAAGGTTAACGCTTGAACCCTTACCTTACAACCGATTTGGTTTCCTACCAAATCCCTAACCAAACGATGGTTCACCTCTGACAATCTGCCACACCCTAAAACGTAAACAGTTAGCCTCACAAGCCTTCGGCTTAATGAATACCAAAAGAATAGACTAACAAAACCAATCCTTACCACCACTTACCAACCGATTACTCAAGATGATAGCTTCACTTGATTGTTACCAACAATCCGGAGACCCTACAACACATTGGTTCCAACCAGCGATTAACAAACTTGCAATCAAATGCCGAAATCGGCTCTTACCTTTGTAAAAGTCGACAGAGAACAGAGAGGGGAAGAAATAGGCATTCGGCACTAACCACTTACCTTCTTCAATGATTGAAAAAAGAAAACCAAACGAGATCCACACCCCACCTAATATTCGGCCCACAAGAATCCAATAGGAGAGGGGAAATTCGGCAACAAGAGTAGAGGAGATTCGGCTATGGCTGCTTAACACCACTTATGGTTCGGCTTGAGTGGAAAGAGAGGAAGTGAAGAGGTGAAATGAAGATAAGGTTTCGGCAAGAGGGTTTGAGAAGAAGAAGAAAATGGACAGGAGGAAGGTGTTTTCGGTTTTGAAAGAAAAAGAAAGGGAAAAGGGAGAGTAGAAGATTCGGCCACAACCAAAGTTGAGAATCAAAATAACAAAGAAGAAAAAGAAAAGTTTCGAAGAAGAGAGTTTCAGCTACTAATGAGGTTGAGGGAAAACAAGTGCAAAAATTCGGCAAAGGGGAATGTTGCTTCAGGGTTTTCGGTTTCAAAGAAGTAAAATGAAAGAACTCACTTGCAAATTCAGCTAGCTATTGACAAAAGAAAGAACTTGGCTTTGACACAAGCTGACCGAAAAACACCAAAATGCCTAAGAAAATCGGCACTTCCCACTTACTCACCTACCAAAACCGGCCACTCCCCCTATGAAGCACCCAAGATTCGGCCACTACCCCACAATTGCTCTTGGCCACTAATTCAAACTAGTTTGAACTAGTCAACCTCCTAACTTTCCTCTTTGCCAACCGTTTGAACATTTGACTTAGTCCATGGCAGAGTTTGAACTGCACACAACTTCTCCCCCTCCTTGGTGTCAAAATAGAAAGCAAAAGGTGAGAATTCCGCAGCTCGAACATGAGACCTCCTTCCCCTGCAAATGGCGTCAAACACAAGCTCTAAGTGGCGCCTTCCTGCCACCTTGCCAAGCCTTTTTCTTGTGCTAACATCCACCTAAAAATACCTATAACCCCTAGCTCCTTCAAATCCTTTCACTTAAAGCTTAAAAACTAAAATTTTTCTTACCACTTAGGCTTACACTAGACTTACAACTAATCCCCAAAACATCAAAAATACTGACACCACAGTCCAAACGCAAGCACACAATGCAATTACAAATTAGCCCATATTCCAGGATATTACAGTTTTTATCCCACTATAATTGAAAATGAATGCAACTCAAATGGTTTTCAAACTTAAGATTTTTCTACATTAAGTTAAAATGAGTTTTAAGCAACTAAAAGAAACTATTCGGATTTTTTTTTTAAATAATATAGAAGATTTTTACAAGTATAAATACAATAAAGGGTTTTTTTTCAAATTTTTAATCAGAAACCTAACCTCTTAAACTCGATTTTCCCCATAACATGCCAGATTCGTTCGTAGTGTATGACCGGGTTTGGGGTGTTACAATTGTGGTATCAGAGCCAAGTTCAAAGGCTCGGCTGTGGGCCTGAGGCCCAAAATGTTTTAAATATTGGTTTAAGTATTGTTGTTTTAAAATGTATGATTTGGAAAGGCATGGCACCGAGTCTCCAGCACCAATCCGCCCAGGTAAGTACTCCTTACTATTGCTTGTGATTTTGATGTGATGTGATTGGATGACTAGCAATAGTGGATTACTTTAGAAACTGAAACTGATAGGACTCTGTGGACTTGCGAAAACAAAACTCCTTTAATAGGAATATTCATAAGACTTTGCCTTTAAAGACAGTGGAATAATTACTGATGCATAAAATTTCTAAATCAAAAAAGTCGAGAATTTAGTCATGAGCGCTCGAGGTGGACGTGGTCGAGGACGTGGTCGGGGTAGGATGACAGTTTCTGAACCAGTAGGGTCTGGTCAGGGGTCAGAAAATGAGATACCGGTACCACCACCAGCTGGAGGTGGTGAGTTTCAGGATCAGACTGGGGATGACGCGGTGTCGCAGGCGATGCTGCGAGTTCTGGAAAGGGTAGCTGGAGTAGGTGGAGGCGCAGGAGCTCAGAAATCTGTGCCGGAGCGACTCCGAGCAAACGGGGCTGAAGTATTTCGAGGTGTTTCGGGTGTGGCTCCCAGCACGACTGAGTATTGGCTGGAGGCGACGGAGTGGATCATGGATGATTTGGACTTGACTGCTGAGGAGAAGCTGAAGGGGATAGTATCGCTTCTTCGGGATGAGTCATACCAGTGGTGGCTCATGGTTCAAGACAGTGCTGCAGCGAAAGATCTTACTTGGGATTATTTTAAGGCTGCCTATCAGAAAAAGTATATTGGAGCTAGCTACATTGACGCACAACGGAAAGCATTTCTGAGGCTGGTTCAGGGGAGTAAGTCTGTGTCAGAGTACGAGGCAGAGTTCTTGAGGCTGAGTCGGTATGCTAGAGGCATTGTGGCTACTGAATACGAGAGGTGTGTTCGATTCGAAGATGGTCTGAGAGATGAATTAAGGTTGCTGATTGCTCCACAGCAGGAGCGTGAGTTTGCCGTTCTGGTAGAGAAGGCTAAGGTAGCCGAGGTAGTTAAAGAGTCTGTGAGGCAAAACATGGATAGGAACAGGCATGAGAGGAGTTTTGGATCTTCTGGGTCGTCAGGTAATCCTCAGAAAAGGGCTAGACAGAGTGGGCCGAATCAGTCTGATAGGTCTGTTGCTGCTAATCGGGGACCCGCGCAGTGTAACAGTTGTGGGAAATCTCATTGGGGAGGATGCTGGACTGGTGGAAAAGGATGTTTTGAGTGTGGCTCGTTGGATCACCGTGTGAGGGACTGTCCGCGTAAGTTGGTTAGGATTCAGTCTGAGGGTCAGGGCCGTACTCAGTTCAGGAATAATGGACCGCCATCGCAGAGGGGTCGTGGTAATGGCAGAGGAGGTAATGGTTCTGGTCGGGGTTGCGGAGCACCGGGCAGAGGTGCGGGTAGCGCTGAGGCAAGACAGCCTGGGTTAGTGTATGCAGTGAGGCGCCGAGAGGAGGGCGACGCACCGGACGTCATAACCGGTACGTTCTTGATCTTTGGTTCTCCATATACTGCTTTGATTGATGTGGGTTCAACGCATTCATACGTTGCTAGTAGCATAGTAGAGACCATGGATTTAGACTTTGAGACTACTTCTAGACAGATGACCGTAATTAGCCCTCTAGGTCACTCTGTAGTTGTAGATAAGCTGTATAGAGACGTACCCCTAGAACTCCAAGGGGTAGTGTTTGTGGCCGATCTGATGGAACTGTTGTTTGGGGAGTTCGATCTGATTCTTGGGATGGACTGGTTGGTTAAGTACCAGGCGAGGTTGGATTGCGCGGCTAAGCGCATGGTTCTAAAGTCAGCTGAGGATAGCGAGGTGGTCATGATAGGTAATAGAAGAGATTAGTTATCCAACGTGGTATCTGCTTTAAAGGCTGAGAAGATGGTCAGGAATGGCTGCGAAGCGTTTGTGGTTCATGTGTATGCCTTGGAGGCTAAGGAGTCTGCTGTTGGGAAGGTCCGAACAGTTATGGAATTTGTTGATGTGTTTCCAGAGGAGCTTCCAGGTTTGCCACCGGATCGCGAGGTTGAATTCGGGATAGATCTGTTACCCGGAACTGCACCAGTGTCTATTGCTCCGTATAGGATGGCACCGAAGGAATTAGTGGAGTTAAAGGCTCAGATCCAGGAGTTGTTGGACCGAGGCTTTATCAGGCCAAGTGTTTCACCTTGGGGAGCGCCAGTACTCTTTGTCAAGAAGAAAGACGGTACAATGCGGATGTGTATAGACTACCGCCAGTTGAATAAGCTGACGATCAAAAACAAGTATCCGTTGCCACGGATAGATGACTTGTTTGATCAGCTGAAGGGTGCAGCGGTATTCTCGAAGATCGATTTAAGGTCTGGGTATCACCAGTTAAAGGTGAAGGAGGCGGATATCCACAAGACGGCATTTCGTACTCGATATGGACACTATGAGTTTTTGGTAATGCCGTTTGGGTTGACTAACGCGCCGGTAGCATTCATGGATATGATGAATAGGGTGTTCCAACAGTACTTGGATCAGTTCGTCGTGGTATTTATAGACGACATCTTGGTGTACTCGAGGATAGAAGAGGAGCATGATGCGCATTTGCGAGTGGTGTTGCAGATTCTGAGGGAGAAGCAGCTTTATGCTAAGTTTAGTAAGTGCGAGTTTTGGCTTAGGGAGGTGACTTTCTTGGGTCATGTAGTGTCGGCTGAGGGGATTAGAGTGGATCCTCAAAAGATTGAGGCAGCTTTGGATTGGAAGCCGCCTAAGTCAGTGGTTGAAATTCAGAGTTTTCTGGGTCTGGCAGGGTACTACCGAAGATTTGTAGAGGGATTTTTGTTGATTGCAGCACCGATGACTAAGCTGTTAAGAAAAGGGGTTCCGTTTGTTTGGACTGAGAAGCAGCAAGAGAGTTTCGACAAGCTAAAGAAGATTTTGACTGAAGCTCCAGTTTTAATTCAACCTGAGGCAGGAAAGGAATTCACAGTATATTGCGATGCATCACATACGGGTTTAGGTTGTGTGTTGATGCAAGAAGGGAAGGCAGTGGCTTATGCATCTCGGCAGCTGAGGCCACATGAGGTCAATTATCCGACGCACGACTTGGAGTTAGCGGCAGTAGTCTTCGCTTTTAAAATTTGGAGGCACTACTTGTACGGAGAGAGATCGATAGTCTACACAGATCACAAGAGTCTGAAGTACCTTTTGACTCAAAAGGATTTGAATTTGAGACAGCGCAGATGGATTGAGTTGCTAAAGGACTACGACTGTTCGATTGAGTATCATCCGGGCAAGGCTAATGTGGTGGCAGACGCGTTGAGCCGTAAGGTTGTATCGGACTTAAGAGCGATGTTTGCCCATTTGAGTTTGTTCGACGACGGAAGTATTCTGGCAGAACTGCAAGTTAAGCCTACTTTGGTTGAGCAGATCAAGGAGAAACAGTTAGAGGATAAGGTTCTGAATGCGCAGAGGTTGCAAGTGCAGGATGGTGGTTTGGAGGGTTACAGTTTGTCTAGTGATGGGGTGCTGTGTTTTCAAGGGAGAGCTTGTATGCCGAAGGATATCGAGTTAAGGCAGAGGATTCTTCAGGACACACATAGCAACCCATACGCTATGCATCCTGGAGGTAGCAAGATGTATCGGGATCTAAGAGAGCAGTTTTGGTGGCCAGGTCTAAAGCGAGAGGTGACGGAGTTTGTAGGTAAGTGTCTGACATGTCAGCAGGTCAAGGCTGAACATCAGTTGCCATCAGGGTTGCTTCAGCCAGTGAAAATTCCACAGTGGAAGTGGGAAAGGATCACTATGGATTTTGTCAGTGGACTACCTCTTACGCCTAGCAAGAAGGACTCAGTTTGGGTGATTGTGGATCGTCTGACTAAATCAGCTCACTTTATATCGGTAAGGGTTGATTACTCACTTTAGAGGTTGGCGAAGCTGTATGTGTCAGAGATAGTGAGGCTGCACGGTGTGCCAGTATCGATCATCTCGGATAGGAATCCCAGATTTACGTCAAGGTTCTGGAGAGCATTGCATCAGGCTTTGGGTACGCGCTTGGATTTCAGCACGGCATTTCATCCGCAGTCGGATGGGCAGTCGAAAAGGGTTATACAGATTTTAGAGGACATGCTGAGAGGTTGTGTTCTGGACTTTAGAGGTAGCTTGGAAGAGTTTCTGCCATTAGCTGAGTTCGCCTACAACAATAGTTATCAAGTGAGTATCAAGATGGCACCTTATGAGGCGTTGTATGGTAGGAAGTGTCGCTCACCTACTTGTTGGACGGAACTGGGTGAACGTCAGATGTTGGGACCAGAGATGGTTGCAGAGACCGAAGACAAGGTTAAGTTGATTCAGGCTCGTTTGAAGGAAGCTTCAGATAGGCAGAAGTCTTATGCCGATCTCAGGCGGAGAGATATAGAGTTTGCTGTAGGGGATAAGGTCTTTCTGAAGGTCTCGCCATGGAAGAAAGTGTTGAGGTTCGGAAGGAAAGGCAAGTTAAGTCCAAGGTTTATTGGGCCGTATAAGGTACTGAGACGAGTGGGACCAGTAGCTTATCAGCTTGAGTTGCCAGCAGAGCTAAGTCAGATTCATGACGTATTTCACGTTTCGATGCTTAGGCGTTACCGTTCAGATCCATCGCATGTCGTAACAGTGGAAGAGATCGAGGTGAGTCTGGATTTGGCCATGGAGGAGGAACCAGTGCAGATTCTAGATCGAGATGTGAAGGTTTTGCGTAGGAAGTCAGTGCCTTTGGTAAAGGTACTATGGCGGAACCATGGTGTGGAAGAAGCTACGTGGGAACCCGAGGATGTGATGAGACAGCAATACCCTCAACTCTTTTGACCAGGTAATTTCGAGGCCGAAATTATTTTTTTAGGGGGGTAGAACTGTAATATCCTGGAATAGGGGCTAATTTGTAATTGCATTGTGTGCTTGTGTTTGGACTGTGGTGTCAGTATTTTTGATGTTTTGGGGCTTAGTTGTAAGTCTAGTGTAAGCCTGAGTGGTAAGAAAAATTTTAGTTTTTAAGCTTTAAGTGAAAGGAGCTGAAGGAGCTAGGGGTTATAGGTATTTTTAGGTGGATGTTAGCACAAGAAAGAGGCTTGGCAAGGTGGCAGGAAGGCGCCACTTAGAGCTTGTGTTTGACGTCATTTGCAGGGGAAGGAGGTCTCATGTTCGAGCTGTGGAAGTCTCACCTTTTGCTTTCTATTTTGACGCCAAGGAGGGGGAGAAGTTGTGTGCAGTTCAAACTCTGCCATGGACTAAGTCAAATGTTCAAACGGTTGGCAAAGAGGAAAGTTAAGAGGTTGACTAGTTCAAACTAGTTTGAATTAGTGGCCAAGAGCAATTGTGGGGTAGTGGCCGAATCTTGGGTGCTTCATGGGCGGAGTGGCCGATTTTGGTAGGTGAGTAAGTGGGAAGTGCCAATTTTCTTAGGCATTTTGGTGTTTTTCGGTCAGCTTGTGTCAAAGCCAAGTTCTTTCTTTTGTCAATAGCTAGCCGAATTTGCAAGTGAGTTCTTTCATTTTACTTTTTTGAAACCGAAAACCCTCAAGCAACATTCACCTTTGCCGAATTTTTGCACTTGTTTTCCCTCAACCTCATTAGTAGCCGAAACTCTCTTCTCCTAAACTTTTCTTTTTCTTCTTTGTCATTTTGATTCTCAACTTTGGTTGTGGCCGAATCTTCTACTCTCCCTTTTCCCTTTCTTTTTCTTTCAAAACCGAAAACACCTTCCTCCTGTCCATTTTCTTCTTCTTCTCAAACCCTCTTGCCGAAACCTTATCTTCATTTCACTCTTCTCTTCCTCTCTTTCCACTCAAGCCGAACCATAAGTGATGTTAAGCAGCCATAGCCGAATCTCCTCTACTCTTGTTGCCGAATTTCCCCTCTCCTATTGGATTCTTGTGGGCCGAATATTAGGTGGGGTGTGGATCTCGTTTGGTTTTCTTTTTTCAATCGTTGAAGAAGGTAAGTGGTTAGTGCCAAATGCCTATTTCTTCCCCTCTCTGTTCTCTGTCGACTTTTACAAAGGTAAGAGCTAATTTCGGCATTTGATTGCAAGTTTGTTAATCGCTGGTTGGAACCAATGTGTTGTAGGGTCTCCGGATTGTTGGTAACAATCAAGTGAAGCTATCATCTTGAGTAATCGGTTGGTAAGTGGTGGTAAGGATTGGTTTTGTTAGTCTATTCTTTTGGTATTCATTAAGCCGAAGGCTTGTGAGGCTAACTGTTTACGTTTTAGGGTGTGGCAGATTGTCAGAGGTGAACCATCGTTTGGTTCGGGATTTGGTAGGAAACCAAATCGGTTGTAAGGTAAGGGTTCAAGCGTTAACCTTTGGGCTTATTTTGGTTTGGCCGAATGGCCTTGGTACTGATATGCATGTTTGGCCGAATATAAGAGCAAGGAAGTCGAGGGTCTTAGATCGGTTCTCTGGGATTAGGACTTGCGTTTGAACAGGTGTGTAAACTTACACACTCTATACCTAGTAATATGTGTTAATAACCTGATTGTTAATTATACCGAAACAGTGGAAATTGATATGATACCCTAAGGGTATGTGCACGGATTCGGGTAAGTCCGTTTCAGTACGAGTTCTATTATTTGATAAGCGATATCATAATCTATGGTCTATGTGTATGTGATGCAACACTAAACATGTTAGTATGATTTGCATGATTGGCATGATTTGCATGATGATGGGTGATATGAGAGGAGGGGGAAGATGATATCCGTGTCTTTGGGACACCAGAGGTTTGGCACCTCCAGTGGTTTGGTACCGCAGTTGATATTTTGTGACTTTGGGTCACCAGAGGTTTGGCACCTCATAGCGACTCGTCCCAGTGGTTTAACACCACAGTGGGTTGGCCCCACAGTTGATATCGAGATTGTTGCCAGTGATTTGGTATCACACGTGGCTTGGCCCCACACTTGGATATTGATATATTGTGACTTTGGGTCACCAGAGGTTTGGCACCTCATAGCGACTTGTCCCAGTGGCTTAGTACCACAGTGGGTCTAGTTGATATTATGGGATCGTCGCCAGTGATTTGGTATCACACGTGGGTTGGCCCCACAGATGGATTATTCGTGACTTTGGGTCACCAGTGGTTTGGCACCACATTGATGGATATCGTGACTTTGGGTCACCAGTGGTTTGGCACCACCAGTGGTTTGGTACCACACGGGGTAGAAAAGGTGTTATGGATGGCTAGGATTGGGTGCATTGATTGTATAGCTTTGTTATGGTGTGTGTTAGTATGTTGCATTAATCGGGAGGGGGATTTACGCACTGAGTCTTGTGACTCACCTTCTCCCTTATCATTTCAGGTGACACTTAGATCGCGAACATGGAGCCGGGTGGACTCGAGGTGACCATGCCATGAATAAATTCGGACTTGCACTGTTTTGAAAATTTGGTACTGTATTTCATTTACTTCCATTTGGTTTTGTTGGGATTGTAGAAGGCCTTTTAAAATTATGTTTGATTATTTACATGTCTGGATTTGAACTCAAATATGCCTTAACGAATTATTGGTTAATATTGGATAAAACTTGGAAAATAAAGTTTTCGAAACTACAAAGCGATGTGTTTTAAACTTTACCATCGGGTATCCCACTGTAATTGAAAATGAATGCAACTCAAATGGTTTTCAAACTTAAAATTTTTCTACATTAAGTTAAAATGAGTTTTAAGCAACTAAAAGAAACTATTCGGATTTTTTTTTAAATGATATAGAAGATTTTTACAAGTATAAATACAACAAAGGGTTTTTTTCAAATTTTTAATCAGAAACCTAACCTCTTAAACTCGATTTTCCCCGTAACATGCCAGATTCGGTCGTAGTGTATTGACAGGGTTTGGGGTGTTACATGAGATCTTACAAACTTTAGGAGGATTGATGTAACATCCTAAAATTGGGCCTAGTAGGATTGGGCCCAATGGGCCTTGAGTGAAGTAGCGTTTAAATTTTTGGAGAACAAGAGATCGGCTTAAATGCAAGTTGGACCTATTAGATAAGTTATTTTGGAAGGTTAGAGGGCTTCTATGAAGTCCCAGGATTGAACATTGGCTTTGGCGAAATTTTGGTTTTAGGTGAAAAAAACCCTGGAAGTTGGCAGGTAGGTCTTAAGAATAAAATGTGGAGGAAAATGACACAAGTGGAGTGTGTGGTGTAGTGGCAAAGTGACGCCACATAAGAGACAAGGGGGTGACGCCACAAGGAAGGAAGGAGGTCCAAGGTTTAAATCTTGGCTCTTGCATTTTGGTTTTCATTTTACATAGACCTTAGAATTTGGCGATAGATTTATATTTAGTTGCGCATGGTTTAAGACACAAGAGGAGCTTGTGGCCAAGTGGTTAGCATCATGGATTATGTTGCAAGGGAGCCTGGGTTCGAATCTCATGAGAAGCAACAGAGTATTTATTTTACGGTTTGGACAGCAAGAGTTTCAGTTGAATTTAAACTCTACTGACGAAGGGATCCCACATCGGAAAGATACAAAGAAGGAAGATGAAGAGCTAGCTATATAAAGAGCATGCCAGGAGGAGATTTAACATACCTTGAAGGGCATTTGGGCGCAAGAGTGGTCGCAGCGCGGTTTAACACCAGATTCCTATCAGGTGTGTAACTCTCTCTACTCTAGTTGTAGAGCGGCAAATGCTGAAGTGCTGGTCACGACAATGGTAGCCACACGAGCGTGTGAGCACATGTGTGGGGCTTTGACGCAATAGTTGAGGCCATCAGTAGTATTCTTGTGGGTTGAGGCTGCTTGGGCCACGATGGGCCAAAGTGGGCCCAACGGGCCTGTTGGCCCAATTGAATAAATTGTATGATGATATAGTATAGTGAACTAGACTAGGTGGAACTTATATACGTGGCTAGATTTGTGTTAGGTGGGCCACACGAGCGTGTGGGCCCGAATGGGCCGAAATCGGGTTTTAGGCCCAATAGTCCGGTGACGACCGGAAATGGTAGCCGAGTCGCTTGGGCAATATTAGGCCTTCAAAAAAGCCATTGCAGGTGCGAATTTACAAAAATACCCCTAGTGGGTAAATTATGAAAATACCCTTGGTAGGTAAAATTACTGTTATACGCTTAGAGGTTGATTAGCTTGATTATGTTGTATATTATTATTCTGATTATGATGGTAACTTGTTTCATACGTTATCTGATATATGATCTGGATACATGTCATACTGCATACACAAATCATTATATTATGCTGCATGTACATGGGGTTCGGGATATATTGAATAAGGGGAAGTGAGTACATTTATGTACGTGGGTGACTCTGTCACGATTGATGATGGCCTCGAGCCTCATCGTGGATTGATGTTGGCCTCGTGCCTCATCGTGGATTGATGTTAGCCTCGTGCCTCATCGTGGATTGATGTTGGCCTCGTGCCTCATCGTGGATTAATGATGGCCTCGAGCCTCATTGTACATTTATGTACGTGGATTGATGATGACCTTGAGTCTCATCGTGGATATTGGTGATTTAATCACGTGGATCAGTGGCTAGACCACTAAGTGGACTTTGAGCAGTGTACTGGCAAAGATGTGTGTAGCGGATGGAGGGTCGATTTAGTAATCCCCTGGTGTGTGGTGGATGGATATACGGGTGGTGTGTAGCGGTTGGATACTAGGTTGGGTTGGGTTAACATATTGCATCATTATGCGTGGTATACTGCTTTGATGTGGAATTGGGGCCAAGCCCATTTGTGGAATCATGTGGATTAATTGCATTACACTCATTATTGATATGCCATGACATTGGGCTAACATATTACTGTGGGCTTAGGCCCAGTTATCGTGGTAAGGGGAATTGCACACTGAGTCTCGATGACTCACCCCTTTGTTTAAATTTTGCAGGTAATCATAGATCGCAGATTTGGGAGCCGAGGCAGACTTATGGTGGCCCTGCAATGTTTTCTCGTAAACTCGTTTCTTTTATTTAAACTTACTTTTGATTTTGGGACTTTGTTATGTAATAAGGCTAATATAACTTTAGCTTGGTTATTTTATTTGGTTTAGCTTTTAATTTGATTACTACCTCTTATTATTAAATGTTCAATATGGGATTTTCCTAAAATGATAATAAACCATTTCTTATTCAAAATTTCTTAAACTCGATTTTCACAACAAATACAATTTTGTTCAAGTTAGTAACAACTTTGTAAAATGGGCATTAATTGAATCGACTTTTATAAACCAACCATAAAACGCAGAGTTTCAAAAAGAATACGAACTTTTTAACAAACGCGCAGTTTTTAAACAACCCTTTTATGTGACATGCCTGATCCGGTCGTAACGTTTAGGCCAGGTTTGGAGTGTTACAATTGTGGTATCAGAGCCTGGGTTCAAAAACTCGGCTGTGGGTTTGGGTTCAAAAATGTTTTCAAAAGATGGTTTAGAAAAATATATATCTCTTCTCTGTAAGTATGGCACCCGAGTCTCCGGCACCAAATCTGTAAGTTTCCTTTTTACTATATTCTAGTATATTCTGAATGATTGTATTTATTCTGCGATGTGTGGATGTGATGCTTGAATACAGGAATTGTATGTATGTGTGAAAAATATCTGTTTGCTTCGGTGTTAGATAGTGGTTATGTGAAGGGGTTCCAAGATTTAGTTAGAAAGTATATTAGTTTTATTAAGATCAGAGTGCGCAGCAAGAGCGTAGTATGGTGGGTTATGATGTGTGACTGTTAGTTAGTTGGAAATTTTGAGGACGAAATTTCTTTAAGGAATGTAGATTTGTAACATCCTAAAATTGGGCCTAGTAGGATTCAGCCCAATGGGCCTTGAGCGTAGTAGCGTTTACATTTTTGGAGAACAAGAGATCGGCTTAAATGCAAGTTGGACCTATTAGATAAGTGATTTTGGAAGGTTAGAGGGCTTCTATGAAGTCCTGGCATCGAACATTGGCTTTAGGGAAATTTTGGTTTTAGGTGAAAAAAACCCTGGAAGTTGGCAGGTAGGCCTTAAGAATAAAATATGGAGGAAAATGACACAAGTGGAGTGTGTGGTGTAGTGGCAAAGTGACGCCACATAAGAGACAAGGGGGTGACGCCACAAGGAAGGAAGGAGGTCCAAGGTTCAAGTCTTGGCTCTTGCATTTTGGTTTTCTTTTTACATAGACCTTAGAATTTGGCGGTAGATTTATATTTAGTTGCGCGTGGTTTAAGACACAAGAGGAGCTTGTGGCCAAGTGGTTAGCATCGTGGATTATGCTACAAGGGAGCCTGGGTTCGAATCTCAAGAGAAGCAAGGGAGTATTTATTTTGCGGTTTGGACGGCAAGAGTTTCAGTTGAATTTAAACTCTACTGACGAAGGTATCCCACACCGGAAAGATACAAAGAAGAAAGGTGAAGAGCTAGCTATATAAAGAGCATGCCAGGAGGAGAGTTAACATACTTTGGAGGGCGTTTGGGCTCAGGAGTGGTCGCAGCGCGGTTTAACACCAGATTCCTATCAAGTGTGTAACTCTCTCTACTCTAGTTGTAGAGCGACAAATGCCGAAGTGCCGGTCACGGCAATGGTAGCCACACGAGCGTGCGAGCGCACGTGTGGGGCTTCGACACGATAGTTGAGGCCATCAGTAGTATTCTTGTGGGTTGAGGCTGCTTGGGCCACGATGAGCCAAAGTGGGCCCAATTGAAGAAATTGTATGATGATATAGTATATAGTGAACTAGACTAGGTGGAACTTATATACGTGGCTAGATTTGTGTTAGGTGGGCCACACGAGCGTGTGGGCCCGAATGGGCCGAAATTGGGTTTTAGGCCCAATAGTTCAGTGACGATCGAAAATGGTAGCCGTGTCGCTCGGGCAACATTAGGCCTTCAGAAAGGCCATTGCAGGTGCGAATTTACAAAAATACCCTTGGTGGGTAAATTACGAAAATACCCTTAGTAGGTAAAATTACTGTTATACGCTTAGAGGTTGATTAGCTTGATTATGTTGTATATTATTATTCTGATTATGATGGTAATTCGTTTCATACGTTATCTGATATATGATCTGCATACATGTCATACTGCATACACGGATCATTATATTATGCTGCATGTACATGAGGTTCGGGATATATTGAATAAGGGGAAGTGAGTACATTTATGTACGTGGGTGACTCTGTCACGATTGATGATGGCCTCGAGCCTCATCGTAGATTGATGTTGGCCTCGTGCCTCATCGTGGATTGATGTTGACCTCGTGCCTCATCGTGGATTAATGATGGCCTCGAGCCTCATTGTACATTTATGTACGTGGATTGATGATGACCTTGAGTCTCATCGTGGATATTTGTGATTTAATCACGTGGATTAGTGGCTCGACCACTAAGTGGACTTTGAGCAGTGTACTGCCAAAGAGGTGTGTAGCGGATGGAGGGTCGATTTAGTAATCCCCTGGTGTGTGGTGGATGGATATACGGGTGGTGTGTAGCGGTTGGATACTAGGTTGGGTTGGGTTAACATATTGCATCATTATGCGTGGTATACTACTTTGATGTAGAATTGGGGCCAAGCCCATTTGTGGAATCATGTGGATTAATTGCATTGCACTCATTATTGATTTGCCATGACATTGGGCTAACATATTACTGTGGGCTTAGGCCCAGTTATCGTGGTAAGGGGAATTGCACACTGAGTCTCGATGACTCACCCTTTTGTTTAAATTTTGCAGGTAATCATAGATCGCGGATTTGGGAGCCGAGGTAGACTTGTGGTGGCCCTGCAATGTTTTCTCGTAAACTCATTTCTTTTATTTAAACTTACTTTTGATTTTGGGACTTTGTTATGTAATAAGGCCAATATAACTTTAGCTTGGGTATTTTATTTAGTTTAGCTTTTAATTTGATTACTACCTCTTATTATTAAATGTTCAATATGGGATTTTCCTAAAATGATAATAAACCGTTTCTTATTCAAAATTTCTTAAACTCGATTTTCACAACAAATACAATGTTACTCCAATTAATAACAACTTTGTAAAATGGGCATTTAATGAATCGGCTTTTATAAACCAACCACAAAACGCGGAGTTTCAAAAAGAATACGAACTTTTTAACAAACACGTAGTTTTTAAACATCCCTTTTATGTGACATGCCAGATCCGGTCGTAACGTTTAGGCCGGGTTTGGGGTGTTACAATTGAAGTCGTCAAGGAACATACTTGTTGATGAGAAAATGGCAACATTCTTACATTTCATTGCTCATCATCTTAAAACCAAGTTATCAAGCATCACTTTAATAAGTTCGGGGAAACCGTTAGCGAAACATTTCACAATGTTTTAAATGATGTCATACGCTTACAAGATGTGTTATTTAAAAAGGTAGTGTAACACCCCAAACCCGGTCAATACGCCATGACCGAATTTGGCATGCCACAGAGGAAAACGTTTTGAAGAAAATCGAGTTAACAATTAAATTTTAGTGAAAAACTCTTTGTTGTTCCATGTTTGTAGAAATCAGGTGTATAATAAGTTAAAAACTGATAATTCACTTTGAAATTCCGTAAATAAATTTTTAAAACATAGTTGCAAATCCATAGATTAAAAACCTTTTATAATTTTAAAAGAAACCAAAGCGATTAGTTTGAAAACCGTTTCTAATTGAAATTTGGAAACTTGAGTTTTGGAAAATAGTATGAGTTATAGAAAACACTTAAGTTGTTAAATATTATCAAATGATTTATATTACCCGATGATAACGTTTTGAAAACCATTGCGTTTTGTAGTTTAGAAAACTTTGTGCTCAAATTATTATATCAACCATGTATTTTATAAGCCATACACAAAATATCAAGTCCAAAGCATATAAATAATCCAAAAACATAATTAAAGAGACCTTATTACAAATCCAAATAAAGATGAAAAACCAATTTAAATAAAATAAAGTACCCAAATCGAAGTTCATGTAAAACCGAATTTTATTGCATGGCCTCCTCGAGTTCATCCGGCTCCTCATCCGCGATCTATGAATCACCTGAAAAGATAAGGGAGAAGGTGAGTCACCAAGACTCAGTGCATAATCCTTCCCCCGATTAATGTAACACTCTTACACAATTCATAACCAAGTAATATATATATATATATATATAATGCACCCAACCTAGCCATCCATAACTCCTTTTCTACCCCGTGTGGTACCAAACCACTGGTGGTGCCAAACCACTGGTGACCCAAAGTCACGATATCCAATAATGTGGTGCCAAACCACTAGTGACCCAAAGTCACGAATAATCAAGTTGTGGGGCCAACCCACGTGTGATACCAAATCACTGGCGACAATCCCATAATATCGAATGTGGGGCCAACCCACTGCGGTGCTAAGCCACTGGGACGAGTCGCTATGAGGTGCCAAACCTCTGGTGTCCCAAAGACACAAAATATCAACGATCCAGGTGTGGGGCCAACCCACGTGTGATACCAAATCACTGGCGACGATCCCGTAATATCAAATGTGGGGCCAACCCACTGTGGTGCTAAGCCACTGGGACAAGTCGCTATGAGGTGCCAAACCTCTGGTGACCCAAAGTCACAAAATAAACTGTGGTACCAAACCACTGGAGGTGCCAAACCTCTGGTGTCCCAAAGACACGGATATCAAATCCTTCCCCCTCCTCTCATATCACCCACAACAGTGCAATTATTATGCAAATCATGCCATCATGCTTTATTATGAATCATATAGAAATATATCACATATCATGGTAATAAGCATCATATAGCAAAACATATCGAAACGGACTTACCCGAATCCTTGCTCATACCCTTATAGTATCATATCGAGATTTTCACAGTTTCCCGCTTTAAAACATGATCAAGTTATTAATATATTACCAAGTTATAAAGTGTGTAAGTTACACACCTGTCACTAACGCAAGCACTAAATCCTGAAGACCCGATCTACAGCACTAGATCTTCTTGTCCTACATTCGGCCAAACCACAAAACTATAAACAAGGCCATTCGGCCACACCAACAAATCCCGAAGGGTTATCGTACGAAATACCAAATCTTACCTATTGGCTTACCCAAAACGATTGTCAGAGAATCGAGGCTTAAGTCGATTGCTTCCAAAATCCCGAAGAGCCTAAAAGAAAATCGGTTCCTATGAATAGTTAGTATCTTGCAAAAATTGCCCAAAAATTCAGCCTTTGCCCTCAAGAGAAACGACATAGAAAAGAGAAAAGAAACAAAGGAAATACGGCCATGAACACTTACCCCCTTCCAAAACCGATTGAAGAGAACCAAATGAAGACCTACCCTTAATGATATTCGGCCAAGACAAATCAAGAAGGAAATAGGAAGTTTCGGCTATGGTTTTGAATGAAGATAGCAAATGATATGTGGATAAAAAGAAATGAAGTACGTGAGTGGCAAAGAAAATCAAAATGAGAGAGAGAGGATTCGGCTTTAGCAAACAATGGAAGAAAAATCAAGTGAAATGGGGAAGAAAAAGGTTCGGCCAAAAAGAAAGTAAAAGAAGAATTGTAAGTTTTAACAAATATGAGAAGAAAAGAAAAGAAAGATGAGAACCAATAGAGGTTCTTTTCGGCTACAAAGAATTAAAAGATGAGAGGGAGGTTCCAAAGGAGTTTCGGCCAAATGCCTAAGAGGAAAAACAACAAACACCTAAGGACATTCGGTTTTTGTTCACTTTGGTGTACTAGGGAGAATTCGGCATACACAATAAGGTTTCGAATATGACACAAAACAAAGATTGTAGGCTTTCCAAGCTAGCCGAAAATGACCACCTAACCAAAAGAAAATTTCGGCACCAACTAGCAACCAACAAGACAAAATTCGGCCACTCCCCCCTAGACCCCAAAACCGTCCAAATACATGGACTTCAAAGTCAAACCTTTCCACACAAATCTTTCTATAACAATACACCTTATATCATGCCTTATGCTCTCACATCTACCTTTAATCAATTGATTTCTTTCCCAAACATCAAGCTTACCTAAACTATTATTCAACTTTCCATAAAAAGTTAAAGTCCAACTTACCATATGTATAGTTTGACCAACACTTACTGTAAGGTGCATAAAAAATAAAGTCTTCCAAATGCAATCCATGCTACTCGAACCACTTCCCTCAAGCAACCCTTCAAGCGCCATAACCACCTTGCCACTAACTCCTCATGTGCTAGAATTAGACACTTAAATTAACTTAAGTGTCAGGATCACCTAATCCACTTCACTAATTTCTTCAAACTAAAAATTATTCTAGCTTAGCTAATAATTCCAAACCTTCACAAAACTATACTAAGCACACAATAAAAATCATACTTGAACTAACACAAATAACAAGATGATACTCAAATTTTTTTTTCCTAAAGCCCAAGGTCCAATTGGCCCAATCCTACTAGGCCTAATTTCGGGATGTTACAGGTAGAGCAAATTACAACTAATTTTACAGACCTAAGGTGCAAATGGTTTAAGGTATTAGAGTGAGTTCCGTATATAGGTCGTAAATAAGTTAGTTGAATTAGATTTAAATATAGTATCCTAACCCGAGGTTTTATACATGTGATGTAGAATTGCTTAGGTGCTTTAGATGGAACCCACATCAAGATTAGGGTTCCAACAGTTGATAAACCTAGATATCGAACGCGAAAAGGTAATATAGCAACAAATATGTTAGGTGTTTGTACGCCTGATATGCATTTTGTTTATGTTCTTCCTGGTTAGGAATGTTCTATTACTGATAGACGTGTTCTTCGAGATGCCTTTAGTAGGAGACATGGACTAAAAGTTCCTCATGGTAAAGTGCAAAATTTGAGTGGACTAAAACATGCTTCAACATGCAATGCTATTGAAAGATGCTTTGGGTTATTAAAACTTAGATGGAGAATACTTAGGAGTCCATCATTCTATCCTGTGAGGGTGTACAATAGAATCATTATTGCATGTTGTTTGCTCCATAATTTTATTCGAACCTATATAAGTCTTGATCCTATTAAAGTGAAGTGGGGAGAAGGATTACCTAGTAATGTGATAGATGACAATGAACCGAATATTGTAAATATTCATCCATCAGATGCATGGGCTACTTGAAGAATGGAACTAGCCAATCAAATGTTCGATGAATGGTTAGCATCTAGAAATTAGTTAAGTTAGGGTAAAAATAAGAAAGGTTAATTTGTTTATGTTATTTTATGTATCTAGTTTATGAAACTTTGGTGGTGTTTGAATTGTCTTTCTATATTGCACTAGACTTGTTGAATTACAACTTTAATTTATTTTCTTTTGATTCGTCATGTGTTTTAATTTTATAAAGTATCGACCTTTTGATTCATAATACCAAACCTAATTTTAATTTGCATATTTTCTTAAGATAGTTATGTCAGTTTTTCACAATCAAGTGTTTCTCCCCAAAATTCTCGAGGAACCAAAAAGGAAATGGGTTCCAGAAGAAGATGTTGCATTGGTTGCATGTATGGTTGACTTGCACAATGTTGAAACATTTAATGCAAATACGAGATTCAAGGTCGATTATTTAAATGAGCTAGAAATAATGTTAGAAAAAGTTTTACCCCATGCTATGTTAAAGGCTAAACTAATCTTGAATCGAGGATTAGGACATTGAAAGGGATTGGGCAATCGTTTATGACATGCTCAGTGGAAAAGACAATAGCGGCTTTGGTTGGGACAAGCATAAACAACTTGTTGTTGCTGAAAATGCTGTGTGAGACTCATATATAAATGTAAGAATTATTTCAAGCCTTTATTATCTTGTTTTGACCGAACTTATATCCAATATGGATTCTTCCATTTTTTTTATACAGTCATAAAGAAGCCAATCAATTCAGACATCGTAGTTTTCCTTATTATGACCAACTTATTACCATCTACGCAAAAGATCGAGCCACTAGGAAATATGCTCAAATAGTCATAGATATTATTGAAGAAATGGATGTTGAAGATGTAGATACTGCAAATACTCATGAAGAAAGAAGATATTTCCAAGGATGTAAAACTGATATTTCTTTGAATGAGATGGCTTTGTAACACCCCTAACCCATATCCGTCACCAGAGCAGGGTTACGGAGCATTACTAGAGTTTTCAAATCAAACGAAAACATATTTATAAACATTTCATATCATATCATATCAATAAACATATTAAAATCAAATCAAAACATATATATTGTCCCTTAAACAAACCCTCGAGGCTCAAAATACAAGTTAGAAACAAGTTGGGACTAAATCAAAAACTCAGAGAATTTTTCAAAAAACATTGAAAATTTTCAACACTGCAGGGGTCACACGGCCGTGTAGCCAAGCCGTGTGGGCATTCCAAGTAGGGACACACACCCGTGTCCCAGCCCGTGTCCGTACCCATGTAACTCACTGACTTGGGTCACACGGCCAAGCCACATGCTCGTGTGCCAGGCCGTGTGTAGGCTGTGTAATAGCCTGACTTGTAACCCATTGAAAACTACAGGGGGACACGGCTATGTCGCCTAGCTGTGTGTCAGACACACCCGTGTCTCTGCCCGTGTGGATGAAAATAGGTCATTTTACAAGCCATTTTTCTCACCCATCAAGGCATATACCTACAACAAAAAATGCACATATATACAAGCCATAACAATGCACCAAAACCATGCATATTCTAGCTTCATACATATGGTATAATCACATACAACCAATATGCCCTTAGGCACCTCAAATGACAACATGTAAACATGTATAATCATGTACTCTATTTGATCAAAATACTCAAACTAAATTTTAGGCATAATTGTATCAATGCATGCCATTGAATTTGCCAACCAAAAACTTACCAAATGGTGCCAAATATACCATTCAAAAAATAACATCAATAACCATATAAGCCCTTCAAAACAAATTATCAATTCTCAACATTTCCAACAAGTTACAAGCTATATATAATATGCATATTTAAACCATAGCATCATCTTCCATAATTCAAGCATATCAAGCGAAACATCATCCATATTAAGGCTATCATTTACATTCCAACACTAAGTTTATTTCATCACCAAAATGCCATAACACAAACCAAACCAATTTTCTATTTCAACAACCAAAATACATAGGCCAACATTAGCCAAAATACATATACATGCCATTATAACCAAAATTAAATATCAAAAAGTACCAAAGGAGCCGATGGATAGTGTGATATAGCTCCGACAAGCTTTCAATTCACTATAAAACATGAAAAATAACACAGAGTAAGCATTTAAGTTTAGTAAGTTCATATAACATAGAATAAAACTGACCATTTCAATACATAATAGGTAAGATAACATAGCATAATCCAAATACCCTTGGCTAAAGCCCTAGCATGTACACCAAACATGTTAGCCATTTAATCATATAACAAAGGCTATGTAACCAAGAATGATGTAACACCCCAAACCCGGCCCATACGTTTCGACCAGATCTAGCATGCTACGGGTTGTACATTGAAATCTTTTGCTTTGTTGATTTTGGAAATCGTAAGTTAATTAGACATAATTTGAATAAATAAATGACATTTGAAAAAAAAACCTTGTATTATTATTATTTCGTATATTTAAACCTTCGACATAATTTCATAAGTTGCAAATATTTAAAACTACTTAGGTGAATATAAACTGTGGGGCCTTATTATATAAATATTCCAAAAAAATAAAAGAAAAACTTAAAGAAAAACCAAAAATAATCTATAGAAATAAAAATGTGATGGCTGCTCGAGTCCGTCTTGGCTCCCATGTCCACGAACTACTGCTCATCTGAAAGAGTGGAAAAAAATAAAAGGGTGAGTCACCAAGACTCAGTGTATAAATCCCAAACACAACGACCTGAGGCCCACAAACACATTATGAGCCCTGGCCCAAACATAAAGGCAACAATCATAATTACATGATAAATAATAGATGATGCATAGCCCAACCCATCCTAGAATTCCATCCTCTACACACCAACCCGTACCAACCATCACACTTTGGGGATTTCTACAATCAACCCTCCATCCGCTACACACCATAACGACAGCCGTACTACCTATTCCTATTATTCAGGAATCATTAAACGTGGCATAGCCATCGATCACTATGTGACCTAACATTGAATTTGTGGTTTAACCACCGATCACCAAGTGACCTATCATGCACTTCCCCTTCATTAACATAACCCCAACCCATGCAAACACACAAAAAACATCATACCATCTTTAAGAAAATAGGCTTTCATATATTTCGATACACATAGAGATTTCTATGATTACGTACCTGGCATCCTTGCCTAACCCTTTTAGGGTTTTATTCGACTGTCTACATAGCCACTTTCCGGCTTTTAACCCATAACACATGTAAAATACAGTTAACTAGTGTGTTAGAGATCTACACACCTGATTACCGTTAGAACGAGACTTTCTAAGTCAACGCTATCTGTAGCCAACACAACCGCTATCTGCCTAAAGTGTTGTTCAGAAACTGGTAGCGAAACATTAGGTTAAAGCACAACTAACGAAAAGAAAACGGTTGATCATCTTAAGGAGAATTGAAATCCTTACCTTAAAATCCCGAAAAGTGATATGAGATTCAGGGACTAGTATTTCCGACTTTTAGATCTAAGAGATCTACTTCAATTCCCGAATGTCGCCCAACCAGAGAATACATAAAACCATTAAACCATTAGCTTTTCAGGTTTGTCTTCCAAAACCCGAAAGAGAAAGTGAAGAGATAGGAAAATCGACACTCACCTTAACACAACGAATTCGACGACCACTTAGAGATTCCGGCTTTTTGAGAAGATCAGAAGAAAAGATGATAGGAAGAAGTTTATATAGATTCGGCTTTAGTGAAGAAATCGGCAAAAAGGAATAGAGAATATTCAGCTATGGAGATGAGAAGAGAGTTCAGGGTTTCAGCTTTTGAAAGAAAAGATGTTGAGAAAAATTGGGAGGTTTCGGCTTTTGAAGAAATCAAAAGAAAAGAAATTACAGAAAATAATTGAGAGTTTCAGCACAGAGAATGAAGAAAACAATAGGGTTCAAATGCCGGAATTGATGAGATACCCCCTATTTATAAAGAATTTCGGCACTTACCTATCAAAAACCGAAAGTGCCCTTCCTGATAACTAAAAATTAAACAAATAATAGGGGAAAATTCGGCACCCCCTATGGCAATTAGAAACCGATTTCTTCCCTCCTCTGGGTGATGGAATGTCGGCCAACACCTAACCTTGCAGATAACTCCTTGATTATTTCCTTATCCTCATCTGACTACTCATCCACAGTGTCATGGATAACACTACCTCTTCCTTCCTTTATCAGCACATTATCCACCTTATTATCACATTAAATAAATTCCTAAATTTAAGCATCATTGCCTAACTCCACTACTGCTCTTATAATTGCCAAAAATATTTAAAATAAAGGTACCAGGCAACTCGAACCCTGGACCTTCAATTGATGCCAACTCCCTTCCCTCTTAGTGGCGCCATTTTGCCACTGGGCCACAAGCCCATTTGTGTTTTTAAAACACAGCTAATATCTATTATGCCCTAACTTAACAAGCTTTCCACTAAAGTGTTCAAACAAGAATTTTAACTACAGCCTCGGCCCAAACCTGAACCCAATTTGGACCCCTAACACTTAAATTAACACATTAAACATATCCCCACACTAAACGCATAGGCCCAATAATTCAGGATGTGACAGTTCTACCCCCTTAAAGAAATATCGTCCTCGAAATTTCCAACTAATATTAATCATACTACCCAAGTCTCACCACTATGCTTTCGTCGCGCACTCTAATTCTAAAGCCAAAAGAAACACTTAGTATACTATGGTAGAGTACGCACCGGTATTCGGATCTAGAGCGTCCTCGTCCCTTGGCGACGTGCTGCATAGACCAAAGCTGGCTGCCTCGCCTCAGCATAACCTGCACCTCCACGACCATGTCCTATGCCATTGCCACCATTGACTTGACCACGGCCCCTTGGTGGTTGTTGACCTCCTTTTCCCGGTGGTGCATTCTCTTGACCTGTGGACCCTTCACTGCCCCATTGCTGCAGACAGTTTCTGACTTGGTGGTCCGTAGATCCATATCTAAAGCACTTCCCACTGCCCGCCCAACACTCACCTACATGAAATTTACCACATCGGCCACACTTTGGTGGCAGTAAGTCTCTCATCCCGTTCTGGCCCGTCTTACCTAGGTCTTCTCTGAGTTTGCCCAGCTGCCCCTGATGATTCAAAATTCCTCTTACTTCCACCCCTATCTCTATCCCGATTCAGTTTCTCCATCCGCTTTACCTCCTCAGCTATTTTAGCCTTTTCCACAAGCACAGCAAATTCCCTCTCCCGCTGTGGTGCTATCAGTACACGCAGATCATCCTTCAGACCATCTTTAAATCGAACACAACGTTCATGGTCCGTGGCCACCATTCCTCGAGCATAACGGCTAAGGCGTAAGAATTCCGCCTCATACGCAGCCACTGACCTACTTCCTTGAACCAGATTCAGAAATGCTCTGCGCTACGCATCCACATAACTTGTCCAGATATACTTACTTTGAAATGCCGTTTTGAAGAAATCCCAGGTGATACGGTCAACTACTGCACCATCCTTAACCGTAAGCCACCATTGTTACGCTTCGTCTCGCAGGAGAGATACAACCCCTTTCAACTTCTCATCCTCCGTGAAATCCAAATCATCCATTATGCGTTCCACCGCCTCCAACCAATACTCAGCTGAACTCGGGGCTACACCAGACATTCCCCTAAACACTTCTGCCCCATTGGCTCTAAGCAACTCCGGCACAGATTTCCGGGCTCCTGTGCCCATGCTTGCCCCAGCAACCCTCTCTAAAACCCTTAACATCGCCTGAGATACCGCATCATCTCCAGCTGTCTGGTCCTGGAATTCCTCCTCCGCAGCCGGTGGTACCAGCATCTCGTTTCCAGATCCATGGCTAGATCCCACCGGTTCTGACACCATCATCCTACCCCTACCACGTCCACGCGGTGGACGTCCTCGACCCCTTGTACTCATTCTACCGATTCGCGTTTATCTGATTAGAAATTTTATGAATTATTAGTTTTCTTCCACTGATTAACCACGAACAGTCTTATGAACAGTAGTTTAAGAGTAGTTCTTTCAAATTCGGACCTATCTACAGTTTCAGTCTCAAGTTTATCTCCTAATTCTAGAAACCACATCCATTCAACCATCACATATCAACATACATATATCATTCATGAACTCATATTCATCACATGAGGGTATTTTCGTCATTTCACTACCCAGGGGTTTTTTCGTAGTTTTGCCCTACAGGGTATTTTCCAAAATAAAGTATCTTGGTGATTTTCTTTGAATTGGAGGTACTTTGGTACATTTTTTTAAAAAAATGAGGGTAGTTTGGTAATTTCCTCAAAATAGAGTATCTTGATGTTGTTGGTTTTTTTTCCCGAAGTAGAGATATTTGGATGTTGTTGTTTTTTTTTGTAAAGCAGGGGTATTTTGGAAAATTTAATTTTGCAAACCGGGTTACTTTCGTAAATCTAGGGGTTTTTGAGTAAATTTGCAAAACATGAGTATTTTATAAAATCACAGTTGCTTTAGAAATTTTCACAAATTTTGGTAGTTTTACAATTCTGGGGTATTCTGGGAAATTTTCATAAATCAAGTGTATTTTGGAAATTTTACAAAACTTGGGGGTATTTTGATTGTGAAATAGGGTGGCTGGTCTGTTTCGGGTTTTAATTATAGATTTTGGCCCGTCAACAAATCCTCATGGCTAAGGTGAACAGTCACTACGCACCAGGTAGGATTCCAGCGAAGAGGAGGTGAGTCACTAGGACTGCTTAGGTACCAAGCTCTCCCTGAATCCAATCCTAGACATGCGTATGCCTGTCGCCACACCCTAATCTCGCGACTTGTTTACAGGTTTGTTTGGTTGGATTAAATCTTATGAACTTAGAGAGTTGCTTAAACTAAGCCTAAAGTCCATCAATGTCTAATATACTAACCTACGTCCATCAAGCCCATCAAGCCCAACATGTATATCACATCAAGAGTTAGAATACTTACTTACATGGATCGGGTGCCGGTAGACTCGAAGGCCATATCTTCATCCAAATTTTTTTTTCCAAATTCACATAAACTTTACAAAACATTACTAGGCCCATTTCACAGAACGAGTTTTGAACTGGGCTCTGATACCAAAATGTAACACCCCAAACCCGGCCCATACATTTCGACCAGATCTGGCATGCCACGAGTTATACATTAAAAGCTTTTGCTTTGTTGATTTTGGAAATCGTAAGTTAATTAGACATAATTTGAATAAATAAATGACATTTGAAAAAAAACCTTGTATTATTATTATTTCGTATATTTAAACCTTGGGCATAATTTAATAAGTTGCAAATATTTAAAACTACTTAGGTGAATATAAACTGTGGGGCCTTATTATATAAATATTCCAAAAAAATTAAAAGAAAAACTTAAAGAAAAACTGAAAATAATCTATAGAAATAAAAACGTGATGGCCCCTCGAGTCCGTCTCGGCTCCCATGTCCACGAACTACTGCTCATCTGAAAGAGTAGAAAAAAATGAAAGGGTGAGTCACCAAGACTCAGTGTATAAATCCCGAACACAACGACCTGAGGCCCACAAACACATTATGAGCCCTGGCCCAAACATAAAGGCAACAATCATAATTACATGATAAATAATAGATGATGCATAGCCCAACCCATCCTAGAATTCCATCCTCTACACACCAACCCGTACCAACCATCACACCTTAGGGATTTCTACAATCAACCCTCCATCCGCTACACACCATAACGACAGTCGTACTGGCTATTCCTATTATTCAGGAATCATTAAACGTGGCATAGCCACCGATCACTATGTGACCTAACATTGAATTTGTGGTTTAACCATCGATCACCAAGTGACCTATCATGCACTTTCCTTTCATTAACATAATACCACCCCATGCAAACACACAGAAAACATCATACCATCTTTAAGAAAATAGGCTTTCATTGTAATATCTTGAATTAGGGGTTACAAATAATTGTAACATCCTAAAAATTTGAGTATCATCTGGTTATTTGTGTTAGTTCAAGTATGATTTTTATTGTGTGCTTGGTATAATTTTGTGAAGGCTTGGAATTATTAGCTAAGCTAGAATAATTCTTAGTATTGAAAATTTAGTGAAGTGGATTAGGTGAACCTGACACTTAAGTTAATTTAAGTGTTAAATTCTAGCACATGAGGAGTTAGTGACAAGGTGGTTATGGCGCTTGAAGGGTTGCTTGAGGGAAGTGGTTCAAGTTGCATGGATTGTAATTGGAAGACTTTATTTTTATGCACCTTACATTAAGTGTTGGTCAAACTATACATATGGTAAGTTGGACTTTAACTTTTTATGGCAAGTTGAATAATAGATTAGGAAAGCTTGATGTTTGGAAAAGAAATCATTTGATTAAAGGTTGATGTGAGAACATAAGGCATGATGTAAGGTGTTATGCTATGGAAAGTTTTGTGTAGAAAGTTTGACATGAATGTGGACGGTATGGGTGTCTAGGGGGGTTGGCCGAATGTTGATAAGAATTTGGGGGGGTTTTAGAGGCGACGGAGCGAATCATGGATGATTTGGATCTGAATGCTGAGGAAAAGCTGAAAGGGATAGTGTCGCTTCTTCGGGATGAGTCATATCAGTGATGGCTCACGGTGTAGAATAGTGTTGCAGCGGAGGATCTCACTTGGGACTATTTTAAGGCAGCATATCAGAAGAAATATGTTGGAGCTAGCTACATTGATGCGCAGCGGAAGGCGTTTCTGAGATTGGTTCAGGGGACTAAGTCTGTATCAGAGTATGAGGCAGAATTTTTAAGATTGAGTCGGTATGCTGGAGGTATCGTGGCTTCGGAACACGAGCGATGTGTCCGGTTCGAAGATGGATTGAGGGACGAGCTGAGATTGCTGATTGCTCCACATCAGGAGCGAGAGTTTGCCGTGCTAGTTGAAAAGACTAAGATAGCCAAGGGGATAAAGGAATCTGTAAGGCAGAGTCACGACAGGAATAAGCATAAGAGAAGTTTTGGATCATCTGAGTCGGCCAGAGATTCTCAGAAGAAGGCTAGGCAGAATGGGCCGAATCAATCTGGAAGGCCTGTTGCTGCTAATCAGGGACCAGCACAGTGTAATCAATGTGGAAAATCTCATTGGGGAGAATGTTGGACCGGTGGGAAAGGATGTTTTGAGTATGGCTCGCTGGATCATCGTGTGAGGGACTGTCCACGTAAGCTAGCCAGGAATCAGTCTGACGGTCAAGGTCGTGCTTAGATCAGAAATGAGGGACCGCCACCGCAGAGGGGTCATGGTAACGGTAGAGGAGGTAATGGTTCTGGTCGAGGTCATGGAGCATCAGGCAGAGGTGCTGAGGGTGTGGATGCGTGACAGCCAGGGTTAGTTTGTGCAGCAAGGCGTCGAGAGGAGGGCGACGCACCGGACGTCCTAGCCGGTACGTTCCTTATTTTTGGAATACCCTTTATTGCCTTGTTAGATATAGGGTCAACTTATTCTTGTATTGCTAGTGAAGTATCTAGAACTTTGAGTGTGAACTTTGAGACTGTTCATAGAAAGTATGTTAGTCTTATTAAGATCAGAGTGCGCAGCAAGAGCGTAGTGTGGTGAGTGAGGATGCACGACTGTTAGTTAGTTGGAAATTTTGAGGACGAAATTTCTTTAAGGAGGGTAGAATTGTAATATCCTGAATTAGGGGTTACAATTAATTGTAACATCCTAAAAATTTGAGTATCATCTGGTTATTTGTGAAGGCTTGGAATTATTAGCTAAGCTAGAATAATTCTTAGTATTGAAAATTTAGTGAAGTGGATTAGGTGAACCTGACACTTAAGTTAATTTAAGTGTTAAATTCTAGCACATGAGGAGTTAGTGACAAGATGGTTATGGCGCTTGAAGGGTTGCTTGAGAGAAGTGGTTCAAGTTGCATGGATTGCAATTGGAAGACTTTATTTTTATGCACCTTACATTAAGTGTTGGTCAAACTATACATATGGTAAGTTAGACTTTAACTTTTTATGGCAAGTTGAATAATAGATTAGGAAAGCTTGATGTTTGGAAAAGAAATCATTTGATTAAAGGTTGATGTGAGAACATAAGGCATGATGTAAGGTGTTATGCTATGGAAAGTTTTGTGTAGAAAGTTTGACATGAATGTGGACGGTATGGGTGTCTAGGGGGGTTGGCCGAATGTTGATAGGAATTTGGGGGGTTTTAGTTGGTCAATTCTTGCATTTTGTGCATCTTTTACATTTTTTTCTTTTCCTCTCCAAAATCTTCCTCCTTAGCCGATTGTATCTTGGGCATTAGGTACAATTTTGTTTTAGTTTTGGCATTGTTTTCTTGTTTTGTGTCAAAGCCGAAAAGACCATTGTGGTTTGCCGAATTTTTCTCTTAGGCATTTGGCCGAATATTCATTTGAGTCTCTATCATATTTTATTTTCTTTGTAGCCTAAAACCAACCCTTTTCCCTTCATCTCTTTCTTCATCTTTAGTGGTTGGCTGAATCTTCCTTCTCCCCATTCCTCTTTTCTTTCTTCCACCTTTTGTTCAAAGCCATAAACATCCCTCTCCCATTGAAATTTCTTTCTTTTTCTTCCTTTTTCTTTCTCTTTCTCCACTCTAGTCGAATCCTTTTTGTTATTACAAATCAACCATAGCCGAAATTCCCTTCACCATTTAACCATATTGCCGAAACTTCCCATTCTCTTTTTGATTTGTCTTGGCCGAATATCAACAAGGGTAGGTCTTCATTTGGTTTTCTTCAATCAGTTTTGGAAGGGGACTCCTCGGGATTTTGTAAGTAATCGACTCAAGTCTTAATTCTCTGACAATCGTTTTGGGTAAGTTAATAGGTAAGATTTAGTATTACGTACGATAACCCTTCGGGATGTGTTGGTGTGGCCGAATGGCCTTGTTTATAGTTTTGTGGTTTGGCCGAATGTAGGACAAGGAGATCAAGTGCTGTAGATCGGGTCTTCGAGATTTAGTGCTTGCGTTAGTGACAGGTGTGTATCTTACACACTTTATAACTCGATAATATATATACATAAATATACTAATCATGTTATTAAAGCCGAAAACTGTGAGATCTTGATATGATACTTTGATGGTTATGAGCAAGGATTCGGGTAAGTCCGTTTCGATATGATGTTGATATATGTTGTTTAATATCATGATCCACGATATATTTGTTATATGTTCATATTAGAGCATGATGGCATGATTTGCATAATAATTGCATGGTTATGGGTGATATGAGAGGAGGGGGAAGGATTTGATATCCGTGTCTTTGGGACACCAGAGGTTTGGCACCTCCAGTGGTTTGGTACCATAGATTATTTTGTGTCTTTGGGACACCAGAGGTTTGGCACCTCATAGCGACTTGTCCCAGTGGCTTAGCACCACAGTGGGTTGGCCCTACAGTTGATATATCGGGATCGTCGCCAGTGATTTGGTATCACACGTGGGTTGGCCCCACACTTGGATCGTTGATATTTCGTGTCTTTGGGACACCAGAGGTTTGGCACCTCATAGCGACTCATCCCAGTGGCTTAGTACCACAGTGGGTTGGCCCCACATTTGATATTACGGGATCGTCGCCAGTGATTTGGTATCACATGTGGGTTGGCCCCACAACTTGATTATTCGTGACTTTGGGTCACCAGTGGTTTGGCACCACATTATTGGATATCGTGACTTTGGGTCACCAGTGGTTTGGCACCACCAGTGGTTTGGTACCACACGGGGTAGAAAAGGAGTTATGGATGGCTAGGTTAGGTGCATTATATATATATATATATATATATATATATTGCTTGGTTATGAATTGTGTAAGAATGTTGCATTAACCGGGGGAAGGATTTATGCACTGAGTCTTGGTGACTCACCTTCTCCCTTATCTTTTTAGGTGATTCGTAAAATCGCGGATGAGGAGTCGGATGAACTCGAGGAGGCCATGCAATAAAAATTCGGT
Source organism: Gossypium australe (assembly GCA_005393395.2). Classification (NCBI taxonomy): domain Eukaryota; kingdom Viridiplantae; phylum Streptophyta; class Magnoliopsida; order Malvales; family Malvaceae; genus Gossypium; species Gossypium australe. Next base: position 130,571,233 of record CM016626.1, on the reverse strand, counting down.
TTTATAAGAACTTCATTTGGGTACTTTATTTTATCTTAATTTGGTTTACATCTTTATTTGGATTTGTAATAAGGCCTTTTTAATTATGTTTTTGGATTATTTATATGCTTTGGACTTGATATTTTAAAAATGGCTTATAAAATACATGGTTGATATAATAATTTGAGCACAAAGTTTTCTAAACTACAAAACGCAATGGTTTTCAAAACGTTACCATCAGGTAATATAAATCATTTGATAATATTTAACAATTTAAGTGTTTTCGATAACTCATACTATTTTCCAAAACTCAAGTTTCCAAATTTCAATTAGAAACGGTTTTCAAACTAATCGCTTTGGTTTCTTTTAAAATTATAAAAGGTTTTCTAATCTATGGATTTGCAACTATGTTTTAAAGATTTATTTACGGAATTTCAAAGTGAATTATCTGTTTTTAACTTATTATACACCTGATTTCTACAAACATGGAACAACAAAGAGTTTTTCACTAAAATTTAATTGTTAACTCGATTTTCTTCAAAACGTTTTCCTCTGTGGCATGCCAGATTCGGTCATGGCGTATTGACCGGGTTTGGGGTGTTACAAATTGGTATCAGAGCCAAGTTCAAAAAGCTCGGCTGTGGGCCCAAGGCCCAAAATGTTTTAAAGTATGGTCTTAAAATGTTTTTGTTTGAAATTATATGATTTGAAAGGCATGGCACCGAGTCTCCGGCACTAATCCGCCCAGGTAAGTATCTCAAACTGTTGCTTTTGATGATATGATTATGATGATTGTAACACCCCAAACCCGGCCCATTCGTTACGACCGAATGTGAAATGCCACTGCGGAGAAACGTTTGAAAACATTCTTACTTAAAAGTGAAAACCATTCAAGATTTGTTGCCTTTAATAAAACAATTTCATAATTTATAACATTCTAAGTAAACATTAAGTTGTTATAAAAATATCCGGATTAAAACTTTATTATATATATATAGATTTAAATAAAATCGTTTGCAAATGATATTTCAATTGTCAATCCATGATAAATCAAAATATTAAACTTAATGAAAAACACTTAAACAAATTTTAAATGCTTTTAGGGCCTTATTACAATAATTGAATAAACAAAATACTGAAAATATAAGCACTTAATTAATTAAAAATATCCTTCTGCATGAAAATCTGCTTCTGCATGGCCACCCTTGTATCCACTCCAACTCGGTCCAAGATTCACGAGTCACCTGCGATGTTAAGAAAAATTGGGTGAGTCAAACAGACTCAGACATGTCTCCATATATGGGCTTGGCCCATATCCACATAGTCCACATAATCAGTCATGCAAAAATGCATCCCAACCCAACCTAAAGTCCGCCCGTACACCTACCTTGGCAGACCCGCTGCCCAAGGCCGTGGCTAAGCCACCGATCAACGAAATGATCCCACATGTCTTACCTTGTCAGACCTACTGTCCAAGGCCGTGGCTAAGCCACCGATCACATAAGTGATCCCACATATTAATCAGCCTACGGTGATGCACACAGCTATCAACCGCCGAGATGGGCACCTAGCCAACACCTCCCTTGATGAAGCATATAGCTAACATCAAGCGCTAATGTAGCACAAGGCTAACATTAGACCACGTACATAAATATGTACCCCTCTTCCTTCATTATACATGTCCCAGATTCCCATGTATCTATAAATATATATGTCATGACAAGGTAACATTGTAAAGAATATACATCACATGCTTACCACAAATTCATACTCATAACACAGGTAGTTTAATATCATAAATTACTAACCTGTTTAACCGGTTACCTCACCATGGTTTCCACCACCTTAGCCATTACCTTTGGCTACCCTTCCCATCACATCACACATATACATATAAAACATCATGCACGAATAACAGAAGAACAGTGCGATAACTACGCACCTGCTTGGCACAGTCGGCTAAATCCCGAGATCACACGTTGCACCTAAAAGTCTACCGAAATCCCTAAATGGAACCATATTAGTTTCGGCCCCTATACCAAAAAGCATTAGAAAGTGCCTTTGGCTGAACACTACCCTTACCTTGAGCAATCGAACCTAAGAGACCCCTTTAATGCTCCTCCCCGCTGGCTATACACAAAAGAAACATAAGGTTATGGCCTTAAACACCTTCAGCCATCCATAAAACCAAGAGCAAACATCTTGTTTCGGCACTTAAATAGAAAGAAGCAAAACGAATGACTAAAGTAGAGATTACGTACTACCACATGCTCGAAAAGACTAAGAGAGAGTAGTTGACGGCCCCAAAGAATCGGCTTTAGCAAAACGGTAAGAGAAGAGAAAGGTTTCGGCCAAGAGTACTTTCGGCTTTGAAGAAAACAAGAGAAGAAAAGGGGTGCTGATGAGGCTTTCTGGAGGTTCAGCTATTGTTAGGAAAAGAAGAGAAAAGCAAAGAGATTGAAAAGGAGAGATGGATTCGGCCAAGAGAACAAGTAGAGGAAGAAATGCGTTTTTGGTGTGGGTAGTGTTTGAGAAGAAAAAGTGAAGGCTTAGAAGAAAAGGCTAAATTTCGGCAAGGGAAAAGCACACCACCTTTAAATAAGATTCGGCTACTCCCCCCTAACCTTCATGACCAAAAATATCATCATGAGAATCCCCCTAGTCGTCCAACTCTTCTCCTCTCACCCAATCCCTTGTTTCCCTCCTAATTTTCCTCAACACCATCCTTTCAAACAAATTCAAATTAAAACCAACTCATCCCTTCTCCTTGCCACACATTTAAAAAATAATTTGACTCAGTCAAATTCATCCTTTTTAGTGCCATAGCCGAATCCAACTCCTCCCCCTCTCCTGGCGCAAAAACAAAAGCCAAAATGCTGCCTTTGCAGCTCGAACCTTGTCCCCTTTTAGCTCCCTGAGGCGTCACCTTCCAAGGCCTTAAGTGGCGCCTCCTTGCCACTCTACCAAAGCAATTCTTGTGTCATAAACCCCACACAATTCCCCTTAAGGCCTCACCTGCCTAGCTCCCCTTAACCAGCTCAAAAACCAAAAATTTTCCTATGGCTCCTACCCAAGCCCAAGGTTTGCCAGAGCCCCTAAACACTCCCAAACCACACACAAAGCACACTATCACACAAATACCAAATAAAATGCATGACCCCCAAATCTAGGATATTACAGTTCTACCCTCCTTAAAGAAATTTCGTCCTCGAAATTTCCAACTAACCAACAGTCGTACCTCCTAACTCACCACACTATGCTCTTGCTGCGCACTCTGATCTTAATAAAACTAACATACTTTCTCGGCACAGTCTCCAAGTCCACACTCAAGGTTCTAGATACTTTACTAGCAATATAAGAACAAACTGCCCCTATAGCGAACAAAGCAATAAAGGATATTCCAGACATAAGAAACTTACCCGCTGCCACATCTGGCACATCACTATCCTCCCTCCCACGAACTGCATATACTAGACCTGGTTGTCTTGCCTCAGTGCCACCATTACCTCGGCCTGGTGCTCCACGACCTCGGCCAGAACCATTTCCTCCATGGTTCAGACCACGACCCCTTGTCACCTGCTGACCACCTCTGCCCGGCTGCACATGACCTTGGCCTACTGTCCGAGCCCTAATCGGATCCTGGGGACAATCCTTAATCAAATGAGACTTAGACTTACACCTAAAACATTCTCGATCCCGGTTCCAGCACTCGCCACCATGATACCTTCCACACCGAGCACACGGACAGTCCTGATTCCCAGCACGAGCAGAATTCTCAATCCTCGGTCTTTTCTGAAGACTCCTAGACGATTTTGACGGTCCATAACTCCTCTTATCCCGGCTCCTTTCTCTATCTCTATTCTGCCTCTCGGTCATCTTGACCTCCTCAGCTATCCGAGCTTTCTCCACTAAAATGGCGAAGTCTCTTTCTCGTTGCAGAGCAATCAAAACCCGCAGCTCATCCCGCAGCCCATCTTCAAATCTGACGCATCTCTCATAATCGGTAGCCACGATGCCCCGAGCATACCAGCTCAAACACAAAAACTCAGCCTCGTACTCCGCTATTGACTTGCCACCTTGCACCAAATTGAGGAACGTCTTCCTCTGAGCGTCCACATAACTCGCTCCGACATACTTTCCCTCAAACTTGATCTTAAAGTAACCCCAGTCCACTCAATCGGCAGGGGTACCTTTTTTAACGGTGAGCCACCACTGGTAGGCCTCATCCCGTAGCAACGAAACAACACCCTTAAGCTTCTCCTCCGCAGTTAAATCTAAGTCATCCATAATCCTTTCAACTGCCTCTAGCCAGTATTCTGCCACGTTCGGAGCTACCCCAGACACTCCTCTGAAAACCTCGGCTTCGTTTGACCTAAGTCTTTCGGGCACTGACTTCCGAGTCCCATTACCCACATTGGCTCCTGCCACTCGCTCAAGCACCCGCAGCATAGCCTGCGATACTGCGTCATCCCCTCCTGTCTGATCCTGATGTTCAACCTCAACAGTTGGTGGTGGCGGCTCATCGTTCTCTGAGCCATGGCCAGACCCAATAGGTTCTGGTACTGCCATTCTGCCTCTACCGCGTCCATGATGACCACGTCCCCTAGAACTCATTTCCCCCGTCGCGATTTAATCTGATTAAAAGTTTTATGCATTAGTACTTTTGTTCCACTGTTTATCCGCGAACAATTTTATGCAAAGAAGTTTCCAGAAGTAGTTCTTTCGATCAACCAAAGGTTTCAGTTCAAGTTCACTATTCTAATTCAGAGAATCACATTCATTCCTTCACAACATTCAACACACTACTATGGGCATTTTTGTCCATTCCCAACCCAGGGGTATTTTCGTCATTTGTCTTACAGGGTTATTTTGGTAAATAATCGGGATCAATTTGAAAATTACAAAAGTCATTTCAAAATTTTCCAAACTCATGGGTATTTTGGAAGAAAGATTTTCCAAATCAAAGGTATGGTAAAAATTTCGGAAAGTAGGGTCATTTTGATAATTTTGGTAAACCAGGGGTAATTTCGTAATTTTTTTTTCAAATCGGGGTATTTTGGACTTTCGCAAAATAGGATTTTTAAATACTTGTACAAAGTGAGAAGATTTTATTGAGATCGGGGTAATATGGTAATTTTTTTAAAACTCAAGGGCATTTTAGAAATTTTACCACTAGGGGTACTTTAAAAATTTCTATAAATCAAAAATATTTCAGGAAAACTTTATGGAATAGCTTTTGTAAATCAAAGGGTAATTTTGTAAATTTTTTTTTTTAAAACTAGGGTGTCCATGAAAATACGACTAGTCACTTTCGGGTTTTAGTTAGGAGTTTCGCCTATGACTAAGTCCTCTCGGTTAGGGTAAACCGTAGCTACATACCAGGTAGGATTCGAGTAAAGAGGAGGTGAGTCACTAGGACTGCTTAAGTACCAAGCTCTTACCGAATCCACTCCTAGACATGCGTACAACAGTTACCACACCCTAGCTCGGCGACTTAATCATAGGTTTGTTTTAATGGTCCTTAAGTCTTATGCACTTGTGTTTGAGTAGCCTAGTCCTAGGGTTCAATAGCCCTAATCTACTAATCTACGTTCCCATAAAAGCCCATACATTTCACATCTATACATCACTTCCATAGTCAGAAGTACTTACCTCGTGGACTTCGGGTCGGAGATACAGGTGCCATGCCAGAATAAACCTGAAAAATTATTCATAAAAGTCCATATTTTTGAAAAGCCCATTTGTGAAAACTATTTTCGGGCCCAAAACCTCAAAGCCAAGTTTTCAACCGGGCTCTGATACCAAGTTGTAACACCCCAAACCCGGCCCATTCGTTACGACCGAATTTGAAATGCCACTGCGGAGAAACGTTTGAAAACATTCTTACTTAAAAGTGAAAACCATTCAAGATTTGTTGCCTTTAATAAAACAATTTCATAATTTATAACATTCTAAGTAAAAATTAAGTTGTTACCGGATTAAAACTTTATTATATATATATAGATTTAAATAAAATCGTTTGCAAATGATATTTCAATTGTCAATCCATGATAAATCAAAATATTAAACTTAATGAAAAACACTTAGAAAAATTTTAAATGCTTTTAGGGCCTTATTACAATAATTGAATAATCAAAATACTGAAAATATAAGCACTTAATTAATTAAAAATATCCTTCTGCATGAAAATCTGCTTCTGCATGGCCACCCTTGTATCCACTCCAACCCGGTCCAAGATTCACGAGTCACCTGCGATGTTAAGAAAAATTGGGTGAGTCAAACAGACTCAGTGCATAGTCATTTCACATGTCTCCACATATGGGCTTGGCCCATATCCACACAGTCCACATAATCAGTCATGCAAAAATGCATCCCAACCCAACCTAAAGTCCGCCCGTACACCTACCTTGGTAGACCCGCTGCCCAAGGCCGTGGCTAAGCCACCGATCAACGAAATGATCCCACATGTCTTACCTTGTCAGACCTGCTGTCCAAGGCCGTGGCTAAGCCACCGATCACATAAGTGATTCCACATAGTAATCAGCCTATGGTGATGCACACAGCTATCAACCGCCGAGATGGGCACCTAGCCAACACCTCCCTTGATGAAGCACATAGCTAACATCAAGCGCTAATGTAGCACAAGGCTAACATTAGACCACGTACATAATATGTACCCCTCTTCCTTCATTATACATGTCCCAGATTCCCATGTATCTATAAATATATATGTCATGACAAGGTAACATTGTAAAGAATATACTTCACATGCTTACCACAAATTCATACTCATAACACAGGTAGTTTAATATCATAAATTACTAACCTGTTTAACCGGTTACCTCACCATGGTTTCCACCACCTTAGCTATTACCTTTGGCTACCCTTCCCATCACATCACGCATATACATATAAAACATCATGCACGAATAACAGAAGAACAGTGCGATAACTACGCACCTACTTGGCACAGTCGGCTAAATCCCGAGATCACACGTTGCACCTAAAAGTCTGCCGAAATCCCTAAATGGAGCCATATTAGTTTCGGCCCCTATACCAAAAAGCATTAGAAAGTGCCTTTGGCCGAACACTACCCTTACCTTGACTAATCGAACCTAAGAGACCCCATTAATGCTCCTCCCCGCTGGCTATACACAAAAGAAACATAAGGTTATGGCCTTAAACACCTTCAGCCATCCATAAAACCAAGACCAAACATCTTGTTTCGGCACTTAAATAGAAAGAAGCAAAACCAACGACTAAAGTAGAGATTACGTACTACCACATGCTCGAAAAGACTAAGAGAGAGTAGTTGACGACCCCAAAGAATTGGCTTTAGCAAAACGGCAAGAGAAGAGAAAGGTTTCGGCCAAGAGTACTTTCGGCTTTGAAGAAAACAAGAGAAGAAAAGGGGTGCTGATGAGGCTTTCCAGAGGTTCAGCTATTGTTAGGAAAAGAAGAGAAAAGCAAAGAGATTGAAAAGGAGAGATGGATTCGGCCAAGAGAACAAGTAGAGGAAGAAATGCGTTTTTGGTGTGGGTAGTGTTTGAGAAGAAAAAGTGAAGGCTTAGAAGAAAAGGCTAAATTTCGGCAAGGGAAAAGCACACCACCTTTAAATAAGATTCGGCTACTCCCCCCTAACCTTTATGACCGAAAATATCATCATGAGAACCCCCCTAGCCGTCCAACTCTTCTCCTCTCACCCAATCCCTTGTTTCCCTCCTCATTTTCCTCAACACCATCCTTTCAAACAAATTCAAATTAAAACCAACTCATCCCTTCTCCTTGCTACACATTTAAAAAATAATTTGACTCAGTCAAATTCCTCCTTTTTAGTGCCATAGCCGAATCCAACTCCTCCCCCTCTCCTGACGCAAAAACAAAAGCCAAAATGCTGCCTTTGCAGCTCGAACCTTGTCCCCTTTTAGCTCCCTGAGGCGTCACCTTCCAAGGCCTTAAGTGGCACCTCCTTGCCACTCTACCAAAGCAATTCTTGTGTCATAAACCCCACACAATTCCCCTTAAGGCCTCACCTGCCTAGCTCCCCTTAACCCAGCTCAAAAACCAAAAATTTTCCTATGGCTCCTACCCAAGCCCAAGGTTTGCCAGAGCCCCTAAACACTCCCAAACCACACACAAAGCACACTATCACACAAATACCAACTAAAATGCATGACCCCCAAATCTAGGATATTACAATGATGATGACATGACTGAATAGTAGTAGAAACTACTCTGGAGACCCAAAACTATAGGTTGGATGTATTCGCGAAACAACCTCTTATTAAAACTTTTCATAAAACTGTGCTTTAAAGAAAGTGGAATAATGACTAATGCATAAAACTTTTAAATCAAAAAAGTCGACACTTTAGATATGAGTACTCGAGGTCGGGGTCGTTTTACGCGTGGACGCGGTCGGGGTAGGATGGCTGTGTCTGAGCCGGTGAGGTCTGGTCAGGGGTCGAAAAATGAGGTACCCCCACCCCCACCATCAGCGGTTGGAGTTGAGCATCAGGATCAGACGGGGGATGACGCGGTGTCTCAAGCGATGCTGCGAGTTCTTGAGAGGGTAGCTGGAGTAGGTGGAGGCGCGGGAGCTGGGAAATTCGTACCTGAGCGACTCCGAGCCAATGGAGCTAAGGTATTTCGATGTGTTTCTGGTGTGCCTCCCAGTACGGCTGAATATTGGTTAGAGGCGACGGAGCGAATCATGGATGATTTTGATCTGAATGATGAGGAAAAGCTGAAAGGGATAGTGTCACTTCTTCGGGATGAGTCATATCAGTGGTGGCTTACGGTGCGGAATAGTGTTGCAGCGGAGGATCTCACTTGGGACTATTTTAAGGCAACATATCAGAAGAAATATGTTGGAGCTAGCTACATTGATGCGCAGCGGAAGGCATTTCTGAGATTGGTTCAGGGGACTAAGTCTGTATCAGAGTATGAGGCAGAATTTTTAAGATTGAGTCGGTATGCTGGAGGTATCGTGGCTTCGGAACACGAGCGATGTGTCTGGTTCGAAGATGGATTGAGGGACGAGCTGAGATTGCTGATTGCTCCACATCAAGAGCGAGAGTTTGCCATGCTAGTTGAAAAGACTAAGATAGCCGAGGGGATAAAGGAATTTGTAAGGCAGAGTCACGACAGGAATAAGCATAAGAGAAGTTTTGGATCATCTGAGTCGGCCAGAGATTCTCAGAAGAAGGCTAGGCAGAATGAGCCGAATCAATCTGGAAGGCCTGTTGCTGCTAATCAGGGACCAGCACAGTGTAATCAATGTGGAAAATCTCATTAGGGAGAATGTTGGACCGGTGGGAAAGGATGTTTTGAGTGTGGCTCGCTGGATCATCGTGTGAGGGGCTGTCCACGTAAGCTAGCCAGGAATCAGTCTAAGGGTCAAGGTCGTGCTCAGATCAGAAATGAGGGACCGCCACCGCAGAGGGGTCGTGGTAACGGTAGAGGAGGTAATGGTTCTGGTCGAGGTCATGGAGCATCAGGCAGATGTGCTGAGGGTGTGGATGAGTGACAGCCAGGGTTAGTTTGTGCAGCAAGGCGTCGAGAGGAGGGCGACGCACCAGACGTCCTAGCCGGTACGTTTCTTATTTTCGGAATACCCTTTATTGCCTTGTTAGATATAGGGTCAACTCATTCCTGTATTGCTAGTGAAGTATCTAGAACTTTGAGTGTGAACTTTGAGACTGTTCATAGAAAGTATGTTAGTCTTATTAAGATTAGAGTGCGCAGCAAGAGCGTAGTGTGGTGAGTGAGGATGCACGACTGTTAGTTAGTTGGAAATTTCGAGGACGAAATTTCTTTAAGGAGGGTAGAATTGTAATATCCTGAATTAGGGGTTACAAATAATTGTAACATCCTAAAAATTTGAGTATCATCTGGTTATTTGTGTTAGTTCAAGTATGATTTTTATTGTGTGCTTGGTATAGTTTTGTGAAGGCTTGGAATTATTAGCTAAGCTAGAATAATTCTTAGTATTGAAAATTTAGTGAAGTGGATTAGGTGAACCTGACACTTAAGTTAATTTAAGTGTTAAATTCTAGCACATGAGGAGTTAGTGACAAGATGGTTATGGCGCTTGAAGGGTTGCTTGAGAGAAGTGGTTCAAGTTGCATGGATTGCAATTGGAAGACTTTATTTTTATGCACCTTACATTAAGTGTTGGTCAAACTATACATATGGTAAGTTGGACTTTAACTTTTTATGGCAAGTTGAATAATAGATTAGGAAAGCTTGATGTTTGGAAAAAAAATCATTTGATTAAAGGTTGATGTGAGAACATAAGGCATGATGTAAGGTGTTATGCTATGGAAAGTTTTGTGTAGAAAGTTTGACATGAATGTGGACGGTATGGGTGTCTGGGGGGTTGGCCGAATGTTGATAGGAATTTGAGGGGGTTTTAGTTGCTCAATTCTTACATTTTGTGCATCTTTTGCTTTTTTTTTTCTTTTCCTCTCCAAAATCTTCCTCCGTAGCCGATTGTGTCTTGGGCATTAGGTACAATTTTGTTTTAGTTTTGGCATTGTTTTCTTGTTTTGTGTCAAAGCCGAAAAGACCATTGTGGTTTGCCGAATTTTTCTCTTAGGCATTTGGCCGAATATTCATTTGAGTCTCTCTCATATTTTATTTTCTTTGTAGCCTAAAACCAACCCTTTTCCCTTCATCTCTTTCTTCATCTTTAGTGGTTGGCCGAATCTTCCTTCTCCCCATTCCTCTTTTCTTTCTTCCACCTTTTGTTCAAAGCCATAAACATCCCTCTCCCATTGAAATTTCTTTCTTTTTCTTCCTTTTTCTTTCTCTTTCTCCACTCTAGCCGAATCCTTTTTGTTATTACAAATCAACCATAGCCGAAATTCCCTACACCATTTAACCATATTGCCGAAACTTCCCATTCTCTTTTTGATTTGTCTTGGCCGAATATCAACAAGGGTAGGTCTTCATTTGGTTTTCTTCAATCGGTTTTGGAAAGGGACTCCTCGGGATTTTGGAAGTAATCGACTCAAGTCTTAATTCTCTGACAATCGTTTTGGGTAAGTTAATAGGTAAGATTTAGTATTTCGTATGATAACCCTTTGGGATGTGTTGGTGTGGCAGAATGGCCTTGTTTATAGTTTTGTGGTTTGGCCGAATGTAGGACAAGGAGATCGAGTGCTGTAGATCGGGTCTTCGGGATTTAGTGCTTGCGTTAGTGACAGGTGTGTATCTTACACACTTTATAACTTGGTAATATATATACATAAATATACTAATCATGTTATTAAAGCCGAAAACTGTGAGATCTTGATATGATACTTTGATGGTTATGAGCAAGGATTCGGGTAAGTCCGTTTCGATATGATGTTGATATATGTTGTTTAATATCATGATCCACGATATATTTGTTATATGTTCATATTAGAGCATGATGGCATGATTTGCATAATAATTGCATGGTTATGGGTGATATGAGAGGAGGGGGAAGGATTTGATATCCGTGTCTTTGGGACACCAGAGGTTTGGCACCTCCAGTGGTTTGGTACCACATATTATTTTGTGTCTTTGGGACACCAGAGGTTTGGCACCTCATAGCGACTTGTCCCAATGGCTTAGCACCACAATGGGTTGGCCCCACAGTTGATATATCGGGATCGTCGCCAGTGATTTGGTATCACACGTGGGTTGGCCCCACACTTGGATCGTTGATATTTCGTGTCTTTGGGACACCAGAGGTTTGGCACCTCATAGCGACTCGTCCCAGTGGCTTAGTACCACAGTGGGTTGGTCCCACATTTGATATTACGGGATCGTCGCCAGTGATTTGGTATCACACGTGGGTTGGCCCCACAACTTGATTATTCGTGACTTTGGGTCACCAGAGGTTTGGCACCACATTATTGGATATCGTGACTTTGGGTCACCAGTGGTTTGGTACCACCAGTGGTTTGGTACCACACTGGGTAGAAAAGGAGTTATGGATGGCTAGGTTGTGTGCATTATATATATATATATATTGCTTGGTTATGAATTGTGTAAGAATGTTGCATTAACCGGGGGAAGGATTTATGCATTGAGTCTTGGTGACTCACCTTCTCCCTTATCTTTTCAGGTGATTCGTAAAATCGCGGATGAGGAGTCGGATGAACTCGAGGAGGCCATGCAATAAAAATTCGGTTTTATAAGAACTTCAATTTGGGTACTTTATTTTATCTTAATTTGGTTTACATCTTTATTTGGATTTGTAATAAGGCCTTTTTAATTATGTTTTTGGATTATTTATATGCTTTGGACTTGATATTTTAAATATGGCTTATAAAATACATGGTTGATATAATAATTTGAGCACAAAGTTTTCTAAACTACAAAACGCAATGGTTTTCAAAACGTTACCATCGGGTAATATAAATCATTTGATAATATTTAACAACTTAAGTGTTTTCGATAACTCATACTATTTTCCAAAACTCAAGTTTCCAAATTTCAATTAGAAACGGTTTTCAAACTAATCGCTTTGGTTTCTTTTAAAATTATAAAAGGTTTTCTAATCTATGGATTTGCAACTATGTTTTAAAGATTTATTTACGGAATTTCAAAGTGAATTATCAGTTTTTAACTTATTATACACCTGATTTCTACAAACATGGAACAACAAAGAGTTTTTCACTAAAATTTAATTGTTAACTCGATTTTCTTCAAAACGTTTTCCTCTATGGCATGCCAGATTCGGTCATGGCGTATTGACCGGGTTTGGGGTGTTACAATAACCCCTAATTCAGGATATTACATTCATATATTTTGATACACATAGAGATTTCTATGATTACGTACCTGACATCCTTGCCTAACCCTTTTAGGGTTTTATTCGACTGTTTACACAGCCACTTTCCGGCTTTTAGCCCATAACACATATAAATTACAGTTAACTAGTGTGTTAGAGATCTACACACCTGATTATCGTTAGAACGAGACTTTCTAAGTCAACGCTATCCGTAGCCAACACAACCGCTATCTGCCTAAGGTGTTGTTCAGAAGCTGGTAGTGAAACATTAGGTTAAGGCACAACTAACGAAAAGAAAACGGTTGATCATCTTAAGGAGAATTGAAATCCTTACCTTGAAATCCCGAAAAGTGATATGAGATTCAGGGACTAGCATCTTCGGCTTTTAGATCTAAGAGATCTACTTCAATTCCCGAATGTCGCCCAACCAGAGAATACATAAAACCATTAAACCATTAGCTTTCCAGCTTTGTCTTCCAAAACCCGAAAGAGAAAGTGAAGAGATAGGAAAGTCGGCACTCACATTAGCACAAAGAATTCGTCTACCCCTTAGAGATTTCGGCTTTTTGAGAAGATCAGAAGAAAAGATGATAGGAAGAAGTCTATAGAGATTCGGCTTTAGTGAAGAAATCGGCAAAAAGGAATAGAGAATATTCGGCTATGGAGATGAGAAGAGAGTTTAGGGTTTCGGCTTTTGAAAGAAAAGATGTTGAGAAAAATTGGGAGGTTTCGGCTTTTGAAGAAATCAAAAGAAAAGAAATTGCAGAAAATAATTGAGAGTTTCGGCACAGAGAATGAAGCAAAGAATAGGGTTCAAATGCCGGAATTGATGAGATACCCCTTATTTATAGAGAATTTCGGCACTTACCTATCAAAAATCGAAAGTGCCCTTCCTGATAACTAAAAATTAAACAAATAATAGGGGAAAATTCGGCACCCCCTATGGCAATTAGAAACTGATTTCTTCCCTCCTCTAGGTGATGGAATTTCGGCCAACAACTAGCCTTGCAGATAACTCATTGATTCTTTCCTTATCCTCATCTGACTACTCATCCACAATGTCATGGATAACACTACCTCTTCCTTCCTTTATCAGCACATTATCCACCTTATTATCACATTAAATAAATTCCTAAATTTAAGCATCATTGCCAAACTCCACTACTGCTCTTATAATTGCCGAAAAAATTTAAAATAAAGGTACCAGGCGACTCGAACCCTGGACCTTCAATTGACGCCAACTCCCTTCCCTCTTAGTGGCGCCATTTTGCCACTGGGCCACAAGCCCATTTGTGTTTTTAAAACACAGCTAATATCTATTATGCCCTAACTTAACAAGCTTTCCACTAAAGTGTTCAAACAAGAATTTTAACTACAGCCTCGGCCCAAACCTGAACCCAATTTGGACCCCTAACACTTAAATTAACACATTAAACATATCCCCACACTAAACGCATAGGCCCAATAATTCAGGATGTTACAAATGAATAAAATAAATAATTATATCTCATAAACATGTACCATTCATTTCAATTCTCAATATGCCATATAGTATTAATTCAATGTAATTCAAGTATGTCTCCGAATTAATTCGTATCGAACTCTCACCATTCTATATCGGAGTAGTGCTCGTTGAACGGTTTAGAATACCGTGGGATGCTTAGGATAGCTCACACATAGTGTGCTAACTCATATAATTGTAATCCGTCAAATCCTGTACATGTATGCTCACACGTGCTGTAAATCGGTATGCTCACACGAGCTATGGGTCAAAACGTAACTACACAATGCTGCTCACATGAGCTGTGGAGTATTCGTAACACATGCCAGACCTCAGCCATTGGTAGGACATTTAGGACCAGCACTCGAATCATATAAACCCTAATGACATGTCATTTGTATCCTACGTATTCCTAAGGTTCAAACGGGGCTCAGTAATTGTCGTACATCGTTGGATATGCAATTAGTATATATGTATGACATTTCAAAGCACATTTATAATTCAATTAAAACATATAAACACAATTTAACTACACGAACTTACCTCAACGAGTATACGTAGATATGGAGGCAATTAATCCGAGACTTTCTCTTTGCCTCGATCTAAAGCTGTACAAGGTCTGTCTTGATCCATATAGATAAATTTAACTCAATTAATATATTTCATTCAATTTAGCCTAAAATCATGTTTTGGAAAAATTACCATTTTGACCCTATACTTTAATTTCTTTGCAATTTAGTCCCTAGCTCATAAAAATGGAAATTCATGAAATTCTATCACAACCCACTATGGTCGAATATCAATTAGGTCCCAAGCAAGCCCTATATTTCATTTATTTCACAATTTCACCATGTAAAGTTTTCTATTTTTCAATTTAATCCCTAATTGATAATTTCATCAAAAATTTATTTACAAAAGTTGTTTATCTAACAATATCATCAAACATCAAAACTCATGCATATTCATTAATGTTAAAAACCTAATAGTTTAACAGTTTCACAAATTAGTCATCGGGCTAGCTAGAGTAAGCTACAACGATCCCAGAAACATAGAAATAATTAAAAATCGGCCAAAAATTCATAGTAATGCACGGTAAAATGTTTTGCCTAAACTTCAAGCTCCTATGGAAAAGCTTCTCTTTTAATTTTGGTTGTTGAAGATGACTAAAAGATGATGGTTTTGTTTTATTGGATTAATTTTATCATTATTTACCTATTTACTAATTTAACCTTTAAAAATATTAAAATTTACGCAAATGTCAAGCCATGTACATCCACTATCACTATTTATGGTCTAATTACCATTTAAGGACTCATACTTCAAGGTTCTATAGCTATTTAATACTTTTAGCTACTAGAACTCAACTTTTGCACTTTACGCGATTTAGTCCTTTTTATCAAATTGAGCTTGTAAACGGTAAAATTTCTAAACAAAATTTTTCTATGACACTACTACCATGCTTTAGATAATAAAATAATAATAAAATAATTTTTTTAGCTTCAGATTTGTGGTCCCGAAACCACTGTTTCGATTTTACTAAAAATGGGTTATTACAAGATCTCTCAAGTAAACAACAGCAACCATCTAGAAACCAAGGTGATTTGTAACGCCCAGAATTTTGGGCTTAGATGAATTGGGCTTTGGTCTTTGGGTCTCATAAATTTTTAAGCAAGAAAATGACAAATGACATGTTGGCTTTAAGGGTTTAATAAACTTGGAGTGTCTAGGGGTGTTGGAGAAGTTCTGGGTTCGAACTTTGAGGAGAAGGAATTTTTAATTAATTATTAAAGGAACTAGGGCGGTGAGTAGTTGGGCTTTTAAATAAAATTAGGGAAAATGGCATCAAAGAGGCTTGTGGTGGAGTGGCTAAGTGACGCCACTTAGGGTATATGAAGGTGGCGTTATGGGCTAGCAAGGAGATCCTAGGTTCGAATCCTAGCTTAGTATTCTTTTAGGAGTTTAATTTTGGCCTTCTAGAAGGTTGGAAGTGGTGTAATGATGGACTCTAAGAAGAGTGATCAGAAGAGAAAATTTAGGAAAAGGATTGGGGAGTTATCAAAGAGAAAAATGAGGAGATGAGATGGGGAAGAGTTGGAGCCGACTAGGACTTTGTGGGGGTAGGCAGAGTTTCAGTTTTGTGCATAAATAGGGGGTGCCAAATTCCCTCTGTGCTATTTCGGCAATTGGAATTCCCTTTGTGCTATTTCGACAACTATAGTGCTTTGTCGAATTCTCCTTCACTTTTTCTATTCTAAACCTCGCCTCTTCCTTATGTGTTTTCTTTCTTCTCTCCTAAAACCTTAAGTCGAATATCATTCTCTTCTTTCTCCATTGCTTGTGCCGTCCCACCCTCATCTCAATTGTTGGGGACCGAATATTCGTAACTGCAAAAGCTGAAAACCTTTGCTCTTGGAGCTGATTTCTTTATCGCCCCAAACCTTGTGACGAATACTCTAGTGACCAAATCTCTGTTGTGCTGTCATCATTCCTTTGATTTTTGGTGGACCACATCTTGGAAAAAAAATCTGAATCAAGCTTGGATCTACAAGTCTCTGCCAAAAAGCTATCCATACGTTTCGGTTTTTGGGTAAGTGTTCTTGATTTTGGGATAAGTTGGTCAAATAGTCTATAGTAAGGGAAAGGGTGACTTAAGTGGATATAAGTCACCTATTATTCTGTCTTTAACGATTAAGATTGATGCAGATCTAGGGGATATTTGTGAGTAGTAGCTAAGGAAGGGCTATTAGGACTGGTGGCACACGGTATGGTTATGGTAAGGCTTCGGTTTTTGGTAAATATTGTGGTTAAGTGTGTGATTGATTGGAGGTTGGTATTGGTTTTAGGTTCAAGGCTGAAGATAGTGTAACACGTCTCATTTACCAGGTGTGTACATACACTTCACACACGACAAAACGGCAAAAGCTAAAATACCGAAAAATTGGAATGCCGAAAAGCTGAAAAGCTGAAAGGTTGGCGCCGACAACCAACGAGCGTGTGAACGAGTGTGCGAACATTCGTGTGGGAACATCGATATGACTATCGGGACCAAGAGAGCGATCTCATGGTCTCGGGCCACTGTTTGGCCAATCGGGCCAGAAAGGGCTAAATGGGCCTGCCAAGCTTATAGGCCCAAATCGGCAAGAGTTGATATGTGAAATTGAATGATGGATTGATATGGATGGTTGTATGATTTGATTATGATTGGGCCTAATGGGCTACATAGACATGATTGGGCTTAGTGGGCCTTATGGGATTTTTGAAATGCATGCTAGGGTTTTAATGGACTCTAGGCTTAGTTCTGATGAATTCTTAAACAGCATAAAGCTTAATTTAATAATAAAACATGTCTGTGGACAAGTCGCTAGGGTAGAGTGTGGCAATGGACATATGCATGTCTAGGATTAGATCTAGGGAGAGCTTGGTACTTAAGCGGTCCTAGTGACCCACCTCCTCTTCTCTGGAATCCTACCTGGTGCGTAGTGTCTATTCACTTTAGCCGCGAGGACTTGTTGATGGGCCGAGGTTCATAATTAAGACCCATACTGTTAAGAATTACTGAAATACCTCTATAGGGTAGAATTACTGAAATACCCTTGATGTGTGAAATGACTAAAATACCCCTATGTGCTGAATGTAAGATTTATGGATGTTACATGTACATTTGCTGCATTCATATGATATTCTGTTTAGGTTGCATATGGGTGGGAATTATGGAACAGAGGAAGTATATGAGGATTGCATGGTTGCGTGACAATTGTGGATCCACCGATGGCTTTTTAAGCCCATTATATGATTAGCAGCTTCGCTGGAACGTTTGTTAGTACCGCAATCGAGCTACCTTTGATGTGTATTAGATGGGTGGGTCGATTTAGAAATCCCCACGGATGTGTTTCGACGGGACGGAGGTGATGTATAGCGGATGGATTATTTGGGGAGGGTTTGCACAGCATTACATGTATGATATTGTTATATGATATGTATGCTATTTGTTTGATGAGGGTCGTACACACTGAGTTTTTGAAAACTCACTCCTCTTTTATTTTTCTCAGGTGATCCTTAGTAGGCAATTCGACGGATGGAGGGACTTAGAGGTGGCCAACTAGCAAGACGATTAGACTTGTTTTCTTAATATCTAAATTCTAGGATTTTAAGTTATTTATTTTAAGTTATTTTATTTCGGATTGTAATCAGGCTTTCCCTCTAGTTATTATT
Source organism: Gossypium australe (assembly GCA_005393395.2). NCBI lineage: Eukaryota > Viridiplantae > Streptophyta > Magnoliopsida > Malvales > Malvaceae > Gossypium > Gossypium australe. The sequence continues at coordinate 130,552,775 of CM016626.1, read as the reverse complement.
ATTCCATTACTTCCACTACGCATTGAAATTTTGAAACGGAACCTAGATTTATTTCTTGTAAGCGAATTTCAAGTTTTTGAAAATAATTGTGTTTTAAGATCGAGTTTCCGCTGTTAAAGGAAATTTTTACATAGTAACAAGGAGAATGGTTTTTGGCTACACCTCGTTTTGAAAGCAAACTGGATTTTACTTAACTTTTCTCTAAAAGGGCTTTTAATGAAAACAAGGTTTTCGCTAAAACACTTCAATGTGACATGCCGGATTCGGGCCTAACTTCTAGGCCGGGTTTGGGGTGTTACATGATTCCACATTTTCAAAGAAGAAAAAAAATTTTATGATACAAGTATTATATTTCTTCTACTTCATTTATTGATGCTGCCACGTTATTGGCGGAAAACAGACGGATGTTGGCGTTGAAATAAGTAGGAGCATAGCTTCTGAGGTGCTAATTCAACAAATGTCAGAAACGGTCATTCAAGAAATTGCTCTAAAATTATATCCAACCTTATGTGAAATAGAAGGATTAGCTGAGGATGAGTGCTACCGTGCGTTGAGCAAAATTCCAGACCATCCAATGCATATGCTCATTTTCTTTAGCCTACCTTTTTTTGGACAATTGGAACGGGTGAGAAGATTTCTTTCTAACCATTAAAATCCATGGTTGTGTTGGTGATGTTTTGGTAACTTTTTGTATATGTAATATTTGGATGGTATAATGACATGATAGAATGTTATTACAATGTTGTAACATTTTGATGTTGTAAAATTGAACATATAGGTTATGACATATATGCTAATGAAATCATGTAACTTTTTGTTAATAGATAAAATATAATTCTCAAGCTATTTATTACTTCTAATATTTTTCTTTTTATTTTAGAATAATCAAATTATTTGTTTCACTAATGATATTTTAGCATATTAAATATGTTATGCAGTTTAAAAATAATAAAATAGGTTATATATTATTTTTATAATATTATACACTGTGATTTTTAATTTATATTTTAATAGTAATTATATTAAGAATGTTTTTAAATTATATTTAATAATTATGTTCAAATATGATTAAATTATTTATAATTATTTCTATTAAAATATATTTATAATAATCATATTAAAATTTAATAAAAATAACAATAATTAGCCACCTAAAAAATTTCTGCTAAGGGTACTTTGGTCATTTAAGTCTTTTTCCTTATGCTATTACAACATCTATTCCATTCAACCAAACAATTGAATTATTGATTACAACTCTATTCCATTACAACCTGATTCCATTACAGTGAACCAAACGTACCCTTGGACTTTTTAAATAAAATTTTCAATGGGTTGTAAACGGACATTATGGACTTTTTCTTGGGGGAATTTTTGAACGTTAAAATTGCTTGATTGATGGCTGCTTTAGATGGTTTTAATTACTTACTTAATGTGATGATAGTTAAATGAACTAACAAATTTTCACAACTAAGGGAGACGGCCAAGTATTAAGGTACACCATATACCTTCTGATTGTGTGAATGAAATGATTAATTTAGAAAAGCATGCAATTAGGTCTAATTTCTTATATGAAATATTCTGCAATTGTGTGGTGTGTATGCTTTTTTGGTGTGGTTTGTGAAGTTTTAAATGGAGAGTCACCTCGGTAGTTAATGTGATGTTCCAAATTTGGGTCGGACCATCCCGATCAGGTTTGGCCGTCACACATGAGATCAAGTGGGATCTCTATTTAGTGCCCTTATGACCTTTAATTTTTTCTTGAAGTTTTAGTTCAATGTTAGCTATCTTAGAATGTTAGCAATGACCATGAATGATTTGATCTAATGGAACATATCTAGAGAGAAATTGAATTGAATTTAATAAGAAAGTAAAGTTGTTGACTGATGGTCACTAAACTAACTATAAAAACGACTAAGGCAAGCACACCTATCGAACAATAGTATAGTTATGGTCAGTAGGGAATATTGTAACACCCCAAACCCAGCCTAGACATTATGGTCGAATCTGGCGATGTCACATGATAGTGCTTTAGAAAATGTAACGACGTTGAAACCATTTTTACGTATCTTAGGCTATCGTCAAAATGTGTCATTATTTATTCATTATCCGTTTTCAAAACTTTATACGTTGTTGAAGCTTTTAAAATGATTTGCAAGGTCATAAGTATTTTGATAAAACCTTTGTTTATTTTGAAAACTCGCGTCTTGTCCTACTACTAGCAGTTTATAAAATAATGATCCCAAATTAAAAATATAACCAAAGCAAAATTAAAAATAAACCATAAATAAGTATCCAGAACTGTGGTCACCGTCGAGTCCTCCGCTGCACCGATTCATCTACTGCTGGGGATTACCTGAAAAGATTAAATAAAAAAGGATTAATTTTCGTAAACACAGTGTGTAAACCCCACAGATAACATACACACAGTAACATCAGTTAACAGACATAATTGTCATAGTTCGGGTCTGAGCCCATTACGGAAACGGTGTGGACCTTAGCCCACTCAGATACAGAATCAGACGTAATACAGGGCCTTAGCCCATTTCAGACAGAATATGCAGAAAATAGAGTCCTACCCACCAGCCACTACACACCAACTTCGTCCAACCCTACACACCATGTGGAGATAAAATCAACCCACCCAGCCCTATACACCATGTCGTACCGAATGCGGTACCTAATCAGAAATTTGCAACTGAGCTGCCAGATAACAAGCTTAAAAGTCTTTCAGATACTTCCTCTAATCATGGTCAACCCACCCCGATGCAATGCAACATACAAGAATGACATGCTATTATGCAATTAAAACTCATATATTCATATCAGTATACATGCTTAGTACATAACTCAGACAGACAGATCATTCATTTAGGGCCTAACGATCGCTTACCGACCCTACGCTAGGTCCACAGTCGACTTGGGCGACCCGTGCAATCTTACAGAATTTTCAGAGAAATGGGCTCACACGCTGGTGTGGCCCACTCGGCCCAAATTGGCCTTGGCCATGTGGATCACATGGCCTGGCCCAGATCCCACATGCCCGTGTGGCCCACACGGCCCAATTGGTCGAGCCTGTAACACCCCAAGCTCGGCCTATACGTTACGACCGAATCTGACATGTCACATCGAAGTGTTTTTCGAAATCAGGCTTGTTGAGAGAAAATTGGTTTTAAACGATTTCCATGTTTGTTACTGTTGGTTTCTTAGTTGGTTAAAAACCCACGGAAGCTGCTCTAATTAATGTCATTTTGAAGTTTGAAAATGTGTGTTTGTCTTTCAAAACTGTTATTATTTTTGAAAACTTGTTTGTATCAGTTTGGCAGTTTCAAAATAAGAAATTAAACCCAATTAAAAGAAAATAAAATCACTAGAGGCCTTATCACATAAATATCAACCCAATATAAAAATTTAAATAACTAGGTCTAAAATAAAATATTAGCGAACGTGTGGCCACCTCTAAGTCCCTCACAGCTCCAAATCATTTAAGGCTGGGGATTACCTGTACAGTTAAAAGAAAAGGGTGAGTTACAAGAACTCGGTGTGTAATCCCCTATCATGCAGTAACAATCTGGGCCTGAGCCCTATTCAGTAACAGTGTTGTGTGGGCCTAAGCCCAACGCTGTATTAGTATGGTGCAAATATGCAACCCATCCCAATCTAGCCAACACACCATGTGGGGATAAAGTTGACCCACCCACCCAGCACACCAGTATTGCAGCATAGTTGCCAGTAATAATAATGCAGCATAGCTGCCAGTAATAATAATGCAGCAGAGCTGCCAGTAATAGTATCGCAGCAAAGTTGCCAGTAACAGTAACACAGCAAAGCTGCCAGTAACAGTATATGTGGCAGAGCCACCAGTACAGTATACTTCCTCCATAATAGTATCCCAACCCCATGCAGTATGTCATGTCATAAATCATACGAATATGCAGAATGTCATACTCAGTAACAATCATATACAAATCATGAACACATCAGTCAACCTACCCTTAGGGGTATAACGATCATTTTATCCTATGGGGTATTTTGGTCATTTTACCCTATGGGGGTATTTTAGTCATTTTACTCTTTAGGGGTATTTCAGTCATTTTACTTTTTAAAGGTATTTCAGTTATTTTTCTATTTAGGGGTATTTCAGTCATTTTACTCTTTAGGGGTATATCAGTCATTTTACTCTTTAGGGGTATTTCTATGCAGATAACAACCTTTCCGAACGTCTATAGTCACCTCGAGCAACACAGATAACCTAATTGGTCATAACGGTGTAAATGGGCCCAAGGGCCAATATTCGGCCCAAGTGGGCCCACACGTTCGTGTGGCCCATTTAGCCCAAATTCAGTCACAGCTATGCGAACGATATAGCCCAGTCCAGTATTTGACACTTATCGTAGATTTATTTCGTGCGGGGCCCATGAGCCTATTGGGCCCACACTACCCATTCTAGTCAAACAAGGCCCATAATGGCCCAAGTGCACGAGAACGCTCGTGGTGGCCTCTACAGTCTATCGCCCATGATTCTGGGCTCAGTTTACCGCATGAGCAATTCCACGCTCGTGAGGCCCCATATGTCGAGGTTTCGACTTTTTGGCTTTTGCCAATTTGCAGAGGAGATAGTGTGATTACACACCTTTTTTACGAGAGCTAGCGAAACACCTCTTAGCACCCACCTACATTGATTTGAATATTCAATCAGCCCTTCAATAATGGATATTTTCATGTACTTAACCACACTTAAACAATCACCTACCACGATTGAATGAAATATGGCCTACTCTTCTAAGATTGTTGCCAAGCCACGGTTCCACTCTCGTGATGATTATCTGTTTAAGCAACGATTCTTATTAGATAGATCTATTCACTAGAATGTGATTTAAAACAAACCCAAAACCAACATCACAGCCTAATCGACCCACCTTACCAAACTTACCCCAATGATCAATCAGTTGGTGAAGGGGAAGATTTGGAACACCTCTGTACCCTAGAGACTCCTCCTTTCTCTTCTAGAGATTTTAGAAACCTAAGAGCAAAATAAGCGTGGCTTAGGAACACAGTGTTAATGAAATAACTCACTTGGAAAAGGTTGGAAGACTTACCAAAATTGGTGATGATGGAATCGGTTGGAATAGTTTAGGTATATTCGGCCAAGCACAATAGGGAAAGATGATAAACTGAACGAACACAAAAAGCCTAATGAAGAATTCAGCTATGATTGGAAGTGAGTAAGAAGCAGAGAAGAAGAAGATAAAGAGTAGGTTCGATTTAGAAGGGAGGCCGAGAGGAGAAGGATTGAGGAGGAAAAGAAGAAGTAGGACCAAAAGTGAGAGAGAGGAAAGGGAATTCGAAAAAGAAGGAAAAATGAGACCCAAAAAGAAAGTTACCTCTTCAGCAAATGTAGGAAGGAAGAAAGTAGTAAAATTTTGGTCACCTCAATAGCTAAGACGCAAAACCTGAAAGATGCTAAAAATCCCAAAGAAAATCCAGCATTCTTCTTCCAAAACCTCACAAAACCGAACAAAGAAATGCCTAGTGCCAAAAATGCTCCCTATTTCCCCTAGCCGAATTCCACTAAAGCCTTAGAGTCCCAACCGGCCATAACACCCTACCAACCTCCCATTTTTGAAATTCCTTGATTTTCTCCCCACTATCCTCCTTGACTTGCTCCACAAATCCCTCCATGACCAGTTCAAACTCCTCTCAATAGTGTTTCAGTCCAACTCTTCCACCTACACGGCACAAGCATCAAAATAAACACTCCATTGTGTAACCTTGGACTTGAACCTCAGACCTCTTAGTTACACCACACGACCCCTTGCCACTACACCACAGGCTCTTTTTGTGCCATAACACAAGCATTATTACTAATAAGGCCTAAGTGCCAATGTCCAAGTTCATTTAAGAGAAAAACTAAAAATTCTGCAAAATTCAAGACTTGAACCCAGGCTTCTCAAACACTCCCATACATAGCCAACTCATTTAGACATTAAAGCAAACAAGCAATTTGTGTCAGGACATGCAAAATTAAAGACCCTATATTTTTGGGGTGTTACAATTCTACCCCTTTAAAAAAATTCGACCTCGAAATTTACCTGGTCAGAATAGGTGAGGGTATTGCCGATACATCGCCTCCTCAAGTTCCCACGTGGCTTCTTCTGAACTGTGATTATGCCAAAGCACTTGGAATAGTGGAATAGATTTTTTCCTCAGTACTTTAACCTCACGGTCCAATATATGCACTGGCTCCTCCTCGAAGTTCAAATCTAACCTAACCTCGATCTCCTCGACTGGTACTATATGTGTGGGATCAGAGCGATAATGCCTCAGCATGGAGACATAGAACACATTGTGAGTCTGGTCTAACTCTGGAGGCAACTCAAGTTGATAGGCGATCAGTCCCACACGCTTCAGTACACGTTAAGGCCCAATGAACCTTGGGCTAAGCTTACCCTTCAGTCCAAATCTCAAAATTTTCTTCCACAGTGAAACCTTAAGGAAGACATAATTCCCCATAGAGTACTCAATATCTCAGCTTTTAATATCTACGTAAGAATTCTCCTATCAAACGCTTCCTTCAACCGGTCTCGAATCAGTTTTAACTTTTCTTCGGTATCAGAAACTAACTCTGGCCCCAAAACTCGCCGCTCGCCCAGCTCAGTCCAACAGGTAGGAGTACGACACCTACGACCATACAATGCCTCATACGATGCCATTTGAGTACTGAACTGATAGCTATTATTATACGCAAACTCTTCTAATGGAAAATAGTCTTCCCAGCTGCCTTGAAACTCCATTACACAACTTCTTAACATGTCCTCCAGTATCTGAATCACCCTTTCTGACTGACCATCTGTTTGAGGATGAAACGCAGTACTGAAATCTAACCTGGTACCCAAAGCCTCATGTAACTTCTTCCAAACCCGATATGTGAATCTAGGATCCCTGTCAGATATGATAAAAGCTGGTACCCCATGTAGTCTCACAATCTTATCCACATAAAACTTTGCCAGCTTCTTCAACGAGTAATCAGTGCGGACAGGTGTAAAATGGGCAAATTTAGTCAATCGATCTACAATAACCCATATCGAATCCTTCTTAGTAGGCGCTAAGGGCAGCCCACTCACAAAATCCATAGTTACCCTCTCCCACTTCCAAACTGGAATCTTAACTGGCTATAGTAACCCAGAAGGCAGCTGATGCTCAGCCTTAACTTGCTGGCACGTCAAGCACTTACTCACAAATTTAGTAACTTAGCGTTTCAGTCCTGGCCACTAGTACAGCTCACGAAGATCTCGGTATAACTTGTTTCTTCCAGGATGCAAAGCATATGGACTACTATGCGCCTCTCGCAGTATAGACTGCCTTAGTTCAGAATCCCTCGGTACACAGACTCTCCCATGAAAACACAGTACTCCTTCACCATTCAACCCAAAATTTGTAGTCTCTCCATTCTTAACTTGTTGGAAACAAGGAACCAGTGAATCATCCAACAACTGTTTCCCTTTAATTTGCTCAGTCCATGTCAGTCTCACTGGAAGCTCAGCTAACAAACTAATCACACAAACTGAGACGAGCAAACATTGCTCTCAAATTAGATACTGTAACATCCAAAAATTTGAATTTTTATATGTTGCATTATTTTGGTGCTCAGCTAGTTTATTTATCCTATGTGTGTGTTAAAATAGTCCTGAGAAGGTTCGGGATTTATTTGGATTTGGTATAATTTTTGGAAATGAGTATTTTAAAGAAGTGGAACAAGTAACCTTAAAGTTTAAGGTAATTAAGAGGTAAAAGTTAACATAAGATGAGCAAGTAGTAAAGGGGATATGGCGCCATGTGTGTTCCTTGAGGGAAGAGGTTCGAATCCCTTGATGTGCATGTGAATTTTATTTTTTTGCTTTCTTTCCTCATAGTGTCGGTCAAGCCTAGTATTTATGGTAGGTTGGACTTTAATTTTTATGGTAAGGTGGCTAAGAGAAAAGGCAAGTGTAAACTTAGGGAATGGAATCATATGAATAAGGTATGTAGGGGGAACACAAGGCACATAACAAGGAAGATGTTTTGAAAAGTTTGGAGTGGCCAAGCTTTGACTTTGTGGCCATGTACTTGGACGATTTTAGGGGATAGGGGGTGACCGAAATTTTGATGGCTTTTGGTAGCTAGTTGATCACTTTGGTATTTGGTCATTTTTGTTTTTTTCTCCAACACTTTTCTCTCCATTTCCTCTCCTTAGCCAAATGCACTTTGAACTATAGGTAAACATCTTTTGTTTTTCTTTTAGTCATTTCATATTTTTGACCATTTCGGTTTTATTGCTCCTTTTCTCTTCAAACCTTTTCCTCTTAAGTGTCGCAATCACCAAAACCTTGAAGGCCATTTTCTCTTTTCTTTTCTTTTTTCACCCTTGTCGAATGCACACTAGCCTCAAACCCTTCTCTTTGTTCATCTTCCATTCTTGAAAAGAACCGAAACCTAAACACCTTATATTCTTATACCTTTCTTCATCTTTTTCTTCTTACAAAAATTTCTCAAATATTATTTTCCCTTTTATTTTCACCATGGCCGAATGTTACTAAACACCATCCCCTTCAATTTTTCCTTCATACCCGAATCTTCTACCACACTAATCTCCATCTCAATCATTTTTTCTTTCTACTCACACTTTGATCAATCGGTAAGTGACTAGTACAATACTTTGGTATTGTTATTTTCCCTTTTTCTTTGTGCCAAATTTACATGTTGGTATGGGATGGCCTTTTTGGATCGAGACCATCATCATACCATATCTCATTCGAATCTTTTCTCTATCATAGAAACTTAGTGGAAGGCCAAAACTTGGAGTGTCCGAAATCATCGTATATCGCTGGGATTCGGTCCAAAACTTTAAGGTAAGGATTTCTATCAAGGATTCCATATTACTCTCTATTTCGTTAAAGATGGGGTTTATTAACTGATTTTATCTTAGGGACTCTATCGCTTGATTTTCATCCGTTGAACGTAAGGATTTCGTGGTAAGCCGACTTCGTTCATTAAGACCAATCGTTTTAATAACGAAGTATTAGTTTGGACTAATATTCTTTTGTTAATGGAGGCAAACAAGACCGAATCAAAAGGAGTGGTGAATAGTGATTGGAAAAGGAGCGGATTCGCTATTCCCTCTAGATTCAAACGAAGGGTTGTTTCGGCAATCCAAGATTTTCCACCGGGTTGTGGACCCTCATCCGGTGAAAATCAATTATTCGAGGTTGTTCGTAATTATAAGGCACCGACGATCCAGGATTTTCCACCAGGTTGTGAACCGTCAACCGGGGAGAGCCAGCAAATAGTAGTTTTTTGAGATTCCGAGGGTAAAAATCTAGACCGCTAATCTTAGAATAGATTTATTATAAATGTTAATGATTTAATCTAACGTATAACATTTTTTAGGTATCGAGGATCAGGAAAGTGTAGTGCTTACCGTAATCAGGTGTGTAATCTCACACCGTATCTAATGGGTTAGATGATTATATCGTAGTAATCATTGGATTAAATCACAAGTTAGTGAAATCGGGTAAAATAGTATATTTATCACTTTAATGGTAAAAACTAAGAAATCGGTATTAAGACCGTGAAAATTATGAAATTGCCCTTAATGGTCTAAATCGATAAAAGTGACTATGTGGGTCTTATGTGATATGTGATAAATGGGCCATATGTGATATTTGATAAATGGGCCATAAGTGATATGTGATAAATGGGCCATATGTGATATTTGATAAATGGGCCATAAGTGATATTTGATAAGTGTGCCATATGTGATATTTGATAAATGGGCCATAAGTGATATTTGATAAGTGGGCCATATGTGATATTTGATAAATGGGTCATAAGTGATATTTGATAAGTGGGCCATATGTGATATTTGATAAGTGGGCCATATGTGATATTTGATAAATGGGCCAAGTGTGATAAGAGATTATATAGGCCAAAATCTGTAATGGGCCAGATTGTAATAATTTTTATAATGGGCCTTATGTTGGAATAATTATATGAATGGATTGTTATGCATATTATATACATGATTGCATGGGTTGGGCTATTTGACGAAGAGAAGTTCTGGTAGCTTTGCTACAAAATTCTGGTGGCTTTGCCACAATTATGAAAAATGGCAAATGCCATGTAAAACTCTATAAATCTGGTGCTTGTCCATGAAATTTGATATATGGCTTAATGCCTATTTTGGTGTATTGGCGGGGTGGGTGACTAAAGCTCCCCACAGCTGTGCTGGTTGGTACGGGTGGTGTGTAGCGGATGGAAATTTAGGTTTGGTTTTGGGAATTGCATATCACATGCATTCTATACATGTTAAATTGTTATATTTGTAATGGGCTCGGGCCCAAATAAATGCTTAAATGGTTTTGGCCCAGTGGACTATGGTAAGTGAGTTACACACTGAGTTTTAAGTAACTCACCCCGTTTTCTTTACCCTTTTCAGGTAATGATCAGTAATGGAGGCTTGGGCTGGGGACGACTCAGTGGAGGCCAAACTACGAATGATGGGTTATTTAAACTTCAGATGTCTTTTAAGTACTTTTTATTAATTGCTAATTAAGTGTGATGTAATAAGGCCTCCGGTTAAATTTTTATGGATGTTCTAGTCGTGGATGGATTTTTTTATTATGATTTAAATACTTAAGTGGGACTATTTTATTTTGAAATAGAGATAAATGTTTTCCTCAAATATATTTGCGGAAAGAGTTTCATTTTTAAAAAATCTTGTTTTCAAAATTTCCTTCGAACTCTTTTACATTTATCGGAATATTGAATCAACTATTTTTCTAAGTTTCAATTTATAAACTCTTACGTCTTAAATTATTTAACAATCAACCTCGGTTTTCAATAAACATCTTTTCAAAATCTTTTTTTTTGAAAAATACGTTTTCTACAAATCTTTAAAAGACTTTACATATGATCATTTCGTGTGACATGTCAAATCTGGTCTTAACGCATAGACCGGGTTTCGGGTGTTACATTTTATGGTATCAGAGCCCGGTTCAAAACTCGGCTGTGGATTGGGTTCAAAAACATTTATGGTACAAAACTGTTTTGAATTATAAAACTTATGTTTTTAAAGGTAGTATGGCACCACGAGTATCCGGCACCAAGTTAAGTAAGTGTATGTGAATTGAATAATTCTTATTATTGTGATATGACTATAGGAACACTCTAGAACTTTTAGTTTTAGGTGTTGAAAACTATAGAGATTGAGACTATAGGATTTGTTTGCGAAAACAACTCTACTTTTTATACCTCATAAAATATCGTTAATAAACACTGAAATAGTATACTGATTCATAAAACTTGTAATCAGACGAAACCGAAATACTAAAAATGAGCGCTAGAAGACGTGGACGTGGTAGAGTGGTCGTGGTAGAGGCCGTGGTGTTAGGGTTGTGTCTGAAGCGTCGGGACATATGCCAAAAATAGATGCACCTGCATCACCTGGGACTGAGACTGGATCACATGACCATATGAGAGAGGACATTGCTTTAACCCAAGCAATGTTGCGAGTCCTAGAAAGGGTTGCTGGAGCTAGAACTGGGCCAGCAGCTCGTGGATCAATACCGAAACGACTTAGATCAAGTGGTACCGAGGTTTTTAGGGGTGTCTCGGGTGTAGCTCCAAATGTAGCAGAGTATTGGCTCGAGGTTTTTAGCTGTCCTTGTTGAGGGACAAGGCGTATCAATGGTGGCTTACTATTCGAGAAGGCACTCAGGCTGAACATGTTACTTGGGTTTCTTCAAAACTGTATTCCAAGGAAAGTATTTCGGGGCAAGCTATGTGGATGCCTGAAGGAAGGAATTCCTTAATCTGGTTCAAGGAAATAAGACGATGGCCGCTTACGAGGCAGAATTTCTACGCTTGAGTCGTTATGCTCAGACAATAGTGGCAACTGATCATGAGCATTGTGTGCATTTTGAGGATGGGCTGAATGATGAGTTGCGGGTACTGATAGCCCTACTACAAGTAAGGACTTTCGCCACGCTAGTGGAGAAAGCCAAACTAGTTGAAGAGGCTAAGAACTCTGAGCGTCAGAACCGAGAAAGAGACAGAGGCAGAGGCAAGAGGGACTTTAAGTACTCGGGTTCCGCTAAAAGGTTTCAGAAGAGGCCCAGGAATGATGAGCCAGCTCAAGTTAGAGCATCTTCTACTACCAATAAGATTCAACCATGTGCTGACTGTGGAAGACGACACCCAGGTGAATGCTGGAAAAGAATCGGTGGGTGTTTCAAATGTGGTTCTAAGGATCATCAGCTTAAGAATTGTCCTCGACGCACTGCTCCGACTCAGCAAGCTCGTAACCCTGATATACAGCCTACTAGAGGCGCTCAACAGCCACCGAGAGGCTGTGGGCCAGGTCGAGGTGGTAATGGCGGTGGACGTGGTCAAGGTGTGCTAGGCAGAGGTAATGGCTTCAGGGGTAACACGGAGACGAGGCAGCAAGGGTTAGTTTATGCGGTCAGACATCGTGAGGATGGTGATGCACCTGATGTGACCTGTTACTGCTTTGATAGATATCGGATCTACCCATTCGTATTTTGCTAGTGCTATATCTAGAAACTTGAACATTAGATCTTAGATTACTGATAGAAAGATGACAGTAATTAGCCCTTTAGGACAGTCTGTGATAGTGGATGAATTGTTTAGAGACGTGCCCTTAGAAATTCAAAGAGAAATATTTTTGGCGGATTTGATGGAACTGCCTTTTGACGAGTTCGACCTTATTTTGGGCATGGATTGGTTGGTGAAGCACCGTACGCACTTGGATTGTGCTACAAAGCGGATGTCGATAAGGACTTTGGAAGATAAGGAAGTGGTGATGATGGGCAAATGGAGAAACTATTTAGCAAATGTGATATCTACTTTAAAAGCAAAAAAGTTGGTGCAAAAAGGGTGTAGAGCATTCCTAGCCTTCATATGTGCTTTGGATGTCAAGGAATTATCGGTGGAAGGTGTTAGAACGGTGAAAGAATTTTCAGATGTTTTTCCCGAGAGACTTTCGGGTTTACCTCCAGACCGAGAAGTAGAGTTTGGCATTGAGCTTTTGCTTGGAACGGCTCCGGTGTCCATTGCTCCTTATAGGATGGTGCCAAAGGAGTTAGCGGAGCTTAAGGCTCAAATTCAGGAGTTGTTGGATCGGGGATTCATTCAACCGAGTGTGTCACCGTGGGGAGCACCGGTCTTGTTCGTCAAGAAGAAGGATGGGTCGATGCGTATGTGCATCAATTATAGGTAGTTGAATAAATTGACGATCAAGAATAGGTATCCATTGCCGAGAATTGATGACCTGTTTGATCAATTAAGAGGAGCTTCAGTTTTCTCCAAGATAGATTTGAGATCGGGTAATCACCAACTCAGGGTTAAGGAGGCGGATATTCATAAGACGGCATTTCGAACTCGTTATGGACATTATGAGTTTTTGGTGATGCCGTTTGGATTGACCAATGCACCAGCTGCATTTATGGACATGATGAACCGAGTCTTTCAACCCTACTTAGACCGGTTTGTGGTGGTGTTAATAGATGATATCTTAGTATACTCGAGGAATGAAGAAGAGCATGATTCACATCTGCGGATAGTATTACAAATATTGCGAGAAAAGAAAATTTATGCCAAATTCAGTAAGTGTGAATTTTGGCTGAAGGAAGTGACTTTCTTAGGACATGTTGTGTCGGCCGAAGGAATCAGAGTTGATCCTCGGAAGGTAGAGGCTGTGTTGGATTAGAAACCACCGAAGTCAGTGGCTGAGATTCAGAGTTTCCTAGGGTTGGCTGGTTACTACAGGCGTTTTGTTGAGGGGTTTTCGTTGATTACAGCACCTCTAACTAAACTGTTGCGCAAGGGAGTACCATTTGTGTGGTCAGATCAGCAGCAAGAGAGTTTTGATAAATTGAAGAAGATTCTAACGGAAGAGCCCATACTGATACAACCTGAGGCTGGAAAAAAGTTTATTGTTTACTGCGATGCGTCACACACGGGCTTGGGATGTGTGTTGATGCAAGGTGCTAAAGTGGTGGCTTATGCATCTCGTCAGTTAAGGCCACACGAAGTCAACTATCCTACCCATGATTTGGAATTGGCTGCTGTGGTTTTTGCTTTAAAGATTTGGAGGGACTATCTCTACGGTGAGAAGTCAGTTATTTATACGGACCATAAGAGTCTTAAGTTCCTCCTTACCCAAAAGGAGTTGAACTTAAGACAACGAAGGTGGGTAGAGCTGTTGAAGGATTACGACTTCTCAATCGAGTATCATCCTGGAAAGGCTAACGTAGTGGCAGACGCGTTGAGTCGTAAGGTAATATCGGAGTTAAGAGCAATGTTTGCTCATCTCAGTTTGTATGAAGATGGCAGTCTGCTAGCGAAACTTCAGGTGAAGCCTTTGTGGTTAGAACATATCAAGGAGAAGCAGTTATCAGATGAAAAGTTGGGTCCCTTAATTCAACAAGTTGAAAGTGGTGTAATAGGGGATTTTAGAATGAATAAGGATGGAGTGCTGTGTTTTCGCGGAAGAATTTGTATGCCCAAGGATTCGGATTTGAGACTAATGATTCTGCGATAGGCGTATAGTTGCTCCTATGCTATGCATCCCGGGGGAAATAAGATGTATCGAGACCTCTGTGAATAGTATTGGTGGCCAAGGTTGAAGCGGGAGGTTACTGATTTCGTGGGTAAGTGCTTGACTTGTCAACAAGTGAAGGCAGAACATCAATTGCCATCGGGATTACTTCAACCGGTGAAGATTCCATTATGGAAATGGGAACGAATAACGATGGACTTTGTTAGTGGGTTACCCTTATCGCCTACTAAGAAAGATCCCATCTGGGTAATAGTGGATCGATTGACGAAGACTGCCCATTTTCTACCAGTTCGTACGGATTACTCACTACAGAAGTTGGCTAAGTTGTATGTGTCGGAGATCGTGAGGTTGCATAGGGTGCCAGTGTCTATTATATTGGAGAGAGACCCTAGGTTTACATCACAGTTTTAGAAAGCATTACATGAGGCTTTGGGAACAAAGTTAAACTTCAGTACGGCTTTTCATCCTCATTCAGATGGTCAGTCGGAAAGAGTAATCCAGATTTTGGAAGACATGTGAAGGGGTTGTGTGATGGACTTCAGAGCTAGTTGGGAGGATTTTCTACTGTTGGCGGAGTATACGTATAACAACAGTTATCAATCCAGTATCCAAATGGCACCATATGAAGCATTATATGGTTGTAGGTGTCGTACCCCTACTTGTTGGACTGAACTGGGGAAACGACAGTTGTTGGGTCCTGAATTGATATCAGAGACGGAAGAAAAAGTAAAGGTGATTCGAGAGCGGTTAAAGGAAGCTTCAGATAGACAAAAGTCATATACGGATCTGAAGCGTAAGGACATTGAGTTTGTGGTGGGAGATCAGGTTTTCCTAAAGGTCTCACCTTGGAAAAAGATCTTCAGATTTGGAAGGAAGGGCAAGTTGAGCCCTAGGTTCATCGGACCGTACCGTGTGTTGAAGTGTGTAGGACCAGTGGCTTATCAGCTTGAATTACCTCCAGAGTTGAGTCAGATTCATAGTGTTTTCCATGTCTTTATGTTGAGGTGTTATGGATCGGATCCTTCTCACATAGTACCAGTAGAGGAAGTTGAGTTAAGGCCTGACTTGTCATTCGAGGAAGAGCCAGTGAAAATTTTGGATCGAGATGTTAAGATGCTAAGAATGAAGTCAGTACCGTTGGTTAAAGTTCTATGGCATAATCACAGAGCGGAGGAAGCTACATGGGAGCCTGAGGACATCATTCGACAGCAATACTCTCACATCTTTTAACCAGGTAAATTTCGAGGATGAAATTTTCTTTAAGGGGGTAGAATTGTAACATCCAAAAATTTGAATTTTTATATGTTGCATTATTTTGGTGCTCAGCTAGTTTATTTATCCTATGTGTGTGTTAAAATAGTCCTGAGAAGGTTCAGGATTTATTTGGATTTGGTATAATTTTTGGAAATGAGTATTTTAAAGAAGTTGAATAAGTAACCTTAAAGTTTAAGGTAATTAAGAGGTAAAAGTTAACATAAGATGAGCAAGTAGTAAAGGGGATATGGCGCCATGTGTGTTCCTTGAGGGAAGAGGTTCGAATCCCTTGATGTGCATGTGAATTTTATTTTTTTGCTTTCTTTCCTCATAGTGTCGGTCAAGCCTAGTATTTATGGTAGGTTGGACTTTAATTTTTATGGTAAGGTGGCTAAGAGAAAAGGCAAGTGTAAACTTAAGGAAGGGAATCATATGAATAAGGTACGTAGGGGGAACACAAGGCACACAACAAGGAAGATGTTTTGGAAAGTTTGGAGTGGCCAAACTTTGACTTTGTGGCCATGTACTTGGAAGGTTTTAGGGGCTAGGGGGTGACCGAAATTTTGATGGCTTTTGGTAGCTAGTTGGTCACTTTGGTATTCGGTCATTTTTGTTTTTTTTCTCCAACACTTTTCTCTCCATTTCCTCTCCTTAGCCGAATGCACTTTGAACAATAGGTAAACATCTTTTGTTTTTCTTTTAGTCATTTCATATTTTTGACCATTTCGGTCTTATTGCTCCTTTTCTCTTCAAACCTTTTCCTCCTAAGTGCCGAAATCACCAAAACCTTGGAGGGCCATTTTCTCTTTTCTTTTCTTTTTTCACCCTTGCCGAATGCACACTAGCCTCAAACCCTTCTCTTTGTTCATCTTCCATTCTTGAAAAGAACTGAAACCTAAACACCATATCTTCTTATACCTTTCTTCATCTTTTTCTTCTTACAAAAATTTCTCAAATATTATTTTCCCTTTTATTTTCACCATGGCCGAATGTTACTAAACACCAACCCCTTTAATTTTTCCTTCATAGCCGAATCTTCTACCACACTTATCTCCATCTCAATCATTTTTTCTTTCTACTCACACTTTGATCAATAGGTAAGTGACTAGTACAATACTTTGGTATTGTTATTTTCCCTTTTTCTTTGTGCTGAATTTACATGTTGGTATGGGATGGCCTTTTTGGATCGAGACCATCATCATACCATATCTCATTCGAATCTTTTCTCTATCATAGAAACTTAGTGGAAGGCCGAAACTTGGAGTGTCCGAAATCATCGTGTATCGCTAGGATTCGGTCCAAAACTTTAAGGTAAGGATTTCTATCAAGGATTCCATATTACTCTCTATTTCGTTAAAGATGGGGTTTATTAACCGATTTTATCTTAGGGACTCTATCGCTTGATTTTCATCCTTTGAATGTAAGGATTTCGTGGTAAGCCGACTTCGCTCATTAAGACCAATCGTTTTAATAACGAAGTATTAGTTTGGACTAATATTCTTTTGTTAATGGAGGCAAACAAGATCGAAACAAAAGGAGTGGTGAATAGTGATCGGAAAAGGAGCGGATTCACTATTCCCTCTAGATTCAAACGAAGGGCTGTTTCGGCAATCTGGGATTTTCCACCGGGTTGTGGACCCTCATCCGGTGAAAATCAATTATTCGAGGTTGTTCGTAATCGTGAGGCACCGACGATCTGGGATTTTACACCAGGTTGTGAACCGTCAACTGGGGAGAGCCGGCAAATAGTATTTTTTCGAGATTCCGAGGGTAAAAATCTAGACCGCTAATCCTAGAATAGATTTATTATAAGTGTTAATGATTTAATCTAGCGTTATAACATTTTTTAGGTATCGACGATCAGGAAAGTGTAGTGCTTACCGTAATCAGGTGTGTAATCTCGCACCGTATCTCATGGGTTAGATGACTATATCGTAGTAATCGTTGGATTAAATCACAAGTTAGTGAAATCGGGTAAAATAGTATATTTATCACTTTAATGGTAAAAACTATGAAATTGGTATTAAGACCATGAAAATTACGAAATTGCCCTGAATGGGCTAAAGATAAAAGTGACTAAGTGGGCCTTATGTGATATGTGATAAATGAGTCATATGTGATATTTGATAAATGGGCCATATGTGATATTTGATAAATGGGCCATATGTAATATTTGATAAATGGGCCATAAGTGATATTTGATAAGTGGGCCATATGTGATATTTGATAAGTGGGCCATATGTGATATTTGATAAATGGGCCAAGTGTGATATGAGATTATATAGGCCAAAATCTGTAATGGGCCAAATTGTAATAATTTTTTATAATGGGCCTTATGTTGGAATAATTATATGAATGGATTGTTATGCATATTATATACATGATTGCATGGGTTGGGCTATTTGACGAAGAGAAGTTATGGTAGCTTTGCTACAAAATTTTGGTGGCTTTGCCACAATTCTGAAAAATGGCAAATGCCATGTAAAACTCTGTAAATCTGGTGGCTTGTCCACGAAATTTGATATACGGCTTAATGCCTATTTTGGTGTGTTGGCAGGGTGGGTGACTAAAGCTCCCCACAGCTGTGCTGGTTGGTACGGGTGGTGTGTAGCGGATGGAAATTTAGGTTTGGTTTTGGGAATTGCATATCACATGCATTCTATACATGTTAAATTGTTATATTTGTAATGGGCTCAGGCCTAAATAAATGCTTAAATGGTTTTGGCCCAGTGGACTATGGTAAGTGAGTTACACACTGAGTTTTAAGTAACTCACCCCGTTTTCTTTACCCTTTTCAGGTAATGATCAGTAATGGAGGCTTGGGCTGGGGACGGCTCAATGGAGGCCATACTACGAATGATGGGTTATTTAAACTTCAGATTTCTTTTAAGTACTTTTTATTAATTGCTAATTAAGTGTGATGTAATAAGGCCTCTGGTTAAATTTTTATGGATGTTCTAGTCGTGGATGGATTTTTTTATTATGATTTAAATACTTAAGTGGGAATATTTTATTTTGAAAAAGAGATAAATGTTTTCCTCAAATATATTTGCGGAAAGAGTTTCATTTTTAAAAATCTTGTTTTCAAAATTTCCTTCGAACTCTTTTACATTTCTCAGAATATTGAATCAATTATTTTTCTAAGTTTCAATTTATAAACTCTTGCGTCTTAAATTATTTAACAATCAACCTCGGTTTTCAATAAACACCTTTTCAAAATCTTTTTTTGTTGAAAAATCTGTTTTCTACAAATCTTTAAAAGACTTTACATATGATCATTTCGTGTGACATGTCAAATCTGGTCTTAACGCATAGACCGGGTTTGGGGTGTTATAGATACAGCCCTACGGCTTAGTGCGTTAGCTACCATGTTAGCCTTACCAGGGTGATATTCAATCGAGCAGTCGTAATCCTTAAGCAGCTCTATCCATCTTCACTGCCTAAGATTCATCTCCTTCTGAGTAAGGAGGTACTTGAGGCTCTTGTGATCTGTGTAGATATTACACTTCTCATCGTATAAATAGTGCCTCCAAGTTTTTAGTGCGAATACCACCGCAGCTAACTCCAAGTCATGAGTTGGGTAATTCGCCTCGTGAGGCTTAAGCTGACGAGACACATAAGCAACCACCTTACCCTCCTGCACCAGCACACAACCCAATCCAATGTGTGATGCATCACTGTAGACAATAAATTCCTTCCCAGACGCTAACTGTATCAAGACAAGGGCCTCAGTCAGAACTTTCTTCAGTTTTTCAAAACTTTCTTGCTGCTTATCAGTCCAGTTAAACGGTACCCCTTTATGTAGCAACTTAGTTAGAGGTACAGCAATCAAGAAAAACCCCTCAAAAAATGTCTGTAATACCCTGCCAGACCCAGAAAGCTTCGAATCTCAGATACGATCTTAGGTGGTTTCCAATCCATTACGACTTCAATTTTTCAAGGATCAACTCTAATCCCCTCGGTAGATACCACGTGACCAAGAAATGTCTCCTCTCGCAGCCAGAACTCACACTTGCTGAACTTAGCGTACAATTGTTTCTTCCTTAAAATCTACAGAACAATTCAAAGATGTGCATCATATTCATCCTCGGTTCTCAAATACACCAAGATATCGTTTATAAATACCACCACGAACCGATCCAGGTAGGGCTGGAATACTCGTTTCATCATATCCATGAAAGTAGCTGGTGCATTCGTAGCCCAAACGGCATCACTAGGAACTCGTAATGACCATAACGACTCCTAAACGCGGTCTTATACACATCAGCCTCTTTAACCCTCAGTTGATGGTACCCAGAACGGAGATCTATCTTGGAGAAAATCGAAGCAACTCGCAGCTGATCAAACAGATCGTTGATCCTCGGCAAAGGATATTTATTCTTGATAGTCAGCTTATTAAGTTGCCGATAATCGATGCACATGTGCATGGACCCATCCTTCTTCTTTACGAACAACACTGGTGCTCCCTACGGAGACACACTAGGTCGAATGAATCCTCGATCTAGCAGCTCTTGGATCTGAGCTTTTAACTCTACCAGCTCATTTGGTGCCATCCTATAAGGGGCGATGGATACTGGATGTAATAGCCCGGTTTAGACCCTAGTCGGAATAGTGGTTTCAAGACCACAAATTTGAGGTCGTAAAAATATTTTAATATTATTTTTTGTGTTTACAGTATGTGAATTAGCCTGTGTGAAATTTTTGTGTGATGATTTCTATCGATTGTACGCTTAATTAGCAAAAAGGACTTAATCGCGTAAAATGTAAAAGTTGTGTGCTAATTGTTAAAGTGTTAATTTGACATGGATTATTAAAGGAGAGGTCCTTATGTTGATATTACATCATTAAATAGTTAATGGATGATAATGGCATGGCATTGGTTGTTATTATTAATGTTCATTAAGGGTAAATTGGTAAAATGTTTAATAAGGTAATAATAAAACAAATACATGAAATTAGATGAGTGTTCATCTTCCACCCACTGAAATTAGAAAAGAAAGGAGGGTTAGTGAGCTTTGAAGGTTTCGGCAAGCTTAGGCTCAAATTGGTATGTGATTTCAACTCGGTTTTTGATAATTTCTACGTTTTTTTGATTGTTGCTTTGTGTTCTTTCAAACCCATGCTTAAATTTTAGAAATTAATAGAGATTTTGAGATGTAATGTTAGTTGGTGAAATATGAAAGCTTGGTGTTGGCTCTTGAAATTTTTAGTGAAATTGAGTAATTTGAGCTTAATTGAGAAAAGTGTAAATTGGAGGACTAAAATGTTAAATAAATGAAATGTGTGGGCTTGTATTAGTATGGGAAGAATTTGGCTAAGCTTGTGTGAGTAGAAATTTGGTGTATTTTTTGATTTTGTGAATTAGGGACTAAAGTGTCGAAATATGAAAAGGTGAGGACTATTTTGCAAAATGCCCTAAAACTGTGTGTGTGGATTAAATTGAATGAATTGGTGATTGAATGGACTAAATTTGATTGTGTATAGACCAAGAAAGGAGAAGTTCGGATCGAGATCGAGATCGAGGCAAAGACAAAGTGCTCAATTAATCGACCGTTTTGGTATTTAGACGTCTGAGGTAAGTTTGGACATAAGACGTGTACTTAACTATGTGTAATGTTATGAAAAGAATGGTATGATATTATTGAATTGTAAATAATATGTGAGGAATCGAGTTATGTGGCACTAAGTGTGCGTATTTGGAAATATGACCAAGATGATTAGCACTGTGTGTACGAAATAATATAAGCTTCGGCTTTGTGGTTGGCACTGTGTGTGTGATACCGATTCAAGATCGGTTTGATATAAAGGCACTAAGTGTGCGATGGAAATTAAGCTTCGGCTATGATTTGGGCACTAAGTGTGCGATTGAACCGAAGAATTGATGAACGTTGATCGAAATGAAGTATTGAGTATTGAGTAGCATATGTGATCGATAACTAATTGTTGGCTAAGGTACGTTCAGAACCTACGTGGTCGGTGAAATTATAAATGAGTTTATGGAAGGTTACTTGAGCATATGTTTTAGATGGTATGGTATATGTGATTGTGAATTAATCTATGTGATGGTTTGATTTTGGTATAATGTAATTGTATTAATGAGCAATATGTATTATGTTACGAACTTACTAAGCTTTGAAAGCTTACTGTGTGATTTGTTTCTATGTTTTACAGTGTCAGTAAAGCTAGCTTCGATCCTGGGATCGTCAGCTTCTCTATCACACTATCGGCAATTTATTTTGGTACTTTTGAAGATGTGTATATTTGAATATGGCAAGTATAGGCTAGTTGTTTTGAAACATGTATGAGATGTGTAAATAGCCATGTGATGTGGCTAGATAAATGTTGGTAATATGCATGAATGATTATGATATATGAAGTATGTTTTGGTATGGCTTGATGGCAATGAAATGGTCTTAAGAATGGTAAATTTATTGATGGATTAATGCCATAGTGATTTTGTGAAATTGTGGATGAACCATGCTTGGTTTTACATGTGAATTGATTGAGTTATTTAGCCTATAAGATGGTATGTAGAAATGAGATTGAATTGGGTTGTTATGATGAACATTTGATGTGTTTTTGGTTGCTATTGATACATGGAAAGATGCTTAATTGTGCTTGTAGGGATTACCCTTGTGTGGGTGGCAAATTGGCCTTGAAAATGGCCTATATTTGCCCACACGGTTGAGCACACTGTAACACCCCAAACCCGGCCCAATACATTATGACCGAATTTGGTATGCTACAGAGAAAAGCATTTTTGAAAATCCCTTAAGCCGATTTAAAATTTGATAAAAGATGTTGTCTTGTTTTTAAACAGTTTAGGAGGAAACATTAAATAGTGTTGTTTGAAAATATATTAAGTCAGGTTGTTACAGATTCAAGTGTACCCGATGGCATAATAAAACATTTTACGTATTAATTTTTATAAAACACGTGTAACCATTTTTTAAGTCATTAAGTTGTTAAACAAATTATCCAAAACAGATAAAATAACCAAAATATAATTCTAGGAGGCCTTATTACAACTTAAATAAATCAAACCCATAAAATATGAAAACCAAATTAAAGTAAAGTACCCAAATGGAAGTTCATATAAAACCAATTTTTATTGCATGGCCTCCTCGAGTTCAGCCGGCTCCTCATCTGCAAACTCTCGAATCACTTGAAAAGATAAGGGAGAAGGTGAGTCACCAAGACTCAGTGCATATTCCCTCTCCCGGGTAAATGCCACATACTTACACAATTTATAACAAAGCAATATATATGCATAATGCACCCAACCTAGCCATCCATAACTCCTTTTCTACCCCGTGTGGTACCAAACCACTGGTGGTGCCAAACCACTGGTGTCCATAGACACAATTGTGTTACCAAAACACTGGTGACCGAGGTCACAAATCAAGTGATGGGGCCAACCCATCGTGTGATACCAAATCACTGGCAGACGATCCCATATCTCAAAGTGGGGCCAACCCACGGTGGAATTAACCACAGGGACAAGTCGCTATGAGGTGCCAAACCTCTGGTGTCCGAAGACACGAATGTGATACCAAATTGGTTCCAAACCACTGGTGTCCGAAGACACGAATCATCAAATTTTGGGGCCAACCCACGTGTGATACCAAATCACTGGCGTCGATCCCATATCTCAAAAGTGGGGCCAACCCACGGTGGTGTTAACCACAGGGACGAGACGCTATGAGGTGCCAAACCTCTGGAGGTACCAAACCTCTGGTGACCATAGTCACAATGTGTTACCAAAACACTGGTGTCCGTCGACACGAATATCAATCTTCCCCCTCCTCTCATATTGCCCATACCAATGCAATAGATAACCAAATCATGTTAATACACTTTAATATGAATCATATAATAAATACTATAAATCATAGATCATGTTTTCAATCCACATGTAATAACAACATATCGAAACAGACTTACCCGAATCCTCATTCATACCATCATGGTATCATATCCAAATCTCATCGTTTTTCCCACTTTCATAATATGATTAGTAATAACACACATATACATACATATATAAACCAAGTTATAAAGTGTGTAAGATACACACCTGATAATAATGATAACTAAACTTTCTCGCTCATCGACACTCTCAGCATCTCGAACAACATCTATACGTGCTCTCTCTCCGATTGGTGGTTCATAACCCGATGAAGAACCACGAACGAACAATGGCTCGGGGGTACGAACGACTTCAAATAAACGATTATCGCCGGCAGAGGGTCCACATCCCGGTGGAAAGTCTCAAACTCCCGACACAGCCCTTCGCTTGAAATTTGAGGGTATAGCAGAACCACCCCTCTTCCAAACACTATGAACTGCTCTCTTCGAACCCATTCTTGATTTCTCCAAAATCTAACGTTCACGGAAAGAAGATAATAAACGGATGATAGAGTCCCCAAAAACTTAATCGATTAGAAGACCATCTAAAACGATATAACAAGCATAAAGATCCTTACCCTTTGACTTACCAACCTTTGATTGCTAGAGAGAGATAAGGCTTAAATCAATCGCTTCCGAAGTCCCAAAGAGCCTAAATGAAAAAATAATCGATTCCTAGAATGGTTAGAATCTTGCAACAAATGCCCATAGATTCGGCTTTTGTCCACAAGAAAACGATTTAGCAAAGAGAAAGAAGATAACGAAAAGTACGGCCATGAACACTTACCTATCTTCAAAACCGATTGAAGAGCACCAAAATAAAAACCTACCCTTGATGATATTCGACCACAACAATACTAAAAGGAATGGGAAGTTTTGGCTATATAGTAATGAAAGAAGAAAATGTGTGAATAAAAGTGAGGGAATATGCAAGTAGAAAAGAGAATAAAAATGAGAGGATGAGGATTCCGTTTAATCAACAATGGAAGAAAGAAAAGAAAAGAGGATTTGGGGAAGAAAGACGTTCGGCCAAATTAAAGAAAAGGGATTTGTGTTTGAGCACAAATCAAAGGAAGAAAAGAGAGAGATGGGAGAAATGAGATTCGGCCAATACCTTGTTTGCCCAAAAGAAAATGCACATAAATAAAAAGGTAGTTTTGGTGTTAAAAGGAAAAATGAAAGAAAGAGAAATGATATTTGATTCAACAAAATGAGGCTACAATCCAAAACAATTTTGCATAAAAATGCCTAAGTGCATTCGGCCAAAGAGGAATTTGCTTGGAGAGGAAAAGAAAATATGCCAAATGGTGCCCAAATGCCAAAGTTGGCCAAATATCCTCCCCCAAACCACCTAACACATTCGGCCATCCACCTAGACACCCTTGCCGTCCACATTCAACCATTAAAGGCCATCAAAGAGTTTCCAAAACGTTCTCCAACATTCAAGCCTCTTATCAACAATTTTGAATTAAACATACTCCTAATTTTCTCCCTATTTCCTCCTATTCACTCACAACACTTAAGCCAACCCCCATAGTCCATGAAACCGTCCACATTCATGGACAAATAGCCATTAAAAAGCTTCCAAAAACCTTACCTTAAACCAAGCCTTATGTCCCCTATCTTTCCTTAATCCATAGGATTTCTTTCCCAAAGTTCAAGCTTTCCTAAATTTCCATTCAACTTACCAAAAGAAATAGTCCAACCTATCATAAATAAGTTTGACCATCCATCAATGCAAGGATTAAAAATAAACCTTCAAAGTGCTAAACATGCTACTCGAACCTCTAACCTCTAGCAACCTTCCAAACGCCATAACCACTTAGCCACTAACTCCTCATATGCTTTAAATGAACACTTAATTAACTTAAGTGTCAAGCTCACTTAATCCTACTTCATAAATGAACTATACAAAAAATTATTCTAGCTTCCTAATATTTCCAAGCCTTCACACAAATATACTAAGCACACAAACAATACTACCCGAGCTAACACAAGTAACTAGATGACACACAAATTTTTCCTAAAGCCCATGGCCCAATCGGCCCAATCCTACTAGGCCCAATTTTGGGATGTTACACACACAGGCGTGTGGCTCGACCGTGTCCCTAGTGGTTGAAATTCAAAACAAGTCAAGATCGACCACGGGCTAGACACACGGGCGTGTGACTGGCCATGTGGTGAAGTCAGTAGCGACCACGGGTGAGGCACACGGGCATGTCCACGGCCATGTGGACAAGTCAGTATGTATGCTCTGTTTTGACACAGCTTTGACACACGGAAGGCACATGGAAGGCACATGGCCTACCCACACGGGTGTGTGACCTCTGTAATTTAGAAAAATTTTTAAATTTTTGAGAATTTTCGTGTGTATTAGCCTTGGTCCCAACCCTATTCTAAAGCGTGATTAAGGTCTCGTAAACCTTGATTGGTGATTGACTTTGTGTTGATTAAATGGATGTAAAATGTTTTAAATGTTCAGTAATGCCTCTTAACCCTATTCCGGTGACGGTATCGGATTAGGGGTGTTACACTGGAGTTGTTCCAGGCAAGAGCTCGATACCAAATTCAACTTCGCGATTCGGAAGCAACCCAGGGAGCTCATCAGGAAACACATCTGAAAAATCCTTAACTGTCCTGATATCTCCAACAAAAGGACCCTCAGAGTCAGATACTCCAACATAGGATAGAAACGCCTCGCAACCCTTGCGAACCAGTTTTTCAGCCCTTAGTGCAGAAATCACATTAGACAGGAAGTCCCTTCGCTCCCCAACTACCACCACTACCTCATCCTTAGTAGTTCTCAACACCATACGTTTAGCAGCACAATCCAAACTTGCACGGTGTTTCACCAGCCAATCCATACCCAATATAAGGTCAAATTCACCAAACGGCAATTTCATCAAATTTGCCGATAAGACAACCCCTTGAACCTCTAGGGGCACATTTTTGAACAATTTATCCACTCTTACTAACTGTCCCAGTGGACTTAACACCATCATTTCATTAACAGTACTCTCACACATGATACCCAATGTGTCAGACACAGTGCATGCAATATATGAATGCGTAGACCCTATATCAATCAAAGTAGTGTAAGGTACATTATGAATCAGAAACGTACCGATTATAATGTCTGGAGTGTCACCATCCTCTTGGCTATGAGCAGCATATACCAGAGCTGGCTGCCTTGTTTCAGTGTTACCAGTACCTCTGCCTGGTGCTCCACGACCTCGTCCCATATTGTTTCCACCTCTGGCCTGCCAACGGCCTCTTGGTGGCTGCAGACCACCTTTCACTGGCTGAACATGACCCTGTCCTGCAGCTTGCATCTGAACAGGCCTCTGAGGACAACTCCTAACCTGATGATCCATAGACCCGCATCTGAAGCACGCCCCAATCCTCTTCCAACACTCACCCTGGTGAGATCTCCCACAATCAGCGCAAGGCTGCGGTCTAGCAATAGCAATAATAACACCAGTCTAAACTGGCCCATCAAACCTGGCCTTCTTAATAGGCCTCGCAGAAGAACTTGAGGGCCAAAATCCCTCTTATTTCTGCCCTTATCTTTTTCACGGTTCTGGCGCTCCGAGCACTTCACCTCTTCAGCAATTTTTGTCTTTTCTATAAGAACAGCAAGATCTCGCTCCCTCTACAGAGCTATTAATACCCTTAACTCGTCTCGAAGGCCATCCTCAAAACACACACAGTGTTCATACTCAGTTGCTACTATCCCTCGAGCATACCAACTCAACCACAAGAACTCTGCCTCATATTCCGCCATTGTCTTATTCCCTTGGGTCAGGTTCAGAAATTCCCTTATTTGGGCGTCCACATAACTTGCACCTACATACTTCCCTTGAAAGGCGGCTTTAAAGAAATCCCATGTCATTCGGTCAGCCTGTGTACCCTCTCTCATGGTGAGCCACCATTGGTAGGCCTCATCTCATAGTAACGACACTACCCCTTTTAATTTTTGCTTCGTAGTACAATCAAGGTTGTCCATTATCCGTTCGGTAGCCTCTAACCAGTACCCCTCCACATTCGAGGCTACTCCAGAAATACCCCTGAAAATTTCCGCTCCGTTAGACCAGAGTTGCTCTGAAGTTGACCCTCGGCCCACTGTTCCAATACTAGCACCAACAACCCTTTCTAAAATGCGGAGCATTGCTTGGAATAGAGCATCATCCCCAGCTGCTCGATCATAAGACCCTGTCTTAGTTATTGGTGAGATTGGTGCTACCCTAGGAGCCATATGGCCCAATGTCGACAATCTGGCCTGAGCACTTCCTCGGTCTCTACCGCGGCCCCGTGTACCCCTCCCGCGAGTACCTCTTGTGCTCATTTCGATATGCACTTTATCTGATTAAAAATTCTTATGCATCAAATTATAATTTTAGTATTTATTAAAAATGTATTATGAAAAATAGTCAATTAGGGGTTTGTTTCGCATATCAAGGTCTCACTACAGTTTACAGTCTCCTACGGTCTCAGTTTCCTCTATCTAGAGTTTCACAATATAACAGTAATCAGAATTAGAGAACTTACAGATTTGGCGCCAGGGACTTGGTGTGCCACACTAAAGGGATTTTTGAATGTTATAATTGCTTGATTGATTGCTTCTTTAGATGGTTTTGATTACTTACTTAATGTGATGATAATTAAATGAACTAACAAATTTTCACAACTAAGGGAAACGGCCAAGTATTAAGGTACACCTTATACCTTCTGATTGTGTGAATGAAATGATTAATTTAGAAAAGCATGCAATTAGGTCTAATTTCTTATATGAAATACTCTGCAATTGTGTGGTGTGTATGATTGGTTGGTGTGGTTTGTGAAGTTTTAAATGGAGAGTCACCTCGGTAGTTAATGTGATGTTCCAAATTCGAGTCAAACCATCCCGATCAGGTTTGGCCGTCACACATGAGATCAAGTGGGATCTCTTTTTAGTGCCCTTATGACCTTTATTTTTTTCTTGAATTTAGTTCAATGTTAGCTATCTTAGAATGTTAGCAATGACCATGAATGATTTGATCTAATGGGACATATCTAAAGAGAAATTGAATTGAATTTAATAAGAAAGTAAAGTTGTTGACTGATGGTCACTAAACTAACTATAAAAACTAACTATAAACTAACTATAGTTATGGTGAGTAGGGAATATTGTAACACCCCAAACCCGGCCTAGACATTATGGTTGAATCTGGCGATGTCAGATGATAGTGCTTTAGAAAATGTAACAACGTTGAAACCATTTTTAGGTATCTTAAGCTATCGTCAAAACGTGTCGTTATTTATTCATTATCCGTTTTCAAAACTTTATACGTTGCTAAAGCTTTTAAAACTATTTGCAAGGTCATAAGTATTTTGACAAAACCTTTGTTTATTTTGAAAACTCGAGTCTTGTCCTACTGCTAGAAGTTTATAAAATAATGACCCCAAATTTTAAACTAAAATTCAAAGGCCTATTACATAAAGTTTACCCAAATATAACCAAAGCAGAATTAAAAATAAACCATAAATAAGTATCCAGAACCGTGGTCACCGCCGAGTCCTCCGCTGCACCAATCTGACTATTGCTGGGGATTACCTGAACAGATTAAACAGAAAAGGATGAGTTTTTGCAAACTCAGTGTGTAAACCCCACAAAAAACATACACACAGTAACATCAGTTAACAAACATAATTGTCACAGTTCGGGTCTGAGCCCATTACAAAAACAGTGTGGACCTTAGCCCACTCAGATACAGAATCAGACATAATACAGGGCCTTAGCCCATTTCAGACAGAATATGCAGAAAACAGAGTCCTACCCACCAGCCACTACACACCAACACCGTCCAACCCTACACATCATATGGGGATAAAATCAACCCACCCAGCACTACACACCATGTCGTACCGAATACGGCACCTAATAAGAAATTTATAGTTGAGCTGCCAGATAACAGGCTTAAGAGCCTTTCATATACTTCCTCCAATCATGATCAACCCACCTCGATGCAATGCAACATACAAGAATGACATGCTATTATGCAATTAAAACTCATATATTCAGATCAGTATACATGCTTAATACATAAATCAGACAGACAGATCATTCATTTAGGGCCTAAGTATCGCTTGCCGACCTTACTGTATGTCCACAGTCGACTTGGGTGACCCGTGCAACCTTACAGAGTTTTCAGAGAAATTGGCTCACACGCCCATGTGGCCTGCCCGTGTGGGCCCACACGCCCGTATGGCCCACCCAACCCAAATTGGCCTTGGTCGTGTGGATCACACGGCCTCGCCCAAAATCCCACACGCCCATGTGGCCCACACGGCCCAATTGCTCGAGCCTGCAACACCCCAAACCCAGACTAGATGTTACGACCGAATCTGACGTGTCACATCGAAGTGTTTTTCAAAATCAGGCTTGTTGAGAGAAAACTAGTTTTAAACGATTTCCATGTTTGTTACTGTTGGTTTCTTAGTTGGTTAAAAACCCGCAGAAGCTACTCTAATTAATGTCATTTTGAAGTTTGAAAATGTGTATTTTCCTTTTAAAATAGTTATTATTTTTGAAAACTTGTTTGTATCAGTTTGGCAGTTTCAAAATAAGAAATTAAACCCAATTAAAAGAAAATAAAATCACTAGAGACCTTTTTACATAAATATCAACCCAATATTAAAATTTAAATAATTAGGTCTAAAATAAAATATTAGCGAACGTGTGGCCACCTCCGAGTCCCTCGGAGCTCCAAATCATCTAAAGTTGGGAATTACCTGTACAGTTAAAAGAAAAGGGTGAGTTACAAGAACTCAGTGTGTAATCCCCTATCATGTAGTAACAATCTGGGCTTAAGCCCTATTCAGTAACAGTGCTGTGTGGGCCTAAGCCCAATGTAGTATCAGTACGGTGCAAATATGCAACCCACCCCAATCCAGCCAACACACCACCCGTACCAACCAACACACCATTTGGGGATAAAATTGACCCACCTAGCCAGCACATCAGTATCGCAGCATAGCTGACAGTAATAATAACGCAGCAGAGCTGCCAATAACAGTATCGCAGCAAAGCTGCCAGTAACAGTATATATGGCAGAGCCACTAGTATAGTATACTTCCTCCATAACAATATCCCAACCCCATGCAGTATGTCATGTCATAAATCGTGCGAATATGCAGAATTTCATACTCAGTAACAATCATATACAAATCTGAACACATCAGTCAGCCTACACTTATGGGTGTAACGGTCATTTTATCCTATAGGGGTATTTCAGTCATTTTACCCTGTGGGGGCATTTCAGTCATTTTACTTGTAACACCCCTAACCCATATCTGTCACCGGATTAGGGTTACGGCATTACTAAAACAATCCCAAGTCAATGCACCATATAAAGCTGCTTCAAACTTATACGGACTACTCTATATTTTTCACGACTTAACAAGTACATTCATTCAAATTATCAAAGCATCGTTGAACCTTTCACAAGTGACCACGTTAATATCGATTTAACTAGTTACTATCAATTAGCATAATACTATTCAGTTGGTAAATTTGTATCTTATAGCCGAACACTTACAATTCACATATCTCAACTTATTCAATAACATAGTACCTTCATTCGTCACATATACAAAATATGACCTAATCCCTTCATGTTATGAATCGTATTGTGCGTATAAATTTCAATAAAATAATATTCATTATCCAAAGGTACCATATACCCTATTCGAACCAAACTTATGACCTCACTTAACCCATACATACCATGATTTTTATATACATATTTACAAGACTTTCAAACGTGGTCCAAAAAGGATATGATCTATAATGCCATAAGTCTTAAAAGAGAGCTATCAAATAAAATACCAAAATAGGTGATAGTATGACGAGCTTCCAAAATGATCCCTGAGCACGGCTGAGTTCCAAAAGAAGACTACAATGCAAAATAACAGAAACAATGTAAGCTTTCCAAAGCTTAGTAAGTTTAAGCAAAATAATATCACATTCCTAGGTAAAGTATTTATATCGAGAATTCAAACCTACTTATTTATATCACCCTAACCGAATACCCCAACTCATTTAAGAGTTGAACTTACATCAACTTCATGTGCTTATAAATACATTCTATATGCCATTCCCGCATAGAAAATAACTAATATACATGTCATATACATTGACTAATTCATCTACTCATTATACAAGCTATCTAAGTCTCAACTCAATGATATAACACTTACCTCTAGTATACTTACCTTTCAAACTTAACCGTTCAGTATAACACATAATAATTTACTCTTACACTATCATTAGAAATAAAATCCTTTAATGAACCTCATACTTACTTGATCTTTAATAGAATTTAGTAACGTATCGCTTACATAGAGCCGTTACTTAATACTTCTTGTAACGTACCGCTCACATAGAGCCATTACTTAGTAATTCTCGTAACGTATCGCTCATATAGAGTCGTTACTTAGTAATTCTCGTAACGTATCGCTCACATAGAGCCGTTACTTAGAAGTTTCCGAGCGTAGTGCTCATTGAACCATTTCGCACAACTTATACTTTTCATAACTTGTTATTCATTCGATATGTATATTTTGACATACAAAAATTTACGATCACACTTCACACAAGAACATACATATATATATATATCAAAGTGTTCAACATCCCAAGCCCTATATTACATTTGGCCTATACCTTATCAAGCCATCATCAATTTCATTTAGTATGCCCGAATCTCATTATAGTGTTACTATCAAAATTGCCTATTTCATGTACCTAAGTACAACATCCAAGTAACATCACCATCAACTATCTTTTATCAATTTCATATATATATATATATATATATACACATACATTCGGCCATGTATTATAATGACTACCACCATTCAACTTAAACTTGTAAATAAGTATAAATTCAACTAAATTTTATCGCTTAAAACTTACCTCGATAGTTGACCAAATAAGCTCCCCGGCTACTCGTTTAGTTTTGTTTTTCCCCGATCAAACTCCTTTTCCTTTTGTAAATGAATGCCAAGTAAAGTTTATTCAATTTCATTTTCCATTCAATTTAATCCAATACTAAAAATTATAAAACTCTACTATTTTACTCTTATAATTTACACCTTTTCAATTCAGTCCTCAAAGCATTAAAACTCCAAATATCAAGATTTGATTAATACTTATTGAGGACCGAATACCCCTAGCCCTTATATCAATTCAATTCTTCCTTTATTTGCCTCTTAACCCTTTCAAAATTTCATTCCTAATATAATCTAACACAATTTATTTCTCCATCTCCTATGGCCGAATATGCTATTTCAATACACACATATTTCAATATATATATATATAACCAAACAATTAAGCTAAATAAACCTCATACATGCTCACTCCAACATTTGGCCGAATGTAAAGAGCATATCTATGCTCAAATTAAAATAACTTCCATAGCATTCATACAATTTAAATAACTATTCTTCATTTCATCTACATCTCTTTCTCAAATCATCTTGTATTCATCAACACAACAAACCACAATTACTCCTCCATTGCCGAATCTAAACATGCTTAACTTTAAAAATTTTAACATGGTTTTGATAGTATTCAAGGTAACCAACTCAATTATGTAAAGATTTACTAAAACAAAGCTTAAGTACTTACCTTACTACCACATGCAATGGCCGAATGATGGAGGATCAACTTTCTTCTTTTCTTTGAAGAAAATCGGTGAAGAAGATGAAGGAAAGAGAGAAAAAATGAATTTCACACATGTTCTTTTATTTTATCAATTAAATACATATTATAATATTCTTAAAATATAATAATTAAAATTATAAAATACTTAAAAGTCTACCCCCATCATCATTGCCGCCCACTATCATGAAATGTGGGAAATTTGACATGCAAGTCCTCACATGAAATAAAACAATTCAATTGACCCTTCTAACTTCATACACACTAGAAAATAATATTTAAAAATTTTACGGACTTCGATTCGTGGTCCCAGAACCACCGTTCCGATTAGGGTCAAATTCGGGCTGTTACATTACTCTTTAGGGGTATTTCAGTCATTTTACTCTTTAGGGGTATTTCAGTCATTTTACTCTTTAGGGGTATTTCAGTCATTTTACTCTTTAGGGTTATTTCAGTCATTTTACTCTTTAGGGGTATTTCTGTTCAGATAACAACCTTTCTGAATGTCTATAGTCCCCTCGAGCAACACAGATAACCTAATTGGTCATAACGGTGTAAATGGGCCCAAGGGCCAATATTCGGCCCAAGTGGGCCCACACGTTCGTGTGGCCCATTTAGCCCAAATTCAGTCACATCTATGCAAACGATATAGCCCAGTCCAGTATTTGACACTTATCATAGATTTATTTCGTGTGGGGCCTACGAGCCTATTGGGCCCACACGACCCATTCCAGCCAAACAAGGCCCATAATGGCCCAAGTGCACGAGAACGCTCGTGGTGGCCTCTACAGTCTATCGCCCATGATTGTGGGCTCAGTTTACCGTACGAGCGATTGCACGCTCGTGAGGCCCCATATGTCGAGGTTTTGGCTTTTTGGCTTTTGCCAATTTGCAGATGAGATAGTGTGATTACACACCTTTTTTACGAGAGCTAGCGAAACACCTCTTGGCACCCACCTACATTGATTTGAATATTCGATCAGCCCTTCAATAATGGATATTTTCATGTACTTAACCACACTTAAACAATCACCTACCACGATTGAATGAAATATGGCCTACTCTTCTAAGATTGTTGGCCAAGCCACGGTTCCACGCTCGTGATGATTATCTGTTTAAGCAACGATTCTTATTAGATAGATCTATTCACTAGAATGTGATTTAAAACAAACCCAAAACCAACATCACAGCCTAATCGACCCACCTTACCAAACTTACCCCAATGATCAATCAGTTGGTGAAGGGGAAGATTTGGAACGCCTCTATACCCTAGAGACTCCTCCTTTCTCTTCTAGAGATTTTAGAAACCTAAGAGCAAAATAAGCGTGACTTAGGAACACAGTGATATTGAAATAACTCACTTGGAAAAGGTTGGAAGACTTACCAAAATTGGTGATGATGGAATCGGTTGGAATAGTTTAGGTATATTCGGCCAAGTACAATAGGGAAAGATGATAAACTGAACGTACACAAAAAGCCTAATGAAGAATTCGGCTATGATTAGAAGTGAGTAAGAAGCAGAGAAGAAGAAGATAGAGAGTAGGTTCGATTTAGAAGGGAGGCCGAGAGGAGAAGGATTGAGGAGGAAAAGAAGAAGCAGGACCAAAAGTGAGAGAGAGGAAAGGGAATTCGAAAAAGAAGGAAAAATGAGACCCAAAAAGAAAGTTACCTCTTCGGCAAATGTAGGAAGGAAGAAAGTAGTAAAATTTTGGTCACCTCAATAGCTAAGATGCAAAACCTGAAAGATGGTAAAAATCCCAAAGAAAATTTAGCACTCTTCTTCCAAAACCTCACAAAACTGAACAAAGAAATGCCTAGTGCCGAAAATGCTCTCTATTTTCCCCCTAGCCGAATTCTACTAAAGCCTTGGAGTCCCAATCGGCCACAACACCCTACCAACATCCCATTTTCGAAATTCCTTGACTTTCTCCACAATATTCTCCTTGACTTGCTCCACAAATCCCTCCATGACCAGTTCAAACTCCTCTTAACAATGTTTCAGTCCAACTTTTCCACCTAAACGACGTAAGCCGCAAAATAAACACTCCATTGCGTAACCCAGGACTTGAACCTTAGACCTCACAGTTACACCACACGCCCCCTTGCTACTACACCACAGGCTCTTTTTCTGTCATAACACAAGCATTATTACTAATAAGGCCTAAGTGCTAGTGTCCAAGTTCATTTAACAGAAAAACTAAAAATTCTACAACAGTCAAGACTTGAACCCAGGCTTCTCAAACACTCCCTTACACACCCAAATCACTTAGACATTAAAGCAAATAAGCAATTTGTGTCAGAACATGCAAAATTAAAGACCCTATATTTTTGGGACGTTACAGAGCCCGTGTGTCGCACACGGCCTTGCCCAGCCATCACACCCGTGTTTCTAACCCACTGCCTGGCTCGTCAATCATACGGTCGTGTGGTGACTAATAGTCTTGCACACGGCCTATGTAACAGTTCAGTTTAGACCCTAGTCAGAATAGTGGTTTCAGGACCACAAATCTAAGTCAAAAAATATTTTAATATTATATTCTTTGCTTACAATATGTGGTTAAGTATGTATGAAAGTTTCGTGATTTAATTTATTCGATTGTGTGTTTTATTTGATATAAGGATTTAATTGCATAAAATGCAAAACTAGCATGACATATGAAAAGGTATCTATTTGTTATGGCTTTTATTATATGAAGTCCTTATGATGTTATTATGCCATTATTCAGTTATTGGACAATTACGCCCATAGTTTAAATGTTTACCATTAATATTCATTAAGGATAAAAGTGGAATTAGACAAATAATATGAATTATAATAAAACAAATATGAAAATGGTTGAAGTATGTTCATCTTTTATGCTGAAAATATCAAAGAAAAAGAAAGAAGAAAAGCTTTAAGGGTTCGGCCATCACTAAGCTTAATTAAGGTATGGATTTTGATCGGTTTTTTATAATTTCTATGTTTTTGTAATCGTTGCTTCGAATACTTCAAAACCCATGTCTTAGTTTTGGAATCTGATGATGATTTTGAAATGTGCCATTGATAAATGCTTGAGCTTTGTAATGTTAGTTGATGAAATATGAAATTTATGTGTTAGATTAACATGTTTTATCTTTGGATTTTTAGTGAATTTGAGTAATTTGGACTAAATTGTGAAAATAATATTTTGAGGGACTAAAATGTGAAATAAATGAAATGTATGTACTTGTATGGTCATGATGAAAATTCGGCTAAGCATGGGTATAAGAAAATTATGTGTATTTTGTGATTTGGTGAATAAATGAGTTAAATTTGAATATGTATAGATTAAGAACCAAAGAAAACAGATTTAATCGAGGAAAGTCGAAAGTGATTGAGTAGACGAATCTGTTCATTTATTCCGAATACGAGGTAAGTCTATATACAAATAAATGTGTTTAAGTTGATTTACTCATGTTCTTATACTATGGAATTGTGATGAGTAGCTTTGGAAAATATACATGTGAAAACCAAGAAAGTATCGACAATGTGTCAATGTCTGAAAAGTCTCGTACGAACCTTAGGAATAGATAGGATTTATATGTCATGACATAGGGAATTCTAATATGTGATATCATGTAAGACCAGGTCTGGGACATTGGCATCGATTTGAGATTTACGTGTAAGACCATGTCTGGGACATTGGCATCGTATTTGATTCGTGGAAGACCCTGTCTGGGACAGTGGCATCGATATTTGATTACATGTAAGAATCTTGGACATTGGCATTGTATGAGTATTCTGAATATCCTGCAATTCTGAGAAATGAAACGCTATGAGAAATGTATGATCGATTCAGGTATGTTTAAAATGTATACTATGATTGAGTATGAAAGGTAAGTATATGTAATTGTGAACAAATGAGATATGTGCATAGATTCAATGAGGCAAAATATGGTATATGTATGATTGTGATATGAGCAAAAGAGATACTTTGAGGTATGAATTGTTAGTAAGCAATGGCTAAACAAATGAGCCAAAGAAGAATTATGAATTTGCAATTGATATATATTAATGATCTTATATTTGACATGATTATGAATGTTATATGTCAAGTTTATTTGTATATGGCTTACTAAGCTTTTGAAAGCTTACTCTCTATGTGTGTGTTTGCATTGTTTTATAGATCATTAAAGCTACAGAAGGCTCGAGAATCGTCGAGGTTCATCACCACACTATCAAATCATATTTTGGTACCTTTTGAAAGTGTATAAATTAAAGTATGGCATGTATAGTCTGGTGAGTTTTTATGTTTTAAAGAGTGTAACAATAGCTATGTGATATGGCTAGATAATGAATATGATGTGAATGAGTAGTTTATGCTATATGATGCATAGTCTGGTATGTTGGATAGATAATGGTTGGGCTAATGAAATGGCCAAATTTATGATAAGTTTGATGATTGCAAAGTTAGTATATTATAGATGAAAATATGTCATAATGAATTGGTAAGTTTGTGGTTGAATTTTGGTTTAGAAATGCTTGTTATGCTTTTAAACGAATAGTAAAGATGATCATTTTGGTATGTTTTAGTTGCTTTTGATACATGGAATGATGCTTATTTGTGCTTGTAGGTATAACCCAAAGTGTGGGTGGAAAATTAGCCTCGCAAGTGGCCTATATTTGCCTACATGGTTGAGGACACGGGCGTGTGGCTCGACCGTGTCCCTCGTGGTTGCACTTCAAAACAAGTCAATTTCGACCACGGGCTGGACACACGGGCGTGTGACTGGCCGTGTGGTGCAAGTCAATATCGACCACGAGTGAGGCACACGGGCATGTCTCAGGCCGTCTGGACAAGTCAGTATGTATGCCCTGTTTTGCCACGGCTTAGACACACGGGCGTGTCTGAGGCCGTGTGAGGTACACAGCTTGACTCCATGGGCGTGTGACCTCTGTAGCTTTGAAAAATGTTTAATTTTCAGAAATTTTTGTATGTGTTCGGTTTAGTTCTGACCTCTTTCGAATGCATGTTTAAGGTCTCGTAGACCTGTTTAAGGGACACTTTGATTTGATTGGTTAAATTATGATATAAAATGTTTGTATACGATCCAATTTGTCCAGTAATGCTTTTAACCCTAGATCAGTGATGGTTACGGGTTAGAAGTGTTACATTTGATTGGTATCAGAGCTACAGTTTAGTCGATTCTAGGATTAACGTAGCATATAAGAGTCTAGCTATACATGCCATATATACAAACTGTGATAGTGTGATGAATCCTGAAGTATAAAATGTGTTTTCGTATAGTAAATGGATCCCGAAAGAGCTGTAGCTGATGACGTTGAAAGTAACGTGCCTGCTCCCGCTTAAGGGATAGTGCCATCTGATTCGAGACCGGCTACAAGCGGTCAGGAAGGAGAGGCTAAACAAGCCTTCTTCCAAATAATGAATGAGTGGTTCACTCAATACGTTATAACAAATCTGGCTGTTTCACAACCTCTTCCCCCATCTAATCCTACTCAGACTTCTGTTGTGCCTCCGGTTATGAATCTAAATCTGATGAATAGGCCTCCGGTCGATAAAATCCATAAATATGGGGCTGAAGAGTTCAGGGCCACTAGTGGTGATGATGCTGAGAGAGCTGAGTTTTGGCTCGAGAACACAATCCGAGTGTTTGATGAAATGTCATTAACTCCTGATGAATGTGTGAAATGTGTCGTTTCCTTGCTACGAGATGCAGCTTATCAGTGGTGGAAGACTTTGATTTCTGTTGTTCCAAAAGAACAGGTTACATGGGATTTCTTTCAGTCTGAGTTCTGGAAGAAATATATCAGTCAGAGATTTGTAGATAAAAAACAAAAAGAATTTTCTGGAATTGAAACAAGGTCGTATGACTGTTGATAAACCGTAATATGAACATATTTTAATCCTACATTTAACATACTTTTGGATGATTTAAGCCTTGAATTGTGTAATTTGGTGCTCTTAATCCTTTGTTTTCATGTTTTGTATTCAGGAGAGCACTGAAGGATGAAAAGAAAGAGAAACGGGCCCAAAATAGAGTAAATGGGCCATATCACAAAATCAATACAGCCTGGGCCCAAGACCACACAGTCGTGCCTTATCAACAGACCCGAACACGGCCTGGCCACAATTCACACGGGCGTGTGCCATGGGCGTGTGCCTGACGTGAGAAAGAAGAGTTTCAGTCAGATTAGGGTACTTAGAGGTAAAGAAAGTCATTCCAAAAGCCTATATAAACACCCTAGAGGCCAACCTTCAGGAGGCGTCCAGCTAGGCCAAGGAGCCGAGCCAGAGAGGCTAGAATTGTGGGATTCACTCGAAGAATAGCCAGTTGATTCATCTCAAGAAGCCAGAGTCATACTCAAGACAGAGGATCTCTCCTTCAATTCCTTCAAGGGGTTTTAGAGTTTTCTTATGTTTTGTTTTATCTTTTCTTTTGAGATGTATTCTTTTATCGTTATGAACTAAACCCTCAGATACCTAAGGGGGATGAAACCTAAGATGAATCTTGTTATCGTTTGCTAAACTATATGATAAATATGATAAACCATAATAGTAACATATTTTAAGCCCACATTTAGCAAACTTTTGGATTATTTAAGCCTTGAATGGTGTAAATTGGTGCTCTCAATCCTTTGTTTTCATGTTTTATACTTAAAAAAGCATCAGAGGATGAAAAGAACGAGAAACGGACCCAATACGGAGTAAAT
Source organism: Gossypium australe (assembly GCA_005393395.2). Lineage (NCBI taxonomy): Eukaryota > Viridiplantae > Streptophyta > Magnoliopsida > Malvales > Malvaceae > Gossypium > Gossypium australe. Next base: position 130,512,599 of record CM016626.1, on the reverse strand, counting down.
GGGCCATAACACGAAATCAACACGGCCTGGGCCCAAGCCACACGGCCGTGCCTCACTCAACAGTCTCGAACATGGCCTGGCCACGATTCACACGGGCGTGTGCCATGGGCGTGTCCCTACTATGACAAAGAGAAATTTCACTCAGATTAGGATACATAGGGGCGAAGAAACACATTCAGAAGCCTATATAAACATCCTAAGTATAACCTAAAAGGGGGAACCCAGGGCTTTAGTCAGAGGGCGTCCAGCTAGGCCAAAGAGGGTAGATTAGTGGGGATTTACTCAGAGAAAGCCAATTGATTCATCTCAAGAAGCCGGAATCATACTCAAGATGGAGGATCTCTCCTTCGATTCTTTCAGGGGGTTTTAGGGATTTCTTATATTTTGTTTTATCTTTTCTTCTGAGATGTTTTCTTTTATTATTATGAACTAAACCCTCAGATACCTAAGGGAGATGAAACCTAAGATGAATCTTGTTATTGTTTGCTGAACTATATGATAAATATTGGACTTGTTCTTAATTATGTGTTCTTAATTCTTATGTTGATATTTTCGGGATATTAATTCAAGTATGATGTGCTTAGGTGGAGTAGCAAAAGTCCCTGCCTAAGAGTAGATCTATCATAATTAAGCGGAGTTTATCGCACGCCTAGAGATAGGGTGACGAGATTTTGCCGAATTAGGGTAAAACCTAATATGGAGTCCATAGATCGAGTTAATGCAATTCTAGGGGTTCTAATTAGAAAGAGATTTCAATTAATCAACCTAGGGTTAGACGTTAGTCGCCTCGAGAGAGGGATTAATATACATTAGGGAATGTTACGGATCAAGTCAAGTGAATAAAATCGTCTGGTTCAGAGTTAGATAACAAGTGAAGTCTAGGTGGATTCTTCCTCGGGTATTGTTTTAATCAATTGGTTTTTCCCAAAGTATTCTTCCCAATTTCATTCTTCTTTGTCTTAGAGTCTTTAGTTTAGTAGTTAGTTCATTTAGATTAAACAACAAATTCCTTTATTTTAGGCTAGATAATAAAAAGAAAGTTAGTATTAGTACTTTTAGTTCCTTTGGGTTCGACAATCCGGTCTTGGCTTAACTATACTACTGTTTGATAGGTACGGTTGCCTCACATCGTTGTCATAGTTAGTTTCCAGGTTCAATCATTCTTTATATAAATTTTAAGACTTTGACATCGCATAAAACAACGATCAAGTTTTTGGCGCCGTTGCCGGGGAACTGAAATATTAAGAAAGCTTAATTTTTATTACTTTAGCCATTTTTATTTACTTTTAACTTTGCTAATTTTCTTTCTTTTGTTCCTTTCAGGTACCTCTAGTTTATGACTAGAAGGAACCCGACAGGACCCCTACTTTACGACAGTGATATTGAAGGGACAGTCCGCAGAAATCGTAGAGAGATAAGGCGAAGCTCAAACTACATACAAGATGAGCAAGAAGTCGAAGCTAATACCACCGAAGAGATGGCTGAGAATAATCCGCCACCTCCAGAGATGGCTGAAAATCATGCTCCTCGAACTATGTATGATTATGCTAAACCTAGTTTAACAGGAACTGAGTCAAGTATTGTTAGGCCTACTATTGCTGCAAATAATTTTGAATTGAAACCTAACACTATACAGATGATACAATAGTTTGTTCAGTTTGATGGTTTGCAGGATGAGGATCCTAATACACACTTAGCAAATTTTCTAGAATTCTGTGATGGCGTTTCTGATGATGCCATCCGTCTTCGGTTATTTCCCTTTTCTTTAAGAAATAAAGCCAAACAGTGGTTGCATTCTCTTCCACGAGGGTCAATCACTACATGGGATCAAATGACCAAAAAAATTTTATTAAAATATTTTTCGCCAGCCAAAATGGCCAAGTTAAGGAATGATATCTCTTCTTTTGTGCAGATGGATTTAGAGATACTCTACGATGCATGGGAGAGATACAAAGACTTGTTGAGGAGGTGTCCACACCATGGATTACCCTTGTGGCTATAGGTCCAAACTTTCTACAATGGTGTGAACCCTTCAACAAGGCAATTAATCGATTCAACAACCGGCGGAACCCTGAACAACAAAACTGCTGAAGCAGACTACGAGCTTATAGAGGAGATGTCGTTGAATAACTATCAGTGGCAAGTTACAAGGACAAGGCCAGCCAAAACAGCCGGAGTTTTCAACCTCGACGCAGTAACCTTACTATCAAATCAAGTAGAGATGTTACATATAAAATTTGATGGTTTATACGGTTCTTTGTAGGTACATCTATTTATGCAATGCAGCGCAAGTGGAGGCGTGGCGAATCCTGAGTACCCACCCTACGGACAGGGCATGGAAATCGAACAAATGAACTATATGGGTAACAATTTCTGATCTAACAATAACCCTTGTAGCAATACTTATAATCCAGGTTGGAAGAACCACCCCAATTTCTCATGGGGTGGTCAAGGAAATCAAAGGCAACAACCATCCCAAAACTTCCAACAACAGCCCTACCCACAGGAAAAGAAGCCGAACCTCGAGGAGATGCTGACAAAATTTATAGCAGTCACAGAAACAAAACTTGAAGAACAGCAAGCATCGACATAGGAACTCAAGGATCAAATTGGGCAACTTACTAAGTTAGTTTCTGAAATACGATCAGAAAGCTTACCTAAGGAAAAAGAGCAGGTAAAGGCAGTGACGCTTTAGTCGAACCAAAGAAAAAGATACCACATGAAACTGATAAGCCAACTGCAACTCCGATCCATGAGGAAAGTAAACCACCGATCCCATATTCAGCAAAGTTGAAGAAAGACCGCTTAGACGCACAATATGGTAAATTTCTTGAACTTTTCAAACAGTTATATATTAACTTACCTTTTGTTGAAGCTATTTCGCAGATGCCAACATATGCAAAATTTTTAAAGGAGCTTCTAACAAATAAGAGGAAGTTCAAAGAAATTTCAACAGTGGAACTTAATGAAGAATGCTCAGCTATCATCCAAAACAAGCTGCCAACCAAATTGAAAGATCCAGGAAGTTTCACTATTCCCTTTTTAATTGGTAGTTTGAACATAGAGAAAGCACTTGCTGATTTAGGGCCAGTATTAATTTAATGCCTTATAGAATGTTTAAGCAACTTGGTCTCGAGGAACCAAAACCCACTAGGATGAGTATTCAGTTAGCTGACAAATCTGTTAAATATCCTAGGGGAATTATCGAAGATGTTCTGGTGAAAGTAGATAAATTTATATTTCCTGTTGATTTTGTTGTGCTTGACATGAATGAGGACGTAGAAATACCTTTAATTTTGGGACGACCCTTTCTAGCTACTGCTAGGGCTGTTGGAAATGGTAAACTTGCACTAAGGGTAGGCGATGAGGAAATTATTTTTCAAATTTACGATGCCATGCGATACTCTAGAGAACAAGATGATTCTTGTTACTTTGTTGATACCACTGGTCACATTATTCAAGAATCTTTGCAAGAAATCATGCACAATGACACGATGGAATTGTGTCTTACACAAGGTGAGGGGGTAGGTGACGATATCAATTAGTTGAATCTTAATACATCCTCCTCTAGATAGACGAAAATAGAGGGTATTGAAATAAACGACGAACTAAAACAAAAACCCTCTATTGAAGAGCCACCAAAATTGGAATTAAAATAATTGCCAAAACACTTAGTATATGCATTCCTCGGGGATAATTCTACGCTACTAGTAATCATTTCTTTAGAACTAGAACCCAAAGAGAAAGAAGAATTGCTAAAGGTACTAAGGGAACATAAAAGAGCCATAGCTTGGAAAATGTCTGACATTAAGGGAATAAGCCCATCGTTTTGCACCCACAAAATCTTAATAGAAGATGAATATAAACCGTGTGTGCAACCTCAGAGACGATTGAACCCCAATATGAAAGAAGTTGTCAAAGCTAAGGTAATTAAACTTCTAGATGCAAGAATAATTTATCCTATTTCTGACAGTACTTGGGTAAGTCCTGTGCAGGTAGTCCTAAAGAAAGGAGGCATGACTGTTGTAGCCAACGAAAAAAATGAATTGATTCCTACAAGAACAGTCACAGGTTGGAGAGTCTGTATTGACTATAGAAAGCTGAACGACGCCACCAGAAAAGATCACTTCCCTTTTCCCTTTATTGATCAGATGTTAGAAAGATTATCTGGGCATACATACTACTGTTTCTTGGACGGACTCTTTGGCTACTTCCAAATCCCAATAGCTCCTGAGGATCAAGAAAAGACAACATTTACATGTCCATAAGTTACGTTTTCTTATCGTAGAATGCCTTTTGGGTTATGTAATGCTCCTGCTACTTTTCAGTGCTGCATGCTGGCCATTTTGACGAACTTGTTGAAGACATTATGGAGGTATTTATGGACGACTTCTCGGTATTCAGTAATTCTTTCCATCTTTGCCTTAAAAATTTAGAACGAGTTCTAATGAGATGTGAGGAAATGAATCTTGTTTTAAATTGGGAAAAATGTCACTTTATGGTTAGAGAGGGGATTGTGTTAGGACATAAGATTTTTAGTAAAGGGATTGAGGTAGATAAAGCAAAGATTGAAACCATAGAAAAAATACCTCCTCCTAGTTCAGTTAAGGCTATTAGAAGTTTTTTAGGACATGCTGGATTTTATAGAAGATTCGTTAAAGATTTCTCTAAAATAGCTAAGCCTTTAACAAGATTACTAGAAAAAGATGTTCCTTTCAATTTTGATCAGGAGTGTTTAGATGCAGTTAATGTCCTCAAAGATAAACTAATAAAAGCTCCGATTATAACTACATCTAATTGGAATTTACCCTTTGAACTAATGTGTGATGCGAGTGATTTTGCAGTAGGTGCAGTTCTGGGACAGCAAAGAGACAAGCATTTTCAGCCAATTTATTATGCTAGTAGAACATTGACGCCCGCACAAGAAAACTACACCACCACAGAGAAAGAATTGCTAGTTGTAGTTTTTGCATTTGACAAATTTAGACAGTATTTGATATTATCTAAAGTTGTCATTTACCCTGACCATTCAGCTCTTCGTTATGTCTTAACTAAATCTGATGCAAAACCTCGACTCATACGATGGATCTTACTTTTATAGGAATTTGATTTGGAAATACAGGATAAGAAGGGAGCTGAAAATCTTGCGGCAGATCATCTCTTCAGGCTTGAGAACCCACATATCGAAGAACTCGACGAGAGTGAGATAAACGACTCATTCCCTGAGGAACAACTCTTTTTTATAACTAACTCTGAGGTACCATGGTTTGCAGATATTGCAAATTATTTAGCTGCTAACATCCTACCAAAAAGGTTAATACATCATCAAAAGAAGCGATTATTTGCTGATGCAAAGAACTATTTTTGGGAGGACCCTTTCCTTTTCTACATATGTGTAGATCAAGTGATTCGGAGATGCATTAAAAAGGCAGAAACAAGCAAAATCCTAGAACATAGCCATTCAGGACCTTCAGGATGACATTACAGCGGGATTAAGACAGCACACAAAATGCTCGAATCAGGATTTTATTGGCCAACTCTGTTTAAAGACGCCAACAGGTATGTCACCTCGTGTGATAAATGCCAAAGAATAGATAATATCTCTAAACGTGATGAAATGCCTCAAACATATATGTTATCATGTGAAATATTTGACATATGTGGTATTGACTTTATGGGTCCATTTTCTAGTTCATTCGGAAATAAATACATCTTAGTAGCAGTAGATTACATGTCAAAATGGGTGGAAGCCCAAGCTTTACCTAATAATGATGCTAGAGCTGTAGTAAGGTTTCTTAAGAAACTCTTCTCTCGCTTTGGAACACCTAGAGCGATTATTAGTGATAGGGGTACTCACTTTTGTAATACTCAATTTGGTAAAGCCTTAGAAAAATATGGAGTACACCACAGAATAGCTACCCCTTATCACCCTCAAACCAGTGGACAAGTGGAAGTGGCAAATCGAGAGCTTAAGCGGATCTTAGAGAAAACAGTTGAATCAAATAGGAAAGATTGGGTAGTAAAAGTAGATGACGCTTTATGGGCCTATAGAACATCATTTAAAACCCCTTTAGGAACATCCTCGTACAAACTTGTCTACGGAAAAAGTTGTCATCTACCATTTGAGTTAGAGCACAAAACTTACTGGGCTATAAAATTCTTGAATTACGATCTCAAAATCGCAGGTGAGAAGAGGATGATACAGCTGAACGAGCTCGATGAATGGTGAGCCGAGGCCTACGAGAACTCATGGTTATATAAGGAGGCAACAAAACGACGCCATGATGCTCGCTTAAAACAACCAAAACAATTCAAAGTAGGAGATTTGGTCCTGCTGTATAATTCAAGGCTTAAACTATTTCCTGGAAAGCTGAAATCAAGGTGGTCAGGCCCATTTGTGATCAAAACTATTTTTCCTTACGGCACAGTTGAGGTAACCCATCCAACTCAGGGAACATTCAAGGTAAATGGTCATCGACTGAAACTTTATAATGGTGAAGATTTCAAGGAATTGAGAGAGGAGCTTCAGCTCCATGAACCTTCATTTAGAAATGAAAATAGGTTGAGTGTAGCTTAAGACTTTAAACCAGCGCTTCACGGGAGGCAACCCGAGCACTAACTCTATTTAACTTTTACATTCCTTTATTTTTTTATTTCTATTTCTACTTCAGTATCCAATTATAACCTAACCAAAAGTGCAGAATTTCATGCCACACGGCCTAGCACACGACCGTGGCCGTGGCTGTGTGGACGCCATGGGACAAAAAAACGGGCGTGCCGGTAGATGTGTGAAATGAAGAAGAAAAATTTTCCCATCACGGGCTGCGATAACAAGACCACGGCTGTGCGATGCAACCGTGGTCTATCCTGAGTAAACCAGCACGGGCATAAACCACGCTCGTGTCTCCCCACCGTGTGAGACACTGACTACATGGGCAGGGGCGTGGCAACCTGAGCACGGGCGTGGGAGAAGTGGGCAACATCCCAAATGCGCCTAAATTTGAAAATTACGAAAAACATGGGCTGAATAATGGCAACACGGGCGTGGCACCTGCCCGTGCCCCCTTCCCTATTTAAAGAACATCGCCACCACCACCTCAAGACCCAGCTGATGCAGAGAACCTCTGAGTCCTTTTCTTTTTATTTTTTTATATTTTTATTTTTATTTTTATTTTTACCTCTATCTTTATTTCTACTTTTATTTATTTTAATTCTATTTCAGTTTACTATCTAAATACTTGAAAGTTTCGATAGTACTATTGATCTCACTTCATCACTGGCTATCTAACCCTGAGTCTCCATAACAAAATCCATTCATTAAATTTAATTGATGACTTAGCAGATTAAATAAATTAAATATACCACTCAAGGAACGAAAACATCACTTATACCTAGTCATCACATTTGTCACGGAACATCCTCCAAGGATTTCATTCATAATTCAGGAGGTTTCACTTCTCTCCCTATCTTATGATTTTATTTTGCTATTATCTATCTTTGTACATTGAAGGCAATGTACATCTTAAGTGTGGGGGGTGAATATTTATTTCGAGAAAGTACCTAACTTTCTGCATTATTCTCAAATCCCTGAATGATATCTTGTCTTAAAGTAATTTCCTCATATTATGATTAGAATGAAATTTCCTTTGATTTATGATTTTTATTAATATGTTTTGGATTAAGTCATTGATAATTATGCATTGATGATTAAATTTGAAGGATACCATAGAGTCAAGCATAATAAGTCTATTTTTCAGAAAATAAAAATTTTCTAGCTTGTCTACCTGAATCTGAATGTTACCTTGAAGTTTGAAATTTACGAGGTTGATATCAAATACCCATAAATTCTGTGAGATTTTGAGCCTTGTATAGCATATATTCTTTTTTGTGCTCACTTTTTGATTATGAGTGTGTCAACATTGATTTGTTATTTTAGAACTTGCATCGATTATACATGTCGAGACCACACCTTTGATTTGAGATACAGAGATGATAAAGGCACCTAGGTTTTAACCCACTCACTCCATTAAAAAGCATACCTTCATAATTAACCCCAAGTGAACCCCGTTGACCCTAACAACCGATTTATTGACTCACCCACTAATATTAACCCAATATCATTTCTTAACTACCCTTTTTATCGAGATTTGATTTGATCGGTTGCCTAATTATTTTAGTAGTTAAAACTCATCATTTATTATGTATTGATTTGTTCTTAAAAAAAATTTGAAGTATATTCGTTATTAGTTCTATGATCAAATAAGCTTATACATGTAAATTCCAAATCTCGAAAAAGAAACTCGTATTATTATTATTATTAGTTTTCAATTGATGTAATTATTCATTATTAGTTCGTTGTTTCTAGTTAGGTAATTTGTCAGGTCAATCTCGATTTTAACCCTCTAATTCAGCCTTTATCCACACCTTAACCCAAGCCACGTTACAACCCTATTAAAGACCTTTTGATTTGTGTATCATCTCATATTATAGTGGTGGAGATTTGATTTTCATGCAAGCCTATGGGATTAACTCTTCATGTTTGACTTTTGAATGCTTAATCTTGAACCTTAAACACTTTGAGTGATTTGAGTGTGTAACACCCCCAAACCCGGCCCATGTGTTATGAGCGGTTTTGGTATGTCACATGAAGAAAAACATGTTAAATTCTTTTTATGCTTACAAAAATAGATGTTGATTTGTTAAAATCAAGAAAACAAATTTGATTTGAAACATTTGATAAAATACTACTAACTTCGAAGATTGATTGATAAATCGATAAATTTGAAGTAATGATCTTATAAAACTGTGACTTTTGAAAATATCGTTGATAGTTCGAGAGAAAATTTCCGTGTTAAAAATATTTGTAAAAGTTTATTTTGAAATTCATTTGTTAATCGATTTTGGAAAACCTTTATTTAAGTTTCTAGAAAAATCCCATTTAAAGTAATTTGAGCAAAATATAAGTAAACCAAACATAAATCAAATAATAAAATACTCCAGAGGCCTTATTACAACTTAAAACCCAAAATAGTAAAGTGAACGAAAATAGAAATCTAAAGTTCCAAAATAAAACACTATTTCTGAAGTATGGCCTCCATCGAGTCATCCATGGCCCCAAATCCTCGTCACTGAGCATTACCTACAAGGGTTAAGAGAAAAAGGGGGGTGAGTTACAAGAGCTCAGTGTATAATCCCTTTATCGTTGTCTACTGGGCTTGAACCCAATTAGCAATAACTTGGGCCTAAGCCCCTATAGCATAATGTTGGGCCGAAGCCCATATAGCGAAACAGAATATATATATGACAAATGTATGTGTGCAATATATGCAACCCAACCCATCCTAATAATCCATCCACTACACACCACCCGTACCATCCAACACACCTGTGGGATCAAGTCAACCCACCCCGCCAACACACCAATCGCAGGCATTATGCCATTTATAACAAATTTGTGGCTGAGTCACCAGAGTCATAATTAAACGTGGCATAGCAACTATATAGATTGTGGCAGAGCCACCAGAATATCATATACGGTAATGTAATCGGCACACAGCCTTGGTAAATATGATCGACACAGAGTCGTTAATTCATATGTTAGGCACATAGCCCTAGGTAAATATGTTTGGCATAAAGCCATAATCACGATGGCACAAAGCTATATTTAGGTTGGCACATAGCCATTATCAAAATTTGTGGCAGAGCCACCAGAATATGTGGCAGAGCCACCAGAATCATAGCGAATCAGATTAACAAACATTTTTGTGGCAGTGCCACTGGAATTACTTCTCTTCAACATTTTCCCATCCCATGCAAAATTATGTATATGCAACATACATAGTAAATCATAATATTACAAATATAAAAAATAATTTATTAATTCAAAGATTCATTACAAACAATTTGGCCCAATTAACACTTTGCAAAATCGGCCCATCAGGGCAATATATCTAATCTGCCCATTAGGGGCATTTCCATAATTCGGCCCATTAGGGGCATTTTCGTAATTCGGTAATTTACCCACTAAGTGTAATTCGGTAATCTCGCAGCCCAGGGGTATCTCGGTAATTTACCATCCAAGGGTATTTTGGTAATTCGCAACCTAGACTTAACTACTAATGTGGGGCATAACAATTGAAACTGTCCATCTGCGTCATACTGACTAAATTAACTATAACTCGCGTTAGGAAACCCGAAATTAAGATCCGCAAATTGTGCTCGAAACTAGACTCATATATCTTCTTACTACAATTTTTCTAGAATTTTTGGCTTAGCCATTTAGTACATTTTATTCCTTAAAGTTTCCCTTGTTTCACACTGTCCAACGATTCTGACCTCTCTTACCTTAATTTCAAATATCTCAGTGTACGGTTTTCATATATTGCTCCCACTTGTTTCTAATGAAAATAGGCTCACTATGAAATCTATACATATAAATTATAACCCATAATTAACTTTGTACAATTTTATATGATTTTTCCAAGATAGATCAGGGAACCACGAAGTCAATCAAAACCAGTCTCACTAAAATTAGGATATCACAGAAAATAAAATTCCTTTTCCTTCTCCGTTTCTTTCATATCAAAATAGACACAGTAAGCTTTTATTTGATATCTTATTCACTTTCTAATTCCCTTTCTGCTATTTTTCATGATTTTTCAAAATCACATCACTGCTACTGGCCAAAACTGTTTCATTGCAAAAATATGGTTACCACTATGAACATACGCACGCCCGAGTGATCACGGATGCCGGTCTCCGGTTTTTTTTGGTATTTCGACCAAATCACAGAACATTTCATGCAAATTTTCAGAGAAGTGTGAGATTACACACCATTTCAAACATGTATTTGGAAAGTACGAGATTACACACCTTGATTAGGATTCCCTAAAGAACCACTCTTCGTTGCCCCCTAAAAATAAAATCGATCAAAAGTTAGTCTCGATTTCTTAAAGTTTCCAAAAGCCCAAAAGTTCTCACTTACAAGAGTCACTTACCACAATCGTGATCCTTCCTTACTAGATTCTAAAATCCAACCTTGCACCTTGGCTATTGCAACGAGTCCCAATCAACTTTCGAAACCAAGGCTAAAAGAAAGATAAGTAGCAGCAAAGGATGGCTTGATTCAGCCTTCATCAAAAGAGAATAAAAGGAGTTTAAAATAATAACAAGTGGCTAGGTTCGGCTTAGCCAAGGGATGAGAGTTTCGGCTTAGCCAAGTCAAGAGAAGAAAGAACAAACAACATGAATAAGAAGAAAGAACCTTTACCTTAATAATAGGGATGAACCGAAATGAAGAACACGGTTTGGCACTAGTAGCAAGAAAACAAAGAAGGATCGGTAGTTTCGGTTTTCAAGAGAAGATGAGTGAAAAATAATTGGTTACAAAGGCTAGGTGTTTTCGGCAAGACAAGAAAGAAAAGAGAAGATGTCCACTATTGTCTTGAAGTTGCGGCAATGGGAGGAGAAGTTGGAAGAATGAACACAAAGGATGCAAAAAGGAATTAGACCTAACAAGCACCAAAACTATCAAAATGCTCCCATCAAAATTCGGCTACCCTCTCCCTTTTCCAAACCATATCATCTTAACCAAAAGATGAACATAGACCAAATAAAACCTTTCCAAAACATCCCCCTACGAAAAATGCCAACATGTTCCCTATTCCTTCCCTTTTCTTTTACTCCTTTCCATTCATTCTTCCTTACCATATTTCCTTAGCCACCTTGCCAAAATTAAAAAGTCCAACTTGCCTTATTTACAAGCTTGGCCGACACTTAGGGAAAGAATACAAAAATAATAGTCAAAATTTGTACATTATGGGATTTGAACCTCTTCCCTTAAAGTCCTTCATGTGGAATCATATCCTCTTTACCAATTGCTCATTTATGCTAGCACATTACTCATTTATTTCCATAAGCCTTGAAGCCACTTACCATCTCTCCTTAATAGGCTTAAACACAAAATTTTACCTATAGCCTAACTTGAACCCAAGACTTCATAGAAACCTCGTAACTTTCTAAAATAACCTTCCTAAGAAGTCCAACTTGAAATAATGTCATTCTCTTGTTCTCAAATATTTTAAACACTCCTACGCCCAAGGCCCATTGGGCCCAATTCTTCTAAGCCCAATTTCGGGGTGTTACAGAGTGAATCTCTTGTGAGGATGTCAACTCTTGTCAATTCTGAATCAGGGGTAATTATTTAGGTAAGGGGAAACGCCTATGTTTTCATTCTATAAAAATGTATGACTTTGATTATTTGAATCTTTAGGACTCTCTGAGTTGAATTATCCATGTATGAATTATCTCTAAATTATGATGAAACATCATTTATGAATATTATGAATCGAGGAAGTTCGTTTTACTTGTGAGTTGAGAATTTTGCTTGAGGACAAGCAAAAGCTTAAGTGTAGGGGTATTTGATAAACCGTGATAGTAACATATTTTAAGCCCACATTTAGCATGCTTTTGGATGATTTAAGCCTTGAATGGTGTAAATTGGTGCTCTTAATCCTTTGTTTTCATGTTTTATACTCGGAAATGCACCGGAGGATGAAAAGAACAAGAAACGGGCCCAAAACAGAATAAATGGGCCATAACACGAAATCAACACGGCCTGGGCCCAAGCCACACGGTCGCGCCTCACTCAATAGTCTCGAACACGGCCTGGCCACGATTCACACTAGCGTGTGCCATGGGCGTGTCCCTGCTGTGACAAAGAGAAATTTCACTCGGATTAGGATACTTAGGGGCAAAGAAACACATTCAGAAGCCTATATAAACATCCTAAGTATAACCTAAAATGGGGGAACCCAAGGCTTTAGCCAGGGGGCGTCCAGCAAGGCCAAAGAGGGCAAATTTGTGGGGATTTACTCGAAGAAAGCCAGTTGATTCATTTCAAGAAGTGGGAATCATACTCAAGACGGAAGATCTCTCCTTCGATTCCTTCAGGGGGTTTTAGGGATTTCTTATGTTTTGTTTTATCTTTTCTTCTGAGATGTTTTCTTTTATTATTATGAACTAAACCCTCAGATACCTGAGAGGGATGAAACCTAAGATGAATCTAGTTATCGTTTGCTGAACTATATGATAAATATTTGACTCGTTCTTAATTATGTGTTCTTAATTCTTGTTTTGATATTTCTGGGATATTAATTCAAGTATGATGTGCTTAGGTGGAGGAGCAAAAGTCCCTACCTAAGAGTAGATCTATCATAATTAAACGGAGTTGATCGCACGCCTAAAGATAGGGTGACGAGATTTTGCCAGATTAGGGTCAAACCTAGTATGGGAGTCCATAGATCGAGTTGATGCAATTCTAGGGGTTTTAATTAGAAAGAGATTTCAATTAATAAACCTAGGGTTAGATGCTAGTCGCCTCGAGAGAGGGATTAATATATGTTAGGGAATCTTACGGGTCAAGTCAAGTGAATAAATCGTCTAGTTTAGAGTTAGATAACAAGTGAAGTCTAGGTGGATTCTTCCTCGGGTATTGTCTTAATCAATTGGTTTTTCCCAAAGTATTCTTCCCAATTTCATTCTTCTTTGTCTTAGAGTCTTTAGTTTAGTAGTTAGTTAATTTAGATTAAACAACAAATTCCTTTATTTTAGGCTCGATAATAAAAAGAAAGTTAGTATTAGTACTTTTAGTTCCTTTAGGTTCAACAATCCGGTCTTGCTGATAAACCGTAAAAGTAAGATATTTTACTCTCATATTTAGCATACCTTTGGATGATTTAGCCCTTGATTCATGTAAAAAGGTGCTCTTAATCCTTTCTTTTCATGTCTTATACTCAGGAAAGCACCCAAGGATGAAAAGAACGAGAAACGAGCCCCAAACGGAGCAAATTGGGACAAGGTGGAAATTGATACAGCCTGGACTTAAGCCCACACAATCGTGCCTTGTTGATCATCTAGAACACGGCCCGACCCCCGATTTCCACGGCCGTGCCTCATTAAAGAAATCTGAACACGGCCCAAAGACTAGTCACACGGGCGTGTGACATGGCCGTGTCCCTGTCGTGGCAATCAACAATTTCATTTGGATTTGGATACTTTGGGGCAAAGAAACACATTCCAAGAGCCTATATATACCCCCTAAGTTCATCCTTGAAGGGGGCGGTTAGCTAGGCCAAGGAGCTAAGCCGAGAAGGTCAGATTTGTGGGAATCACTCGAAGATAGCCAGTTGATCCATCCCAAGAAGCCGGAATTCTACTCAAGGCGGCAGATTTCTCCTTCAATTCCTTCAGGGAGTTTTAGGGATTACTTATGTTTTGTTTTATCTTTTCTCTTGAGATGTTTTCTTTATTTGTTATGAACTAAATCCTTCATATACCTGAAGGGGATGAAACCTAGATGAATCTTGTTATTATTTTCTGAATTATATGATAAATACTTAGTTTGTTCTTAATTATGCAAGCTTAATCCAAATTTGATGTGCTTAGGTGGAGGAAGAATAGACCCTGCTTAAGAGTAGATCTAGCATAATTAAGCGGAGTTGATCACACGCCTAGAGATAGGGTGACGAGATTTTTCCGAATTAGGATGAAACCTAATATGGGAGTCCATAAATCGATTTACTGCTATTCTAGGGGGTTAGTATTCGAGAAAGAGATTTCCATTAATTAACCTAGGGTTAGACGTTATTCGCCTCGAGAGAGGGTTTAATATACGTTAGGGAGTCTTACGGATCAAGCTAAGTAAATAAATCGTATGGTTCAGGGTTAATTAACAAGTGAAGTCTAGGTGGATTCTTCCTAAGGGTATCGTCTTAATCAACTGAGTTTTTCCAAAAGTTATTTTCCCAATTCATCCTTTTTGTCTTTGTGTCTTTGGCTTAGTAATTAGTTTAGATTATATTAAAGCAACTTCACTTATTTTAGGCTAAATAATAAAAAGAAAGTTAGTATTAATACTTTTAGTTCCTTTGGGTTCGATAATCCGGTCTTGCCTAAGTTATACTACTGTTCGATAGTTACACTTGCCTTCAATTGTTGTCAGAGTTAGTTTTCAAGTTTGATCATTCTCTTTATAAATTTTAGAACTCGACAGACATACGATCACTTGCCTTAACTGTACTACTGTTTGATAGGTGCGCTTGCCTCACATCATTGTCATAGTTAGTTTCCAGGTTCGATCACTCTTTATATAAATTTTAAGACTTTGACATCGCATAAAACAACGATCAAAATACTTGATTTGTTCTTAACTATGTGTTGTTAATCCTTGTTTTGGTATTTCTAGATATTGATTCAAGTATTGATGTGCTTAGGTGGTGGAGCAAAAGTCCCTACCTAAGAGTAGATCTAGCATAGTTAAGCGGAGTTGCTCGCGCGCATAGAAATAGGGTGATGAAAATCTGTCGGATTAGGGTCAAACCTAATATGGGAGTCCATAGATCAAGTTAATGCAATTCTAGGGGTTTTAATTAGAAAGAAATTTCAATTAATCAACCTAGGGTTAGATGTTAGTAGCCTCAAAAGAGGTATTAATATAAATTAGGGAATCCTACAGATCAAGTCAAGTGAATAAATCGTCTGGTTCAGAGTTAGATAACAAGTGAAGTCTAGGTGGATTCTTCCTCGGGTATTGTCTTAATCAATTGGTTTTTTCCCCAAAGTTATTTTCCCCAATTCATTCTCTTTGTCTTTGCATCTTTAGCTTAGTTGTTAGTTAATTTTAGATTAGGTAAAAATTCCTTTAATTCTTAGGCTAAATAATAAAAAGAAAGTTAGTATTAGTACTTTTGGTTCCTTTGGGTTCGACAATTCGGTCTTGCCACAGCTATACTATTGTTCGATAGGTGCACTTGCCTCAATCGTTGTCGCAGTTAGTTCTAGGCTCGATCATTCTTTATATAAATTTTTAAGACTCTGATAGGCACGATCAATTGTCACAGAATATGAGCGAGAATTCGTGAGATTAAGTCAATATGCCCGGGAATGTGTTTCGACTGAAGAAATAATGTCCAAAAGGTTTGAAGATGGCCTGAATGAAGACATCTGTATGCTAGTTGGAATTCTGGAAATAAAAGAGTTTGTTGTGCTTGTTGATCGAGCGTGTAAAGCTGAAGCACTCAAGAAAGATAAAAGAAAATCTAAGTCTGAAGCCAGAGATGTAAGAAAAAGATTTTCAAGTAAATCGTTTCAATCTGCATCAAAGAAATTCAAAGATGAGCATAACTATTCAAAGGTTACTGTGGGACATTCGAATAGAGATCGATCTAGATCATAGTCGAACTTCAAAGCTCCAGCAACTTCGATAGCTAGTGTGGGAAATGTCCGATCCAAACGACCTAAATGTAGACACTGTGGTAAAAGACATCTGGGTAATTGTAGATTGAATGACCGAGCTTGTTTTAGATGTGGATCATTAGACCATTTCATTTGAGGTTGTCCCGAGTCAGTTAAACAAGAGATTGTTCAGAATCCGAAGCCCGATAATGTTTCAAGTAGAGGTAGACCTTCTCGAAACACAAGAAATGGTAGTCAAAGAGCTACAAAAGTTACAGTTGCGAGATCTGAAACTAAAGTACCTACCAGAGCTTACTCCATTTGATCATCGATTTCAGAGTTTTAAATTTATAATGAGAATGATCGAACCTGGAAACTAACTCTGACAACGATTTAAGGCAAGTGCACCTATCGAACAGTAGTATAGTTAAGGTAAGACCGGAATGTCGAACCCAAAGGAACTAAAAGTACTAATACTAACTTTCTTTTTATTATCTAGCCTAAAATAAGTGAAGTTGTTATTTAATCTAAATTTAAGTAACTACTAAGCTAAAGACGCAAAGACAAAAAGAATGAATTGAGGAAATACTGTTGGAAAAAACTCAGTTGATTAAGATGATACCCTTAGGAAGAATCCACCTAGACATCACTTGTTATCTAACACTGAACCAGACGATGTATTCACTTGACTTGATCCGTAAGATTCCTTAAGTTATATTAAACCCTCTCTCGAAGCGAATAACGTCTAACCCTAGGTTGATTAATTGAAATCTCTTTCTAATTAAAACCCTAGAATCGCATTAACTCAATCTATGGACTCCCATATTAGGTTTCACCCTAATCCGGCAAAATCTCGTCACCCTATCTCTAGGCGTACGATCAACTCTGCTTAATTATGCTAGATCTACTCTTAAGCAGGGACTTTTGCTCCACCACCTAAGCACATCCAACTTAAATCAATATCCTGGAAATATCACCACAAGAATTAAGAACACATAATTAAGAACAAATCAAGTATTTATCATATAGTTCAGAAAACAATAACAAGATCCGTCTTAGGTTTCATCCCTTTCAAGTATCTGAAGGTTTAGTTCATAATAATAAAAGAAAACATCTCAGAAGAAAAGATAAAACAAAACATAAGAAATCCTTAAAACCCCTTGAAGGAATTAAAGGAGAGATCCGTCATCTTGCGTATAATTCCGGCTTCTTGAGATGGATCAACTGGCTATCTTCGAGTGATTTCCCACAAATCTGACCTTTCTGGCTCAGCTCCTTCACCTAGCTAACTGTTCTCCTTTAGGTAATACTTAAGGGGTTTATATAGGCTTTTGAAATAGGTTTCTTTGCCCCTAAGCATCCTTTTCTGAATGAAACTCTTCTTTCCAGCGACAGGGACACGGCCATGGCACACACCCGTGTGAATCATCTTTAGGTCGTGTTCGAATTTCTTTAATGAGGCACGGCCATGTGCATCGGGATTAGGCCGTGTTCTAGTTTATCAGGGAGGCACGGCCGTGTGGGCTTAAGTCCAGGCAGTGTCGATTTCCACTTTGGCCCAATTTGGTCCGTTTTAGGCCCGTTTCTTGTTCTTTCCATCCTCCAATGCTTTGCTGAGTATAATACATGAAAAGAAAGGATTAAGAGCACCTTTTTACACAAATCAAAGGATAAATCATCCAAAAGTATGCTAAATGTGGGATTAAAGTATGTTACTTTTACGGTTTATCACCATTCGAGCCCGTGAGGAAGCTTCGTCTCTAGATATTATTACGGGTACATTTAGTCTTTATGATACTTCTGTGATTGCATTGATAGATCCAGGATCTACTCATTCGTATGTATGGATGAATTTAGTATCCAATAAGACTTTGCCTGTAGAGTCTACTGAATTCATTATTAGAGTATCGAACCCCTTAGGTGAATGTGTCTTGGTTGACAAAGTATGCAAGAACTGTCCATTGATGTTTCAGGATATTTGTTTTACGGCTGATCTGATGCTATTACCATTTGATGAGTTTGATATAATCTTGGGTATAGATTGGTTAACATTGCATGATGCTGTTGTGAATTGCAAAAGAAAGACCATTGATTTGAGATGTCAGAATGATGAAATAGTTCGGATTGAATCTAATGATTTAAATGGGTTACCGGTTGTGATATCAGTTTTGAAAGCTCAGAGTTATGTGAAAAAGGGTTACGAAGCTTATTTTGCTTATGTGATTGATTCGAGAGTGGCTGAAAAGAAAGTTGAATCAGTGTCAGTTGTCTGTGAATTCCCTGATGTATTTCTTGAAGAACTACTGGGATTACCTCCGATACACGAAGTTGAATTTGGTACCGATTTATTACCGGGAATGACACCTATCTCTATACAAAATGGAACCAACAGAATTGAAAGAGTTGAAGACACAGTTGCAAGAGTTGACCGATAGAGGATTTTCACGACCGAGTTTCTCACCTTGGGGTGCTCCCATTCTATTTGTGAAAAAGAAAGATGGCACGATGAGAATGTGCATTGATTACCGTCAGTTGAACAAAGTGACTATAAATAACAAATATCCTCTGCCCAGAATTGATGATTTGTTTGATCAGCTGAAAGGAGCTACCGTGTTTTCAAAGATAGATCTGAGATTGGGGTATTATCAGTTGCGAGTAAAAGATTCAGACATTCTGAAAACTGCTTTCAGAACGAGGTATGGGCATTATGAGTTTTTAGTTATGCCTATCGAACTAACAAATTCTCCTGCTATTTTTATGGATCTGATGAATAGAATTTTCAGACTATATTTAGATAGATTTGTTGTTGTATTCATTGACGACATTTTGATTTATTCGCGAGATGAAATTGAGCACGCTGAACATTTGAGAATTGTGCTACAAACTATGAAAAATAAGCAATTGTATGCAAAGTTTAGTAAATGTGAATTCTGGTTGTGTGAAGTTGGATTTTTGGGTCATATTGTGTTAGCATCTGGAATACGGGTAGATCCAAGCAAGATTTCAACTATTTTAGATTGGAAGCCTCCGAAAAATGTGTCTGAAGTTTGCAATTTTCTAGGACTTGCTGGTTATTATCTACGATTCGTAAAAAGTTTTTTGATGATTGCTATTCTGTTGACTAGATTGCTTCAGAAAAATGTGAAATTTGAATGGTCTGATAAATGTGAGAAAAGCTTTGATCAGTTGAAAGCCCTTTTAACCGAAGCTCCAGTTTTGGTACAACCAGAATCGGGTAAAGAATTTGTGATTTATAGTGATGCTTTGTTGAATAGTCTGGGATGTGTTTTGATGCAGGAAGGCAAAGTTATAGATTATGCCTCAGGACAATTGAAATCGCATGAAAAGAATTATCTGACACACGATCTTGAGTTAGCTGCGATTGTGTTTGCTTTGAAGATTTGGCATCACTATTTATTCGGTGAAAAGTGCCATGTATTTTCAGATCATAAAAGTCTGAAATATTTGATGATTCAGAAAGACCTAAATCTGCGACAGAGAAAATGGTTAGAACTGTTGAAAGACTACGAGCTTGTGATAGATTATCATTCGGGTAAAGCGAATGTTGTTGCTAATGCATTGAGTCAAAAATCGCTATTTGCCTTACGTGCGATGAATGCTCATTTAGACTTGTCTGATGATGGTTCAGTTTTGGCTAAATTGAAAGTGAAACCGTTGTTTTTACAGAAAATATGTGATGCTCAGAAAATTGATAATGAAATGCTAGTGAGACAAGCTCAGTGTGATTTAAAATCTGATTCTTAATTTTGAGTTGATGTTGATAATTGTTTGAGATATTGAGATCGGATTTATGTTCCGAGGAATTTAGAATTGATTCAATTGATATTGAAAGAAGCACATAACAGTCGCTTATCTGTTCATCCGGGAAGTACAAAGATGCACCATGATTTGAAGCAACATTATTGGTGGCCGGGTATGAAGCGAGATATCTCAGATTTTGTATCGAAATGTTTAATCTGTCAGCAAGTTAAAGCTGAACATCAAGTACCATCTGGCTTGTTACAACCGATATTGATTCTTGAGTGGAATTGGGATAGAGTGACGATGGATTTTGTGTCAGGGTTGCCATTGACTCCGAGAAAGAAAGATGCAATTTGGGTCGTAGTTGACAAATTGACGAAATCAACCCATTTTATTCCGGTACGATCTGATTACTCACTTGATAAACTAGCTGAGCTTTATATTTCTGATATTGTGAGATTGCACGGGGTGCCACTATCTATTGTGTCTGACAGAGATCCGAGGTTTCCTTCACGACTCTGGAAGAACCTACACGAGGCTTTAGATACTAAATTGCATTTTAGTACAGCTTTTCACCCACAGCCGGATGGCCAATCTGAACGGATTATTCAAATACTCGAGGATATACTGAGATGTTGCATTCTTGAGTTTGATGGTACGTGGGAGAAATATTTTCCATTGATTGAGTTTGCGTACAATAATAGTTTTCAGTCGAGCATCAAAATGGAACATTATGAGGCTTTGTACGAACAAAAATGTTGAACACCTTTGCATTGGACTGAGCTCAATGAAAGTAATATACATGGGGTCGATTTGATCAAAGAAAATGAATAGAAAGTGAAGTGATTTGCGATAGTCTGAAAGCCACGTTAGATCGTCAGAAATCTTCTGCAGACTTGAAACGAAAAGATATCGAGTTTGAGATCGGCGATAAAGTGTTCTTGAAAGTGTCTCCGTGGAAGAAAATACTTCGTTTTGGCAGAAAATGCAAATTAAGTCCGAGATTCATCAGGCCGTATGAAATTATTGAGCGCATTGGACCTGTTGCATACAGATTGTTGCTACCACTTGAGCTAGAAAAGATTCATAATATGTTTCACATATCAATGCTTCGTCGATACAGATCTGACCCATCACATGTGATTTCTCCGTCTAAGATTGAGACCCAATCTGATATGACTTACGAGGAAAAACTTATCCGGATTTTAGATCGCGAGGTGAAAGAATTGAGAAATAAGAAAAATTCATTAATAAAATTACTATGGCATTGACACGGAGTGGAAAAGGCTACGTGGGAGCCCGAAGATGCAATGAGAGAACGTTATCCTAACCTATTCATCGGTAAGATTTTTGGGGACAAAAATCCCTAAGGGGGGAGAATTGTAACAGTCCGGTTTAGACCCTAGTCAGAATAGTAGTTCCGGGACCACAAATTCTAGTTAGAAAAATATTTTAATATTATTTTCTGTGCTTGCAATATGTGATTAAGCATGTGCGAAAGTTTCGCGATTTAATTTATCTGATTGTGTGTTTAATTTGATATAAGGATTTAATTGCATAAAATGGAAAACTAGCATGCCATATGAAAAGGTATCTATTTGTTATGGCTTTTATTATATGAAGTCCTTATGATGTTATTATGCCATTATTAAGTTAGTGGACAATTATGTCCATAGTTTAAATGTTTAACCGTTAATATTCATTAAGGGTAAAAGTGGAATTAGACAAATAATATGAATTATAATAAAACAAATATGAAAATGGTTGAAGTGTGTTCATCTTTTGTGCTGAAAATATCAAAGAAAAAGAAAAAAGAAAAGCTTTAAGGGTTCGGCCATCACTAAGCTTAATTAAGGTACGGATTTTGATCGATTTTTGATAATTTCTATGTTTTTGTAATCGTTGCTTCATATACTTCAAAACCCATGTCTTAATTTTGGAATTTGATGATGATTTTGAAATGTGCTATTGATGAATGCTTGAGCTTTGTGATGTTAGTTGATGAAATATGAAATATATGTGTTAGATTAACATGTTTTGTCTTTGGATTTTTAGTGAATTTGAGTAATTTGGACTAAACTGTGAAAATAATATTTTGAGGGACTAAAATGTGAAATAAATGAAATGTATGGACTTGTATGGTCATGATGAAAATTCGGCTAAGCATGGGTATAAGGAAATTATGTGTATTTTGTGATTTGGGGAATAAATGATTTAAATTTGAATTATGTATAGATCAAGAACCAAAGAAAACGGATTTAGATCGAGGAAAGTCGAAAGTGATCGGGTAGTCGAATCCGTTCGTTTATTCTGAATACGAGGTAAGTTTATATACAAATAAATGTATTTAAGTTGATTTACTCATGTTCTTATACTATAGAATTGTGATGAGTAGCTTTGGAAAATATACATGTGAAAACCAAGAAAGTATCGACAATGTGTCAATGTCCGAAAAGTCTCGTACGAACCTTAGAAATAGATGGGATTTATATGTCATGACATAGGGAATTTTGATATGTGATATCATGTAAGACCACGTCTGGGACGTTGGCATCGATTTGAGATTTACGTGTAAGACCATGTTTGGGACATTGGCATCGTATTTGATTCATGTGCTGGGACAGTGGCAACGATATTTGATTACATGTAAGACCACGTCTGGGACATTGGCATTGTATGATTATTTCGAGTATCCTATTTGATTTCTGAATGGTTCAACGGGCAATTTCGAGAAATGAAAGACTATGTGAAATGTATGACCGATTCAGGTATGTTTGAAATGTATACTATGATTGAGTATGAAAGGTAAGTATATGTAATTGTGAACAAATGAGATATGTGCATAGATTCAATGAGACAAAATGTGGTATATGTATGATTGTGATATGAGCAAAAGAGATACTTTGAGGTATGAATTGTTAGTAAGCAATGGCTAAACAAATGAGCCAAAGAAGAATTATGAATTTGCAATTAATATATATTAATGATCTTATATTTGATATAATTATGAATGTTATATATCAAATTTATTTGTATATGGCTTACTAAGCTTTTGAAAGCTTATTCTGTGTATGTGTTTGGTTTGTTTTATAAATCGTGAAAGCTACAGAAGGCTCGGCGATCATCGAAGATCATCACCACACTATCAAATCATATTTTGGTACCTTTTGAAAGTGTATAAATTAAAGTATGGCATGTATAGTCTAGTGAGTTTTTATTATGTTTAAAAAGGGTGTAAAAATAGCTATGTCATATGGCTAGATAATAAATATGATGTGAATGAGTAGTTTATGCTATATGATGCATAGTTTGGTATGGTTGGATGGATAATGGTTGGGCTAATTAAATGGCCAAATTTATGATAAGTTTGATGATTGCAAAGTTAGTATATTATAGATGAAAAGATGTCATAATGAATTGGTAAGTTTGTGGTTGAATTTTGGTTTAGAAATGCTTGTTATGCTTCTAAAAGAATAGTAAAGATGATCATTTTGGTATGTTTTGGTTTCTTTTGATGCATGGAATGATGCTTATTTGTGCTTGTAGGTATAACCCAAAGTGTGGGTGGCAAATTGGCCTTGCAAGTGGCCTATATTTGCCCACACGGTTGAGCACACAGGCGTGTGGCTCGGCCGTGTCCCTCGTGGTTGCATTTCAAAACAAGTCAATTTCGACCACAGGCTGGACACACGGGCATGTAACTGGCCATGTGGTACAAGTCAGTGTCGACCACCGGTGAGGCACACGGACGTGTCTCGGGTCGTGTGGACAAGTCAGTATGTATGCCCTATTTTTCCACGGCTTAGACACACGGGCGTGTCTGAGGCCGTGTGAGATACACGAGCGTGTGACCTTTGTAGCTTTGAAAAATGTTTAATTTTCAAAAATTCTCGTATGTTTTCGGTTTAGTCCCGATCTCTTTCTAATGCATGTTTAAGGTCTCGTAGACTTGTTTAAGGGACACTTTGATTTGATTGGTTAAATTATGATATAAAATGTTTGTATAAGATTCGATTTGTCCGGTAATGCTTTAACCCCAGACCGCCTATGGTTACAGGTGAAGGGTGTTACAGCATACCACACGGGCGACCATACGCCCGTGTGGCATTGACAGAGGGGTTTCTAGCTTTCGCTGAAACCTCATTTTTTGTGTTTCCAGGTACACACCTGGTCTTAGTTGAAGCTAAGACAATCACTGCACACTCCAAAACCTAAGAATTGATATTCCAACATCCAAATCAGTGTTTAAAACGAAACTAAATCAAGATGATAAACCCAATATCTCCCAAAACCTTACCTTCAATCAAACCACCGAAATTCCCTGAACCTAAGTGTTCAAACAGCGACTACGAGTCTCCGAATCTTCTCCTATCTAGAATTAATGACGTACATCAGTATAAGCCAACAACGAAAGTAAAACTACATTACTCATCTTACCGAATCAAGGCGGAAATGAGTGTTGCACAAAAACGAGACGACTACAAAGAGGATCAAATTTAAAATATGGTAGCAAGAGAGAAAAAATGAAAAAAAGGGGAAGGGGAAAAGGAAGATGGAAGAATTGGCTATGGAAGGGGAGGATACTCAATTTTCAATAGAGAGGGATTTTGGGAAAACACAACTGCTTAGAAAGTCTGATCCTCTCCTAATTTTCCTCCCACTAATTCTATTCACAAATCACCACTCAGTCTCCCATCTTGGCACAACTCTAGCTGAAACTAGGAGCAAAAATTAAAGCCATTGCCATCCCATAGACTCAAACCCAAGACCTCCTTCACCCTAACACTCCATTTAACCACCATACTAGCAGGCCCATTCTGTTAATTACTTGCACACTTTTACTTATAAGCCTACTAACCAGAGTTTGGGCTTTATTCATAAAAATACCAAAATTTTCCCAAGTCAAGGCTTAAACTTGGGACCTTTCACACAACCCAGAACACATAACTACTGAAGCAGATAGACATTGAGTGTCAATTTTACAAAACCCGAAATTAATGAAAAATCGGAGCGTTACAAATATCGTATCCACGAGGACTAAAAGTACTAGTAATTATCGTTTTTCTATTATTTAGCTGACAAATTGGAGTGATTGTTTTTAATCTAAAATTACTAAACTAATCTAACTAAGAACACAACAGAGAATGAAATAAGAAAATAATCGAAGATAACCAATGAGATAGACAATACCTAGGAACGATTCCACCTAGACTTCACCTATTATTATGAATCTAAATTAAACGATTTATTCACTTGTGTCCTGATCCATAGAAATCCCTAAATTATGTTAATATCTCTTTCAAGAGTAAGAACAACTGACTCTAGGTTGATTAATTGAAATCTTTTTCTAATTAAAACCCCTATTGTCGCATTAACTCGATTTATGGACTCCCCTATTAGATTTGACTCTAATTCGGTATATTTATGTCGTCCTATTTCTAGGATTGCATGCAACTCCACCCAATTATGCTAGATCTACTCTTAAACAGGGACTTTTGCTCCACTGAAATTGTAACACCCCTAACCTGTAACCGTAGCCGAAACAGGGTTATATAGCATTACCGGAGTTTATAGAACAAATACAGATAATCCATATCATTTACTATTCACATCTAAAAATAATCATAATGTCCCTTGAATGGACCCTCGAGGCCCAATTTATACATTGGAATCAAGTCGGGACTAAATCGAGATCTTAGAGAATTTTTTGCGAAATTTTAAAAAAAATTTCTTTAATACAGAGCTCACATGCCAGTATGGCTCACATGGCCAAGTGACATGCCCATGTCTTAGGCTGCGTGGACATTCGATGTGAGGTACACGGTCGTGTCCCAACCCATTTCCTTACCTGGGTAACTCTTTGACTTGTGCCACACAGCTTGCCACACGCCCGTGTGCTAGGCCGTGTGGTCAATTTAATTTTCACAAATTGTAACACCCCTAACCCGTATCCGTCGCTGGAATGGGGTTACGAGGCATTACCGGGCACAACATAATTTAGCTCAATCATTAAATGCTCTTTGTGAACTAAAGAATATAGATAGCTTTATAACATTATCAAAAACTTAACTATTCACAAATCAATTATTTAAAATTTATAAACATACATCATAATTCCAAATTCAAATCAATCATATCTTACCAATCATAACTTACAAATCAGCATTGTTCCTTAATTGTCAAACTCGAACTAATATGTATTCAACTTAAAAATTTAATCACATATGCAACATTATAATATGGCCGTATATACCTCTGATATTATTATTATAACATGCGCATAACACTATAGTCACATTAAACCTTTCTGATCACATAGTACAATTTATAGTATACCAAATTTGTATGCTTTATAATCAGATTAAATTACATATACTGAACCATTCAAGCAAAATAAAGTTGCATACTTTGCCATTACAAACAAATTCAAATAACCTAGGCATATGCGAACGTATATTCATCTCATTTCAAACATATATTAAAACATTCTTGTAACGCCCAAAAAGTTAGGGGTTTGTAGTTTTGCTTAAATTCATGTTGTGCTTATTTGGCTAGCTATTTGAGTGTGTTTGGGGGTCCTAAAGAGGCCTGGGTTCGAGTTTGAGCCTTGGAAAAATTTTGGTTTTTGACCCTAAAGTGGAGAGGGCTGTTGACAGAAAGGCTCAAGTATATTTGTGTGTGTTTATGTAGCACAAGATGAGCTTGTAGCTCAGTGGCAGTGACGTCTTTGGGAAGGCTTGGAGAGTGGGGTTCGAATCCCACAAGCTGCAAATGGAAGCTTTTATTTTATGACTTGAGAGGGGAGGAAGCAGAGTTCAGATTGAACTCTTCAAGGGGAGTTGGAGATTGGGTCAAATGTTTCAAATGGATGAAGGAGAGCAAAATTAGGAGGAAAGAGTGGAGAGAATCAAGGGATAGAGGAGTGTGCAAGTGTTGGCCGAAATTAGGAGTGTTGTTGGGATGAGAATTTCGACTAAGAGGTGGGTATGATGCAAATTCGGCTTGGGGGATCTTTAGAGACCATTTTCGGGTTTTGGTTCTATTCGGCATTTTCGTATTCTTTTCTTCCTGAGTGTCTGTGTAAGTGGTCTTTTGGTACTTTCGGAATCAAGTGAGAGCAAATTTTGGTGCCGAAATCTCTAAGAGAACTTCGTTTCTTTTCTCATCCGTCCCCTTGCCAAAATCTCATTTCTTTTCTGAGAGCAAGTTCTTTTTGTTGTCGGCCAAATTCAATCTCCCTTCTTTCTCTTTCATTTCCCTGTTAGGAACCGAATTGGTAAGATTTGCTTTCATCTTTTTTCCTTCTTTCTACTCATCTCTCTTCTTCTTATTGTTCGTTTCTCTTCTTTACCCCTAAGCCGTAACCACACTTCCACCTTTCTAATTTCTCCCTAGGTCGAATCTTTGAGGGCCGAACATTCCTTTCTTTTCATTCTAAGCGGTTCTGAGTTTCTTCTATTCGTCGGTAAGTTGTGGCTACAATCAAACATAGGTTTGCTATTTCTTCTCTCATTCTCAGTTTCGGTTCTCTAAGCTGAAGGGCTGGTTATTTAGTTGTTGTAGAATACCGTTTCTAATGTGCTCTTTTCGTCGATCAATGCTAGGGACTCAATTTCTCTAACCTCAAAATAGGGCCGAATACCTTGGTGTTGAGGAAGATCGTATCACGTGGTACGAAAGGCTTGTTTAGTTAAGAAAATCAGTATTTTGATTTACCTGAGGTAGCGACTAACTATTAACCAATTGTTTCATAGGTGCCTTCGAAGTTTTCAAATCACACTCGTAATCAAAGTGTGTAATCTCACACCTCTGTTTAATCTACTATTGCTGTGATCTATGAATCGGCTAAAAGCTGAAATACCGAAAAGCCGGAATACCAGCAATTGAGATCACTCGAGCATATGAGCGCTCGTAGGGATAAACTGAGCCACTAGTGATGGTGATAGACTGTTGGGAGTGTCATGAACGGTCTCGTGGAACTGAGGCCATAATGGGCCATATTGAGCCGAAACGGGCTAAATGGGCCCAACAGGTTAACGGGCCCATATGAGCGAAAAGATGAAAAGTGTCAGTTGATTGATGCGACTGTGAAGTCCACAGATCCGATACTGAAAACAAACAGAATGGGCCACACGAGCGTGTGGGCCCGAATGGGTCGGAATTGGGTTTTAGGCCCAACAGCACTGTATTGACCAAAAATGGAAACCGAGTCGCTCGAGGCGATATTATGCCTTCGGAAAGGCCGTTATAGGGGTAAAATTATTGAAATACCCTTGGTGGGTAAATTATTGAAATACCCTTAGTGGATAAATTACTGAAATACCCTTAGTGGGTAAATTACTGAAATACCCTTAGTGGGTGAGTTACTGAAATACCCTTAGTGGGTGAATTACTAAAATACCCTTGATGGGTAAATTACCAAAATACTCCCGAGGGGCAAAATTACCGTTTTTACCCCCAAATGACTGTTTTACCCTTAGTGGTAGGATCATCGATGTATAAATAGTAACTAGTTGATTGATGTCTATGATGATGCACTGTTTACATGATTTAATTATGACATGGGATATTGCATGGGTTGGGTTATGGATATAGAGGTAGCACAGTATTGGTGGCTCTGCCACGTTACACAGATTTAATGGCTTTTACCACGTTATGCCGATTCAGTGGCTCAGCCACGTATACTGTTATTAGTAGCTAGTCTGCATTATTCGTATGCTGGTTGGGTAGGTTGACTTGGTCCCCACAGGTGTGTTGGCTGGTACGGGTGGTGTGTTGGTTGGACTGGTTTGGGTACCTATTTGTTTTGCATATCATAGGGCTTTGGCCCAGACCGTTACTGAATAGGGCTTAGGCCTAGATTGATACTGTATGGGCTTGGGCCCAAACTATGGGTGTAATAAGGGGATTACACACTGATTTCTCGTAACTCACCCTTTCTCTTTAACTATACAGGTAATCCTCAGCCTTAGAGGATTTGGAGCTGTGAGGGACTCGGAGGTGGCCACACGCGTCCTGTTTCTTCAAGGGGGTTAATTTAGTTATTTTATTTTAGTTTACTTTACTTTAATTTTTGGGATTAATAATTTTTGTAATAAGGCCATTGGAATTGTTTTTAACTTTTATTTGGGATTTCTCTAATTACTGTAAATTTATTAAACACGGGTTTTTAAAACAATAACAACTATTTTTAAAATATCACGTTCCCACAACTGTTTAAACCAAATTTCTGTAACAGACAAGGTTTTTAAAAGCAAAATAATTCATGCATATTTAAAAAGGGTATTAATTAGAGTAAACATTCTTTTGTTAACAAGCAACGAAAAACGGGATTTTTTGGACGTTTGGAAGTTTTGATTTGAATATGAGTTTTCCAACGAACACAAAGTTTTCAAACAACAGCTGATGGGGCACGCTAGATCCGGTCATAACGTTTAGGCCAGGTGTGGGGTGTTAAATTTAGTGGTATCAGAGACTGGTTGCAAAACTCGACTGTGGAATGGGTTTTGAAATTTTTTCAAATATGTTTAAATCCTAGTTTAAAAAAGCAGTGATATCACTGAATGTGTGGCACATCGAGTCTCCGACTCTAAATCTGTAAGTTTCTTTACTCTATACTTTATTATATGCTTATATGACTGTACTACGAAAATACTAGGGATAGTAGTAGTATACTGAAACTCCTTAGCTGTAGAAACCGAGACTATAGGAGACTGAAACTGTAGTAAATGCGATCTGCGAGAACAACCCTAACTACTGCTTTTTCATAAGATATTTGTTAATAATTACATGAATTATAAGTTGATTCATAAAACTTTTTAATCAGAAAATACACTACATTGATATGAGTACAAGAGGTCGCGGGAGAGGTACACGTGGCCGTGGTAGAGGCCGTGGTGCTAGGGCTGGGTCCTCAGCATTCAGACATATGCCTGAAAGGGAGGCGCTGGCATCACTAGTAACTGAAACGGGGTCTCATGACCGAGCCGGAAGGGATGATGCCCTGTCCCAAGCAATGCTACCAGTTCTGGAAAGTGTTGCTGGAGCGAGTACTGGGTCAGTGGCCCAAGGATCAATTTCTGAGTGACTCCGATCTAACGGGGCAGAAATCTTCAAGGGCATCTTCGGTGTAGCCTCAAATGTGGCAGAATATTGGTTGGAGGCGGTTGAGCGAATCATGGATGACCTACACTATACAGTGGAGCAAAAGCTGAAAAGAGCAGTGTCTTTACTGCAACATGATGCGTATCAATGGTGGCTTACCATGAGGGAAGGCACGCAGGCCGATCGGGTGACATGGGATTTCTTTAAGGCTGCCTTCTAAGGAAAATATGTCGGGGCAAGTTATGTGGATGCCTGGACAAAGGAATTTCTAAATCTGGTTCAGGGAAATAAGTCTGTAGTGGAGTATGAGGCAGAGTTCTTGAGATTGAGCCGGTATGCTCTGGGCATCGTCGCGACTGAGTATGAGCGCTGTTTGCGGTTCGAGGATGGTCTCCAGGATGAGTTGCGAGTACTGATTGCTCCGCAGAGAGAAAGAGACTTCGCTGCCCTGGTTGATAAAGCTAAGATTATTGAGGATGTGAAATGCTCAAAGTGTCAGAACCGTGATGTAACACCCCAAACCCGGTCAACACATCACGACCGAATCTAGCATGTTACGAGAAAGTATTCTGAAGAAAACAGGCTATCGAATCACGTCTTGAAAAATACTTCTTGTTGCTTTTATTTTTTTTGTAGAAAGCAGGTGCATGATGAGTTAAAAACTGCTCTTGTTGTTTTTGAAAACCCGCAATTAGATCTTTAAAACTTAGTTTGTCGGATTCATAAGTAAAACCATGCTATATCATTTAAAAATCCGATTAGTTTCTTTTTAGTTGCTTAAAAACATTTAAATTAAGTGTGTAAACTTTAAGTTTGAAAAACCATTTGAGTTGTAGTTATCTTCAATTATAAAGTGATACCCGATGGTAAAGTTTAAAACATGCCGCTTCGTAGTTTTGGTAAACCTTATTTTTTTTCAAATTTTATCAGATATTAACCAATAGTTCATCAAGTCATATTTGAAATCAAATCCAACCACATAAATAATCAAAACATAATTAAAAAGGCATTTTTACAATCCCAACAAAACCAAATCGAAATAAAAGAAATAAAGTACCAAATTCAAATCCATGAAAGACCGTATTTATTCATAGCATGGCCACCTCGAGTCCACCCGGCTCCTCGTCCGCGATCTAAGTGTCACCTGAAATGATAAGAGAGAAGGTGAGTCACCAAGACTCAGTGCATAAACCCTCCTCTCGATTAATGCAACATATTTACACACACATCACCAAGCAATATAAATAATGCACCCCCACCTAGCCATCCATACTCCTTATCTACCCCGTGTGGTACCAAACCACTGGTGGTGCCAAACCACTGGTGACCCAAAGTCACGATATCCAATATTGTGGTGCCAAACCACTGGTGACCCAAAGTCACGATAATCCATCTGTGGGGCCAACCCACATGTGATACCAAATCACTGGCGACGATCCCGTAATATCAACCGTGGGGCCAACCCACTGTGGTGCTAAGCCACTGGGACAAGTCGCTATGAGGTGCCAAACCTCTGGTGACCCAAAGTCACAAATTATCCATATCCAAGTGTGGGGCCAACCCACGTGTGATACCAAATCACTGGCGACGATCCTGATATGTCAATTGTGGGGCCAACCCACTGTGGTGCTAATCCACTGGGACAAGTCGCTATGAGGTGCCAAACCTCTGGTGATCCAAAGTCACAAAATGTCAATCTGTGGTACCAAACCACTGGAGGTGCCAAACCTCTGGTGTCCCAAAGACACGGATATCATCTTCCCCCTCCTCTCATATCACCCATCAACATCATGCCATACTCATATAAATCATGCACATCATGCAAATCATGCCAACATGCCTAGTTACACATCACATAACATATATGTCCTAAATCACGATATCATATATCATATAACAGAACTCATATTGAAACGAACTTACCTGAATCCGTGCACATACCCATAGGGTATCATATCAACATCTATACTGTTTCGGCTTTAATAACATCAGGTTATTAACATATATTACTAAGCACTAGAGTGTGTAAGTTTACACACCTGTTATAACGGAAGCCCTAAATCTGAAGAGTCGATCTACAACGCTAGGTCCTTTGATCCTACATTCGGCCATTACCAAGGTTAGCAACCTAGGCCATTCGGCCAAACCAAATAACCCAAAGGGTTAACGCCTAAAACCCGAAACCTTACCTATACGTCCCTCGAATACTAGCCACCACACGCTATGTGCCTCTGCTTCACTTCCCTACAATCGGCAACCACATACCCATATCAATAGCCTTCGGCTTTTGGATACTTAAAAGAATCATCTACCAAAAATGGATCCTTACCACCACTTACCAACTGATTAATCAAGGATGAAGGCTTCGCTTGATTGTTTCCAAAATCCCGGAGACCCTACAATAAATCGATTCCAAAAACAAGTAATTAACACCCCTGCTATCAAGTGCCGAAATCAGCTCTTACCCATGTAAAAGTCGACAGAGAAAAAGAGAGAATGAGCCTCTACTAGAAACCGATTGGAGAAAACTCGGAGAGATCACCCTTGCTTGAGATTTGGCCAAAACTAAACATAAAAAGGGAGAAGAGAATTCGACTATGGTTGTTTAAAACAGGCACTTATGGTTCGGCTTGAGTGGAAGAAGAGGAAGAAAAGAAGTGAAATGAAGATAGGGGTTTCGGCAAAAGAGTGAAAGCAAAAGGGGAAAAAATTATGGACTTTGAACAATTTTGAAAAAGAAAAGAAAGAAAATGGAAGAGTGCTCACTAGGGAATTCGGCCACCAACCAAAATGGAAACAAGAAAGAGAGGGGATGTTTAGGAGGGTAAAGTTTCGGCTATAGGTTGCTTGAGGCTTTCGGTTTCAAAGAAGAAGAAAAAGAGGTGTGCTTACTTGGAGATTCGGCTAGGAGCAAAACAAGAAGAAATTCGGCTTGGAACACTAATTAGAGGCTGACCGAAATTGCCCCAAAAGATGCCTAAGAGAATTCGGCACCCCCTACTCACCTTACCAAAACCGGCCACTCCCCCCATGAAGAGTTCAAGATTCGGCCAACACCCAAAAATGCTCTTGGCCACTAATTCAAACCATTTTGAATTAGTCAACTACCTAAATTCTCTCTTTGCCAACCATTCAAACAAATTTGACTTGGTCCATATTTACTAGGCAGAGTTTGAACTGCACACAACTCCTCCCCCTTCTTGGCGTCAAAATAGAAAGCAAAAGGTGGGATTTCTACAGCTCGAACCTGAGACCTCCTTCCCCTGCAAGTGGCGTCAATCACAGGCTCTAAGTGGCGCCTCCTTGCCACTTTGCCAAGCCTCTTTCTTGTGCTAAAAACCCACTTGAATACTTATAACCCTTAGCTCCTTTAGCTCCCTAACTTAAGACTTAAAACTAAAATTTTTCCTACTACTCAGGCCTACACTAGACTTACAACTAAGTCTCAAAACATCATGAATAACAACACCGCAGCCCAAACACAAGCAAACAATGCAGTTACAAAATAACCTCTATTTCAGGATATTACAGTTCTACCCCCTTAAAATAATTTCGGCCTCGAAATTACCTGGTTAAAAGAGTTGAGGGTATTGCTGTCTTATCACATCCTCGGGTTCCCACGTAGCTTCTTCCACGCCATGGTTCCGCCATAGCACCTTCACCAAAGGAACTGTCTCCCTACGCAAAACTTTCACATCCCGATCTAGAATCTGTACCGGTTCCTCCTCCCTGGTCAAATCCGGATTCACCTCGATCTCTTCCACTGCTACAACATGCGATGGATCTGAACGATAACGCCTAAGCATGGAGACATGAAATACGTCGTGAATCTGACTTAGTTCTGCCGGTAACTCAAGCTGATAAGCTACTGGTCCCACTCGTCTTAGTACCTTATACGGCCCAATAAACCTTGGAGTTAACTTGCCTTTCCTTCCGAACCTCAACACTTTCTTCCATGGCGAGACCTTCAGAAAGACCTTGTCACCCACGGCAAACTCTATATCTCTACGCTTGAGATTGGCGTAAGACTTCTGCCTGTCCGAAGCCTCTTTCAATCGAGCCTGAATCAATCTAACCTTGTCTTCAGTCTCTGCAACCAACTCTGGTCCCAACATCTGACGTTCACCCAATTCCGTCCAACAAGTAGGTGAGCGACACTTCTTACCATACAACGCCTCATATGGTGCCATCTGGATGCTTGCTTGGTAACTATTGTTGTAGGCGAACTCAGCTAATGGTAGAAACTCCTCCTAACTACCTCTGAAGTCTAGAACACAACCTCTCAGCATGTCCTCTAGAATATGTATAACCCTCTCCGACTGCCCGTTAGACTGTGGATGGAATGCCGCACTGAAATCCAAGCGCGTACCCAAAGCCTGATGCAACGCTCTCCAAAACCTTGACGTAAATCTGGGATCCCTATCCGAGATGATCGATACTGGCACACCATGCAACCTCACTATCTCTGACACATACAGCTTCGCCAACCTCTGAAGTGAGTAATCAACCCTTACCGGTTTGAAGTGAGCTGATTTAGTCAAACGATCCACAATCACCCAAACTGAGTCCTTCTTGCTAAGCATAAGAGGTAATCCACTGACGAAATCTATAGTGATCCTTTCCCACTTCCACTGTGGAATCTTCACTGGCTGAAGCAACCCTGACTGCAACTGATGTTCGACCTTGACCTGCTGACACGTCAGACACTTACCTACAAATTCCGTCACTTCCCGCTTTAGTCCTGGCCACCAAAACTACTCTCTTAGATCCCGATACATTTTGCTACCTCCAGAATGCATAGCGTATGGGCTGCTATGTGCGTCCTGAAGAATCTTCTGCCTTAGCTCAATGTCCTTTGGCATACAAGCTCTCCCTTGGAAACATAGCACTCCATCACTAGACAAGCTGTAACCCTCCAAACCACCATCTTGCACTTGCAATCTCTGCGCATTCAAAACCTCATCCTCTAACTGTTTCTCCCTGATCTGCTCAACCCAAGTAGGCTTAACCTGCAATTCTACCAGAATACTTTCGTCGTCATACAAACTCAAATGGGCAAACATCGCTCTTAAGTCCGATACAACCTTACGGCTCAACGCGTCTGCCACAACGTTAGCTTTGCCCGGGTGATACTCGATCGAACGGTCGTAGTCCTTTAGTAACTCAATCCATCTACGCTGCCTCAAATTCAAATCCTTCTGAGTCAAAAGGTACTTTAGACTCTTGTGATCTGTGTAGACTATTGACTTCTCCCCGTACAAGTAGTGCCTCCAAATTTTCAACGCGAAAACTACTGCCGCTAACTCCAGGTCGTGCGTCGGATAATTGACCTCATGCGGTCTCAACTGTCGAGATGCATAAGCCACTACCTTTCCTTCCTGCATCAGCATACATCCCAAACCCGTATGTGATGCATCGCAATATACCGTGAATTTCTTTCCTGCCTCAGGTTGAATCAAAACCGGAGCTCCAGTCAAGATCTTCTTTAGGTTATCGAAACTCTCTTGCTGCTTCTCAGTCCACACAAACGGGACTCTTTTTCTTAACAACTTGGTCATCGGTGCTGCGATCAACGAAAATCCCTCCACAAATCTTCGGTAGTACCCAGCCAGGCCTAGAAAACTCTGAATTTCAGCCACTGACTTAGGCAGCTTCCAGTCCAATACTGCCTCAATCTTCCGAGGATCCACTCTAATCCCCTCAGCTGACACTACATGACCCAAGAAAGTCACCTCCCTGAGCCAGAACTCGCACTTACTAAACTTAGCATAAAGCTGTTTTTCCCTCAGAATCTGCAACACTACTCCCAAATGTGCATCATGCTCCTCTTCCGTCCTTGAGTACACCAAGATGTCGTCTATAAATACCACGACGAACTGATCCAAATACTGTTGGAATACCCTATTCATCATGTCCATGAATGCTGCCGGCGCGTTAGTCAACCCAAACGGCATTACCAGAAACTCATAGTGCCCATACCGAGTACGAAACGCCGTCTTGTGGATATCAGCCTCCTTCACCTTTAGCTGATAATACCCAGACCTTAAGTCGATCTTTGAGAATACCGCTGCACCCTTCAGCTGATCAAACAAGTCGTCTATCCTCGGCAACGGATACTTGTTTTTTATCGTCAGCTTATTCAACTGGCGATAACCTATACACATCCGCATTGTACCATCTTTCTTTTTGACAAAGAGCACTGGCGCTCCCCAAGGTGAAACACTTGGCCTGATAAAGCCTCAGTCCAACAACTCCTGGATCTGAGCCTTTAATTCCACTAATTCCTTTGGCGCCATCCTATACGGAGCAATAGACACTGGCGCAGTTCCGGGTAACAGATCTATCCCAAATTCTACCTCACGATCCGGTGGCAATCCTGGAAACTCTTCAGGAAACACATCAACAAATTCCTTTACTGTTCGGACATTCCCTACCGTAGACTCCTTAGCCTCCAAGGCATACACATGAACCATAAATGCTTCGCAGCCCTTCCTGACCATCTTCTCAGCCTTTAAAGCAGATACCACATTGGATAAGTAATCTCTCCTATTACCTATCATGACCACCTCGTCATCCTTAGCCGTCTTTAGAACCATGCGCTTAGCCGTGCAATCCAACCTTGCCTGGTACTTAACCAACCAGTCCATCCCAAGAATCAGCTCGAACTCCCCAAACGGCAGTTCCATCAGATCAGCAACAAACACTACCCCTTGGAGTTCTAGGGGTACGTCTCTATACAGCTTATTTACAATTACAGAGTGACCTAGAGGGCTAATCACTGTCATCTGCCTAGAAGTAGTCTCAAAGTCTAAATTCAAGGTCTTTACTATGCTTCTAGCAACGTATGAATGCGTTGAACCCACATCAATCAAAGCAGTATAGGGAAAACCAAAGATCAAGAACGTACTGGTTATGACGTCCGGTGCGTCGCTCTCCTCTCGGTGCCTCGCTGCATAAACTAACCCAGGCTGTCTTGCCTCAGTGCTACCCGCACCTCTGCCCGGTGCTCCTCGGCCCCGACCAAAACTGTTACCCCCTCTACCATTACCACGACCCCTCTACGGTGGCGGTCCTCCATTTCTGAACTGAGTACGGCCCTGACCCTCAGACTGAATCCTAGCCAACTTACGCGGACAGTCTCTTACACGATGATCCAGCGAGCCACACTCAAAACACCCTTTTCCACCGGTCCAGCATCCTTCCCAATGAGATTTCCCATAACGGTTACACTGTGCTGGTCCCTGGTTAGCAGCAACAGACCTACCAGACTGAGTCGGTCCATTCTGTCTAGCCCTTTTCTGAGAATTTCCAGCCGACCCAGCTAACCCAAAGCTTCTCTTATGTTTGTTCCTATCCATGTTCTGCCTCACAGACTCTTTAACCCCTTCGGCTACCTTAGCCTTTTCTACCAGAACAGCAAACTCACGTTCCTGCTGTGGAGCAATCAGCAACCTCAGCTCATCTCTCAGACCATCCTCGAATCGAACACACCGCTCGTGTTCAGTAGCCATAATGCCTCTAGCATACCTGCTCAGCTTTAAGAATTCTGCCTCATATTCTGATACAGACCTACTCCCCTGAACCAACCTCAAAAATGCCTTCCGTTGCGCATCAATGTATCTAGCTCCAATGTACTTTTTCTGATACGCGGCCTTAAAATAATCCCAAGTAAGATCTTCCGCTGCAGCACTGTCCCGAACCGTGAGCCACCACTGGTATGACTCATCCCGCAGAAGCGAAACTATCCCCTTCAGCTTTTCCTCAGCAGTCAGGTCTAAATCGTCCATGATCCGCTCCGTCGCCTCCAGCCAATACTCAGCCGTGCTGGGAGCCACACCAGAAACACCTCAGAATACTTCAGCCCCATTTGCCCGGAGTCGCTCAGGCACAGATTTCTGAGCTCCTGCGCCTCCACCTACTCCAGCTACCCTTTCCAGAACTCGCAGCATCGCCTGTGATACTGCGTCATCCCCAGTCTAATCCTGAAACTCACCACTTACAGCTGGTGGTGGTACCGGTATCTCATTCTCTGACCCCTGACCAGACCCTACTGGTTCGGAAACTGTCATCCTACCCCGACCACGTCCACGACCACGTCCACCTCGAGTGCTCATGACTAAAATCTCGACTTATCTGATTTAGAAGTTTTATGCATTAGTAATTATTCCACTGTTTAAAAGCACAGTCTTATGAATATTTCTTATTAAAGAGGTTTTGTTTTCGCAGCCCATAGAGTCCTATCAGTTTCAGTTTCTAGAGTAGTCCACTATTACTAGTCATTCAATCTCACCACATCCAAAAATCACAAGCAATAGTAAGGGGTACTTACCTGGGCGGATTGGTGCCGGAGACTCGGTGCCAGCCTTTCAAACCATATATTTTGAAACAAAAACACTTAAAACCAACTTTTAAAACATTTTTGGGCCTCGGGCCCACAGCCGAGCCTTTGAACTTGGCTCTGATACCACAATTGTAACACCCCAAACCCGGTCAACACATCACGACCGAATCTAGCATGTTACGGGAAAGTATTTTGAAGAAAACAGGCTATCGAATCACGTCTTGAAAAATACTTCTTGTTGCTTTTATTTTTTTTGTAGAAAGCAGGTGCATGATGAGTTAAAAACTGCTCTTGTTGTTTTTGAAAACCCGCAATTAGATCTTTAAAACTTAGTTTGTCGGATTCATAAGTAAAACCATGCTATATCATTTAAAAATCCGATTAGTTTCTTTTTAATTGCTTAAAAACATTTAAATTAAGTGTGTAAACTTTAAGTTTGAAAAACCATTTGAGTTGTAGTTATCTTCAATTATAAAGTGATACCCGATGGTAAAGTTTAAAACATGCCGCTTCGTAGTTTTGGTAAACCTTATTTTTTTTCAAATTTTATCAGATATTAACCAATAGTTCGTTAAGTCAGATTTGAAATCAAATCCAACCACATAAATAATCAAAACATAATTAAAAATGCCTTTTTACAATCCCAACAAAACCAAATCGAAATAAAGGAAATAAAGTACCAAATTCAAATCCATGAAAGATCATATTTATTCATAGCATGGCCACTTCGAGTCCACCCGGCTCCTCGTCCGCGATCTAAGTGTCACCTGAAATGATAAGAGAGAAGGTGAGTCAGCAAGACTCAGTGCATAAACCCTCCTCTCGATTAATGCAACATATTTACACACACATCACCAAGCAATATAAATAATGCACCCCCACCCTAGCCATCCATACTCCTTATCTACCCCGTGTGGTACCAAACCACTGGTGGTGCCAAACCACTGGTGACCCAAAGTCACGATATCCAATATTGTGGTGCCAAACCACTGGTGACCCAAAGTCACGATAATCCATCTGTGGGGCCAACCCACGTGTGATACCAAATCACTGGCGACGATCCTGTAATATCAACCGTGGGGCTAACCCACTGTGGTGCTAAGCCACTGGGACAAGTCCCTATGAGGTGCCAAACCTCTGGTGACCCAAAGTCACAAATTATCCATATCCAAGTGTGGGGCCAACCCACGTGTGATACCAAATCACTGCCGACGATCCCGATATATCAACTGTGGGGCCAACCCACTGTGGTGCTAAGCCACTAGGACAAGTCGCTATGAGGTGCCAAACCTCTGGTGACCCAAAGTCACAAAATGTCAATCTGTGGTACCAAACCACTGGAGGTGCCAAACCTCTGGTGTCCCAAAGACACGGATATCATCTTCCCCCTCCTCTCATATCACCCATCAACATCATGCCATACTCATATAAATCATGCACATCATGCAAATCATGCCAACATGCCTAGTTACACATCACATAACATATATGTCCTAAATCACGATATCATATATCACATAACAGAACTCATATTGAAACGGACTTACCCGAATCCGTGCACATACCCATAGGGTATCGTATCAACATCTATACTGTTTCGGCTTTAATAACATCAGGTTATTAACATATATTACTAAGCAATAGAGTGTGTAAGTTTACACACCTGTTATAACGAAAGCCCTAAATCTGAAGAGTCGATCTACAACGCTGGGTCCTTTGATCCTACATTCGGCCATTACCAAGGTTAGCAACCTAGGCCATTTGGCCAAACCAAATAAACCAAAAGGTTAACGCCTAAAACCCGAAACCTTACCTATACGTCCCTCGAATACTAGCCACCACACGCTATGTGCCTCTGCTTCACTTCCCTACAATCGGCAATCACATACCCATATCAATAGCCTTCGGCTTTTGGATACTTAAAAGAATCATCTACCAAAAATGGATCCTTACCACCACTTACCAACTGATTAATCAAGGATGAAGGCTTCGCTTGATTGTTTCCAAAATCCCGGAGACCCTACAATAAATCGATTCCAAAAACAAGTAATTAACACCCCTGCTATCAAGTGCCGAAATCAGCTCTTACCCATGTAAAAGTCGACAGAGAAAAAGAGAGAAGGAGAAATAGGCATTCAGCCTTGAGCACTTACCCTCTACTAGAAACCGATTGGAGAAAACTCGGAGAGATCACCCTTGCTTGAGATTCGGCCAAAACTAAACACAAAAAGGGAGAAGAGAATTCGACTATGGTTGTTTAAAACAGGCACTTATGGTTCGGCTTGAGTGGAAGAAGAGGAAGAAAAGAAGTGAAATGAAGATAGGGGTTTCGGCAAAAGAGTGAAAACAAACGGGGAAAAAATTATGGACTTTGAACAATTTTGAAAAAGAAAAGAAAGAAAATGGAAGAGTGCTCGCTAGGGAATTCGGCCACCAACCAAAATGGAAACAAGAAAGAGAGGGGATGTTTAGGAGGGTAAAGTTTCGGCTATAGGTTGCTTGAGGCTTTCGGTTTCAAAGAAGAAGAAAAAGAGGTGTGCTTACTTGGAGATTCGGCTAGGAGCAAAACAAGAAGAAATTCGGCTTGGAACACTAAACAAAGGCTGACCGAAATTGCCCCAAAAGATGCCTAAGAGAATTCGGCACCCCCTACTCACCTTACCAAAACCGGCCACTCCCCCATGAAGAGTTCAAGATTCGGCCAACACCCAAAAATGCTGTTGGCCACTAATTCAAACCATTTTGAATTAGTCAACTACCTAAATTCTCTCTTTGCCAACCATTCAAACAAATTTGACTTGGTCCATATTTACTAGGCAGAGTTTGAACTGCACACAACTCCTCCCCCTCCTTGGCGTCAAAATAGAAAGCAAAAGGTGGGATTTCTGCAGCTCGAACCTGAGACCTCCTTCCCCTGCAAGTGACGTCAATCACAGGCTCTAAGTGGCGCCTCCTTGCCACTTTGCCAAGCCTCTTTCTTGTGCTAAAAACCCACTTGAATACTTATAACCCTTAGCTCCTTTAGCTCCCCTAACTTAAGACTTAAAACTAAAATTTTTCCTACTACTCAAGCCTACACTAGACTTACAACTAAGTCTCAAAACATCATGAATAACAACACCGCAGCCCAAACACAAGCAAACAATGCAGTTACAAAATAACCCCTATTTCAGGATATTACACGTGAGCAGGATAGGGGCAGAAGTAAGAGGAATTTTGGGCCTTCAAGTTTTTCTGGTGGGCCTAAGAAGAGGACTAGGTTTGATGGGTGATCGCTGTAAAATCAGAGTTTTAAATATTTATAAAAGAATGATCAAACCTGGAGACTAACTCTGATAACGATATTAAGGCAAGTGTACCTATCGAACAGTAGTATAGCTAGGCAAGACTGGTTATCGAACCCAAAGGAACGAAAAGTATTAATACTTGCTTTCTTTTTATTATTTAGTCTTAAAGTTAGAGTGAAGATTACTTTTAAACTAAATTGACGATAGCTAAACTAAGGACACAAAGACAAGAAGACGAATTAGAAAATAACTTTGAGGAAAAAACTCAGTTGATTTTGACGATACCCTCGGGAAGAATCCACCTAGACTTTACTTATTATCTAACCCTAAATTATATGATTTCTTTACTTAGCTTGATCCGTGAGACTCCCTAACCTATATTAAACCCTCTCTCGAGGCGAATAACGTCTAACCCTAGGTTAATTAGTAGAACTCTCGTTCGCTTATAATAACCCCCTAGGATAGCAGTAAATCGATCAATGGGCTCCCATATTAGGTTTTACCCTAATCCGGTAAAATCTCGTAACCCTATCTCTAGGCGTTCGATCAACTCCGCTTAATTATGTTAGATCTTCTCTTAGGCAGAGTCTATTCCTCCTCCACCTAAGCACATTAGATTTGGATTAAGCAACATAATTAAGAACAAACTAAGTAATTTATCATATAACTTAAAAATCAAATAATAAAATCCATCTAGGTTTCATCCCCTTCAGGTATCTGAGGGGTTTAGTTCATAATGAAATAACAAACCATCACAAGAGAAAAGATAAAACAAAACATAAGAAAAATCCTAAAACCCCCTGAAGAAATCGAAGGAGAATTCCGCCGTCTTGAGTATAATTTCGGCTTCTTGGGATGGATCAACTGGTTATCCTTGTGTTATTCCTTAACTCTGACCTTCTCGGCTTGGCTCCTTGGCCTCGCTTTCGCTCCCTTTAACAGGTGATACTTGGGACTTATTTATAGGCTCTTGGAACACAATTCTTTCTCCCTAAGTATCTTTTTTCGACTAAATTTGCTCTTTCTAGCGTCAGAGGCACGGCCATGTCACACGCCCGTGTGAATCAAGACCTGACCGTGTTCGGATTTCTCTTGAGGCACAACCGTGTGTGACGAGGTTGAAGCCATGCTCTAGGTGTTCGTCGAGGCACAGCCGTGTGTGCTTTGGGCCAGGCTGTGTCGATTTCGTGTTAAGGCCCATTTACTCCGTTTTAGGCCCGCTTTGTGTTCCTTTCATCCTCGGGTGCTTTCCTGGGTATAAGACATGAAAAGAAAGGATTAAAAGCACCTTTTTATATAAAACAAGGGATAAATCATCCAAAAGCATATTAAATGTGGGATAAAAATATGTTACTTTTACAGTTTATCAATGGGCCAGCCCGAGCTGGGGTTCCTAATGTTGCAGTCAGACCGCAGCCTTGCGCTGATTATGGGAGATCTCATCTGGGAGAGTGCTGGAAAAGAACTGGGGCGTGTTTCAGATGTGGCTCCAGGGATCATCAGGTTAGAGACAGTACTTAGAGGCCTGTTCAGATGCAAGCTGCAGGTCAGGGTTATGTGCAACCAGGGAGAGGTGGTCAGCAGCCACCGAGAGGCCATGGTCCAGCCAGAGGGGGAAATGGGTTTGGACGAGGTCGAGGAGCACCGGGTAGAGGTACTGGTAATACAGAGGCGAGACAGCTCGGGCTGGTTTATGCTGCTCGACGTCAAGAGGATGGCGACGCACCTGACGTCATAACTGGTACGTGCCTCATTCATGATGTACCATTTATAGCTTTGATTGATATTGGGTCGACGCACTTGTATGTTGCATGTACTATGTCTAGAACTTTGGGTATACAGTTTGAACTTGCTGATAGAGAAATATCGGTGATTAGTCCTTTAGGACAGTCGGTTATAGTGAATAAGCTATTTAGAGATGTGCCCCTAGAGGTCCAAGAGGTTGTCTTTCCGGCGAATTTGATGGAACTATCGTTTGGCGAGTTTGATCTCATTTCGGGCATAGACTGTTTAGTGAAACACGTGCCAATTTAGATTGCACTGCTAAGCGTATGGTATTGAAATCTTCAGATATTGAGGAGGTAGTCGTGATAGGGGAGCGAAGGGATTATTTATCTAATGTGCTCTCCGCATTAAGGGCCGAGAAGCTGGTTCGCAAAGGGTGCGAGGCGTTCCTAGCTTATGTCAGCACAACTGATGTTAAGGGTTTGTCTGCTGGGGATGTCAAGACTGTAAAGGAATTTCCGGATGTATTTCCTGAAGAGCTTCCAGGGTTGCCACCAAATCGTAAGGTCGAGTTCGGCATTGAGCTCCTACCAGGAACGACGCCAATGTCCATCGCCCTTTACAGGATGGCGCCAAAGGAGCTGGTAGAATTAAAGGCTCAGATCCAATAGCTACTGGATCGAGGATTTATCCGACCGAGTGTGTCACCGTGGGGAGCACCGGTGCTGTTCGTAAAGAAGAAGGATGGGTCAATATGCATGTGTATTGATTATCGTCAATTGAATAAACTGACGATTAAGAACAAGTACCCTTTACCGAGAATAGACGATCTGTTCGATCAGCTAGGAGGAGCTTCAATTTTCTCCAAGATAGATCTTAGATCAGGGTACCATCAGCTAAGGGTTAAGGAGGCAGATGTATACAAGACTGCATTCCGAACTCGTTATGGACATTACGAGTTCCTGGTCATGTCGTTTGGGTTAACGAATGCACCAGCTGCTTTCATAGATATGATGAACCGGGTCTTCCAACCCTACTTAGACCGATTCATAGTGGTATTTATAGATGATATTCTGGTGTACTCAAGAACTGAGGAGGAGCATAATTCACATCTTCGAATTGTTCTACAAATACTGAGAGAGAAACAGCTTTATGCCAAATCCAGCAAGTGCGAGTTTTGGTTACAAGAGGTGACAATTCTGGGGCATGTTGTGTCTGCCTAGGGGATTAGGGTTGATCCTCGGAAAGTTGAGGTCGTATTAGATTGGAAGCCACCAAAGTCGGTATCTAAGATTCAAAGTTTTCTGGGTCTGGCCGGATATTATAGACGGTTCGTTGAAGGGTTCTCACTGATTGCTGCACCTCTAACTAAGTTAGTGCGTAAAGGAGTACCGT
This sequence comes from Gossypium australe, assembly GCA_005393395.2. Lineage (NCBI taxonomy): Eukaryota > Viridiplantae > Streptophyta > Magnoliopsida > Malvales > Malvaceae > Gossypium > Gossypium australe. The sequence continues at coordinate 130,467,752 of CM016626.1, read as the reverse complement.
TTGTTTGGGCTGATAAATAGCAGGAGAGTTTTGAGAAACTGAAGAAGATTCTGACTGAAGCCAAAGGCTGGAAAGGAATTTTTTGTCTACTATGATGCGTCACACACAGGACTAGGTTGTGTGCTGATGGAAGAGGGTAAGGTGGTGGCCTATGCGTCTCGTCAGCTTAGGCCGCACGAGGTGAATTATCCTACTCATGATCTGGAATTAGCTGCGATGGTATTCGCACTAAAGATTTGGAGACACTACTTGTACGGGGAGAAGTCGATACTTTATACTGACCATAAAAGTCTCAAGTACCTCCTTACTCAGAAGGAGTTGAATCTTAGGCAACGAAGATAGATAGAGTTGCTTAAAGATTATGATTGCTTGATTGAGTACCATCTAGGAAAAGCCAACATGGTAGTAGATGCACTGAGTCGTAAGGTGGTATCTAATCTAATAGCAATGTTTGCTCGTCTCAGCCTGTTTGAGGATGGTAATCTGCTAGCTGAACTTCAAGTAAAACCGACGTGGGTAGTTCAAATTAAAGAGAAGTAGACGTTGGATGAGTCGTTGGTTCCTCGATTTCAACAGGTGAAGAAGGGAGAGACTGAGGATTTTGGGTTGAATAGTGAAGGAGTATTATGCTTCCGTGGAAGAGTTTGTGTATCGAGGGAACTCTGAGTTAAGGCAATCGATTCTAGGGAGGCGCATAGTAGCCCATACGCTATGCATCCTGGTGGAAACAAATTATACCGAGATCTACGTGAACTATACTGGTGGCCAGGACTTAAGCATGAGGTTACTGGTTTTGTAAGTAAGTGTTTGACATGCCAGTAAGTGAAGGCTGAGCATCAACTACCTTCGGGACTGTTGCAACCTGTTAAGATTCCACTCTAGAAGTGGGAGAGGTTAACCATGGATTTTGTTAGTGGGCTACCCCTGACGCCTACTAAGAAAGATTCAGTGTGGGTAATTGTTGATTGGCTGACTAAATTTGCCCACTTCATACTGGTTCGCACTGATTACTCATTGCAGAAGTTGGCAAATTTATATGTGGCGGAAATTGTAAGGTTACATAGGGTACCAGTATCTATCATTTCAGACAGGGACCCTAGATTCACATTATGATTTTGGAGAGTATTACACGAAGCTTTGGGTACAAGGTTGGATTTCAGCACAGCATTTCACCCGCAAACCGATGGTCAGTCGGAGAGGGTAATACAGATTCTGGAGGACATGTTGAGAAGCTGTGTGATTGATTTCAAGGGCAGTTGGGAAGACTATCTACCCTTAGCGGAATTTGCTTATAATAATAGTTACCAATCCAGTATTTAGATGGCACCGTACGAGGCGTTATATGGTCGTAGGTGTCGTACCCCTACTTGTTGGACAGAATTAGGTGAGCGGCGACTGTTGGGTCCAGAATTAGTCTCTGAAACCGAGGAGAAAGTGAAATTGATTCGTAAACGGTTAAAAGAAGCATCTGACAGACAGAAGTCGTATGCTGACTTAAAATGTAAAGAGATAGAGTACTCTGTGGGGGATTATGTTTTCTTGAATGTCTCAGCTTGGGCCCAAACTGTGGGTGTAATAAGGGGATTACACACTGAGTTCTCGTAACTCACCCTTTCTCTTTAACTATGCAGGTAATCCCCAGCCTTAGAGGATTTGGAGCTGCGAGGGACTCGGAGGTGGCCACACGCGTCCTATTTCTTCAAGGGGGTTAATTTAGTTATTTTATTTTACTTTAATTTTTGGGATTAATAATTTTTGTAATAAGGCCATTTGAATTGTTTTTAACTTTTATTTGGGATTTCTCTAATTACTGCAAATTTATTAAACACTGGTTTTTAAAACAATAACAATTGTTTTTAAAATATCACATTCCCACAACTGTTTAAACCAAATTTCTGTAACAGACAAGGTTTTTAAAAGCAAAATAATTCATGCATATTTAAAAAGGGTTTTAATTTGAGTAAACATTCTTTTGTTAACAAGCAACGAAAAACGGGATTTTTTGGACGTTAGGAAGTTTTGATTTGAATATGAGTTTTCCAACGAATACAAAGTTTTCAAACAACACCTGATGTGGTGTGCTAGATTCTATCATAACGTTTAGGCTGAGTGTGGGGTGTTACAATTCTTTAGTTCCAATTTCACTTATATAACAAATACCAAACTTACTTTTTCCTAGTCATAAAACCATTCGAAAATAACTATATACACTTAAATCAAACATACATCTTTTCTTATTACGAATTTCATGTATAAATGACCATATCATTTAAGCCATTTTCAAACATCCATATTTCATTATCACTACAAAGCTAAGTAATGCAGATTCGGTCATTGTATAACTCTCAAACCATAGCATATTTATGTTTCCATGATATTCACCAAAAACACATATATATCATTATGAGTTCCAAGCTTTAACCGAATATACCATTATATCTATTGAGACACAATACATGCTCATCAATATAATATATATATACTAAAATTGAATCTTATAGTCACTTACATCTTCAAATCAAACATGTTTTAAGTACACTCCACATATATATATTACAAACTTACCAATATGAATTTTATGCCAAAGCCAAATATGCTCATACACATATGTTCTCCGTTTCTAAATCAAAAACTTATGAATCTTACCATTTCCAACCAACACAATTAACCATTTTACAATCAATATATGTATCCATTCCTTTATTTCATTTCTAAGTCGAATCATATAACCAATTACATAAACAAATCCAAACATGAATCATATAACCAATTACATAAACAAATCCAAACATGTTTCAAGCTTACTAAAAGAGCTATTTATAAGTCATACATATCTTTACACAACCAAGATATATAACCCAAAACACCATTCATACATATCATGAGACTTACTTACCAAATCATACAAATACCATGATCAAAATTACACAACTATCAACTAACTCAATTATCAATCATACCATATAACCAAACACCAAGCATAAACACACCATGAAATATACTTCCATAATAAGCTAATGCCATGATCGAATTCACATAAGCCCTAAATATCAGGATTAAGCCATATATATATATATATATATATATACATGCCAAAAATCAAACCTAAACATTCCATCTATGCTATACATGCCATAAGCCCAAATTCAACTTAGTAAAATACCGAAAGAAATAATCGATAGTGTGATAAGCTTTGCTGACGATCCCCGAGCTCGTAACGTGACTCCAAAATCTATAAAACAGAGGTAAACAAGAATACACACACAGTAAGCTATTTAAGCTTAGTAAGTCATAAGCAAAAGCATATTTATCAACACTTTCATAATAACATTAGATTAACAAGGCCGATTACCCAAAATATTAAGCACAATTATCATTTAGTACTAAGATCACATTTTACTTTCACATATAAATATTATATAACCGAATACACAAATTAACTTCACAAGGCTGAATATGTAATGCTCACATAATCTATCTCATAATTCACTTAACATTCTATCATTTCAATTAACCAACTTACCTTGTTTCCATATAAACAAATAACTAACACATACTTGAACCTGTAATTCAATTACACATTCGGTCTTAACTTCACATTACCCATTGAACCGTTCAGAATTAAAAATGATACGCAGATAGTCGGAAGCTCGTACAATGCCAACGCCCCAGACGTGGTCTTACATGTAATCATATATCGATGCCACTGTCCCAGACAGGGTCTTACACGAATCAAATACGATGCCAATGTCCCAGACATGGTCTTACACGTAAACACAAGTCGATGCCAATGATATCAAAAATCCTATGTCATGACATATGTATCCTATCTATTCCTGGGGTCCGTACAGGACTTTCGGACGTTGAATCCCGATCGAATCGAACTCGAAATATAGCTCCTTTGCTCAATACATATTCGGCCATACACAAATAAATTCACAAAAATTCCATTCATCATGTAAATTATATATATTATCAAATTTAACGACATTTATATGCTTATTGACTTACCTCGGATATCGACGGACGTAATCGACTACTCGACTACTTTTGACTTCTCCCGATCTAATTTCATTTTCTTCTGTTCTTGATCTAAATAAATTCAAATTTAACTAATTTAACCACATATTCGTTCAATTTAATCCAAAAACACATAAATAGGCAAATTACCATTTTGCCCCTGATATTTCACACTTTTTGCAATTTAGTCCCTATTGCATAAAACACAAAATACACAAAATTTACACATACTATAGTTAGGCCGAATGTTCACAAGCATTATACAAGTCCATATATTTCATTTTTCACATTTTAGTCCATCAAAAATTTATTTTCATAATTTAGTCCAAATTACTCAAAATTATAAAAAATCCAAAGACAAAACATGTTAATTCAAAACATATCTTCCATATTCTATCGTCAAACAACAAAAATCACAAACTACCATCAATGGCATAACACAAAATCATCATCAATTTCAAAAATTCAAGCATGGGTCTTGTAGCATTCGAATCAACGATTACAAAAATGTAGAAATTATCAAAAACCGAGCTAGTTACATACCTTAATCAAGCTTGGTTATGGCCGAATACCCTAGCCTTAGTTTCTTTCTTTTATTTTCTTTGTTTCTATCAAAAATGGAAGATAATGACTTTCATTTTATGTTTTGTTTATTATATTATAACATTATATTATATTAATATAAATTTTAACTTATAAAATTAACATATAAAAACATATAATATAACCATGTTGCCGTCCACTACTTAATAAAATGGCCTAATTGCAACATAAATCCTTCATATTAAAAAGACAACAACAATTAGGCACTTCCACAACTAACCATCAAATTTTCATTTTACGCGATTAAGCCCTTTTATTTAGTTGGACACTCAAACAACGAAATTAAAACACGAAAATTTAACACAAGCAAATTCACACATAATAAACACTGAAAATAAATTTTAAAATATTTTTTGGACTCAAATTTGTGGTCTCGAAACCACTATTCTGATTAGGGTCAAAATCGGGCTGTTACACAAATTAGGTGCAGGATTCACACGGCCAAGACACACGCCCGTGTTCTGGGTCGTGTAGTACACACGGCTGAGACACACGCCTGTGTCTCCGCGTGTGTGCCCAATTCTGAGCATTCTGTTTCTCAATTTTAGGATGTAGGGGACACACGGCCAAACCACATGCCGATGTGCTAGGCCATGTGTCACACACGGTCAAGACACACGCTAGTGTGTCTACTCGTGTGGACAAAATAAGGCTATTTCCTAGCGTTATTTGTCACCCAAATTTAACCTTCAACCTACAACAACATTTGCATATATTTGTCAACCAATTCAAATCATATAAATCAAGCAAACATCATTAATATGTATGAAATAGTATCACATATTCATATGATCAAACTTACCTTATTGTGTTGATTTATATTTTTACTCTAATTCAATTTAACCAAGCCACATACATATAAGCTAAACATGATATATATATACCTTATAATAATATAACAAATCAAACCATTACTAGCCATTCCTAAGGCTAGATTACAAACATCCATTTACAAGCCATCCATTGGCTAAGTTAACCTATACATGCCATTATACCAAAATAATATTACTTATTATAGCAAAACAAACTAGTGGATAGTGTGATGATACTTCGGCTCCAACCTTATGAGCTTCCCGAGCACTATAAAATAGAGAAAATAAAACCTAGTAAGTATTTAATGCTTAGTAAGCTAGTATAACAAGAATTAAATAGTAAGTATTTAATGCTTAGTAAGCTCGTATAACAAGAATTAAACTTACCAATTACATTCATTCGAATAAACATACAATAACATGATTTCCAACAAATTGGCAAATTTGTCTAATCACATACACTCAAACAAGTATGTTAGTCAAGTAATTCACATAATACCAAAAACATGGATGAGCTCATCATTGAATGTCTTTTGTTTACATATGCTTTCCATAACATTATTCCATATTATATGTACACTTTGATAACAAATCATTTCAAATTCCGTTTAGCCATGTTAGAACTTTACCCGTTGAATTTATTAGAAATATCGATGGATACGCTCATATTGTACACTTTAGTGTACACTACTATAATTCGTAAATCCATTTTCAGGGTTACCCAATTAGGGCATGTAATCGGGAAACACACTCTCAAGCCTTGTAACAGGAAGCTCACACAGAGCCATTTCGGGAAGCTCATAAAGAGCCTATCGAGAAGCTTATCCGGACTCTATAACAGGGAGCTCATAAGAGCCATAATTGGGATGTTCACAAAGAACCATATCGGGAAGCTCTGGATCCACTATTGGGAAGTTCAAGTGAGCATTATCGGGAAGCTCACTAAGAGCCATAATCGAGATGCTCATAAGAGCTAAGGTGTGTCCACAACTAATGTAAGATCACAATCTATCGGGACGCTCCGAAGAGCTATAACAGGAAGCTCGCTGAACCATATAACGGGAAGCTCGCTGAACCATATAACGGGAAGCTCGAGAGGGCTAATAACGAGATGCTCTTTCGAGCTATGGTGTGTCCGCAACATATGCTGGCTACAACCAATACGGGAAATCCTGTATCCATCGACTTACATTTATTCAAACGGGATTTGACATTTATTAGGCATTTTCAAATATTTAATCAATTTCACATACATGACAATCATACAATTCACATATATAACATTTAATTCAAACAAATAAATGTACACAATTTAGTTACACGAACTTACCTCGATACTTGTTTGTACACGAAATCTACTAATCCGAATCTTTTTGTTTTCCTCGATCCAACTCAGTATTAGGTCTTTCAGGATCTATATAAATGAATTTAACATCAATTTAATACATTTCATAATCAATTTAGTTCAATTCACATCCTAGGAAAAATTACTATTTTGCCCCTATACTTTTCACAAATGACGATTTCGTCCCTAGGCTCGGAAATTGAAATTCATGCAATTTAATCCTTATTCCAAGCCTAACCAAAATTTTCGTATAACTTTTATAGCACATGTACTTCACAAAATTTAGAATTTTTCCACAACTTTTACATCTTTGCAATTTAGTCCCTAAATCATAATTTCATCAAAATTTTCTTTGTAAAAGTTGTTTAACTATCAACAACCTTTCATTTTCTACCATAAATTTCAAAATTTTAGCATATTCATCCATGGAAAAACTTTGATACTTTGATAACTTTTCAAATTAATCCCCAAAATGATAGATTAAGCTATCCCGATTTCAAAAATATAAAAATTACTAAAAACGGGATAATAAAACATACCTAATTAAGCTTGATTAGTTTCTTTTCTCCCTCCTAGGGTTTCCATAAAATTTTTGGGATGAAGATGATATTAAATGTTAATATTTCTATTTAATTATTTATCATCCATTAATTTTTCCACTTTCCAATTTAGTCCTTGCCTTTTTCTAATTTTCCATGGATGATTCATCAAAAATATCTACTAACTTTTCTTTAATGGTCTAATTGCCATATAATGACCTCTTATTTTGAATTCCATAGCTAATTGATCCTTTTAGCTACTAGAACTCAACTTTTGCATTTTATGCAATTTGGTCCTTTCCATAATTAAACACATAATCGGAAAAATTTTCTTATTAGAATTTTCATATAACATTCCTATCTTAATACAGACCATGCAATAATATTAAAATAAATTTAATTTTTCTCTCTCAGATTTGTCGTCCCGAAACCATTGTTCCGATTTCACTGAAAATGGGATGTTACAAAAATAAGCACATTAAACATGAATTAATAGCACGGAAATATTAAAACAAGAAATAATCATACATAATTGAGAACAAGAATTAAGTATTTATCATGTAAATCAGAAATAAAAAAAAAATATTCATCATAGGTTTCATCCTCCCTAGGTATCTAGGGAATTTAGTTCATAATCCTGAATATAAACATCTCAAAGTTAGGATAACCACAAGACATTAAGAAACTCAATAAAACTCCGAAAGAAATTAAATGGAGATCTTCGATCTTGAGGGAGATCCGCTTCCAAGTTGATTCCAATGGCGTTCTTCGAGTGTTTTCTTCGATCTTCTCTGAATGCCCCTTAGGTCTTCTTCTAATTGGTATTTATAGACTTTAAAGTGCTCAGAAAGCCTAAAAATTGGGCTTTCCGCGTATCTGGGAAGCAAGGTGCGATATCGACATGGGCTGGCACACGGGCGTGTGGCCAGCCCCTGTGGAAATGCCCAGGCCGCGTGGATCCTAGAAACAACTCTATTCGTCCGATTTTGGCTCGTTTTTCGCTCCTTTAGCTCCCAAATGCTCTCCTAAGTATAGAAACATCAATTTAAAGGATTAGAAGTATCAAATTCACTAATTTACATAATCATCCAAAAACGCATTAAAAATGATATTAAAATATGTTACTTTTACAGTTCATCATTGACTCAAGTTAGATACTAAGTGCATCTAAACTATCACCTGTACAATATTGATTTTCTGATAAAGACATATGTTCCAAGGAAAAATAGAGAGTAATATCGTAACATGTGTTTCATATAACATTTGCAGTATTTGACAAATATTGGTAACTAAAGAATTGCTCATGTTTTATATCTATAATATATTGAACTTTTGTATTCACAATTATGTCTACAATATAAAACACAATTAGTCGACCAGTGAATACAACTAATGAGACACTAAAATGATGTTTCCATTCTTGAAAAAGACATACAATGCTCGAGTCTCTCTAAATGATTGTAGAATTTAGGCAATGAAATTGTAGACAATTTCCATCACATGATGTTTGTTTTTGCCCAGCGAATTAAGATTGGTTTCGCATTGAACGATTTTGTAAGTTCATTATTTTGTGTAATAAATTATTAAACATGACAATCTTCATTATAATAATAATAATAATAATAATAATAATAATAATAATAATAATAATAATAATAATAATAATAATAAAATCAGATAATATAGATAAAATTAAAAGATATAATAATTAATTATATAATTAATTGCCTGCCATATTAGTTCATAGATTAGTTTATTTCTCAACGTAGACCAAAGAGTTGGTGGCCTTACATCAGGATGACCAGAATTAAATTTTCTAATAAGGTAGCAGAAGTTTTTTTGCATCGATTTTAAAAATCAGAGAAACACGAACTTAAAAGAATAAGTTAACACGAAAATCATAAAGCAGAACAAAAAATATACAATGCAGTAAAATAATAACATAAGCAGTAGCCATGCCATAGTTTAGTCAGTATAAATTGTTAGTAATACAAAACGACAGAACACCATTCAAAATATTTGGCTAGGAAAGTGCCTACTCTATTGACTTCAAATTCGACATCTATATTATATATAAAATTATTTTGAATATATTATGTAGCAAGGGAAAGGAATATAATATTATTCTTGTCCTTTGTATTTTGGGAATTCCACAAAACTTACAAATCAAATCAGTCCCCTGGTTCCCTGCACGTGCCGTTGAATTGCTACTATAGTGAGCCAGCAATCATGACTCAAATCAAACGAGTTCGTGAAAGTATCAACACGATTATAATATGAGAGATTATATAATAATGTGATTTATTGTTTAGATTACGGTGATAACCATTAATGTCATAAAATATTTATAATATGAAATCTGAATATAGATTTATTTAAATATAAATAATTTAACAATTAAAAGAATTTAATTCAAAATAATCCACATCGACTTAATTCATAAATTGGTTTGTGAGCCAGTTGCGACCCAATCCAAGTTTGAATTAAATAATTTTAAATATATTTTAATTTAAATTATTTATAAAATTATTTATACATTAATATAATTAATATTTTAAATAATGAAATTACCTCAAGTTACCATAAAAAATTTACCTTAAGTCCGAATTATAGATATTGTCTTGATCAATTTCGTTGACTAATACATGCACAATCAAATATATTTTCTTTTCCACAGTAAGTAGAGAAATTGCAGGAAACATCAGCTTTAAAATATTGAAATAATTATTTTTTGGGTGAAATGAAATAAAAATTTTAATCAGCAAGAGTAGGCTAACCACTCACAATCACTGATATATATTTATATTATCTAATTAAATAAATGGCAGATGTCACGTTTGAAATTTGGACTAACCTATAAGCAAAATTGACTTCTACATTACTATATTACACTGAAGCCTGAAATAATTTGTTGTTTTAGGAATAAATAAAGAAAAAACTACGTTCTAAAAAAGCAATCATCAATACCTACAAGAAATTTTAGGGTAAAATATTGAAATATACCCAAAAATTAATTTAATTACGAGAAAGGCCTGATTTTAAAAAAATTTACGGAAAAGGGCCGTTTCCCTCCAAAACGCATCCACGTCAGCGCGTTTTGGGGGGAAAACCAACAAAGCGCGTCCCCAGGGGCGCGCTTTAGCCTGCAAAGGTAAAAAAAAAGGGCCAAATTTTTTTGACTGTTGGGGGCCCAACGGTAAAAAAAACCTATAAAAACCCCAACCCTTTTATTTTTTTCACACTTTAATCCTTACTCATTCTTCTCTCAAATTCCTCTCAAAATTCTCTTTAAGTCCTTCAAACTTCCTCTGAAATTTCGAAATAGTCCTTTAATATTTACAAAAAAGCCCTTTTTAATTTTTTTAATATATATTTTTTGAAATTTTTAAAATTTTCGATCGTATTACAAATGGCCGGGGAATTACTTCTCTAGACAGCAAGCACATCTCCGTCGATCAATTGCAAATGGTAAGTTTTAATTTTAATTTTTTTAGGTTTATGCAATTTTAATTAATTTTTATTTTATAATTTTTTAAACAGTCTGTAGATCGGGTGTTGCAATGTTATATTCGGAATATGCATGGTCCCCCATCGCCGTTGATCGAGAATTACCTGCGGGAAGCGGGTTTTTGGCACATGGCCACGATAGGCCGGGGGTTCAAGCTGGAGCCGACTTTGATCAGTGCGTTGATATAGAGGTAGAGACCCGAGACGCACACTTTCCATCTTTCATGCGGAGAGTGTACCATCACTCTGGAAGATGTGCAGTTGCAGTTGGGATTGTCGGTGGACGGGTCGGTAGTCACCGGGTCCGCAACTTCTAGTGATTGGGGAATCGTATGCTACGAGCTTCTGGGTGCCATTTCAGATAAAATTCAAGGAGGTCGGATCGAGATGGCCTGGTTACGAGACACATTCCCGGAGCCGAATGAGGGTTCGATCGAAATAAAAAGAATATGGTATGCTCGGGCATACATTCTGGAGATAATTGGAGGTTATCTAATGTCGGACCTGTCTAGAAACCTCGTACACTTGAGATGGCTGCTCAATCTTGTTGACTTTAGAGCAGTCGATGAATTGAGTTGGGGGTCTGCCGTGCTATCGAGGTTGTATCAAGAGATGTGCGGGGCGACGCGGCCGAGTAAAGCGAAAATCGGAGGTTGCCTATCACTACTGCAGTCATGGGCACGGTTTCGATTTCCATTTTTATGTCCTCAACTCGACCACCCATATTCATTCCCACTGATAACGAGGTAAATTTAATGTTATATTTTACAATTATTACGTAGATTTATAGTATAATTGTATACTAAAAATTTATTTAAATAGGTGGAACCATTCGGTGAGTTATGCTGGAATACCTACCTCGCTTGAAGATATACGGCTTCTATTGGACCAACGGTCGAAATCACAAGTAAGTTTCGAATTTCGTATTTATAATTTAGTTTTTCGTATTTAGTGTTTAGTATTATGTATATAACTAATATTTTGGTAATGTTAATATAGTTTCAATGGACACCGTACGAGGATCTGGAAATTCGGGCAGTAATTCTGGAGGAGTTCTTGCAAAATCCGAACAGTTGGCACATGAAGGTCCCATTGATCACCTATGCGACCGTGGAGATGCACCAGTCAGATCGGGTTCTGTGACAATTTGGATTCCGGCAACCCATTCCCGTGCCACCTGAGGTGCTCGATGATGAGCACAAAGTGGACTTACGGCAGTTGCACACGGATTGGCCAAGATTTTGGTCAGCATATATCGAGATATGGGAGAACCGATATGACTATTTACTTATCCGGGAACCGATCGTCGTTCCTGAGTTAGCGTGCGTGCCGGAATACATGCCATGGTTTAGGATCCATGGTAAGCCGTATCTCTTGTCAGAAGAAGAGAGGCGACGGCAACTTCATCAACAAAGGGAACGTCGGGGCCCCTTAAATCCAAAGGAGAAGGGGTGATGAGACGGGGCCATCAACAGCGCCGACACAGTCACCGGGCCCATCAGTTCAGCCGACGACATCGACATCACAGCCTTTACCCTTTATTCCAGGTGCGTACCCTAGTATCCTAACCCGTATATGTTTCCTTTTCCCAGTCCCACCCTAAGTTGGAATGCATGGCCGGGTTCGAGTCCGTTCCCGACCACTCCGACTGGCCAGCCGATCATGAGGCCGTCGTCGCGTGAGGGATCACAGGAGGCGCCGTCGGAGAGCACTTCTTTCTACCAGCCTCCTTCGCCATACGAGATTCAGACACCCCTACCGTGGTTTATGCAAACACCTCCGTGGTCGTTATTTTATCAATGTGGGTCATCCTCTCAACACCCACAACCAGACCCAATGCCGGAGGAACCAGAATCCCCGCCCGAGGTTCCACGACCCCCACCGAAAGTTAGAAGAATGAGGAATCCAGCGCATAACCGCCGACCGCCCCCGTGTGGCCCGATCGGCATCAACACTGATTCGGACTGGCTTTTTATTTTTTAATTGTAATATAATTTTTACTTTTTTTAATAAAATAAAAGTTTTTTATTTGTGTTTATAATTTAATTTTAATATCTTCAATAAAATAGAAGTTGTTTATTTTTATATGTAATCTAATTTTAATTTTTAATAAAAGAAAAAGTTATTTTTATTTTTGTAATTTATTTTTAAGATATTTTATAAAATAATATTTGTTTAATTTTTATTGTAATTTAATTTAATATATTTAATGAAATAAAAGTTTTTTATTTTTTTATTGTAATTTAATTTTAATATCTTTAATAAAATAGAAATGGTTTACTTTTTTTTGTAATTTAGTTTTAATACATTTAATAAAATAAAAGTTTTTATTTTTTATTTAATTTAATTTTAATTTCTTAATAAATAGAAATGGTTTAATTTTTTATTGTAATTTAATTTTAATATATTTAATAAAATATAATTTTTTTATTTTTTATTGTAATTTAATTTTAATATCTTTAATTTGTAATTTAATTTTAATATATTTAATAAATAAAAGTTTTTTATTTTTTATTATAATTTAATTTTAATCTTAATAAAATAGAAATGGTTTAATTTTTTTATTGTAATTTAATTTTAATAACTTTAATAAAATAAAAGTTCTTGTACAAAAGTTCATTGTTTTCATAAAAAAATAGAAATTACATAGCCACCAAGAGACAAAAAAGCTAAGAAGACGGTCAACTATTCCGATTTGGACACGAGCGAGATGTATGACCTGGGTTCCTACACCATCCGCACAACCTACCTTGGCTGCTCGTTTCTTTGATATCCATATTGTTGCGTATTCTACTCGAGCAAGGTCGACCTTTTGGTTTGCGCCTCAGTTGTCTATCCGGCAACAGCTTATACGGTGCAAGCGATACCGACGGCCACTTACGTTCATCTAGGACTGGTGGGAATACGTTCTCCACACGTTGTACATGTTTTCTAATTTATACACTTCGTCGACATAGCTCATGGGACCAAAACGGAGATTCTGACAAGCCACAAGTATATGAGCGCATGGGTAACAAAGTGCATTAAATATCCCACAGTCCCAGGTCCTATTTGTCAAGTGTACACGATACTGCCCGCCAACAATACCTTGGTTCGGTCTGTCAAACTCCGTGACACGAAACCATAGGTTGTCGCGATCGTGACACACTGTGTGCATGGTGTTGGCCCGTGCCTTCCCCCTGTTTATTTCTTGCAAGACCTTCGGGCTCCATACATGGCCTCCTTGCATCCGGCCTCTATAACTCGCTGCTTGCTTCGGAAATAGTACCGCTAAACGAAAATATGTCTCTCGCACAACCAATGTTATCGGCAGATGACGCGTTCCTTTTAGAACAGAATTAATGCAGAATTAAATGCATTCTGCCAGGTTTTGCGCCTTCTTCGTTATCTGATCGCAAACTCCCCAACATCTCCTGAAAACGGTCCTTATTGATCTCGTACCCTACCAATATACGTTGATAGCGAATATTACATTCCACTCTTCAATTGAGAATAAATTGAATATTACAAATGAAATTATATTAATAGATATTTCATACCCATATTGGTCACTTGTCGCCGCTGACTTTTAGATCGATGTTGCCTATAGTAGTTGGATGCAACATGCCTTAGGCAATATCGATGGTGTGTGCGATGCCACATGCTCCCCTAGCGTTCTCTTGCGGCTAGTATTCCAGGGCCCCGATCCGATATAACGCATATATCAGGTTAGGGGCAGACATGCCTCCTTAACCTAGATAGGAAGAAGCCCCAGTCATCAGCTGACTCCCCCGGTGTTATTGCGAACGCAATCGGAAGGATTCTCCCACAGCCGTCCTGTGCCACAGCTAGCAATAGCCGATGTGTATATCTACCATACATAAAGGCACCGTCAATTTGTACCAATGGCTTGCAGTATATAAATGCATCTCGGCATTGCTTAAATGTCCAGAACAGACGCTTGAACACTGCGCATCCACAGAGCAAACGATCGTTGTAGTACGCTGGTTCCGTTTCAAGGTCTGTTATGCTGCCTGAGACATATCTCTCCAGCACCTGACACCACTGCCACATTTCATTATATGAAGCGTCCCACCGACCATGCAACTTTTCCAACGCCTTCTACTTCGCTATCCAAGCCTTCCTGTAAGAGGGCGTGTACTCCAATTGGCTACGAATATTGCCAATTTAGGCCGGCACTGTAGTCTTGGGATCGGCCTTCACCGTCGGGATTATTAAGTCAGCCAACATGTCTGAATCCATCTTCGGATGATCTTGTGTAACACCTGTCAACGAACTACGTTAAATAATGCAACATTACATAATATCAGTATTATTCAAAAACATTGAACACATAGTGGTACTGTACCGGCAAGACATGTATGTGGACCTTTGTACTTTTTGATCTCCCACAAGCCTGTCCTTTTCCTCAACGATGCCATGATTTTCCATGAACATGTACCGTCTTGCACCGCACACTTCGCCTCGTACTTATCGAGCTTGGATTTAACCACGTTGTAGTTAACCCCATTCTTGAAGGGAGGGCAAAAACGCGTCCATGTTAGCGCGTTTTCCTGGTGATTCTATAGCAAAGCGCGCCCCTGAGGACACACTTTGCTGGTTTTCCCCCCCAAAACGCGCCGACGTGGACGCATTTTGGGGGAAAATGGCGATTTTCTGTAATTTTTTTTGAAACTGCCCCTTTTTCGTAATTAAATTAATTTTTTGGTATATTTAGGTATTTTACCCAAAATTTTAACCCAGATAATCATATTTAAGTACAAAAATGTTAAAAATCAATTATAATTAGAGATAATATTTGATGCATCATTAAATCGTTGATGTATATTAATGAATCACATTAAATCATCTTATCAATAAGTAAAATAATAAAATCTTTCATTTAAATTAAATTATTATTTTAAATGTACAGTAATTATCACAAAATTTTATGTATTTTTTAATTATTTTTAAATTAAATATTATAATTATTTTAAAATGTGAATTTAGTAATATGATAAAAATTATATATTATTGATTATAGATAGATAATTATATTAAAATATTGATATAATATTTTTTAAATATTAATAATTTGTGCAAAAATTGCAATAAATTATTAAAATTTTGATAATTTACTGAAATTGGGCTGTATATCTGACAATCTTTCAAACAAATGACTTTCCTTAATAAAAAAAAGAAAAGAAAAGAAATCAAATGTATTGCAATTTTCTATTCAATTTTGGTGAGAGGAGTCGGATTGGACTGAGAATATATTTTCTTTAACAATCTTTCATGGTAAACGACCCAAGCAAATTTGTCTGGATCTGCTGTCATGTAATATGTAATGACAGGCAAATACTTTCTATAAATTCACAAAATGAAGGGCATTTAGCAATAACCTTGTTTCTCTCTTCAATATTAATCTGGTCTTTGCTTTCCAGTTATGGATCTTCAACTCCCTTCATTCCAAGTCCTCCTCAGCATCCTCCTTGTTTCCTTCTTCATATTCAGAAGTTTAAAGAAATCAAAACCCAAAAATCCCGACCTTAAGCCAATTCCAGGGCCGAGAAAATTCCCGGTGATCGGGAATTTGCACCAAATCGCTAGCCCATCACCCCACAAGACCTTGAGAGACTTGGCCCTGAAACATGGACCACTGATGCATCTCCAGCTGGGGGAGATATCGACCGTGATAGTATCTTCACCGGAAGTGGCTAAAGAGGTGATGAAAACCCACGACATCAACTTCTCGTACAGGCCAGCCATGGAAGTTCCCAGGGTCTACACCTACGATTTCACCAACATCGCCTTTGCACCCTACGGCACTACTGGAGATATCTTCGCAAAGTGTGCAACACGGAGCTGTTGACCGCCTCGAGGGTCCAGTCCTTTCGGTCTATAAGAGAAGCAGAGGTTTTAAATCTGGTGAAAACGATACATGGGAGCGTGGGGGAGCCGGTGAACCTTAGCGACATGATTTTCTCAATGACATATGGGATAGTTGCCAGAGCGGCCTTTGGGAAAAAATGCAAGGATCAACAGACTTACATTGACAGCATAACCGAACTCACAAAGTTGCTTTCTGGCTTCAGTTTGTCTGATTTTTATCCTTCCATTAAACCGCTTCAGCTTTTTAGTGGTATGAAGACCAAAGTTGAGAAGATGCATAAGGAGAATGATAAGATCATCGCGAACATCATTAAGGAACATAGAGAGAGAAGGGCCAGAGAAAAGAGCGGACAAGAAGAAGCTGAACAAGAAGATCTCGTTGATGTGCTCTTAAGGATTCAGGAGCAGAATGAATTCCCCTTGGCTGACAAGAACATCAAATCAGTCATTGTGGTATGTTACTAACCTTTTGTTTATACTTGTCTGACCTTTTACCTTGTCGTCTTCTTCTTCTTCAGACGTCCTTATTTTCCATTGAAAATTTTATGCTTGCCTTTCAGGACGTTTTTGGTGCTGGAAGTGAAACATCATCCACAACCGTGGAGTGGGCACTCTCCGAAATGATAAAAAATCCATGGGTGATGAAAGAGGCCCAAGCTGAAGTAAGGCGAGTTTTCGGACCAAAAGGAAACGTTGACGAAACAGGCCTTCATGAACTCAAATACTTGAAAGCAGTCATTAGGGAAACCTTCCGAATCCGCCCATCCGTGCCATTGTTGCTCCCAAGAGAATGTCACCAAGCTTGCGAAATTAATGGCTACCATGTCCCGGAAAAAACCAGAGTCCTCATTAACGCATGGGCCCTCGGAAGAGACCCTAATTACTGGAACGAACCCGAAAAATTTAACCCTGAAAGGTTCCTCAATGGTTCAGTCGATTACACGGGAACAAATTACGAGTTCATTCCATTTGGGGCTGGAAGAAGGATGTGCCCAGGGATCACCTTTGCCACACCCAACCTCGAGCTGCCTTTGGCCCATCTGTTGTTCCATTTTGACTGGAAGCTACCTAATGGAATGAAAGGGGAAGATCTCGATATGAGTGAGGTGTTTGGCATGACTGTCAAGAGGAAAACTGACCTTGTTCTTATTCCAACTCCATATCATGGATCTAAAATTGTTCATTAGAACCACAAAGATCATTTGGTTTGGTTTCCTTTCAGTATCATATGTCCCAGTCGCCATGTTGTAACTTATACCTCTAAAACATAATACTTGTTCCTGTCAGGTCTTTGGTAAAACACAATAAGCTGACGCCGCCTATTTCTTTTTGTTAATGTTAATGAAACATGGAATAACCGGAGTTGAACCGGTGCTTGGCCCTACTTTTGATTTTTTGATATTAAATAAAGCTTGTAACTATTGCATTATTTAAATTATAATATTATAAAACCTAAGTTGTAATCTATTGATAGGGTATTTAGAAATAAATCAATTTTAATATTAATAAAATATCAATGTTATAATATTTTATTAATTAAAATTGAAGTACTTTGCTTTAGGTATTAACTTGAATTTGTTTTCAATTAAAGTGAATGATATTTATAAAAATATTTTTTTCAAATTAATTAATCAACAATTATAATTATAAATTTTATTACTATCTTCTATTATTAATGGGAGTAATTCACTTAGTAAAACTAAAATTGTTTTATACATTTTCGTAACTTTGTATAAGATTAATATTTTAACAATTCAACGACCATATTTCATGCTCTATTCATGTATATCATACATGTTAAGTTTACTGTAAATCGAAATGTAACAATCCAATTTTAGTCAAAGTCGAAAAATGCGGTTTCGAACCCAATTTCGTAAACTGAGTTAATGAAATTATGAATAAAAGAATTTATACATTTAATATAAAAACATATTAGTAGATGGTCGAGTAATTTAATCGAGAAAATCATTAATTATAGTATAAGGACTAAATTGTAAAAGGACAATCACTGTTAAGTTTTAAGTTAGAATGTAACACCCTATACCCGACCTAGTCACTGAGCACGAATTTCATGATGTCATACCACCGTCACACATCACACACATTATAAAATGTCACATTAATATCATCCTCTTTTTAGCGTTGTCGAAACCATTTTTTATCGAGTTTGAAAAATGAGAATCGACTTTAAAAATATGGAGTCGCCACCAATCCTTTTTGTTTAGGTGTGATCGGGTCACCTATAAAATAAATTTTTGGTCTACGAATTTCAAGAAGAAAACAGGTTCGGGAGTCGGTTATGTGCGAGGAAGGATTAGCACCCTCGCAACGCCCAAAATTAGTACCAAATTGATTAATTGATGTCCTAATGTTGAAAAGTTTGAAATGATTTTGAAATTTTGTTCTTTTTTTTTTTGGATTTTAAATAACTTGACTGAATATTGAGATTCCCTTGTTCCGAAGGAATAGAGTATCACATCCAGCACGATTGGATACAACAATCTGAGTCCACGAATTCAAGATCATCCCCAAAATTCTCCAAGCACATGTATTGAAATTTTAAAAGGGTATTTGATTATTTGAACAAACAAAAAACCACACCCAGCACGATTGGGAATGATTTCTTCGAATTTCCAAACGCGCAAATATTAACCCATTTTGAAAATATAGACAAAATTTGAAAGGATATTCGTTTATTTGGTCAAACAAAAAACCACACCCAGCACGATTGGACACGATTTCTCCGAATTTCCAAGCGCACAAATATTACCTTATTTTGAAAATATGGAAAAAATTTAAAAGGATATTCGTTTATTTGGTCAAACAAAAAACCACACCCAGCACGATTGGGCACGATTCTTCGAATTTCCAAACGCACAAATATTACCTTTTGAAATATGAACAAAATTTGAAAGGATATTTGTTTATTTGGTCAAACAAAAAATCACACCCAGCACGATTGGGCACGATTTCTTCAAATTTCCAAACGCACAAATATTACTTTGTTTTGCAATTTTAAATAAGTGATTTAAAAAAAAAACGACTCAAAATGCTTTTATTGGATCATGAGAAACAATAATATAATACGAAAGAATGATATGCGAATACAACATTTATACAAATGGATGACAAGAATAATAATATGAATATACAATTCAATATAAAATCAATAATCTCACAACTCTTATTTTGGAAATACCAACGTTATTAATTAAGAAATAATGAAAGCTAAAAATATAGCTAAGTGGAAACGAATTAAACTTAAATATAGCATATTTAAAAATAATAAGCAAATAACACGTGTCAGTTTAAGTAATATATGTAAATAAATAAAGAAACTTAATATAAAATAATGTACATATAAAAAATAATAATATATAAACATTTATAGAATAAGTAAATATAATTTTCAAAAAGTAAATTATACACACAACAGATATATATATAAAATAATACAAATATATACATAAATAATTTAATATAATAATATGTATATACAAAAAGTATATATATATATATATATAGAATTAATGAAAATAACATGTAAATAAAATAAATAATAGCTAAAATAATTTAATATATTTTATATTAAATATTAATTAAAAGAATAATTAAAGAAATTAATAAACAGATAATTAACTGAATAATCTAAGGATTATATTGAAAATCAGAATGAAATTAGAGGGCTAAAAGGCAATAAATCAAAAATGAAATCTAAAAGGGTTAAAATACAATGCGCGTAAATTAATAAGGACCAAATCAGTAAATATTCTAGTTAGCCAAAACGCCGCTTTCGAATAGGACTACATTGCGACAGAATCAGAGAGCAGAGGGACTAAATGCGAAAATAATCCTTTTTAAGCAGAAAGGCACGGATCCGGGTCACGAATCGGGTTGACGCGCGGATCCCACACCCTCCCTAAACGCGCCGTTTTGCATTATTTCTTTTACCTAATAAACCTTAAAATAATCAGATTTTTTATTCCTAAATCAAACCTTAACCCCCTTTTCTATTTCTTTCTCAGCCGCAATCCCAAACCACCCAATCGCCACTGCCAACGGCGAGAGGTGATCCACGAAAGCCCGATCCGATCAACCACCGTCCAGCCCCGATCGCAACAGAGAGAACGAGGGCAGGATCTAACTAAGGTAATCTCCTCCTCCTTGCTTCTTTTTTCTTTATAAATCGATATCAACAAAAGAAAACAAAAAGGAAAAGAAAAAACACGAGAAAATCAGCTTTCAATCTTTTTTGATTTTGTATTTTTTGTATATCTGTTTCTGTGTGTACAAAAAAATGGGGATCCCCCTTTTACAATCGTTTGAATTGGCCTTATATAGCCGAAAATAAAAAAATAAAATAAAATACAAAAATTCTTTTAATTTCTGTTATTCTCGCTGGATTTGCTTGTTGTTTTTTTGCTTCTTTGTTTGTTGCAGGTACAGCTAGGAGTAGGGTAGCCCGAGCGTTCGGCTGGCGTGGCGCGCACGTACGTGGGGCTGGAGGTTGCTGGATTACTCTGGAAACTGTTGCGGCGCTAATTGTTTCTAGAAACCCCTAGGATTTTCTAAAAATTTAGGGATATTTGGGCTAGCTTAGTATTGGGCTAGTTTGGGGTTAATTTGGGTAATGACTTTGGGCCGTTATTTGTATTAAAAGTGGGTTTAATATTGTATTTGGACTTATAAAAGGGACTTTTATTAATTGGATTTTTATTTAGTTATATTTTATTCTATTTTGGTTTAAAAAAAATGGGCCCGGGCGAAAATGGGCTTTTACAAGCGTTCTTACAAATTTCTAAGTCAAGCATATATTAATCATCATTAAAACATGTCAAACATACTTCAAACTTAAAACATGTCAAACATACTTCAAACAAACTTATAATATCAATTAAACATGCATTAGAGCCACTTACCAAAATTCCAAAACAAGTTACACAGGTATTGATACTGAACAAATGTATCGATATTTCTCTTATATGGTATCGATACCGATTGGAAAATCGATACCACAACAACATTCTGTTTCTCGTCTAAAAGTCAAACAAAAAATTTATCGGTACCTTTATCAAATTATCGATTATTTTAACCTTAGTATTGATACTCATGGTGAGGTATCGATACCAAATTACAATACTGACTTCCTGCACATCGAAATATCACAGAGGTATCGTTTTTATAACCCGGATATTGTTACCTCTACTCCAGACCACAAAAATACAACACATCTAAGCATTTAATCTGTAAGACCCTTTAACCGTATTCTACGCCGAAACTGGATACGAGGCGTTACTGTACTTAACAACATGGTCATATAACTTTGGGCTATCAAATTTCATTCCAAATTAAAACTTTTCCATACACACCTCTAGCATCCTTATAATGGGCCTACAAGGCCTTAAACATGCTCCTGGAAGGTTTCGGAGATAATTCAAAAAAATTTTCACACTTAGAAAAATTTTACTTAAACAGGGGCCACACGCCCGTGTGAAATAGGACACGCCCGTATGGGCAGGCCGTGTGGTCACACACGCCCATGTCCCTCACCCGTGGTCGACACTGACTTATTTCACACAGGCGGACACACGCCCGTGTCCCTGGCCCATGTCTCTCACACGACCTCGACACGCCCGTGTCTTAGCCCGTGTGCCAAAACCTTGGTATTCTGTTTATGACGTCATCACCTCACTAAGGTCACACGGCCAGGGCACACGCCCGTGCCCTTAGACTGCGTGTCGAATTAAATTCCAATTTCAAGGTGCAGACTTTACACGGCCTGGGCACACGCCCATGTCTTCGGCCGTGCCTCCCACACGGCTGAGACACACGATCGTGTCTCTACCCGTGTGTTTACTGCAAAGCTTACTGACTTGTAAAACTAACATGCAGGGGACACACGACCTGGTCACACACCCATGGGACTGACCGTATGTCACACACGGCCTAGACACACGCCCGTGTGCCTACCCGTGTGGACAAGAACAAGGCTATTTGCCAAGCTCTTTCATCACCCTAATTCATTCCAGCATAATTCATAACCAAACAACCCAATCATATACCCTACACAATCATGAATAACCTCATCTTTTCATTGATTAATAGTATTGAGCCATTAACTTTGGCCATGTACAAAAAAATTCATCTATAAGGAGCCAATACACACTTGGCCAAAATAACAAACATTTCACCTAGTCTAGCCCTTATACATGCCATACTCAAAATGCTAATTCAAAAATATACCAAGATGAGCTGATAGTGTGGGTGATCTTCCGGTTATCTTCGTATCCCGACCCGGCTCTTTGACTCTATAAAACAAGGGAAAAAGAAAGGGAGTAAGCTTTAAAGCTTAGTAAGTTTACATGTAAACAATAAATATCATAACATGTGCTAATCAATAAATAGCATTTCACAATAAGTAAAAGCATCCAACAATCCAAGATCATGCTTACTCATTCTTTCTTACCACATTCCAACCATATCACAACCAAATGCTCTTATTATTTAACATACATCCCTGCACTTATCACCACAAGACTACACGAAACAACACAACACAATTTCACGATAAGTCACTCTTAGAAATATCAAACACTCGGTGGTTTCGCACTTAGCCCACCATTTGTCTTAAACAGGGTGGTAACGCACATAGCCCACCAACAAGAATATTTACGGTGGTATCGCACATAGCCCACCAATTGATAACATAAACGATAGTATCGCACACAGCCCACCATAATAAATATTAAGGTGGTATCGCACATAGCCCACCATCTTGTAGAGATAAAGAGCTGCTAAAAATTTTCAAGTGCCCATGGTGTTTTTCTTTGGAAATTTCTGTGGTGAGAAGAAGGGGAAAAGATATTATCTTTTCTTCTCCTTATTTTATTATTTACTAGACAAATTACCACCAAAATCTCACCTAATGCTTTGAACATTTAATTCTTTGTCCCCTATGACCATCTATTAACTTTAGAAAGGTCTATCTGCATATTAGGGACCTCCAATTAAAATCTATAGCTATTAGACACCTTTTTCTTATAAAACAACACTTTCGCATTTAATGCGATTTAGTCCTTTTTCACAATTAAGCGCACAATTGCTAACATTAAAGCACCAAAATTTCTATGCAACCTTACTATCATGCTATAATTCATAAAATATTATGAAAACAATTTTCTTCAACCTCGAATTAGTGGTCCCAAAACCATTATTCCGACTAGCCCCAAAATCAGGCTGTTACAACTCTCCTCTCCTTTAAAGATTTTCGCCCTCGAAAATCTTACCGGTAAAAAGATTTGGATATTGTTCTCTCATGGCTTCATCCGGTTCCCACGTAGCCTCTTCTACACCGTGTTTTTTCCATAACACTTTTACTAAGGCCATTCTTTTATTCCTCAATTGTTTCATCTCTCGAGCCATAATCTTAATTGGTTCCTCTTCACAAGTCATGTTCGATCGTATCTCAACTTCCGTGGGAGGGATTACATGCGAAGGATCGGAACGATATCGCCACAATATCAACACATGAAACACATTGTGTATTCTCTCTAACTCTACAGGCAAAGCCAACTGATATGCCACTGGTCCAATCCTTTCGGTAATTTCATACGGCCCTATGAATCGTGGACTCAATTTTCCCTTTCTACCAAATCTCAATATTTTCTTCCACAGGGATACTTTCAAAAATACTTTGTCGCCCACTTGAAACTCAATTTCTTTCCTTTTTAAATTCGCGTACAACTTTTGTCGGTCCGAAGCAGCTTTCAGACTATCACGGACCACTTTCACGTTCTCCTCAGTCTCTTTAAGTAGTTGACCCCATGAATTTGTTCTCACTAAGCTTGGTCCAATAAAAAGGAGTTCTACACTTGCGACCATATAAAGCCTCGTACGGTGCCATCCGTATACATGACTGATAACTGTTGTTGTAAGCAACCTCAACTAAAGGTAGATATCTTTCCCAACTACCTCCAAAATCTAACACACAGCATCGGAGCATATCCTCAAGGACTTGAATCACTCTTTCAGATTGGCCGTCAGTTTGCGGATGGAACGCAGTACTAAAATTCAACCTTGTACCTAAGGCTTCTTGCAACTTCTTCCAAGACCTTGAAGTAAATATCGGATCTCTATCCGAGATAATAGATACAGGCACCCCATGTAATCTCACCACCTCAGCAATATACAACTCGGCCAACTTATCAAGATCATAATCAACACGTACCGGTATAAAGTGGGCCGACTTCGTTAGTATATCCACAATAACCCACACAACATCTTTCTTTCTCAGAGTCATAGGCAACCCCGTTACAAAATCCGTGGTGATCCAATCCTACTTCCACTCCGTAACCATCACCGGCTGAAGTAATCTCGATGGTACCTGATGCTCGGCTTTCACTTTTTGACAGATCAAACACCTTATCACAAACTCAGAGATGTCTCTTTTCATACCCGACCACCAATAAAATCTCTTCAAATCATTGTACATTTTCGTGCTACCGGAATGCACTAATAAATAACCACCGTGTACTTTATGTAGAATTTTCCGGATCAACTCATCATCTTTCGGTACACAAATCCTATCGTGAAACATCAAACAACCATCTGAACTCATTCGAAAATCAGAATCATTTCCCGATTCACACTTAGCTCACTTAGCTTGCATATCTTCATCTTTCTTTTGAGCCTCACATATCTGTTGAATAAATACTGGTCTAGCCTTCAGCTCGGCTAATATAGCACCATCATCAGACAACGCTAAGCTCGTACTCATGGCCCTCAAAGCGTACAGAGATTTTCTACTCAAGGCATCCGCCACTACATTTGCTTTTCCCGGATGATAATCAATTACTTGCTCATAGTCCTTCAATAATTCAAGCCATTGCCGTTGTCTCAAATTCAAATCCTTTTGGTCCATTAAGTACTTCAAACTCTTATGATCAGTGAATATTCGACACTTCTCACCATATAAATAATGGCGACAGATCTTCAAAGTGAAAACAATCACAGCCAACTCCAAGTCATGAGTCGGATAATTCTTCTCATGCAGTTTTAGCTGTCTCGAGGCGTAAGCTACCACCTTACCCTCTCGCATCAACACACAACCAAGACCATTTAGTGATGCATCACTATAGACTATAAATTCTTTTCCCGACTCCGGTTGTACCAAAACTAGCGCCTCAGTCAACAATGTTTTCAATCTCTCGAAGCTCTATTGGCATTTCTCATTCCATTCAAACTTGACATCCTTATGCAACAGTTTTGTCATTGGGGTAGCAATCATGGAAAATCCTTTTACGAATTGTCTGTAGTACCTCACTAAACCCAAAAAGCTTCTGACTTCCGAAACATTTCTTGGCAGTTTCCACTCCATAATAGCTGAGATCTTACTCAGATCAACTTTAATACCATCACCCGATACAACGTGTCCTAGGAATCTGACCTCTTGGAGCCAAAACTCACTCTTGCTAAACTTAGCATATAACTACTTGTCTCTTAAAGCCTGCAAAACAATTCTCAGGTGTTCTGCATGATCACTCTCATCCCGAGAATAAATCAGCGTATCATCGATGAAGACAACTAAAAACTTGTCCAAAAACGGTCGGAAAACACGGTTTATTAAATCCATAAAAATCGCAAGGGCATTCGTTAAACCAAATGGCATGACAAGAAACTCATAATGACCATACCTCGTCCGAAATGCAGTTTTCAGCGCATCTTGCTCCTTAACCCTCAACTGATAATAACCAGACCTTAGATCTATCTTGGAGAACACTGTAGCTCCCTTCAATTGGTCAAACAAGTCATCTATCCTTGGCAAGGGATACTTGTTCTTAACTGTTACCTTGTTGAGCTGTCTGTAGTCTATACACAATCTCATCGACCCATCTTTCTTTTTCACAAAAAGTACCGGAGCACCCCACGGTGAATAGCTCGGCCTTGCGAAGCCCTTATCCGTTAACTCTTGCAACTGAACCTTCAGTTCTTTCAACTTCAATGGTGCCATCCTATACGGAGCAACCGAGATAGGTACCGTTCCCGGAACTAGCTCAATCCCAAACTCAACCTCTCTAACTGGAGGCAATCCAGGTAACTTCTCCGGGAACACATCTAGATATTCACAAACCACCGACACTGATTCAATCTTTACCTCTGACTCTTGAGTATTTAGCACAAAAGCGAGATAAGAATCGTATCCTTTCCTCAAATATTTCTCGACTACCATAGTTGAAATTATCACTGGCTGATTATTTGATCTACCTGATTCAACTCGAATGACATCCCCATTTTCACATTTTAATTCAATAAACTTGCTACCACAGTTCACTAAAACATTATGGGCAGTCAACCAATCCATGCCAAGAATCAAATCAAACTCATCAAACGGCAACAACATAAGGTTTGCTAGAAAACAATGACCTCTACTTGTCAAAGGACAATTCCTACACACCTTGTCAACTAGCACATGTTTGCCTAATGGGTTTGACACTTTTACTACAAATTCCGTAGACTCAACAATCATGCTCATACTAGATGCCAATTTCATTCAAATGTATGAATGGGTAGACCCTGGATCAATCAAAGCAATAATAGAAGTGTCATGAAGAGAAAAAGTACCTGTTATCACATATAGAGATGATGCCTCTTCGCGAGCGCGAATGGCATAAGTCATTGCAAGTGCTCGACCCTTTGGTAGAATCTCGAGGCGCACCCCTACTACTAGTTCCTCCTCCCGGATTCTTTTGTAGTCTACCCCTTGAAGATAGTTACTTGACCTCACTTCTTGCTTCTTTTCCTTGTCATCCCTCTCAGGACAATTTCGAATAAAATGATTGGGGGAACCGCACTTATAGCAATTTTGATTGCTTCCCCAACACTCCCAAGTGTGCTGCCTACCACAATTTGAACACTCCGGTTTGGACTTCGGATTGCCCACACTTGCCATCGAAGTAGCTTGAACTCTCGAGCCCGAGTATGTGTTACCTCGATCTTGATGTGAATGTCCAACTGACGTTGTTGTTCGGGGGTTCATTTCCTTGGACCTCTTGATTGAGCTTGGTATGATTTACTCATGGGCCTTTTTCTCGCATCCTGGGCTCACTCATGGCTTTCCTCTTTTCCTCATTTAGTTCTTCGGTCTTACATGCTCGCTCAACCAACACCACAAACTTCTTTAACTCCAAAATCCCAACTAGTAGTCTAATATCCTCATTCAGCCCATCTTCAAATGTCTTGCACAAGATAGCTTCTGTAGACACACTCTTTTGCATACTTGCTGAGACTAACAAACTCACGCTCATATTCTGCCACAGTCATTCTTCCTTGCTTCAATTCAAGGAATTCTTTCTGTTTCTGGTCCACAAATCGTTGGCTTATATACTTCTTTCGGAACTCCTCCAAAAAGAAGTCCTACGTCACTCTCTCCCTTGGAACCACTAACGTCAATGTTTTCCACCAATGGTATGTCGAGTCCCTCAGCAAGGACACGGCGCATTTTAAACTCTCTTCAGGTGTGTAGGAGAGTTCATCAAACACTCTCATCGAGTTCTCAAGCCAGAACTTTTCCCTCTCAAGGTCATCGTCTATATTGGCTCTGAATTCCTCGGCTCCATGCTTCTGAATCTTATCTACCGGGGGCTTGGTTATTCTCACTACATCAATACCTTGAGGAGCCATAGGAACTGGCTGAGGTATAGGAGGGGGTGGAGGAGGTTGAGCATTAGGGTTTGCTCGTACATACTCTGTGTACCAGTTACTCATCATTTGTAGAAAGACTTCCTGGGCCTCTTCTCCTGGACCCATAGTCTCGGGTCCACTCTCTACAGGCGCGGTCCCTTGTGCAGGAGCCGGCGCGTTACTAGCTGCGTCATCAGTAGCCGCTGGATCAGGATCCATTACTATATAAAAATAAAGTTTAGAACTGTTAGAAGCCACCACCTTATCAATATACGCTTATGGCATGTATAGCTAGACTCTAACACACACTACGGTAGTCTGAGAACCAACTAAACCATAGCTTTGGTACCACTAAATGTAACACCCATTAACTGTATTCTACGCCGGAATCGGATACGAGGCATTACCGTACTTAACTTACATGGTCATACAACTTTGGGCTATCAAATTTCATTCCAAATGAAAACTTTTCCATACACACCTCTAGCATCCTTATAATGGCCCTACGAGGCCCTAAACATGCTCCCGAAAGGTTTTAGAGATAATTCGAAAAAATTTTCACACTTAGAAAAATTTTACTTAAACAGGGGCCACACGCCCGTGTGAAATGAGACACGCCCATATGGGCAGGCCGTGTGGTCACACACGCCCATGCCCCTCACCCATGGTCAACACTGACTTATTTCACACAGCTGGACACACACCTGCGTCCCCGGTCCGTGTCTCTCACACGATCTCGACACGCCCGTGCCTTAGCCCATGTGCCAAAACCTTGGTATTCTATTTATGACGTCATCACCTCACTAAGGTCACACGGCCAGGACACATGCTCGTGCCCTTAGACCATGTGTCAAATTAAATTCCAATTTCAAGGTGCAGACTTCACACGGCCTGGGCACACACCCATGTCTTTGGTCGTGCCTCCCACATGGCTGAGACACACGGCTGTGTCTCTGCCCATGTGTTTACTGTAAAGCTTATTGACTTGTAAAACTAACATGCAGGGGATACATGGCCTGGTCACACACCCATGGGACTGACCGTGTGTTACACACGGCCTAGACACACGCCCGTGTGCCTACTCGTGTGGACAAGAACAAGACTCTTCGCCAAGATATTTCATCACCCTAATTCATTCCAGCATAATTCATAACCAAACAACCCAATCATATACCCTACACAATCATGAATAACCTCATCTTTTCATTGATTAATAGTATTGAGCCATTAACTATGGCCATGTACAAAAAAATTCATCTATAAGGAGCCAGTACACACTTGGCCAAAACAACAAACATTTCACCTAGTCTAGCCCCTATACATGCCATACTCAAAATGCTAATTGATACGAACCGGCTCGGGATGAGTTGAAACGTATGTGGGTTGCCCAATCGTCTACGAGGAGGAATCAAGCCTTTGGAAAATAATTGAAAAATATAAATGAGTTTGCGGAAGGTTAAGTGAATAAAATAGGGGATGGTTCGGTTTGGTGGAACAAAATAAAAATAAGATAGATAAAAGGATAATTTAATGGAGATGGATAAAAGAACTTAAACAAGAAGCGATTCAACACTAAAGAGTGTCACCCCAGGTTCTATAATGTTTAAGGTGGATAAATGGAATCGATGAAGGAAATGGAAATATGAACTTAACTTAAGAAAGATTCAACACTATATAACAGTGTCATTCCGTTTCTTATATCGTTAAGATGGATAGATAAAGATAGGTTGATGAACGCCACACCAAACGAAATTTGGTGATAAGTTCAACAAGTCGAAGACGCCACAAGTAAACTTGATAAGTCTAACGAAACTTGTACGAAAACGAAGAGGAGATAAACTCACTCAAATGAACAAAGTTCATAAAAATTCATTCATAAAAATTCTGTCCACAAATAAAAATAGCAAAAATATTTATAGCCTAAAGCTAGGTAGCCGAATGTTCAAAACAATTTTTAAATCCCACTCTCCAGAGTTGTTACCGTCCACCTTATAGCTTGTTCATGGTTCTTGAATTATTCTTCATGTTGTCCACTACACTTTCTTCAATTTAGCACATGTCTTCAAGGATTTTTAAAACTCAGCCCATGCTCCAATTCATGCACAAAGCCTCTATGCCGTCACTTGCTCATGGTTGTGCTTATCATACTTTATCTTAATTATTCAATCCATAGTTTCCATGTAGTCAACATAAATAATAAACTAATTAAGACTCCTTGAAGTGGTAGTCATGAACTCAGCCACCATGCTTTGTTCTTCATTGTTTATTCTCCATGCTTCCTTTAAGAGTTTAAAATTCATGAAACCATAAAACTTGTTCACCATATTTGGCCAAGAAAAATTAAGCTCCATACTTCCCTTGTTATTTTCATCCTTGCCGTCCCACCATTCTTTCCATAGCACAAGCTTTTGCCGTCCATATGATGAATGTTGCTTTGTATTATTTAATTCCATCCATTACTATTCAATCACACATGCTTTATTTTATTTTCCCATAATTTCCATGTGTCCCTTGCTTCCACATAGCTCCTGCCGTCCATTTCCAATTCCCTTGCTCAAGCTTTTGTTTATTTTAATGCTCCACCATGCCATCCTTTAAATGAATTTGAAATTTGTATTTGGCTACATATTCCTTCTCATTGCCGTCCACTTACTCACAAGAAGACAAGGATTGTGCTTGAATATTTTATTATAAAAATCAAAGTCTTGCCTAATTAATTCCCACATGCTCAATCCATCATGGCCTTCCAAATGTAGTTTATTTAATTCCCACTTGAATTTGTTTGTCCGTTTCAAGCTAGCCGTCCATCACCTTAGTGTTTGGCTATTCATGCATCAAATTGTTATCCACGTTTTTACCCATCATGGTTTGCATTCCAATTATTTATTCCAAAGCACCACACCAATATTTCTCCATTAGCTTTCTTTTTGGCTTTCTTGCTCCAATCTCTATAATGCTCCACATTATTCCCTCAATATTCGGCCAAAACATGCTCAATTTGTGGCGTCCCATGGTTGAAGAAAAATATGTCCATCAAATTAATTTAGCCACCCTGCATTGCCCCTTTGTACTATCTTGCTTAAAACATTCCACATTGGGCGGCACCTATAAAACACATAAACCAACATCAATTTGAATAAAATTTTAAC
Source organism: Gossypium australe (assembly GCA_005393395.2). NCBI lineage: Eukaryota > Viridiplantae > Streptophyta > Magnoliopsida > Malvales > Malvaceae > Gossypium > Gossypium australe. The sequence goes on along the minus strand of CM016626.1, from coordinate 130,436,227 downwards.
TGACAAAATTTAAAGACTTTATTTCAAAACACTAGACATATTAAAAACTATATTAACTAAACAATTTAACTAATATAAACTAACATGTAGCAAAAATAATAAATGACTGAATTAATTAATTAACTCAAACTAAGTTAACTAATTTTTTATTTCGACAATTAACTAATTAAAATGAGCTAAAAGTGAGCTAATAACGAGCTCCACAAATTAAAATTGTTGGTGCCTCGGGCGTGCTTGTATCATCGCTTCCCTCTTCAAGACGATTCGTCCTCGAATCGACCCATTGGTTTTTCGAACAAAACTCCTTGCTCGTCTTTCCTCGATCAAACGGGATGGATGATAATCGCAATACCTGAAAAGAAAATTCAAGAATTAGCAAGAAATGTTTTAAACATACTTGCAACCCAAATAAAAACAACACCAAACACGTAAATCGCGTGCGGACAGGCATAAGCGGTTTATCATACAAAAGGATCAAGGCCTTGTCAAGATTTTGGTACAAAAGCGGATAAGCTTTAAAGCATGCATACGATCTAGTTGGATTCCACAAGTCAAAATAAACATGCGAGTAACACATCAAGTGATCGATATAGTCGTCACAAGCAAGTAATGAAGAAAACGCATATGGCACTCGAAATTGAACATTCAAACCTTGCTTTGTACTCGCACATGAATAAAAACTATCAAACACAAAATTCTTTTTGTCTTCTTTTAAAACAAATAGACCATCAATAAACAAAATAGAGCATTCAAATAATTCATGATCTAAATTCTTTACAAAATGGCAATCATCATCATGAGCTCTTTCAACATCTGATATGAACAAAATTGTTTCAACAAATGCTTCATGAAACTTATCGAAAACAATTATCTTTTTGTCAAGAACCAAAACAGATAGTCCATTATCAAACAGGATAGAACAATGAAGAACATCACGTTTTAAAGATTTTACAAGAATGGATTCAACAACATGATTCTTGTCAACATCCGAAGAAAACAAAATGGGTTCATAGGTTTCAAGTGTCTTACCTTTGGGTGTTGAAAGAAAGAAATTGACTTTACCTTCACAAGCTAAAAATTGAAGATCGAATTTACCTTGCTTGTAACATCCTAAATTTATGGGCCTATGCATTTAGTGTAGGGATAAGTTTAATAGGTTAATTTAAGTGATAGGGGTCCAAATTGGGATCAGGATTAGGCAAAGGCCTTGATTAAATTATTAGATTGGGCATTAAAGAGTTAAAAGGTGATAATTATATTTAAAATGCCAACATGGGCTTGTAGCCCAACAATAAGTGGCACTGTAAGGGAATTAGAAGTGACGCCACACACAAGGGGTTTAGGGGCCCAAAAATTTAAGTTTAATGAAGCCCAAATCTTTTAATTTAAGTGAGTTAAATTTTGGAAATTAGGTTTAATGAGGTGGACGGCTACAAGGCTTAAAAATAGGAGATTTATATGGATTTAATAATTGATAATTTAGAAGATAAAAGGAGAAAAGTTAGGAGCTTATCTTCAAGGGAAGTGATGGCTGAAAATCCACCACCAAGAGGAGTGTAAAATTCGGCTACTGCATGGCAAAGAGGGTGCCGAATTTTTCCTCTCTTTTAGCTTGAATTTTAAGGGCGTTTTCAGTTTTTAGCAGTAGGTGCCAAAATATCTATAAATAGGGGGGCTAACTCCTTGATTCTGACATTTAAAAACCCTAATTCTCTCTTTCCTGTGCCGAAAATCCCTAGCCTCTTTCTCTCCAATTTCTTTTCTTTAAATTCTTCAAAAGCCGAAACTTCTTTTCCATTCTTTTTCCCCTTTGAGCTGATTTCTCTTTAAAAGCCGAAAACTCTATAGTTTTTCTTTATTCATCCCATTTAAGAATTAGTTCTATTTATTCCGGCATTTAAAACTTCCTTTGGCATTGCCGAATCCTCTCTCTAGTGCTAGCCGAACCTTCTGTGCTAAGGTAAGTGTCGATTTTTGATTAGTTCTCATGATCTATTCCCGGTTTTTGAAAGGCAAAAAGCCGAAAAGCTAATAGTTTAATGGTTCTATGGTGGGCGGCAATTTCGGGATTTGAAGGAAGCTTGGTCAACTAGATCTAAAAGCCGAGAATAGCTAGTCTCCAATTTCGGGATTTTAAGGTAAGAAGATTTGTTATTCAAATATATAAAATTGGGTAGAACACTAACCAGGGCCGAATATAGGAGAGGCCCTATTTTCACATCTTTCTGGCTTTTTGAGCAAAGTTGTAGATCGGTTTAGCAAGGGTATTGACATTAACCAGGTGCGTAGATCTCTAACACACTATTAATAAACCTGTATGTATATCTATTTATGTATGTTATGGGCTAAAAAGCCGGAATAAGGCTGTATAGACAGTCGAATGGAACCCTAAAAGGGTTAGGCAAGGATGCCAGGTACGTAAACATAGAAATCCCTATGTGTATAGAAAAATATATAAGTCTGCATGATGTTTTCTTTATGTATGTATGCATGGGGTGGGATATTGATATGATGAAGGGGAAGTGCATGATAGGTCACGCAGTGATCGATGGTAGAAATCCCACAAATATAAATGATAGGTCACATTGTGATTTGTGGCTATGCCACGTTTAATGATTCCTGAATAATAGGAATAGGCAATTCGGTTGTCGTTATGGTGTGTAGCGGATGGAGGGTTGATTGTAGAAATCCCCACAGTGTGATGGTTGGTACGGGTTGGTGTGTAGAGGATGGAAACCTAGGATGGGATGGGTTATTAATCATTTATTATTTTGATGTATGATTATGATTGTTGCCTTATGGGCTAGGGCCCATAATGTGTTTGTGGGCTCAGGTCATTGTGTGCTTTGAGATTTATACACTGAGTCTTGGTGACTCACGCTTTCCTTTTCTCTACTCTCCAGATGAGCAGTAGATCGTGGACATGGGAGCCGAGACGGACTCGAGGGGCCATCAAGTTGTATTTCTACAAATTATTTTCTTTTGGAATTTTATAAGTTTATTTTATTGTTACTTAGGAACAATTATGTAATAAGGCCCCTAGTTTTTTTCAACTAAGTAGTTCAATGTTATGCAACTTACGAATTTATGTCAAAGGCTTTTACATTTATTAATAAAAATACAGAGAGGATTATTTTTTTCAAAAAGTCTCTCCTTTATTCAAATTTAAATAATTTAACTTGTGTTTTCAAAAATGCGACAAAGTGTTATGTGTTCGATAACATGCTAGATCTGGTCGAAACGCATGGGCCGGGTTTGGGGTGTTACATTTTGGTATCAGAGCCCAATTCAAAACTCAGGCTGTGAAATGGGTCTAGAAGTGTTTTAGAAAAAAATTGAATTTAAGAAAATTTTTGGTTTGAAGACATGGCCTTCGAGTCTACCGGCATCCAATCCACCCAGGTAAGTATTCTGAACTCCTGATTGTGATATAAATGTGGGCTTAATGGGCTTTATGGGACGTAGACTATCTAGATTAGAACTTGATGGACTCTAGGCTTAGACAAACAACTCTTCAATTCCATAAGACTTAATTTCACTAAACAAAACCTGTAAACGAGTCGCAAGACTAAGGTGTGGCAATAGGCATATGCATGTCTAGGAGTAGATCTGGAAGAGCTTGGTATTTAAGCAGTCCAAGTGACTCACCTCCTCTTCGCTGGAATCTTACCTGGTGCATAGTGACTGTTCACTTTAGCCATGACAGGGTGTGGCAATAGGCATATGCATGTCTAGGAGTGAATTCAGGGAGAGCTTGGTATTTAAGCAGTCCTAGTGACTCACCTCCTCTTTGCTGGAATATAGTGACTGTTCACTCTAGCTATAAGGACTTGTTGATGGGCCAAACCTATAATTAAAACCCGAAAGGGACCAGCCACCCTATGTTGCAAACAAAAACCCCTAAGTTTTGTACATTTCCAAGAACATACACTTGATTTGAAAATGTTCACAGCTATGAAAAATTTACCCAAAAACTCTATGTTTACAAGAGTAACTAGATTTTCCAAAGTGTCCCTGTTTAAAAAAAAAATCAAAATACCCCCGGATTTCAAAATTATCGAAATACCCCTAAATGTCAAAATTACTGGAATACCCCCGAATTTCAAAATTATCGAAATACCCCTGGATTGTAAAATTACCAAAATACCCTTATTTTACAAAATCACCCAGAAATCTTATTTTGAAAAATTATGAAAATACCCTTGTAGGATAAAATTACGAAAATATCCCTGGGTAGTGAAAACAACAACAACAACAACACTTTTCTGTAATGAACGAGAGTTCATAGATGTTGATGATTGAATGTATGTGTTTCTTAGAGGATATGAACTTGAGACTGAATTGTGAATGCGAATTCAAAAGAACTACTCTAAAACTACTATTCATAAGATTGTTCGTGGTTAATCAGTGGAAAAAAACTAATAATTCATAAAATTTTTAATCAGATAAAAGCGAAGTGGTAGAATGAGTACAAGGGGTCGAGGACATTCGCCACGTGGTCGTGGTAGGGGTAGGATGACGGTGTCAGAACCAGTAGGATCTGGTCATGGTTCTGGAAACGAGATGCCGGCTGTGGAGGAGGAATTCCAGGATCAGACTGCCGGAGATGATGCGGTATCTCAGGCAATGTTAAGAGTTTTAGAAAGAGTTGCTGGGGCAGGTATGGGCACAGGAGCCCAGAAATCTGTGCTAGAATGGCTTAGAGCCAATGGGGCAGAAGTGTTTAGGGGAATTTCTAATGTAGCCCCAAGTTCAGCTGAGTATTGGTTGGAGGCGGTAGAACGCATAATGGATGATTTGGATTTCACGGAGGAGGAGAAGTTGAAGAGAGTTGTATCTTTCTTGAGGGATGAAGCCTATCAATGGTGGCTTACGGTAAAGGATGGTACAGTGGCTGACCGTATCATTTGGGATTTCTTTAAGACGGCGTTTCAGAATAAGTACATCGGATCGAGTTATGTGGATGCGCAGTGTAGAGCATTTCTAAATTTGGTTCAAGGGAGTAGGTCAGTGGCTGCGTATGAAGCTGAATTCTTACACTTTAGCTGATATGCTGGTGGGATGGTAGCCACGGAGCATGAACGTTGTGTTAGGTTCGAGGATGGCTTGAGGGATGATTTACGTGTTTTGATAGCCCCACAGCGGGAAAGGGAATTTACTGTCCTAGTAGAAAAGGCTAAGATAGCTGAGGAGGTAAAGCAAACCAAAAAACTGAATCGAGATAGAGATAGGGGTGGAAGTAAGAGGAATTTTGAACCGTCAGGGATAGCTGGGCAAACTCAGAAAAGACCTAGGTCAGACGGGCTGAAACGGGATGAGGGACCTGTTGCTGCTAACCAGACACCAAAGTGTGCTCGATGTGGCAAATTCCATGCCGGAGAGTGTTGGGTAGGCAGTGGGAAGTGTTATAGGTGTGGATCTATGGATCACCAAGTTAGAAACTGTCTGCAGCAACGGGACGGTGAAGGGACCATGGGTCGAGGGAATGCTCAGCCTGGCAGAGCAGGACAGCAGCCACAAAGAGGTCGTGGTCAAGTCAATGGTGGCAATGGCACAGGACATGGACGTGGAGGTGTAGGTTATGTTGAGGCGAGGCAGCCAGCTTTGGTCTATGCAGTGCATCGCCAAGGGGACGAAGACGCTCCAGATGCGAATAATGGTGCGTACCCTATCATAGTATACTAAGTGTTTATTTTGGCTTTAGAATTAGAGTGCGCAGTGAAAGCATAGTATTGAGACTTAGGTAGTATGATTACCAGTTAATTGGAAATTTCGAGGACGAAATTTCTTTAAGGGGGTAGAACTGTAACATCCTAAATTTATGGGCCTATGCATTTAGTGTAGGGATAAGTTTAATAGGTTAATTTAAGTGATAGGTGTCCAAAGGGCTTAGGATTAGGCAAAGGCCTTGATTAAATTATTAGATTGGGCATTAAAGAGTTAAAAGGTGATAATTATGTTTAAAATGCCAACATGGGCTTGTGGCCCAACAATAAGTGGCACTGTAAGGGAATTAGAAGTGACGCCACACACAAGGGATTTAGGGGCCCAAAAATTTAAGTTTAATGAAGCCCAAATCTTTTAATTTAAGTGAGTTAAATTTCGGCAATTAGGTTTACTAAGGTGGACGGCTACAAGGCTTAAAAATAGGAGATTTATATGGATTTAATAATTGATAATTTAGAAGATAAAAAGGAGAAAAGTTAGGAGCTTATCTTCAAGGGAAGTGATGGCCGAAAATCCACCACCTAGAGGAGTGTAAAATTCGACTACTGCATGGCAAAGAGGGTGCCGAATTTTTCCTCTCTTTTAGCTTGAATTTTAAGGGCGTTTTCGGTTTTTAGTAGTAGGTGCCGAAATATCTATAAATAGGAGGGGCTAGATCCTTGATTCTGACATTTAAAAGCCCTAATTCTCTTTTTCCTTGTGCCGAAAATCCCTAGCCTCTTTCTCTCCAATTTCTTTTCTTTCAATTCTTCAAAAGCTGAAACTTCTTTTCCATTCTTTTTCCCCTTTGAGCTGATTTCTCTTTAAAAGCCGAAAACTCTATAGTTTTTCTTTATTCATCCCATTTAAGAATTAGTTCTATTTATTTCGACATTTAAAACTTCATTTGGCATTGCCGAATCCTCTCTCTAGTGCTAGCCGAACCTCCTGTGCTAAGGTAAGTGTCGATTTTTGATTAGTTCTCATGATCTATTCCCGGTTTTTAAAAGGCAAAAGGCCGGAAAGCTAATAGTTTAATGGTTCTATGATGGGCAGCAATTTCGGGATTTGAAGGAAGCTTGGTCAACTAGATCTAAAAGCTGAAAATAGCTAGTCTCCAATTTCGGGATTTTAAGGTAAGAATATTTGTTATTCAAATATATAAAATTGGGTAGAACACTGACCATGGCCGAATATAGGAGAGGCCCTATTTTCACATCTTTCTGGCGTTTTGAGTAAAGTTGTAGATCGGTTTAGCAAGGGTATCGACATTAACCAGGTGTGTAGATCTCTAACACACTACTAATAAACCTGTATGTATATCTATTTATGTATGTTATGGGCTAAAAAGCCGGAATAAGGCTGTATAGACAGTCGAATGGAACCCTAAAAGGATTAGGCAAGGATGCCAGGTACGTAAACATAGAACTCCCTATGTGTATCGAAAAATATATAATTCTGCATGATGTTTTCTTTATGTATGTATGCATGGGGTGGGATATTGATATGATGAAGGGGAAGTGCATGATAGGCACGCAGTGATCGGTGGTAGAAATCCCACAAATATAAATGATAGGTCACATTGTGATCGGTGGCTATGCCACGTTTAATGATTCCTGAATAACAGGAATAGGCAGTTCGGCTATCGTTATGGTGTGTAGCGGATGGAGGGTTGATTGTAGAAATCCCCACAGTGTGATGGTTGGTACGGGTTAGTGTGTATAGGATGGAACTCTAGGATGGGATGGGATATTAATCATTTATTATTTTGATGTATGATTATGATTGTTGCCTTATGGGCCAGGGCCCATAATGTGTTTGTGGGCTCAGGTCATTGTGTGCTTTGAGATTTATACACTGAGTCTTGGTGACTCACGCTTTCCTTTTCTCTACTCTCCAGATGAGCAGTAGATCATGGACATGGGAGCCGAGACGGGCTCGATGGGCCATCAAGTTCTATTTCTACAAATTATTTTCTTTTGGAATTTTATAAGTTTATTTTATTGTTACTTAGGAACAATTATGTAATAAGGCCCCTAGTTTTTTTCAACTAAGTAGTTCAATGTTATGCAACTTACGAATTTATGTCAAAGGCTTTTACATTTATTAATAAAAATACAGAGAGGATTAGTTTTTTCAAAAAGTCTCTCCTTTGTTCAAATTTAAATAATTTAACTTGTGTTTACAAAAATACGATAAAGTGTTATGTGTTCGATAACATGCCAGATCTGGTCGAAACGCATGGGCGGGGTTTGGGGTGTTACATTGCTCGATCAAGACGAACCTTCTCTCCTTGGGCATGTAATGTAGTCGATGCTTTATTCGCGAATCAACATTTTTCAAACAAAATGGGAACTCCATGTACAAGAATTGCATATACAAACACAAAATTTGCTTAAGGAATGAATAAAAATTGAAAACAAGGTTGACAAAATTAGTTACCCTATTTAAAAACCAAGTATCGAATCGATGAGAATTTCTCACACACAATTGTTGAGACTTGATTTTTCCACAAAATATACCGGATGATACAAAACGTATTCCCGGTTTAAAAACATGCGTTTGATTATCTAAGTCAAAATGTATCAATGGTTTCAACAAATCAAACATATTAAACCAATAGGAACTGTACCAACTCAAAATCGAACGATCAAAATTCTTGACAAGTTTCAAAACTGATTTACAAAAGCTCAAAGATTTCATATTAGACAATGAACAAATCTTGTAACATCCACAATCAAACAAATTGAGATTAAAAGAAAAATCATCGTCGTACCTGAACGAGTCTTGTATTAGCTGGACACATTACTCCACCTTCATACTTTGCATCACAAGGATTTTTATTAGACAAACTCGACTCACCATCATTGAAAACATCATATTGAATCGAGGGATGGCAAATATCGATATTGTCCACATGTTCACAAACATTAGAAAAATTTGGTGGAGACGAAGTCGTTTCGAAATACTTACCTTCCTTACCTTCTGGCTTGGGAGGTTCAACTTCTTTCAACTTTACCTTTTTCAATCAAACAAAATCGTCGCTCGTCGAGAAGGTATTGAAGTTGAAGGTCATCGTGCGTTTTGTCGGGAACCTGAAAAGAAATAGAAGAAAAACAAACTTCAAATGAGTTAGTTAAATCAACACTCACTTCTACTTGCTCATCTCGTTTTCTCGTTTCCGTTTCACACACTTTTTCGTTTTCTTCTCTCTCTTTTTCTTGCTCCTTTTCTTTTCTCTTATTTTCATTTTCCTTTTTCTCGAGTTCGTTCCATATTCGCTCGTTTTCTCTCATGATCTTCTCTTGCCTTTATTTTCTTTTTTGTTCTTTTTCTCTCATACTTTCTTTATGACAAGAAGAGGATACAAAAGAATCAAAATGAGTAAAATTTTGTTCAAGAGAAGGGATAGCGTTCTCAAAGATATCTCAATAAGTTCTTCGGGGAGAATACTCCATGGACGCTTTCTTGGAAATTCCTGAATTACCGATCAACTCGCATGTCTTCTTGGAGGGAATAAGAATCATAATATGTACCACTTTGAGAATAATCTTTCGTGGATGAATACCATTTCGAACTTCTTGAGGAATAAGAATTTCGACCACAGTCTCTTCTCGAATATTCTTCGAAAGTGTGTCTTCGGGATGATCTTGACTCCGTCCTTCGACTTGAAGAAAGTCGATCTCGTTGGTCTCGTTCCTCAATCCGATCCAAGTGCTTTTCCAACTTGTCAAACTCGACGTTTATGGCTCTTCGCACTCCGTTCAACAAGTATTGGTAATCATTGGATGAGAACTCTTCTTGAGACATATTTATTGCTGAAAAAGAAACTATTATAACAAAGGGAAATAAATTGACAAAAATTAAAATACCTTACCACAAAATCTCACAAGTCACTCACAAAAAAAATTTTTTCGCTCTCACTCGTGTTTCACTTGTATAAGGCTTTTTTTTTAATGAATACACTCGTGCCTTTTATCGATATTTCTCACTCTCACAAATTCGTATTTCGTTTCGAAAGACTTATTGCGGCTTGAGGGTCGGCTTCAAAGTGGGTAACAAGGGATTGGTGTCGGGTATAAGGTAGGCTCACAAAAGAGATATATATATATTTTGGTCTCGGGTAGGTCCAAAAAAAGGAAAAAAAAAATTTGGGGGGTAGGGTAGAAGGAAGATTTCGTTGGTCGGGGCACGGAATATTTTTTTTTACATACAATATAATGTAATACAAGAAACAAAAATTACAACTTGAATTTTTTTTGATCTTTTTGAACCATTTTTTTTAAAACTTACGAACCTAATTTCCGGCTTCACGATGGTCGTCGGCAGTCCTCATTTTGTAGCTCTGATACCAGATGATACGAACCGGCTTAGGATGAGTCGAAACATATGCGGGTTGCCCAATCGTCTACGAGGAGGAATCAAGCCTTTGGAAAATAATCGGAAAATATAAATGAGTTTGTGGAAGCTAAAGTGAATAAAATAGGGGATGGTTCGATTTGGTGGAACAAAATAAAAATAAAATAGATAAAAGGATAATTTAATGGAGATGGATAAAAGAACTTAAACAAGAAGCGATTCAACACTAAAGAGTGTCACCCCGGGTTCTATAATGTTTAAGGTGGATAAATGGAATCGATGATGGAAATGGAAATATGAACTTAACTTAAGAAAGATTCAACACTATATAACAGTGTCACCCTGTTTCTTATATCGTTAAGGTGGATAGATGAAGATAGGTTGATGAACGCCACACCAAACGAAATTTGGTGATAAGTTCAACAAGTCGAAGACGCCACAAGCAAGCATGATAAGTCTAACGAAACTTGTACGAAAATGAAGAGGAGCTAAACTCATTCAAATGAACAAAGTTCAGAAAAATTCATTCATAAAAATTCTGTCCACAAATAAAAATAGCAAAAATATTTATAGCCTAAAGCTAGGTAGCCGAATGTTCAAAACAATTTTTAAACCCCACTCTCCAGAGTTGTTGCCGTCCACCTCATAGCTTGTTCATGGTTCTTGAATTATTCTTCATGTTGTCCACTACACTTTCTTCAATTTAGCACATGTCTTCAAGGATTTTTAAAACTCAGCCTATGCTCCAATTCATGCACAAAGCCTCCATGCCGTCACTTGCTCATGGTTGTGCTTATCATACTTTATCTTAATTATTCAATCCATAGTTTCCATGTAGTCAACATAAATAATAAACTAATGAAGATTCCTTGAAGTGGTGGTCATGAACTCAGCCACCATGCTTTGTTCTTCATTGTTTATTCTCCATGCTTCCTTTACGAGTTTAAAATTCATGAAACCATAAAACTTGTTCACCATATTCGGCCAAGAAAAATTAAGCTCCATACTTCCCTTGTTATTTTAATCCTTGCCGTCCCACCATTCTTTCCATAGCACAAGCTTTTGCCGTCCATATGATGAATGTTGCTTTGTATTATTTAATTCCATCCATTACCATTCAATCACACATGCTTTATTTTATTTTCTCGTAATTTCCATGTGTCCCTTGCTTCCACATAGCTCCTGCCGTCCATCTCTAATTCCCTTGCTCAAGCTTTTGTTTATTTTAATGCTCCACCATGCCATCCTTTAAATGAATTTGAAATTTGTATTTGGCTACATATTCCTTCTCATTGCCGTCCACTTACTCACAAGAAGACAAGGATTGTGCTTGATTATTTTATTATAAAAATCAAAGTCTTGCCTAATTAATTCCCACATGCTCAATCCATCATGGCCTTCTAAATGTAGTTTATTTAATTCCCACTTGAATTTGTTTGTCCATTTCAAGCTAGCCATCCATCACCTTAGTGTTTGGCTATTCATGCATCAAATTGTTATCCACGTTTTTACCCATCATGGTTTGCATTCCAATTATTTATTCCAAAGCACCACACCAATATTCCTCCATTAACTTTCTTTTTGGCTTTCCTGCTCCAATCTCTATAATGCTCCACATTATTCCCTCAATATTCGGCCAAAACATGCTCAATTTGTGGCGTCCCATGGTTGAAGAAAAATATGTCCATCAAATTAATTTAGCCACCTTGCATTGCCCCTTTGTACTATCTTGCTTAAAACATTCCACATTGGGCGGCACCTATAAAACACATAAAACCAACATCAGTTTGAATAAAATTTTAACTGACAAAATTTAAAGACTTTATTTCAAAACACTAGACATATTAAAAACTATATTAACTAAACAATTTAATTAATATAAACTAACATGTAGCAAAAATAATAAATGACTGAATTAATTAATTAACTCAAACTAAGTTAGCTGATTTTTTTATTCCGACAATTAACTAATTAAAATGAGCTAAAAGTGAACTAATAACGAGCTCCACAAATTAAAATTGTTGGTGCCTCGGGCGTGCTCGTATCACTAATTCAAAAATATACCAAGATGAGCTGATAGTACGGGTGATCTTCCGATTATCTTCGTATCCCGACCCGGCTCTTTGGCTCTATAAAACAAGGGAAAAAGAAAGGGAGTAAGCTTTAAAGCTTAGTAAGTTTACATGTAAATAATAAATATCATAACATGTGCTAATCAATAAATAGCATTTCACAATAAGTAAAAGCATCCAACAATCCAAGATCATGCTTACTCATTCTTTCTTACCACATTCCAACCATATCACAACCAAATGCTCTTATTATTTAACATACATCCCTGCACTTATCACCACAAGACCACATGAAACAACACAACACAATTTCACGATAAGTCACTCTTAGAAATATCAAACACTTGGTGGTTTCGCACTTAGCCCACCATTTGTCTTAAACAGGGTGGTAACGCACATAGCCCACCAACAAGAATATTTACTGTGGTATCGCACATAGCCCACCAATTGATAACATAAACGATGGTATCGCACACAGCCCATCATGAATAAATATTAAGGTGATATTGCACATAGCTCACCAATAAGAATAATTAAAGCACACAGCCCACCATAATTTATTACGGATCATATTCTACACTTACATATCTATTTCAACATTCATATTCTAACAAGTCCAATTCATTTAAATCATAAATGACCTCAATCACACAATACCCCAATAAATAATAACATGTGTATTTAAGATACATTGTTTACACATAAACTTACTTTGGTGCAAAATGCGTTAATTTGCGGTTTAATCTGAAACCTTGCCTTTTCCCGAATCAAGGTTAATTCCACGCTCTTCTTGATCTATAACAACAAAATTTCATTCATTCAATCATTGCATGATCACAATACATCATAATCTCTACTTAGGCAAAAGAAATGACCATTTTGCCCTTGTACTTTGGCAAAAATTATGATTTTGCCCCTAGGCTCGTAAATCATTTTTCATCACATTTTCTCATTAAACAAGACTAGATGAATATTTATTACTCTTACAACTACTCATAATTCCAATTATTTCATGCATTTATTACACATTTTCAACCTTTGCATTCAAGTCCTATTTAGGTGTTTTCATGCTAACACCTTTCACAAAAGTTGTTCCTTAACTCACTATCATTCATTTTCTTCCATAAAAAATTAGCAAACAACATAAAATCTCTCATGGCAAGTCCCTATACTTTCAACCATATTGCAAATTAGTCCCCTCATTAGCTAGTTTAAGCTTTGGGGACTCCAAAAGTACAAAAATTCTCAGTAAAAACCACTAGGATCACTTACTTTTAGTGTAACACCCTGAAAATTCGAGTATATTTTTTTATTTATTTATTGTGTGCTTTGAGTAAGTATTTTAGAAAGTAAACTTTTCTTATTAATTTTTTTTTTTGAGTTTAGTATAGTCCTGAAGAAGAATTAGAATTTATTAAGATGGAATAATATTAAATTTTGAGAATTTTTGGAAATGGATTAAGTGGCATTGACACATAAATTAATTTAAGTGTCAATGTGTAGCATAAGATGAGTGCATGGCAAAGTGGTGTTGGCGCATGAGCTAGTGCATGAGGGTGAAGGTTCGAACCCCTTAAATAGCAATTAGGTGGCTTTTATTTTTGGTTTTCCTAGCATGTGTCGGCCAAGCTCAATTATGGAAAGAGTTGACCATGTTATTTTTGGTTAGAATATCAAAGGAATAAGGAAATTGTTAACTTAAGGAAGGGAATCAAGAAAATAAGGAAAGATGTGAAGATATGAGGCAAGAATCAAGGAATTGTTTATGGAAACAATATCATGTCCAATAGACCATGCATATGGACGGCAATATGGCTAGGGGGGAGCCGAATTTTGGTGATAGTTTGGCTAGGAATTTTAGTCTTTTGTTTTGGTCATTTTGGGTTTTGTGCATAGTTTTGCAAATTCTCTCAACCTCTCTCTCCCTTGGCCGAATTGTGCATTGGTAAGCCTTAAAATTTTTACCATTTGGTCACATTGTTTATTTCTTTAGCTTTTTTTTTGTGCCTTTTTCCTTTGAGTGCCGAAAATCACCTACACCAAAAGCCATTCTTTCTCTCTTTTCTTTTTACCATTGCCGAATACACATCCCTCTCAAGCTCATCTTTTTCTTTCTTTTTCTTCTATTCACTTTGAAATCAAAGCAACATCATCACCATCTTTCTCCTATTTTATTTCTTTTCAATCGAAATTCTCTCCATCTACACTCTCATGGCCGAATGTTAATGTGCCTTTAAGCCAAAAATTATTTTCTTTTCTCTTTAATCTTACATAGCCGAATCTTTCATCAATCAAACACCATTCTCAATCCTTTCTTTTCGACCGTGGAAAATAGGTAAGGGATACTTTTCGTTTTCGATTAGTTAATAGTGATGGCCGAATATTGATGGTGTCATGAAGGATCATTTGGATCGAAATAATCGTTCGTTTTAGTAACGTCTTCTTTGTTACTCTTTAGTGCAATAATGGAAGTTGGAAATCAAGAAGTCGTGGGTGACATAAATCGTTGGAATCGATTCTTGTGGTAAGGAAATCACATCTTTAAACCTTGGTATTATTTTGAAATTATTTTAGATTGGAGTAACGATCTTTGTCTTTGAAGACATTCAAAATAGGGAAGAAAAGGGCGGTGTTTAGTCTTCGGAAGAGGGGAGGTTCTGTTATTCCCCCTAAGTATAAGCAAAGGACTATTTCGGGAATCCGGGATTTTCCACCGGGTTGCGGACGTTCAACCGAGGAAAATCAACTGTTCGAAGTCGTTCGTACGCCCGAACCATTATTCGTTCGTGGGTTCGATTCAGTTAACGAACCATCAATCGGGGAGAAATCGCAAGTAGAAGTACTACGAAAATCCGAGGGTAAATTTCTAGATCGTTATATTTAGACCGATTTTATTATTAGATTATAGTGTTCTAATTATCGCGATACGTATAGGTGTTGACGAGCGGGAAAGTGTAGTTCTCTCAATAACCAGGTGTGTAACTTCACACTCATTTTCGGGTTAGACATCAAGTTGTGAGTACTGTGCTTAAATCGTAAAAATGGTAAAAACGGAAATTTTGGTAGTAATCAATATTTCTGGTAAATACATGAAAAGGGTGAAAACCGAGAATATGCGAAAAACTGTTAAATTGATAAATTGGGCCAAAATACTCTAGTTCGATAAATTGGGCCAAAATACTCTAGTTCGATAAATTGGGCCAAAATACTCTAGTTCGATAAATTGGGCCAAAATACTCTAGTTCGATATATGGGCCAAAAGACCACTAAACTGTTAAATGGGCAAATTACTAAATTATTATTATTTTTATGGGCCAAATGAAATGTTTAATGATTAACCCACCGATGTTATGGATTAATTGAAAAATTGTTATATGACCATATTTTGTTATACACGCATAATTGCATGGGGTGGGATATATGAAGAGAAGAATGGCCAGTTGCCAAAAATCTAGTTCGGTGGTTCTGCCACAATTCGGCTCATTGCCTCTAGTTCGGTGGCTCTGCCACAAATTCGGCTAAATGCCTCTAGTTCGGTGACAATGTCACAATCTAGTTCGGTAGTGCACTACAAAATTATTTAAAGGCTTAAAGCCTATGATTGGTGTGTTTGGCGGGGTGGGTTGACTTGATCCCCACAGGTGTGTTGGTTGGTACGGGGGCGTTAGCGGATGGATATTAGGTTGGTTTGGGAAATTTCATTTTTACATGCATTTTAAATTATGTTATTTCATTTTATGATATATTGTTGAAGTCTGTAATTGGGCTCAAGCCCAGCATAAAATCTTGACGATCTGGCCCAATAATGGTGGTAAGTGAGTTGCACACTGAGTTCTTTGTAACTCACCCAATTTTATTAACCATTTCAGGTAATGGAAATTGACGTGGACTTGGGCCGGAGATGACTTGGTGGAGGCCATACTACGAACTTGGGTTTTAAAAACTATGAACTTTATTTTAAGTCACTTATCTTAAATTTCTGTTATGGGTTTGATGTAATAAGGCCTCTTATTATGTTTTTATGAATTTTATTGTGTGGATGGTTTAAATTTTATTTCCAAACTTTTATTATGGTTTTATCTTAAATATGTTAAGTTTTCTTAAAAACATTGGTTTTACAACAAGTTTTGGACACCTTAAATTATTTTAAATTCTGTCAAAGTTCTTTTAAACTATCTTAAGATTTTGACATTTATATTTTGATGATAAGTTTTCAAACAAGTATTTTTCTTAAGCCACAAATTTCAAATCCTCAAACTAAATTTTATTAAACTCTATTTTCAGAAAGTTTTTGTAGCACTATGTAATCTTAACCACATGAAAATAAATGAATGTATGATTGGTGTGACAAACCAAATCTCGTCTAAACGCATAGACCGGGTTTGGGGCGTTACATTTAGAGATAAGGAGTTGTTGAAAATTTTCAAGCTCACATGGTGTTTTTCTTTGGAAATTTCGGTGGTGAGAAGAAGGGGAAAAGATATTATCTCTTCTTCTCCTTATTTTATTATTTACATGACAAATTACAACCAAAATCTCACCTAATGCTTTGAACATTTAATTCTTTGTCCCCTATGACCAGCTATTAACTTTAGAAAGGTCTATTTGCATATTAGGGACCTCCAATTAAAATCTATAGCTATTAGACACCTTTTTCTTATAAAACAATACTTTCGCATTTAATGCGATTTAGTCACTTTTCACAATTAAACACACAATTGCTAAAATTAAAGCACCAAAATTTCTATGCAACCTTGCTATCATGCTATAATTCATAAAATACTATGAAAATAATTTCTTCAACCTCGGATTAGTGGTCCCGAAACCATTATTTTGACTAGCCCCACAATCGGGCTGTTACAGAATCCGTTCCAACAAATTTATAACAACCTGCATCATTTACCTCCTTAAACCTGTGAAAAATAGAACGTCGATGATACGAGCACACGCAGGGCACCAACGATTTTCAAATTTATGGAGCTCGAATTCAATGCCCCAAGTGTCGTAAAGCTGATATGCACTTTGGTGCACTTCTAAATCGAGCTAGATTAGTTCACTCGAGTTTAATTTGAGCTCATTTGAGCTCACTCCAGCTCATTGAGCTGATGGTTTTAAATTTAATATTTTTAAATAAATTGCATCCTCAAATTAATTAATTCCTACAGCAAATTAATGCGGCCTAATAATTTAATTAGTGACCAAATTAATTTGTCCAAGCTTTAATTAATTTGTTTTCTTTCATGCATTAATTTGTGTCAATAAATATGTGTCACTAATTAATTTAATTAGTGATTGCCGAATTTTTGATGTCTAATTGCCCATTGTAATGTGCTGATTTTATAAATTAATAAGTTGATTTAAATTGTTGCAGGTAGCATGGAATAAATGTGCATGTGCCTAGTGGAAACATGGTTTGCGGCCTTGGAGCTTTGGAGCAAAGAATAAAAACAATTGGAAGAATTAATTAAGATGATGGAAGTCAACAAGCAAGTGAACGGCAATTGGAAATGCTTGATCTTTAGAATAAAATTATTTGAATACAAGTGCTATTGTAGGGAATGTTGGACGGCAAGCATAAATGGGAACCTTGGCTTTGCATTAAATAACACAACATGGAGATAGTGTTGAATAAAATAATCAAACAAGATGGGAGCATGGACTTGGACGGCAACATGAATTGTGAGTGAAAGCAAGATTGAAGCATGAAGCATAAATTGAGGAAGCATGCGTGAATGGAAGCTTTATTCTTAAAATAAATAAAACAAATTTGCAAGTGTGTTGAAATGGTGGTGGGATTAGTGAAAGCAAGATTGAATTAAATTATAAGGAGACAACGGCAAGCTTTGAATTGGATAAGCAAAGTGGAAATAAAATAAGGTGAATAAAGCATGTATTGGGTGCATGCTTGGATGGTAAGTGAGAATAAAATTAATTTGGGGAATATGGGCACTTACATGGAAGGCATGAAGGAGTTTTCGATGAATAAATAATGGCCACCTTGGGAGCTTAAAAGAATGTTATGGGAATTTTTTTTTATGTCAAAACAAAACCAAGAACCGTGAACAAAAAAGCAAGTGATGGACAGCATGGACGGCAGTTGAAGACCAAAATTCTTGCTATTTATTTTTATTTGTAAGGCACATTGGCTATAAATATTTGGCCATTTTCATTTGCAAGAGAGAATTCAGATTTTAATGAAATTTCATGAACTTTGTTCATTTGAGTGAGTTTATCTCCTCTTCAATTTCGTACAAGTTTCGTTAGACTTATCAAGCTTGCTTGTGGCATCTTCGACTTGTTTGAACTTATCACCAAATTTTGTTTGGTGTCGCGTTCATCAACCTATCTTCATCTTTCCACCTTAACGATATAAGAAACGAGGTGACACTGTTATATAGTGTTGAATCTTTCTTAAGTTAAGTTCGTATTTCCATTTCCATCATCGATTACCATTTTCCACATTAAACATTATAGAATCTGGGGTGACACTTTTTAGTGTTGAATCATTTCTCGTTTAAGTTCTTTTATCCATTTCCATCAAATTATCTTTTATCTATTTTATTTTTATTTCATTCCATTACACCGAACCATCTCCTATTTTATTCACTTAAAGCTTCCGCAAATTCATCCATATTTTTCGATAATTTTCCGAAAGCTTGATGTCCTCCTCGTAGACGATTGGGAAACCCGCATATGTTTCGACTCATCCCGAGCCAGTTCGTATCATCTGGTATCAGAGCTGGTTAAATCGAGAATTACGAAGCTCCGACCACTAACCCGAAGTCCTTTCAAAGAGAGGACGTATCATTTGATACCAGATCGTATCATCTGGTATCAGAGCTACAAAACGAGGGGCACGACAACATAGTGAAGCCGGAATAAGTTCGTAAGTTGAAAAAAAAAATTAAAAAAATTCGTGTTAAAAAAAATTCAAAAAAAAGTTGTATTTTATTTTCATTGTATTTGGCATATATTGTATTTGAAGTTCAAAAAAAAAAATGAAAGATACAAAAAAAAGTTCAAAAAAAAATCGAAGTTAAAAAAATTCGAGTTTAAAAAAAAAAGAAGTAAAAAAAAAAGAAGAAGTGTGAAGTTTGTAAGTTTTGCTTTACTTTTATATTTCTACCCCGATCTTCAAAAAAAAAAATTCTACCATCATTTAAGTTCTCATCATATCACCCCAACGCCACACATATCAATTTTTTTTCTTCTTTCTTCGTTTTGTTTAGCCTACCCTATACCCGACATCAATCCGTTGTAAACCCGTTTTGAAGCCGACCCTCAAGCCGCAATTGGTCTTTCGAAACGAAGTACGTAATTGCGAGAGCGAGAGAGAGCGGTAAAAGGCACGAGTGATTCATTAAAAAAAAGAAGCCTTATACGAGTGAAAATACGAGTGTGTGCGATTTTTTTTTGTGAGTGACTTGTGAGTTTTTGTGGTAAGGTATTTTTAACTTTTTATGTTTATTTTATTTTATTTTTTTCTTGATAACATATTTCTTTCAGCAACGATAGCATGTCTTTATATTTTGAAAGAAGTATTACAGATGGCGATTGGTTCGATCCATTATACAACCAAAGCGAAAGGCGTCGTGAACAAATAAACCGAAGCCTTAGAGATCAAGGATGTTTTAATGGCATCAAGAAGAATAACAAGTCAAACATTCCACCATTTCAAGGTAAAGCCGATCCGGATGCATACCTTGAATGGGAAATGCGAGTAGAGATGGTTTTTGGGAACCATGATTATTCGGAAAGCAAGAAAGTAAGGTTGGCAGAAAATAGTTTCACCGATTATGCCATGACTTGGTCGGATCAATTCACCAAGAGTAGAAAACGAAATGGAGAGAACCCAATATTAACGTGGTCTGAAATGAAAGAAGTGATGCGCAAGCGGTACCTCCCATCTTCCTATCATCGAGGGCGAACTTCTTTAACACAAAGGACGGAGTTAAGAACACCACGGCAGTACCCGGCCAAGGACTATTCTAGAAGAGACTATTACCAGGAATCCTACTCAATGCGGCCTTCGAGACGGAGAGAAGAAAGTTACGAGCTCGATTCTCTTCAAGGCGACAGACAGGAAAGCACGAGTTATTCGACGTATGATTCAAGGAAATCCTACACGGAGTATTCTTCCCGACGCAATTATCGTGATTCATTTGTAAATAATTTTTCTTCTCTTAAACCAAACAATTACCATCTTGATTCTTTTGTAACATCATGTAATAGAAACAAAGCAAATGAAAATGAAAATGAAATAAAAAGAAAGGAAAGAAAAGAGGCAAGAAAAAGAGAAAATGAGTAAGTTTTGAGAAAGCTTGAAAAGCCATTGAGAAGATTTGAACAAGACTTTGAAAAAAGAGAGAGAAAGGAAGAGAAATTTGAAAGGAAAAGAAAAGAGCTTGTGAGAGAAAAAGAAACAAAAGAACAAGAAGAGCGAGAAAAGATGAGTGTTGATTTAATTAATCCACTTGAAGTTTGTTCTATTTCTTCTTCTCAGGATTACGAGGAGCCAAGCGATAAATATCAACTTCAATACCAATCCGATGAAAGACGCTTTCATTTGATTGACAAAGGTAAGATTAAAAATGAAGTTGAACCCCACGAGCCGGAAGGTAAGCGAGGTAAGGAAATTTTAATAACCAAGTCGCACAAAATTCGATTTGACATTTGTCAATGAAATCTTTGGTGACTTAGTTTTTAAAAGCTTTCCTTATTTTCATCCGATCAATTTTTGCTCGTTACATACGGTTGATATTTTTTGTTCTTCTCGACAAAACCCAATGATTTTGCAAAATGACAAGTTTTCACGAAAAGCAAATAAATTGTTCAAATACGGTGATTTAGTGAATCAATTTTTGTCTCTTGAGAAATCGTTGAATTTGTGCAATTTTGTTTTGACGAGTACAAAGAGTTTTGTTCATATGATGTCGTGTATGCAAATTTCTTTTTGGTTTAACATGTTTGACTTAACAAAACCATTGATACATTTTGACTTAGATAATCAAACGCATATTTTTAAACCGGGAATATGTTTTGTATCATCTGGTATATCTTGTTGGAAAATCAATCAATCTCAATTGTGCTTGAAAAATTTCAATCATTTTGGAAATTGATCCTTGGATAAGGTAACGAATTTTGTTCATTTTGTTTTCAATTTTTATTCGTTCTTTAAGCAAATTTTGTGGTTGAACATGGAATTCGTGTACATGGAGTTCCCATTTTGTTTAAAAAAGGCTGATTCGCGAGTAAAGTATCAACTACATTACATGCTCGAGGAAAGAAGGTTCGTCTTGATCGAGCAAGGTAAATTCGATCTTCAAGTTTCAGCTTGTGAAGACAAGCAAGGTAAGAACGGTCTCTGTCTTTTTGCGCCTAAAGGTAAGTCTTCTGAAGTAGTTGATATATTTTTCCTCTCTTTGGATGATGACATGTGTTATGTTGATGAACTGCCTTTTGCAAAGCAATTAGATAATGATATGCTTAGCCATTCCAATTTGCTTATTCATAATCTATCTGTTTTGAATATTGATAGAACATGTGGTGCTGGTTTCGTTTTTGTAAAGCATTTAGATCTTGATATGTTTAAATGTTTCGTTCTGCCTATTAATGGTCTATCTGCTTTAATGATTGAAAAAAAGATTCTTGTGTTCGATACTTGTTACAAATCATGTGCAAGTGGTTCCTTATTTTGTACAAAACAAGGTTTGGATGTTCAACTTCGAGTGCCATATGCACTTTCTCCACTACTTGTTTGTGACGAATATATCTACCTTTTGGTGTTCTACTCGCATGATCATCTTGTCTTGTGGAATCCAATTAGATCGTATGCATGCTTTAAAACTTATCCGCTTTTGTTCCAAAATTTTGACAAGGCCTTGATCCTTTTGTAATGATAAAGTGCTTATACCTGTCTGCATACGATTTATTTGTTTGGTGTTGTTTTTATTCGGGTTGAAAGTATGCTCAAAATATTTCTTGCTAATTCTTGAATTTTCTTTTCAGGTATTGTGATTATCATCCATCCCGTTTGATCGAGGAAAGACGATCAATGACTTTTGTTTGGACAACCAACGGGTCGATTCGAGGACGAATCATTTTAAAGAGGAAGGGGATGATATGAGCACGCCCTGGGCACCAACGATTTTCAAATTTATGGAGCTCGAATTCAATGCCCCAAGTGTCGTAAAGCTGATATGCACTTTGGTGCACTTCTAAATTGAGCCAGATTAGTTCACTCAAGTTTAATTTGAGGTCATTCGAGCTCACTCTAGCTCATTGAGCTGATGGTTTTAAATTTAATATTTTTAAATAAATTGCATCCTCAAATTAATTAATTCCTACAGCAAATTAATGCGGCCTAATAATTTAATTAGTGACCAAATTAATTTGTCCAAGCTTTAATTAATTTTTTTTCTTTCATGCATTAATTTGTGTCAATAAATATGTGTCACTAATTAATTTAATTAGTGATTGCCGAATTTTTGATGTCTAATTGCCTATTGTAATGTGCTGATTTTATAAATTAATAAGTTGATTTAAATTATTGCAGGTAGCATGGAATAAATGTGCATGTGCCTAGTGGAAACATGGTTGGCGGCCTTGGAGCTTTGGAGCAAAGAATAAAAACAATTGGAAGAATTAATTAAGATGATGAAAGTCAACAAGCAAGTGAACGGCAATTGGAAGTGCTTGATCTTTAGAATAAAATTATTTGAATACAAGTGCTATTGTAGGGAATGTTGGACGCAAGCATAAATGGGAACCTTGGCTTTGCATTAATAACACAACATGGAGATAGTGTTGAATAAAATAATCAAAGAAGATGGGAGCATGGACTTGGACGGCAACATGAATTGTGAGTGAAAGCAAGATTGAAGCATGAAGCATAAATTGAGGAAGCCTGCGTGAATGGAAGCTTTATTCTTAAAATAAATAAAACAATTTTGCAAGTGTGTTGAAATGGTGGTGGGATTAGTGAAAGCAAGATTGAATTAAATTATAAGGAGACAACGACAAGCTTTGAATGGGATAAGCAAAGTGGAAATAAAATAAGGTGAATAAAGCATGTATTGGGTGCATGCTTGGACGGTAAGTGAGAATAAAATTAAATTGGGGAATATGTGCACTTACATGGAAGGCATGAAGGAGTTTTTGATGAATAAATAATGGCCACCTTGGGAGCTTAAAAGAATGTTATGGGAATTTTTTTTTTTTATGTCAAAACAAAACCAAGAACCATGAACAAAAAAGCAAGTGATGGACAGCATGGACGGCAGTTGAAGACCAAAATTCTTGCTATTTATTTTTATTTGTAAGGCACATTGGCTATAAATATTTGGCCATTTTCATTTGCAGAGAGAATTATAAGAAACGGGGTGACACTGTTATAAAGTGTTGGATCTTTCTTAAGTTAAGTTCGTATTTCCATTTCCATCCGATTACCATTTTCACCTTAAACATTATAGAATCCGGGGTGACACTTTTTAGTGTTGAATCGTTTCTCGTTTAAGTTCTTTTATCCATTTCCATCAAATTATCTTTTATCTATTTTATTTTTATTTCATTCCATTACACTGAACCATCTCCTATTTTATTCACTTAAAGCTTCCGTAAATTCATCCATATTTTCCGATAATTTTCCGAAAGCTTGATGTCCTCCTCGTAGACGATTAGGCAACCCGTATACGTTTCGACTCATCCCGAGCCGGTTCGTATCAGTCAATAATGAAAATGTATAGCAAAGAAAAGAGAAAGAAAAATAAAGAACACACAGATTTTTACATGGAAAACCTTTCGGGGAAAAAAACCACGGGTAGGGGAGAAGATGATTCACTATGTCGAATTCGAATGATTACAAGAAGAGTAGACTATGTCTATTTATAGGCTTGTAAAACCATATTCTAATAGAAGGAGTGTAGTAAGGTTGAAACACCTTATTCTAATAAATACCAAATAGATGAAGTGTAATTAGGTTGAAAAACCTTATTCTAAAATAAAATAAAATAAGTGTAGTTCTATATGAATTTTACTTTTATTTTATTTTACCACTTTATTTTATTTCAACAAGGATTTGGGTCACTCAATTCTAACAATCTCCACCTTGACACGAATTCTCAATAAATATATTCTTCACCATGAACTCTCAACAAACAAGTTCTCCACCTCTTCCATGAAACCTCTTAAGGGGTATTTTTCAACAATGAACACCAACCAAGTCTAAGCAATGCTCAAACTTGGTTATGGGAAGTGACTTAGTCATCATATCTACAAGATTTACATGAGTACTAATTTTGCTCCCAACAATATCACCACAAAAAATAATATCACGAACAAAATGATACCGAACATCAATATGCTTTGTTCTCTCATAAAACATTTGATCTTTTGTAAGGAATATGGCACTTTGACTGTCACAAAATACAGTACTGATTTGAAGGTCTTCATTGAGTTCACTAAAGAGTCCTTTCAACCAAATGACTTCTTTACAAGCCTCAGTAATCCCTAAGTACTCAGCTTCAGTAGTAGACAAAGTGATTGTAGTTTGCAAAGTGGATTTTCAACTAATTGCATAACCTCCGATTGTATAGACATAACTTGTGAGAGCTCTTCTTCTGTCAAGGACTACAGCAAAATCAACATCAACATACCCAATGACTCCATCTCTATTTCTTCCAAACTATAAGCAAACATCAGTAGTACCTCGTAAGTATTTTAAGATCCACTGAACTGCTTTCCAGTGTTCTTTATCGGGATTTGCCATGTATCTGCTAACTGCACTAACTGCATATGATAGATCTGGACGTGAATAAACCATAGCATATGGAACATGTGACATGTACTCAATATCATCATCTGATTGTGGGGACAAAGCCAATCAAAGTCTAAAATGGGTTGCTAAAGGAGTACTAACAGGCTCAGCACTCTGCATATTGAACCTGCAACTAACTTTCTCAATGTACCCCTTCTGACTTAGGTACAATTTACTTGTTTTTCTATCTCTGAGAATCTCCATACCAAGTATTTTCTTTGCTGGTCCCAAATCTTTCATCTCAAATTCTTCACTAAGCTGGTCTTTGACCTTTCTTATCTCTCCTTTATCTTTCGCTTCTATCAACATGTCATCAACATAGAGGAGTGGATACACAAAAGAACCATCACTATTTTTCTTAAAGTAAACACAATTGCCAAAGATACTTCTTTTGAAATCTTGAGAAGTCATAAAGGAATCAAACCTTTTGTACCACTCTCTTAGTGACTGTTTCAAATCGTAAATGGACTTTTTCAGCAAGCAAACATAGTCCTCTTTTTCTGAGACTGTAAAACCCTCTGGATGTTGTATGTAAATATCCTCCTTAAGTTCTCCATGCAAAAATGCAGCTTTTACATCTAACTGCTCAAGCTCCAAATCATGCATGGCCACATTACGAAGCAAAGCTCGAATTGAACTATGCTTCACAATTGGGGAGAACACATCTGTGATGTCCACTCCTAGAATTTGACTTTAACCCTTTGCAACACACCTTAATTTATATCTGGGTTCTTCAATTCCTAGAGTCCATTCTTTCTTTTTAAACACTCATTTACAACGAACAACCTTTTTACCTTTAGGAAGTTTCACGAGATCCTATGTTCTATTTTTCTGGAGTGATTCCATCTCCTTTTGCATAGAAAACATCCACTTTTTTGTGTCTTCATAGCTAACCGCCTCAGAATAATCTGATGGCTCTTGGTTTGCATCTATATCTTTAGCCACATTTAAAGCATAAGCAATTAGATTAGCCTCGATATATTTCTTTGAAGGTTTAATCTCTCTTCTAGTTTTATTTTTGGTGATAGAGTATTGTGGTAAAGAAGGAACTCTATTCTAAATTTCTGTACTGGCTTGAAGAGTCAACTCTGTTGTAGATTCTGGATTAATCTAATGCTCCACCTGCTTTTGTTGTTCTTTATTGGAATAGTCTTTAAGAGATAAGTTAGGAAGCATAATCGTTTCATCAAAAACAACATCTTTGCTCCAACTTTTCTATTTTTAGGACACCATAACTTATCCCCTTTTACACCAGTCTTATAACCAAGAAAAACACATTTAATGGATCTTGGTTCCAATTTTCCATTACCAATATGATGATACACATGTCACCCAAAGATCTTTAAATCAAAATAATCAGCAGGATTAACAGACCATACCTCTTGTGGAGTCTTTTTCTCAACGGCAATGGATGGAGATTAGTTGATCAAAAAGCATGCAGTAGAGGCTGCTTTAGCCCAAAATGACTTTGGTAAGTTGGCATTCGACAACATACATCGAACCTTCTCCATAATTGTTTTGTTCATTCATTTTGCAATGCCATTTTGTTCTAGAGTATGACGAATTGTCAAGTGTCTCACGATCCCTTCTGACTTGCACAGTTCATTGATCTCATTAGAATAGAACTCTAAGCCATTGTCTGTATGGTGGTGATTTATTTATTTTTGTAACACCCCAAACCCGGCCCAAACACCACGACCGGATCTGGTATGTCACTGAGAAAATTTTGGAAAACATGTCGTATTTTCAGAAAATATTTTTCTAAATTTTATCCTTTTATTCAAAAAAATAAATAGTTGATAGTTTAAATAAAATATGCCTTTATGAATTAAAAACCCAAATTTAAATATATGCATTAGTTCAATAAGAATTTAAATAATTAAAAGTAATGAAAGCCCAAAATAAAACAAAATATAAACTAGTGGCCCATGGCCTTATTACAACGAGATTTAAAATCCATTAATTAAAAATATAAAATAATAACTTGAGTCTTTTTGCTGGATCCAGATGTTCTTTTGCATGGCCACCTTGCGCTCCTCTCCAGCCCAGTCTAATGCACCAAGTGCTACCTGAAATATTAATTAATTGGTTGAGTCGCGAGACTCAGTCTGCAACCCTCATGCACCATTAGATGTGGCCTTATCCCCATAAAACAAAATAAACAGTTTAATATAGATAATAAAAATTAATATGCAAGCCCAACCCAAATCCTAGGTTTCCATCCGCTACACGCCCCCGTACCAGCCATTCACACCATTGGGGATTTCTACAATCAACCCACACCGCTACATGCCTTGATGGTAGTCTTGCTGCTCATCATCAGATCATGGCCGTAACCACTACAACAGATCACGGCAAAAGCTGCTACAACAGATCACGGTAAAAATCGCTACAACAGAAACGTATAACTTCCTCCTTTCATCAACCCAACCCATGCAATCACAAAAAATCAATATACTTATATCATTTAATCAGAATATTCACTAACCTGGTGATTTGCTTTTACCCTCTTTGGGTTTCCATCATTAAGCTGGAATTTCGGCATTTATCAAGACATATAAAACTTATAATCATATATTTATCAAACAGATCTAGATGGTGTGGGGAATTACACACTTGATTAATGTCGATACCCTTGCTAGACCGATCTACAACTTTGCTCAAAAAGCCGGAAAGATGTGAAAATAGGCCTCTCCTATATTCGGCCATAGTTAGTATTCTACCTGATTTTATATATATGAATAAACAAATCCTCTTACCTTGAAATCCCAAATGTAACACGATTCTATAACTTAGAGATCTATGAGTTTCGGCTTCTAGGAAAAATCCCGGAAAGATGATCTATCGCGCTTTCGGGTTTTGAAAGAACTAAAAATTGAAAAGATGGCTAAGGGAGATTCAACCAATGAATATTAAGGAGAAGAATAGGTGTAGTTTCGACTTTTGAATCAAAGTGAAGATGAGGGAATAGGCTTAGAGATTTCGGCTTTTGCAGAGAATGAAGAAGAAGATGGAACTTTAGGAGTTTTCGGCTTTTACTCAGAGAAGAAGAGAAAAGAATGAGAGAAAAACCCCAAATGCCGAAATTGAAGAGATATTCCCCCTATTGATAGAAATTTCGGCACTTACCTAACATTGCAGATAAATCCTATCTTTTCTCCTTTATCTTAATCTACTGGCTCATCTAAAAGAGACTTAATTATCTCTAACTCCTCCCTCCTTTATCAGCATATTATCCACATATTTTAAACATTAAAATCCTTAAATTTTAGCCTTTATCTGGTTATTATCCTCATAAAATAAATTCCTAAATAATAGCCTTTATCTGCTTATTATCCACATATTTTAAACATTAAAACCCCTAAATTTTAGCCTTGTTGCCATCCACTCCACCTAATCCTAATGCCCAAAATTTAGCTAACTTAAATTAAAAAAATTGGGCTCCATGAAACTTAAATTTGGGCCCTTTACTCCCTTGTGTGGCGTCACCTCCTAAGATTGGGCCACAAGCCCACTTTGGTATTTTAAACCCTATAATGCCCAAACAGATAATTTTAATCAAGGCCTCTGCCTAAGCCTGAGCCCAATTTGGACCCCTAACACTTAAATTAACACATTAAACATATCCATCCATTAAACGCATATGCCCAAAAATTCAGGATGTTACAATTTTCCCATTTGTTTTTAAACCATAGTTTTCCAAAACTTAAATGCAGAATGTAATATCCTGGATTATAGCTTATGCATAAATTATATGATATAGCATGCTTATGTGTGTTGTGAATGTGTATTATGAATTTTGTGAACCTTAGAGTGTAGGTAAGTGCCTTAGAAATTATTCGATTTTAAGTTTAAAAGAGGGAGCTAGTCTAATAAGGCCTTAAGAGAAATAGTAGAGGATTTATGACACAAATATCAGCTTGGAAAAGTGGCTGCAAGGCGCCACTTAAGGCCTAGTAAGTGACGCCACAATCAAGGGGAAAGGGCTTGGGTTCGAGTCACAAGGGAAGCAAAAAGGAGTTTTATTTTTTTTCAGCAGAGATGGGCAGTAGTGGACGGCACTAAGACACTAAAGGGATGAGCTTAAGTTGGGATTAAATTCTTTTAATAATTTCGGCTAAGGTAGTTGATAATTGGTGTTTTATTTTGGATTATTTGAATAGATGAAGAAGAGATAAATGTGGGATTATTTCTCTTAATTATAAATGGGTAAAGAGGAGAGAAAATAGGGGATTGGATAGGGAAGGAGAGTTGGCCGATTGAGGGGCTCCTTAGGTGGTATTTTTGGCCAAGGAAGGAGAGTAAGGCCATTATTCTTTCTTTTGTGCCTCTGCCGAATTCTCTAGAAAATATCCTCTCTTCTCTTTTATTTTTTTTTTCAAAGCCGAAATACCCTCTGTTCTAGCCGAATCTCCATCATCAACCTTCTTCTTCCTTTGCAAACTCAATCAAAAGCCGAATATTTCATAACTCTTTGAGAGCCATAGCCGAACCCTGTGCTCTCTCTTTCTCTTATTTTCTTGGAAGCCGAATCCCCAAGGAAGGTGCTGTCGACCACTCTCTTGTAGTCTCTTCAAGCAACGTGTAGTGGTAAGTATTCCTCTTCTAGCAATCAGTTATGGGTTTCTTTCCATTGGAGTGCCGAAATCAATAGTTAAGTCTTGATTTCTAAGGATGGCCGAATGTGTATTAAGCCATAATCTCGTGTTTTGGTTGTAGCTAGCGTGAAGGAGTCTTTCGGGATTTGAAGTGATCAAGGTAAGTGATATGTAGCATTCGGCCATGGGCCACTTTTATGGGTTTAAGGTTAAAGTCGAATCTAACATGTGGTATATAGGGATTTCGACAGAGACCAAGGCCAAGTGACTATTTTCGGGATTTAGATCCACAAGGTAAGTGCATGTGATATTCGGCCAAGGCCCTATTTAGTGACTTAGATCTGTTTCTTATTCGTTCAAAAGCCGAAAACTAACCTGCGAAGTGATTTAATGCTAGCCGATTGCAAGAAGAGTCATCACAAAGTTTTCGGGATTTGTGTAGTAACCAAATCGGCAGCAAGGTAGGAAGTTGGTTGCGTTAATCCTTCGGGATTTGGTTGTTTGGCCGAATGGCCTTTAGCTAAAATGTTTAGTGTTGGCCGAATGTAGGAACTTGAGATCTAGAGGATTAGATCAGGATTTTCGGGATTTCAGTGAACTCGCTAAGTAAATCAGGTGTGTACCCCACACTAGTTCTTAATAGATTTACGGTTTAAGTTATTATATGTATGAATAAGAATGTGAAAGATATGGCTTAAGATACCATTCAATGGTATGGCATATTCAGGTACGTTATTCTCTAAAGCTATGTTAATAATGTTGCGAATACCTGTTACGACACATATGTGAATATTGATAAGAATGTGGAATTAAGAATAGGGTATAGTCTTTGCATGATTTGTATGACATGGGCATATGGTGATATGTTAAAGGGGAAGTGATCTGGTGGTTTTATACCACAATATCTTAATGTGGTGACTTATGTCACCAAATCTGAATGTGGTGGCTTACGTCACAAAATATTATCTGGTGGCTATGCCACAAAATATATATAAGGGCGATGAGCACGTCGTCTGCAGCGACTGCCTTCGATGGTGTGTAGCGGATGGAGGGTCGACTTAGTAGTCCCCACGGTGTGATGGTTGGTACGGGTGATGTGTAGCGGATGGTTATCTAGGTTGGGTTCGGGTATGCATAATTTTTTATATGTGCTATATGTATATGTATGATTTGATATGCCATAAACTGTTGGGACTTGGTGTTGGTGGTTATACACACTGAGTCTGTTGGACTCACCCCGTTGCGGGAAATCTTTTCAGGTGACACTCAGTAGATGGACCGGGTCGGCAGGAGCTTAGTGGTGGCCATGCTCAGCACGAAATTATTTTATTTGGATTTTTATTTCAAGTACTTTGAATTTATTTTGGGTTTTGTTTTGATGTAATAAGGCCATTAGTATGAACTATTTATGCCTGCATTTTAACTATTTTATTATGGTATGAGTTTTTATCAAATTAAAGTTTAAGCAACATTTCTTTAAAATAAATCTTCAAACGTTTTGACACCTAAATACAAATGATTTTCAATTTAAATAGTAAACTCTAACGACTCGACTTTTATCGGTAACTTATAGTTCTGAAATATAACAATAAAGTTTTAACAAAACGAAATGTTTGAAAATAACGATGTTTTCAACTTGATCCCAAATCAAATTTTTCTCTAAAATCACTTAAAGTTTTCCAAAGGAATAAACAAGTTTGAATCGTTTTTCTCGAGGAACATACCAAATCTGGTCGAGGCTTGTGGGCCGGGTTTGGGGTGTTTTAGCTTGGTATCAGAGCCCAATTTTAAAACTCTTGGCCTTGGGTTTAAAGCCCACAACGTTTTCAAATCGAGCCCAAATAAGTTTTATGAAAATCTTTTTGGAATTGAGCAGGTTTTTCTGGCATGGCACCTAAGTCTCCGACCCGAAGTCCACTAGGTAAGTACCCCTATCTATTGTGTGATTATAGTATAATTTGTAGAAGGGTATAAATGGAACGTAGATTAGTATATTAAGTACTTGAACTATAGGACTAGTTTACCCCAACAATTACATAAAACTTTAATGCCTAATTAAACAAACCTGTGACTAAGTCGCCAAGTTAGGGTGTGGCAACCATTGTGCGCATGTCTAGGATTGGTTTCGGTGGGAGCCTGGTATTTAAGCAGTCCTAGTGACTCACCTCCTCTCCACTCGAATCCTACCTGGTGCGTAGTAACGGTTCACCCTAACCAAGAGGACTTATTCACGGGCTAAACTCAATAACTAAAACCCGAAAGGGACTAGTCGTATTTTTATAAAAACCCTAGTTTTAAAATCCTCAAGTTACGCTTTTGATTTGTAAAAACTATTCTATAAGATTTTTCTGAAATATTCTCGATTTACAAAATTACCTAAATACCCCTGGTTGAAAAATTAAAAAAATGCCCTGGGTTTCTAAAATTACCATACTACCCTCGATTTTA
This sequence comes from Gossypium australe, assembly GCA_005393395.2. Classification (NCBI taxonomy): domain Eukaryota; kingdom Viridiplantae; phylum Streptophyta; class Magnoliopsida; order Malvales; family Malvaceae; genus Gossypium; species Gossypium australe. The sequence continues at coordinate 130,404,230 of CM016626.1, read as the reverse complement.
ATAAAATTTTCTTACTTTGCAGAAGTATCTAAAAACCCCTATTTTTGCAAAATAATAAGATACCCTGATTTGGAAAATTTACGAAATTACCCTTGGTTTACGAAATTACCAAAATAACCCCGATTTCCAAAATTTCTGCCATACCGTTGATTTGAGAAAATTTTCAAAAATACCCTAGAGTTTTGAAATTTCAAAGTGCCTTAATTTATTAAGATTTTCAAATTGACCTCGATTTATTACCAAAATACCCCTGTATATTAAGATTTTCAAATTGACCTCGATTTATTACCAAAATACCCCTGTAGGACAAATGACGAAAATACCCCTGGGATAGGAACAGGCAAAAAAATGTTTGAAGAGTGAATGTGTATGGTAGATACTACTGAATGGATGTGTTTCTGTGAATTAAGGTAGAAGACTTGAAACTTTGATTGATCGAAAGAACTACTATTAAGCTCTTTTCATAAAATTGTTCGCGGATAAACAGTGGAACAAATACTAATGCATAAAATTTCCTAAATCAGATTAAAGCGCGATCGTAGACATGAGCTCTAGGGGACGTGGTCGTAATGTGCGAGGACGTGGTCGAGGCAGAATGACTGTGTCGAAACCCGTTAGGTCGGGTCAAGGGTGTGAAAATGAGGTATCACCACCACCCCCACCACCAGCTGTTGGTGTTGAGCAGCAAGATCAGACGGGGGATGATGCTGTATCGCAGGCAGTGCTGCGAGTTTTGGAAATGGTGGCTGGAGCAGGTGGAAATATGAGAGCTCAGAAATCTGTACCCGAGCGACTCCGAGCCAATGGAGCTGAGGTGTTCCGTGGCGTATCTGGTGTGGCACCCAGTACTGCTGAGTATTGGTTGGAGGCAACCGAACGAATTATCGATGAGTTGGATCTGACGGCTGAGGAGAAAGTGAAAGGAATGGTGTCGCTTCTCCGCGATGAGTCATATCAATGGTGGCTCACAGTTCGGGATGGTACTACGGCTGAGGAACTCACTTTGGAGTATGTTAAGGCGACATACCAGAAGAAGTATGTTGGTACTCATTATATAGATACGCAGAGGAAGGCATTTCTGGGGCTGGTTCAAGGGAACAAGTCTGTGGCGGAGTACGAGGCTGAATTCCTAAGATTGAGCCGGTATGCTCGAGGAATCGTGGCCACGGAGCATGAACGGTGTGTCCGGTTTGAGGACGGACTGAGGGATGATCTGAGGTTATTGATAGCTCCGCAACAAGAGCGGGAATTTGCTGTGTTGGTAGAGAAGGCTAAGGTAGCCGAAGGAATTAAGGACTCTGTGAGGCAGAACACGGACCGGAATAAGCAGAAGAGAGGCTTTGGACCATCAGGGTCTTCTGGGAATATTCAAAAGAGGCCTAGAGTTGATGGGCCGCGAGGTCAGCAGGCTGTGACAGGGGGACAGTATCGTACCTGTGACCAGTGTGGAAAGAAGCACTTGGGAGAGTGTTGGAAGAAGACAGGAGGATGCTTTAAGTGCGGGTCTAAGGATCATATGATTAAGGACTGTCCTATGAAACTGGATGGGAATCGACCAGCAACTCAGGGTTTTAATCAGGCTGGAAGAGGCGGACAGCAGCCTCAGCGGGGTCGTGGTCCGAATGGTAGGGGAAATGGTGCTGGAAGAGGACGTGGAACACCTGGCAGAGGTGTTGGTAATACAGAGGCAAGACAGCCGGGCTTGGTATATGCAGTTCGCCGTAGGGAAGATGGAGACGCGCCGGACGTCATAACCGGTACGTTCTTTGTATTTGGCAAGCCTTACTTTGCTTTGATTGATGTGGGTTCTACCCATTCCTATGTTGCATGTAGAGTAGTTGAAACTCTAGGCATAGCCTCTGAACTATCTGATAGGGAGATGACTGTAGTAAGCCCATTAGGTCAAACTGTAGTGGTGAATAAGATGTTTCGAAAAGTACCTTTAGAGATTCAAGGTGCAGTATTCCCTGCCGACTTAATGGAACTACCTTTCGGAGAATTCGATCTCATACTTGGCATGGATTGGCTGGTGGAACATCGAGCCATATTGGATTGTGCCGCTAAGCTAATGGAGTTAAGGACGCCAGAGGGTGAGGCGGTAATCATGATAGGAGAAAGAAGAAACTACTTGTCTAACGTAGTTTCTGCTTTAAAGGCTGATAAGATGGTTCGGAAAGGGTGCAAGGCATTCTTGGCCTTTGTTAGTGCATTGGATGCAAAAGAAGGGGGAGTTAGTGGAGTTAGAACCGTAAGGGAATTTGTGGATGTCTTTCTGGGGGAGTTACCTGGAATACCCCGGATAGGGAGGTGGAGTTTGGAATTGATTTGCTACTGGGTACAGCTCCTGTGTCAATCGCCCCGTACAGAATGGCACCCAAGGAGTTGGTTGAGCTCAAGGCTCAAATCCAAGAGTTACTTGATCATGGGTTTATTTGACCCAGTGTGTTTCCATGGGGAGCACCGGTCTTGTTTGTGAAGAAGAAGGACGGAACTATGCGTATGTGCATAGATTACTGTTAGCTGACTATCAAGAACAAGTACCCTTTGCCGAGGATTGACGACTTATTCGATCAGCTTAAGGGGGCAGCGGTTTTCTCGAAGATAGATCTACGGTCTGGATATTATCAGCTTAAGGTGAAGGAAGTGGATATCCATAAGACAGCTTTCCGGACAAGGTATGGACATTTTGAGTTCGTAGTAATGCCGTTTGGATTGACGAACGCCCCAGCTGCATTCATGGATATGATGAACCGGGTTTTTCAACCTTACTTGGATAGGTTCGTCGTTGTGTTCATCGACGACATTCTGGTGTATTCCAAGACTGAGGAGGAACATGGTGAGCATCTCCGGATAGTGTTGCAAGTGTTGTAACATCCCCAAACCCGGCCAACGAGCCACGGCCGAATTTAGAATGCCACTGCAGAAAACGTTCGAACAATATTTTGACTTAGAAGTGAAAATAGAAAAATTTGTGGTTGTTTGTAAAATCTTGTGTATTTTTTTAAAATTTCAAATAAAACTAAGTTGTTACAATTTCTCCGATTAAAACCTCAACATACATCTTTAAATTTAAGATGCTAAAATAAAAACATTTACAGATAATAATTTAATCAACAATCCATCTTAGAACATAATAAAAAGCCTTAATTATTATAGGAGGCCCTTATTACAATAAATAAATACTAAAAATGCTGAAAATATAAATTTAATTAAAATAAGTAGAAACTTCTTCTGCATGGGCCACCTTGTATCCACTCTAACCCGGTCCGAGCTTTATGCATCACCTGTAAGGTTGATAAAAATTGGGTGAGTCAAACAGACTCAGTGTGCAATTAGACCACTGAATTCCACCCACATATCAAACCACATACTTACCCACATATCACAAATCAATGCATCTTATTCATATAATTTCACTTATTGGGCTTGGCCCATTATCACATCACATATCAGATAACAAGTCACTTATTCACATAATTCCATGATTTGGGCTTGGCCCATATCCATACCACATATCGGATAATAATATAATTAACCACAAGTTTCCACATACTGGGCTTGGCCCATTACCACATTGAATCCACTACACATAGCAGACAGATTTATGCAAAATGCACCCAACCCAGCCTAGGGTCCATCCTCTACACACCCCCATATCCAGCCACCACACACTAGGGGATTATTAAATCACCCTCCCCTTTTCACTCCAATATGGCATCAAATGTCGTCCACGTGAACTTAATCGCAAATAATCCACAACGCGACCTCAGTCAGCGTCAATCCACGATGTAGCCGAAGCTATCATTAAAACCACGATGAGCACAAAGCCATCATTAACCACGATATGGCACAAAGCCTATATCAACCACGTACTCGAAGTACACCCTGTCCTTCATTCATAATCATATCCCACCCCATGCACATGCAACATACCATAATGTCATGAGGAATAATGCATGCACATGTTATTCAAGTATTTAATCTTATAAGCACATCAATAACCACATTCAATCACACTCCTATAGGCATATTCACATTCACATCAATACTTAATACTGACCTGGTTATCGTTATACCCCTTTAGGGTATCCATCTCACAATTTCCACTGCACTAGTTAGCACATACATAACACATATAACATATCACATACATAACATAAACAGTCACATGCAAGTATAACTTATATCCCGGAAAACGGTAGGCTAACTACACACCTGATCACTTGAAGAACTACGCTCTCGATCCCGATGCTATCACTAATCGAGACTACGACTATCTCCCTACTTTCTTGTTCTGACGTTGGCCCACACACCGGTGGCCAATCCCGAATTGCAGAAACAGATCTCTTCTTAAACTTCGGGATAGGGACTATCCCTTTACCTTCTCGACCGGCATCCATGTTCATTAATGATATCTTAATCAGAACCAAACGGTTAAACACTAATACTTTAATCTAAATATTTCGAATCGAAACTACACTTACTAAATATCCTTACCACAATGATCTGAATCCTGAAACTTGCCCTTATGCCTGTCGATTTGCCCTTAACACCAAAGTACTCAATCGGTCAACCCTTAATATCCAAAATAGGCCTATAGCCGAATATCACATAACACTTACCTTATTATTTAGCGAAATCCTTAGCTACTTGAATAGCCGAAATCCCTTGAATGCCACAAATCCCGAAAGCTTCTCCTTTAACGCTCCTTAACGTTGGCACATACAAAAGAAACACACAACATGGCTTAAAGAAGATTTGGCTGTCCTAAAAAGAACCCAAACCGATTACTAAAGAAGAATCTACTTACCACCACCCACGTTTGAAGAGCCAGAGAGAGTAGTCGACAAAAGAGACAAAGTGCTTGATTTTCGGCGTTTAAGACTTGCGGCAAATAAGAGAATAAGGCACCCTGAGGTTCGGCTGAGCCTTACAAAGGGTGAAGAAATATTCGGCTATCAAAAGTACAAGTATGGAGTTTGAAGAAAAGAAGAATAAATGAATGGGAGAGGCCTAGGAAAATTTAACAATGATAATTAATAGTAGAGGGGTTTCGGCATTTGCCAAAAAGAGAAAACAGGTTGAGCTCCTATTGTTTTTCGGCACAAAGAAAATTAAAGAAGCAAAAGAGATGTCAAAGATGATCACTCCCCCTTATAAAGAATTCGGCTACTACCCCCCCTTTCATGGCCGAATTTACCAACCCCGAAGAGACCCATATTCGGCCACTTCATCCTTTCCTATCAACCCCCACATTTTCTCCTTTATTATCTTAACAAATAAAATAAAATAATCCTTCACATTATCCCATATCAAACTCCTATATTATCTCTTATCACATATTTAAACTAAAATAAATAAAATAAGGCCACCATTATCTTCTTATCATCCATAAAAAAAATAAACAAAAATAAATCCAACCTTTATCTTATCTAGCCGAAAATTAAAAGGAGAAAAAAACTCAATCCTCATCCAACTGAAAGTCCATGTGCCATCCAATTTCTTCCAACTTGACGCAAAATAAAATGCTCCTTCTTGCTTCCTTCGCAACTCGAACCTGGGCCCTCTACCCATTGCTTGAGGCATCACTTGCCCAAGCCTTAAGTGGCGCCTTGCAGCCACTTTACCAAGGCATTTCTTATGTCAGGCTTCACACAGATTTTCTTTTAAGACCTCCTTAGCCAAATTCCCCTTTTGACGCAAAAATACAAGTCTCTAATGCTTCCCACGTTGCTCGAACCTCCTCTCCCTGAAGCTCCCTTGACGCTAACTACACAACACTCCAGGTGGCGTCCCTTGCCACTTTGCTGCTAGCTCTTTTGTGCCATAATCTCCCCAAAATTCCTCTTAAAGCCTCCTTAGCCTAGCTTCCTCCTTGTCTTAACGCCAAAAGCAAAATAAAATTACACTACTTGCTGCCAACGTGATTCGAACCAAGGCCCTTGCCCACTGCACATGGCGTCATCACCAAGGCCCTAAGTGGCACATTCCAGCCACTTTACCAAGCTCACTTCCATGTCCAAAAGCACCTATAATTTTCCCTTAAGGCCTCCCTGGCCTTGCTCCCTTTACTAACTCAAAATCCAAAAATTTTCCAATGCATTCCTTTTTAATCCTAGAGTTTCAAGAACCCCTAAAATACATCCAAACCACTCACTGAGTCTACTAACTCCTGAATTATGCACCAAATGCATAGCCCCTAATTTAGGATATTACAGTTCTACCCTCCTTAAAAATAATTTCGTCCTCGAAATTACTTACTAACGAACATCGCACATCCCAGCTCACCACCCCAGCTACTGCTGCGCACTCTGATCTTAAGAAACTAACACATTTCCTATGCACAATCCCAAGGTTCACAATCCAGATTCCATACACTTCACTAGCACCACAAGAATGAACTATCTCTAAAGCAATAAATAGTATTCCAAAAACAAGGAACTTACCCGCTATCACATCCTTTGTTGGCTCGCATTCGCACCTTCAGCACCTCTGCCGGGTGTTCCACGACCTTGGCCTCGAGCCCTATCCATCATTTGAGGACATTTCTTAACCAAATGAGCCTTAGATCCACAACGGAAACATTCCTTGCTATTTCCCCATCACTCTCCTACATGAGCTCTCCCACATTGGGCACATAAATGACTCCGATTCTCAGCAACTGGTACAGGTGCACGTACAGAATTCTCGATCCTTAGCCTTTTCTGAAAATCTCCAGATAACTCTAACGATCCAAAACTCCTCTTATTCCGGTTCCTATTCTTTTCTCGATTCTGTCTCACAGTCTTCTTAACTTCTTTAGCGATCCGAGCCTTCTCTACTAGAATAGCAAAGTCTCTTTCTCTTTGCGGAGCAATCAACACTCGTAGCTCATCCCGTAATCCATCTTCGAATCGAACACACTTCTCGTAATCAGTAGCCACGATTCCCTTAGCATACTGACTTAGCGGCACAAATTCTGCTTCATACTCTGGCACCGACATACTTCCTTGTACCAAGTTCAGGAATGCCTTCCTTTGCGAGTCCAAATAACTAGCTCCAACGTACTTTCCTTCAAACTTAGCTTTGAAGTACTCCCAATCCACTCGATCTACAGGAGTACCTTGTTTGACAGTGAGCCACCATCGATAAGCTTCATCTCGGAGCAACGAGACAGCACCTTTCAGTTTTCCTTCAGTAGTTAAATCCAAATCATCCATAATCCTTTCTACTGCCTTTGAAAACCTCAGCTCCGTTCGACTTAAGTCTTTTAGGTACTGATTTCCGAGCTCCATTGCCCACATTAGCTCCAGCGACTCGCTCTAGCACTCGCAGCATAGCTAACGATACTGCGTCATCTCCTCTAGTCTGATCTTGATCCTCCGCGCCCGCTGCTGGCGGCGGCACATCATTTTCTGACCCATGGCCAGACCCTACTGGTTCCGATACTGTCATTCTACCTCTTCCACGTCCACTAGAACTCATATCTAACATCGCGATTTAATCTGATTAAAAATTTTATGCATTAGTACTTTTGTTCCACTGTTTAACCGCGAACAATTTTATGAAAAGAAGTTTAATAGTGGTTCTTTCGACCAATCAAAGTTTCAGTTCAAGTTCACTATTCTAATTCAGAGAATCACACATTCACATTCATCAATATCAACAGAGACACATTCATTCATCCACAACGTCCACTATGCTTCTATGGGCATCCTTGTTTATTCCCCACCCAGGGGTAATTTCGTCATTTTTTTCCTACAGGGGCATTTTGGTAATAAATCGAGGTCAAATTGAAAATCTTTTACAAATCAAAGGTATTTCAGTATTTTACGAAACTGAGGGTTCCTTTTAAGAATTTGTTTTCCAAATCGGTGTTGTTGCAGAGATTTTTAGAAATCGGGGGTCATTTTGGTAATTTTGTAAAACAGGGGTATTTTCGTAAATTTTCCAAATCAGGGTATCTTGGTATTTGTAAACTAGAAGTTTTTGGTATTTTTGTAAAGTAGAAATATTTTAGCAAAAAGTCGAGGGTAATATGGTAATTTTCATAAACCAAGGGCATTTTGGTAATTTTCACAACTAGGGATATTTAGGTAATTTTGCAAAGCGGGAATATTTTGGAAAAATTTTCAAAAATAATCTTTCTACGAATCAAAGGGGTAATTTGGTGATTTTAAAACTAGGTTTTTATAAAACTGTGTGGCTAGTCCCTTTCGAGTTTTAATTATCGGGTTAGCCCGTGAACAAGTCCTCTTGGTTAGGGTGAACCGTTACTACGCACCAGGTAGGATTCGAGTAAAGAGGAGGTGAGTCGCTAGGACTGCTTAAATACCAAGCTCTTACTGAATCCACTCCTAGACATGCGTACAATGGTTGCCACACCTTAACTCGGTGACTTACTTCACAGGTTTGTTTAGTTGTTTTTAAGTCTTATGCATGTGTTTGAGTAGACTAGTCCTAGGGTTCAACAGATCCTAGTTCACTAATCTACGTTCCCTTCATGCCCATATAGTTCACATGCAAATCATTTCAATTCATCAGAGGTACTTACCTCGTGGACTTCGGGTTGGAGATACAGGTGCCATGCCAGAAAACCTGAAAAATAGATCTTGAAGGTCCATATTTTGAAAAGCCCATTTAAAATAATGTTTTTGGACCCAAAACCCTCAAAGCCAAGTTTTGAACCGAGCTCTGATACCAAACTGTAACATCCCCAAACCCAGCCCACGAGCCACGGCCGAATTTAGAATGCCACTGCAGAAAACGTTCGAAAAATATTTTGACTTAGAAGTGAAAACAGAAAAATTTGTGGTTGTTTGTAAAATCTTGTGTATTTTTTAAAATTTCAAATAAAACTAAGTTGTTACAATTTCTCCGATTAAAACCTCAACATACATCTTTAAATTTAAGATGCTAAAATAAAAACATTTACAGATAATAATTTAATCAACAATCCATCTTAGAACATAATAAAAAGCCTTAATTATTATAGGAGGCCCTTATTACAATAAATAAATACTTAAAATGCTAAAAATATAAATTTAATTAAAATAAGTAGAAACTTCTTCTGCATGGGCCACCTCGTATCCACTCCAACCCGGTCCGAGCTTTATGCATCACCTGTAAGGTTGATAAAAATTGGGTGAGTCAAACAGACTCAGTGTGCAATTAGACCACTGAATTCCACCCACATATCAAACCACATACTTACCCACATATCACAAATCAATGCATCTTATTCATATAATTTCACTAATTGGGCTTGGCCCATTATAACATCACATATCAGATAACAAGTCACTTATTCACATAATTCCACGATTTGGGCTTGGCCCATATCCATACCATATATCGGATAATAATATAATTAACCACATGTTTCCACATACTGGGCTTGGCCCATTACCACATTGAATCCACTTCACATATTAGGCTTGGCCCATTTTCACATTAATACACATAGCAGACAGATTTATGCAAAATGCACCCAACCCAGCCTAGGGTCCATCCTCTACACACCCCCGTATCCAGTCACCACACACCAGGGGATTATTAAATCACCCTCCCCTTTTCACTCCAATATGGCATCAAATGCCGTCCACGTGAACTTAATCGCAAATAATCCACAACGCGACCTCAGTCAGCGTCAATCCACGATGTAGCCGAAGCTATCATTAAAACCACGATGAGCACAAAGCCATCATTAACCACGATATGGCACAAAGCCTATATCAACCACGTACTCGAAGTACACCCTGTCCTTCATTCATAATCATATCCCACCCCATGCACATGCAACATACCATAATGTCATGAGGAATAATGCATGCACATGTTATTCAAGTATTTAATCTTATAAGCACATCAATAACCACATTCAATCACACTCCTATAGGCATATTCACATTCACATCAATACTTAATACTGACCTGGTTATCGTTATACCCCTTTAGGGTATCCATCTCACAATTTCCACTGCACTAGTTAGCACATACATAACACATATAACATATCACATACATAACATAAACAGTCACATGCAAGTATAACTTATATCCCGGAAAACGGTAGGCTAACTACACACCTGATCACTTGAAGAACTACGCTCTCGATCCCGATGCTATCACTAATCGAGACTACGGCTATCTCCCTACTTTCTTGTTCTGACGCTGGCCCACACCCCGGTGGCCAATCCCGAACTGCAGAAACAGATCTCTTCTTAAACTTCGGGATAGGGGCTATCCCTTTACCTTCTCGACCGGCATCCATGTTCATTAATGATATCTTAATCAGAACCAAACGGTTAAACACTAATACTTTAATCTAAATATTTCGAATCGAAACTACACTTACTAAATATCCTTACCACAATGATCTGAATCCCGAAACTTGCCCTTATGCCTGTCGATTTGCCCTTAACACCAAAGTACTCAATCGGTCAACCCTTAATATCCAAAATATGGCCTATAGCCGAATATCACATAACACTTACCTTACTATTTAGCGAAATCCTTAGCTACTTGAATAGTCAAAATCCCTTGAATGCCACAAATCCCGAAAGCTTCTCCTTTAACGCTCCTTAACGTTGGCACATACAAAAGAAACACACAACATGGCTTAAAGAAGATTCGGCTGTCCTAAAAAGAACCCAAACCGATTACTAAAGAAGAATCTACTTACCACCACCCACGTTTGAAGAGCCAGAGAGAGTAGTCGACAAAAGAGACAAAGTGCTTGATTTTCGGCGTTTAAGACTTGCGGCAAATAAGAGAATAAGGCACCCTGAGGTTCGGCTGAGCCTTACAAAGGGTGAAGAAATATTCGGCTATCAAAAGTACAAGTATGGAGTTTGAAGAAAAGAAGAATAAATGAATGGGAGAGGCCTAGGAAAATTTAACAATGATAATTAATAGTAGAGGGGTTTCGGCATTTGCCAAAAAGAGAAAACAAGTTGAGCTCCTATGGTTTTTCGGCACAAAGAAAATTAAAGAAGCAAAAGAGATGTCAAAGATGATCACTCCCCCTTATAAAGAATTCGGCTACTACCCCCCCTTTCATGGCCGAATTTACCAACCCCAAAGAGACCCATATTCGGCCACTTCATCCTTTCCTATCAACCCCCACATTTTCTCCTTTATTATCTTAACAAATAAAATAAAATAATCCTTCACATTATCCCATATCAAACTCCTATATTATCTCTTATCACCTATTTAAACTAAAATAAATAAAATAAGGCCACCATTATCTTCTTATCATCCATAAAAAAAATAAACAAAAATAAATCCAACCTTTATCTTATCTAGCCGAAAATTAAAAGGAGAAAAAAACTCAATCCTCATCCAATTGAAAGTCCATGTGCCGTCCAATTTCTTCCAACTTGACGCAAAATAAAATGCTCCTTCTTGCTTCCTTCACAACTCGAACCTGGGCCCTCTACCCATTGCTTGAGGCATCACTTGCCCAAGCCTTAAGTGGCGCCTTGCAGCCACTTTACCAAGGCATTTCTTATGTCAGGCTTCACACAGATTTTCTTTTAAGACCTCCTTAGCCAAATTCCCCTTTTAACGCAAAAATACAAGTCTCTAATGCTTCCCACGTTGCTCGAACCTCCTCCCCCTAAAGCTCCCTTGACGCTAACTCCATAACACTCCAGGTGGCGTCCCTTGCCACTTTGCTGCTAGCTTTTTTGTGCCATAATCTCCCCAAAATTCCTCTTAAAGCCTCCTTAGCCCAGCTTCCTCCTTGTCTTAACGCCAAAAGCAAAATAAAATTACACTACTTGCTGCCAACGTGATTCGAACCAAGGCCCTTGCCCACTGCACATGGCGTCATCACCAAGGCCCTAAGTGGCACATTCCAGCCACTTTACCAAGCTCACTGCCATGTCCAAAAGCGCCTATACTTTTCCCTTAAGGCCTCCCTGGCCTTGCTCCCCTTACTAACTCAAAATCCAAAAATTTTCCAATGCATTCCCTTTTAACCTAGAGTTTCAAGAACCCCTAAAACACATCCAAACCACTCACTGAGCCTACTAACTCCTGAATTATGCACCAAATGCATAGCCCCTAATTTAGGATATTACAAGTGTTAAGAGAGAAGAAGCTTTATGCCAAATTCAGTAAGTGTGAATTTTGGCTTAAGGAAGTTGCGTTCTTAGGACATGTAGTGTCTGCAGAAGGAATAAGGGTGGATCCTAGGAAGATTGAGGCGGTGCTAGATTGGAAACCACCTAAGTCTGTGGCTGAGGTTCGTAGTTTCTTGGGATTGGCAGGTTACTACAGAAGGTGTGGAAGGATTCTCATCGATAGCCGTACCTTTAACGAAGTTGTTGAGAAAGGAAGTAGCTTTGGTATAGACAGAAAAGCGACAGGAGAGTTTTGAGAAGCTTAAGAGGGTTTTGCCTGAAGCTCCGGTTTTGATTCAGCCGGAGGTAGGGAAGGATTTTGTGGTGTATTGCGATGCTTCTCATACCGGATTAGGATGTGTTCTGATGCAAGACGGGAAAGTAGTCGCTTATGCGTCTCGACAACTAAGGCCACACGAGGTTAACTACCCGACTCATGATTTGGAATTGGCGGCAGTGGTCTTTGCTCTTAAGGTATGGAGGCACTATCTTTATGGAGAGAAGTCAGTGATTTTCACAGACCACAAAAGCCTTAAGTATCTGTTGACTCAGAAGGAGATGAGCCTGAGACAGCGAAGGTGGGTTGAATTATGAAGGATTACGATTGTTCAATAGAGTATCATCCGGGCAAGGCAAATGTAGTGGCGGATGCCCTAAGTCGGAAGGTAGTGTCAGATCTGAGGGCGATGTTTGCACATCTGAGCTTGTATGACGACGGGAGTCTGCTGGCAGAGCTGCAAGTGAAGCCGACGTGGTTGAATGAAGTGAAAGAGGGACAGTTGGTTGATGATGATCTAAGTGCTAAGTTATGGCAAGTGCAGAGTGGGTAGTTGGAAGATTATAGTATTAATGACGAGGGAGTTTTGTGTTTCAAGGGTAAGGTCTGTATGCCTAAGAATGAGGAGTTGAGGCAGAAGATTCTTCAGGAATCGCACAGTAGCCCTTATGCTATGCATCCTGGAGGTAGTAAGTTGTACCGAGATCTAAGGGAACAGTTTTGGTGGCCTGGTCTTAAGCGGGAAGTTACTGAATTTGTAGGCAAGTGCTTAACGTGTCAGCAAGTTAAGGCTGAACACCAAGTTCCATCAGGATTGCTTCAACCAATAAAGATTCCGCTGTGGAATTGGGAGAGAATTACCATGGACTTCGTTAGTGGGCTTCCCCTTACGCCTACTAAAAAGGACTCGGTATGGGTGATAGTGGATCGGTTGACAAAGTCCGCGCATTTCATCCCAGTGCGGGTTGATTATTCTTTGCAGAAGTTGGTAAAGTTGTATGTGGCAGAGATTGTAAGGTTACATGGAGTGCCGGTATCAATCATTTCGGATAGGGACCCAAGGTTTACTTCTCGGTTCTGGAAAGCACTACATCAAGCTTTAGGCACCAGATTAGACTTCAGTACGGCTTTTCATCCACAATCGGACGGTCAATCTGACCGAGTAATCCAAGTGTTAGAGGATATGTTGAGGGGCTGTGTGATAGACTTCAGAGGAAGTTGGGAAGAATTTTGCCTTTAGCGGAATTTGCATACAACAACAGCTATCAAGCTAGTATTCAGATGGCACCGTATGAAGCGCTGTATGGCCGGAAGTGTCGCACTCCTACATGTTGGACGGAGTTAGGGGAACGTCGAGTTTTGGGTCCAGAGTTAGTGGCGGAATTTGAAGAGAAGGTTAGTGTGATTCGAGCTCGGTTGAAGGAAGCATCAGATAGACAGAAGTCGTACGCAGATCTCAAGCGAAAGGAAATAGAATTTGATGTAGGAGATCAAGTGTTTCTTAAAGTGTCGCCTTGGAAGAAGGTAATGAGATTTGGTCGCAAAGGGAAGTTAAGTCCAAGGTTTATAGGACCTTATCAGGTATTGAAGTGAGTTGGACCAGTGGCATACCAGTTAGAGTTGCCACCGGAGTTGAAGCAGATGCACGACGTATTCCGTGCTTCCATGCTACGTCGTTATCGATCGGATCCATCTCATGTAGTACCGGTTGAAGAGGTGGAGCTAAGGCTAGATTTGTCCTACGAGGAGGAGCCGATTCAGATTCTGGAACGAAATGTGAAAGTGTTACGGAGGAAGTCAGTTCCTCTAGTCAAAGTGTTATGGCGTAATCATTGATCGGAAGAAGCTTCTTGGAAGCCGGAAGAAGCAATGCGACAGCAATACCCTCACTTATTTTTTCCAGGTAATTTCGAGGTCGAAATTATTTTAAGGGGGTAGAACTGTAATATCCTGGATTATAGCTTATGCATAAATTATATGATATAGCATGCTTATGTGTGTTGTGAATGTGTATTATGAATTTTGTGAACCTTAGAGTGTAGGTAAGTGCCTTAGGAATTATTCGATTTTAAGTTTAAAAGAGGGAGCTAGTCTGATAAGGCCTTAAGAGAAATAGTAGAGGATTTATGACACAAATATCAGCTTGGAAAAGTGGCTGCAAGGCGCCACTTAAGGCCTAGTAAGTGACGCCACAATCAAGGGGAAAGGGCTTGGGTTCGAGTTACAAGGGAAGCAAAAAGGAGTTTTATTTTTTTCAGCAGAGATGGGCAGTAGTGGACGGCACTAAGACACTAAAGGGATGAGCTTAAGTTGGGATTAAATTCTTTTAATAATTTCAGCTAAGGTAGTTGATAATTGGTGTTTTATTTTGGATTATTTGAATAGATGAAGAAGAGATAAATGTGGGATTATTTCTCTTAATTTTAAATGGGTAAAGAGGAGAGAAAATAGGGGATTGGATAGGGAAGGAGAGTTGGCCGATTGAGGGGCTCCTTAGGTGGTATTTTCGGCCAAGGAAGGAGAGTAAGGCCATTATTCTTTCTTTTGTGCCTCTGCCGAATTCTCTAGCAAATATCCTCTCTTCTCTTTTATTTTTTTTTCAAAGCCGAAATACCCTGTGTTCTAGCCGAATCTCCATCATCAACCTTCTTCTTCCTTTGCAAACTCAATCAAAAGCCGAATATTTCATAACTCTTTGAGAGCCATAGCCGAACCCTGTGCTCTCTCTTTCTCTTATTTTCTTGAAAGCCGAATCCCCAAGGAAGGTGCTGTCGACCACTGTCTTGTAGTCTCTTCAAGCAACGTGTAGTGGTAAGTATTCCTCTTCTAGCAATCGGTTATGGGTTTCTTTCCATTGGAGTGCCGAAATCAATAGTTAAGCCTTGATTTCTAAGGATGGCCGAATGTGTATTAAGCCATAATCTCGTGTTTTGGTTGTAGCTAGCGTGAAGGAGTCTTTCGGGATTTGAAGTGATCAAGGTAAGTGATATGTAGCATTCGGCCATGGGCCACTTTCATGGGTTTAAGGTTAAAGCCGAATCTAACATGTGGTATATAGGGATTTCGACAGAGACCAAGGCCAAGTGACTATTTTCGGGATTTAGATCCACAAGGTAAGTGCATGTGATATTCGGCCAAGGCCCTATTTAGTGACTTAGATCTGTTTCTTATTCGTTCAAAAGCCGAAAACTAACCTGCGAAGTGATTTAGTGCTAGCCGATTGCAAGAAGAGTCATCACAAAGTTTTCTGGATTTGTGTAGTAATCAAATCGGCAGCAAGGTAATAAGTTGGTTGCGTTAATCCTTCGGGATTTGGTTGTTTGGCCGAATGGCCTTTAGCTAAAATGTTTAGTGTTGGCCGAATGTAGGAACTTGAGATCTAGAGGATTAGATCAGGATTTTCGGGATTTCAATGAACTCGCTAAGTAAATCAGGTGTGTACCCCACACTAGTTCTTAATAGATTTACGGTTTAAGTTATTATATGTATGAATAAGAATGTGAAAGATATGGCTTAAGATACCATTCAATGGTATGGCATATTCAGGTACGTTATTCTCTAAAGCTATGTTAATAATGTTGCGAATACCTGTTATGACACATATGTGAACATTGATAAGAATGTGGAATTAAGAATAGGGTATAGTCTTTGCATGATTTGTATGACATGGGCATATGGGTGATATGTTAAAGGGGAAGTGATCTGGTGGTTTTATACCACAATTTCTGAATGTGGTGACTTATGTCACCAAATCTGAATGTGGTGGCTTACGTCACAAAATATTAGCTGGTGGCTATGCCACAAAATATATATAAGGGCGATGAGCATGTCGTCTGCAGCGACTGCCTTCGATGGTGTGTAGCGGATGGAGGGTCGACTTAGCAGTCCCCACGGTGTGATGGTTGGTACGGGTGATGTGTAGCGGATGGTTATCTAGGTTGGGTTCGGGTATGCATAATTATTTATATGTGCTATATGTATATGTATGATTTGATATGCCATAAACTGTTGGGACTTGGTGTTGGTGGTTATACACACTGAGTCTGTTTGACTCACCCCGTTGTGGGAAATCTTTTCAGGTGACACTCAGTAGATGGACCGGGTCGGCAGGAGCTTAGTGGTGGCCATGCTCAGCACGAAATTATTTTATTTGGATTTTTATTTCAAGTACTTTGAATTTATTTTGGGTTTTGTTTTAATGTAATAAGGCCATTAGTATGAACTGTTTATGCCTGCATTTTAACTATTTTATTATGGTATGAGTTTTTATCAAATTAAAGTTTAAGCAACGTTTCTTTAAAATAAATCTTCAAACGTTTTGACACCTAAATACAAATGATTTTCAATTTAAATAGTAAACTCTAATGACTCGACTTTTATCGGTAACTTATAGTTTTGAAATATAACAATAAAGTTTTAACAAAATGAAATCTTTGAAAATAACGATGTTTTCAACTTGATCCCAAATCAAATTTTTCTCTAAAATCACTTAAAGTTTTCCAAAGGAATAAACAAGTTTGAATCGTTTTTCTCGAGGAACATACCAAATCTGGTCGAGGCTCGTGGGCCTGGTTTGGGGTGTTTCACAGAAAACACATCGCTTTTCTGCTTCAAGAAAAATGCCCAAACTTTTCTGGAAAAATCATCAATAAGTGTTAGCATATAATTAGCTCCACATCTTGAAGGCACCTTGGATGGCCCCCATAGATTAGAGTGAATATACTCCGAAGTTCCCTTCGTGTTATGGATTTCTTTGGTGAATCGAACTCCCTTTTGCTTTCCAAAAACATAGTGCTCACAAAATTTCAGTTTGTAAATTCCATGCCCATCAAGAAATCATCTTTTGCTCAATTTTGCCATGCCATTCTCACTTATATGCACTAGGTGCATATGCCAAAGTTCAATAACATCAGCATCTGATAAGGAAGAGGAAGCGACAACTACATCACCAGTAACCATAGAACTTTGTAAAACATATAATTTGGCAGTCTTTCTCCGCCTTTTCATCACAACGAGGGAACCTTTGGAAATCTTCAAAACCCTATTTTTAACTGTGTATTTGTACCCTTTTGAATCAAAAGCACTCAACGAAATCAAATTTGTCTTCAATTCTGGAACATGTCGCATATCATTAAGTGTTCTGATAACTTCGTCAAACGTATTAACTTTAATTATTCCAACACCTGAGATTTTACACGAAGCATTATTCCCCATCAAAAAGACGCCTTCAGACATTATTTCGTAAGTTGTAAACCAATTCGGATTAGGAACCATGTAGAAGGTGCAGCTCAAATCAAGGATCCACTCCTCGCTCACCTTAGAATTGTTGATAGAAGTAGCTAGAAGTTCACCATCGCTGTATTCTTCTACAATATCAGTTTCACCAGATTTTTCTGTTTGTTTTCCCTTTTGATTCGTAGCCTCCCTTTTTGTAACACCCCAAACCCGGCCCACGAGTCCTGACCGGATCTGGTATGCCACTGCGGAAAAGCGTTTGAAAATAATCTGACTTGTATATAAAGATTTATTGTCTTTAGGAAAGAAAACCTTGTGTATTTAAAATTTCGAAATAAATTAAGTTGTCACAAAATTCCCGGATTAAAACTTTATTATATAAATTTAAGAAAAATAAAATCACTTGCAATTAAGATTTAAATTGTCAATCCATAATAGAACATAATAATAAAGAGACTTAATAAAAATACTTAAATACTTTAATGGCCTTATTACAACTCAAACAATAAAATAAAAATAAAATGAAAATATACCACAGTCTATTTAAATCAAATTTTCCATTTCATGGCCACCTCGAGTCAATCCGGCTCCTCATCCGCGATCTACGAGTCACCTGAAAAAGTTAAGGGAGAAGGTGAGTTACCAAGACTCAATGTATAATCCCACTCCCGATTAATGCAACAGCTTACACAAATCATAGCTAAGTATAGCATGCACCCAACCTAGCCATCCATAACTCCTTTTTCTACCCTGTGTGTTACCAAACCACTGGTGGTGCCAAACCACTGGTGACCCAAAGTAACTTAATCAATCTGTATAAATAAATGTGGTACCAAACCACTGGTGACCCAAGGTCACAATTATCCATATGTGGGGCCAACCCACTTTGTGATACCAAATCACTGGCGACGATCCCGTAATATCAACCGTGGGGCCAACCCACTGTGGTGCTAAGCCACTGGGACAAGTCGCTATGAGGTGCCAAACCTCTGGTGACCAAAGTCACGAAATATGTGGTACCAAACCACTGGAGGTGCCAAACCTCTGGTGTCCCAAACACACAGATATCACTTCCCCCTCCACTCATATCACCCTCAATAATATGCATATAAAAATCATGCCAATCATGCTGAAAATAATAACACACTGAATTTATTAGAGGCCATATTTCATATACCACATATACCAAATATGTCGTGCATCAACATGCATCATACAACAACTCATAAAGAAACGGACTTACCCGAATCCTTGCTTATACCCTTACAGTATCAATCCAGATCTACGCATATCCAGTTTAACACATACAGTTTATTAACAGTTTATTAGTTATGAAGTGTGTAAGTACACACCTGTTACTATCGCGAATCCTAGATCCCGAAGATCCGATCTACTGTGCTATATCCCTTGACCCTATATTCGGCCAACATCCAAGTTAGTGACATAGGCCTATTCGGCTATACTAATAATCCCGAAGGATTAATCGCACCTGAAATATGGCCTTGGACCGAAACTTACTATCACTTACCTAGGCGAGTTTAAATCCCGGAAGCCTTTGTCGATTAGCCCCTAAAATCATAACACACATGCGGTTACTACTTAAATACCATACATGGCCCATAGTCGAATATAAACAACCACTTACCTTGAAGAATCAAAACCCGAAAGACTCCTTCCAAGCACCCTAGCGTCGGCTACACACAAAAGATACATCATTAAGACACTATACACATTCGGCCAACCTTACCAAAGCCTATTCTCAAGCTTTCGGCACACCACAAAGGAAGGGAAGAGAACCCGATTGTTATAAGGAATACTTACCACTATTGTTTCCTTGAAGAGACTAAAAGTGAAAAGATTCCAGCTATGGCCCCCAAGTGTTGATGAAGGTATTCGGCTAACACAAGATGGAAGATGGAGTTTTGAGTAGAAAGGGGGTGATAGGTTCGGCCAAGTAGAAACAAAAGAAGAGAGGGATTTGAAGAACTTTGGGCAATGTGGACTAGAGAGAATTCGGCCAGGAAACAAATTGGGAAGAAAAAGAAAAACAAGTTTAGATGAATTTCGGCACTTATTTGCTCCCTAAAGAACCTTTTGGCCGGCCACCACCTTCCCTCCAATCCAATCCCGTAATAATCTCCTATCTAATCTCTTTATCACCCATTTAAACTAAATAAAAAAGAAACAATATTTATCTACTATCCTATCTCTTAATCACCTCTTCAAATAGATAAATAAAATAAAATAATAATATTCCACTCTTCCAGCCGAATTTAAAAGCAAAACATCAATCTTATCCTCATCCATCTGAGAGCCCATGTGCAGACCACTAGCTATCTCCCTTCACGCCAGCATGCAAAAAATAAACCACCCATTTGCTGCCCATGCTACTCGAACATGGGACCTGCTGGAACAAGCTTACAGGTAACGCCCCAGGCCACTTTGCCAAGGCGTTTTTTGTGATATAAACTCCCTACAATTCCTTTTAAGAGCTCCCTCCTAAGCTCCCCCTTGCCTTAACGCCAGAAACAAAAACAAAAATAAAACATACCTTGCTTCCATCGTGACTCGAACTTGAGTCCCCCCTTTTCTACTTGGGGCGGCATTCACTAAGGCCCTAAGTGGCGGCCCCAAGCCACTTTACCACTCCGACTTTCATGTCCGTAAACCTTGCCATTTATTTTTAAGGCCTTCCTAGCCCAATTTCACTTGTTGACGCAAAAGGAAAAAAAAAAAAAACTCCCATGGCATCACCCAGACTCGAACCTCCCTGCTCAAGGCGTCATTTCCAAGCCCTTAAGTGGCGCCCTTAAGCCACTTTACCAAGCCTCCTTCCATGTCCAAAAACTCCCAAATTTTTCCTTAAGGGCTCCTTCACCCAGCTCCCCCTTTTATACTTAAAATCCAATATTTTCCCAAAGCTTTCCCCTTCATCCTTGGGTTATAAAAACTCCTAAAACATCACCAAACACACTTAAAGCCTACTAATACTTGAGTTATGCTCCAAACGCATAACCTCTAATCTAGGATGTTACAGTTCTACCCTCCTTAAAAATAATTTCGTCCTCAAAATTGCTGGGCTAAATGCACTCCTACTCACCACACTACGCTTATGCTGCGTACTCTAATCTTAATAAAACCATCATACTTCCTAGGCACAATCTCTAAGTTCACGTCCAAGGTTTCAGGCACTTCACTAGCAATACAAAAAAAACTCTACAATAATCAAAGCAATTAAGGGTATTCCAGAAATAAGGAATGTACCCGCTGTCACATCTGGCACATCTTCCTCCTCGCGACGGCCAACTGCATAAACCAACCTTGGTTGCCTTGCCTCTACACCTTCAGCACCTCGGCCACGCCCGTTACCATTACCATTACCCCTAGCTGCACCTCGACCCCTCTGTGGTTGCTGGCCATCCCTCCTGAATTGACCACGTCCTTGACCCTCAGCTTGAGTCCTAGCCAACTTCCGCGGACAATCCCTTACCCGGTCCTCCATTGATCCACACTCAAAGCACCCTCTACTTCCAGCCAAACATTCTCCCGAGTGGGATTTCCCGCATCTACCACACTGAGGTGGCCACTGAGCAGGCTTTGCGGCTCTTTCTGATTCCCCAAATCTAGCCCTCTTCTGTGAACCTCCAGCGGACCCTGAAGGCCCAAAATTCCTTTTATCCTTACTTCTGTCCTGATTCCGCCTCTCAATTCGCTTCACTGCTTCAGCTACCTTAGCCTTTTCCATGAGAACGACAAATTCCCTTTCACACTAAGGTGCGATTAACACCCGTAGCTCATCTCTCAACCCGTCCTCGAACCTAACGCAGCGCTCATATTCTGTGGCCACCATACCTCGAGCATACCTACTTAACCTCAAGAATTCAGCCTCATACTTAGGTGCCGACTTATTCCCTTGCACCAAATTTAAGAACGCCCTACGCTGCTCATCGATATAACCAACCCCCACATACCTTTCTCTGATATGCTGCCTTAAAATAATCCCAGGTGATATCACCGATCGCCGCACCCTCTCGGACCGTGAGCCACCATTGGTACGACTCATCCTGGAGGAGAGACACTATCCCCTTTAACTTCTCCTCAGCCGAGAAATCCAAGTCATCCATTATTCGTTTAGTTGCCTCCAACCAATACTCAGCCGTGTTGGGAGCCACTCCAGAAACTCCTCTAAACACTTCTGCTCCATTAGCCCGGAGTCGCTCAACCACGGATTTTAGGGCTCCTGCACCTGCGCCTGCCTCGGCAACTCGTTCTAACACTCGTAGTACAGCTTAGGATACTACATCGTTACCACCTGTCTGGTCGTGAAACTCAGTTTCCGCCGTCGGCAGATCCGGCATCACATTTCCAGACCCATGACCCGACCCTGCTGGCTCCGACAAGGTCATTCTACCCCTACCACGACCACGCGGCGGACATCCATGACCTCTTGTACTCATTCTTCTCGTTCGCGCTTATCTGATTAAGAATTTTATGCATTATTAATACTGTTCACTGTTTACCCACGAGGAATCTTATGAGAAATAGTTTTTGAAGTGATTCTTTCGAAGTCGAATCTACCTATAGTTCCAGTTTTAGGCTTATCTCCTAGTTCTAAGTACATCCATCACACAAACAACATTCACAGACCAAATCTAACGCGTAGGGGCATTTTCGTCATTTCACTACCCGGGGGTAATTTCGAAATTTTAACCTACAGGGGTATTTTGTAATAAATCGGGGAAAATTTTGAAAACTTTAATAAATCAAGACATTTTGAAATTTCCAGAACTTGAAGGTATTTTCGAAAATTTTCTCAAATTAGGGGCATGGCAGAAATTTTGGAAACCAGGGTTACCTTGGTAATTTCGTCAATCAGGGGTAATTTTGTAAATTTTCCAAATCAGGGTATTATTTTGAAATATAGGATTTGTGGATACTTTTGTAAAGTAAGAAAATTTTTATTGAAATCGGGGTAGTACGGTAATTTTTAAAAACCAAGGGCATTTTTGTAATTTTTCCACTAGGGGCATTTTGGTAATTTTTTGTAAATCAGAAATATTTTAAAAATTTTCTAAAATATAAGTTTTTGTTACTATTCAAAAGGGTACTTTGGTGATTTTTAAAACTAGGGTTTTCATAAAACATGGCTAATCCCTTTCGGGTTTTAGTTATTGAGTTTAACCTGCGACCGAGTCCTCTTGGTTAGGGTGAACCGTAGCTACGCACCAGGTAGGATTCCTGCGAAGAGGAGGTGAGTCACTAGGACTGCTTAAGTACCAGGCTCTTCCAGATCCAATCCTAGACATGCGCACCATGGTTGCCACACCCTAACTCGGCAACTTAGCCACAGGTTTGTTTAATTAGGCATTAAGTCTTATGTAATTCTCATATTGGGGTATACTATTCCTAGGGTTCAATAGTTCCTATTCCTTCAGTCTACGTTCCCAAGTTACCCATTTACCCCTATCAAGTATTCACAGAGCAGTAAGAGATACTTACCTGGGTGGATTGGCGCCGGAGACTCGATGCCATGCTGTTCAAAACAAAACCCATTTTCACAATATTTCACATAGGCCTACAAAAAACATTTTGGGCCCTGGGCCCCACAGCCGAGTTTTGAACTGGGCTCTGATACCAATTTGTAACACCCCAAACCCGGCCCACGAGTCCTGACCGGATCTGGTATGCCACTGCAGAAAAACGTTTGAAAATAATCTGACTTGTATATAAAGATTTATTATCTTTAGGAAAGAAAACCTTGTGTATTTAAAATTTCGTAATAAATTAAGTTGTCACAAAATTCCCGGATTAAAACTTTATTATATATTTAAGAAAAATAAAATCACTTGTAATTAAGATTTAAATTGTCAATCCATAATAGAACATAATAATAAAGAGACTTAATAAAAATACTTAAATACCTTAATGGCCTTATTACAACTCAAACAATAAAATAAAAATAAAATGAAAATAAACCACAGTCTATTTAAATCAAATTTTCCATTTCATGGCCACCTCGAGTCAATGCGGCTCCTCATCCGCGATCTACGAGTCACCTGAAAAAGTTAAGTGAGAAGGTGAGTCACCAAACTAAAATCCCACTCCCGATTAATGCAACAGCTTACACAAATCATAGCTAAGTATAGCATGCACCCAACCTAGCCATCCATAACTCCTTTTTCTACCCCGTGTGTTACCAAACCACTGGTGGTGCCAAACCACTGGTGACCCAAAGTCACTTAATCAATCTGTATAAATAAATGGGTACCAAACCACTGGTGACCCAAGGTCACAATTATCCATATGGGGCCAACCCACTTTGTGATACCAAATCACTGGCGACGATCCCGTAATATCAACCGTGGGGCCAACCCATGTGGTGCTAAGCCACTGGGACAAGTCGCTATGAGGTGCCAAACCTCTGGTGACCAAAGTCACGAAATATGTGGTACCAAACCACTGGAGGTGCCAAACCTCTGGTGTCCCAAAGACACAGATATCACTTCCCCCTCCACTCATATCACCCTTAATAATATGCATATAAAAATCATGCCAATCATGCTGAAAATAATAACACACTGAATTTATTAGAGGCCATATTTCATATACCACATTTACCAAATATGTCGTGCATCAACATGCATCATACAACAACTCATAAAGAAACGGACTTACCTGAATCCTTACTTATACCCTTACAGTATCAATCCAGATCTACGCATATCCAGTTTAACACATACAGTTTATTAACAGTTTATTAGTTATGAAGTGTGTAAGTACACACCTGTTACTATCGCGAATCCTAGATCCCGAAGATCCGATCTACTGTGCTATATCCCTTGACCCTATATTCGGCTAACATCCAAGTTAGTGACATAGGCCTATTCGGCTATACTAATAATCCCGAAGGATTAATCGCACCTGAAATATGGCCTTGGACCGAAACTTACTATCACTTACCTAGGCGAGTTTAAATCCCGGAAGCCTTTGTCGATTAGCCCCTAAAATCATAACACACATGCGGTTACTACTTAAATACCATACATGGCCCATAGCCGAATACAAACAACCACTTACCTTGAAGAATCAAAACCCGAAAGTCTCCTTCCAAGCACCCTAGCGTCGGCTACACACAAAAGATACACCATTAAGACACTATACACATTCGGCCAACCTTACCAAAGCCTATTCTCAAGCTTTCGGCACACCACAAAGGAAGGGAAGAGAACTTGATTGTTATAAGGAATACTTACCACTATTGTTTCCTTGAAGAGACTAAAAGTGAAAAGATTCCAGCTATGGCCCCCAAGTGCTGATGAAGGTATTCGGCTAACACAAGATGGAAGATGGAGTTTAGAGTAGAAAGGGGGTGATAGGTTCGGCCAAGTAGAAACAAAAGAAGAGAGGGATTTGAAGAACTTTGGGCAATGTGGACTAGAGAGAATTCGGCCAGGAAACAAATTGGGAAGAAAAAGAAAAACAAGTTTAGATGAATTTCGGCACTTATTTGCTCCCTAAAGAACTTTTTGGCCGGCCACCACCTTCCCTCCAATCCAATCCCGTAATAATCTCCTATCTAATCTCTTTATATCACCCATTTAAACTAAATAAAAAAGAAACAATATTTATCTACTATCCTATCTCTTAATCACCTCTTCAAATAGATAAATAAAAATAAAATAATAATATTCCACTCTTCCAGCCGAATTTAAAAGCAAAACATCAATCTTATCCTCATCCATCTGAGAGTCTATGTGCAGACCACTAGCTCCCTCCCTTCACGCCAGCATGCAAAAAATAAACCACCCATTTGCTGCCCACGCTACTCGAACATGGGACCTGCTGGAACAAGCTTACAGGTAACGCCCCAGGCCACTTTGCCAAGGCGTTTTTTGTGATATAAACTCCCTACAATTCCTTTTAAGAGCTCCCTCCTAAGCTCCCCCTTGCCTTAACGCCAGAAACAAAAACAAAAATAAAACATACCTTCCTTCCATCATGACTCGAACTTGAGTCCCCCCTTTTCTACTTGGGGCGACATTCACTAAGGCCTTAAGTGGCGGCCCCAAGCCACTTTACCACTCCGACTTTCATGTTCGTAAACCTTGCCATTTATTTTTAAGGCATTCCTAGCCCAATTTCACTTGTTGACGCAAAAAGGAAAAAAAAAATAAAACACTCCCATGGCATCACCCAGACTCGAACCTCCCTGCTCAAGGCGTCATTTCCAAGCCCTTAAGTGGCGCCCTTAAGCCACTTTACAAAGCCTCCTTCCATGTCCAAAAACTCCCAAATTTTTCCTTAAAGGCTCCTTCACCCAGCTCCCCCTTTTATACTTAAAATCCAATATTTTCCCAAAGCTTTCCCCTTCATCCTTGGGTTCTAAAAACTCCTAAAACATCACCAAACACACTTAAAACCTATTAATACTTGAGTTATGCTCCAAACGCATAACCCCTAATCTAGGATGTTACACTTTTGATCATGTTCTACAGTTTATAGCATTCAGATTTAATGTGCCATTTCTTCTTACAGAAGTTACAAGTTTTACCTCTATTTGAAGACTTCGATCTACCCTTAGATTTACAGCAAGGATTCCATTCCTGTATCCGTCCATGATCATCATAAGCATTCCGATCTTGTCTTCCATGAATAATGATACCATTTCCCTGAGAGTCGGGTTTAACCACAAGATGCTTCATCTTATCATATGAGGTCAAAGAATCATAAACCTCATCAACTATGAGAGACTCGTGGCTATATAAAATCGTGTCTCTAAAGGTTGAATAAGACGAAGGCAACAAAAAAAGTATAATAAGCTGAACCTCCATGGCCTTCAAGTCTGAGAGAATTTCTTTAAACACTATTAAGTGTTCATGCACAGATGCACCTTCCTCCAAACAATGAGCATAAAGATGCTGCTTCATATGCAGCTTGTTGGTTAGAGTTTTTGACATACATATTTGTTCCAGCCTCTTTCATGATGCAGTGGCGGTCTTCTCCTTCATCACATCCTACAAAATTTCATTAGACAAATACAGATGTAACTGTGTTAATGCCTTTCGATCTTTACGCCTCTTCTCTTCCTCCATTATTATTGTAGGTATCTTATCTATCCTTAGCAGGGCATCCTCTAAGTCCATCTGCACAAGAACTGCTTGCATTTTTATATGCCACAATGCGAATCTAGTGTTGCAATCTAACAACGTAATTTCATATTTCAAAGATGTCATTACCGTGATTGAGATGAACAAATCGAAAGCTCTAATACCAATTTGTGAAAAAATAGAACGTCGATAATGACAATGTATCACAAAGAAAAGAGAAAGAAAAATAAAGAACACACAGATTTTTACGTAGAAAACCTTTCGGGAAAAAAACTATGGGCACATGAGAAGATAATTCACTATGTTGAATTCGAATGATTACAAGAAGAGTAGGCTCCATCTATTTAGTGGCTTGTAAAACCATATTCTAATAGAAGGAGTGTAGTAAGGTTGAAACACCTTATTCTAATCAATATCAAATAGATGAAGTGTAATAAGGTTGAAAAACCTTATTTTAAAATAAAATAAAAGAAGTGTAGTTCTATATGAATTTTATTTTACCACTATATTTTATTTTAACAAGTATCCGGGTCACTTAATTCTAATAAAATCAATGTCAAAACGACCAAAATAACAAATCAAAACATCAAAAACATGTCAGAGCAAGAATCAACATACCAAGGTCTAAGCCTATAGTTCTTAGGAGTAATTAAGCCACAAAATATCGAAAACATCATGGCAATATGATGAAATAGTTCTACCACATTACTCAACGTCCATTGACCATACATACAGTTCATGACACTACAACATAGAAAATATTTAAACCAAAACAATACCAATGAAATATTTATGACACCCATCAAAAGTGCTAGAAACCTTAAGCCCATAAAATATCTTGAGGACTGCAATAATAATTAATCAAAGTCTAACCACATTGCCTTATCCCCACAGTTCAAAGAATAATATTAATACCACCTACGCAAATACTAAAGCCTAACTTGGATCACTTCCTTGGTATCCTCGCACCGTTCACACCGCAAACGCTAAATATCTGTAATGATTAGAGAGAGTGGGTGAGCTTAAAAAAGCTCATTGAATTTCGAAGTAACAACAAAATATACACAATATCAAAGGTTAAACAAGAGCATACTACAACACGTTCATATCCATATTCTAACCATGCCACAATAACATACCCCTGAAGATGGCTATAGAGGAGCATACTGGTTGCTATGTCACGGCACAGGTCCTGGTGTGTTGCGACATCGACTCTGGGACTGAAATTAAACACGAAGTAGGGCATTTTGGTCTGCATAATCTAAAGCTCGATAACATCAACTAACTCTGGGTTAAGGATAACGTTGACCTAAAGGCTATAAATAGGCTCATTTGGCATATGTTAAAGAAACCTTTGAATTAACCTAGTTTCTTCTGTTATATTCAGTTTCGTTTTCTTTCTTAGGTTTCGATAGTTTAGTATACTTTTTCATTGTTTTCTTTCAAGAGATATGAATTGTGGAATCATTCAACTTTTTGGATTTATACTTAGTATCAATACAATCAGAATCTTTCATTTACTCTATCTTCTCGATTTAATTAGCACGCTTTCTCTTTATATCAATTATATATTGTTCATGAACACCATCGGGAACTAATCCCTCTATAAGGGATTAGTGAGTGAAGGTATGATTTGTTAACTAATTTGTAGGGTTACTCAATGGATCAGTTGTTTGGGAAACGGAGAACGTGAAACAAACCCTAAGCCTGACAACACCTTAACCCTAAACTAGTCTAAACTGTGAGATCGGAAGATAAGTAGTTATTGCTGGCTTGTTATATTAGTGGAAGATTAAAAGATCCTGCTAGCAACTAGTTGATTGACGAGGAACCCAAAGCGACAGTTGATGGAGATTACCGAAGCTAGCTAATCACCCATAACAAAATTTGATTTATTCTTCCTTTTTGATCTCTTGAATTTTATCTTTTTATGATTTATTTTTATTATTATAAAAACCCTAAAATCCTGTACTTTATATTCTTCATACTACAACTGAATTTAAAAGTACTAATTATATCTTTTAGAGCTTAGGTTAGAATTGATCTAGTGCTAGCCTCCCTTGGGTACGATCCTCGGAGTACTCACCCACTCCGTTGTAAAACTATATGTAACAACTCGTTTTTTAGTGGTGTCAAAAATAGTGGTTTCGGAGCCACAAATCTAACAAGCGAGTTCAACAACATCGCTACTTAATACTTACGAGTCAAATATAGTATTAAAATAAATGTTGAATTGGTAATTTATGCTATTTGAAAGAACAATTAGGTTCAAGTGGTAAGACACTAAAGTCAAGTGGTTTTAGAAAATGAGGTATATGGACTTCATTTCTTTAAACTAAGCTGTAAGTATTTTATTAAATATTTATAGAGTGTTATTAAGGTCGTATTAAAGTATTGTCAAAAATTTTTTGATGCTTAGTTAATTAATAAAAAAGGACTAAATCGTAAAAGATGCAAAAGTTAATCACTATTGATTATTATGGGTTAATTGAGCATAGAAACATAAATGAATGTCTTTATATGGTAATTTAACCATAATTTTAAATAGTGGACGGTTTAGGTGATATGTTTTATGAAATTTCATTAATTAGTAAAGGGTAAAATTATAATTTCATAAATAAATGAATTTTAAAACATAATTAAAAGATCAACAAAGCCATTATTTTTGTCATCTTTTTAGGGTGAAGGTCGAACTCCATGGAAGCTTAAACCAAGCTTTTGGCCATGACTTGTTTCACATGAATGGTAAGTATTTTTATTCCCATTTTAATGATTTTTATGTTTTTGATATCGTATTAAATTAATCTAGCTAACTCGGGGTCAATTTGTAAAGTTGTTAAATACTTAGAACTTTACCATGAATGAATTTGAGATGTTTTTGAAAGTTTATGATAGAATCTTAAGTTTGGTTGTTAGATAAGACTATTTTGTAAAGCATTTTTTGGTAATTTTAATGTTTAAGGACTAAATTATGAAACTAGTAAAAGTAAAAGGACTTGATGTGAAATAACAACAAATATGGGCTATAATAGGGTTCCAATAAGTTTGGCTAAGCTTGAAATTTAGTAAAAATAGTTAATTTGCATGTTTTAGGCTCAGGGACTAAATTGAATAAAAATGAAAAGTTGAGGGTAATTTTGTAAAAATATCAAAAATGACTAAATTGTATAAAATGAATTGGTCTTATTATCTGAATAAATGAATATAATGAAATTATTAATTTAGATCAAGAACGAGTGGAAAATCGAGAAGAGAAAACTACCAAATAACCCTTATACTTAGTCATTGTTGCAATTTAGCTAGTTAAGTTCATAGGTATAGAATCGTACATACCTATATATATATATATATATATATATATATGTTACTGCTGATTTATGAATGTATATATTTATATATGATATATGTTGTTAAAATGCCCATTTGAACATAGTAAATGGTTAGGATACGATTGGTATGCCAATAGGGTTAGAATGTGCGCTTGTACAGGATTTGTACTTCGGTGCCCTTGTTTGCAATTTGGTGCCCCTGTATACACTTTGGTGTCCTTGTTCGCACTACGGTACCCCTGTTTGCACACTTGTGGCCATGTCTACACTTCGGTGCCCCTGTTATGCATCTATGATGCCTCTAGTGTGAAGTAGTTACATGAGTATCCAAATCAAGTTACTAGTTTATTGCGCTAAATGTGAATGAAATTTACAAAATTATTTTAATATTAAAGGCTAATGTATAATCAAGATATTAGTAAATGCTAAATGTTAAATGTTCAATGAATTACTTGGTCATATGTGAGTATTGTTATATTGATGATTATTCAGTTAAAGATATATGTTATATACATATATGTATGAGTTTGGATTGAATTAATGTAGTACAGGAAGCATATGATGAACCATTTTCAATACTAATCCTATAAGTGCTTCGTAAATGTATAACATGTATGATTAATTTATTCATTTAGCTTTCACCTTCCTTAGTGGAAGTAGGTGATTCAGGGATTATATGTTTATAGGGAAGTTTGAAACGAATGATAAATTATAGAATGATTATATGTTAAAAGTAAAAGTGTTATGGTAATAAGAAACGTTTAAGTAAATTGGTTATATGAAATGCTTATAAGGAAAAATATATATATACATGTATATGCAAGGCTACACCAATTATTCATGAGAGGTGTAGTAAATAGAAAACAAAAGTTAGCTTAAAGTATAATAAAAATTATGATTAGTTGTTTATTCTAATATGTCAGTAGTTAGATAGCCTTTTTACAAACTTACTAAGCATTATTGCTTACGTTAGTTGTTTTCTTTTCATGTAGATCATCGGAAGGTTTGATTTGGTTGGAAGCTCATTGGAGATATATCACACTATCCAACAGTTAATTCGGTAGTTTTTGAGCATTTTTTGCTAAGGTTTATAATGGCATGTATAGAGTGATTTGTAATAGTATAATGATGGATGTTTGATGACTGTTTTTGAATGTATGAGTTGTGCAAGTTATCTTGGTTGGTACCATTTGATATTTTGATAGTTGGTGTCAATGAACTATCATAAGTTGTATGTTTTAAATGGCTTGTTTTGTTATGGAATAGTAATGATCAAGTTAAGGCATGTTTGGTAAGATTTGGAACTAGTATTTGATGATTGAAATGTGATAAAAATATGCATGTTTAGATAAGTGTTGTTGTACGTATTTGAGTTGCCTTATATGGCATATTGGTTAAATGATCTTAGACCAATGAATTGTTCATTTTATATAGATTTTTGGTCATGTTTTGAGGTTTGGTGATATTCACAAAATGCTTTTAGGTACATACTTGAATTCAGTGATGGAAATGGTTTGTTTTGGGCAAATTCATGTCCACACGGCCTGAGACATGGACGTGTGACTTCGTTGTAACAACCCGTTTTTAGTCAAATCAGAACTGTGGTTTTGGAACCATAAATCCAAAGTCAAAAAATTTATTTTATTATTTTAATAAGGTCTACAGCATGATAGAATTATTGTGTGAAAGTTTCGTAAAGAAATTTTACTGTTTGAATGCTTAATTCGGTAAAAAGGACTAAATCGTGTAAAATGTAAAATGCATATTCTATTAGCTAAAGGAATTAAATAGCTATAGAACCTTAAAGTATAAGTCTTTATGATAATTAGACCATTTATGTTGATAGTGGAATGTGATGGCTTGGTATAAGTGAAATTATGAATGTTTTTAAAGGTTATAATAGTAAAATGTTAAACAAATGATTAATTAAATTAAACAAAGCCAAACTATCATCTTAATTCATCCTTCTTCAACCGAAATTAGGGATTTAGAAATCCATTTTTGAGCTTGATATTCGACCAAGCTTACAAACTCAGTTGGTAAGTGATTTTTGTTCGGTTTTTAATGATTTCTATGTTTTTGTGATCGTTGCTTCGTAATCTAGCTAGCCTATACCTTCAATTTCAAAACTGTTAAAGATTTAACATGTTTCCATTGTTGAATGTTTGTGTAAATTGATATTGATAATAGATTATGAAGGTTTATTGATAAATTTACTAGTTTTGTAAAGTGATTTTTGACAAAAATGTCAAAAAGGGATTAATTTGTGAAAATGTAAAATTATGTGGGTAAAAGTGTGAATAAATAAAAGATATGGGCTGCTAGGGACTCCATTAAAATTCAGCTAGCATAGTTAAGGGTCTAATTGCATGAATTTGCATTTTTACGAGCTAAGGACTAAATTGTAAAAATGTCAAAATAGTAGGGGCAAAAGTGTAATTTTTCCATAAGGTATTTTTGGGCTAAATTGAATGGAATGAATATTGAATGAGTTAATTTTGATATTTTATAGATCAAGATAAGCCGAGATCAGAATTAGATCAGGGAAAAAGAAAAGTGGATGAATAACAGATATTTGCTATCCGAGCGATACGAGATAAGTTCGTATAATTAGAATCGAACATTTAAATACTTGTAATTATTTGAAATGAATGTATGTAGTTAAGTAAATGATTTACTTGAAACTTAAATGCCTTATTCATATATTATGATGGTTACTGAGCCCCGTTTGAACCGTAAGAATTCGTAGGATACGAGTGACATGTCACTAGGGTTACTATTTAGGTTAAGATCTTGCATGTGTTGCGGACTCACCGCAACTCGTATGAGCTTACCGATGTATCAGCTCGTAAGAGCTTACTGTTTTCAACTTGTCAGAGCTTACCATTTCAGCTCAATAGAGCTTACTATCCGTCAGCTCAAGAGGAGCTTACTGAGAGCGGAAATGATAATGGATTTACGTATTACTGATTTATATGTTATGTATATCACCCGAGTATCCCTCGATGTTCTATATAACGCCCCAAAATATAGGGTCTTTAATTTTTCATAATCTGACCAAATTGCTTGTTTGCTTCAATGGCTAAGTGTTTTGGGCATGTTTTAGGAATTTTAGGAAGCCTGGGTTCAAGTATGGCCTTTGGCAAAATTTTAATTTTTGCTCTTTCGGAACCTGGATGTTAGCTTATAGGACATATATATTAAGTGTGCTTGACATGTGACACAAGGAGTCCACTGGTAGAGGTGGCAAGTGGCGTGTGGAGTGTTCTAGTGATCTGAGGTTTGAATCTCATGGCATTAAAGTGGGAGGTTTTATTTTATGACCCTGTGGCGTGAGAGGTAGAGTTTGATTCAAACTCTACAAAGGTGGTTAGAGACTTGTCATCAAGTTTGAATAAGTTTGAATGGGGGTTTGGAGTGAATTAAAGAGCATTCCGTGGAGATTTTTAGGGAATTTGAATGAGAAAGGAGTCTTGGCCGAATGGGAGAGCTTGAGTAGGGGGATCTCGGCTAAGGGAGTTTCATTTGTGCAATTTCGGCATTGAGGTGAGTGTAGAAGCCAAATTTCCTCTTTAGTATTCCAGGATTTTTCTCTTTTTCATTTCGGGTTTTTCCTCTTTTGGTGTAATCTTACGCAACATTTTTGACCATTCGGGTCTTTCTTTCTTCAACCTTCTTTTTCTCTCAACTGTCATTCATTTTTTTCCAATCAAAATACCAATTATTAATTGCTGAATCCTCCATTGAAGCCTTCCCTTTTCTTCTGCATATCTTTTTTCTGTCGATTGGCATTCTACTTCTTCTTCCTTTGTTTCGTGAAATCAAAGTAAGTTCTTCTGTTCCTCTCTTCTTGTGAATAGCCGAACACATTATATTCTCCTCACTCCTTCTAAAACTCTGATAAGCCGATCACTGCCTAGACCTTCTCAAACGTTCAATTTGTTGCAAGTCTGGTATTACTCTTTCTCCTTGTTACCAAAGCTGATTATTTGGGTAAGCAAGTGAGTTGTCTCTTGTTACTTTGCTAGTTTCTCCTTTAGGATTATCGTTATTGCTAATTTATAATCTTCTTTCGGGTTACTCACTCTTAGATTGAACGCAATACTCCATTCGCGTGTGCCACTCCTTTCAGGCAATTTTTGGTTCTAAGGGATTCGGTAAGTGTTCCCTATTTTGCTCAAATTTTTGTGATGGGTGTAGATTGTATCCTTATTCAACCCTTTAACGAAATTTGTGGTTATGCAGTGTGGGGTAAATTATCAATTGTGGGAGTCTAGCCAAGCGATTTTAAGGTTAAAGACTATACTCCTGTTTACCAAGGTTGGGGCTGTTGGATTTTCGCGAGAGGTCGTTAAAGGGTGTGTAATCATACACCCAATATTGTTACTGCCAAAATGATGGATGAAGGTGTGTATTCACACCCCTGTTTGACTGTGAAGCGGCAAAAGCCGAAAAGCCAAAACTTCGGCATTTGAGGGCTCACGAGCGTGCGAACACTTGTACGGATAAATTGAGCCACAATCGTTGGCGATAGACTGTAGAGGCCGCCACAAATGATCTCGTGGGCTTAGGTCGTAAAGGGCCTTACTGGGCCGAAATGGGCCATGTGGGCTGGGCTCATGGGCCCCACATGGACTAAATCCACAGTAAGTGACTAATAATGGATTGGGCAGCGAAATTCGTATAGTTGTAATGGAATTTGGGCTGAACGAGCCACATGAGCGTGTGGGCCCACTTGAGCCGAGTTTGAGCTTTAGGCCCAATTACACTATTTTGGCCATATAAATTATTCGAGTCGTTCGAGATGACGGTAGGCCTTTGGAAAGGTCGTATACTGTACCAAGACCCCTAGGAAGTAAAATTATCGAAATACTTTCGAAGGGTTAATTTGTCGAAATACGCTCGAAGGGTAAAATTACCGAAATACCCCTGGTTTACAAAATTACCGAAATACCCCAACTTGTGAAATTATCGAAATACCCTCAATTTGCAAAATTACTGAAATACCCCTCAGATTTGTGAAAATTACTGAATTACCCTCAACTTGTGAAATTATCGAAATACCCTCAATTTGAAAATTACCAAAATACCCTCGATTTGCAAAATTACCGAAATACCCCTATAGGGTAGAATTACCAAAACACCCCTGAAGGGTAGGATTACCGAAATACCCTTATAGGGTAAAATGACTATTTTGCCCTCGTGGGTAAATGATTGTTTTATGCTATGTTTTGACTGACTTGAGCTATGATTTGTCTGTCTTTCTAAAGTATGCCATGTGATTTATATATATGTGCTTTGCATACATGACATACTGCATGGGATTGAGATTTTGTAATTGGAGGAAGTGATTGATCTGTTAGGGTCGCACGGGTCGTCCGAGACGACTGTGGACCCACCAATTTGATTGTTAGGGTTACACGGGTCTCCTGAGACAACTGTGGACCCATCGATTTGGTTGTTAGGGTCGCACAGGTCGCCCGAGACAACTGTAGACCTACTGACGACTTTAAGCCGCTTATATTTTGGCAGCTCTATTGCGATATCAGTTAGTGACGCAACTGGTGCTAACATTGGTGTGCTGGCTGGGTGGGTCGATTTTATCCCCACATGGTGTGCTGGTTGGTACGGGTGGTGTGCTAGCTGGATTGGGGTGGGGTGCATTCTTACACTATTGCATTTTTGTTTATGAGATCCGATACTGATATGGGCTAGGCCCAAACATTCTATTATGGTTCGGGACCGAAACGATATGGCAATGGGCTTAGGCCCACTGAAACTGTACTGTGACTGAATAGGGCTCAAGCCCAGTCTGTTTCTGTATTCTCTTTATCTGATTGACTGTTTTTATATTAGGGGATTACACACTGAGTTTTCGTAAACTCACCCCATTTTTAACTGTACGGGTAATCCCCAACATTAGGAGGATCGGTGCTGTAAGGGACTCGGAGTTGGCCACACGACTGCCTTTGGACTTCATTTATGCTTTAGTTTCCATTTTGGGTTTTAATTTTTGTAATAAGGCCTCTTTAAGGTTTTGGATTTTAACTTGGGGTTTTTATTTACTTTGAATTATATCCGTTAGAAGTAAATCACAGTTTTCCAAAATGTTAACTGTTTTTAAAACAACACTACATTTTCGGAACATTTTCAAAATGGTTTCACGACTTAATCTTTTTCGTAAATCCATTACTCTCAAAATTAGCTTCCACAACCAAAAAGATATTTTGGGAATAAAATTAATAATTTTTTAATGTACCATGTTTTAAAAATAAACTAACGTAATTGGGATTTTACTTAAGCTTTTAAACAAGAAGGGTTTTCAATGAAAACATGGTTTTCGGAAAACACTTCAATGTGACACGCTAGATTCGGGCCTAACTTCTAGGCCGGGTTTGGGGTGTTACATTTAGTGGTATCAAAGCCAGGTTGCAAAACTCGACTGTGGATTGGTCTTTAAAATTGAATATCTAAAAGAACTATTTCAAAAATATAAAAAAAATATTTTTTGGAGTATTTGAACTATTTTACTGAATGTTTCTTGGAAGTGTGGTTCATCGAGTCTCCGGCGCCAAATCCGTAAGTTTTTTATATTATTTGCTTTTTACTGTTATGCAATAGGAAATACTGTGATTACTCTAGAAATTAGACTATACTACTCTAGTTAGAGTAAACTGGAAAATCATAGGGACTTAAGATTGTAGTTAAGCTTGCGATTGCAAAAACAAACTCTAAATTTCTATTTCTCATAAGGCATCTGCTTAACTACTAAAACTGTAAGCTAATTTGCATAAAATTTCTAATTTAGATAATTCGCAAAGTGATAATGAGAGCTAGGGGTAGTGGAAAGGTACCAGAGGACGCGGCAGTGGCCGTGGGAGTACTAGAGCTAAGTCTTTTTCATCGGGCCACATGCCTAATGTCGAGGCTAGGGAGGCACCAGCATCACCAGTAACTGAGACAGGGTCGTTCGACCGAGCTGCTGGGGCTGACGCACTATCTCAGGCAATGCTTCGTATTTTGGAAAAAGTTGCTGGGTCTGTTGGGCCTAACACCGTTATTGGGGACCGTGGGTCGGTTACGGAATGACTTCGGCCAAATAGAGAAGAGATCTTCAGGGGAGTTTCTGGAGTGGCCCCAAGTGTGGCAGAGTACTGGTTGGAGGCCACCGAAAGAATTATGGACGACCTCGACTGCAGGCCGGAACAAAAGTTGAAGGGTGCCGTGTCCTTGCTGAGGGATGAGGCCTACTAGTGGTGGCTTACGGTAAAAGAGGGTACCCCGTCTGACCGATTGATTTGGGAATTCTTTGTAACACCCCAAACCCGGCCCAAACACCACGGTCGAATTTAGAATGCTACTGAGGAAAATGTTTGGAAAGAATTTGATACAAAGGTGAAAACTTAATAATTTTCCGTCATTCGTAAAACATGGTATATTTAAAATTCTAAGTAAAACTAAATCGTTACAAATTCCCGGATTTAAAACTTTGATATGAGTCTTTACGAAATGAATTGTTTGAAAGAAAGCATTCTCAGTTATTAGCCCGATAACTAATCCAACTTAAACATAATAAAATCCCAAAATACTTTAAGTGGCCTTATTACAATAATGATTTAATCAAAAGTACTAAAAATATAAAATGCTTAAAACAAATAAAACATCTTCTGCATGGCCACCTCGTGTCCACTCCAGCCCGGTCCAAGAATCAGGTATCACCTGTAATGTTTTGAAAAAGAATAGGGTGAGTCAAGCCGACTCAGTGTGTAATTAGTCCACAGATTTCCACGAATGGGCCTAGCCCAAAGCCACACCAACCACATATCAGATAATAATGCAAAATGCACCCAACCCAGCCTAGGATCCATCCTCTACACATCCCCGTATCCAGCCACCACACACCAGGGGATTACTAAATCGACCCTCCAACCTCTACACACCAATTCGGCAATTAATGCCATCCACCAAGTGGTCTAGCCACTGGTCCACGTGATTAAATCACAATAAATCCACAACGTGACCTCAGTCAACGTCAATCCATGATGTAGCTCGTAGCTAGCATCAAACCACGCTGAGGCACAAAGCCATCACCAACCACGATATGGCACAAAGCCGATACCAAACACGATGGGGCACAGAGCCAATCATCAATCCACATGAGGCTCGTAGCAATCACTAAACCACGTACATAAATGTACACCCTGTCTTTCTTTCATATATATAAATCCCTCCCCATGCTTATGCAACATACGATAATGATATGATGAAATCATGCATGAACATGTCAATCGGCATACTGCACTTATATACAACATTAACCACAACTTTACCAGCATTTAACACTGACCTGATAATCGACATACCCCCTAAGGGTAACCATCTCATTATTTTCACTGCATTAATCATCATGCTCATAACACATACTATTATTTAACATAACAAGAAACTGCGAATTAATCACACACCTGATAACCTGAAGTATTACGCTCTCAAAACTAACGCTGTCACTAATCGAAACTACCGCTATCTGCCTCCGCTTCTACTCTGACGCTGGCCCACACCCCGATGGCCAATCCCGTACCACATAGACTGATCGCTTCTTAAACTTAGGGATAGGGACTACCCCTTTCTCTCCTTGACTGGTACCCGCATCCATCCAAATCACTTAATCAGAATATGTCGTTAATCATTAACGGTATAGACAGAACATAACAAATCTAAAACTTACTGCGTACTCTTACCAATGTGAATCTGAACCCCGAAGGTATCATCTTAATACTCTAAGTTGTCGAAATCCCCTTGAGTAGTCAAACTTAAGAGAACCCTTAATGCTCCTTCACGTTGGCTATACACAAAAGAAACACGAGGTTATGGCCCTATGCACATTCGGCCATCCCTAAAAACCCAAGCCAACCACTTGGTTTCGGCACCCCAATAGAGAAAGAAACAAAACCGATTGCTAGAGAAGAGATTACTTACCACCAACCCACGTTTGAAGAACAAAGAAAGAAGGAAAAGGTTACCACCTTCGGCTAATAGCAAGAGGTATTTCGGCTTTTGAATGATGAACACCTGATGATAGAAAGAAAGAAAAGGTTTATGGTTGGAGAGGTTTCGGCTATGGGGAAAAATGAAGGGAAAGATTCGGCACAAGCATGAAAAGAAATAAAGAAAAGAAAAAGAATGGAGGGGAGGGTATAGTTCGGTTTAGAGAAGAAGTAAAGAGAAGCTAAGATGAACCAAAGATGCACCCCACAGATCACTTGCACTTTTGGCTTTTGTCACAGAGGAAAAAAAAAAGAGAACAGTAGAGTTCTTTGGAAGAGAAAAACGCAAAAGAGTGCCTAACACTAAACTAAGCAAATTCGGCCCCTTCCCCCCTTATCATGACCGAAAATGCCACCACCAAGAGCCCCACATTCGGCCACTAGCTCCCTCTCTCCCCTATCCCACATTTTGCTCCTATTTTTCCTCTTCTCCCCTCATTCAAAACATTTGAATGAGTCAACCTTTATCTTTCTCTCTTAGCCAAATTTCAAATGCATTTGACTTAATCAAATGCTCACCCACTTAGTGTCCCAGTGCCGTCCACTACCTCTCCTCCTTGCTGCAAAAATAAAAGCTCTAATTGCTTCCCTTACTGCTCGAACCTGAGCCCCCCTTCTACTACTTGTGGCGTCACCTTCCAAGGCCCTAAGTGGTGCCTCCATTGCCACTTTACCACTTGAGTCCTTGTGTCTAAATCCACATGCAAATTCTCTTAAGGCCCATCCTGCTTAGCTCCTTTTCAAAACTTAAAATCCATTATTTTTCTAAGGCATTCTCCTACATCCCAAAGTTCCCGAAACTCCCAAAACACACTCAAACCACACATAGGCATGCTACCACATACAATTAAGCCAAAAATGCACAACCCCGAAATCCCAGATATTACATTCTTTAAGTTCACATTTCAGGGAAAGTTTTTGGGCACTAGCTATGTCGACGCTCGTAGGAAAGAATTTCTGAATCTGATTCAAGGTGACAAGTCTATGGCTGAGTACGAGGCGGAATTTTTGCCCTCGACTTAGTCGGTATACTCGTGGGATAATAGCTATGGAATATGAGCACTGTGTTCCTTTTGAGGACGGTCTCAGAAATTGTAACACCCCAAACCCGGTCAACACACCCCGACCGAATCTGACATGTTACAGAGGAAAAACATTTTGAGGAAATCAGGTTAAGGTTAAATTTTAGTGAAAATTCTTTGTTGTTTTATGCCTAAAGAAATCAGGGCTTGATTATTTAAAATCGATAGTTTACTTTGGGATCCCAGAAATCAGTCTTTAAAACTTAGTTGCCGATCCAAGGTTAGAAAACATTTATGTCAATTTAAGAAAACCCGAATGATTACTTAGAAAACCATTTCTATTTAAGTGTGAAAATTTTAAATTTGGAAACCATTTAAGTTGTCGAAAACATTTGTTATCAAGAGATTTGTATTACCCGATGGTAAGATTTTGAAAACCTTTGCGCTTTATAGTTTAGAAAACCTTGGGCTCAATTATTAAATCAACCATGATATTTATTTAGCCATGTTTAAAACAAATCTAAAGCATATAAATAATCCAAAAACATAATTTAAAAGGCCTTATTACAAATCCAAATAAAGCTGAAAACCGAATTAAAATAGAGTATAGTACCCAAACCAAAGTCCATGTAAAACCCAATTTTTATTGCACGGCCACACGAGTTCATCCGGCTCCGCATCCGCAATCTATGTATCACCTGAAAAGATAAAGGAGAAGGTGAGTCACCAAGACTCAGTGCATAAATCCTTCCCCCAATTAATGCAACATACTTACACAATTCATAACCGAGTAATGTAAATAATGCACCCAACCTAGCCATCCATAACTCCTTTTCTACCCCGTGTGGTACCAAACCACTGGTGGTGCCAAACCACTGGTGACCCAAAGTCACGATATCCAATAATGTGGTGCCAAACCACTGGTGACCCAAAGTCACGAATAATCCATCTTGTGGGGCCAACCCACGTGTGATACCAAATCACTGGCGACGATCCCGTAATATCAAATGTGGGGCCAACCCACTGTGGTGCTAAGCCACTAGGACGAGTCGCTATGAGGTGCCAAACCTCTGGTGTCCCAAAGACACAAAATAACTGTGGTACCAAACCACTGGAGGTGCCAAACCTCTGGTGTCCCAAAGACACGGATATCAAATCCTTCCCCCTCCTCTCATATCACCCAAACCAATGTATTACGAGTGTAAATCATGCCAACATGCTTGATATGAACATATAACAAATATATATATATATATATATATATCGCAGATCATGATATTAAACAACATATAGCAACATCATATCGAAGCGGACTTACCCGAATCCTTGCTCATACTCAACAAGGTATCATATCAAAATCTCACAATTTTCGGCTTTAGTAACATGATTAGTTTATTTATATATAAACATTACCGAGTTATAAGTGTGTAAGATACACACCTGTTACTAGCGAAATCACTAAATCCTGAAGACTCGATCTACCGCACTAGATCTCCTTGTCCTACATTCGGCCAATACTTAGATTAATAACATAAACCATTCGGCCATACCACTAAATCCCGAAGGATGAAATAACATATAACTAACACAAGCCTTACCCTTGACTTACCAAAATCGATTGTCAGAGAGTTGAGGCTTAGATCGATTGCTTCCAAAGTCCCGAAGAGCCTAGAAGAAATTCGGTTCCTTTGAATAGTTAGAACCTTGCTAACAAATGCCCAAAAATTCGGCCTTTGCCCTCATGAAAAATGACAGAGAAAAGAGAAAAGAAATAAGGAAATTCGGCCAAGACACTTACCTATCTTCAAAACCGATTAGAGAAGAACCCAAAGAGAATCTATCCTTGTTGATATTCGGCCAAGACAAATAAAAAAGGGAATGGGAAGTTTCGGCTATGGTTGTTTAGAGACAACAATTAGGATTCGGCTAGAGTGGAGAAAGAGAAAAGAAAAGAAAAGTGAAAATAGGAGAGGGAGAATTCGGCAATAGAAGAAAGAAGAGAAAGGAGAGATATAGAATGGGAGAGGGATGCTTTCGGCTTTGAGCAAAAATGGAAGAAAGAAAAGAGAGTTAGGGAGGAGGAAGATTCGGCCAACCCCTAGAGAAGAAGAAAATATGAAGGGGAGAGGGTTAATTTTCGGCTACCAAAGAAAATAAAAGATAAGAAAGGCTCAAATGAAGATTCGGCCAAATGCCTAAGAGAAAATTCGGCAAACAACTATGGACATTCGGCTTTTGGTTTACTTTGGTGCACTAAGGAGAAATTTGCAAAACTCAAAGGGTTTTCGGTTATGACACAAAACAAAGGATGAAGGCCAAAACTAAAACAAAAATTCACCTTATTGCCAAGAACACATTCGGCTAGAGAGAGTGTTTTTGGAGAGAAAAGAAAATGATGCTCAAATGCTAAGGAAATTTTTACCAACTAGCTACCAACCTACCAAACCTTCAACAAAATCGGTCACTTCCCCCCTAGGCCCCAAAACCGTCCAAATACATGGACTAATGGCCATAGAAGAGTTTCCAAAACAACACTCCATATTTCAAGCCTTTTGTCCCCTTATCCTTCCTTAATCCATATGATTCTTATCCCAAAATACAAGCTTTCCTAATCTATTATTCAACTTGCCATAAAATTTAAAGTCCAACTTACCAAATGTAAAGCTTGGCCGACACTTAATGAAAGGATGCATAAAAATAAAGTCTTCAAAATGTATTCAATGCTACTCGAACTACTTCCCTCAAGCAACCCTTCATGCGCCATAACCATCATGCCACTAACTCCTCATGTGCTAAATTTAGACACTTAAATTAACTTAAGTGTCAGGATCACCTAATCCACTTCACTAAATTTTCAATACTAAGAATTATTCCAGCTTCGCTAATAATTCCAAGCCTTCACAAAACTATACTAAGCACACAATAAAATCATATCCGAGCTAACACAAGTAACAAGATGATACTCAAATTTTAGAATGTTACAATTCTACCCCCTTAAAATAATTTCGTCCTCGAAATTACCTGATCAAAAGAGTTGAGGGTACTGCTGCCTCATCACATCCTCCGGTTCCCACGTAGCTTCTTCTACGCCATGGTTCCGCCATAATACCTTCACTAATGGAACTGACTTCCTGCGCAACACTTTCACATCTCGATCTAGAATCTGCACTGGTTCTTCTTCTATCATTAAATCTGGACTCACTGTAATATCCCGGGTTAGGGGCTGTTTTGTGGTTGCATGATATTGCATGTATGTAGTGTGCTGTGTTGCTATTTCTATGTTTAGGGGCTTAGTGGTAGGCTAGAAGTGTGCCAGAGCGAATGGGGAAATTTTTGTTTTTGGCCTTAGGTGTAGGGAGTTGGAAGAGCTGGGGTTTAAGAAAATAATTTGTTGTTTTGTTGCATAAATGAAGAGCTGGCAAAGTGGCAGAGCAAGGCGCCACTTGGAGCTGAGTGTGGCGTCATCCACATGGGGTGAAGGTCTAGTGTTCGAGTTGCAAAGACCTCACATTTTGGCTCTTTTTGGACGGCAAAGGAGGGAGGAGTTGGATGGAGTTCAAATTCCTCCTTGGACTTGGTCAAGTGGTGACTTGGATGGTGGAGAGCAAATAGTGGAGTGTGACTTGGTAAACACATTTGAAATGTGTGGATGTGAGTATTGTGGGGGATGTGGCCGAAAATTAGGAGTGTTTGGGGGAAGGTGGACGGCTTGGTGTTGGGGGGAAAGATGTGCCGAAATTCATTGTGAATTTTGGGGTTGTACATTCGGTCTTGGGGTGCCATAGCAAAAGTGTCCATTTTGGTTTTTGTTAGCCGAAAATTTTACCAAGTAAGTTTCTCAATCTTTCTTTTTTTTCAAAACCGAAAGCCTTAAGCAAACTCACCCTTTCCGAAT
Organism: Gossypium australe; assembly: GCA_005393395.2. Classification (NCBI taxonomy): domain Eukaryota; kingdom Viridiplantae; phylum Streptophyta; class Magnoliopsida; order Malvales; family Malvaceae; genus Gossypium; species Gossypium australe. The sequence continues at coordinate 130,360,208 of CM016626.1, read as the reverse complement.
TTGCTTTGTTTTCCCTTGACTTCCATTTGATAGCCGAATGCAATTTTGAACCCTCAAGCTTATCATTCCTTTTTGTTTTTTATGTTGGCCGAACCCTCCCATTGATTTTTTCTTCTTGTTTTCATTTCTGCTACACCGAAATTAGAAGTCTCCCCTTTCATATTTTCTTTTCTTTCTTGATCATTGGTAGCCGAAACCCATCCTCCAAAACTCTCTTCATTTCTTCTTTTGGCAAACCGAAACTTCACCCTCCTACACATTTTCTTTCTTCTCCTTTTTCCATCTAAAGCCGAACTTTGGAGTGTCTAACACTCAAGGCCGAATTCTCATCCTTCTTTTTGTTTAAGTTTTAGCCGAACCCTCCCTTGTAGCACACTGGGGTCGAATCTTTGATTCTTCTTGTGGCACAAGTCTTGGCCGAACCTCTTGTGGTTCTCTCCTAGTGTGGTGTTGGCCGAATCTTTGTTGGTGTTGGGGTAAGTGTTTGGCCGAATGGCCATGTCCATCTTCTCTAGTTCTATATTGATTTTGGTTGGATTAAAGCTTATGTTTGGGTGTGGTTTGAAGGATATTAATCTGTTGTTAATCATCTTGTGTTAGGGTCTTTGGATATTGAAAAGTAGCCAAGAAGAGTCTTCAACCCTTTGAACCGATTGGTAGGCAGTGGTGGTGGTAAGTGATGGGTATTATCAATGATCGTTCAATCGTTTGATCTCGTTTTAGTCAAGACTATTAAGGTTTAACTGTTTTCTTTTAGGGGTTGGTCAATTGTTGGAAGGAGGATCATTGCTTGATTCGGATTTGGTAGGAAACCAAATCATCTTAAAAGGTAAGGGGTTTGATATTAACCCCTTTGGTTAATTGATGTTGGCCGAATGGTTTATATGTACTAACCCCCTATGTTTGGCCGATTCTAGGAGCAAGTTAATCAAGGGACTTAGATCGCTTTTGTCAGGATTTCTAGACTCGTATTACCAGGTGTGTAAACTAACACACTGATACCTAGTAATGTTATTAATAAACCTGTTTGCCTGTAAAAACTATACCAGTATGATGGATAATTGGATACCCAAACGGGGTATGTGTACATATCCGGGTAAGTCTAATTTATTACAAGTTCTATTATGGATACCTTGGGTATTATGATCTATGTTATGTATGCTATGAGATGTAATGCTAGACATGTTGGCATGATATGCATGACTTGTATGATATGCATGATCACATGAGTTGGTATGATGATGGGTGATATGAGTGGAGGGGGCAGTGATATTTTGTGCTGACGAGCACCAGTGTTTTGGTAACACACTTTGTGACTTTGGGTCACCAGAGGTTTGGCACCTCCAGAGGTTTGGCACCTCATTGCGACTTGTCCCTGTGGTTTAACACCACCGTGGGTTGGCCCCACTTGAGATATGGGATCGTCTGCTAGTGATTGGGTATCACACGATGGGTTGGCCCCATCACTTGATTATTGTGACTACGGTCACCAGTGCTTTGGTAGCACATTTGTGTCTTTGGGACACCAGAGGTTGGGCACCTGATTACGACTCGTCCCTGTGGTTGATACCACCGTGGGTTGGCCCCACTCGAGATATGGGATCGTCTGCTAGTGATTGGGTATCACACGATGGGTTGGCCCCATCATTGGATTTGTGACTTCGGTCACCAGTGCTTCGGTAGCACAAACGTGTCTTTGGGACACCAGTGGTTTGGCACCACATTGACGGATATTGTGTCTTTGGGACACCAGTGTTTTGGTAACACATTGTGACTATATGTCACCAGTGGTTTGGCACCACCAGTGGTTTGGTACCACACGGGGTAGAAAAGGCGATATGGATGGTTAGGATCGGGTTGCATTAATTATGTTGCTATGTATGATGTGTGTTAGCATGTTGTTTCTTCGGGAGCGGGATTTACACACTGAGTCACTCGACTCACCCTCTCCTTTGACATTTCAGGTGACTCGTAGACGTGGACATGGAGCCGGGATGGACTCGGGGTGCACATGCCATGCTTTAATAAAAGTTTTGCTCGGACTATTGCATTTGGGTACTTTAGCTTATTTACTTTTATTTGGGTTTTAATTTGGATTTGTAAAAGGCCTTTAATTTATGTTATGATGTTTATGTTTTAAATAAGTTTTAATATGCCTTAACAAAATAAGTTGGTATGAATTTTATTAAAACTTGGAAAGATAATGATTTCAAAATTATAACGCAATGTGTTTTTAAAACCATACCATCGGGTATCACACTATGTCTTTATAGTAAGCAAATTCAAATGATTTTCAAATTAAACTTGTATTTCTCCTAAGTCTAAAAATGTTTTAAGTAACACTAAGAAACTATTAAGGTTTTAAATGGTTTAAACTCGTTTTAACCACACATTCTGGTCAAGTTTTCAAAACCTCCGGGTTTCAAATACACCATCTGATTTCAAACAAGTCTACTCAAATTGTCTTTAAAATACACTGTGTTTTCGCTCAGCTTTTAATCGAGAAATTTAACCTCTCAAAAACATGTTTCCCCGTAACATACCAGATTCGGACGTGGTGTCTTGTCCGGGTTTGGGGTGTTACAATTGTGGTATCAGAGCCAGGTTCAAAGGCTCGGCTGTGGGCCTGAGGCCCAAAATGGTTTCAAAAGATTGTTTTGTTAGTCTTTATTCCTAAAGTATGGTTTGAAAGGCATGGCACCGAGTCTCCGGCACCAGTTCGCCCAGGTAAGTACCCCGTACTGTTGTTTGTGATTTGGTTGGATGTGATATGATTTGATGATTAGCAATAGTATGCTACTTTAGAGATTGAGACTGATAGGATTCTGTGAACTCGCGAGAACAAATCCTCTTTAAATATTCATAAGACTTGCTTTAAAACAGTGGAATAAATACTGATGCATAAAATTCTTAATCAGATACGTAGAAAGATTAGTCATGAGCACTCGAGGCGGACGTGGTCGTAATACTCGTGGTAGAGGTAGGGGTAGGATGACAGTCTCTGAGCCCGTAGGATCTGGTCAGGGGTCAGAGAATGAGATACCGGTTCCGCCACCAGCTGGAGGTGGTGAGTTCCAAGATCAGACCGGGGATGACGCAGTGTCACAGGCGATGCTGCGAGTATTGGAAAGAGTAGCTGGTGTAGGTGGTGGTGCAGGAGTTAGGAAATCTGTTCCTGAGCGACTCCGGGCAAATGGGGCCGAATTCTTCCGAGGTGTATCTGGTGTTGCTCCCAGTACTGCTGAATACTGGCTGGAGGCAACTGAGCGGATCATGGATGATCTGGACTTGACAGCTGAAGAGAAGCTGAAGGGCATAGTATCGCTTCTCTGAGATGAGTCATATCAGTGGTGGCTCACGGTTCGGGACAGTGTGGCAGCAGAGGATTTGACATGGGATTATTTTAGGGCTGCATATCAAAAGAAGTACATCGGAGCTAGTTATATCGACTCCCAGCGAAAGGCATTTCTGAGGCTTGTTCAGGGGAGTAAATCTGTTTCTGAGTACGAGGCTGAGTTCCTGAAGCTGAGTAGGTATGCCAGGGGCATTGTAGCCACTGAGCATGAGAGATGTGTTCGTTTCGAGGATGGTCTGCGAGACGAGTTGAGGCTGCTGATTGCTCCTCAGTAGGAGCGCGAGTTTGCTGTTTTAGTTGAGAAGGCTAAGGTAGCCGAGGGTGTTAAAGAGTCAGTGAGGCAGGGTATGGACTGAAATAGGCATAAGAGGAGCTTCGGGTCTTCTGGATCGTCGGGTAATCCGCAGAAGAGGGCTAGACCGAGTGGGCCGAATCAGTCTGCTAGGTTTGTTGCTGCTAGGCAGGGACCGCCGCAGTGTAATCAGTGTGGGAAATCTCATTGGGGTGGTTGCTGGACTGGAGGTAAAGGGTGCTTTGAGTGTGGTTCTCTGGAGCACCGTGTGAGGGACTGTCCGCGTAGGTTGGCCAAGATTCAGTCTGAGAGTCAGGGCCGTAATCAGTTCAGAGGAAATGGACCGCCACCGCAGAGGGGCCGTGGTAATGGCAGAGGTGGTAATGGTTCTGGTCGGGGCCGTGGAGCACCGGGCAGAGGTGCGGGTAGCTCTGATGCCAGACAGCCTGGGTTAGTGTATGCTGCGAGGCGCCGAGAGGAGGGCGACGCACCGGACGTCATAACCGGTACGTTTTTGATCTTTGGTTCTCCTTATACTGCTTTGATTGATGTGGGTTCGACGCACTCTTATGTTGCCAGTAGTATAGTAGAGACCATAGACTTAGACTCTGAGATATCTTCTAGGCAGATGACTGTGATTAGCCCTCTAGGTCACTCCGTAGTAGTGGATAAACTGTTTAGAGAGGTACCCCTAGAACTCCAAGGGGTAGTGTTTGCTGCTGATCTGATGGAACTGCCGTTTGGGGAGTTCGATCTGATTCTTGGGATGGATTGGTTGGTCAAGTACCAAGCGAGGTTGGATTGTGCGGCCAAGCGCATGGTTCTTAAGGCGGTTGATGGTGATGAAGTGGCTATGATAGGTAATAGGAGAGATTACTTATCAAATGTGGTATCTGCTTTGAAAGCAGAGAAGATGGTCAGGAAGGGCTGTGAAGCGTATGTAGTTCATGTGTATGCCTTGGAGGCTAAAGAGTCTGCTGTTGAGAAGGTTCGTACTGTTAAGGAATTTACTGATGTGTTTCCTGAGGAGCTTCCGGGTTTGCCGCCAGATCGCGAAGTAGAGTTCGGGATAGATCTGTTACCCGGAACCGCGCCAGTGTCTATTGCTCCGTATAGGATGGCACCAAAGGAATTGGTGGAGCTTAAGGCTCAGATCCAGGAGTTATTGGATCAAGGTTTTATCAGGCCAAGTGTTTCACCGTGGGGTGCGTCGGTTCTTTTTGTCAAGAAGAAAGATGGTACAATGCGGATGTGCATAGACTACCGCCAGTTGAACAAGCTGACGATTAAAAACAAGTATCCGTTGCCACGGATAGATGTCTTGTTTGATCAGCTGAAGGGTGCTGCGGTATTTTTGAAGATCGACTTGAGGTCTGGGTATCACCAGTTGAAGGTTAAGGAGGCGGATATCCATAAAACAGCGTTTCGGACTCGGTATGGGCACTACGAATTCCTGGTAATGCCATTCGGGTTGACTAATGCACCGGCAGCGTTTATGGATATGATGAATAGGGTGTTTCAGCAGTATTTGGATCAGTTCGTGGTGGTTTTCATAGACGACATCTTGGTGTACTCAAGGACAGAGGAAGAGCATGATAAGCATTTGAGAGTGGTGCTGCAGATTCTGAGGGAGAAGCAACTCTATGCTAAGTTCAGTAAGTGCGAGTTCTGGCTTAGAGAAGTGACTTTCTTGGGCCATGTAGTGTCGGCTGAGGGGATTCGAGTAGATCCTCGTAAGATTGAGGCAGTTTTGGATTGGAAGCCGCCTAAGTCAGTGGCTGAGATTCGGAGTTTTCTGGGTTTGGCCGGATACTACCGAAGGTTTGTTGAGGGTTTTTCGTTGATAGCAGCGCCGATGACCAAGTTGCTAAGGAAAGAGGTTCCGTTTGTATGGACTGAGAAACAACAGGAAAGCTTCGATAAGTTAAAGAAGATTTTGACTGAGGCTCCGGTTTTAATTCAACCTGAGGCTGGTAAGGAATTCACAGTGTATTGCGACGCATCACATACGGGTTTGGGTTGTGTGCTAATGCAGGAAGGTAAGGTTGTGGCTTACGCTTCTCGACAGCTGAGGCCACATGAGGTCAACTATCCGACGCACGATTTGGAGCTAGCGGCTGTGGTCTTCGCCTTAAAGATTTGGAGGCACTACTTATAGAGATCGATAGTCTATACAGATCATAAGAGTCTGAAGTATCTCCTGACTCAGAAGGATTTGAATTTGAGGCAGCGCAGATGGGTTGAGTTGCTAAAAGATTATGACAGCTCGATCGAGTATCATCCGGGCAAGGCTAACGTGGTGGCAGACGCGTTGAGCCGTAAGGTTGTTTCGGACTTAAGAGCTTTGTTTGCCCATTTGAGTTTGTATGACGACGGGAGTATTCTGGCAGAGCTGCAGGTTAAGCCTACTTGGGTTGAGCAGATCAGAGAGAAACAGTTATTGGATGAGGTTCTGAGTGCGCGAAGGTTGCAAGTGCAGGATGGTGGTTTGGAGGGTTACAGCTTGTCGAGTGATGAGGTGTTGTGTTTTCAAGGTAAGGCTTGTATGCCTAAAGATGTGGAGCTAAGGCAGAAGATTCTTCAGGACGCACATAGCAGTCCTTATGCTATGCATCCTGGAGGTAGCAAGATGTATAGGGATCTTAGAGAGCAGTTTTGGTGGCCTGGCTTGAAGAAAGAGGTGACAGAGTTTGTGGGGAAGTGTCTGACTTGTCAGCAGGTCAAGGCCGAACACCAGTTGCCGTCGGGTTTGCTTCAGCCTGTGAAGATTCCTCAGTGGAAGTGGGAAAGGATAACCATGGATTTCGTCAGTGGGTTACCGCTTACGCCAAGCAAGAAGGATTCAGTTTGGGTAGTGGTGGATCGTCTGACTAAATCAGCTCACTTTATTCCGATGAGGGTTGACTACTCACTTCAGAAGCTAGCAAAGCTATACGTGTCAGAGATAGTGAGGTTGCACGGTGTGCCAGTCTCGATAATTTCGGACAGGGATCCTAGATTTACGTCAAGGTTCTGGAAAGCATTGCATCAGGCCCTGGGTACTCGTTTGGATTTCAGCACGGCTTTTCACCCGCAGTCTGACGGTCAATCAGAAAGGGTCATTCAGATCTTAGAAGATATGCTGAGAGGTTGTGTCCTGGATTTCAGGGGTAGTTGGGAGGAATTTCTACCATTAGCTGAGTTTGCCTACAACAACAGTTACCAAGCGAGCATCAAGATGGCACCGTATGAGGCGTTGTATGGTAGGAAGTGTCGCTCACCTACGTGTTGGACGGAGTTGGGTGAACGCCAGTTGTTGGGACCCGAGTTAGTAGCTGAGACTGAGGACATGGTTGAAGTGATTCGGGCTCGATTAAAGGAAGCTTCGGACCGGCAGAAGTCTTATGCCGATCTTAAGCGAAGAGATATAGAGTTTGCTGTGGGGGATCGGGTTTTCCTGAAGGTCTCACCTTGGAAGAAGGTGTTGAGGTTCGGAAGGAAAGGCAAGCTAAGTCCGAGGTTCATTGGGCCGTATAAGGTATTGAGACGAGTTGGACCAGTAGCGTATCAGCTTGAGTTGCCAGCAGAGCTTAGCCAGATTCACGATGTTTTTCACGTTTCGATGCTTCGGCGTTATCGTTCAGATCCGTCACATGTGGTAGCAGTGGAAGAGATCGAGGTGAATCCAGACTTGACTATGGAAGAAGAACCTGTGCAGATTCTAGATCGGGATGTGAAGGTTCTGCGTAGGAAGTCTGTGCCTTTGGTTAAGGTACTTTGGCGGAATCATGGCGTGGAGGAAGCTACGTGGGAACCCGAGGATATGATGAGACAGCAATACCCGCAACTCTTTTGACCAGGTAATTTCGAGGCCGAAATTATTTTTAAGGGGGTAGAACTGTAATATCCCGGGTTAGGGGCTATTTTGTGGTTGCTGATATTGCATGTATGTAGTGTGCTGTGTTGCTATTTCTATGTTTAGGGGCTTAGTGGTAGGCTAGAAGTGTGCCAGAGCGAATGGGGAAATTTTTGTTTTTGGCCTTAGGTGTAGGGAGTTGGAAGAGCTGGGGTTTAAGAAAATAATTTGTTGTTTTGTTGCATAAATGAAGAGCTGGCAAAGTGGCAGAGCAAGGCGCCACTTGGAGCTGAGTGTGGCGTCATCCACATGGGGTGAAGGTCTAGTGTTCGAGTTGCAAAGACCTCACATTTTGGCTCTTTTTGGACGGCAAAGGAGGGAGGAGTTGGATGGAGTTCAAATTCCTCATTGGACTTGGTCAAGTGGTGACCTGGATGGTGGAGAGCAAATAGTGGAGTGTGACTTGGTAAACACATTTGAAATGTGTGGATGTGAGTATTGTGGGGGATGTGGCCGAAAATTAGGAGTGTTTGGGGGAAGGTGGACGGCTTGGTGTTGGGGGGAGAGATGTGCCGAAATTCATTGTGAATTTTGGGGTTGTACATTCGGTCTTGAGGTGCCATAGCAAAAGTGTCCATTTTGGTTTTTGTTAGCCGAAAATTTTACCAAGTAAGTTTCTCAATCTTTCTTTTTTTTCAAAACCGAAAGCCTTAAGCAAACTCACCCTTTCCGAATTTGCTTTGTTCTCCCTTGACTTCCATTTGATAGCCGAATGCAATTTTGAACCCTCAAGCTTATCATTCCTTTTTGTTTTTTATGTTGGCCGAACCCTCCCATTGATTTTTTCTTCTTGTTTTCATTTGTGCTACACCGAAATTAGAAGTCTCCCCTTTCATATTTTCTTTTCTTTCTTGATCATTGGTAGCCGAAACCCATCCTCCAAAACTCTCTTCATTTCTTCTTTTGGCAAACCGAAACTTCACCCTCCTACACATTTTCTTTCTTCTCCTTTTTCCATCTAAAGCCGAACTTTGGAGTGTCTAACACTCAAGGCCGAATTCTCATCCTTCTTTTTGTTTAAGTTTTAGCCGAACCCTCCTTTGTAGCACACTGGGGTCGAATCTTTGATTCTTCTTGTGGCACAAGTCTTGGCCGAACCTCTTGTGGTTCTCTCCTAGTGTGGTGTTGGCCGAATCTTTGTTGGTGTTGGGGTAAGTGTTTGGCCGAATGGCCATGTCCATCTTCTCTAGTTCTATATTGATTTTGGTTGGATTAAAGCTTATGTTTGGGTGTGGTTGGAAGGATATTAATCTGTTGTTAATCATCTTGTGTTAGGGTCTTTGGATAATGAAAAGTAGCCAAGAAGAGTCTTCAACCCTTTGAACCGATTGGTAGGCAATGGTGGTGGTAAGTGATGGGTATTATCAATGATCGTTCAATCGTTTGATCTCGTTTTAGTCAAGACTATTAAGGTTTAACTGTTTTCTTTTAGGGGTTGGTCAATTGTTGGAAGGAGGATCATTGCTTGATTCGGATTTGGTAGGAAACCAAATCATCTTAAAAGGTAAGGGGTTTGATATTAACCCCTTTGGTTAATTGATGTTGGCCGAATGGTTTATATGTACTAACCCCCTATGTTTGGCCGATTCTAGGAGCAAGTTAATCAAGGGACTTAGATCGCTTTTGTCAGGATTTCTAGACTCGTATTACCAGGTGTGTAAACTAACAACTGATACCTAGTAATGTTATTAATAAACCTGTTTGCCTGTAAAAACTATACCAGTATGATGGATAATTGGATACCCAAACGGGTATGTGTACGTCCGGGTAAGTCTAATTTATTACAAGTTCTATTATGGATACCTTGGGTATTATGATCTATGTTATGTATGCTATGAGATGTAATGCTAGACATGTTGGCATGATATGCATGACTTGTATGATATGCATGATCACATGAGTTGGTATGATGATGGGTGATATGAGTGGAGGGGCAGTGATATTTTGTGCTGACGAGCACCAGTGTTTTGGTAACACACTTTGTGACTTTGGGTCACCAGAGGTTTGGCACCTCCAGAGGTTTGGCACCTCATTGCGACTTGTCCCTGTGGTTTAACACCACCGTGGGTTGGCCCCACTGAGATATGGGATCGTCTGCTAGTGATTGGGTATCACACGATGGGTTGGCCCCATCACTTGATTATTGTGACTACGGTCACCAGTGCTTTGGTAGCACATTTGTGTCTTTGGGACACCAGAGGTTGGGCACCTGATTGCGACTCGTCCCTGTGGTTGATACCACCGTGGGTTGGCCCCACTCGAGATATGGGATCGTCTGCTAGTGATTGGGTATCACACGATGGGTTGGCCCCATCATTGGATTTGTGACTTCGGTCACCAGTGCTTCGGTAGCACAAACGTGTCTTTGGGACACCAGTGGTTTGGCACCACATTGACGGATATTGTGTCTTTGGGACACCAGTGTTTTGGTAACACATTGTGACTATATGTCACCAGTGGTTTGGCACCACCAGTGGTTTGGTACCACACGGGGTAGAAAAGGCGATATGGATGGTTAGGATCGGGTTGCATTAATTATGTTGCTATGTATGATGTGTGTTAGCATGTTGTTTCTTCGGGAGCGGGATTTACACACTGAGTCACTCGACTCACCCTCTCCTTTGACATTTCAGGTGACTCGTAGACGCGGACATGGAGCCGGGATGGACTCGGGGTGCACATGCCATGCTTTAATAAAAGTTTTGCTCGGACTATTGCATTTGGGTACTTTAGCTTATTTACTTTTATTTGGGTTTTAATTTGGATTTAAAAGGCCTTTAATTTATGTTATGATGTTTATGTTTTAAATAAGTTTTAATATGCCTTAACAAAATAAGTTGGTATGAATTTTATTAAAACTTGGAAAGATAATGATTTCAAAATTATAACGCAATGTGTTTTTAAAACCATACCATCGGGTATCACACTATGTCTTTATAGTAAGCAAATTCAAATGATTTTCAAATTAAACTTGTATTTCTCCTAAGTCTAAAAATGTTTTAAGTAACACTAAGAAACTATTAAGGTTTTAAATGGTTTAAACTCGTTTTAACCACACATTCTGGTCAAGTTTTCAAAACCTCCGGGTTTCAAATACACCATCTGATTTCAAACAAGTCTACTCAAATTGTCTTTAAAATACACTGTGTTTTCGCTCAGCTTTTAATCGAGAAATTTAACCTCTCAAAAACATGTTTCCCCGTAACATACCAGATTCGGACGTGGTGTCTTGTCCGGGTTTGGGGTGTTACACTCACCTCTATTTCCTCTACTGCCACGACATGCGATGGATCAGAACGATAGCGTCTAAGCATGGAGACATGGAACACATCGTGAATCTGACTCAGCTCTGCTGGCAACTCGAGCTGATAAGCTACTGGTCCCACTCGTCTCAACACCTTATACGGCCCAATAAACCTTCGACTTAACTTGCCTTTTCTCCCAAATCTTAACACTTTCTTCCATGGCGAGACCTTCAGAAAGACCTTGTCACCCATGGCAAACTCTATATCCCTCCGCTTGAGATCGGCATACGACTTCTGCCTGTCCGAAGCTTCCTTCAAACGATCCTGAATCAACTTAACCTTATCCTTAGTCTCTGCAACCAACTCTGGTCCTAACATCTGACGCTCACCCAACTCTGTCCAGCATGTAGGTGTGCGACACCTCCTACCATACAACGCCTCGTATGGTGCCATCTTAATGCTTGCCTGAAAACTATTGTTGTATGCGAACTCAGCTAATGGCAAAAACTCTTCCCAGCTGCCTCTGAAGTCCAAAACACAACCTCTCAACATATCTTCTAAAATCTGTATGACCCTTTCCGACTGCCCGTCAGACTGTGGATGAAATGCGGTACTGAAATCCAACCGCGTACCCAAAGCCTGATGTAACGCTCTCCAAAACCTCGATGTAAATCTAGGATCTCTATCCGAGATGATCGACACTGGCACACCGTGCAACCTCACTATCTCTGCCACATACAACTTAGCTAACTTCTGAAGCGAGTAATCCACCCTTACCGGAATGAAATGAGCTGACTTAGTCAGATGATCCACAATCACCCAAACTGAGTCTTTCTTACTAGCTGTAAGGGGTAATCCACTAACAAAGTCCATAGCGATCCTTTCCCACTTCCACTGTGGAATCTTCATCGGCTGAAGTAATCCAGACGGCAACTGATGTTCAGCCTTGACCTGCTGACACGTCAGACATTTACCCACAAACTCAGTTACCTCTCGCTTCAGACCTGGCCACCAAAACTGATCTCTTAAATCCCGATACATCTTGCTACCTCCAGGATGCATAGCGTATGGGCTGCTATGTGCGTCCCGAAGAATTCTCTGCCTCAACTCAACATCCTTCGGCATACAAGCTCTCCCTTGAAAACACAATACTCCATCTCTAGAAAAACTATAATCCTCTAAACCACCATTCTGAACCTGCAACCTCCGATCGTTTAAACCCTTATCCTCTAACTGCTTTTCCTTAATCTGCTCTAACCAAGTCGGCTTGACTTGCAGTTCTGCCAACAAACTCCCATCGTCAAACAAGCTAAGACGAGAAAACATCGCTCTTAAATCTGATACAACCTTACGGCTCAACGCGTCTGCCACCACGTTAGCCTTGCCCGGATGATACTCAATCGAACAGTCGTAGTCCTTCAACAACTCAATCCATCTGCGCTGTCTCAAGTTCAAATCCTTCTGAGTCAAAAGATACTTCAGACTCTTGTGATCCGTGTAGACTATCGACTTCTCTCCGTACAAATAGTGTCTCCATATCTTCAAAGCGAAAACCACTGCGGCTAATTCCAAGTCATGCGTCGGATAGTTAACCTCATGTGGTCTCAACTGTCGAGATGCATAAGCCACTACCTTTCCTTCTTGCATCAGCACACATCCCAAGCCAGTATGTGATGCATCACAGAAAACCGTGAATTCCTTGCCTGCCTCAGGCTGAATCAAAATCGGAGCTTCAGTCAGAATCTTCTTCAACTTGTCGAAACTTCCTTGCTGCTTCTCGGTCCACACAAATGGAACTCCTTTCCTCAATAACTTAGTCATTGGTGCTGCAATCAAAGAAAATCCATCTACAAATCTTTGGTAATACCCCGCTAGACCTAGAAAACTCCGAATTTCTGCCACTGACTTAGGCGACTTCCAATCCAACACTGCTTCAATCTTGCGAGGATCCACTCTAATCCCCTCAGCTGATACTACGTGACCCAAGAAAGTCACCTCCCTAAGCCAAAACTCGCACTTACTAAATTTGGCATAAAGCTGCTTTTCCCTCAGAATCTGCAACACTACTCGCAAATGCGCATGTAACACCCCAAACCCGGTCAACACGCCACGACCAAATCTGGCATGTCACAGGGGAAAACATTTTGAAGAAAAACGAGTTACCGATTAAATTTTGTGGGAAAAACTCTTTGTTACTATGTGCTTGTAGAAAACAGGTGCATGATTAGTTAAAAACTGATAGTTTACTTTGAAATCCCGGAAATAAATTCTAAAACTTAGTTGCATTTTAAAAGAACCCAAATGGTTAATTTGAAAACCGTTTTTATTTGAATTTGGAATCCTAAGTTTGGAAATCGTTTGAGTTGTCGAAAACAATTAAGTTGTTAAATATTATCAAATGATTTATATTACCCGATGGTAAAGTTATGAAAATCATTGCGTTTTGTAGCTTAGAAAACTTTGCGCTCATATTATTAAATTAACCATGTAGTTTATTTAGCCATGTTTAAAACAAGTCCAAAGCATATAAATAATCCAAAAAAAAAAACATAATTTGAAAGGCCTTATTACAAATCCAAATAAAGATGAAAAACCGAATTTAAATAAAATAAAGTACCCAAACCAAAGTCCGTATAGAATGAAATTTTTATTGCATGGCCTCCTCGAGTCCATCCAGTTCCTCGTCCGCGCTCTATGAATCACCTGTAAAGGTAAGGGGGAAGGTGAGTCACCAAGACTCAGTGCATAAAACCTTCCTCCGGTTGATGCAACATACTTACACAATTTATAACCAAACAATATATATAATGCACCCAAACCTAGCCATCCATAACTCGTTTTCTACCCCGTGTGGTACCAAACCACTGGTGGTGCCAAACCACTGGTGACCCAAAGTCACGATATCCAATAATGTGGTGCCAAACCACTGGTGACCCAAAGTCACGAATAATCAAGTTGTGGGGCCAACCCACGTTGTGATACCAAATCACTGGAGACAATCGCGTAATATTAAATGTGGGGCCAACCCACTGTGGTGCGAAGCCACTGGGACGAGTCGCTATGAGGTGCCAAACCTCTGGTGTCCCAAAGACACAAAATATCTGTGGTACCAAACCATTGGAGGTGCTAAACCTCTGGTGTCCCAAAGACATGGATATCAAATCTTCCCCCTCCTCTCATATCACCCAAACCAATGTATTACGAGTGTAAATCATGCCATCATGCTTTGATATGAACATATAACAAATATATATCGTAGATCATGATATTAAACAACATATAGCAACATCATATCGAAACGGACTTACCCGAATCCTTGCTCATACCCATCAAGGTATCATATCAAGATCTCACAGTTTTTGGCTTTAATAACATGATTAGTTTATTTATATATATATATTACCGAGTTATAAAGTGTGTAAGGTAACACCCGTCACTAGCGAAATCACTAAATCCCGAAGACCCGATCTACCGCACTAGATCTCATTGTCCTACATTCGGCCAATACTTAGATTAATAACATAGACCATTCGGCCATACCACTAAATCCCGAAGGGTGAAATAACGTATAACTAACACAATCCTTACCCTTGACTTACCAAAATCAATTGTCAAAGCATTGAGGCTTAGATCGATTGCTTCCAAAGTCCCGAAGAGTCTAGAAGAAAATCGGTTCCTATGAATAGTTAGAACCTTGCTAACAAATGCCCAAAAATTTGGCATTTGCCCTCATGAAAAACGACAGAGAAAAGAGAAAAGGAATAAGGAAATTCGGCCAAGACACTTACCTATCATCAAAACCGATTAGAGAAGAACCCAAAGAGAATCTACCCTTGTTGATATTCGGCCAAAACAAAACTAGAAGAAAGAGGGAGATTTCGGCAAAATGGTTGATTGAAACTACAAATAGAATTCGACTAGAGTGGAAAAGAGGAAGAAAATAAAAGTAAAATGGAAGAGAGGGAATTTGGCTAAAGGAAGTGAAGAGAATTTTGGCACAAAAGTTTAAGAGAAGAAAAGAAAAAAATGAAAGGGAAGAGATGGTTACTTTCAGCTTTGAGCAAAGAAAAATAGAAAAGACAAAGAGAGAGAGAGATATGGGAGAGTAGTAGGTTCGGCCAAAAACTTTGAGAAGGAGAAAAGAAATGAAATGAAATAAAATTCAAGAACTTAGAGGAACATTCAGCTAGGTACCAAAAAAATACAAAAGGGAAACGCACAAAAACGCCCAACACTACCATATGCACAATCGACTTCTCCCCCATCCAACAACATGACCGAAATAGTCACCAAAGGTATCCCTTGGCCGGCCACAATCGTTCCCATAATAAATCCCACCTTTTTCCTCCTTATTTCCTCCTAATCACATTCAAAAAAATTAAGCCAACCCCTCTAGTCCACTATACCGTCTACATTCATGGTCAAATGGCCATAGAAAAAATTTCCAAAACAACACTCCATACTTCAAGCCTTTTGTCCGCTTATCTTACCAAAACTCCTTGATTCCATACCTTAAATAAGCACTTGCCCTTTTCCTATGTCTACTATCCATAAATGAAAAGTCCATCTTTACCATAAGTAAAATTTTACCAACACATGCCATACAAAAGCAAAAATAAAAGTATCCTTATTGCCATCCATGGGATTCGAACCTCTTCCCTCATGCTACTTGTGGCGTCACCTTCAAGGCTCTAAGTGGTGCCTCCTTGCCACTTTACCAAGCCAATTCTTGTGCTAAAATTCCCCACGAATTACTCTTAACCCCTAGCTCCTTCAACTCCCTTTAACTAAAGCTTAAAAATAAAAATTTTCCTACAGCTCGAGCCTACCCTTGGCTTATTCCTAAGCCCTAGAACATTTCACTTAACAACACGACAATCCGAACTCATGCAAAACAATACAATCACAAATAACCCCTAATTCAGGATATTACAATTCTACCCTCCTTAAAGAAATTTCGTCCTCGAAATTTCCAACTAACTAACAGTCGTGCATCCTCACTCACCACACTACGCTCTTGCTGCGCACTCTGATCTGAATAAAACTAACATACTTTCTATGAACAGTCTCAAAGTTCACACTCAAAGTTCTAGATACTTCACTAGCAATACAGGAATGAGTTGACCCTATATTTAACAAGGCAATAAAGGGTATTCCGGAAATAAGGAATGTACCCGTTATCACATCTGGCACATCTTCCTCCTCACGACGCCTGACTACATAAACTAACCCTGGTTGTCTCGCATCTACACCCTCAGCACCTCTGCCTGATGCTCCACGACCTCGGCCAGAACCATTACCTCCTCTACCGTTACCACGACCCCTCTGCGGTGGCGGTCCCTCATTTCTGATCTGAGCACGACCCTGACCCTCAGACTGATTCCTGGCTAGCTTACGTGGACAGTCCCTCACACGATGATCCAGCGAGCCACATTCAAAGCATCCTTTTCCACCAGTCCAACATCCGCCCCAATGAGATTTCCCACATCGAATACACTGTGCTGGTCCTTGATTAGCAGCAACAGGCCTCCCAGATTGATTCGGCCCACTCTGCCTAGCCCTTTTCTGAGAATCTTCGGCCGACCCAGATGATCCAAAACTTCTCTTATGTCTATTCCTGTCATGACTCTGCCTCACAGATTCCTTTATCCCTTCGGCTATTTTAGCCTTTTCTACCAGAACAGCAAACTCATGCTCCTGCTGTGGAGCAATCAACAATCTCAGCTCATCCCTCAGTCCGTCCTTGAACCTGACACATCGCTCGTGTTCCGTAGCCACGATACCTCTAGCATACCGGCTCAATCTTAAAAATTCTGCCTCATACTCTGATACGGACCTACTCCCCTGAACCAATCTCAGAAATGCCTTCCGCTGCGCATCAATGTAGCTAGACCCAACATATTTCTTCTGATACGCTGCCTTAAAATAGTCCCAAGTGAGATCCTCCGCTGCAGCACTATCCCGCACCGTGAGCCACCACTGGTACGACTCATCCCGAAGAAGCGACACAATCCCTTTCAGCTTGTCCTCAGCATTTAGATCCAAGTCATCCATGATTCACTCCGTCGCCTCTAACCAACATTCAGCCGTACTGGAAGCCACACCAGAAACACCTCGAAAAACCTCAACTCCATTGGCTCGGAGTCGCTTAGGTACAGATTTCCGAGCTCCTGCGCCTCCACCTACTCCAGCTACCCTCTCAAGAACTCGCAGCATCACCTGAGACACGCGTCATCCCCCATTTGATCCTGATGCTCAACTCCAACCGCTGGTGGTGGGGGTGGTGGTACCTCATTTTCGGATCCTTGACCAGACCTCACTGGTTCAGACACAGCCATCATACCCCGACCACGTCCACGCGTAAAACGACCCCGACCTCGAGTACTCATGTCTAAAGTCTCGACTTATCTGATTTAAAAGTTTTATGCATTAGTCATTATTTCACTATCTTTAAAGCACAGTCTTATGAAAATTTTTAATAAGAGGTTGTTTCGCGAGTACATCCAACCTATAGTTTTGGGTCTCTAGAGTTGTTTCAACAACTACTCAGTCATGCCATCATCATAATCATATCATCAAAGGCAACAGTTTGAGATACTTACCTGGGCGGATCGGTGCCGGAGACTCGGTGCCATGCTTTTCAAATCATATAATTTCAAATCAACATATAAAAATCATACTTTAAAACATTTTGGGCCTCGGGCCCACACCCGAGCCTTTGAACTTGGCTCTGATACCACAATTGTAACACCCCAAACCCAGTCAACACACCACGACCGAATCTGACATGTTACAGAGGAAAAACATTTTGAGGAAACCAGGTTAAGGTTAAATTTTAGTGAAAATTCTTTGTTGTTTTATGCCTAAAGAAATCAAGGCATGATTATTTAAAATCGATAGTTTACTTTGGGATCCCGGAAATCAGTCTTTAAAACTTAGTTGCCGATCCATAGGTTAGAAAACATTTATGTCAATTTAAGAAAACCCAAATGATTACTTAGAAAACCATTTCTATTTAAGTGTGAAAAATTTAAATTTGGAAACCATTTAAGTTGTCGAAAACATTTGTTATCAAGAGATTTGTATTACCCGATGGTAAGATTTTGAAAACCTTTGCGTTTTATAGTTTAGAAAACTTTGGGCTCAATTATTAAATCAACCATGATATTTATTTAGCCATGTTTAAAACAAATCTAAAGCATATAAATAATCCAAAAACATAATTTAAAAGGCCTTATTACAAATCCAAATAAAACTGAAAACCGAATTAAAATAGAGTATAATACCCAAACCAAAGTCCATGTAAAACCCAATTTTTATTGCATGGCCACCACGAGTTCATCCGACTCCGCATCCGCAATCTATGTATCACCTGAAAAGATAAGGGAGAAGGTGAGTCACCAAGACTCAGTGCATAAATCCTTCCCCCGATTAATGCAACATACTTACATAATTCATAACCGAGTAATGTAAATAATGTACCCAACCTAGCCATCCATAACTCTTTTTCTACCCCGTGTGGTACCAAACCACTGGTGGTGCCAAACCACTGGTGACCCAAAGTCACGATATCCAATAATGTGGTGCCAAACCACTGGTGACCCAAAGTCACGAATAATCCATCTTGTGGGACCAACCCATGTGTGATACCAAATCACTAGCGATGATCCCGTAATATCAAATGTGGGGCCAACCCACTGTGGTGCTAAGCCACTGGGACGAGTCGCTATGAGGTGCCAAACCTCTGGTGTCCCAAAGACACAAAATAACTGTGGTACCAAACCACTAGAGGTGCCAAACCTCTGGTGTCCCAAAGACACGGATATCAAATCCTTCCCCCTCCTCTCATATCACCCAAACCAATGTATTACGAGTGTAAATCATGCCAACATGCTTGATATGAACATATAACAAATATATATATATATATATATATCGCAGATTATGATATTAAACAACATATAGCAACATCATATCGAAACGGACTTACCCGAATCCTTGCTCATACACAATAAGGTATCATATCAAAATCTCACAATTTTCGGCTTTAGTAACATGATTAGTTTATTTATATATAAACATTACCGAGTTATAAGTGTGTAAGATACACACCTGTTACTAGTGAAATCACTAAATCCTGAAGACCCGATCTACCGCACTAGATCTCCTTGTCCTACATTCGGCCAATACTTAGATTAATAACATAAACCATTCGGTCATACCACTAAATCCCGAAGGGTGAAATAACATATAACTAACACAAGCCTTACCCTTGACTTACCAAAATCGATTGTCAGAGAATTGAGGCTTAGATCGATTGCTTCCAAAGTCCCGAAGAGCCTAGAAGAAATTTGGTTCCTATGAATAGTTAGAACCTTGCTAACGAATGCCCAAAAATTCGGCCTTTGCCCTCATGAAAAATGACAGAGAAAAGAGAAAAGAAATAAGGAAATTCGGCCAAGACACTTACCTATCTTCAAAACCGATTAGAGAAGAACCCAAAGAGAATCTATCCTTGTTGATACTCGGCCAAGACAAATCAAAAAGGGAATGGGAAGTTTCGGCTATGGTTGTTTAGAGACAACAATTAGGATTCGGCTAGAGTGGAGAAAGAGAAAAGAAAAGAAAAGTGAAAATAGGAGAGGGAGAATTCGGCAATAGAAGAAAGAAGAGAAAGGAGAGAAGATAGAATGGGAGAGGGATGCTTTCGGCTTTGAGCAAAAATGGAAGAAAGAAAAGAGAGTTAGGGAGGAGGAAGATTCGGCCAACCCCTAGAGAAGAAGAAAAGATGAAGGGGAGAGGGTTAATTTTCGGCTACCAAAGAAAATAAAAGATAAGAAAGGCTCAAATGAAGATTCGGCCAAATGCCTAAGAGAAAATTCAGCAAACAACTATGGACATTCGGCTTTTGGTTTACTTTGGTGCACTAGGGAGAAATTTGTAAAACTCAATGGGTTTTCGGTTATGACACAAAACAAAGGATGAAGGCCAAAACTAAAACAAAAATTCACCTTATTGCCAAGAACACATTCAGCTAGAGAGAGTGTTTTTGGAGAGAAAAGAAAATGATGCTCAAATGCTAAGGAAATTTTTACCAACTAGCTACCAACCTACCAAACCTTCAACAAAATCGGTCACTTCCCCCCTAGGCCCCAAAACCGTCCAAATACATGGACTAATGGCCATAGAAGAGTTTCCAAAACAACACTCCATATTTGAAGCCTTTTGTCCCCTTATCCTTCCTTAATCCATATGATTCTTATCCCAAAATACAAGCTTTCCTAATCTATTATTCAACTTGCCATAAAATTTAAAGTCCAACTTACCAAATGTAAAGCTTGGCCGACACTTAATGTAAGGATGCATAAAAATAAAGTCTTCAAAATGTATTCCATGCTACTCGAACTACTTCCCTCAAGCAACCCTTCATGCGCCATAACCATCATGCCACTAACTCCTCATGTGCTAAATTTAGACACTTAAATTAACTTAAGTGTCAGGATCACCTAATCCACTTCACTAAATTTTCAATACTAAGAATTATTCTAGCTTCGCTAATAATTCCAAGCCTTCACAAAACTATACTAAGCACAAAATAAAATCATATCCGAGCTAACACAAGTAACAAGATGATACTCAAATTTTAGGATGTTACAGAAATAGCCTTCGAGTTCTAATAGCTCCATAGAGGGAGTGGAATTTCGCCTCATTGGTGGACAAAACAAAGGTTGCTGACGAGGTGAAATGTGTTGAGCGCCAAAATTAGGAAAAGGAAAGGGTTAGAAACAAGAGAGGCATAGAGCCTTCAAGATCCGTTTAGAGGCTAAGAAACAGGCCAGATGAGATGGGCCAGTTAGAGCTGGGCCCCCTTTTGGCACTTTTGGGTTGCCACCTTGCGCTGGTTGTGGAAGACGCTATGTGGGCGAATGCTGGAGAAGGATGGGAGCCTGTTTGGGTTGCAGATAGATGGAGCACCGTATTAGAGAGTGTCCTCGAGGGCCGGATCGGATACAAACTACAAGTAGAGGTAATGTGCAGCTGCTGAGGGGTGGTCAGCAGCCATTGGGAGGCCGTGGCCAGGCCAGGGGGAGACGGCTTGGGCCGTGGAGCACTGGGCAGAGGTGCTGGTTATGTTGAGGTGAGACAACCAGCTTTGGTCTATGTAGCACGCCGCTGAGAGGATGAAGACGCTCCAGATGCGAAAAAGATTGAGTATTAAATTCTGTTATTGGTTATGTGAAAAAGATATGTGTTAAATGGATGAGTTACTGTTACTGTTATCGAATAAATTACCGTTTATATGATTGAGAATGAAATGTTATAAATGATGTACATGATATATGTGAATTTGATATGATACAATGTTTGAGTACTAAATTGAGATAATGAATGATTACATGCACTTATATGACTAACTTGTTGATAAATACTTGTGTATAGGCATTTGGCAAGTGAAATTGGTATACTTATTTAATTTTTTGATTATGCATAAATGGTAAGTTTAATTCAACGGGCTTACTAAACTTTAAAGCTTACTCTGTTTCTTTTCCATGTTTTATAGAGGTTCGATAGTTCGCTCGATACAGATAAAGTCAGAGTTACGCATCACACTATCCAATTGTTGTTTGGTACTTTTGAACTCTTGGATATTTGTAAATATGACATGTATAGGCTAGTTATAAAGATGATAGTTATGGTTACTTGAGATAGTGATTTTCGTACATGTTATGGTATAAGTCAAAGCCATGTGATTTGGCTTAAATTGGTGTAATGTTTTGGTTGTGTATAAGTGTTTATATATGGTATGTTTTGGCAAGTAGTAGATGGAATGGAAATATGCAAATGTTGTCTTAATTGTAATAGGCATATGAATGGAAAATGCATGATGTTAATTAGGTATTTGAATACCATGTCGAATTGGTATAAAATGTGTATGAAATGTTGTGGATTGGCTGCCTATTGAGTGATAAAATGTTGCTTACTACACTTGTACAGGTATATGAAAATAGGGTGGCAAAATGGATTTGCAAATAGCCTATTTTTGTCCACACGGGCAGAGACACGGACATGTGTCTCAGCCATGTACGACACACGGTCATGTTACACGGCCGTGTGTCCTCTGTGTTAATATTAGAACCAATTCAATATGCTCCACACAGTCTCACACATGGGCGTGTGACTGGCCGTGTGGTACAAGTCAGTATACCCCCTAATTGGCACACGGCCTAGGACACGGGCATGTGGCTTGGCCGTGTTACATAAGTCAGTATACCCCCTAATTGTATGAAATGGTTGAATGTATGAGAAAAGTACAGTTATATATGTTAAAAGTTAAGTAATGCTCCGTAACCCTATTTCGGTGTTGAATACGGGTGAGGGGTGTTACATTCGCCATGTGTGACACACAGGCGTGTGTGGTTATTTCGAGACTTACACAACCTGTGACCCTTATAGTCAAAATTTTGCAACTTTTTCCTAAACTTTCCAAATGTCTCCAATTTAGTCCCGAATTGTTTCTAATGTATTTTTAAGGCCTCGAGGGCTCGATTTAGGGACTATATATATGTGAATGGTTAATTCATGTTATGATTATGACTATGTATTAAAGGTATATTTAAGTGTTTTATTTGTTTGGTAATGCTTCATAACCCTAATTCAGTGACGGATACGGATTAGGGGTGTTATACTATATTACAAATAGATTCGTATACTTGCGGATACCGTCTTGTAATTATATATTTTATTGCAGTATTCACACTCTGGACGTTAGTATGTTCGAAGGCGGTCAGACTATAAAACATAAAAGTGGGTTGTATCACCACACATCGAATACACAGATCTCCAATACACGAACATATCCCGATGAATGGAGCTTGGCTCACATTCCCTTATCTCTCCAAACTATCTCGGGGCCTAAATGCCCAAATAAAAAAACTCAAGGGTGAGTACTCACAATCTTACAGCATGCCAACTATATCCAACAGTTTCAAGAGATCACAAGGCCAAAATATCCACAATCGTACAATTTTAATTACTGCTTTAATGCATATCATCTCTATTCATATTCATCAATTTAGATCACAAACTTGTACACAATGCATGTTTATCAAATTCACATTTAATTGCACTTTAAGTGCCACAATAATGCTCATTGATCTGTTACATATCCGACTACATATGTGTGTATTAAAATTAGTACATCATATATCACATACAAGTATTCTCACATATTACCTTTCATAATAATATCACATTCCACAATTTAACCCATATATACTTACTGAAATTCTGCTCGCTTTCGCTACATATTTGCATTATTAGCATACCATTATCACTACCATTTGGCATGTATATCATGCCCACAACACAACACAATTCATAATAGTCATCACACATGTTTCATATCACAATATCGTATCATAATAATCAATCCACAATTATTCATATCACATAATTTGCCAAAATAAGGAAAGGGAAATAGAAAGCTTACACTCAAAACTTAGGATAGGGGTTTAGGCTATTCCTAAGCTCTCAATTAACACTATGAATCATATTTACAAGTAGCAATTCCAAACACTCGCCGATCATGCTTTCGCCTAATTGCCGAAAGCTTAAACTAGCTTTGCCTTTCCTTTATCTCTACTCGGTGGAGGTCCTAACGATTCCGAAGCTTCAACAAGGGTAAATCATAAAACAAAAAAAATCAACAATCAGCTAAAGACTCACTTCAAACAATCAAAACACAAGCCTAAGCTAAATTTTCATGTAATCGAGACCTTCGACATAGCAAACTTGAATTTCAATAATCTCAGTCTATACTTAATTTT
The DNA here is from genome assembly GCA_005393395.2 of Gossypium australe. Lineage (NCBI taxonomy): Eukaryota > Viridiplantae > Streptophyta > Magnoliopsida > Malvales > Malvaceae > Gossypium > Gossypium australe. The sequence goes on along the minus strand of CM016626.1, from coordinate 130,336,594 downwards.
TTTTTTACCTAAAACTGATTCTGTTCATCTAATTATTTGCCCACAACTGATTCTCAACCTTTAAACTACTCAAAACTACCCAATTCATGATATCAAATTTTTCAAAACGTTTATGGCAATTTTCACAAAAATTCATTAAAACATTGGAAATATTCAATGAAACTTTAAAGCAAGTTTAGAAACCTTCTAATCACATCAAAACTAATTGAAAAAAACTTTGAAAACTACATTTTTACCCAAAATCCTAAAATCCACCAATAATGACCCAATTTTTACTTTATTTAAAACATGCGATTCAATGACTAAAAGCTCAATTGAAAGATCAAATAACATAAAAAACTAATAAGTAATCAAACTGTTTCCTCAGTTGACTAAAAATTGAACATTTGATAAAAAATCCAACAAGCCCAAAAATTCAACAATGGAGAAATCTATGGTGTTCTTGGATGTTTTTCTTGAAATACTATGGAGATTTATGGCTTGGAGAATGATATAAATCTAAGAAATTAAGTCTGAGAATCAAAATTGAAAGATATGAGCTTTGAAATGAAATGGACGACAAAACAAAAATATGGAGAATAGACTAATGTGAGTTTTAGAAAGATAAAGGGGGAAAATATGGTGTAAATTAAAATTTGGTTTAATTGCCTTTTAAACTAAGGACCAATTAAAAATTCTAGGCCCAATTTTGGGGTGTGACATAGAAAATACTTGAGGACATAATAAGTAATTAAACTAAGGACCTTGGGAGTAATTTGACAATAAATAAAATATGTTAAGGCTCTAATAATTACTAAGTGTGAGTTTGGATGGGCAGTGTGTTTACTTGCGGTTAGTGTAAAAACAGCGGTGGCGATGAGATTAGATACTGTAGCAATACTGTAGCGTGAGACAAAAAAGTAAACTAAACACACCGCACCGCACTCAATCGCCCATCCAAACCCACCCTAAGTCATCATCTTCCATTAGCTGATAATTAATGAAATTATTATTTTATAATTTATTAGATTAATTAAGCTAATCACCTACTAATTATATATACAAATACAAGGGGCATTTTCCAACAATGTCCTCCTAGATATGCCTAGCAGCACCGGTGTCACGACTCTGGTTCTGGTGTCTCGACTCTGGCTCTTTGAATAGTCGGGCTCCTTCAACATTGGTGGTTGTCCTTAATGTCAATATTTTAACACCACAATGTTACGACCTTGGCACTCGATGTCGTAACACCTAGACATTGGTGTTGCGACTTTGTTACCAATTCACATGCAGTGTTATTACTTCTTTAAATTCAACTCCTAGGGCGATGGACAACTTCATTATCACGATACTAACAGTCTGATGTCGCAACTCCAATGGTAGTATCAAGGTTTCTTCATGTTTTGTTCTTAGTCACCTCCTACATAAGCTAGAATTAGTTGTTGGACCCCAAAAGGAAAGATTTTTCCATTCTGGGTACAAAACACACTAAAAATACACAAACTAACTACTAAGGTAGAAAACTAAAAAATATTAAAAATTATAAGCTTAAATACAAGCTTTTTTAAGTGACAAAAGAGGCTTAATTTATTGTCTCAAATTATGACAAATCAAATTCCCCCACACTTAAGTTTTTGTTTGTCCTCAAGTAAACACACAAAACACAAGAAAGAAGAAACATGCACAAGGACGACCCTTGAGAAAGAATAATGAAAGTGCTCAGTTAAGAGGTATATACAATGTAAATGATTCTTCTAACATTCAAACTAAGTATGATATCTAGAGAATTTACAACTTCTAAATTAAATTAAGAAAGTTAACAAAATTATAAGATGAACAAGCATAGAATTACTCATACATAAGCACTATCATTCATTTAAATCCATCAAAACAATCTAATAGTGTAACACCCCACACCCGACCCGATCTCCGGTTCCAAACTATAAGGTGTCACATTTGTTTTCAGAGCAACTACAAACAGTTTATAATCTAATTCACATCATTAAACATTCATTTGAAATAAAATTAAGTATATAAATGTTATATGTTCATTCTTGGGTCTTATATGAGCTTATGAAAGATCTAATGCTAACTCGAGATCGAATTAGGACTAAACTGTAACATTTACAAAACTTCAAGTTGACGTTGCGTCATCGGGAGTTCCTCGTCGCAATGCAATTGACCGACTCAAAACTTGCGAACGTTTAGAGTAAAAATCTTGTAAATAAAAATATATAAAATCAATGTGGTATCTGCAAGTGAACATGTCAAATTGTAATATAATTTAGTATTACAACGAAGCACTGGAAGTATTCTGAGGATCGTATCTAAGAGAGGTTGAATTAATAAATATATTATCTACACTAGCAAGGGTAAACAGTAATAACCAAAATCATATTACAATACATAAAATCAGAGATTACGACTATAAAATAAAAACTAACTACTAAAAACAAAGATAACAACGAAGATCTTTCAATTAACAGACAGAAGATTAACTCACTTTAGTGGATGTAATTAAATTTGGAATTCGAGTTTTCATTAGGGAATCAGTCATTAATTAAATAGTATTGCCTCTCGGCTTCTACTACTTAAGTAATCGACCAGTACACACTTATCTCTCAACCTCAATTTCTTAACTAGGATAAATCCACGATTTATTCGATAAACTTATCTCTCGACCTTGTTTATCCTAAGTTACTTCTTAGGATCGTCAATCCTAGGGTTTAAACACACATGAATTTATACCAACTCTATTTGAAAACCCTAATTCTTTTGTTAAGCACTCCGACACCTGCTCATTAGTCTCCCTAAGGATCTAGCCACTCATGAACACAACTTCCATATTCTCTAAAATCAATTTAATCATGCACAAACACACAAAAATATTAAAATAAGAGAATGATAGAAATTTCTCCGTTTAATAAACTTCATGCCCTCGGAATCGTAAAATCGTTTGACAGTAATATTGCAAACGAGAAACGAAAAAAATATTGAAATAATTCATAACAAAGACTTAGATTCAAATTGAATCCAAGTCGAAGAACAAGAAAATAAGTTGTCTTTGAAAATAAACTAAAACTAAATAAAAACTTAAATGTTCTAACTGAACCCTAAAACAACTTTGTAAAAGGCTCCCTAAGCCTTGCCTCAAGTATTTATAGACCAAGTTTAGTAGCCCTAATTAGGTCAGATACAAGCCTTAATTACATAAAATATGTGTTGTGCAAACATAAACACCCTGCTTAATTTTTTCCCATCGTCGCCCTTATGTCGCGACATAGCCTTATGCGTGTCGCAACACATAACTTCAAATATGAAATTCTACATTGGCTCGGTTGTGTTGTGACTTCGAAAGCTTGTGTTACGATCCAATTATCATCCCTAATGCTTTTGGCCCTTCAGAAGGATATCATGCACACTCAATTAAATCATAAAACCACCTTAAGGCCGATATTGGCCCATTAGGTAAACTAAATCGAAATAATGTGTAAAAAACACTTATTTTGCAATATTTTAAATATAAACTAAGAAATGAACAAATGCGATAAAATATATTAAAATGATTAGAGAATAAGCTCATTAAGTGCCGTCACAGTGACCAAAACAGGCAATCCCTATGATTCAAACATAAGCAAAACACATTGATCAATGATGTAGCAATGCCACATTGCTTAGTTCAAAACAATCAACCCTTTAAATATATGCTTATCATTTAAACTAATAACAAAACAACATTACAAATGTCAATCATACATAAAGCTCAATTATCTATTATGAATGTCCAATACTCTATATATATCAACTTCTAGTTCAAAAGTTCACCAAAACATATAATTATACCAAAACTGACTCTAATTAGGTACATGCCACCTTTAAAACAAAAATGGGATTATATAAACTTTGCTGAGTCGGGGATTGCTTCTGGGATGTTGGATCAACTGCTTGAACTATCCAGATTCTACTATATATGCACACGGAGAAAACAAACCATATGCTAAGTGGTATTTCCATGATTCAAGCCAAATAACCCAAATTTATACATGTGTACATGATTAATAAAAACCTAATCTCATGCATATAACAAATCTTACACACCGATTCATATACCAATTCTAATCAAAGCTACCATTATCACCTAACTTGTATTCATTTTATACTTTAATTCATCTCATAAGTATCAAACATACCATTCATGTTATTAAGCAATTAGAATGCCATTTATTTCTTAATGATCCATCAAATAATAACATAACATCAACATTTTCATACACATTCAATTTTGTACATGCTTTTCATTTTTTTTCAAGCTTATTGGCTCTTTCATTCTTGTTCGGCCCCCCAAGGCTCATTTTTTACTCTTTTGCATTTTATAACATATCACATTTCAATTTCATTTACCATTTCACATATCATTTAATCAATCCAGATGTTTATAACACTATTAATCAGACACGAACTGTAACACCCCAAACCCGGCCCATGCGTTATGATCGAATCTGACATGTCACATGAGGAAAACATGTTAAATCCTTATGGTTCGTACTAAAATAGGTGTTATTTGGGTATGTATAAGAAAACAAGTTTGGATGTAAATATTTGATAAAATACAACTATTTTCGAGAGGTTGATTGATGAGTCGAAAATCGAGGTAGTGAACTTTAAAACTGTGATTTTTGAAAATGTCGTTGGAAATTTGAAAGAGAACTCTAGTTAAAACATTTGTACATATTTATAAAAACCTTTTGTTAATCAATTCTGGAAACCGTTATTTATGGTTTTTAGAAAATTCCCATTTAAAATAAATCAAGCAAGATAATGAGTATGTCAAACATAAAGCAAAAATAAAATATTCCAGAGGCCTCATTAAAACTTAAAAACCCAAAATAGTAAAAGTAATAAAGTAAACGTAAATCAAAATCTAAAGTTTAAAAACACTATTTCTGAAGTATGGCCTCCACCGAGTCATCAATGGCCCATGTCCACATCACTGAGCATTACCTGAAAGGAATAAGAAGGAGGGGTGAGTTACTAGAACTCAGTGTATAATCCCCTTACCGTCATCCACTGGGCCTGAATCCATTTAACAATAACTTGGGCCTAAGCCCATTTACATAATCAATAATAAAATGAAGTATATGTATGCAACCCAACCCATCCATCCATCACACCCTTGACTAGCCAATCACACCTGTGGGGATCAAGTCAACCCACCCCGCCGCTCACACCAAATTGCAGCCGAGCTGCTATATTATATATTTTTATTGTGGCCAAGCCACCGAAATCATAAGTAAACATAATAATGAACATTTTGTGGCAATGCCACCTGGCTATACTACTCTTCAACATTTTTCCCAACCCATGCAATATGTAACATGCAACATACATAATAAAGCATAATATCCACATATGTGTACAACAATCATTAATCCAATAATTTATTATGATAAATCGGCTAATTATAGAACTTTGTAATTCGGCCCACTAAAGCATTCTAGTAATTCAGCCCATAGGGGCATTTTGGTAATTCGGCCCATAAGGGAATTTTCTTAAATCGTCCCATAGGGGCATTTTGGTAATTCGGCCCATACAAGCATTTTGGTAATTCGGCCCATAAGGGCATTTTCGTAAGTCAACACTTTTAAAGGTATTTAAGCAATCCGGCCCGTTAAGGCATTTTTACAAAAATGGCCCAATAAGGGTATTTTCGAAATTTTACAAGTTAACTCCGATTTGACAAATCTTAGTATTTACGATGTTTAGACAAAACACTCGATTCATACCTGTAACACCCCAAACCCGATCAAAACGCTACGACCGAATCTGGTATGTCACAGGGTAAAACGTTTTTGGAAGACAAGTCTGTTGAGTCAATTTGCGAAGAAAACACTTAATCTTATGAAAACCAAAGTTTCGTTAAGTAGTTTATTAAAATCATCTCAAAGTTTGTTTTAAAGAGAATCGAGTTGACTTATCGTTGTTACAAGTTCACTTATTTACCCGATGGTAAAGTTTAGGAAAAATCTCGAAATTTATTAAGGTTGTCAAAACATTCATTTTATAATTTCTTTACTTGTTAGTCATGCTTTAATGTTTAACACAAATTCAAATAAATAATTAAACCCAAAGCAAAATATAGATGGCTTTATTACACAACCACAACCCCGAAATTTAAAACAAAGTAAAACCGAAATTTAACCGTTTAAAATGAAGCCAACTATTGAGCATGGCCCACCTCGAGTCCATCCCGGCTCCATATCTGCGATCTAGGAATTATTTGCAAAATGTAAAGGAAGGGGTGAGTCACCGAGACTCAGTGTGCAATTCCCCATCCCGGAGATAACAAGCCCTTACACAATTCATAAACAAGTATGTATGTCATGCAACCCAAAAACCTAACCATCCGAAACTTCTGATTCTACCCCGTGTGGTACCAAACCACTGGTGGTGCCAAACCACTGGTGACCCAAAGTCACAAATAAACATATGTGGTACCAAACCACTAGTGGTGCCAAACCACTAGTGACCCAAAGTCAAAGATAATCATATGTGGGGCCAACCCACTATGGTGCCAAACCACTGGTGACAATCCCTTTTAATATAATATGTGGGGCCAACCCACTGTGGTGCCAGACCACTGGGACGAGTCACAAAGATAACATATGTGGTACTAAACCACTGGTGGTGCCAAACCACTGGTGACCCAAAGTCACAAATAATCATATCTTCCCCCTCTTCTCATCATACCCATGCAATATGACATAATAATTCGTGTATGCAGTATGTCATGCATGCTAACATATATCCAATATAAGTATAACATGAATTACCATCATAATCAGATAGACATAAACAACATAATCACGCTAATCAACCTCTAAGGGTATAACTGTAATTTTACCTACCAAGGGCATTTCGTAATTTACCCATTAAGGGCATTTTCGTAATTTACCTTTTAGGGGTATTTTGGTACTTTACCCTTCCAAGGGTATATCAGTAATTTCGCACTTGCAATGGCCTTTCCGAATGCCTAATGTTGCCCCGAGCGACTCAGCTACCATTTCCGGTTGTACCGGACTATTGGGCCAAAAACCCAATTTTGGCCCATTCGGGCCCACACGCTCGTGTGGCCCACCTAACACAAATCTAGCCACGTATATAAGTTCCACCTAGTCTAATTCACTTTGTACTACACTATCATACAATTTACTCATTTGGGCCCACGGGCCCATTGGGCCCACTTCGGCCCATCATGGCCCAAGCAGCCCAACCCACAAGAATACTACTGATGGCCTCAACTATCGCGTCGAAGCCCCACACGTGCGCTCGCACGCTCGTGTGGCTACTATTGCCGTGACCGGCACTTCGGCATTTGTCGCTCTACAACTAGAGTAGAGAGAGTTACACACCTGATAGGAATCTGAAGCTGCTAAACCGTGCTCCGAGCACTCCTTTCCCAAACGCCAACTAGGTATGTTAACTCTCCTCCTGGAATGCTCTTTATATAGCTAGCTCTTCACCCTTCTTTGTATCTTTCCGATGTGGGATCCCTTCGTCAGTAGAGTTTAAATTCAACTGAAACTCTTGGCGTTCAATCCGCAAAATAAATACTCCATTGCTTCTCATGAGATTCGAACACAGGCTCCCTTGCAACATAATCCATGCCGCTAACCACTTGGCCACAAGCTCCTCTTGTGTCTTAAACCATGCGCAACTAAATTTAAACCTATAGCCAAATTCTAAGGCCCAAGTAAAAAGAAAACCAAAATGCAAAAGCCAAGACTTGAACCTTGGACCTCCTTCCTTCCTTGTGGCGTCACCCACTTGTCTCCTATGTGGCGTCACTTTGCCACTACACCACACACTCCACTTGTGTCATCTTCCTCCACATTTTATTCTTAAGGCCTACCTGCCAACTTCTAAGGTTTTTTTCACCTAAAACCAAAATTTCCCCAAAGCCAAAGTTCGATCCTGGGACTTCATAGAAGCCCTCTAACCTTCCAAAATCACTTATCTAAAAAATCCAACTTGCATTTAAGCCAATCTCTTGTTCTCCAAAAATTTAAACGCAACTACGCTCAAGGCCCATTGGGCCCAATTCTTCTAGGCCCAATTTCAGGATGTTACAAATCTACCCTCCTTAAAGAAATTTCGTCCTCGAAATTTCCAACTAACTAACAGTCGTACATCCTAACTTACAACACTACGCCCACGCTGCGCACTCTAATTCTAATAACACTAATATACTTTTAACTAGAATTTAGAACTCCTACACATACTGAAAACACCTAGCCATTAAAACAGACGAATATTTCATACGCAACCACCTCTATATCCGAACATCACATCCAAACCAAACACACAGAATAGATACCAGAAATACAGCATATAACAAAGCAAAGTATCAGGAAACTTACAATGCGGATTGATGCTGGAGACTCGGGTGCCATACTTCCAGAAAACAGATATATATTTTTCTAAACAATTTTCCAAACCATCCTTTGAAAACATTTTTGAACCCAAACCAACAACCGAGTTTTTGGAACCTAGGCTCTGATACCATAATTGTAACACCCCAAACCCGGTCAAAACGCTACGACCGAATCTGGTATGTTACAGGGTAAAACGTTTTTGGAAGACAAGTCTGTTGAGTCAATTTACGAAGAAAACACTTAATCTTATGAAAACCAAAGTTGCGTTAAGTAGTTTATTAAAATCATCTCAAAGTTTGTTTTAAAGAGAATCGAGTTGACTTATCGTTGTTACAAGTTCACTTATTTACCCGATGGTAAAGTTTAGGAAAAATCTCGAAATTTATTAAGGTTGTCAAAACATTCATTTTATAATTTCTTTACTTGTTAGTCATGCTTTAATGTTTAACACAAATTCAAATATATAATTAAACCCAAAGCAAAATATAGATGGCTTTATTACACAACCAAAACCCCAAAATTTAAAACAAAGTAAAACCAAAATTTAACTGTTTAAAATGAAGCCAACTATTGAGCATGGCCACCTCGAGTCCATCCCGGCTCCATATCCGCGATCTAGGAATTATCTGCAAAATGTAAAGGAAGGGGTGAGTCACCGAGACTCAGTGTGCAATTCCCCATCCCAGAGATAACAAGCCCTTACACAATTCATAAACAAGTATGTATGTCATGCAACCCAAAAACCTAACCATCCGAAACTTCTGATTCTACCCCGTGTGGTACCAAACCATTGGTGGTGCCAAACCACTGGTGACCCAAAGTCACAAATAAACATATGTGGTACCAAACCACTGGTGGTGCCAAACCACTGGTGACCCAAAGTCACAAATAAACATATATGGTACCAAACCACTGGTGGTGCCAAACCACTGGTGACCCAAAGTCACAGATAATCATATGTGGGGCCAACCCACTGTGGTGCCAAACCACTGGTGACAACCCCTTTTAATATAATATGTGGGGTCAACCCACTGTGGTGCTAGACCACTGGGACGAGTCACAAAGATAACATATGTGGTACCAAACCACTGGTGGTGCCAAACCACTGGTGACCCAAAGTCACAAATAATCATATCTTCCCCCTCCTCTCATCATACCCATGCAATATGTCATGCATGCTAACATATATCAAATATAAGTATAACATGAATTACCATCATAATCAGATAGACATAAACAACATAATCACGCTAATCATCCTCTAAGGGTATAACCGTAATTTTACCTACCAAGGGCATTTTGTAATTTACCCACCAAGGGCATTTTCGTAATTTACCTTTTAGGGGTATTTTGGTACTTTACCCTTCCAAGGGTATATCAGTAATTTCGCATCTGCAATGGCCTTTCCGAAGGCCTAATGTTGCCCCGAGCGACTCAGCTACCATTTCCGGTTGTACCGGACTATTGGGCCTAAAACCCAATTTTGGCCTATTCGGGCCCACACGCTCGTGTGGCCCACCTAACACAAATCTAGCCACGTATATAAGTTCCACCTAGTCTAATTCACTTTGTACTACACTATCATACAATTTACTCATTTGGGCCCACCGGCCCATTGGGCCCACTTCGGCCCATCGTGGCCCAAGTAGCCCAACCCACAAGAATACTACTGATGGCCTCAACTATCGCGTCGAAGCCCCACACGTGCGCTCGCACGCTCGTGTGGCTACTATTGCCGTGACCGGTACTTCGGCATTTGCCACTCTACAACTAGAGTAGAGAGAGTTACACACCTGATAGGAATCTGAAGCTGCTAAACCGTGCTCCGAGCACTCCTTTGCCCAACGCCAACCAGGTATGTTAACTCTCCTCCTGGAATGCTCTTTATATAGCTAGCTCTTCACCCTTCTTCTTTGTATTTTTTCGATGTGGGATCCCTTCGTCAGTAGAGTTTAAATTCAACTGAAACTCTTGGCGTCCAATCCGCAAAATAAATACTCCATTGCTTCTCATGAGATTCGAACCCAGGCTCCCTTGCAACATAATCCACACCGCTAACCACTTGGCCATAAGCTCTTCTTGTGTCTTAAACCATGTGCAACTAAATTTAAACCTATAGCCAAATTCTAAGGTCCAAGTAAAAAGAAAACCAAAATGCAAAAGCCAAGACTTGAACCTTGGACCTCCTTCCTTCCTTGTGGCGTCACCCCCTTGTCTCTTATGTAGCGTCACTTTGCCACTACACCACACACTCCACTTGTGTCATCTTCCTCCACATTTTATTCTTAAGGCCTACCTGCCAACTTCCAGGGTTTTTTCACCTAAAACCAAAATTTCCCCAAAGCCAAAGTTCGATCCTGGGACTTCATAGAAGCCCTCTAACCTTCCAAAATCACTTATCTAATAAATCCAACTTGCATTTAAGCCGATCTCTTGTTCTCCAAAAATTTAAACGCTACTACGCTCAAGGCCCATTGGGCCCAATTCTTCTAGGCCCAATTTCAGGATACAAAACCATTTTACCGATATTAAGATTTTAGGCAACATTGATCGATATTTCTAATATGATGCTAAATCACAGATTTACGGGATTTCGGTGTGAGATTACACACCTGATTACTGTAAGAACTAAACCTTCTTGATCTTCGGCACCTAAAACACCATTACACTCGATTAACCAACAAACAAGGTTTTTCTTAATCCAAATATTTAAATCTAACGATCTAATAAAAGTCTTAATCAAAATGATATTACGATGATATGAAACAATTGTCTAAGGAAAAGGTTCGGCTTACCACTATTTCTGAAGAAACAACGAGTGGATGAAATGAGCGATTTAATCCCTATAATAACCGTTTAGTCAAAACTTTTATCCGGTTTGCAACATAGCTGAATAAAGATATAATGAAAAATCTAAGAAGAAACTCCTTACCTTAACGATGATGAATCTGATTTCCATCGATTGACTTATGGCTACGGATGAGACAAGGATAAGAGATTTGGCTTTCCACTATAACACTACATTAGAAGATGATCATGATATGAAAGATTATGAGAGAATGATATTTCGATTTTGAACAAAAGTGAAACATCCGAATGTTAATAGACACACATTCGGCTAGGGAGAAAAGAAAATGAACAAGAGAAGAATAAGACCACTTACCTACTCGATCAAAGAATTGAGTGTCAACAAGAACAAGAAAGAAATAATGAAGTAGAAATGAAGGGTTAAGAAGTTCGGCTAAGAAGAGAAATGAGCAAGAAGATTCAGCCACAAAGTAATGTTGTTTTGGGAAAAAGAGAGAAAGTTAAAGAAATGGTAAAAAAAAAAAAGAAGAGATGGAGGAGAGTATTAGATGGTTTCGGCTATCCAAGGGAAAATGAGCAAAATGAATTGGACACAAAGAGTTGGGTGTTTCAGCAACAAAGGAGAAAAGTGAGCAATTCTTTGGCTTTAAAGTTTCGGCAAGGGAGAGAAGAAATTGCAAAAGAGCAAACTCAAAAATGCTAAAAAGAAACAAGCCTCTCTTGCACTGAAATTTGCAAAAAGGACTATAGAAATTCGGCTCCCCCTATTCTCCCTACCAAAACCATGTACTACCTTACCAAAAAGATAAGTGTTGACCAAAAATATTCTTTCCAAAACATCATCCACAAAATTGGCCAACATGTTCCCCTCCCTTACCTTTTTCCTTCATTTTTTTCCTTATTTTTCCCTTACTTTCCTCCTTACCATATCCTTAGTATTCTTTCCCTAATTAAAAAGTCTTCCTTACCATATTAAAGCCATGGCTGACACATTGAAAATGAAGTATAAAAATTAATCAAAAATGCAATAGGTGGGATTCGAACCCAAGCTCTTCCCTCTGCCATTTCACGCCACAACCACCTTGCCAATGCTCCACTTGTGCTAGCAAAATACACACTTATATCCTTAAGTCTTGATGTCACTTACCTATCTCTCTTTAAAGTGCTTAAACACAAAAATTTATCTATAGCCTAACTTGAACCCGGAACTTCCTAGAAACCTCGTAACTTTCCAAAATCACTTTCCTAATAAATCCAACTTGAAATAATGTCGTTCTCTTGTTCTCAAAAATTTTAAACACTCCTACGCCCAAGGCCCAATGGGCCCAATTCTACTAAGCCCAAATTCTAGTCATTACACGAACTTAAAATAGATACACAAATCTGTCACCCCAGGTTGCTCGACAACGATGGTTTTCATAATATGATTATTTTGTCAACCTAGGTTACTCAAAAATGATGCGAAAAGTGTGAAATCTACCACCTCGGGTTGCCCGATAATAATGGTTTTCAATCAATAATATGACTTTATGGCATGCCAACTATATCTAACTCGGTTTGAACAACTAATAGGTGATAAACCGTAATATGTTCATATTTTAATCCCACATTTAGCATACTTTTGGATGATTTATCCCCCGAATTGTGGAATTTGGTGCTCCTAATCCTTTAATTTCATGTTTTATACTTAAGAGAGCACCGGAGGATGAAAAGAACGAGAAACGGGCCGAATACGGAGAAAATGGTTCAAAGCATGAAATTCACATAGCCTGGGCCCAAGCCACATAGCCGTGCCTCTTTAGTAGACCTGAACACGGCCTGGCCTCGATTCACACGGGCGTGCTACACGAGCGTGTCCCTACCGTGACCTGTTTAAATTTCACTCGGATTAGGATACTTAGGGCGAAGAAAGACATTTTGAAAGCCTATATAAACACCATAAGTGTGACCTAAAAGGGGGCAGTTCAGGTAGGCCGAAGAGCCAAGCCATAGAGGCCAGAACTGTGGGATTTACTTGAAAAAAGCCAGTTGATTCATCTCAAGAAGCCGGATTCATACTCAAGACGGAAGATCTTCCCTTCAATTTCCTTCAGGGGGTTTTAGGGTTTTTCTTATATTTTGTTTTATATTTTATTCTAAGATGTATTCTTTTATAATTATGAACTAAACCCCTCAAATACCTGAGGGGGATGAAACCTAAGACGAATCTTGTTATTGTTTTCTAAACTATATGATAAATACTTGATTTGTTCTTAACTATGTGTTCTTAATTCTTGTTTTGATATTTTAGGATATTGATTCAAGTATTGATGTGCTTAGGCAGTGGAGCAAAAGTCCCTGTTTAAGAGTAGATCTAGCATAGTTAAGCGGAGTTGATTGCAACCCTAGAAATAGAATGATGAAAATCTGCCGGATTAGGGTCAAACCTAATATGGGAGTCCATAGATCCAGTTAATACAATTCTAGGGGTTTTAATTAGAAAGAGATTTCAATTAATCAACCTAGGGTTAGGCGTTAGTAGCCTCGAAAGAGGTATTAATATAAATTATGGAATCCTACGGATCAAGTCAAGTGAATAAATCGTCTGGTTCAGAGTTAGATAACAAGTGAAGTCTAGGTGAATTCTTCCTCGGGTATTGTCTTAATCAATTGGTTTTCTCAACAGTATTTTCCCCAATTCCTTCTCTGTGACTTAGCATCTTTAGCTTGGTAGTTAGTTAATTTTAGATCAAACAACAAATTCCTTTAATTCTTAGGCTAAATAATAAAAAGAAAGTCAGATTAGTACTTTTGGTTCCTTTGGGTTCGACAATCCGGTCTTGCCATTAAACTATACTATTGTTCGATAGGTGCGCTTGCCTCAATCATTGTCGTATGTTAGTTTCTAGGCTCGATCATTCATTATATAAATATTAAGACTTTCAGACATACGATCAAGTTTTTGGCACTGTTGCCGGGGAAGTGAAATATTAAGAACGCTCAATTTTTATTACTTTAGCCATATTTTATTTTTGCAATTAAATTTTATTTTTACTTTTCTAATTTTTCTTCTTTGGTTCTGGCAGGTATTCTAGTTTATGATTAGAAGAAACCCATCGAGACCTCTACTTTACGATAGTGAAATTGAAAGTACAGTTCCAGAAACCGAAGAGAAATAAGGAAAAGCCTTCAATACATACAAGAAGAGCAAGAACACGAAATTAATACCACCGAAGAGATGGCTGAGAATAATCCGCTACCTCCAGAGGTGGCCGAAAATCATGCTCCTCGAACTATGTATGATTATGCTAAACCTAATTTAATAGGAACCGAGTCAAGTATTGTTAGACCTGCTATTGCTGCAAATAATTTTGAAGTGAAACCTAACACAGTTCAGATGATACAGTAATTTGTTCAGTTTGATGGTTTCCAAGATGAAGATCCAAATAATCACTTGGCGAATTTCCTAGAATTTTGCGATACTTTCAAAATAAATGGCGTTTCTGATGATGCCATATGCCTTCAATTATTTCCCTTTTCTTTGAGGAATAAAGCTAAACAGTGGTTGAATTCTCTTCTACGAGGATCAATCACTACATGGGAACAAATGATCGAAATATTTTTGTTAAAATATTTTCCGCCGGCTAAAACGACAAAGTTGAGGAATCATATCTCTTCTTTTGTGCAGATGGATTTAGAGACACTTTACGATGCATGGGAGAGATACAAAGACCTATTGAAATGGTGCCCACACCATGGATTACCCTTGTGGCTATAGGTCCAAACTTTTTACAACTGTGTGAACCCCTCAACCAGGCAGTTGATTGATTCAGCCACCGGCGGAACCCTGAATAACAAAACACCTGAGGCTACCTACGAATACATTAAAGAGATGTCACTAAATAAATATCAGTGGCAAGTCACAAGGACAAGGCCAACAAAAGCCGCCAGTGTTTTCAACCTCGACGCAGTGACCATGCTATCAAATCAGGTAGAGATGTTAAATAAAAAGATTGATAGTTTTTTTGGTTCTTCATAGGTACATTCAGTTATGCAGTGCGATATGAATTGAGGAGGAATGAACAACACAGAATATCCACCTTACAACCTGAGCATTGAAAACGAACAAACTCACTATATAGGTAATAATTCTAGACCTCAAAATAACCCTTATAGTAATACTTACAATCTAGGTTGGAGGAACCACCCCAATTTCTCATGGGGTGGCCAATGAAACCAGAGACAACAACCCCTCCCAGGCTTCCAACAGCAGCCTTACCCACAAGAGAAAAAGCTGAACCTTGAGGAGATGCTAACAAAATTTATAGCGGTATTAGAAACTCGTTTCCAAAACATCGAGACAGCACTCAAAAATCAAGAAGCATCGATTCAAGGGATCAAGAACCAATTAGGGCAACTTGCTAAGCAGTTCTTTGAACGATCACAAGGAAGCTTGCCAAGCAACACTGAAACAAACCCGAAGGAACAACTTCAAGCAATAACCGCTCATGATAGCGAAGGGTTAGATGAACCCAAGGTAAGCCAAGAGAATGTGGTCGAGGAAGGTAAGGTTGAGGTAAACAATGATAAGCCAAAATCGGTAATTAAAGAGTACCGACCTCATGTGCCGTACCCCAATGCGATGAAGAAAGACAACATAGACGAACGGTTCGGTAAATTCCTTCAACTTTTAAAGAAACTACATATTAACTTACCATTTCTTGAAGCTCTTTAGCAGATGTCAGATTCAAGGAAATTTTTAAAAGAGCTTTTGACAAATAAATGGAAGTTAGACGAGGAGTCGCATGTGGAACTAAACGCAGTGTGCTCAGCAATGTTGCAAAATAAACTACCACGAAAACTAAAAGATCCAGGGAGTTTTACAATTCCATGTTTAATTGGTAGTTCATCTGTTGATAATGCTTTAGCTGATTTAGGGGCAAACATAAATGTTATGCCTTATAAAATGTTTAAACAACTAGGTCTAGGGAAACCCAAACAAACTAGGATAAGCATCCAATTAGCTGATAAAACTATTAGAATTCCTAGGGGTATAATTGAAGATGTTCTCGTTAAAATTGATAAATTTGTATTCCCAGTAGACTTTGTCGTTTTAGACATGGATGAGGGCAATAATATTCCTTTAATTTTAGGAAGACCCTTTTTAGCAACTGCTAGGACTAAAATTGATGTCGGCGCAGGTGAACTCATACTTTGTGTAGGTAATGAAACAATCACTCTTCAGGCTCTCGATTCGGCTAGGACATCGAGTAATCAAGGTGAGAACATAAATTCCATTAATCTTTTCTTTTAGTCTTATTTCACTTTTCACACTCTTTCTTTTTATTTTTCTTTTCTTTAAAAATATAATTAGTATATTTTGAATTATTCTTATATTTTCTGGCTAATTCTTCACGAGCTTCCCAATTTCTTTATCTAGCGCAAAGATTGTTGGCGGCCACCATACCACCACCAAAGACACCTCTTCCAACTTTTCTTTCACCTCCGAATTAAGTTACCATACTTCCAACTCAAGGAATCCATCTAAAATTCAGGAAGCTTCACCTCTCTCCCTCCCTTTTAATTTTTCTACTGTATTGTGAATATATATCTTTGTACATCGAGGGCAATGTACATCTTAAGTGTGGGGGTAAATTTTATTTTGAAAAGTTCCTAACTTTCTACATTATTCTCAAATCCCTGAATTATGTCTTGTTCTTAAGTAATTTTCTCATATTACTATTAGAATGAAATTTCCTTTGGTTCATGATTTTTATTAATATGTTTTGGATTAAGTCATTGATAATTGTGCAGTGATGATTTAAACTTTAGGAGACTAGAGAATCAAGCAGGATGAGCCTATTTTCAAAAACTAAAATTTGGATAGGTTGTCTACCCGAATCTAATTATTACCTTGAAGTTTAAAATTTATAAGGTTGATATCAAAAACCCATAATTTTTGTGAGATTTTGAGCCTTTTAGAGCATACATTTTTTTTGCTCACTTTTTGATTATGAGTGTGTCAACATTGATTTGTTATTCTAGAACTTGCTTCGACTATACATGTCAAGACCATATTATTGATTTGATATACAGAGATGCTAAAGGCACTTAGGATTTAACCCACTTACTCCACTAAAAGCCTATCCTCACAATTAACCCCTAGTGAACCTTTTTGATCTTAACAAACCATTTATAGACTCACCCACTAATATTAACCCAAAACCCATCTTGTATTTGTTATCACCATTTCTCTTGACTCCTTTTTTGCCGAGATTTGATTTTGAGCAGTTGCTTAACTATGTTCTATATTGCAGTTGTTAAAGATCTTTCTTATTAATGTAAATATTGTTCTTACAAAAAATGTTGGAAAGTTATTCATTGTTATTTCTATGTTTGACCTTAAGCAATTAATTTCGCATTCTGAGAAGAAGCTCATGTTATTAGTGTTTCAAGTTTTCAATTGATGTAATTATTCAGGATTAGTTCATTTTTCTAGTTAGGTAAATTGTCAATTCAATCTAGATTCTGACCCTCTAATTCAGCCTTTATCCACACCTTTAACCTAAGCCCCGTTACAACCCTTTTAAAGACCTTTTGATCTGTGTATCATTTCATTTTATAGTGGTGGAGAATTAATTTTCATGCAAGCCTATGGGATTAACTTTTCATGTTCGACTTTTGAGTGCTTAATTTTGAACCTTAAACACTTTGAGTGATTTGAGTGAATCTTTAGTGAGGATGTCAACTCTTGTCGATTTCGAATCAGAGGTAATTATTTAGGTAAGGGGAAACGCCTATGTTTTCCTAAAAACTATGACTTTGATTATTTGAATCTTTAGGACCCTTCTACTTAAATTATCAATGTATGGATTACCTTTGAATTATGATGAAACACTATTGATGAATATTATGAATTGAGGAAGTTCATTTTAATTGTGAGTTGAGAATTTTGCTTGAGGACAGGCAAATGCTTAAGTGTGGGGATATTTGATAAACCGTAATATGTACATATTTTAATCCCACATTTAGCATACTTTTGGATGATTTATCCCCCGAATTGTGGAATTTGGTGCTCCTAATCCTTTAATTTCATGTTTTATACTTAGGAGAGCACCGGAGGATAAAAAAGAACGAGAAACGGGCCAAAAACAGAGAAAATGGGCAAATTATGAAATCGACAGGGCTTGGGCCCAAGCCACATGACCGTGCCTCCTTTAGCAGACCCAAACATGGCCACAGGCACGTGCCACGGGTGTGTCCCTGCCGCGACTTGTTTTAATTTCACTCGGATTAGGATACTTAGGGGCGAAGAAAGAAATTGTGAAAGCCTATATAAACACCCTAAGTGTGACCTAAAAGGGGGCAGTTAAGGTAGGCCGAAGAGCCAAGCCAGAGAGGCCAGCACTGTGGGATTTACTCGAAGACAGCCAGTTGATTCATCTCAAGAAGCTGGAATCATACTCAAGACGAAAGATCTTCCCTTCGATTTTCTTCAGGGGGTTTTAGGGTTTTTCTTATGTTTTGTTTTATACTTTCTTCTGAGATGTATTCTTTTATAATTATGAACTAAACCCCTCAAATACCTGAGGGGGTGAAACCTAAGACGAATCTTGTAATTGTTTTCTAAACTATATGATAAATAATTGATTTGTTTTTAACTATGTGTTCTTAATTCTTGTTTTGATATTTCAGGATATTGATTCAAGTATTGATGTGCTTAGGCAATAGAGCAAAAGTCCCTGTTTAAGAGTAGATCTAGCTTAGTTAAGTGGAGTTGATTGCAACCCTAGAAATAGGATGACAAAAATCTACCAGATTAGGGTCAAACCTAATATGGGAGTCCATAGATCAAGTTAATACAATTCTAGGGGTTTTAATTAGAAAGAGATTTCAATTAATCAACCTAGGGTTAGACGTTAGTAGCCTCGAAAGAGGTATTAATATAAATTATGGAATCCTACGGATCAAGTCAAGTGAATAAATCTTCTGGTTCAGAGTTAGATAACAAGTGAAGTCTAGGTGGATTCTTCCTTGGGTATTGTCTTAATCAATTGGTTTTCTCAACAGTATTTTCCCCAATACCTTCTCTGTGTCTTAGCATCTTTAGCTTGGTAGTTAGTTAATTTTAGATCAAACAAGAAATTCCTTTAATTCTTAGGATAAATAAAAAAAAAGTCAGTATTAGTACTTTTGGTTCCTTTGGGTTCGACAATCCGGTCTTGCCATTAAACTATACTACTGTTCGATAGGTGCGCTTTCCTCAATCGTTGTCGTATGTTAGTTTCTAGGCTCGATCATTCATTATATAAATATTAAGACTTTCAGACATACGATCAGTAAACTTGCGCTAAGGGTAGGCGACGAGGAAATCATTTTTCAAATTTACGTTGCTATGCGATTTTCTAGAGAGAAAGATGATTCCTGTTATTTTATGGATGTCGTTGATCATTTTATTCAAGATTCTTTGCAGAAAATCATACATGACGACACGTTGGAACTGTGTCTCACTCAAGGTGAGGGGCAGATGATGATACCGATGAGCTGAATTTTAATACATCTTCTTCTAGACAAAAGAAGGACGATGGCATTGAAATAATGACGAACCAGAACAAAAATCCTCTATTGAAGAGCCACCTTAATTGGAATTGCAACAGTTACCAAATCATTTAGAATATGCATTACTCAGAGATAATTCTACACTACCAGTAATCATCTCTTCAGAACTGGAACCTAAAGAGAAAAACGAGTTGCTGCAGGTACTAAAGGAACATAAAAGAGCCATAGCTTGGAAAATTTCTGACATTAAAGGGATAAGTCCATCATTTTGCACCCACAAAATTTTAATGGAAGATGAGTATAAACCATGTGTGCAACCTCAAAGATGATTGAATCTCAATATGAAAGAAGTTGTTAAAGCTGAGGTAATTAAACTTATAGATGCTGGAATTATTTATCCTATTTTTGACAGTACTTGGGTGAGTCCGTGCAGGTTGTTCCAAAGAAAGGAGGCATGACTGTTGTAGCTAACGAAAAGAATGAATTGATTCCTACAAGAACAGTCACAAGTTGGAGAGTCTGTATTGACTATAGGAAGTTGAACGATGCCACGAGAAAGGATCACTTCCCTTTACCATTTATTGATTAGATGTCAGAAAAATTATCTGGGCATATGTACTATTGCTTCCTAGACGGACTCTCTGGCTACTTCCAAATCCCAATAGCTCCTAAGGATCAAGAAAAGACAACATTTACATGTCCATACGGTACGTTTGCTTATCATAGAATGCCTTTTGGATTATGTAATGCTCCTGCTACTTTTTTTGCGCTGCATGTTAGCCATCTTTGAAGAACTTGTGGAAGATATTATGCAGGTATTTATGGACGACTTTTCAGTATTTGGTAATTCTTTCCATCTTTGCCTTAAAAATTTAAAAGAGTTCTAATGAGATGTGAGGAAACAAACCTTGTGCTTAATTGGGAAAAGTGTCACTTTATAGTTCGAGAGGGGATTGTGTTAGGCCACAAATTTCTAGTAAAGGGATTGAGATTGATAAAGCAAAAGTTGAAACCATAGAAAAATTACCTCCTCCTAGTTCAGTTAAGGCTGTTCGAAGCTTTTTAGTACATACTGGATTTTATCGAAGATTTATTAAGGATTTTTTTAAAATAGCTAAGCCTTTAACAAAACTACTAGAAAAAGCTGTGCCTTTCGATTTTGATCAGGAATGTTTAGATGCATTGTAACAGTCCGGTTTGGTAACACCCCTAACCCGTATCCATCGCCGGATTAGGGTTACGGGCATTACCAGATAAGTCAAAAGTTTTATTCTATCAATTAAATCTTAGTTAAAAATCCTTATTAAAAGATTCAATTATAAACAGACAATCATATATGCATAATACATACTTAATACACTAAACTAAGTCATATACAATATGATCATGCGATGTACATTTCAATAATACCACACAACAAGCCAAATACCATAAACCTTATTTATCATATCTTTATTGATTGATGAAGTACTCAAACAAACAAACCAATCATATCTAATTAATTAAAATAAGCATGATCCAAATATCGTCTCATTTTAACTTACTTATAGGACCGAAAACATATGATTTAAAACCTTATCCCATATGGCCGAAATATACAAGCTCATTACATTATCATACGCACACTTATTTACTTGGCCGAATATAAAATGACATATATATAAAATTTCATGTACATTACATAGCTTATACTAAGTTTAGATAGATTCAAACACTTAATCAAATCAATGAATCACATATAGCTAATTACATATATATAAATACATCATAGATATGCACATTTACCATGTTCGAAAGTAAGCTTAAACAACTAATTCTTCAAGCATATTAGTTACATTTGGATATTTCTCATAAGCTTAGCCGAACACACACATGCATTGCATAACATAATTCATATTTCATAAAATGAGTAAGGTTAATACACATACATAAATTCTAAATGATACTTAACTAACACATACTAGCCTTGACTTAAACATTTGACCATATTTAACATCTTAGCTTAAACTTAATGATCTTTTATAATATACATTCGAAAGTCATGCATACCAAAACTCATCCCATTCTTGACACATCAATACTTATGTCCACTTTCTAAAAGTTAACAAGAATTATACCTAATGACCTCACGGCAATCATTCATACACAAACATACCTATTTAGCATGAATTATTTATATCACATTCTCATTCATCTTCCAAGCAAAATATACCATTGAACCTTAACATTTAAAAACAAGCCAATTTCGCATGGCTTTCATTCATTATCATAATATCATTCAAAAACTTAGCTAGCCTATACATGCCTTAAGAACAAAAGTCTAAACATTATAGGTACCAACGTGAGCCGATAGTGTGAATGACTTCAGTGACGATCCCTTGAACTTGTAGCATGATCGAAATCTATAAAACGAAACAACAAACACATACAAAGTAAGCTTAATAGCTTAGTAAGTCTTAAGCAACTTAACAATTCAACTAGGTATTCAATTAAATTAAAAAGAATAAAATTCTTAACATTTATGAAATAACATAACACATATATACAATTATGGCCGATTATCAATGTTCATACATAGCGAAATATTATACGTCGCATACTTAAAATGTAAGACTTATCGAAAGTACCTCGATCGATAATCAAAGATATATGTATTTCCACATACAACCGAATAAAATCTTCCATGTACATATAAAGTGATTTCACATAATTGAATATATACAAATATCTATATATATATAACGCATGGCCGAACCTATAGAGGTATAATTTCTCATATCAATATAATAATCTCAATTAAGCAAGCAAACATACCAACTCAATGTCATTTTTAATCACGTATCTTACGTACTGAATATACGAACACATTTTGTAACACCCTAAACCCGGCCTAGACGTTACGACCGGATCTGGCATGTCACATGAAAGGAATGTCTAAAAAAACTGTGCGTTCGTTAAAAAGTTCGTATTCTTTTTGAAACTCCGCATTTTGTGGTTTGTTTATAAAAGCCGGTTCATTTCAATGCCCATTTTACAAAGTTGTTATTAATTTGAATAAAATTGTATTTGTTGTGAAAATCGAGTTTAAGTAATTTTGAATAAAACCAGTTTATTATCATTTTAGGAAAATCCCATATTGAACAATTAATAATAAACAGGAACCAAATTGAAAGCTAAAACCAAATTAAAAGTAAGTTTAAGTAAAAGAAACGAGTTTACGGAAAAACATTGCAGGCCACCACAAGTCTGCCTCGGCTCCCCAAATCCGCGATCTAATGATTACCTAAAACATTTAAAAAGAGGGGGTGAGTTTACAAAAACTCAGTGTGTATTTCCCCTTACGAGTGATAACTGGGCCTAAGCCCACAGAAGCAGATTGGGCCTTAGCCCTTACAATAACATACTTGGCCGAAGCCCACATTAATCGAATCAGGCCGTAGGCCTAACACCACAGTATAGCAGATAATCAGATAATCAATGCGATATGATGCATATACCGATGATAATGCAGAACCCAATCCCAGCCTAAATTTCCATCCGCTACACATCACCCGTACCTGCCAATCACACCGTGGGGATTACTAAATCGACCCTCCATCGGCTACACACCATCGAAGGCAGTCGCTGCAGTCAACTGCTCATCGCCCTTATAATCGTGGCATAGCCACCAGATAATATGACATAGTCACCAGATAACAATATGTGACATTAGTCACCAGAT
Source organism: Gossypium australe (assembly GCA_005393395.2). NCBI lineage: Eukaryota > Viridiplantae > Streptophyta > Magnoliopsida > Malvales > Malvaceae > Gossypium > Gossypium australe. The sequence continues at coordinate 130,313,116 of CM016626.1, read as the reverse complement.
TCTTAATATGTGACATGAGTCACCAGATAATGTGGTAAAAACCACCAGAACACTTCCCCTTTATCAATATGACCCATATGCCCATGCAACATACATATTATTCAGATATTATGCAATGTGTCATGTATGCAAAACATATATCAAATATAAGAATAACATGAGTTACCATCATAATCAGATAGACATAATACAATAAAATCAAGCTAATCAACCTCTAAGGGTATAATCGTAATTTTACCTACCAAGGGTATTTTCGTAATTTACCCACCAAGGGTATTTTTCATAAATTCGCAACTGCAATGGCCTTTTCGAAGTCCTAATGTCGCCACTAGCGACTCAGCTGCCATTTTCGGTTGCACCGGACGATTGGGCCTAAAACCCGATTTTAGCCCAGCCGGGCCCACACGCTCCTGTGGCCCACCTAGCACAAATCTAGCCAAGTATATAAGTTCCACCTAGTCTAGTTCAACATATACTAAACAATCATACAATTTACTCATTTGGGCCCACGGGCCCATTGGGCCCACCTCGGCCCATCGTGGCCCAAGCAGCCCATCCCACAAGAATACTACTGATAGCCTCAACTATCGCGTCGAAGCCCCACACATGCGCTCGCACGCTTGTGTGGCTACTATTGCCGTGACCGGCACTTCGGCATTTGCCGCTCTACAACTAGAGTAGAGAGAGAGTTGCACACCTGATAGGACTCTGGTGCTAAACCGCGCTGCGACCACTCCTGTGCCCACACGCCCACCAAGGTATCTTAACTCTCCTCCTGGAATGCTCTTTATATAGCTAGATCTTCACCTTCATTCTTTGTGTCTTTCCGATGTGGGATCCCTTCGTCAGTAGAGTTTAAATTCAACTGAAACTCTTGCCGTCCAATCCGCAAAATAAATACTCCCTTGCTTCTCATGAGATTCGAACCCAGGCTCCCTTGCAACACAATCCACGCCGCTAGCCACTTGGCCATAAGCTCCTCTTATGTCTTAAACCATGCGCAACTAAATATAAATTATGGCCCAAATTCTAAGATCCAAGTAAAAGAAACTAAAATGCAAAAGCCAAGACTTGAACCTTGGACCTCCGTCCTTCCTTGTTGCGTCACCCCCTTGTCTCTTATGTGGAGTCACTTTGCCACTACACCACACACTCCACTTGTGTCATTTTCTCCATATTTTATTCTTAAGGCCTACCTGCCAACTTCTAGGGTTTTTTTTCCACCTCAAACCAAAATTTCCCTAAAGTCTAAATTTTATCCCGGGACTTCCTAGAAGCCCTCTAACCTTCCAAAATCACTTACCTAATAAGTCTAACTTGCATTAATACCGTTCTCTAAAATTTTAAACGCTACTACGCCTAAGGCCCATTGGGCCCAATCCTACTAGGCCCAATTTTAGGATGTTACACATTTCTATCAACTTACTTATTCAAAAAGTATCACATATATCATGAACTTGATTCAATACGTACCTTTCGGCTGAACACTCAAACTCATAATAATAAACTTTGGCTTGTTCGAATGCCATCGTAACTCAATCATTTCATTCATAGCGTAAACTCGTATTAATAATCACCGGTATAAAACTTGCTAGGCATTAGCCCGAATCGCACACACCGGCACTAGGCCTACTAGACTCAAGGTCTGAGATTTAAACACCGGCATTTATCCTGCTAGGCAATAAGCCCGATATAATTCACCGGCACAGGGCCTGCTAGGCTCGAAGCCCGAATAACAATATTATATTATTGATACCATCTCATACACTTTACATGCTGATCAAAATTACACATATCACACATAAATTATACTGTTTAATCATATCAGCTCAATTAAAACTTAACAATATTTCATTACAAAATGGCTATCCACATTCGGCATTGATTAATTATATAGCTATAATTTCATAATTCAGCATGTATATCAAGGTTATAATTGATGTTAACGATATTAAATTGCTTATAGACTTACCTCGGATATTATCGGACGTCGAGGACCGGCTATTCGTTAACTTTCACCTTTCCCCGATCCAAGTCTATTTTTCTTTGTTCTCGATCTAAACAAATTCAAAATAAGCTCATTCAAGTATATTTCATTTCAATTTAACCCAAAAACACCTAAATGGGCAAATTACCATTTTGCCCCTAATATTTCACACTTTTACAATTTGGTCCTATTTGCATAAAACACAAATTAAGCAAAATTTCAAAACAATGTAGCTAGGCCGAATTTTCCCCATAAACATATAAGTCCCTTCATTCCATTTATTTTTCCTTTTAACCCCTCAAAAATTTATTTTCTCAATTTAGCCCTAATTACTCAAATTTACCAAAAATCTCAATACAAAACATATTAATCTAACATATATCTTTCAATATTCATCAACTATCATCATAAGACTCATGAACTCATCAATGGCACATTTCAAAATATTCATCAAAATCAAAAATTCAAGCATGGGTCTTGAAGTATTCGAAGCAACGATTACAAAAACGTAAAAATTATCGAAAACCGAACAAAACTCATACCTTAAATTACTTGACCAAGAGCCGAATGATTAAAAGCTTCAAAATATTTCTTTTCCTTTCAAGAATCGGTGGTGGATGATGAATAAAGACATAATTTAACTTTGTCTTTTGTTTAATATTACTTATTTATCATTTTACTTATTTAACCTTTATAATAAAATAAGAAAAACATATAAACTATGTACAAAACCATCCATTAGCCATCCACTATCATATTTATGGCATATTTCTACTTTAAGGACTTCATATTAAGAAACCACTAACAAATAAGCACTTTTTACTATAGTTTGTAACTTTTACACTTTACGTGATTAAGTCCTTTTATTTAATTAAGCACACAAACAATCAAATTTTCATACGAAACTTTCACACATAATAATTCACATATACTAAACACAGAAAATAATATTTAAATATTTTTCAGACTCAGATTCGTGGTCCCGAAACCACAGTTTCGATTAGGGTTAAATTCAGACTGTTACAGGTTTATACCCTAGTCAAAACAGTGGTTTCAGAACCACAAATCCGAGTCTGTATAATATTTTAATATTATTTTCTGTGCCGTTGATATGTGAGTAAGCATGTGGTAAATTTCCGTAAGTTAATTTATCTGTCTGTGTGTTTAATTTGATAAAATGATTGAATTGCATCAAATGCAAAACTAGCATGTTATTTGTTTAAGCACTTATATGTTGTGACTTTTAAAAGAGGAGGCCTTAATAGGCAATTAGACCATTTATAAGATAGTGGATGGTAGATGGCTGAATATGCCCTTATTGTATAATTGTTTTAAATGTTTATTAAAAGGCTAATATAGTAAAATGTATAATAATATGATAGTTAATAAAACAAAACACGAAAAATGGTGATGATATTCATACCATTAGTGCCGAAAATACCAAAGAAAAGAAAGGAGAAAGAAGCTAGGTTATTCGACCATTATAAGCTCAAATTAAGGTATGATTTTGATTTTGATTTTGATGATTTTTATGTTTTTGAGATTGTTGCTTAGTCTACTATCAAGCCCATATCTCGGTTTTATGCATGAATGATATTTGTGAGTTGTGCCATTGATGAAATGGTATGGTTTATGATGTTTTATGATGTTAAATGAAGGATATGTGTTAGATGAACATACTTTGTTCTTGAATTTTTGATGAATTTAGCTAATTAGGGCTAAATTGAGAAAATAGCAATTTGAGGGACTAAATTGCAAATTTGATGGAAAATGGGCTTGTATGAGATGTATGAACATTTGGCTAGGCATGGTTAAATGATGATTTTGTGAATTTGATGTTTTGAGAAAAATAGACTAATAAATTGTGCAAATGTGAGGGTTAGATTGCAAATAACCCTAAATGTGTGTTCTTGGATTGAATTCAATGAGTTAGTGAATAAAAGGGTTAATTCTGAATATGTATAGATCAAGAATCGAGGAAAACAGACTTAGACCGCGGGAAAGTGAAAGTAACCGTGTAGCCGTTTCCATTTCTGTTAAATCAAATCTGTGGTATGTCATTATGCAAATAAACGTATTTGTATCGAACTGTGTATGTTCATATGATTAGTGTTAACTATGAATGCTTATAAGATGCGTATATGAATTCCGAGAAAAGGTTAACTTAGTGTCGATGTCCGAGAAGTCTCGTACGATCCTAATAATATATAGGATTAGCTATATCATGACATAGGTATCTATTTTGTTTTATCATGTAAGACCACGTCTGGGACGTTGGCGTTGATTTGAGATTTCGTATAAAACCACATCTAGGACGTTGGCATCGACATGAGACTTACGTGTACGACCTTGTCTGGGACATTGGCATCGTATTAATTCGTGTAAGACCCTGTCTGGGACAGTGACATCGATATCTGAGTACATGTAAGACCTCGTCTGGGACGTTGGCATTGTACGACCATTCCAAGCTTTCTCAGTATACTATTAGGTTCCTAACAGTTCAACGGGCAAGTATGTGATACGAATGGCTATGTGAATTGTAAATCTGTTTTAGGTACATTGATTTATACGCTAAGTGTATGTACAAGGTAAGTATCTATATGATCTTCTAAGATGATTATGTATAATGGATTAATGAGATGATATATGAAATTATGCTTGAATGAGCCAAGTACTTATGTGATATATGAATAGAAGTTGTGGTAAGCTTTGTGTAAATAAATATGCCAAAGATCATATGATGAATTGGTTATGAGAACTATAAGTACCAATGTATTGAATGAGTTGTATTTATTGTATGTTATGTTTATTTGTATATGACTTACTAAGCTTTTGGAAAGCATACTTTGTGTGTGTGTTTTCTCTGTTTTATAGATCGTCAAAGCTACTGAAGGCTCAGGGACTGTCGAGGATCGTCATCACACAACTCAACTTATTTTGGTACATTTTGGAAATGTATATAGCTAGATATGGAATGTATAGACTAGTTATTTGGATAAGTATGAGATGTGAACTTAGCCATGTGATTTGGCTAGTTATATGTTGGTAACATGTTTTGATGAATGTGTTATATGATGTATGTTATGGTATGGTTAAATACCATTTTGAAACGGTCAAGATTTTGGGTAAGTAAATGGTTAAACTACGCTTGTGTATATATGAGAGTTAGTCTTGTAAATTTAGTATGAATGGAATTGGATTTGAATGTAGAGATTGAATGAATATTTTGACATGTTCATGGTTACTAAATGTGCATGGATTGTATTGGTATTTACTTGTAGGTTTGACCCCTTGTTGGGTAGCATTTTCGCCTTACAAATGGCCTATAATGTCACACAGTTATGGCACACGGGCGTGCTTAGTGACCGTGGGGTTAAGTTAGTAGCTAGCTAAGAGTACACGAGCTTGGCACACGTGCCTGGTAGCCGTATGGTTTCAACAGGATCATCCACGGCCAAAGTACAAGGGTGTGCTTGGTGGCTGTAGAGCCAAGTCAGAATTGACCACGGCCAAAGTACACGGGCGTGCTTGATGGCCGTGGAGTAAAGTCATTTTCGACCACGGGTTAGACAGACGGGGGTGTCTATCGACCGTGTGAGGCACACGGCCTGCCCACACGGGTGTGTAAGCCCTGAAACTTAGAGAAGTTTTAAATTTTTCAAGAATTTCTGAATGTGTTCTGGTTTAGTCCCAACCTTGCTTCTGAGCATGTTTTAGGTGTCGATGACCTACTAAGGGGACACTATTGTTGTAAATGATGGTTTAATTTACGAATTGCCTGATAAAGTTTCTGATCTGTCAGGTAACGCCCCTAACCCTAATCCGGCGACGGGCACGGAATAGGGTTGTTACATTTGGTTGGTATCAGAGCTACGGTTTAGCCAATTTTCGAACTACTGTAGCGTGTCAGAGTCTAGCTATACATGCCATATATCTGAATTGTGATAGTGTGATGAATCTTGACGTATAAAATGTGATTTTTGTATAACAATGGACCCCGAAAGAGCCATAGCTAATGACGTAGAAAGTAATGCGCCTGCTCCCGCGCAAGGGACAATGCCCTCTGATCCGAGACCGGCTACTAGCGGTCATGAGGGAGAAGCTAAATAAGCTTTCTTCCAGATGATGAGTGAATGGTTCATTCAATTCGTAAGAAATAACCCGACTATTTTGCAGCCCCTGCCCCCGGTTATTCCTCCTCAGACTACAGCTGTGCCACCAGTTATGTATCCGAATCTGTTGCATAAGCCTCCAGTTGACAAGATCCGTAAATATGGGGTTGAAGAGTTCTGGGCTACTAATGATGATGATGCTGAAAAGGCTGAGTTCTAGTTAGAAAATACTATCCGGGTATTCGACGAAATGCCTCTGACTCCAGAAGAATGCATAAAGTGTGTTGTATCTTTACTCCGAGATGCAGCCTATCAATGGTGGAAAACTCTGATTTCTGTTATTCCGAAAGAGCGAGTTAGTGGGACTTCTTCCAGATCGAGTTTCGGAAGAAATATATTAGTGAGAGATTCATCGATCAGAAACGAAAGGAATTTCTAGAACTAAAATAGGGCCAAATGACTGTTACGGAGTATGAGCGAGAATTTGTAAGGTTGATTCAGTATGCTCGGGAATGTGTATCTACCGAAGCAATAATGTGCAAAAGATTCGAAAATGGTCTTAATGAAGATATTCGCTTGTTAGACGGGATCTTAAAAATTAAAGAGTTCGTTGTACTCGTTGATCGAGCGTGCAAAGCTGAGACACTCGGGGAAGATAAAAGAAAAGCTGAGTCTGAAGCTAGAGATGTGAGAAAGAGATTTCAGAGTAGATCATTTCAGTCTGCTTCGAAGAAATTTAGAGATGATCAAAGTCCTTTAAGATATAATGTGGGACATTCGAATAGAAATCAAGCTAGATCACAAATGAGTTCCAAAACTCCAGCAACTTCAGTAGCGAGTATTGGTAATGTTCGATCCGAGAAACCTGAATGTAAGCATTGTGGAAAAAGGCATCCGGGAAGTTGTAGATTAAATGACAGAGCTTGCTTCAGATGTGGATCACTTGATCATTTTATTCGTGATTGCCCTGAGTCTGTCGAGCCAGAGACTGTTATAACGGGTACTTTTACACTTTATGGTACTTTTGTGATTGCATTGATAGACCCTGGTTCTACGCATTCGTATGTATGCATGAGTTTAGTATTCAGTAAGACTTTGCCTGTAGAGTCTACTGAGTTTGCTATAAAAGTATCAAACCCCTTGGGTAAAAGTGTCATTGTTGATAAAGTATGCAAGAACTGTCCGTTAATGTTTCAAGATATCTGTTTCTCTACTGACCTGATGCTTTTGCCATTTGATGAGTTCGATATCATTCTGGGTATGGACTGGTTGACATTGCATGATGCTATTGTAAACTATAAAAGAAAGACTATTGATTTGAGATGTCTGAATGATGAAATTGTACGAGTTGAGTCTAATGATTTAAATGGATTGCCTGCTGTGATATCTGTATTGAAAGCTCAAAGATATGTGAAAAAGGGATATTAGGCATATTTTGCTTAAGTGATTGATTCAAAATTGACTGAAAAGAAAGTTGAATCAGTGCCTATTGTCTGTGAGTTTTCTGATGTATTGCCTGAAGAATTGTCGGGTTTGCCTCGGATGCGTAAAGTTGAATTTGGTATTGATTTGTTGCCTGATACTACACCTATTTCGATAGCTCCGTATAGAATGGCACCAACAGAATTGAAAGAGTTAAAGTCACAGTTGCAAGAATTGACCAATAGAGGGTTTGCTAGACTGAGTTTTTGCCTTGGGGTGCTCCTGTTCTGTTTGTGAAAAAGAAAGATGGCGCAATGAGAATGTGCATCGATTATCGTCAGTTAAATAAGGTGACAATAAAGAATAAATATCTGTTGCCCAGAATTGATGACTTATTTGATTAGTTAAAAGGAGCTATTGTATTTTCCAAGATTGATCTGAGATTAGGATACTATCAATTGAGAGTAAAAGATTCAAACATACCTAAAATCGCTTTAAAAACGAGGTACGGGCATTATGAGTTTTTAGTTATGCCATTTGGATTAACAAATGCTCCTGCTATTTTTATGGATCTGATGAACATAATTTTTAGACCGTACCTAGATCGATTTGTTGTGGTATTCATAGATGACATCTTGATTTATTCACGTGATGAAAATGAGCATGCTGAACATTTGAGAATCGTGTTGCAAACTTTGAGAGAAAAACAATTGTATGCAAAATTCAGCAAATGTGAATTTTGGTTGCACGAGGTTAGTTTTCTGGGACATATTGTGTCAGCTTCTAGAATTCGAGTTGATCCGAGCAAGATTTCTGCTATTCTGGATTGGAAACCTCCGAGGAATGTGTCTGAAGTCTGTAGCTTTCTGGGTTTAGCTGGTTATTATCGTCTGTTTGTAAAAGGATTTTCAGTGATAGCTACTCTGTTGACTAGACTACTTCAAAAAGATGTTAGATTTGAATGGTCTGATAAATGTCAGAAAAGTTTTGATCAGTTGAAAACTTTGTTAACAGAAGCTCCAGTGTTAGTACAACCAGAACCGGGTAAAGAATTTTTTTATATACAGTGATGCTTCATTAAACGATATGGGATATGTTTTTATGCAAGAAGGCAAAGTTTTAGCTTATGCCTCGAGACAATTGAAGCCTTATGTTCCGACGCACGACCTTGAGCTAGCTGCGATTGTGCTTGCACTAAAGATCTGGCGCCATTATTTGTATGGTGAGAAATGTCACGTGTTTTCAGATAATAAAAGTCTAAAATATTTGATGACTCAAAAAGATTTGAACCTGCGTCAAAGAAGATGGTTAGAACTGTTAAAAGATTATGAGCTTGTGATTGATTATCATCCGGGTAAAGCAAACGTTGTTACTGATGCGTTGAGTAGAAAATCATTGTTTGCATTATGTGCTTTGAATGCTCAGTTAGATTTGTCTGATGATAGTTCTGTGATAGCTGAATTAAAAGCGAAACTGTTGTTTATACAGCAGATATGTGATGCTCAAAAATTGGATAATGAGTTATTAGCGAAATGAGCTCAGTGTGGTTTGAATTCTGAATCTGAATTTCGAGTTGTTGATGATTGTTTAAAATTTTGAGATCGTATTTGTGTTCTGAGAAATCCGGAGTTGATTCAGCTGATTTTGAGTGAAGCACATAACAGTCGTTTATCTGTTCATCTAGGAAGTACAAAGATGTATCATGATTTGAAGCCACATTATTGGTGGTCTGGTATGAAACGAGACATTTCTAACTTTGTTTTAAAATGTTTAGTCTGTCAACAAGTGAAAGCTGAACATCAAGTTCTGTCTGGGTTGCTACAACCGATTTTGATTCCTGAATGAAAATGAAATAGAGTGATAATGGGTCGTAGTTGATCGATCAACGAAATCTGACCATTTTGTTCTAATAAGATCTGATTATTCGCTTGACAGATTAGCCGAGCTTTACATTTATGAGATTGTTAGATTGCACAGGGTGCCACTATCTATTGTGTCAGATAGAGATCTAAGGTTTACATCAAGATTCTGGAAGAAATTTCAAGAAGCTTTAGGCACGAAATTGCATCTCAGTACAGCTTTTCATCTGCAAACAGATGGTCAGTCCGAACGAATTATTCAGATTCTTGAAGATATGTTAAAATGCTGTATGCTTGAGTTTAAAAGTACGTGGGAATAGTATCTGCCATTGATTGAATTTGTGTACAATAATAGTTTTCAGTCAAGCATCAAAATGGCACCTTATGAGTCGTAAATGTCGTACACCTCTGTATTGGATTGAGCTCAGTGAAAATAAGCTACACGGGGTCGATTTGATAAAAGATTCTGAACAAAAAGTGAAACAAATCCGAGATTGTTTGAAAGCAGTATTTGATCGTCAGAAGTCTTATGAGGACTTGAAACGAAAAGATATATAATTTGAGTTTGGTGACAAAGTATTTTTGAAAGTGTCTTTGTGGAAGAAAGTACTTCGTTTCAGACGTAAAGGCAAGCTGAGTCCAAGGCTCATCGGGCTGTATGAAATTATTGAACATGTTGGACCTGTTGCATATAGATTAAGGTTGCCCCTGAGCTAGAAAAGATCCATAATGTATTTCATGTCTCGATGCTCCGTAGATATCGATCCAATCTATCACACGTGGTTGCCACATCTGAAATTGAAATCCGATCTGATATGACATATGAAGAGGAACCGATTCATATCTTAGCTAGTGAAGTGAAAGAGTTGAGAAACAAGAAAATACCGTTAGTGAAAGTATTATGGCATCGACACGGAATAGAAGAGGCTACGTGGGAGCCCGAATATTCAATGAGACAGAAATATCCAACTCTGTTTAACGGTATGATTTTCGAGGACGAAAATCCCTAAGGGGGAGAATTGTAACAGTCCGGTTTATACCCTAGTCGAAACAGTGGTTTCGGAACCACAAATCTGAGTCTGTATAATATTTTAATATTATTTTCTGTGCCGTTGATATGTGACTAAGCATGTGGTAAATTTTCGTAAGTTAATTTATCTGTCTGTGTGTTTAATTTGATAAAAGGATTGAATTGCATCAAATGCAAAACAAGCATGTTATTTGTTAAAGCACTTATATGTTGTGACTTTTAAAAGAGGAGGCCTTAATAGGCAATTAGACCACTTATAAGATAGTGGATGGTAGATGGCGGAATATGCCTTTACTGTATAATTGTTTTAAATGTTTATTAAAAGGTTAATATAGTAAAATGTATAATAATATGATAGTTAATAAAACAAAACATAAAAAATGGTGATGATATTCATCCCCTTAATGCCGTAAATACCAAAGAAAAGAAAGGAGAAAGAAGCTAGGTTATTCGGCCATTATAAGCTCAAATTAAGGTATGATTTTGATTTGGATTTTGATGATTTTTATGTTTTTGAGATTTTTGCTTAGTCTACTATCAAGCCCATGTCTCAATTTTGTGCATGAATGATATTTGTGAGTTGTGCCATTGATGAAATGGTGAGTTTTATGATGTTTTACGATGTTAAATGAAGGATATGTGTTAGATGAACATACTTTGTTCTTGAATTTTTGATGAATTTAGCTAATTAGGGCTAAATTGAGAAAATAACAATTTGAGGGACTAAATTGCAAATTTGATGGAAATATGGGCTTGTATGATATGTATGAACATTCAGCTAAGCATGGTTAAATGATGATTTTGTGAATTTGATGTTTTGAGAAAAATGGACTAAATTGATAAATTGTGCAAATGTGAGGGTTAGATTGCAAATAACCCTAAATGTGTGTTATTGGATTGAATTGAATGAGATAGTGAATAAAAGGGTTAATTCTAAATATGTATAGATCTAGAACCGAGGAAAATGGACTTAGACCGCGGGAAAGCGAAAGTAACCGAGTAGCCATTTCCATTTCCGTTAAATCGAAACTGAGGTAAGTCATTATGCAAATAAACGTATTTGTATCGAAACTGTATATGTTCATATGATTAGTGTTAACTATGAATGCTTATGAGATGATCCGTACATGAATTCCGAGATAAGGTTAACTTAGTGTCGATGTCTGAGAAGTCCCGTATGAACCTAGGAATAGATAGGATTAGCTATGTCATGACATAGGTATCTATTCTGTTTTATCTTGCAAGACCACGTCTGGGACGTTGGCGTTGATTTGAGATTTTGTATAAGACCTCATCTGGGATGTTGGCGTCGATATGAGACTTACGTGTAAGACCATGTCTGGGACATTGGCATCGTATTAATTCGTGTAAAACCTTGTCTGGGACAGTGGCATCGATATCTGAGTACATGTAAGACCTCGTCTGGGACGTTGGCATTGTACGACCATTCCGAGCTTTCTCAGTATCCTATTAGGTTCCTAACGGTTCAACGGGCAAGTATGTGATACGAATGACTATGTGAATTGTAAATTCGTTTCAGATACGTTGATTTATACGCTAAGTGTATGTACAAGGTAAGTATCTATATGATCTTACTAAGATGATTATGTATAATGGATTAATGAGATGATATATGAAATTATGCTTGAATGAGCCAAGTACTTATGTGATATATGAATAGAAGTTGTGGTAAGCTTTGTGTAAATAAATATGCCAAAGATCATATGATGAATTGGTTATGAGAACTATAAGTACCAATGTATTGAATGAGTTGTATTTATTGTATGTTATGTTTATTTGTATATGACTTACTAAGCTTTTGGAAAGCCTGATGGCCAAAGTACACGGGCGTGCTTGATGGCCGTGGAGTAATGTCAGGTTCAACCACGGGAAGGACACACGGGGGTGTCTATCGGCCGTGGGAGGCACACGCCCTACCCACACGGGCGTGTAAGCCCTGAAACTTAGAAAAGTTTTAAATTTTTTGAGAATTTCTGTATGTGTTCCGGTTTTGTCCTGACCCTGTTTCTGAGCATGTTTTAGGTCTTGATGACCTACTGAGGGGACACTATGGTTGTAAATGATGGTTTAATTTATGAATTGCCTGATAAATTTTCTGATCTATCAGGTAACGCCCCTAACCCTAATCCGGCGACGGACACGGAATAGGGGTGTTACATGCATTTAACAAGCTCAAAAATAAATTAATAAATGCCCCAATTATAATTGCACCTGATTGGAATTTACCCTTTGAACTAATGGTGATGCAAGTGACTTTGCAGTAGGTGCAGTTTTGGGGCAGCGGAGAGACAAGCATTTTCAGCCAATTTATTATTCTAGAAAAACATTGACGGCCGCACAAGAAAATTACACCACTACAGAAAAAGAATTGCTATCCGTGGTTTTTGCATTTGACAAATTTAGACAGTATTTGATATTATCTAAAGTTGTCATTTACACTGACCATTCAGCTCTTCGTTATCTTTTAACTAAATCCGATGCAAAACCTCGACTCATAAGATGGATTTTACTCTTATAGGAATTTAATTTGGAAATTCAAGATAAGAAAGGAGCTGAAAATCATGCAGTAGATCATCTTTCTAGGCTTGAAAATCCACATATCGAAGAACTTGATGAGAGTGAGATAAATGACTCGTTTCCTGAAGAAAAACTATTTGCTATATCTAACTTCGAGGTACCTTGGTTTGCAGGCATTGCAAATTACTTAGCTGCTAACATCCTACCAAAAAGGTTAACACATCATCAAAAGAAACAATTCTTTGCTGATGCGAAAAACTATTTTTGGGAGGACCCTTTTCTTTTCCGTATATGTACAGATCAAGTAATATGGAGATGTGTTACAAAGGCAGAAGCAAGCAAAATCTTAGAACATTGCCATTCAGGATCTTCAGGAGGACATTACAGCGGGATCAGGATAGCACATAAAACGCTCGAATCAGGTTTTTATTGGCCTACCTTGTTCAAAGACTCTAACAGGTATGTTGCTTCGTGTGATAGATGTCAGAGAACAAGTAATATCTGTAAACGCGATGAAATGTCTCAAACATACATGCTATCATGTGAAATTTTTGATGTATGGGGTATTGATTTTATGGGCCCATTTCCTAGCTCATTTGGGAATAAATACATCTTAATAGCAATGGACTATATGTCAAAATGGGTGGAAGCTCAAGCTTTACCTACTAATGATGCCAGAATGGTAATGAAATTTCTTAAAAAACTCTTCTCTCGATTTGGAACACCCAGAGCAATTATTAGTGATAGGGGTACTCATTTTTTTAGTACTCAATTTGACAAGGTCTTAAAGAAATATGGAGTACACCACAGAACAGCTACCCCTTATCACCCTCAAACCAGTGGGCAAGTGGAAGTAGCAAATTGAGAGCTTAAGCGTATTCTAGAGAAAACAGTTGAATCAAACAGGAAAGATTGGGCATTAAAAGTAAATGATGCTTTGTGGGCCTATAGAACAACGTTTAAAACCCCTATAGGAACATCCCCATACAAACTTGTCTACGGAAAAAGTTGTCATCTACCATTTGAATTAGAGCACAAAGTTTTTTCGGCTATAAAATTCTTAAATTACGATCTTAAACCTGCAAGTGAAAAGAGAATGATGCAGTTGAACGAGCTAGATGAATGGCGAGTTAATGCCTATGAGAACTCACGTCTATATAAGGAGGCAACAAAGCGACGCCATGATGCCCGTTTAAAGCAACCGAAGCAATTCGAAGTAGGAGATTTAGTCCTGCTATACAATTCAAGGCTCAAATTATTTCCTGGAAAGCTGAAATCAAGATGGTCAGGTCCATTCATAATCAAAACTATTTTTCCCTATGGCACAATCGAGGTAACTCATCTGACTCGTGGCACATTCAAGGTAAATGGTCAGCGACTGAAAATTTATAATGGTGAAGATTTTAGGGATATGATAGAGGAGCTTCGACTCCGTGAACCTTCATTTAAGAATGAAAATAGAGTAAGTCTAGCTTAAGGCTTTAAATGAGCGCTTCTCGGGAGGCAACCCGAGCACTAATATCACTAACATCCATATTTTTGGTTTTAGCATCTAACTAAGAACTAACCAATTTAACAGACCCAGGATTTCTCATCCGCATGACATAGCACACGAGCGTGGCCGGGGCCGTGTGGAAACCACGGGGAGAGACATAGGCGTGGCGGAGGCTGTACGAGTCAAGGAAGAAAAAACTTTTCCCCAACACGAGATGCAATAGAAGAGCCATGGCCGTGCAATGTAGCCGTGGTCGATTCTGATTAACGAACACGGGCGATTGACACGCCCGTGCCTCAAAGCCGTGGGTGACACTGAGTAAATGACACAGGTGTGTGAACGCCCATGCCTCAAGGCCGTGGTCAAAACTGATTAACGAACACGGGCGTATGGTTTCATGCATGGGCGTGGGAGAAACGATCAAAGACGCACATGGCTGTGCGATTCGACCATGTCACACAACACGCCCATGGGACACGGGCGTGGAATACGACCCAAACGCGCCCAATTTCAAAAATTCACGAATCACGCAGGCTAAAAAAGACCCCACGGGCGTGGCCACTGACCGTGTGCCCTATTTCCTATTTAAACCAACCCACTATTTATCTTCTCCCCAAATCCTTCTCCACAAAAAAAAATCCTAACCATTTTCCTTCTCCCCTACTCAATCCGACCACCACCGTCGACACCCCTCAGCCTTTGTCCTCTCCCTTTTTTCTCATTCCCTTCCTCCTTTCCCCCTTTTTCTACACAGACCACACTCGTGCAAGATCCACATACCCGTGCGTTTTCCCTCCATGACCATGCGCCGTCTCCACACCTCCGTCGGTTCATTCTATCCCCTCCACTCTCTACTTTGTTGCTTAATCCTATTTATTCCATGCTTGTTTTCAGATATTAGATTTATGCCTTTAAATTTTTAGTATTCATTCTTGATAATTATTTTCAATACTAAGGTTTACTTAAGTGCTATTTTGAATTCCTTGAACCTCTAGTATTAGGAGAACATTTAGGAAAAATTTTCATTGTGAATATCATAAGATTGTAATCTTGGACTCATAGGTACTATCATTATATGGGATGATATTCTATTGTATAGGAACATAATGTCTTCTTCCCGCGGCAAGAAAACTGCAGCCCCTTTCGAAAAAACGGAACGGACCCGGTGCGACCTCTTCGAGCGCCTCCGCCGAAGTACGCCATCCATTCATACGATTTCCTCCAGGATCTCAGGAGGACCTTTTTCAAATACTCCGTGCATGACCTCTCAGCGTAGGAAGGAGCATTGATTGGGCTGCTTTGGAGTAAGTCCAACTAGCAGACGACGTACAGGCTCTCCTGGCTCCCGATCCATGGGGACAATTCTTCAAGATCATCGAGCCCACATACCAAGAGCTCACTGTAGAGCTCTGTTCCACATTTCACCTTCAGACGGTAATGACATACCGCGATGATCCTGGGACAATCCAAATCTGTCTCGGAGGCATTGTACGTGAACTGAGTGTCCCACAATTCGGGGCAGCATTGGGACTCTACACCGATGAATTCATAGAGGATAATAAACTCGAGGACCTCCACCGCCATATCCATAAATCCCCCTCCGCTTGTTGGAACAACATAACCCCCAGCTCAGCTACCTACGACCCTAGTCGCTCCAAAGTGATAGCTCTCACCCCAGCTCTGAGGTACTTACATGCCATTTTAGCTCATACACTTACGGGTAGGCGAGAGAGCATCAGCGTCGTCCACACTCATGACACCTACTTCCTATGGTGCATGGTGAACGGGCACGTCTTTGACTTAGCCTACTTCATCGTTCGTGCCATCCAACACCAGACGAGGGGTCATTTCCATGGGACCCTATGTGACACGCCTTGCAAGATACTTTGGTCTCTTCAACACCGCAGCACAATCATCATCCCTCACCTTGATGGGCTAGATGTCTCCACAGGGCATCTTGACCATGATAAACATGAGGATGATCAAGCGTCGCCGTGGGACCGATCCTACCCAATACCGTCTAGCCCATGCCACCGAGGAAGAGGATCCGGAGGACATTACTGACGATGTCCCCCCACCACACGAGAGGCCACCACTGAGCCATCACCCAGTTCATGCGACAGCTTCTCTTTCGGACATATCTAAGCAGCTAACACGATTCGAGTAGAAATGCTTCCAGCGCTTCGATCACATCGACACCACCCTCCACCAAATATGTCAGCACCTACACATTTCATCGTCGCCCCCACCTCGCGAGCCATCTGGCGATGAGGACTTCTAAGTCCTTTTTCTTTTATCTCTATGTTATTTTCATTTACTTTTTATGTATAAAATACTAATTTTCTTTTTATTTTTTTACTTTTGACTAATGTTTGTTTTAGTTATTTTTAGGTTTCATAATCACTATTACCCAATTTACATTTTCTGGCAATATTTGAGTAATCCTTAAATGTTAAAGAACGGAATGCTTTTATCGTAGTTAAAAAAGCCTAAAATAGCACTCTGGAATATCCAACTCTAAGAGGAAAATCAGCCATGCCTTACACCTCCGACTCAAGGAATCCATCCAAAATTCAGGAAGTTTCACTTCTCCCTATATCTTATGATTTCATGCTATTAATCTCTAGATATATATCTTTGTACATTGAGGGCAGTGTACATCTTAAGTGTGGGGGTGAGTTTTATTTTGAAAAGATCCTAACTTTTTGCATTATTCTCAAATCCCTGAATTATGTCTTGTTCTTAAGTACTTGCCTCATATTACTATTAGAATGAAATTTCCTTTGATTCATGATTTTATTGATATGTTTTGGATTAAGTCATTCATAATTGTGTAGTGATGATTTAAACTTTAGGAGACTAGAGAATCAAGCATGATGAGTCTATTTTCAAGAATTAAAATTTTGTTAGGCTGTCTACCTGAATCTAATTATTACCATGAAGTTTGAAATCTAAAAAGTTGATATCAAAAAACCATAATTTTTGTGAGATTTTGAGCCTTTTAGAGCATACATTTGTTTCTTGCTCATTTGTTTCTTGCTCACTTTATTGATTATGAGTGTGTCACCATTGATTTGTTATTCTAGAACTTGATTCGATTATACATGTCAATACCACATCATTGATTTGATATATTGAAATGATAAAGGCACCTAGGTTTTAACCCACTTACTTCCAAAAAGCCTACCTTCATGTTTAACCCTTAGTAAACCCCTTTGATCCTAACAACCCTTTCATTAATTTACCCTCAACATTAACCAAAAACCCTTTTGTTGAAATCCCTTTAATTAATTTGACCCCTATTCTGTCGAGATCTGATTTGAAAGTATTACTTAGCTTAACTATGATTTCCATTTTAGTTGTTAAAACCTTCATTATTACTTGATTTGTTCTTAAAAAAATCGAAGTATACTCATTATTAGTTCTATGTTAATTGGGCTTATACATTTAAATTCCACATCTTGAGAAGAAGCTCGTGTTATGAAATTTTAATTGATGTAATTATTCGAGTCTTAGTTCATCTTTCTAGTTAGGTAATTTGTCAAATCAATCTCGATTCTAACCCTTTAATTCAGCTTTTATCCACACCTTTAACCGAAGCCCTATTACAACCCTTAAAAGACCTTTTGATCTGGGTATCATTTCATTCTATAGTTGTGGAGATTTGATTTTAATGCAAGCCTATGGGATTAACTTTTCATGTTCGACATTTTCATGCAAGCCTATGGGATTAACTGTTTTGGAGGCTTATTTGCTTGACGGCTGCTAGACCTAACAAGCAATCACTTAGGGTTTTTCATATTTTGTTTTGTCTCCTTTTAATACCTTTTATAATGGGTGCCTTTCTCATTGGGCCTTTTATAATAGGTATCCTCTTTATTGGGCCTTTTATAATTGGTATGTCTTGAATGTATTACAAGATTAAATAAATACAATAAAGTTTTTAACCGAAAATTATAATTACATTAATTATATCTGAAAATTATAATTACATTAATTATAATAAGGATTCCGGTAAACTATATTTATTTAAATTTATATATGAATCAAATTCATATATTAATAAAATTATGTTATCATTATGTGTACAACATCCTTGTACATATAATATGTTCAATATTTGATTGCCCAATTAAATTGATTCTTTAATTAATTTAATTTATGTGACAACCAAGCACAATACCAACTATATTTTATTCCGTTCATTTCAACCATAGGGTGTGACCCTGTAGGTTCTTGCAACGTTAGCAGTAATACTAGAACGATTCTATTGTTACAGACAATGAGTGGCATCTAGCAATGCATCATTGCTACCTAAGTTACAAGAAGTCATGATTCGACATAACCTTTCGTGATTAACCTTTCATGCATTAATCCTTAAGTCCTTTATCTCTGGAACGGATAAAAGTCATGGGATAGTCACACTTGCATAATCCATCCCATGTTTCTTGATATCTTGAGTAGACTATGATATACAAATTAGTATGACATCTCATATCAACTTATTTGAGCATGGCCATGCATTTCTAGTCTCACTCAATCAAGTGGCCTAAGATATTACTCCTATTATGTAGGAGGGACTTATCCTTTATTGATCAACCATATCCCTCTACATAGATTGTGGTATATCCAACATCAGCCTTTATAGAACAACCTGTTACGGTGTACGTTTGACTGTATCAAAATATACAACTCACGATGCTGGGATAATAATGATCTCAAGTCTGAGGATCATATACATATTAATCACTATGAGTAATGTTGTGACAATTACATAATAATCCAAGAAACATACTCATAGCGGGTCAATCCAATATGTTGTTCTCTAACACACATATTCATGCATTGATTTTGACACTCCATATCAATGACAACTCTTTATCATCAATCAACTACATGTTAGTCTTAATGCATTATTATTGTCCTAGTCAACAATAATACTCGACTAAGGATCTTTTAAGAATAATCATATTATTCTCAGGACATTATTATAAAACAGTTTATCTATACACACAGAAAGAAAAACTGAAATAATAATGACAACGCTTTATATTAATAAACATGGTAAATTAAGTATGTTATTACAACCATCTCATGATTGATCTTTGGGCATACTCTTACAATCTCCCACTAGCACTAAGACCAATCACTCATATATCTAATACCAAGTGACTTAGTGTGACGATCATGCTTCTGCTGTGTCAGAGGCTTGGTCAGGGGATCAGTGATGTTATCATCTGAAGGTACTCTGCATATCTCTACATCCCCTCGATCGATAATCTCTCGAATAAGATGGTAGCGTCTAAGTATATGTTTGGATCGCTGGTGAGATCTGGGTTCTTTAGCTTGTGCAATAGCTCCATTGTTATCACATCGGAGTTCTATAGCATCTGATATGCTAGGCACAACCCCTAGTCCAGTAATGAACTTCTTGATCCAAACTGCTTCTTTTGCTGCCTCACTGGCTGCAATATACTCGGCCTCTGTTGTAGAATTGGCTACTGTACTTTGCTTTGAACTCTTCCAGCTCACAGCACCACCATTAAGGCAAAACACAAAACCTGATTGCAATCGAGAATCATCCTTGTCGGTTTGGAAGCTGGCATCAGTGTAACCTTTTACACTTAACTCTTCCTCACCTCCATATAATAGGAACGTATCCTTAGTTCTTCTTAAGTACTTAAGGATACTCTTGACTGTGGTCCAGTGACCTTCACCGGGATCTACTTGATACCTGCTCGTCATACTTAAGGCATACGAGACATCTGGACGGGTACATAACATAGCATACATGATAGATCCAATAGCGGAAGCATATGGAATTTTACTCATACGTTCTCTCTCTTGTGGAGTTGAAGGACACATTTCCTTCGAGAGTGAAATACCATGTCTCATAGGTAGGAATCCTCTTTTAGATTATTCCATACTAAACCTTTTCAGTACTTTATCTATGTATGTACTTTGGTTTAGACCTAGTAGTCGTCTTGATCTATCTCTATAGATCTTGACTCCTAAGATATAAGTGGCTTCGCCCAAGTCCTTCATAGAAAAACAACTTCTTAACCAAGTCTTAATAGACTGCAAGGTCGGTATGTCATTTCCCATGATAAGTATGTCATCCACATATAGTACCAAGAATGTGATAGTGCTCCCACTAACTTTCTTGTAAACACATGGTTCATCTTCATTTTTGATAAAACCAAACTCTTTGATTGCATCGTTAAAACGAATATTCCAACTTCGAGAAGCTTGCTTTAATCCATAAATGGATCTTTGTAGCTTACATATCTTTCTAGCATCCTTTGGATTTACAAAACCTTCAGGTTGTGTCATATACACATCCTCTTCAAGTTTCCCGTTAAGGAAAGCTGTTTTGACGTCCATCTGCCAGATTTCATAATCATGAAATGCAGCTATGGCGAGCAAGATCCTGATGGATTTAAACATAGCTACAGGAGAAAAGGTTTCATCATAGTCAACACCATGAATTTGGCGAAAACCTTTAGCGACTAATCGCCCTTTGTATGTTTGTACATTACCATCCATGTCTATTTTCTTTTTGAAAACCCATTTGCACCCTATAGGTTTAACCCCTTCGGGTGGGTCAATCAAAGTCCATACTTGGTTTTCATACATGGAATCCATCTCAGATCTCATGGCCTCAAGCCATTTCTCAGAGTCTGGGCTCGTCACCGCTTCTTGATAAGTCCTAGGCTCATCTTGATCTATAAGAAGAACGTCACCATGCGTTGTAATGAGAAATCCATATCTCTCAGGTGCACGGCGTTCTCTTAAAGATCTGCGCGGTGGTTGTGTTTCTATAGCAGTTGTTTGTTCCTCAATTTCTTGTGGAATTTGGTTTTGTTCAATCTCTGGTTCAGTGGTATCTTGTGATTCTTGAATTTCTTCAAGTTCAATCTTTCTCCCACTTCCTTTTCTAGAAGTAAATTCTTTCTCTAGGAAGACACCAGTCCGAGCAACAAAAATTTTGTTCTCAGTGGGATTAAAAAAATAATATCCTTTGGTTTCTTTTGGATACCCCACAAAAATACACCTTTCAGATTTGGGTTCAAGCTTAGTAGACGTCTGACGTTTAACATAAGCTTCACAACCCCAAATTTTCATAAAGAACATACTAGGACGTTTCCCAGTCCACATCTCATATGGCGTCTTTTGAACCGATTTAGATGGAACACGATTTAGTGTGAAGGCAGCAGTCTCAAGTGCATGTCCCCAAAAGGAAGTCGGTAGATCAGCATGACTCATCATGGATCGAACCATGTCTAACAAAGTTCGATTTCTTCTCTCAGATACTCCATTCCATTGAGGAGTCCCAGGAGGAGTAAGTTGTGAGACAATCCCACATTCTTTCAAAAGATCATCAAACTCTAGGCTCAAATACTCTCCACCTCGATCAGATCGAAGTGACTTGATAGTTTTGCCTAGTTGATTTTGTACTTCATTTTTAAATTCCTTGAACTTTTCAAGGGACTCAGACTTATGGCGCATGAGATAAACATACCCATATCTACTGAAATCATCAGTGAAAGTAATGAAGTAGTGAAATCCACCTCTGGCCTGTGTATTTATTGGTCCACATACATCAGAATGTATTAGGCCCAATAAATCACTAGCTCGTTCACCTTTTCCAGAAAAAGGAGATTTAGTCATTTTTTTCCTAATAAGCAAGATTCACATACTTCAAATTGTTCAAAAACAAATGAATTCAAGAGACCATCTCTATGGAGTTTGGATATGCGTTTCTCACTTATGTGGCCCAAACGACAATGCCAAAGATAAGTTTGATTTGAGTCATTTATTTTAGATCTTTTAGTATTTATGTTGTAAATGGGATTCGTTTGATCTAAAATATAGAGGCCATTAATCAATTGCGCCGAACCATAGAAAACATTATTGAGATAAAATGAACAACAATTATTCTTAATAATTATCTCAAAACCAATTTTGTCTAAACAAGAAATTGAAATAATGTTTTTAGTCAAACTGGGCACAAAATAACAATCCGCTAAACATAAATCAAGTCCACTAGGCAAAGATAAAGTATATGTTCCCACAGCTAATGCAGCAACTTTTGCTCCATTTCCAACTCGTAGGTCCACATCTCCTCTAGCCAAAGTCCTACTCCTTTGTAGTCCCTGTACAGAAGTACAAATATGAGAACCACAACCAGTATCTAATACCCAAGAAGTAGTAGTTGATAAATTAATATCAATAACATAAATACCTGAAGCAGACATTCCGCTTGCTTTAGCCTTCTTGACTTCTTCAAGATAGGCAGGGCAGTTCCGTTTCCAATGTCCAGTCACACCACAATGAAAACAGGTTCCTTCCTTAGACACCCCACCTTTAGGTTTCAGTGTAGCCTTTCCTTTTCCAAATTTGGGCTTACCTTTGCCCTTGGGCTTTGTTTGAACTTTGGCCTTTCCCTTGCCCTTGTTATTACGGACCATCAGTATGGGCTTGGGTCCAACCTTTTTCAAGTTGCCTTCAGCAGTTCGTAACATACTGAGCAATTGTGGTAGAGTCTTGTCAATTTCATTCATATTGAAATTGAGGACAAACTGGCTGTAGCTATCCGGCAACGATTGTAAAATAACATCAGTGGCCAACTCTTGGCTCAATGGAAACCCAAGCTTAGACAGGCTTTCGATATAGCCAATCATCTTAAGGACATGAGGTCCTACTGGGCTTCCTTCAGCCAACTTACATTGGAATAAGGCCTTAGAGATATCAAACCTCTCTTGTCGTGCTTGTCCCTGATAAAGTTCTTTCAGGTGCTCGATCATATCATAAGCAACCATGTCCTCATGTTGCTTCTGAAGTTCAAGATTCATAGTGGCAAGCATAAGACATCCAACATCTATCATGTCATCGAGATACTTCTTGTAAGCATCTCTATCAGTCCTCGAGGCATTAGCGGGTGGTTCATTAGGAAGTGGTTGTTCAATGACATATAATTTCCGTTCTTGTTTAAGGACAATCCTCAAGTTACGGAACCAATCAAGAAAATTCAAACCATTCAATTTGTCCTTCTCAAGGACCGATCGCAATGAGAGTGTGCTAGTGTTTGCAGCCATAATATATCTACAACAATTAAATATGCATGTGAGTAAATTTACCAATTTTATATCAATCATTAAAAAGACTTTATTAAATGATATTCCCACTATTTTATTTCAAAATTAATAACCCTCATATATTAATTTCGGAAAAACTTTCTCAAAAGTATTTCTAGTAGGTTAAGGATCCATATTTCACCACCTCTTAAGTCAGCTTTGGCTTTACTCTTAAGATTATGGTTATTTAGGTAAGCAACATTTGCTAATTACATCATATGTAACTCCTAATATTTGGTGAACAACTCTTGTTCTAATCATCTTATGATTTATCCAATTTACTTGCCTCTAGGTTTCTAATCCTATTAGAGTAACCTAGTTAAGTCATTAACCAATTTTTAACCAGCGAATATCACTTGTTTATTCTTCGCGTTTAACCAAGATAAATACTAGTACTTCACTTTGGCAGAACCTACATAGTATTGATCGAGGCCTTAACGAGGGCAAAATTGGAAGGCCATGTTGACTTAATATTTTAATAGAGGGATTTTATTAAGGTTGTTGCATCTCACCAATTATGGTCTACTTTAGCCCATTTAGTCTTCTAATCGATCTCATCAATTAATAGAGTTTATTATCAACAAGGTTTATTATCATCCATAGCATCTCATACATGAATAAATAAAGCAATAAATAAATGCAATAGTTATAGCCCATAAACTAAAGTGGTTCAACCCAAGCCAATGGGAAAACCAAAAGGAAACCTAAAGGTGTAAGCCCTTTCACAAGCTATCATTCACAATCATTGTCCCACCTTCCTTCTTGTTTGGCCCACAGCAACTCTTGCAAATTACAATATGCAGAAACTCGTTTTACATACGAGGGAATAAGATGAGAAGAGAAATACAAGAGAATAGTAGCAAGGCACGACACGCAGGCCGTATTTTAAAAAAAAAAATACAACCTTTTATCGAATGGGTCATTGGGCTATAACTATGCATTTCAAACACCGTGCATGTCAAAAATAGCATACATAATTCAATGCTTTTTTTTTTTTTTTTTGCTAAGGTGAATTATAAAATATCCTTTCAACCTTTTGTGGCCCATCAAGTTTATAAATTTCTTTTATTAACAAATTTTTTGCGGGGGTCTGAGGATGTCGGAGGAAGCGGGCATACCGCAGTCAAATGAAGCCTCACGATTTGATAAATTTTTATCAACAGAATCGTGTTTTTAGGATTTTAATCCTTGAGGTTTCATATCGGAACAACCCTTGTTCCACTAGCCAGTTAACACTTACTGGAAACTATAAATACCACCGCCGCTACAGATTTGTTAATAGTTAGCAGTAATAACATAAAATCGAATAGGCCACAACACCATGATTAACATTTAATCAATTACCGAAAGGAACAATTATCAGATTATGCTTCAACGATTTAAACAATCGAAAATATAATAAGATCAAAACATGTATCCCATACAATTGCACCACCCAAGCATTTAAACCCGAGTTCGTATCACACAAGTGGCTCTGATACCACTGATGGAACGTCGGTACCCCATGTCGCAGCAGAATAAAATTAGATCCGGCGATCCAAATCATGGATCCATGTGTGAGGAACGAATCGGGGTGAAATAAAGGTTTTGAAATTACCAAAACTTCAATCTGAGTAGACAGCGACGCCTTGGCAACAAGAGTTTTGATCTACTGTCGAATCAAGCCTCAACCTTTTCCGATGTCGGCCTCTACGTAATCCACCCGGTTTGACTATGAACGGAAGAAATCTCCAAAACTGTTTTGGAGGCTTATTTGCTTGACGGCTGCTAGACCTAACAAGCAATCACTTAGGGTTTTTCATATTTTGTTTTGTCTCCTTTTAATACCTTTTATAATGGTTGCCTTTCTCATTGGGCCTTTTATAATAGGTATCCTCTTAATTGGGCCTTTTATAATTGGTATGTCTTGAATGTATTACAAGATTAAATAAATACAATAAAGTTTTTAACCGAAAATTATAATTACATTAATTATATCTGAAAATTATAATTACATTAATTATAATAAGGATTCCGGTAAACTATATTTATTTAAATTTATATATGAATCAAATTCATATATTAATAAAATTATGTTATCATTATGTGTACAACATCCTTGTACATATAATATGTTCAATATTTGATTGCCTAATTAAATTAATTCTTTAATTAATTTAATTTATGTGACAACCAAGCACAATACCAACTATATTTTATTCCGTTCATTTCAACCATAGTGTGTGACCCTGTAGGTTCTTGCAACGTTAGCAGTAATACTAGAACGATTCTATTGTTACAGACAATGAGTGGCATCTAGCAATGCATCATTGCTACCTAAGTTACAAGAAGTCATGATTCGACATAACCTTTCGTGATTAACCTTTCATGCTTTAATCCTTAAGTCTTTTATCTCTGGAACGGATACAAGTCATGGGATAGTCACACTTGCATAATCCATCCCATGTTTCTTGATATCTTGAGTAGACTATGATATACAAATTAGTATGACATCTCATATCAACTTATTTGAGCATGGCCATGCATTTCTAGTCTCACTCAATCAAGTGGCCTAAGATATTACTCCTATTATGTAGGAGGGACTTATCCTTTATTGATCAACCATATCCCTCTACATAGATTGTGGTATATCCAACATCAGCCTTTATAGAACAACCTGTTAAGGTGTACGTTTGACTGTATCAAAATATACAACTCACGATGCTGGGATAATAATGATCTCAAGTCTGAGGATCATATACATATTAATCACTATGAGTAATGTTGTGACAATTACATAATAATCCAAGAAACATACTCATAGCGGGTCAATCCAATATGTTGTTCTCTAACACACATATTCATGCATTGATTTTGACACTCCATATCAATGACAACTCTTTATCATCAATCAACTACATGCTAGTCTTAATGCATTATTATTGTCCTAGTCAACAATAATACTCGACTAAGGATCTTTTAAGAATAATCATATTATTCTCAGGACATTATTATAAAACAGTTTATCTATACACACAGAAAGAAAAACTGAAATAATAATGACAACGCTTTATATTAATAAACATGGTAAATTAAGTATGTTATTACAACCATCTCATGATTGATCTTTGGGCATACTCTTACATTTTCAACATATAATTGCTCATAGACTTACCTCGACTATCGACGGAAGACGTAGACCGGCTATTCGATAATCTTCGCCTTTCCCCGATCCAAATCCGTTTTTCTTTGCTCTTGATCTAAACATATTAAAATTTAGCTCATTCAAGTACATTTCATCCCAATTTAGTCCCAAAACACATAAACAGGCAAATTACCATTTTACCCCTAATGTTTCACATTTTTACAATTTAGTCATATTTGCATAAAGCACAAAATACACCAAATTTCACTAATCTACTCAAGGGCCGAATATTCATAGGGACCCTACAAGTCCATTTCTTTCATTTATTTTGCATTTTAGCCCCCTCAAAAATTCATTTTTACAATTTAGCCCAAAATACTCAAATTCATCAAAATTTCCAATACAAAACATACTAATCTTTATCATATCTTTAATTTAAAAACATCAAACATCAAAAACCACATGAACATGTCAATGGCCAAACATCAAGCATGCTTAGTTTTAAAAATTCTAACATGGGTCAGCTACTGTTCGAAGCAACGATCTCAAAAACGTAAAAATTTACAAAAACCGACTAAGAATTTACCTTGAATTTGGCTTGAATATTGCCGAAATTTTAGAGAACCTAGCTCCCCTTTCTTTCCTCAATATTCAGCCAAAAGAAGATGAGTGAACATATTCATTTTTAATGTTTTAATTAACATATAATATGGTTTTAATTTATTTACTATTTTAACCTTATATCATAAAATTATATAATATAAAACTTAAGGTTAATCTTGTCATATACCACCCACTAAATTAGAAATGGGCTATTTACCCATTTAATACCTCATATTAAAAAGCCATCATCATTCTAGCACTTTACACTATAGCATGCAACTTTTACACTTTACGCGATTTAGTCCTTTTTGTTAAATTGAACACACAAACGATTAAATTTTTCTACGAAACTTTCACACACATTAATTCACATATAATAAACACAAAATATAATATTTAAATATTTCTCAGACTTGGATTCGTGGTCCCGAAACCACCGTTCCGATTAAGGTCAAATTCGGTATGTTACATGAACCCTCTTACACTTACCCAAAAAAAAAAAAAAACTACCCACTGGAGCAGATAAACATTGCACGCATACGGTTTCTATACCCAAAACATCGCATCCACATCAAACATACCCGTCTTAATGGTGATTGAACAATTCCGAGCCTTATACTCCTCAGACCCACATCTGAAACACGCTCCTGACTTCCTCCAGCATTCACTCGGATGACGCCTTCTACAATATTCGCAAGCCGGAAAGTTTGGATGTACCTTAACATGCTTCACATAACGAGACTGCAACCCTGGAGAAATGCAATCTCTTTCTTTCTTACAGTCCACGCACCTAACCCGAAGTGTTTTACCAATTTCTTTCACCTCCTCTAGTACCTCTCTTACTAGCTGAGTCAGCATATCAGTAACGAGTTCTGGGTTACCGCTACTCGAGGCTGGTGGGCTCACTGTGACCTCTGTCTCCTGGACCATCTCATGCTCTGGTGAAGTCGGTGCCTCCCCAGTAGATCTGTGGCCCGATGCTGATGATCCAGCCCTAATATTTCCACGGCCTCTACCGTGACCCCTTACACCTCTTATAGCACTCA
The DNA here is from genome assembly GCA_005393395.2 of Gossypium australe. Lineage (NCBI taxonomy): Eukaryota > Viridiplantae > Streptophyta > Magnoliopsida > Malvales > Malvaceae > Gossypium > Gossypium australe. The sequence goes on along the minus strand of CM016626.1, from coordinate 130,284,763 downwards.
TTGTTGATTCTCGTATTATCTGAATTAGGAATTTTATGAAATTTTAGTTAGTTTCAGTAATTAAGTTTATGGTTTATGATAGTATTAAGTAAAGAGGTTGTTTTCATAAATCCTCTACAGTTTCAAGTTCCTACGGGCTTTAGTTTCACTCAAACTAAAAGCTTCAGTATAATCATCTAAAGTATCCCACTAACTATCTTCACTATATCAAGTTAAACAAGCTTAATAATAAGAGAACTTACTTGGTTCAACGTCGAAGACTCGGTGTGCCGCATCACAAGAATTTCTAAAACATTTCGATCTAATCCAAAAATAGTTTTTTAAAACCCAAGTAATAAGGCCCATTTCACAACCCGAGCTTTACAATCGAGCTCTGATACCACTAAATGTAACACCCTAAACCCAGCCTAGAAGTTAGGCTCGAATCTGGCGTGCCACATTGAAGTGTTTTTGCAAAAACCTTGTTTTCATTGAAAACCCTTCTAAAGAAAAGTTAAGTAAAATCTAGTTTGCTTTCAAACCATTTCCTTGTTATTATGTAAAAAAAATTTCCTTTGACAGCGGTAGCTTGTTCTTAAAACACAATTATTTTCAAATTGAAATATGCTTAAAAGAAATAAATCCAGGTTCCATTTCAAAATTTCAATGCATGGTGAAAGTAATGGAATAATAACTAGAGAGAAAACCTTTTTACAAACTGAAATAAAATAACTTAAAATAAATAACTCAAAATCTAGAATTTAGATATTAAGAAAAATAGGTCTAATCATCTTGCCAGTTGGCCACCTCTGAGTCCCTCCATCCGTCGAATCGCCTACTGAGGATCATCTAAGAAAAATAAGAGAGGGAGTGAGTTTTTGAAAACTCAGTGTGTACGACCCTCGTCAAACAAATAGCATACATACCATAATAATAACATAATAAGATCATACATGCAATGTTAAGCAAACCCTCCCCAAATAATCCATCCGGTATACATCGTCTCCGTCCAACCAAAACACTTCTGTGGGGATTTCTAAATCGACCCACCCATCTGATACACTTCAAGGGTAACCCGATTGCGGTACTACCTAACGTTGCAGCAAAGCTGCTTATCATATAATAGGCGTAAAAAGCCATCAGTGGATCCACGATCGTCAAGCAACCATGCGATCCTCATATACTGTAACATCCTGAATTTTTGGGCCTATGCGTTTAATGGGTGGATATGTTTAATGTGTTAATCTAAGTGTTAGGGGTCCAAATTGGGCTCAGGCTTAGGTAGAGGCCTTGATTAAAATTATATGTTTGGGCATTATAGGGTTTAAAAGGTAGTATCTGTGTTTAAAATACCAAAGTGGGCTTGTGGCCCAATATTAGGAGGTAACGCCACACAAGGGAGTAAGGGGCCCAAATTTAAGTTTCATGGAGCCCAATTATTTTAATTTAAGTTAGCTAATTTTTGGCATTAGGGTTAGGTGCAGTGGATGGCAACAAGGCTCAAAAATAGGAGGATTTATGTGAATGGGATAATATAGATATTATAGTTGATAATATGGAAGATAAAAAGAGAAAAGATAGGAGCTATCTGCAAGGCTAGTTGTTGGCCGAAATTCCATCACCTAGAGGAGGGAAGAAATCGGTTTCTTTATGGCAAAGGGGTGCCGAATTTTCCCTTTTTATTTGCTTAATTTTTAGTTATCAGGAAGGGCACTTTCGGTTTTTCATAGGTAAGTGCCGAAATTTCTATAAATAGGGAGGGTTCTCTTTTTTATTTTTCGGCATTTAGGGTTTCCATCTTTTCTTTCTCTTCTCCTCTGAGTAGAAGCTGAAATTCCTAACCCTATTCCCTCATCTTCACTTTGATTCAAAAGCCGAAACTCCATTGTTCTTTTCTCTTCTTTCTTCTAAAAGCCGAAAACTCCATTATTCTTTTCTATTCTTTCTTCTAAAAGTCGAAAACTCCATTATTCTTTTCTCTTCTTTCTTCTAAAAGTCGAATCTCTATAGATTTCTTCGAATAATCTTCTCTTCTTGATTTTCGTAAAAAGCTGAAATCCTCTGGGAGTAGCCGGAAACACTAGTTCCTGAATCTCATATCACTTTTCGGGATTTCAAGCCTCTGAACAACACATAGGGCAGATAGCAGCTGTGTTGGCTACAGATAGCGTTGACTTAGAAAGTCTCGTTCTAACGGTAATTAGGTGTGTAGATCCTTATCACATAAGTTTTATTTTGTATTATACCTGTTAGGGGCTGAAAAGCCGGAAAATGAGGCTGTATGAATAGTCGTGTGTAGATCTCTAAACACACTAATAATCTGTACGTATATATATGTGATGGTTAAAAGCTGAAAAATAGACTGTATGAACAGACGGGTTACCCAGAAAGGGTAGGCAAAGGATGCCAGGTATGTGCCATAGAAACTTCTCTATGTGTATCGATGTATGTGAAAGACTGAAATCTCTTAGGTAGTATATTGCTTAATTTTGCATGAATGTATGCATGGGATGGGTTTGATATGGAAAGGGGAAGAGCATGATTGGTCACATGGTGATTAGTGGTAGAAAACCCACGTAATGAAATGTTAGGTCACATGGTGATCGATGGTAGAAAACCCACGTAATGAAATGTTAGGTCACTTGGTGATCGATGGTAGAAAACCCACGTAATGAAATGTTAGGTCACTTGGTGATCGGTGGTAGAAAACCACGTTAAAATTCCTGATTGATAAGGAGTAGGCAGTATGACTGTCGATATGGTGTGTAGCGGTTGGTGGGTTTATTGTAGAATCCCCAAGGTGTGATGGTTGGTACGGGTTGGTGTGTAGAGTATGGAATTCTAGGATGGGTTGGGCTTTGCATCATTTATTATCTGTCATGTGATTATGATTGTTGCCATTGTGTATGGGCCAGGGCTCATAATGTGTTTGTGGGCCCAAGCCTTTTATGTGTTTTCGGGATTTACACACTGAGTCTTGGTGACTCACCCTATTATTTTTCCCTAACTTTTCAGATAAGCAGTAGATCGTGGACATGGGAGCCGAGACGGACTCGATGGGCCATCAAGTTTTTATTTCTATAGATTGTTTTCGGTTTTCCTTTAAGTTCTGTTTTGGGAATATTTAGGTAATAAGGCCCCATAGTTTATATTCGCCTAAGTAGTTTTTTTTTTTTAATATTTGCAACTTATGAATTTATGTCAGGGGTTTATTTATACCAAATAATAATAATACAAGGTTTCTTTTCAAATGTCACTTATTTATTCAAATATTGCCTAATAACTTATGATTTTCTAAAACCAACTTAGTAAAAGATTTTAACGTTCAACCCGTAGCATACCAGATCTGGTCGAAACGTATGGGCCGGGTTTGGGGTGTTACAAATTTTGTATCAGAGCCCAGTTCAAAACTCGGGCTGTGAAATGGGCCTAGTAATGTTTTGTAAAGTTGATGTGAATTTGGAAAAAAAATTTCCGGAAGAAGATATGGCCTTCGGGTCTACCGGCACCCAATCCACGCAGGTAAGTATTCTAACTCTTGATGTGATGTATATGTTGGGTTTGATGGGCTTGATGGACGTAGAATAGTATGTTAGGCATTGATGGACTTTAGGGTTAGTTTAAACAACTCCTTAAATTCATAAGACTTAATCTATCCAAACAAACCCGTGAACAAATCGCTGGGTTAGAGTGTGGCAACAGGCATACGCATGTCTAGGATTGGATTCAGGAAGAGCTTGGTACTTAAGCAGTCCTAGTGACTCACCTCCTCTTTTCTGGAATCCTACCTGGTGCTTAGTGACTGTTCACCTTAGCCATGAGGATTTGTTGACGGGCCAAACTCTATAATTAAAACCCGAAAGGGACTAGCCACCCTATTTCACAACTAAAATACCCCCAAGTTTTGTAAAATTTTCAAAATACACTTGATTTGTGAAAATTTCCAAAATACCCCAGAATTGTAAAACTACCAAAATTTGTGAAAATTACCGAAACACTTCGGTTGGCAAAATTTTCAAAAATATCCTTGGTTTGTGAAAATTTCCAAACAACCGTGATTTTATAAAATACCTAAGTTCTGCAAATTTACTCGAAAATAGATTTACAAAAGAACCCGGTTTGCAAAAGAGAAAAAAAAACATTCCAAGGTATCCCTGTTTATAAAAAAAGGGAACAAAACAACAACAACATCAAAATATCTCTACTTCGAAAAAAAAAACTTGTTTTCCAAAAGACCCTTGCTTTATAAAAAGAAAAAAATGTACCCAAAGTACTTCTAATTCAAAGAAAATCACCAAGATACTTTATTTTGGGAAATACCCTGTAGGACAAAACTACGAAAATACCCCCGGGTAGAGAAATGATGAAAAACAAAAACCCTTATGCGATGAATGTATGTGGTTTCTAAAATTAGGAGATAAACTTGAGACTGAAACTGTAGATAGGTTCGAATTTGAAAGAACCACTCTTAAAACTACTTTCCATAAGATTGTTCGTGGTTAATCAGTGAAAGAAATTAATAGTTCATAAAATTTCTAATTTAGAGAATCAACGATGAGCACTAGAAGAGGAAGAAGAGACCGCGGCCGAGGCTGTGGAAGTATTAGGACTGATGTGCTGACTCAGCTAGTTAGGGAGGTATTGAAGGAGGTTAAAGAAATCGGTGAAACACTTCGATTTGGGTGCGTGGACTGTAAGAAAAAAAGAGATCGTAGTTTTCTAGGGTTGCAGTCTCGTTCTGTGAAGCATGTTAATGTAACACCCCAAACCCGGCCCATACGTTTCGACCGGATCTGGCGTGTCACTAAAGAAATTTTTATAAAACATGTCGTAGCACTTTGGAAAAACATTTATTAGGTTTAAATATTTATACCGAAAACTTAATAATTTATTAAATCATATAAGATATAAAGTTATAAATTAACTTGGTGAGTTTTTTAAATAAAAACCGAAATTTTATACATGTCTTAACTTAATTTAGACATAAAATTTAAATGCCCAGTAATAAAAGCCCAACATAAAACCAAAACATAAATAATAGTCTAGTGGCCCAAGGACTTATTACAACTATATTGAAAACCCTTAATAAAAAATATCGAAAAACAATATTCTAAGTAAAATCTTCTGCTGGATCAAGTATTCTCTCGCATGGCCACCTCGCGCTCCTCTCCAGCCCGGTCCAATGCACTAGGTGCTACCTGAAATTGTTAAATAATAGGGTGAGTCGCGAGACTCCGTGTGCAACCCTCATGCACCATTAGACTTGGGCCTTAACCCCACAGAACATATAACAAAATATAATATATCAGAAAAGATGCAAAGCCCAACCCAAATCCTAGGTTTCCATCCGCTACACGCCACCCTTACCTGCCAGTCACACCATTTGGGGATTTCTACAATCAACCCACACCGCTGCACACCATTGATGGCAGACATTCTGCTCATCGTCAGATCATGGCTGTAGCCACTACAACAGGTCATGGCAAAAGCCACTACAATAGGTCACGGCAGAAGTCGCTACAACAGGTCACGGTAAAAGCTGCTACAACAGGTCACGGCAGAAGCCGCTACAACATGTCACGGCAGAAGCCGCTACAACAGAACACTTCCCCTTTCAATAACCCAACCCCATACAATCACAGAAATAGCATACTTATCACAGATGTCACCTTAACGGGAACATTCACTTAGGAATGACATGGATCACTAACCTGGTGATTCGCTTTTACCCTCTTCGGGTTTCAACCATGATGTCGGGATTTCGGCATTTATCAGAATATAACAGATTTATAACATGATGTTGGGATTTCGGCATTTATCAAAATATAATAGATTTATAGCATATTTTAACAAGCAATCTAAATGGTGTGGAAGTGTTACACACCTGATATCGCGTAGTTTTACTCCCTTAGTTAAATCCTTACTATTTGAATCTACAACCCTTAGTCTAAAACCTTGCTCAAAAGCCGGAAGAATACGAAGATTTGGGCTCCCCTACATTCGGCCAAGGGTTAATAAATACCCAAATTTACACGTTAAAAATCAATAGATCTCCTTACCTTGAAATCTCGAAAGTAACACGATTTGAGTGTTACTGAACTCTATCTTAGAGATCTAAGCGAGTGACCTCCCTTCAAATCTCGGAATGTCGCAAATAAGAGAAAAACTTAAGATTAGCTCCTTATAGCCATTTGGCTAGAGTTCCTAAAAAGCCGGAAAACATTGAAATCTTACGAATCAATACTTACCTTTAGTTTCTTTCAAGATTCGGCGCAAGCAGATACCACAGAAAGATTTTGGCAATCACATGAGATGAGATCTAGGGATTTCAGCTTTTAAGAAAATCCCAGAAAAGATGAATGAGAGAAGGCTGATGTGTTTTTCGGCTTTTAGAAGAATTGAATGAGGAGTTTCGGCTTTTAGTGAATGGAAGAAAAAAATCAATGGAGATGAGAAGATTCGGCTAAAAGGAAATTTCAAATAAAAAGAAAGAAAGGGTGAGGGAGGTGGTGTTTTTCGGCTTTTGTAAGACAAAGATGAGAAAAGAAAACAATGGTGATTTTCGGCTTTTGGAAGAGAAAAGATGAGAAAAGAAAATAATGGTGATTTTCGGCTTTTGGAAGAGAAAAGATGAGAAGAGAAAACAAGTGAGATGTCCTTCAAATTTTTGGCACAGGAAGAGAAGAAAGAGTAGGGTTCTAATGCCAGAATTGATTAGCTATCCCCCCTATTTATAGAAATTTCGGCACTTACCTATCCTTGTAGATAAATCCTATCTTTTCTCCTTTATCTTAATCTACTAACTCATCCAAAAGAGACTTAATTAGCTCCAACTCCTCCCTCCTTTATCAGCTTATTATCCACAAATTAAAAACATTAAAATTTTACTAAATTATAGCCTTGTTGCCATCCACTCCACCTAACCCTAATGCTTAAAATTAGCTAGCTTAAATTAAAAGAATTGGGCTCCATGAAACTTAAATTTGGGCCCCTTACTCCCTTGTGTGGTGTCACCTCCTAAGATTGGGCCACAAGCCCACTTTGGTATTTTAAACATAGATACTACCTTTTAAACCCTATAATGCCCAAACAGATAATTTTAATCAAGGCCTCTACCTAAGCATGAGCCCAATTTGGACCCCCTTTTAAATTAACACATTAAACATATCCACCCATTAAACGCATAGGCCCAAAAATTCAGGATGTTACAATTAAGGTACGTCCAAACTTTCGGGTTTGCGAATATTGCAAAAGGCATCATCCGGGTGAATGTTGGAGGAAGTCAGGAACGTGTTTAAGATGCGGGTCTGATGAGCGTAAGGCTCGGGATTCTTCAATCACCATTAAGTCGGGTATGTTTTGTGTGGATGCTATATTTTTGGGCATAGAAACTGTATGCGTGCAATCTTTATATATTATTAGAGTGCGCAATGAAAGCATAGTGGTGAGACTTGGGTAGTACGATTAATAGTTAGTTGGAAATTTTGAGGACGGAATTTCTTTAAAGGGGTAGCACTGTAACATCCTGAATTTTTGGGCCTATGCATTTAATGGGTGGATATGTTTAATGTGTTAATCTAAGTGTTAGGGGTCCAAATTGGGCTCAGGCTTAGGTAGAGGCCTTGATTAAAATTATCTATTTGGGCATTATAGGGTTTAAAAGGTAGTATCTGTGTTTAAAATACCAAAGTGGGCTTGTGGCCCAATATTAGGAGGTGACGCCACACAAGGGAGTAAGGGGCCCAAATTTAAGTTTCATGGAGCCTAATTATTTTAATTTAAGTTAGCTAATTTTTGGCATTAGGGTTAGGTGCAGTGGATGGCAACAAGGCTCAAAAATAGGAGGATTTATGTGAATGGGATAATGTAGATATTATAGTTGATAATATGGAAGATAAAAAGAGAAAAGATAGAAGCTATCTGCAAGGCTAGGTGTTGGCCGAAATTCCATCACCTAGAGGAGGGAAGAAATCAGTTTCTTTATGGCAAAGGGGTGTCGAATTTTCCCTTTTTATTTGCTTAATTTTTAGTTATCAGGAAGGGCACTTTCGGTTTTTCATAGGCAAGTGCCGAAATTTCTATAAATAGGGAGGGTTCTCTTCTTTATTTTTTGGCATTTAGGGTTTCCATCTTTTCTTTCTCTTCTCCTCTGAGTAGAAGCCGAAATTCCTAACCCTATTCCCTCATCTTCACTTTGATTCAAAAGCCGAAACTCCATTGTTCTTTTCTTTTCTTTCTTCTAAAAGCCGAAAACTCCATTATTCTTTTCTCTTCTTTCTTCTAAAAGCTGAAAACTCCATTATTCTTTTCTCTTCTTTCTTCTAAAAGTTGAATCTCTATAGATTTCTTCGAATCATCTTCTCTTCCTGATTTTCGAAAAAAGCCGGAATCCTCTAGGAGTAGCCGAATCTTCTCTAGTAAGATCTCTTAGATCTAAAAGCCGGAAACACTAGTTCCTGAATCTCATATCACTTTTCGGGATTTCAAGCCTCTGAACAACACATAGGGCAGATAGCAGCTGTCTTGGCTAGGATAGCGTTGACTTAGAAAGTCTCGTTCTAACGGTAATCAGGTGTGTAGATCCTTATCACATAAGTTTTATTTTGTATTATACCTGTTAAGGGCTGAAAAGCCGGAAAATGAGGCTATATGAACAGTCGTGTGTAAATCTCTAAACACACTAATAATCTGTATGTATATATATGTGATGGTTAAAAGCCGAAAAATAGGCTGTATGAACAGACGGGTTACCCAGAAAAGGTAGGCAAAGGATGCCAGATATGTGCCATAGAAACTTCTCTATGTGTATCGATGTATGTGAAAGACTGAAATCTCTTAGGTAGTATATTGTTTAATTTTGCATGAATGTATGCATGGGATGGGTTTGATATGGAAAGGGGAAGAGCATGATTGGTCACATGGTGATCGGTGGTAGAAAACCCACGTAATGAAATGTTAGGTCACATGGTGGTCGGTGGTAGAAAACCCACGTAATGAAATGTTAGGTCACTTGGTGATCGGTGGTAGAAAACCCACGTAAATAAATGTTAGTCTCTTGGTGATCGGTGGTAGAAAACCACGTTAAAATTCCTGATTGATAAGGAGTAGGTAGTATGACTGTCGATATGGTGTGTAGTGGTTGGTGGGTTGATTGTAGAAATCCCCAAGGTGTGATGGTTGGTACGGGTTGGTGTGTAGAGGATGGAATTCTAGGATGGGTTGGGCATTGCATCATTTATTATCTGTCATGTGATTATGATTGTTGCCATTGTGTATGGGCCAGGGCTCATAATGTGTTTGTGGGCCCAAGCCTTTTATGTGTTTTTGTGATTTACACACTGAGTCTTGGTGACTCACCCTATTATTATTCCCTGACTTTTCAGATGAGCAGTAGATCATGGACATGGGAGCCGAGATGGACTCGAGGGGCCATCAAGTTTTTATTTCTATAGATTATTTTCGGTTTTCCTTTAAGTTTTGTTTTGGGAATATTTAGGTAATAAGGCCCCATAGTTTATATTCGCCTAAGTAGTTTTTTTTTTTAATATTGGCAACTTATGAATTTATGCCAGGGGTTTATTTATACCAAATAATAATAATACAAGGTTTCTTTTCAAATGTCACTTGTTTATTCAAATACTGCCTAATAACTTATGATTTTCTAAAACCAACTTAGCAAAAGATTTTAACGTTCAACCCGTAACATACCAGATCTGGTCGAAACGTATGGGCCGGGTTTGGGGTGTTACATATACTTCCTCCGTTCCATAATTCCCAACCCATATGCAACCTAGACAGAATATCATATGAATGCAGCACATGTACATGTAACATCCATAAATCTTGCATTCAACACATAGGGGCATTTTAGTTATTTTCGCCCTTAGGGCCATTTCGGTCATTTCTTATTGTTATGGGTCTATTACTTACCTTGGCCCGTTATCAAGTCTTCGTTGGCTAAAATGAATAGATACTATGCACCAGGTAGGATTCTAGAGAAGAGGAGGTGAGTCATTAAGACCGCTTAAGTACCAAGCTCTCCCTAGATCCAATCCTAGACATGCATATACCCATTGTCACACCTTAAGCTTATGACTTGTCCACGGTCACAATTAGTTAATTATTAAAGTTTTATGTAAGGTTAAGCAATTTACCAAATACTAAGCCCAAGACCCCTTACAAAGCCCAAACAAATTCGCATACGTTCATATGGCCCACCAGGCCCAATCTCATTCGTATGGCCCATTAGGCCCAAATCACATTCATATGGCCCATCTGGCCCAAATCAATTCCAAGCCATGTAACCAGCATGACTAGTTCATCACTTATTACCAAATCATCAAATTCGCTTATTTTGAGCCTACGGCCCATCGAGCCCATTTTGCCCATCCTGGCCTGATTGGCCAAAACACGACCCAAGTCTATGAGATCGCTCATGGGTACGAGTGTTCGCACACTCGCAACTCTACCAAATCCAAACTTTCGGGATTTTGGGATTTCCCAATCCATTTTGTGTGTATAATGTATGTACATATCGGATAACAAAACGCGCTGCAATCTCCTTAGCCACAATCCCACAAACGATGTCACCCAATGATTAATCACATATACTTATCAAATACTTTACCAAATGTCGAAGTCTCACCTTAACCTTACTTGAAACACCAAGCCTTAATAGCTTTTTCTCGATCACTAATCACTAGTACTTCTTAAATTTGCATCAATCTTAATTATTAAAAACTGAACCATAAGTGACTTATATCCATCTTAAGTCACCCTTACATTACTTACGACCATTCAGCCAACCTTCAAAACCAAAAGTTAAAAATACTTACCCAATCCTGAAACGCATAAAGAGTAATTCATCAGAGATCTGAAGAACAGAGATTTGATATCAATCCCCTACCAAAATTGATTTAGAAAGAGTGAGGGAGATGAGAAGTCGGTTCTAGCAAGATCAATTGAAAGATAAAGTACTTACACAAGAATCGGCTAGGTTGAAGAAATAGTGATGGCACAAAAAGAATTTCAACAAAGGGAGGGTGGAATTATTTTGCTTTAGAGGGTTTGAAGAAGGTAACAAGAAGAAAAAGATAAGCTCAAATGTGCTTGTGTGAGGGTAACTACAGGATAGTCGGTAAAGAAAAGAAAGACTGGCCTATTTGCAAAACTCTCCAAATGCCGAAAGCCACAATGAAAATTTGTAATACCCCTTAAAAGACCCAAAAACGACACTCATCTACCCTCCTAAGCTGAATTTATACACTTTCCACTTCCCAAAATGGCCCCAACTCTTCACAATTCTCAGCTCCTAACTTTTCTCCCTGATAACTCCTCAATCTCATCCTAAATTTTCTCCAAGATAAGCTCCTACAATCTCTCCATGACCATTTCAAACCTCTCATCCATCAGGCTTTCACTGCAACACAAACTCTAGCCATCCTGACAGCAAAATAAATACCCCAATAAAATACCATGCCACTAGTCAGACCTTAGACTCCCTTGCCATGCCACCTCCTTGCTCCCTAAGTGGTGCCACTTTGCCACTACACCACAAGCTCCTTTGTGTCATTTTTCTTCTTCCTTTTTTTAAAAGGCCTACTAACTGAAGTCATAGTTCCCTTAGGGCTAAAACCAAAATTTTTCCTATACCCTTACTTGATCCCAGGACATCTCCAACACCCCTAGACACTCCAAATTCATTAACCCTCAAAGCCCACATGCCAATTGTCATTTTCCCTCTCACTTAAAAAATTTTTGAGACCCAAAGCTCAATTCATCTAGGCCTCAAAATTCGGGACGTTACAAATAGGGTCATAGAGCATTACCGTAAAAAGGTAACATTAAAACATACATTTCCAAATATTAATATAAACATAGCATAATTCATTCATATACAAGCATTTCGTCCCTTAATCTAGCCCTTGAGGCCTTAGAAACATTTTAGAAACAATTTGGAACTAAATCGAAAACATTTGGAACAGTGAGGAAAAAGTTGGAAAATTTAAAACTGTAAGGGTCACACGGTCCTGTGGCCAGGCCATGTGACTCACACGGCTGAGACACATGCCTGTATCTCAGGCCATGTAACAATTAAAATAGGGCACATGACCATGCCCCAACCCGTGTCTGTGCCCGTGTAATTCTCTGAGTTGTGTCACACGGCCAGTTCATACGTTTGTGTGCTAGGCAGTGTAACACTCAAAATGGCCTCACACATCCGTGTGGCAGGCCGTGTGCTAGGCCGTGTAACTACCTGACTTGAAAATTTTAGAACCTATAGAGGACAACGACTATGTTGCATGGTTGTGTGTCACATGCGGCTGAGACACACGCCTGTGTCTTAGGCCGTGTGGACATGAAATTGGCCAAAATCAAGCCATTTCCATCACCCACTTCAAACATGTACCTACAAGCAATTTACACATATGATAAAGGCACCAAAAACATACCAAAACATGCAAAATATGACCAATTCAATAGGCTAATAATCCTTCCAACCAGAATGCCACATAGGCACCTCAATCATAATGAATCAAATATACCTAAACTTATGCATAATTGGCAATATCTCATCCATACACATCTAGCTCAATTCCATACCAAAACAAACCATAATTGACCATATACCAAGTCAATATAATCTTACCATTTGGACCATTACTCACATGCATCAAAATCACATAAGTGACACAAACCAACCATTTCCAAATGGTACCAAGAACCCAACATATATATACATACCAAAATCAACACTTAGCATTCAACCCAAACTTAAAACATAAGTCCACCTATACATGCCACTATAACATTGATTAAAACATCAAAAACTACCGATATACTCGCTGGATAGTGTGATAGGTCTCTGACAAGCTTCCAAACCGATCGAGCTTCTGATAATCTATAAAACATAGGAAAGAGAACTACATAAGCATATAATGCTTAGTAAGTTTGTAAATCATGAATATAGCTTACCACTTCAATGCATAACCTTATAATTTAAACATGGTTCAATCCAACATAAGCTTGGCACAAGCCCAAGCATCATTAACAACACATTTTAGTACTTTAACACATAACTCAATAGAATTATCACATGGTAAGATAGATTACATGAACATAGTTCCATTGAATTCATACTTTCCATGAACATAAATATACAAACATTGACCATTATCATTTCATACCTTTCCATAGGTTCATAACTTAGTCGATTGGAAACTTACTATTCCTTCCCTTTAACATCGATTGGGAACTTACTATTCCTTCCCTTTAACATACTCATTGAACCACTTAGAATAATATTGGATACACGAGAAAGATTACACAAAGTGTGCTAAACATATGGTCGAAACCATTTCTTTTCATTTTCCTTTTCCTTTACCTCGTTGCTCACTTGAGCCATAAAATGGGTCTACTCACACAAGCTGACAATCGAAATGTAAGCTACACGATGTCACTCACACAAGCTGATGAAAATCCACAAAAAATGCACGACCTCAGCCATCGGTAGGACATTCAATACCAGTACCCAAAACATGGTAACCTTAATGACATGTCATTTTTATCTTATATATTCCTAATGTTCAAATAGGCTCGATAATTGGCATAGCGTCGTTGGATTTTCATCATTAATTTGCATGATATATAGCACAATAACATAAATATCAAAATAACATTACAAAATTATTTAAACATACGAACTTACCTCGATAACAAAGATGTTGAAACAAGGTCAACTCCAAGGCTTTAGCTTTTCCTTGATCTAGATCTGTACGAAGTTTATCTGAATCTAAATAAGAAAATTCAAATCATTTAATATTCATACTATTTAATTTAGTCCAAAATTCATACTTTTGAAAATTTACACTTTTACCCCTAATATTTTGACATCTTCACAATTTAGTCCTTAAGCTCGTAAATGGAAATTTATGCAATTTCATCTACATTTCATGCTAGCCGAATTACCTAGGGACTTATCTCAACCCATACAAATCATCATTTCACAATTTTATCATTATATTGTACTACTTTTACAAATAAGTCCCTAAATGATAATTTCATAAAAAATCACTTTACAAAACTTGTTTATTTAACAACAATGACTCAATCTTTCATTAAACTTCAAGAATCGTACCAACATGTTCATGGAAAAACCCTAATCCTTTAACATTTTTGCAAATTAGTCTGTGGGCTAGCAAGATTAAGCTACAACGATCCCGAAAACATAAAAATCATTAAAAACGGGACAAAAACCACTTACATGCAAGCTAAGAGAGTTGGTCGAACCTAGCAAGCCTCCATGGAGTTTCTTTCTTTTAGTTTTCGATGGAAGAAGATGAGTTAAATATGATATCTTTTGTTTTTCTTAATTTACATTAACATATTTATTGATTTACTAAATTAACCTTATTAATTAACCTTAAAATCACTTTATTTTATTTCCATAAATGTCCATTAATAATAATGGTATAATTACCATCTAAGTCCTTTCACTTTAAAATTTCATAGCTATTTGATACCTTTAGCTACTAGAACTCTACTTTTGTACCTTTTACGATTTAGTCATTTTCACGAAATTAAGCATGCAAACATCAAAATTTCTTAACAAGATTTGTATATGACCTTACTAATAAACCGTAGACATTATAATAATAAAATAAATATTTACTCATCGAATTTGTGGTCCTAAAACCACTTTTCTGATTTTACCGAAAACGGGCTGTTATAGGTGTAGCTAAGAAAGGTCGTCCTAGTAGAATGGGAATCTCACAGTCTTATTCAAAATCTAAAATTAAGAAATCTATTGAAATGATAAAATTGTGCACTTTAACCAACACATCTTCGAGTACCCATTACAGTTGTACTAAAACTTTGTCTACTAACTATAGTGTGATATGTGTATTTCTGAGCTCCTCTAACCTGAGTTTTTTATAAATTGATAAAGGTATTAAATTAATATTGGCTCCTAGGTCACATAGGGCCTTACTAAAATGAATGTCCCCTTTCTCTATCAAAATTGTAAAACTCCCCAAGTCTTTTAATTTTGGTGGTATATTTCTTGTAATGATTGCACTATAGGATGCGTTTAAATTAATTTGCTATCCCATTTTAATTTTCCTATTCCTAACCATTATTTCTTTTAAATATTTAGCATACTTAGGAAATTTTTCAATTAATTCTATGAGAGGAAAATTAGGAACTTTTTCAATTAATTCTATGAGAGGCAAATTAATATTTAGTGATTTATATAAGTTCAGGAAAGTTACAAACTCTGCTTCATCCCGTTTTCGTTTGTCCTCTATGTAACATCCTGAATTAATGGGCTTTTGCATTTGATGTGTGTTACATTTAAATTAGAGTGTTTAAGGGGTCCAGATTGGGCTCAGGATTGGGCTGAGGCCTTAGTTAAAATTTTCTGTTTGGACACTCTAGTGGAAAGCCAGTTAGGATAGGGCTTAAAAGATATTATTTGTGAATTAAGACACAAAATGGGCTGGTGGCCAGTGGCAAAGTGTCGCCACTTAAAGAGCAGGGAAGTGGCGTCAACTGGGGAAGCCCAAATTCAAGTTGCATGAAGCCCAATCCCTTTAGTTAAATTTTAGCTAATTTTTGGCATTTAGATGGATAGAGTGGGACGGCAATAAGGCTTAAAAATAGGAAGATTTACTCGAGTGGATAATGCTAATAATATGGAAGATAAAGGAAGCAAGAGGTGGTGTTATTTAGGCCTCTTTCGGGGGTGTGAGTAGATAAAGATAAGGGAGAAAGGGTAGGAGTTATCTGCTGTTCAACAGTGGTGGCCAAATTTCCATATCTTGGAGGGGGGAGAAATCGGTTTTGTTATACTATAGAGGTGCCGAAATTTCCCTCATTAGTTGATCAATTTAAGTTATCGAAAGGGGCATCTTCGATTTTTGAGAGGTAGTTGCCAAAATTTTGTTTAAGTGAGGGGAATACCTTTTTATTTTCGGCATTAGGGTTTTATTCTCCCACTTCTTCTCCAATTTCGACATTAGGGTTTCTCTATCTCCCATTCTCTGCAAAGCCGAAATCCCTAAGCCTATTCTCTCATCCTCACTTCTATGCAAAAGCCGAAAGTCTATTATTCTTTTTCTCTTTTCTTCTACAAAGCCGAAACCACCCAATTCTTCTCAACATCTTTCCCTTCAAAAGCTGAAACTCTGAACTTTCTTCTCATCTCCATAGCTGAATACCTCCTATTCCCTTTTGCCGATCTCTTCACTAAAAGCCGAATCTACATAGATTTCTTCCTATCATCTTCTCTTTTGGGATCTTCTCAAAAGCCGAAATCTTCTAGGAGTTTGTAACATCCCAAAATTGGGCCTAATAGGATTGGGCCGATTGGGCCATGGGCTTTAGGAAAAATTTGTGTGTCATCTAGTTACTTGTGTTAGCTCGGGTAGTATTGTTTGTGTGCTTAGTATATTTGTGTGAAGGCTTGGAAATATTAGGAAGCTAGAATAATTTTTAGTATAGTTTATTTATTGAAGTAGATTAAGTGAGTTTGACACTTAAGTTAATTTAAGTGTTAATTTAGAGCACAAGAGGAGTAAGTGGCAAGTTGGTTAAGGCTCTTGAAAGGTTGCTTGAGGTTAATGGTTTGAGTATCAAGGAAAGCATTTTGAGGATTTTTATTTCATCATAGCATTTATGGACGGTCAACTTATGTTTATGATAGGTTGGACTTTCATCTTTTGGTAAGTTGAATATATGTTTAAGGAAAGCTTGATATTGGGGATAAGATTCTTAAAGTTAAGGTAGGTTGGGAGAGCATAAGACATGATATAAGGAATTGGTTTTGGAAAGTGTTGGGTGGATAGATTTGACTTGGGAGACCATGTATGTGGACGGCATGTAAGGCTAAGGGGTGGCCGAATTTTGATAGGTAGTTTGGGGGGAATTGGTTAGTCATTTTAGCATTTTTGTGCATTTTGGTGCATTTTGCTTTTGATTTTAGCCTCTTTTTGTTTAATCAAATGATACCATTTTCCTTTCTTTTATTTGCTCTTTTGAAACCAAAACTATAATCTATCTTTGTGCATTTTTGTGCACTTTCTTTTTGGCAAAAAAGGTGTTGGCCGAATCTTATCTTTCCCACATCTCTCTTTTCTTTTCTTTTTGACATTGGTTCATAAACACTTTTCTTTTACACTCTCTTGGCCGAATATTTCTCCATCTCAAATACCATTTCTTTTGCATTTGTTCAAAGATAAAACATCTACTTTCATTCTTTTTCTTCTTTTCTTTTTCACTTCACCATAGCCGAATCTTCTACTTCCTTTTAGTATTATTTTGGCCGAATATTCAAGGGTAGACTCTCCTTGGTTTTCTTCTATCGATTTTGGATAAAAAGGGGTAAGTGTTCATGGACGTTTCTTTCTTTTCTTTCTCGTTTCTATGATGTTTTCTTGTGAACAAAAAGCCAAATCTTTGGGCATTGTTTTGCAAGGTTCTAATCATTCTAGGAATCGATTTCATTTAGGCTTCTCGGGACGTTGGAAGCAATCAATCTAAGCCTCGATTCTTTGTCAATCGATTTGGGTAAGTTTAGGTAAGACTTGGTATTTCGAAGTGATAACTCATTGGATTTAGTGATATGGCCGAATGGCCTTTGTTTATAATATTATAATATGACTGATTGTAGGACAAGGATCTAGTACGGTAGACTGGATCTTCGGAAGTTAGTTTTGCTTTGGTGAAAGGTGTGTATCTTACACACTTTATAACTTGGTTTATATATATGTATTTATGTGTGTTATAACTAATCATATTATGAAAGTGGGAAAAACTATGAGAATTGGATATGATACCATGATGGTATGAATGAGGATTCGGGTAAGTCCGTTCCTATATGTTGTTAATACTTGTGGATTGAAATCATGATCTATGATTTATGATATTTATTATATGATTCATATTAAAGTGTATTAACATGATTTGGTTATCTTTTGCATTGGTATGGGCAATATGAGAGGAGGGGGAAGATTGTGACTTCGGTCACCAGTGATTTGGTATCACATTTGTGTCTTCGGACACCAGAGATTTGGTATCTCCAGTGATTTGGTATCACCTTCGTGTCTTCGGACACCAGAGGTTTGGCACCTCATAGCGTCTCGTCCCTATGGTTAATTCCACCATGGGTTGGCCCCACTTTTGAGAAATGGGATAGACGCCAGTGATTTGGTATCACACGTAGGTTGGCCCCACAACTTGATGATTCGTGTCTTCGGACACCAGTGGTTTGGAACCACCAGTGATTTGGTATCACATTCGTGTCTTCAGACACCAGAGGTTTGGCACCTCATAGCGACTTGTCCTTGTGGTTTTACACCACCGTGGGTTGGCCCCACTTTGAGATATGGGATCGTCTGCCAGTGATTTGGTATCACACGTGGGTTGGCCCCACAGATGGATTATTTGTGACTTCGGTCACCAGTGATTTGGTATCACATTTGTGTCTTTGGACACCAGTGGTTTGACACCACCAGTGGTTTGGTACCACACGGGGTAGAAAAGGAGTTTTGGATGGCTAGGTTGGGTGCATTATACATGTATATTGCTTTGTTATAATTTGTGTAAGTATGTGGCAATTACCCGGGAGAGGGAATATACACTGAGTCTTGGTGACTCACCTTCTCCCTTATCATTTCAGGTGATTCGTGAGATTGCGGATGAGGAGCCGGATGAACTCGAGGAGGCCATGCAATATATTTGGTTTTACATGAACTTTCATTTGGGTACTTTACTTTAATTTGGTTTACATATTTTTATGGGTTTGTAATAAGGCCTCTTTAATTATGTTTGGATTATTTTTATGTTTTGAACATGTTTTAAATATGGGTTATAAATTTCTTGATTATGAAAAATTGAGCACAAAGTTTTCTAAACTACACAACGCGATGTTTTCTTAAAACGTTACCATCGGGTAACATAAATTATTTGACAATTTTAACAACTTAAGTGTTTTTGATAATTTAAATGATTTTCAAATATTAAGTTTCTACTTTCAAATGCAAATGGTTTTCAAAGTAATAATTTGAGTTTTCTTAAATTGATATAAATGTTTTCTAACTTATGATTTATTCACTTATTTTAAAGTTTTTCGTAATTTCAAAGTAAACTATTGGTTTTGACCTATTATATACTTGTTTTCTACAAATATAGAATTTCAAAGGGTTTTTCACAAAAATTTAATCGTTTACTCGTTTTTCTTCAAAATATTTTCCTCAGTGACATACCAGATTCGGTCATGGTGTATTGACCGGGTTTGGGGTGTTACAAATTGGTGTCAGAGCTAAGTTCAAAAGCTCGGCTATGGGCCCGAGGCCCAAAATGATTTAAAGTATAGTTTTAAAATGTTTTTATTGAAAATTTTATGGTTCGAAAGGCATGGCCCCGAGTCTCCGGCATCAATCCGCCCTGGTAAGTACATCAAAACTGTTGATTTTGATGATTTGATATGATAATGTTGGCATGACTGTGTAGTAGTAGGAACTACTCTAGAGACCTAAAACTATAGGTTTTATGTACTCGCGAAACAACCTCTTATTAAACTTTTCATAAAACTGTGCTTTAAAGAAAGTGGAATAATGACTAATGCATAAAACTTTTAAATCAGATAAGTCGAGACCATAGATATGAGTACTCGAGGTCGAGGTCGTGTTATGCGTGGACGTGGTCGAGGTAAGATGGCTGTGTCTAAGCCAGTAAGGTCTGGTCAAGGATCCGAGAATGAGGTACCACCAGCCCCACCACCAGCGGTTGGAGTTGAGCATCAGGATCAAACGGGGGATGACGCGGTGTCTTAGGCGATGCTGCGAGTTCTTGAGAGGGTAGCTGGAGTAGGTGGAGGCGCGAGAGCTCAAAAGTCAATACCTGAACGACTCCGAGCCAACGGAGCCGAGGTATTTCGAGGTGTTTCGGGTGTAGCTCCCAGTTCGGCTGAATACTGGTTAGAGGCGACGGAGCGAATCATGGATGATCTGGATCTGAATGCGGAGGAAAAGCTGAAAGGGATTGTATCGCTTCTTCGTGATGAGTCATATCAGTGGTGGCTCACGGTTCGGAATGGTGCTGCAGCGGAAGATCTCACTTGGGACTACTTTAAGGCGGCGTATCAGAAGAAATATATTGGGTCTAGTTACGTTGATACGCAGCGTAAGGCATTTCTGAGTTTGGTCCAAGGGAGTAAATCCGTATCAGAGTATGAGGCTGAGTTCTTAAGATTGAGCCGGTATGCTGGAGGTATTGTGGCTTCGGAGCACGAGCGATGTGTTCGATTCGAGGATGGTTTGAAGGACGAGCTGAGACTGTTGATTGCTCCACATCAGGAGCGAGAGTTTGCTGCTTTGATTGATGTGGGTTGACGTATTCAAATGTTGTTAGTAGTATAGTAGTTTTATTAATATCAGAGTGCGCAGCAAGAGCGTAGTGTGGTGAGATAGGATGTACGACTGTTATTTAGTTGGAAATTTCGAGGACGAAGTTTCTTTAAGGAGGGTAGAATTGTAACATCCCGAAATTAGGCCTAATAGGATTGGGCCGATTGGGCCATGGGCTTTAGGAAAAATTTGTGTGTCATCTAGTTACTTGTGTTATCTCAGGTAGTATTGTTTGTGTGCTTAATATATTTGTGTGAAGGCTTGGAAATATTAGGAAGCTAGAATAATTTTTAGTATAGTTTATTTATTGAAGTAGATTAAGTGAGTTTGACACTTAAGTTAATTTAAGTGTTAATTTAGAGCACAAGAGGAGTAAGTGGCAAGTTGGTTAAGGCTCTTGAAAGGTTGCTTGAGGTTAATGGTTCGAGTATCAAGGAAAGCATTTTGAGGATTTTTATTTCATCATAGCATTTATGGACGGTCAACTTATGTTTATGATAGGTTGGACTTTCACCTTTGGTAAGTTGAATATATGTTTAAGGAAAGCTTGATATTGGGGATAAGATTCTTAAAGTTAAGGAAGGTTGGGAGAGCATAAGGCATGATATAAGGAATTGGTTTTGGAAAGTGTTGGGTGGATAGATTTGACTTGGGAGACCATGTATGTGGATGGCATGTAAGGCTAAGGGGGTGGCCAAATTTTGATAGGTAGTTTGGGGGGGAATTGGTTAGTCATTTTAGCATTTTTGTGCATTTTGGTGCATTTTGCTTTTGATTTTAGCCTCATTTTGTTTAATCAAATGATACCATTTTCCTTTCTTTCATTTGCTCTTTTGAAATCGAAACTATAATCTATCTTTGTGCATTTTTGTGCACTTTTTTTTTGGCAAAAAAGGTGTTGGCCGAATCTCATCTTTCCCACATCTCTCTTTTCTTTTCTTTTTGACATTGGTTCATAAACACTTTTCTTTTACACTCTCTTGGCCGAATATTTCTCCATCTCAAATACCATTTCTTTTGCATTTGTTCAAAGATAAAACATCTACTTCCATTCTTTTTCTTCTTTTCTTTTTCACTTCACCATAGCTGAATCTTCTACTTCCTTTTAGTATTATTTTGGCCGAATATTCAAGGGTAGACTCTCATTGGTTTTCTTCTATCGATTTTGGATAAAAAGGGGTAAGTGTTCATGGACGTTTCTTTCTTTTCTTTCTCGTTTCTATGATGTTTTCTTGTGAACAAAAAGCCGAATCTTTGGGCATTGGTTTGCAAGATTCTAATCATTCTAGGAATCGATTTCATTTAGGCTTCTCGAGACGTGGGAAGCAATCAATCTAAGCCTCGATTCTTTATCAATCGATTTGGGTAAGTTTAGGTAAGACTTGGTATTTCAAAGTGATAACTCATTGGATTTAGTGATATGGCCGAATGGCCTTTGTTTATAATATTGTAATATGACCGATTGTAGGACAAGGATCTAGTGCGGTAGGCCGGATCTTCGGAAGTTAGTTTTGCTTTGGTGAAAGGTGTGTATCTTACACACTTTATAACTTGGTTTATATATATGTATTTATGTGTGTTATAACTAATCATATTATGAAAGTGGGAAAAATGATGAGAATTGGATATGATACCATGATGGTATGAATGAGGATTCGGGTAAGTCCGTTCCTATATGTTGTTAATACTTGTGGATTGAAATCATGATCTATGATTTATGATATTTATTATATGATTCATATTAAAGTGTATTAACATGATTTGGTTATCTTTTGCATTGGTATGGGCAATATGAGAGGAGGGGGAAGATTGTGACTTCGGTCACCAGTGATTTGGTATCACATTTGTGTCTTCAGACACCAGAGATTTGGTATCTCCAGTGATTTGGTATCACCTTCGTGTCTTCGGACACCCGAGGTTTGGCACCTCATAGCGTCTCGTCCATGTGGTTAATTCCACCGTGGGTTGGCCCCACTTTTGAGAAATGGCATCGACGCCATTGATTTGGTATCACACGTGGGTTGGCCCCACAACTTGATGATTCGTGTCTTCGAACACCAGTGGTTTGGAACCACCAGTGATTTGGTATCACATTCGTGTCTTCGGACACCAGAGGTTTGGCACCTCATAGCGACTTGTCCCTGTGGTTTTACACCACCGTAGGTTGGCCCCACTTTGAGATATGGGATCGTCTGCCAGTGATTTGGTATCACACGTGGGTTGGCCCCATAGATGGATTATTCGTGACTTCGGTCACCAGTGATTTGGTATCACATTTGTGACTTTGGACACCAGTGGTTTGGCACCACCAGTGGTTTGGTACCACATGGGGTAGAAAAGGAGTTTTGGATGGCTAGGTTGGGTGCATTATACATGTATATTGCTTTGTTATAATTTGTGTAAGTATGTGGCAATTACCCGGGAGAGGGAATATGCACTGAGTCTTGGTGACTCACCTTCTCCCTTATCATTTCAGGTGATTCGTGAGATTGCAGATGAGGAGCCGGATGAACTCGAGGAGGCCATGCAATATATTTGGTTTTACATGAACTTTCATTTGGGTACTTCACTTTAATTTGGTTTACATATTTTTATGGGTTTGTAATAAGGACTCTTTAATTATGTTTGGATTATTTTTATGTTTTGAACATGTTTTAAATATGGGTTATAAATTTCTTGATTATGAAAAATTGAGCACAAAGTTTTCTAAACTACACAACGCGATGTTTTCTTAAAACGTTACCATCGGGTAACATAAATTATTTGACAATTTTAACAACTTAAGTGTTTTTGATAATTTAAATGATTTTCAAATATTAAGTTTCTACTTTCAAATGCAAATGGTTTTCAAAGTAATAATTTGAGTTTTCTTAAATTGATATAAATGTTTTCTAACCTATGATTTATTCACTTATTTTAAAGTTTTTCGTAAATTTCAAAGTAAACTATTGGTTTTGACCTATTGTATACTTGTTTTCTACAAATATAGAATTTCAAAGGGTTTTTCACAAAAATTTAATCGTTTACTCGTTTTTCTTCAAAATATTTTCCTCAGTGACATACCAGATTCGGTCATGGCGTATTGACCGGGTTTGGGGTGTTACAGAGTTGCCGAATTCTCTGTAAAGGTAGGTGTCGATTTCTTCTGATCTATTCTTTTTCTCTTTTGGTTTTTTAGAAGAAAAGCCGAAGGGCTAATGGATTGTTGGTTTCTTGTGTTTACTTGTTGGGCGACATTCGAGAAGTGAAGTAGTTCGCTTAGATCTAAAAGCCGAAACCGTTCGTCTCTAAACCTCATATCTCTCTTTTCGGGATTTCAAGGTAAGGGGTTCTCTTTAGATTTTCGTTAGATTCGCTATCGTAATTGTGATTTTAACCATATGTTATGATGGTAGCAACTGATAAGGTCTTTTGATGGAATCAAATATCGATCAAGCGAAGGAGGGGATTGGATCTGTTAAACCAATCCCTAAGTTTAAGAAACGAGCGGTGTCAACAGTTCGGGATTGGCCGCCGAGTTATGGACCGACTTCAGAACAAAATCTTAGGCAGTTAGCAGTCGTATCGGCTACTGATAGTTTCGACATAGAAAGTCTCGTCTTGACTGTAATCAGGTGTGTAGATCTCTATCACACTAATTAATCTGTAGTATATATGTTACGGGCTAAAAGCCGGAAAAAGGCTGTATGAACAGTCGTTTTACCCGAAAAGGGTAGGCAAAGGATGCCAGGTACGTAATCATAGAAACTTCTCTATGTGTATCGATGTATGTGATAGTCTGTGATCTTTTAAGAAGTGTATTGTTTTGATTCTGCATGGATGTATGCATGGGATGGGGATAAATATGTTGAAGGGGAAGAGCATGTTTATAGGTCACTTGTGATCGGTGGTTAAACCACGAATTATAAAGTTAGGTCACAATAGTGATCGGTGGCTAAACCACGTTAAATATATTCCGGATTGTTAGGAATAGGCAGCATGACTGTCGATATGGGGTATAGCAGTCGGTGGGTTGATTGTAGAAATCCCAAGGTGTGTTGGCTGGTACGGGCTGGTGTGTAGAGGATGGATTTTTAGGTTGGGTTGGGCCATGTTGCATGTAAATATTTTGTTGCCATTGTGTATGGGCTAAGGCCCATAATGTGTTTGTGGGCCTCAAGCCATTTATGTGTTTCCGGGATTTGCACACTGAGTCTTGGTGACTCACCCTTTATTTTCCTAAACCTTTCAGGTGAGCAATAGATTGTGGACATGGGTGCCGAGGCGGACTCGAGGGGCCATCAAGTCTTTTATTTTCATAAGTTATTTCCGGTTTTTCTTTAAGTTTAAATTTTGGGACTATTTATGTAATAAGGCCTCCATAGCTTAGGTTATCAATTTATATTTAGTAATGTTTACATTTATAAATTTATGTTCAAAGTTTTATTTATGAGAAGAAATAAAATGGGATTTTCAAACAAGTTTTTTTTAAAAAAAAACCAAAAAGGTTTTCTGCATATAGCACTTATTTAACGAATACCTACATAAACAAACCGAGATTTCAAATCCCTTCCAAGCAAAGTTTTTAACGTTTAACCCGTAACATACCAGATAAGGTCATGGCATTTGGGCCGGGTTTGGGGTGTTACACTCTAACTGTGAGGGGAATGATATCTTTGTGAGGACAATTTCTACGTTTTGCTCAGCTTTTGCTCAATTCCCAACCCAACTACCTTTTTTCGATTTTGGTTCAGCATCATCATTTTGGGGGATTTCATCTTGAAGATCCTTGGCACCCTTTCATCCTCCTCATTATTAAGGTTATTCGGCCTACTCAGTACTTTACCCGAACGAAGCATTATGGCCTCCACTTGCTCCTAGCCATCTCTCCAAGGATTATTTTCAGTGTTGCACAGGATGCCCGTGTCAATCTTCCATTTTATGTCTCCATCATGCTCATGAGTTGGCTCATTTGATCTTTGAGCTTCATCAGTGTATTTGTTATTTGGGTGCACTCAGCCTACACATGTTTTACTTCTGTTTGCATTGATTGCATCTCTCCCTGAATTCGATCTAGTCTTTAACCACATACAGTATGGTCGTTGGGATTGGCCTTGATAGCACTAGAAAGAACATAGGTTTTCCTCCTTACTTATTGGTTAAATTGTTCCCATTTAGTTATCCTTAGCATATAATTTAGGAATTTCAGTTTAGTAAATTGCATTGTATAACTTAGTGAATCCTAGCCTATTTTATCCTTATTTTTGCTATCTTTTTGCATTAATTTCGCTACATGAGTTAATTTCAGATTGCATCTAGAATTGTCGCCGCATCTGACAGCTGTGTGGATAATAACTAAAAATGTGTGGGTTGTCCAGTCTAGTATAACCAACCTGTATGTACAAGGACAGAATAATTCTTTGAAATGACACTTGTACTGTTGGAAGAGGACATAAAATGTTGACGTGAAAAGAAAAAAAAGAGAGGAGAGCTTTTCTTGACCATCATCTTCTTCATCCTACCTTGAAGCTTGCTACTATGGCAGCTTAAGCCTCTCATGGGTGAGCCAACTTGAAAATTGATGCAGATTATCTTCTAGAAATTAGACCTAAGTGCGAGGCAAGAGGGAATAGAAAGATTCAGTCGAGTTGTCTAGGCATAGTATTCTCCACTCGATTCTTTCTTATTTCTTTCTAAATGCTGGTGATTACTCTCTATTTTCTGTTCGTATGGAAGTACACATAAATTATTGGTTAAATTTTATCTTATTAATTCTTAATTTTATTATTTAATCTTGGGGTTTGAATGTTTCTTAACATAGAAGTGTTATTGCAGTCATTGGCACTGGAAAGTGCAGTGACAGTTTGAGCCAATAGGCATTACAATGGAAGTTGAGTGAGGATTAGAGGAATTTAGTCCACTTGTTCTTAATAGTGCCATATTGCCATCATCGAAAGGTGGGATTAATGTGCATGTTTAAGTCTCAAATTAATTACAGGAGTGACGCTTGGTAAGGTATACATTGAAATTTATGTTGTGAGCACACTGAGTACTTAGTATTCTTTTATACCTTTTATACCTTGTGAGCACTTAGTATCCTTTTATACCTCGGCAATCACCTATCCTTTTATACCTTGTGAGCACTTAGTATTCTGCTGAAGATTCATGTTGGGGATCCCAGTTTATCATTATCATATTTTATTTTATTGTTTTCAAGTTATTGCTCTGACAACTATCCTCACAATTTATCTCGTTTCTATCTAGTTATTGCATCTATATTAATAGACAAAATACAACTGTCCCTATAGGATGGATATCTGACAGACTCACATCTATCTACTATACTTGCATTGACAGTGTACGTTTGTACATTATTGCTGTGACGTTAAACAGCCGATCAAGTTTTTGGCGCCGTTGTTAGGGATGGTGTTTGTTTGATTTTTTTTTGTGTGTGTGTTTTTTCACTTTATTTTCCTTATATAATATTTAGTATTCAGTAACTAGTTTTTATTTGTTGCTTTTTCTTCAACTTCATTTTAGGTGTTTTATGACCCAAAGCAAGTCGAATTTTCTTAATGATTTGGATCCAGAAATTGAAAGGACTGTTCGGAGTAGAATTCGAGAACAAAGAAATATGGCTCTACCAAGGGACGATGCAGCCATACCCCTGATGCAACAGCAAGATGTTAATAACCCATTGTTGCTGCAAGATGCTCAGATACAAAATAGGACTATCTAATATTTTGTAATTCCTATCTTGGATGATTTACAACTGAGAGTCATTAGGCTAGCAATCCAAGTTGGGAATTTTGAACTCAAGCCAATAATGTTTCAAATGCTAAATTCTAATGGACAATATGCTGGACTGCCACATGAAGATGCGAGAGAACATCTTAAATCATTTTTATTGACCTGTGTTTCATTTAGTCAACAAGGTGTTCCTGATGATGCCTTAAAGATGCAATTATTTCCTTATTCCTTATAGGGAAGAGCCTGTACTTGGTTTTTTGGGCTACCTACCTGTAACATCCTAGATTAGGGGTTATGCGTTCGTGCGTAATTCATGAGATAGTGGGCTCAGTAGGTGTGTTGGATGGGTTCTGAGGAGTTTTG
The DNA here is from genome assembly GCA_005393395.2 of Gossypium australe. NCBI lineage: Eukaryota > Viridiplantae > Streptophyta > Magnoliopsida > Malvales > Malvaceae > Gossypium > Gossypium australe. The sequence goes on along the minus strand of CM016626.1, from coordinate 130,257,287 downwards.
GGAACCCTAAAATATGAGGAAATGTAAGGAAATGTATGGAAATATAAGGAAATGTAAGGAAATGTAAGGAAATGTCCTGGAAATGTAAGGAAATGTCTTGTCTTGGAAATGTAGGGAAATGTCCTGGAAATGTAAGGAAATGATCTAGAAATGATTCAAAAGAGGAAAGTAAACATTTCGGGAAAATTGGAAATGTAAGGAAATGTTAAGTTTAAAGGAGGCAAACGAAAATTTTTGGAAACTTGGAAATGTAAGGAAATGTCAAGTTTTAAAGTTTAAAAAGAGGAACCTAAGGCAAGGTGGCCTTAAGAAAAATTAATAGGAGGAATTTGACACACAAACAGGCTTGAAAAAGTGGCCTGAAGATATCACTGAAGGCCCAGGTAGGTGACGCCACAAGCTATGCAAGTGGGCCTGAGTTCGAGTCACTTGGGGAGCAAATAAAAGAGTTTTATTTTGCTGCAAGTAGCAAGGGAGTTGGACGGCACATGGCTAAATTCTAGGAGCTTTTATTCTTTTATAATTAGTGGATAAATAAGGGATAAATAAAGGATTTATTTATCATTATTTTCAAGAGATAATTGTTGGATTAAATTCTTTTAATAAAGTGATAATTCAAGGGATAAAGCTATCAAAATAGAAAAGTGGTGGCCAAGTAAGGGACTCTAGCTAGTAAATTCGGCTATAAAAGGAAAAGAGAGGCCATTCATTCATTCACTTTTCCTTTGCCGAATTTCTTAAGCAAATTCTCCTCTCTCTGTCGAATTTCTTACAGTTTTTATTCTTCTTCTCTTTGTTAGCCAAAGCCGAAATACCTTGTGTTCTAGCCGATTCCTCCATCTTTATTCTTCCTTCTCTTTTCTTTCTAATCCCTCCAAAAGCCGGAAGTAAGCCTTTTAAGGCCATAGCCGAATATCTCAAGTGGCTTCAAGCTTAGGTGCTGTCGATTTCTTCAAAGGTAAGAACAAGTTTGATTTCTATTCTTTTCTTTTAGATTTGTCGAAAATCTAGGACTAATCCCATCAATATTCTTGTTGCCGAAACCTTGAGGAGATCTTTCGGGATTTACTAAGTGTCAACTACAAGGAAGGAGAAGTTCTTTTCTCGAAGGTACACCATAGGCCGCGTGTTCCCTAGTTATTCGGTGAGTTTCGGGATTTAAAATCCACAAGGCAAGTGTCTATAGCATTCGGCTAAGGCTTATTTTGGTATGAAGATCTATTTCTTATTTCGTTTAAAAGCTGAAACTAATTAGTTAAGTGATTTTAGTGCCTAACCGATTGCAAGGGGACAACTCTGCGAAGTTTCGGGATTTGACTATAGTCAATTCGACACCAAGGTAAGTTTTAGTGTACTAATCCTACTAGGATTTGGATTTATGGCCGAATGGCTCTTTACTAAGTATTAAATGATTGATTAAATATAGAGATCTAAGATCTAAGGCATTAGATCAAGCTTTTCGGGATTTGGATTGGAAACCCTAAGCAAATCAGGTGTGTACCCCACACTAATTCTTAATATGTTTTATGGCATGTTTAATAAATATATGTATGTGATATTAAGAATATGAGAGTGTAAGAATGTGGCTAAGGTACCATGTATGGTACAAAGTTGTAACATCTTGAAATTGGGCCTAGTAGGATTGAGCCCAATGGGCCTTAGGCCTAATAGCGTTTAAAATTTAGAAAACGGTATTAATGCAAGTTAGACTTATTAGGTAAGTGATTTTGGAAGGTTAGAGGGCTTTTAGGAAGTCCCGGGATCAAATTTAGGCTTTAGGGAAATTTTGGTTTTAGGTGGAAAAAATCCTAGAAGTTGGCAGGTAGGCCTTAAGAATAAAAAGTGGAGGAAAATGACACAAGTAGAGTGTGTGGTGTAGTGGCAAAGTGACGCCACATAAGAGACAAGGGGGTGACGCCACAAGGAAGGAAGGAGGTCCAAGGTTCAAGTCTTGGCGTCTGCATTTTAGTTTTCTTTTTATTTGGACCTTATAATTTGGCTATAGATTTATATTTAGTTGCGCATGGTTTAAGACACAAGAGGAGCTTGTGGCCAAGTGGTTAGCGACGTGGATTATGTTGCAAGGGAGCCTGGGTTCGAATCTCATGAGAAGCAATGGAGCATTTATTTTGCGGATTGGACGGTAAGAGTTTCTGTTGAATTTAAACTCTGCTGACGAAGGGATCCCACATCGGAAAGATACAAAGAAGAAGGGTGAAGAGCTAGCTATATAAAGAGCATTCTAGGAGGAGAGTTAACATACCTTGGTGGGCGTTTGGGCACAGCAGTGGGCGCAGCGCGGTTTAACACTAGAGTCCTATCAGGTGTGTAACTCTCTCTACTCTAGTTGTAGAGCGGCAAATACCGAAGTGCCGGTCACGGCAATAGCAGCGACACGAGCGTGCGAGCGCACGTGTGGGGCTTCGACGCGATAGTTGAGGCCATCAGTAGTATTCTTGTGGGTTGGGCTGCTTGGGCCACGATGGGCCAAAGTGGGCCCAATGGGCCCGTGGGCCCATATGAGTAAATTGTATGATGATATAGTATATAGTGAACTAGACTAGGTGGAACTTATATACGTGGTTAGATTTGTGCTAGGTGGGCCACACAAGCGTGTGGGCTCGAATGGGCCGAAATCGGGTTTTAGGCCCAATAGTCCGGTAAGGACCAGAAATGGTAGCTGAGTCGCTAGTGGCGACATTGGGCCTTCGGAAAGGCCATTTCAGGTACGAAATTACTGAAATACCCTTAGTGGGTAAATTACCAAAATACCCCTAAAAGGTAAATTACTGTTATACCCTTAGAGGTTGATTAGCTTGGTTATGCCGTATTTGTTATTCTGATTATGATGGTAATTCGTTTCATGCGTTATCTTTGATATATGATTTGCATACATGTCATACTGCATACACGAATTATTATGACTGATGATCATGGCATGGACATGGGTATGATGAGAGGAGGGGGAAGATATGATATCTGTGACTTTGGGTCACCAGTGGTTTGGCACCACCAGTGGTTTGGTACCACAGTTAATTTCATGACTTTGGGTCACCAGAGGTTTGGCACCTCATAGCGACTCGTCCCAGTGGTTTAACACCACAGTGGGTTGGTCCCACAGTTGATATCGGGATTGTCGCCAGTGATTTGGTATCACAATGTGGGTTGGCCCCACACTTGGATTATTGATGTTCGTGACTTTGGGTCACCAGAGGTTTGGCACCTCATAGCGACTCGTCCCAGTGGCTTAGCACCACAGTGGGTTGGCCCCACATTTGATATAACGGGATTGTCGCCAATGATTTGGTATCACAACGTGGGTTGGCCCCACATATGGATTATTCGTGACTTTGGGTCACCAGTGGTTTGGCACCACAATTATATTGATATCAGTGACTTTGGGTCACCAGTGGTTTGGCACCACCAGTGGTTTGGTACCACACGGGGTAGATCTGGGAGTTTCGGATGGATAGGTTGGATGGGTTGCATGACATTCATATTTGCATATGAATTTGTGTACGAGCTTAACATCTTTTGGATAGGGATTTACACACTGAGTCTTGGTGACTCACCCCTTAGTTAATTTTGCAGGTAATCGTTAGATCGCGGATTTGGGAGCCGAGGCAGGCTTGTGGTGGCCATACAATGTTTTTCTCGTAAACTCGTTCTCTTAGTTAAACTTATTTGTAACTGGGATTTTTGTTATGTAATAGGGCCACTTTAACTGTATTTTTGGTATTTTATTTGGTTTCGCTTTTGATTTGTTTACTGCTTATTATTAAATGATCAATATGGGATTTTCCTAAGATGATAATAAACCGTTTCTTATTCAAAATTACTTAAACTCGATTTTTCACAACAACTATAAAGAATACGAGCTTTTTAACGAACGCACAGTTTTTAGACATTCCTTTCATGTGACATGCCAGATCCGGTCGTAACGTTTAGGCCGGGTTTGGGGTGTTACAAAAGTACTCAGGTACGTTTCCTACTCCTACTAGGATTATGAAATATGTTATATTTAACATGAGAATAATGATAAGAATGTGAACTTTGGCATGTTAATGCATAATATGATATGGGGCATATGGGTTATTGAAAAGGGGAAGTGAATGTGGTGACCTAAGACCATGAACACGGTGACCTAAGACAGTGATATCTGAATGTGGTGACCTAAGACCATAGTAATCTGAATGTGGTGACCTAAGACCACAGTAATCTGAACGTGGTGACCTAAGACCACGAATGCGGTGACCTAAGACCGCGATATGGAGTGTAGCCGAAGGAGGGTCGACTTAGTAGTCCTCACGGTGTACAGGTTGGTATGGGGGAGTGTAGCGGATGGCTTAATAGGTTTGGGTTCGGGATTGCATCATTATCTTGTATTATTATGTGAATATGATATGTATGGTTTGCCTAATTCTATTTGGACTTAGTGTTGTGTACACATTGAGTCTGTTGACTCACCCCGTTGTGGGAAATATTTTCAGGTGACGATCAGTAATGGACCGGGTTCGGCAGAAACTTAGGGATGGTCATGCACAACAAGAAAATTTACGATTTGGATTTTTATTTTATTAAGTACTTTAATTTAATTTTGGGATTATTTGATGTAATAAGGCCATAGTTGAATTTCTTTACTTCACTTTGATTTATTATGTTACAAATATTTATTAATTGAAAGATTAAGTAAATTTATATGTAAAATAAACCCTGAATGTTTTGTCACCTTAAATAAATGGATTTCAATATAAGATAAATTTGTTTTCAACTCAAGCCCAACCCAAAACAAATTTTCTTTCAAAACACACAAGTTTTTCCTAAGTCACAAAAGAATTTGAAACGGTTTACACCGGGGAACATACCAGATCCGATCAAGGCTCGTGGGCCGGGTTTGGGGTGTTTCAGTTTGGTATCAGAGCCCAGTTTCAAACCTTCGGCCTGGGGTTTAAGGCCCAAAACATTTTCAAATCGAGCCCAAATGAGTTTTTGAAGATAAGCAGGTTTTCTGGCATGGCACCTAAGTCTCCGACCCGAAGTCCACCAGGTAAGTACCCCTAACCTTTGTGTGAATTATAGTATGAATTGTAGAAGGGTAGAACTGGAATGGCACGTAGAGTAGTATGATAAGTATTTGGAACCCTAGGACTAGTTTACCCCAACTATTACATAAGACTTAATGACTAATTAAACAAACCTATGGCTAAGTCGCCGAGTTAGGGTGTGGCAACCATTGTGCGCATGTCTAGGATTGGATCCGGAAGAGCCTGGTATTTAAGCAGTCCTAGTGACTCACCTCCTCTTCGCAGGAATCCTACCTGGTGCGTAGCTTCGATTCACCCTAACCAAGAGGACTTATTTATAGGCTAAACCCCTAACTAAAACCCGAAAGAGATTAGCCACATTTTTATGGAAACCCTAGTTTTAAAATGACTAAATTACCCTTTTGATTTATATAAGCTATCCCATAAAATTTTTCTGAAATATTTCTTGATTTACAAAATTACTAAAATACCCCTGGTGGTAAAATTACAAAAATGCCCTTAGTTTATGAAATTTCCAAAATACCCACAGTTCTTATTAAAAAAAATTTCATTACTTTATAACAAGTCCAAAAACTCTACTTCTGCGAAACATTGAAATACTCCAACTTGGAAAATTTACGAAATTGCCCCTGACTTACAAAATTACCAAAATGACCCTAAATTTCAAAAATTTTGCAACATCACCGATTTGGAAAACAAATTCTCAAAAAGAACCCTCAAAGTTTTGCGAATTGTGAAATACCCCTGAATTATTGAGCTTTACAAATTTACCCTGGTTTAGTACCAAAATACCCCCGAGTTTCAAAATTTACCAAAATACCCCTGTAATTTCAAAATTCCCAAAATACCCCTGGGATTTCAAAAATTACCAAAATACCCTTATTGACAAAATCCACAAGGAACCCTATTTTTGAAAAAAAATTTACGAAAATACCCCTATAGGACAAATTACGAAAATACCCCTGGGTAGCAGAAAAAAAACAACAAAACGACAACAATGAGAACTACAACATTTCTCTGAATGAACGAAAGTTCATAATTGATTGATGGATGAATGAATGAATGTAAAGACTGTGTGTATGTATGAATACGAAGGAACCACTCCTAAAATTCTCTTCATAAAACTTCTTAATCGCGGCGTTAGAAATGAGTTTTAGGGGACGTGGTCATCATGGACGGGATAAGAGGAGTTTTGGACTGTCAGAATCATCTGAGAGTCTTCAGAAAAGACCGAAGGTTGAGAATTCTGCTCGTGTTTTTTTTAAGCCAACTACCGGAAATCCAGACCGTCCGTGTGCTCAGTGTGGAAGGTATCATGTTGGCGAGTGCTGGAACCGAGATCGGGAATGTTTTAGATGTAAGTCTAAGGCTCACTTGGTTAAGAATTGCCCTCAGGCAACGAAGGTTCGCGGTCCAAACCATGGAGGAAATGGTTCTGACCGAGCTCATGGAACATCCGGTAGAGGAGCTGAAGGTTCGAATGCGAGACAACCAAGGATATGATAGCGGATAAGTTCCTTGTTTTGGAATATTATTTATTGCTTTAGATATAGTTCATTTTTGTGTTGCTAGTGAAGTGCTTGAAACCTTGGATGTGAACTTAAAGACTGTGCCTAGGAGGTGTGATAGTATTATTAAGATCAGAGTTCGCAGCTGTAGAGTAGTGTGATGAGTTAAGGATGCACGATTGAACAATAGTAAGTAATTTCGAGGACGAAATTATTTTTAAGGAGGGTAGAACTGTAACATCCTAGATTAGGGGTTATGCGTTCGTGCGTAATTCATGAGATAGTGGGCTCAGTGGGTGTGTTGGATGGGTTCTGAGGAGTTTTGGGAACCCTAAGATATGAGGAAATGGAAGGAAATGTATGGAAATATAAGGAAATGTAAGGAAATGTAAGGAAATGTCCTGCAAATGTAAGGAAATGTCTTGTCTTGGAAATGTAGGGAAATGTCCTGGAAATGTAAGGAAATCATCTAGAAATGATTCAAAAGAGGAAAGTAAACATTTCGGGAAACTTGGAAATGTAAGGAAATGTTAAGTCTAAAGGAGGCAAACGAAAATTTTTGGAAACTTGGAAATGTAAGGAAATGTCAAGTTTTAAAGTTTAAAAGGAGGAACCTAAGGCAAGGTGGCCTTAAGAAAAATTAATAGGAGGAATTTGACACACAAACAGGCTTGGAAAAGTGGCCTGAAGATATCACTTAAGGCCCAGGTAGGTGACGCCACAAGCTATGCAAGTGGGCCTGAGTTCGAGTCACTTGGGGAGCAAATAAAAGAGTTTTATTTTGCTGCAAGGAGCAAGGGAGTTGGACGGCACATGGCTAAATTCTAGGAGCTTTTATTCTTTTATAATTAGTGGATAAATAAGGGATAAATAAAGGATTTATTTATCATTATTTTCAAGAGATAATTGTTGGATTAAATTCTTTTAATAAAGTGATAATTCAAGGGATAAAGCTATCAAAATAGAAGAGTGGTGGCCAAGTAAGGGACTCTAGCTAGTAAATTCGGCTATAAAAGGAAAAGAGAGGCCATTCATTCATTCACTTTTCCTTTGCCGAATTTCTTAAGCAAATTCTCCTCTCTCTACCGAATTTCCTACAGTTTTTATTCTTCTTCTCTTTGTTAGCCAAAGCCGAAATACCTTGTGTTCCAGCCGAATCCTCCATCTTTATTCTTCCTTCTCTTTTCTTTCTAATCCCTCCAAAAGCCAGAAGTAAGCCTTTTAAGGCCATAGCCGAATATCTCAAGTGGCTTCAAGCTTAGGTGCTGTCGATTTCTTCAAAGGTAAGAACAAGTTTGATTTCTATTCTTTTCTTTTAGATTTGTCGAAAATCTAGGACTAATCCCATCAATATTCTTGTTGCCAAAACCTTGAGGAGATCTTTCGGGATTTACTAAGTGTCAACTACAAGGAAGGAGAAGTTCTTTTCCCGAAGGTACACCATAGGCCGCGTGTCCCCTAGTTATTCGGTGAGTTTCGGGATTTAAAATCCACAAGGCAAGTGTCTATAGCATTCGGCCAAGGCTTATTTTGGTATGAAGATCTATTTCTTATTTTGTTTAAAAGCCGAAACTAATTAGTTAAGTGATTTTAGTGCCTAGCCGATTGCAAGGGAACAACTTTGCGAAGTTTCGGGATTTGACTATAGTCAATTCGACAACAAGGTAAGTTTTAGTGTACTAATCCTACTAGGATTTGGATTTATGGCCGAATGGCTCTTTACTAAGTATTAAATGATTGATTAAATATAGAGATCTAAGATCTAAGGCATTAGATCAAGCTTTTCGGGATTTGGATTGGAAACCCTAAGCGAATCAGGTGTGTACCCCACACTAATTCTTAATATGTTTTATGGCATGTTTAATAAATATATGTATGTGATATTAAGAATATGAGAGTGTAAGAATGTGGTTAAGGTACCATGTATGGTACAAAGTACTCAGGTACGTTTCCTACTCCTACTAGGATTATGAAATATGTTATATTTAACATGAGAATAATGATAAGAATGTGAACTTTGGCATGTTAATGCATAATATGATATGGGGCATATGGGTTATTGAAAAGGGGAAGTGAATGTGGTGACCTAAGACCACGAACACGGTGACCTAAGACCGTGATATCTGAATGTGGTGACCTAAGACCACAGTAATCTGAATGTGGTGACCTAAGACCACAGTAGTCTGAACGTGGTGACCTAAGACCACGAATGCGGTGACGTAAGACCGCGATATGGAGTGTAGCGGAAGGAGGGTCGACTTAGTAGTCCCCACGGTGTACAGGTTGGTACGGGGGAGTGTAGCGGATGGCTTAATAGGTTTGGGTTCGGGATTGCATCATTATCTTGTATTATTATGTGAATATGATATGTATGGTTTGCCTAATTCTATTTGGACTTAGTGTTGTGTACACATTGAGTCTGTTGACTCACCCCGTTGTGGGAACTATTTTCAGGTGACGATCAGTAATGGACCGGGTTCGACAGAAGCTTAGGGATGGTCATGCACAGCAAGAAAATTTACGATTTGGATTTTTATTTTATTAAGTACTTTAATTTAATTTTGGGATTATTTGATGTAATAAGGCCATAGTTGAATTTCTTTACTTCACTTTGATTTATTATGTTACAAATATTTATTAATTGAAAGATTAAGTAAATTTATATGTAAAATAAACCCTGAATGTTTTGTCACCTTAAATAAATGGATTACAATATAAGATAAATTTGTTTTCAACTCAAGCCCAACCCAAAACAAATTTTCTTTCAAAACACACAAGTTTTTCCTAAGTCACAAAAGAATTTGAAACAGTTTACACCGGGGAACATACCAGATCCGGTCAAGGCTCGTGGGCCGGGTTTGGGGTGTTTCACTACCGGATCAATTACTTCTTGGGATGACTAGCAACACAATTTGTTTTGCGATTTAACCCGCCAGCAATGAATGCTAATCTTCGAAATGATATTACTGCTTATCATTAGCTGGATGATGAAAATCTTCACACCATATGGGAACGTTATAAATCTTTACTTCGATGTTGTCCTATGCACAACATTCAACCAGAAACACAAACTGAGATTTTTTATAATGGGTTGGATTCACATATAAGGAATCTTGCCGACGCATCAACCAATGGACCTCTGCTGGATTGTACTTATAATGATGCTATGAGAATTCTTGAGAGAATTGCTTAGACCCTATCTCAAGAGCTACACAAGCAAAAACTACTCCAGGAGTTATTGAATTGGATGCAATAACCGTACTAAGTGCTACATTTTCTCTCTTACAAACATGATTAAAAATATGCAAGGGACTTGTAACACCCCAAACCCAGTCAATACACCACGACCGAATCTGGTATGTTACGGGGAAAATCGTATTTGAGAGGATAGGTTTACGGAAAAAGGTTTGGTGAAAACTCATGTTTGATTTCGTGTACTTGTGAAAATCTTGGGCATGATTGTTTAAAAACTGATGGTGCGTTTAAAAATCCGGAACTTTTGAAAACTTAATTGAATCCATAAGTAAAAGAAACTGATATCGTTTAGAAATCCAAATACTTCCTTTTTGTTGCTTAAAAACAATTTGAAAATAGTGAGAAAATGAATTCAAGTTTGGAAAACAATTGAGTTGCGTTCATTTTGATTTGCAGCGTGATACCCGATGGTAAAGTTTAAAACATTTCGCTTTGTAGTTTGCAAACTTTATCTTTCCAAGTTTTAGTCCAATTTTAACCCATTAGTTTGTTTAAAGCATATTTGAAAACAATTCTAAGCATAACATAACAAAACATAAGTTTAAAAGGCCTTTTACAGTCCAAATAAAACCCAAATGGAAATAAATAAAATAAAGTACCAAGTTTTATAAAGTCAGAGCAAATCCGTGTTTATTCATGGCATGAGCACCTCGAGTCCATCCCGGCTCCATGTCTGCGTCTAAGTGTCACCTGAAATGTCAAAGGAGAAGGTGAGTCGCGAGACTCAGTGCGTAAATCCCCCTCCCAATAATACAACATGCTAACACACATCATAACAAAGCAATACAATTAATGCACCCGTTCCTAACCATCCATAACACCTTTTCTACCCCGTGTGGTACCAAACCACTGGTGGTGCCAAACCACTGGTGACCCAAAGTCACGATATCCATCAATGTGGTGCCAAACCACTGGTGACCCAAAGTCACAAATAACCAACTGTGGGGCCAACCCACGTGTGATACCAAATCACTGGCGACAATCCCGTATCTCTCAAGTGGGGCCAACCCACGGTGGTGTTAACCACAGGGACGAGTCGCAATGAGGTGCCAAACCTCTGGTGTCCCAAAGACACAAGTGTGATTCCAAATCACTGGTGACCGTAGTCACGAATCGGATGATGGGGCCAACCCATCGTGTGATACCAAATCACTGGCGTCAATCCCGTATAAACAACTGTGGGGCCAACCCACTGTGGTGCTAAGCCACTGGGACAAGACGCTGAGGTGCCAAACCTCTGGTGACCCAAAGTCACAATAAGTCAATCTGTGGTACCAAACCACTGGAGGTGCCAAACCTCTGGTGTCCCAAAGACACGGATATCATATTTCCCCCTCCTCTCATATCACCCATACATGTCATACTAACTCATGTACAATATGCAAATCATGTAAATCAAGCTAACATGCCCAATTTTGCATCTCATAGCACATATCATAGATCATAATATTAGATGTATCAACCATAGAACTCGTAATGCTACGGACTTACCCGAATTTGTGTACGTACCCCATCGGGTATCATGACAGTCATCATGCTGTTTCACTTATTACAACACAGGTTATTAACATACTACTAGGAAATCAGTGTGTTAGTTTACACACCTGGTATATCGCACGCTTAAACCCAAAGAACCGGCCTAAAAATCCCTCGATCGCCTTGCACCTAGAATCGGTCAAACAAGGGATTAGCACTCATACCATTCGGCCAGGACAAAATAAACCAAAGGGGTTAACCTTGATCCTTTACCTTGTTATTGGTTTGGTTTCCTACCAAACCCCGAACCAAACGGTGGTTCTTCTACCAATCGGTCTCACCCTAGAAATGAAAACGGTTAATCTTTTAATAACTTGGCTTACAGAAAACTAAACGAAACCGACTAAAAGAACTCGTTCTTACCACCACTTACCGATTGCTTAACAGAGAAAGAGGGCTCCCCACGATCGTTCCCCAAAATCCGGATGTCCTATTATAAATCGATTAACCTCAAGAGATTAATACCCTTCAACCAATAACAAAATCGGCCCCTTGTCTAAACCACAATACATAAAAACGAGAGAGAGGAAAAATGGCCATTCGGCCAAGCCCTTACCCAACTCCAAACGATTGAGAACACCAACCCCAACACAAACAATATTCGGCCAACCAAACACTAGGAGAGAAGGGAGATTCGGCCAAGGTGTTTAACACCCCTAAGATCGGCTTTGTGAAAAGAAAAAGAAATAGAGGTGGGAAGAAATGGAGAAGGGAAATGGAGAAAACAATGGAAGAATTCGGTTTTGAAGCAGGTGAGAGTTTCGGCACAAGTGTTTAAGAGAAAAGAATAGAAATATGAGAAGTGGAAAGTAGCTAGTTTCGGCACAAGAGAGATTGAGGGAAACAAATGCACAAATTGGCTAGATGCCAAAAATGAAAAGGAAATTTGCAATGTATGATTGCTTTGGACTTTCGGTTTCAAGAAGTGAAGAAGATGAGAGGAAAACCTTGGAAAAAATTCGGCTAACAAAGACCAAAAAGGGAACTTTTGCTTGACACACAAAGACCGAAAATGCCTAAGTTGCCCAAGTGAAATTCGGCACTACCACCTCCCCACACCAAGCCGTCCACTTCCCCCTCCTACAATCTCTCCAACAATCGGCCACCTCTCCCATACACTCACAACCACTCATTCAAAACACCTTGAACAAGTCTTCCTCCTAAACTCACTCTCCACTCATCATTCAAAGTAATTGACTTGGTCCAACCTCAACCACCTTGGCATCAAAATGGAGACAAAAAGTGGGACTTCTGCGACTAGAACTCAGGACCTCCTCCCTTGCACTTGACGTCACACACAAGCTCCAAGTGGCACATGCTTTGCCACTTTACTAGCTCCTCTCTTGTGCTCACAAACACCAAATAATATATATATATCCCAGCTCCATCAGCTCCTCTTACCTAAGCCTAAAAGCAAAAATTTTCCTACCTACTCAGGCTTACTTCTAGCTTACAACTAAGCCCCCAAAACACCAAAACAACAACATAGCACACTAGACACATGCAAACAAAGTCATAACAAAAATAGCCCTTAACCCGGGAAATTACAGTTCTACCCCCTTAAAATAATTTCGACCTCGAAATTACCTGATCAGAAGAGTTGCGGGTATTGCTGTCTAATCGCATCCTCGGGTTCCCACGTAGCTTCTTCCACGCCATGATTTCGCCAAAGTACCTTAACCAAAGGCACAGACTTCCTACGCAGAACCTTTACATCCCGATCTAGAATCTGCACAGGTTCCTCCTCCATGGTCAAATCTGGATTCACCTCGATCTCTTCCACTGCTACCACGTGCGACGGATCTGAACGATAACGCCGAAGCATCGAAACGTGAAATACATCGTGAATCTGACTTAGCTCTGCTGGCAACTCAAGCTGGTACGCTACTGGTCCCACTCGTCTCAGTACCTTATACGGCCCAATAAATCTCAGACTTAGCTTGCCTTTCTTTCCGAACCTCAGCACTTTCTTCCATGGCGAGACCTTCAGAAACACTTGATCCCCCACAGCAAATTCTATGTCTCTCCGCTTAAGATCGGCATAAGACTTTTACCGGTCCGAAGCTTCCTTCAATCGAGCCTGAATCAACTTAACCTTGTCTTCGGTCTCAGCAACCAACTCGGGTCCCAACAACTGACGTTCACCTAACTCTGTCCAACACGTAGGTGAGCGACACTTCCTACCATACAACGCCTCATATGGAGCCATCTTGATGCTCGCTTGGTAACTATTGTTGTAGGCAAACTCAGCTAATGGTAGAAACTCCTCCCAACTACCTCTGAAGTCCAGAACACAACCTCTCAGCATATCCTCTAAGATCTGAATAACCCTTTCCGATTGCCCATCCGACTGCGGGTGAAAAGCCGTGCTGAAATCCAAACGCGTACCCAGAGCCTGATGCAACGCTTTCCAGAACCTTGACGTAAATCTGGGATCCCTATCCGAGATGATCGACACTGGCACACCGTGCAGCCTCACTATCTCTGACACATACAGCTTCGCTAACTTCTGAAGTGAGTAGTCAACCCTCACCGGAATGAAGTGAGCTGATTTAGTCAGTCGTTCCACAATTACCCAAACTGAGTCTTTCTTGCTTGGCGTAAGCGGTAATCCACTGAAGAAATCCATGGTTATCCTTTCCCACTTCCACTGAGGAATCTTCACAGGCTGAAGCAACCCTGACGGCAACTGATGCTCAGCCTTGACCTGCTGACAAATCAAACACTTCCCTACAAACTCTGTCACTTCCCTTTTCAGACCAGGCCACCAAAACTGCTCTCTAAGATCCCTATACATCTTGCTACCTCCAGGATGCATAGCGTATGGACTGCTATGTGCGTCCCGAAGAATCTTCTGCCTCAGCTCAACATCCTTGGGCATACAAGCTTTACCTTGAAAACACAGCACCTCATCACTAGACAAACTGTAACCTTCCAAACCACCATCCTGCACCTGCAACCTCTGCGCACTCAGAACCTCATCCTCTAACTGTTTCTCTCTGATCTGCTCAATCCAGGTAGGCTTAACCTGCAATTCTGCCAGAATACTTCCGTCGTCATACAAACTCAAATGGGCAAACATCGCTCTTAAGTCCGAAACAACCTTACGGCTCAACGCGTCTGCCACCACGTTAGCCTTGCCCGGATGATACTCAATCAAACAGTCGTAGTCTTTTAGCAACTCAACCCATCTGCGCTGCCTCAAATTCAAATCCTTCTGAGTCAAAAGGTACTTCAGACTCTTATGATCCGTGTAGACTATCGATCTCTCTCCGTACAAATAGTGCCTCCAAATCTTCAAGGCGAAGACTACAGCCGCTAACTCCAAGTCGTGCGTCGGATAGTTGACCTCATGTGGCCTCAGCTGCCGAGATGCGTAAGCCACAACCTTACCTTCCTGCATCAGCACACAACCCAAACCCGTATGTGATGCATCGCAGTATACTGTGAATTCCTTACCAGCCTCAGGTTGAATCAAAACCGGAGCTTCTGTCAGAATCTTCTTAAGCTTGTCGAAGCTCTCTTACTGTTTCTCAGTCCAAACAAACGGAATCCCTTTCCTTAACAACTTGGTCATCGGCGCTGCGATCAACGAGAAACCTTCTACAAACCTTCGGTAGTATCCTGCCAAACCCAGAAAACTCCGAATCTCAGCCACTGACTTAGGCGGCTTCCAATCCAAAACTACCTCAATCTTCCGAGGATCCACTCTAATCCCCTCAGCTGACACTACATGACCCAAGAAAGTCACTTCTCTAAGCCAGAACTCGCACTTACTAAACTTAGCATAAAGCTGCTTCTCCCTCAAAATCTGTAGCACCACTCGTAAATGCGCATCATGCTCTTCTTCTGTCCTTGAGTATACCAGGATATCGTCTATGAAAACCATGACGAACTGATCCAAATACTGCTGAAACACCCTATTCATCATATCCATGAATGCTGCCGGCGCGTTAGTCAACCCGAACGGCATTACCAGAAATTCGTAGTGCCCATACCGAGTCCGAAACGCTGTCTTGTGGAT
The DNA here is from genome assembly GCA_005393395.2 of Gossypium australe. Taxonomy (NCBI): domain Eukaryota; kingdom Viridiplantae; phylum Streptophyta; class Magnoliopsida; order Malvales; family Malvaceae; genus Gossypium; species Gossypium australe. Next base: position 130,241,919 of record CM016626.1, on the reverse strand, counting down.
ATCCGCCTCCTTCACTTTTAACTGGTGATACCCAGACCTCAAGTCGATCTTCGAAAATACCGCTGCACCCTTTAGCTGATCAAACAAGTCATCTATCCGTGGCAACGGATACTTGTTTTTGATCGTCAGCTTATTCAACTGGCGGTAGTCTATACACATCCGCATCGTACCATCTTTCTTCTTTACAAAGAGTACCGGTGCTCCCCAAGGCGAAACACTTGGCCTGATAAACCCTCGATCCAACAACTCCTGGATCTGAGCCTTAAGCTCCACCAACTCCTTTGGCGCCATCCTATACGGAGCAATAGACACTGGAGCAGTCCCGGGTAACAGATCTATCCCGAACTCTACCTCACGATCTGGCGGCAAACCCGAAAGCTCCTCAGGAAACACATCAGGAAATTCCTTAACTATCCGAACCTTCTCTACAGCAGACTCTTTAGTCTCCAAGGCGTACACATGAACCACATACGCTTCACAGCCCTTTCTGACCATCTTCTCAGCCTTCAGAGCAGATACCACGCTGGATAAGTAATCTCTTCTGTGGCCTATCGATTTATCAATCAAATCTTCGAGGTTAGTAGTATTTTATCAAATCAAACTTGTTTTCTTGATTTTAACATAGCAATATTTTTTTAGTACGAATAAAAAGGGTTTAATATGTTTTGCTCGTGTGACATGCCAAATCCGCTCATAACGCATGGGCCGGGTTTAGGGTGTTACAAGTCCGGTCATCGGACCTATGGTGTAACATCCTAAAATTAGGGGTTGTGAATTTTTGTGCATTTGTAAGTTGGGCTTGCTCTGCTGGTTAATTATGGGTATTTAGGGGCTCTAGGGAGGCATAGGGTCGAGTTTGAGCCCTGGTAAAATTTTGTTTTTGGGCACTTTAGGGGAGAGGACTGTGGGAAGCAAGGCGTAAATGAAATTGTAGGTGTTTTGCTAACACAAGTGAGCGCATGGGGGAGTGGTAGTGGCGTCAGTATGGAAGCAAGGTGGGATGGGGTTCGAATCCCACAGTTGGGAAAGCAAGGCTTCTATTTTTGTATCAAGTGGGTGGAAGAAGTAGAGTTTAGATAGAACTCTGCAAGGGGAGAGTGGAGACTCAGTCAAATGGTTTGAATGAGAGGTGGAGAGCAATGTGGGAAGGAAAATAAGGAGAGAATCAAGGGATTGGGGTGAGAGGTAGTAGTGGTCGAATGTGGGAGTGTTGGGGGAAGAAGAAATTCGGCTAAGGGGTGATGTTTTGACACTTTTGGCTAGTAAAGAGTAGGTGTCGAAATTGTGACTAGTGTTTTGAGTATTCTTTTTCTTTCCTATTCTTTTCTAAGTGTGTTCTTTACTTAGTTTTGGTGTTAATTGACCACTCGTGCACTTTTCTACTTCAATCTTCTACCTCCTTTGTTTGCTTTTGTCAAGTGCCGATTATTTCTTGGTAGTGGCCGAATATGTAAGACTACATTGCCATTGTATTTTCTCTCTCCTTCTTTCCTCGTTATACTATTTCTTTCCATTGGCCGAATGCAACATACCCTTCTTTCTTATTGTTCTTTCCCCTCTCCATTCAAGCATAAGTCGAATATTTACTACCCTGATCTTTTATTTTTTTTAGTGGAACCGAATCCATACTCCTCTAATACTTCGTCTATTTCATTCTTTTTGGCCAAGCCGAAACTCATCCTTTCTTCTTCCTTCCAGTTGATTATCATCTCTGAGGGTTGTGGGCGTTCAACTTCTGATTGTTCAAGAGCCTGTTCTTGTCGAATCTGAGGGTAAGTAGTGCTATTGGGTTGTGAGTTTCTCTTTATTACTGAATGTGGGTGGTTGATAACCCCTTTATATTTTGATACATCAATGGTGATAGGAACCTGTTGGTGTTAGTCAAGGGATAGGGGTGAGCTGTTTGGTGTATTGAAGGAGATCTCTTTGTGGTAAGTGATGTTAATGATTATTCGAACTCAAGCCTCAGTTATGTTTTATCAGTGATGAGACTAATAGTTAGGGATGAATTGATTTTGTAGGTGCATAATATCGAGGGTTCCAATCTACGCTTGTAACAGGTGTGTAATCTCACACCCACCTCGATAAATGCATGTGATGTTATGTGAAACGGCCAAAAGCTGAAAAGCCGGCCACTGCGACCATTCGAGCATGTGAACGCTCGTGGGGGTAAAACGAGCCGCGAATGATGGTAGTAGATCATCGAGAGTGACACGAGCACTCTCGTGAAATTGAGGTTGTAACGGGCCTGATCAAGTCAAATCGGGCTAAATGGGCCCAATGGGCTAACGGACCCACATAGGCAAAATTGATAGAAAACGACCGAATGATAAATGCTGTTGCGAAAACTGAAAAACTGAGACCGAAACCATACGTGATGGGCCACACAAGCGTATGGGCCCGTTTGGGCCTGAAATGGAATTTAGGCTTGATTCTGCTGTAGAGACCTAAAAAGGGGTCCCATGTCGCTCGAGGCGACAATAGGCCTTCAGAAGGGCAGTAAGACAATGAAATTACTAAAATACCCTTAATGGGTAAATTACTGAAATACCCTTGATGGGTAAAATTACTGAAATTCCCTTAATGGGTAAATTACTGAAATACCCTCGATGGGTAAATTACTGAAATAACCTCGGTGGGTAAAATTACTGAAATACCCTCGATGGGTAAATTACTGAAATACCCTCGTTGGGTAAAATTACTATTATACCCTTAGGGGTAGATTTGGTGTGATTGTGTATAACTTGATTAATTGCCATGATGATACATTTTGCATACACTGAATTATTATGCTATGACATGTTGCATTGGGATGGGTTATATTGATGGAGGAAGTACTGTACTGGTGGCTATGCCACGATATACTGATTTCAGTGGCTCAGCAACATATACTGATACTGGCAGTTTGACAGCATTCTTCGAGTGTAGGGTTGGGTGGGTTGACTTGGTCCCCACATGGAGTGTAGGGCTGGTACGGGTGGAGTACAGGGTTGGATTGGGGTAGGCTGCATTTTCAATTTGCATTACCATTATTTTGGGGCTGTATGCCCAAACTGATACTACATGGGCTCAGGCCCAGACTATGACTGTGACTGAAAATGGGATTACACACTGAATTCTTGTAACTCACCCTTTTTTCCCCATAACCTTGCAGGTAATCCCCAGTGATAGCGGATTTGGGAGCTACGGGGAACTCGGCAGTGGCCATACTTCGGAGTTGTTTCTCACGAAACTCAGTAAATCTGGCTTTTATATAAATTTTAGGATTAGTTAATTTGGGTTATTGTTTTGTAATAAGGCCATTGGTTTTATTTTACCTTTTAAACTTTCATTTCGGCATTTACTAAACTGTTAAGTGTTTGAAAACGGGGTTTCTTAAAACTTTAATAATCGCTTTCAAAATGGAACGTTTTCGAAACTATTCAAGTTCTATTTTCACAACTGAATAATAGCTTTTCAAAAAAATAACAACTTTTAAAAAAAGAGTTAGTAAGCAAGCCACGTTTTTACAAACAAACAACGAAACTAGGAGTTTTGAAAAGATAAGCAACATTTTTGCGATCCCCTAGCTTTTCAACTATTTTTCTCATGTGACATGCCAAATCTGGCCATGACGTCTAGGCCGGGTTTGGGGTGTTACATTTTATGATATCAGAGCCAAGTTGCAAAACTCGACTGTGGAATGGGTTTGAAAATCTTTTCAAAACAGTTCAAAATGTGGTTTAGAAAATTTACAGTATCACTGGAAGTTTGGCACACTGAGTCTCGGGCACCAAATCTGTAAGTCTTCTTACTTTGTACTAGATTTTTATGAGGAAATGACTATAGTAAGAAACTACTAGCGATAGTGCTAGTACACTGAAACTTTAGCTGTAGAAACTGAGGCTGTAGAGACTGAGACAATAGTAAACTCGATCTGCAAAAAACAACTCTTATAACTGTTATCCACAACATACTTGTTAATAATCAGAGGAACTATAAATTGATTCATAAAACTCTTAAACAGATTAGCACATTATATCGAGATGAGTACAAGGGGACGCTGAAGAGGTACACGCAATCATGGTAGAGGCCGAGGTGCTAGGGCAGGATCCTTAGCATCGGGGCATATGCCGGAAAGAGAGGCACCGGCATTGCCAGTGACTGAAACAGGGTCTCATGATCGAACTGGAGGGGACGATGCTTTGTCCCAAGCAATGTTATGGATGTTAGAATGAGTTGCTGGAGCAAGTACTGGGTCAGCAGCTCGGGGGTCTATTTCTGAGCGACTCCGGTCGAAAGGGGCCGAAGCTTTTAGAGGCATCTCTAGTGTAGCCCCGAATGTGGCAGAATATTGGTTGGAGGTAGTGGAGTGGATCATGGATGATCTGGATTGCTCGGTGGAGCAAAAGCTAAAAGAGGCAGTATCCCTATTGAGAGACGAGGCATACCAGTGGTGGCTCACTGTGAGGGAAGGCACACAAGTAGATCGATTAACCTGGGATTTCTTTAAAACGGCTTTCCAGGGGAAATATGTTGCGGCTAGCTATGTGGACGCCCGGAGAAAAGAATTCTTGAATCTAGTTCAGGGGAATAAATCTCTGGCGAAGTACGAGGCAAAGTTTTTGCGTCTGAGCTGGTAAGCTTAGGGAATAGTTACGACTGATTACGAGCACTGTGTGTGGTTTGAAGATGGTCTGTGGGATGAGTTGCAAGTACTGATAGCCCCGCAGAGGGAGAGGGATTTTGCTGCATTGGTGGAGAAAGCCAAGATTGTCAAGGAGCTAAGACGCACTGAGCGTCAGAACCGTGACATGGATTGGGGTAGGAATAAGAGAGATTTTAGGCCTTCCAGTTCTTCTGATAGATTTCAAAAGAGGCCTAGATTAGACGGGCTAGTCCGAGCTGGAGTTTCGTTTGCTGCTGGAAGACCGCAGCCTTGCGCAGTGTGTGGGTTATTTCATCAAGGTGAATGTTGGAAGAAAGTTGGGGCCTGCTTCAGGTTTGGGTCAAGAGACCACAGAAATAAGGATTGTACGCTGAAACTGGGTTCGGCGCTAGTTACGAGACAGGGTTATGTTCAGCCAGAGAGAGGTGGTCAGTATCCACCGAGAGGTCGTGGCCCAGCTCAAGGGGGAAATGGGTTTGGACGAGGTCGCGGAGCACCGGGCAGAGGTGCTGGTAATACAGATGCAAGACAGCCAGGGTTGGTTTATGCTGCTCGGCATCGAGAGGAGGGTGACGCACCAGATGTCATAACTGGTACGTTCTTTATTCATGATGTACCATGTTTTGCTTTAATTGATATTGGGTCAACGCATTCGTATGTTGCTTGTAATGTGTCTGGAACATTGGCTATACAATTTGAACTTGCTGAAAAAGATATGTCGGTGATTAGTCCTCTAGGGCAGTCTGTCGTAGTGAATAAGCTATTTAAAGATGTGCCTTTAGTGGTTCAAGGGGTTGTCTTCCCGGCAGATTTAATGGAACTGCCGTTTGGCGATTTTGACCTCAGACTTGGTATGGACTGGTTGGTAAAGCACCGGGCAAACTTAGATTGCGCTGTTAAGCGTATGATACTAAAGACATCAGAGGACGAGGAAGTGATGGTGATAGGTGAGAGAAGGGACTATCTGACCAATGTGATCTCCGAGTTAAGAGCCGAGAAATTGGTTCGAAAGGGGTGCGAGGCATTTCTTGCTTTTGTCAGTACATCTAATGCTAAGGAGTTGTCTGTTGGGGATGTCGGGACAGTAAAGGAATTTCCTGATGTATTTCCGGAAGAGCTTCTGAGATTGCATCAGAATTGTAAGGTCGAATTTGGTATTGAGCTGTTACCGGGAACGGGTCCAGTGTCTATCGCCCCGTATAGGATGGCACCGAAGGAGCTGGTAGAATTAAAGGCTCAGATCCAAGAGCTGTTGGATCGAGGATTTTTCAGGCCAAGTGTGTCTCCGTGGGGAGCGCCGGTATTGTTCGTGAAAAAGAAAGATGGGTCAAGGTGTATATGTATTGACTATCGTCAGTTGAACAAGTTAATGATTAAGAACAAATACCCGCTACCAAGAATTAACGATCTATTCGATCAGCTGTGGGGAGCTTCGGTCTTCTCAAAAATAGACTTGAGATCGGGATATCATTAGGTAAGGGTCAAGGAGGTAGATATACAGAAGACTACATTCCGAACTCATTATGGGCATTACGAGTTTCTGGTCATGCCGTTTGGGTTAACGAATGCACCAGCTGCCCTCATGGATATGATGAACAGGGTCTTCCAACCCTATCTAGACCGATTGGTAGTGGTATTCATAGATGACATTTTGGTGTATTCAAGAACTGAGGAGGAGCATGAATCACATCTTCGGGTTGTGCTGCAAATATTGATGGAAAAGCAACTTTACACCAAATTCAGTAAGTGTGAGTTTTGGCTGAAGGAAGTGACATTTTTGGGGCATGTTGTGTCTGTCGAGGGGATTAGGGTTGATCCCCGGAAGGTCGAAGTCGTATTGGATTGGAAGTCACCGAAGTCAGTGTTAGAGATCCGAAGTTTTCTGGGTTTGGCTGGGTACTACAGGTGGTTCGTCAGGGGGTTTTCTTTGATTGCCACACCTCTAACTAAATTGCTACATAAAGGGGTACCGTTTGTGTGGAAGGATAAGCAGCAAGAGAGTTTTGAGAAACTGAAGAAGATTTTGACAGAAGCACCGGTGTTAATCCATCCAGAGGCTGGGAAAGAATTTTTTGTCTACTGTGATGCGTCGCACACGGGTTTGGGTTATGTGTTGATGCAGGAAGGGAAGGTGGTGGCATATGCATCCCGTCAACTTAGACCACACGAGGTGAACTACCCTACTCATGACTTGGAACTAGTTGCAGTAGTGTTCGCACTAAAGATATGGAGACATTACCTGTATGGTGAAAAGTCGATCATCTACACTGACCATAAGAGTCTGAAATATCTTCTTACCCAAAAGGAGTTGAATCTCAGGCAACGGAGATGGATAGAGTTGCTAAAAGATTATGATTGCTCGATTGAGTATCATCCGAGGAAAGCCAACGTGGTAGCGGTTGCGCTGAGTCGTAAGATGGTATCTGACTTGAGAGCAATGTTCGCTCGGCTTAGTTTATCTGAGGATAGTAGTTTGTTGGCAGAACTGCAAGTAAAACCGACATGGATTAGTTAGATTAAGGAGAAACAGATGTTAGACAAGTCGTCGAGTTCTCGTTTTCAACAGATAGAGAAGGGAGAGACTGCAAATTTTGAATTGAATGGTGAAAGGGTATTATGTTTTCGTGGCAGGGCCTGTGTACCGAGGGATTCAGATTTCAGACAGATGATTCTGCAGGAAGTGCATAGTAGTCCATATGCGATGCATCCCTGCGTTAACAAATTATATCGAGATCTGCATGAATTGTATTGGTGGCCAGGAGTTAAGAGTGAGGTGACTGATTTCGTAAGTAAGTGTTTGACATGCCAAAAAGTGAAGGCTGAGCATCAACTCCCTTTAGGATTGCTTCAGCCTGTAAAGATTCCACTTTGGAAGTGGGAGAGAATAACAATGGATTTTGTTAGTGGGCTACCCCTGACGCCTACTAAGAAAGATTCAGTATGGGTAATTGTTGATCAGTTGACTAGGTCTGTGCACTTCATATCAGTTCGCACTAACTACTCGCTACAGAAATTGGCCAAGTTGTACGTGGCAGAAGTTGTGAGGTTACACGGGGTACCAATGTCTATCATATCAAACAGAGATCCTAGATTTACATCTCGGTTCTGGAAGGTGTTACATGAAGCTTTGGGTACAAGACTAGACTACAGCACAACGTTTCATCCACAGACTGATGGTCAGTCGGATAGGGTAATCCAAATTTTGGAAGACATGTTAAGGAGCTGTATGATTGACTTCGGAGGTAGTTGGGAGGATTATTTACCCTTAGCAAAATTTGCGTATAACAACGGCTATCAATCCAGCATTCAGATGGCACCATACGAGGCATTATATGGTCGTAGGTATCGTGCTCCTACTTGTTGGACAGAATTGGGTGAGCGACGACTGTTGGGTCCGGAGTTAGTTTCTAAAACTGAGGAAAAAGTGAAGTTGATCCGAGGTAGATTAAAAGAGGCGTCTGATAGGCAAAAGTCGTATGCCGACTTAAAGCGTAGAGAGATAGAGTTTTCTGTGGGAGATTTTGTCTTCTTGAAAGTCTCACCCTAGAAGAAGATTCTGAGGTTTGAACGGAAGGGCAAGTTAAGCCCCAGATTCATCGGACCTTACCGAGTGTTGAAACGTGTTGGACCAGTCGCCTATCAGCTTGAACTGCCCCCTGAATTGAACTGGATACACGACATATTCCATGTTTCTATGCTGAGACGCTACCATTTAGATCCTTCTCATATAGTACCGGTGGAAGAAATTGAGGTAAGACCTGATCTGACATTCGAAGAGGAACCGATGCAGATTTTAGATCGTGATGTTAAATTGTTGAGGAAAAAATCAGTCCCATTAGTCAAAGTGTTGTGGCGTAACCACGATTCTGAAAAAGCCACGTGGGAGCCTGAGGAGGCAATGCGGCAGCAATACCCTCATCTCTTTTAATCAGGTAAAATTTCGAGGCCGAAATTTCTTTAAGGGGGCAGAATTGTAACATCCTAAACCTAGGGGTTATGAATTTTTGTTCATTTGTATGTTGGGCTTGCTCTGCTGGTTATTTATGGGTATTTAGGGGCTCTAGGGAGGCTTGGGGTCGAGTTTGAGCCCTGGTAAAATTTTATTTTTGGGCACTTTAGGGGAGAGGACTGTGGGAAGCAAGGCGTAAGGGAAATTGTAGGTGTTTTGCTAACACAAGTGAGCGCATGGGGGAGTGGTGGTGGCGTCAATATGGAAGCAAGGTGGGATGGGGTTCGAATCCCACAGTTGGCAAATCAAGGCTTCTATTTTTGTATCAAATGGGTGGAAGAAGTAGAGTTCAGATAGAACTCTACAAGGGGAGAGTGGAGACTCAGTCAAATGGTTTGAATGAGAGGTGGAGAGCAATGTGGGGAGGAAAATAAGGAGAGAATCAAGGGATGGGGTAAGAGGTAGTAGTGGCCGAATGTGGGAGTGTTGGGGGAAGAAGAAATTCGGCTAAAGGGTGATGTTTTGGCACTTTTGGCTAGTAAAGAGTAGGTGCCAAAATTGTGACTAGTGTTTTGAGTATTCTTTTTCTTTCCTATTCTTTTCTAAATGTGTTCTTTACTTAGTTTTGGTGTTAATTGACCACTCATGCACTTTTCTACTTCAATCTTCAACCTCCTTTGTTTGCTTTTGTCAAGTGCCGATTATTTCTTGGTAGTGGCCGAATAGGTAAGACTACATTGCCATTGTATTTTCTCTCTTCTTCTTTCCTTGTTATACTATTTCTTTCCATTGGCCGAATGCAACATACCCTTCTTTCTTATTCTTCTTTCCCCTCTCCATTCAAGCACAAGCCGAATACTTACTACCCTGATCTTTTTTTTTTTAGTGGAACCGAATCTATACTCCTCTAATACTTTGTCTATTGCTCTCTTTTTGGCCAAGCCGAAACTCATCCTTTCTTCTTCCTTCCAGTTGATTATCATCTCTGAGGGTTGTGGGCGTTCAACTTCTGATTCTTCAAGAGCTTATTCTTGCCGAATCTGAGGGTGAGTAGTGCTATTGGGTTGTGAGTTTCTCTTTATTACTGAATGTGGGTGGTTGATAACCCCTTTATGTTTTGATACAACAATGGTGATAGGAACCTGTTGGTGTTAGTTAAGGGATAAGGCTGAGCTGTTTGGTGCATCGAAGCGGATCTCTTCGTGGTAAGTGATGTTAATGATTATTTGGACTCAACCCTCGATTATGTTTTATTAGTGATGAGACTAATAGTTAGGGATGAATTGATTTTGTAGGTGCGTAATATTGAGGGTTCCAATCTACGCTTGTAACAGATGTGTAATCTCACACCCACCTCGATAAATGCATGTGATGTTCTGTGATCGCTGCAAATCAGAGCTTTAAATATTTATAAAAGAATGATCAAACTTGGAGACTAACTCTGACAACGATATTAAGGCAAGTGTACCTATCGAGCATCAGTATAGCTTAGGCAATACCGATTATCGAACCCAAAGAAACTAAAAGTATTAATACTCACTTTCTTTTTATTATTTAGCCTTAAAGTTAGAGTGAAGATTACTTTTTAACTAAATTGATGATAGCTAAACTAAAGACACAAAGACAAAAAGTCGAATTGGAAAATAACCTTGAGGAAAAACTCAGTTGATTTAGATGATACCCTTGGGAAGAATCCACCTAGACTTCTCTTATTATCTAACCTTTGAATTATATGATTTCTTTTACTTAGCTTGATCCGTGAGAGTCCCTAACCTATATTAAACCCTCTCTCGAGGCGAATAACGTCTAACCCTAGGTTAATTAGTTGAACTCTCATTCGCTTATAATAAACCCCTAGGACAGTAGTAAATCGATCAACGGACTCCCATATTAGGTTTCACCCTAATCCGACAAAATCTCGTAACCCTATCTCTAGGTGTTCGAGCAACTCCGCTTAATTATGTTAGATCTTCTCTTAGGCAGGGTCTATTCCTCCTCCACCTAAGCACATTAGATTTGGATTAAGAAACATAATTAAGAATAAACTAACAAACTAAGTAATTTATCATATAACTTAAAAATCAAATAATAAAATTCATCTAGGTTCCATCCCCTTCACGTATCTGAGGGGTTTAGTTAATAATGAATAAAGAAAACATTGCAAGAGAAAAGATAAAAAAAACATAGGAAAACCCTAAAACCCCCTGAAGGAATCGAAGGAGAATTCCGCCGTCTTGAGTATAACTCGGCTTCTTGGGATGGATCAACTGGCTATCCTCGCATTATTCCCTAACTCTGACCTTCTTGGCTTGGCTCTTTGGCCTCGCTTTCGCTCCCTTTTAACAGGTGATACTTGGGGTTATTTATAGGCTCTTGGAACACAATTCTTTCTCCCTAAGTATCCTTTTCCGACTAAAATTACTCTTTCCAGCGTCAGAGGCACGGCCATGTCACACGCCCGTGTGAATCGCGACCTGACTGTGTTCAGATTTCTCTTGAGGCACGACCGTGTCTGACGGGGTTGAGGCCGTGCTCTAGGTGTTCGTCAAGGCACGGCCGTGTGTGCTTTGGGCCAGGTCGTGCTGATTTCGTGTTAAGGCCCATTTGTTCCGTTTTAGGCCCGTTTTGTGTTCTTTTCATCCTCTGGTACTTTCCTGGGTATAAGACATGAAAAGAAAGGGTTAAAAGCACCTTTTTATATAAAACAAGGGATAAATCATCCCAAAAGCATATTAAATGTGGGTCTAAAATATGTTACTTTTACGGTTTATCAAATACCCCCACACTTAAGCTTTTGCTTGTCCTCAAGCAAAATTCTCAATTTACAATTAAAACGAACTTTCCATGATCTATAATTCTTATCAACAATGTCTTATCCTAATTCATAGAAAATTTATACATGGATAGTTTGATTTAAAGTATCCTAAAGATTCAAACGAAATAAGTCATTATTTTGTACCTCGAAAACATAGGTGTCTTCCTTCTTTTAAATGACTACCTCTTTAATTCAAAATTGACAAGGATTGATATCCTCACTTAGGATTCACTCAAATCACTCTAAAGTGTTTAAGATTCAGAAAAAGGGTCGCTCATAAGTCGAACCTGAAAAGTTAATCCCATAGGCTTGCCTGAAAATCAAATCTCCACCACTATAATATAAGACGACAAACAGATCAAAAGGTCTTTGTTAGGGTTGTAACGGGGCTAGGGTTAAAGCTGTGGATAAAGGCTGAATTAGAAGGTTAGAATCGAGATTGACTTGATAAATTACCTAACTAGAAAAAATGAACTTAATCTTTAAACACTAATAGAACGAGCTTTTTCCTTGAGAAATTGAATTTGAACATACAAGCTCACTTAATTATCGTACTAATAATGAATATACTTTTTTTTTGTTAAGAACAAACTAACATAGTAGTAATAAAGAATTTTTACAACTGAAATATAAAACATAGTTAGGAAACTTGTTTAACATCAAATCTCGACAAAAAGGTAGTTAAAAGAATTGGTGATAACAGATACAAAGGGTTTTTGGTTAAAATTAGTGGGTGAGTCAATAAAAAGGGTTGTTAGGCTCAACGGGGTTCACTAGGGGTTAATTATGAGGGTAGGCTTTTTAGTGGAGTAAGTGGGTTAAAACCTAAGTGCCTTTATCATCTCGGTATATCAAATCATAACTGTGGTCTTGACATGTATAATCAAGGCAAGTTCTAGAATAGCAGTTCATAGTTGACACACTCATAATAAAAAAATGAGCATGAAAAAGAATGTATGCTCTATAAGGTTCAAATACTCACAAAAATTATGGGTGTTTTGATCTCATCCTTATGAATTTTAAATTTCAAGGTAGTATTTAAATTTAGGTCAACAACCTAGCAAAAATTTTAATTCCTGAAAATAGACTTATCATGCTTGATTCTCTAGTATTCTTTAAATTAAACATCAATGTACAATTAACTATAACTTATTCTAAAACATGTCAATAATTATCACAAATCATCAGAAATTTCATCCTAATTAGTAATATGACAACTTTGCATAAAAACAAGACTAAATTAGGGATTTGAGAATAACGAAAAAAGTTTGGCAATTTTATTCCATTTTTAACCTCAGGGATTTGAGAATAATGAAGAAAGTTAGGTCTTTTTACCCCCTCACACTTAAGGTGTACATTGTCCTTAATGTACAAAGACAGACGATGATAATTAGTGATTAAAAGATAGGAGAGAAAAGTGTTACTTCTTGGGATTTCTGACCAGATCCTTGAGGATGTGGATAATGTGTGGCATCAGGTGACTTTTTTGCATTTCTCCTAATTGTACTTTTGTGTGTGTGGAATAACTGATTTATTCTGCAAAGTTACTTTGTTAGTGATCTTTTTGATGAAAAGATATGGTGTTAGGGATGATTGAATGATTGAATACCAATGATAAAAATTTGGAAAAAAAATAATAAAAGTTCAAATTTAAGCGGCATAAATAAAGTCTTTAAAAAAAATTGAGAAGATAAAACAAATTAAAAGGACTCAGAGGTCCTCATCCATGGTTGGGTCCGGTGGTGGTGCTGAAATGTGGAGATGTTGGCATATTTGTTGGAGTGTCGCCTCCAATCCTTCAAAGCTCCGAGCGACATGTGTCTCGAACTGGTCAAGTCGAGCAGAGATGTCTGCTAATGATGTTGTTGGTTGGTATGGACGCTGGCTTGGATTTGCTGCCTCCTCTGACGGCAGTGGGACATCATCAGGAATGTCCTCGTCCTCTTCCTCGTTGATAGGTGTTTTTAGTTTGTACTGTGGAGGATCAGTCCCTCGTCATTGTGATATCATCCTCATATGTAGCATGGTTTAGACGCCTTGAGGAGCCATGTTTCCTATCAGTGTAAGAGAGTTGATCTGCTCGTCGGTGTTGAGGAGGTTCAAGTGCCGAGCTATCCTTGTAATATAGGGCCCCATTGACAAAATTCCCTTTCTATGTTGCTCCGTCTGATGTTGAATTGCGCACGCCATAAAGTATGCCAAGTCAAGCACATGTCCTTCAAACATGCAGGAAAGGAAGTAAATGTCGTGTTTATTGACGATGCCGGTGCTCTCCTTTCGACCTGTGATGGTATGCGCGAATATGGCATGAATGTACCGTAGTGCTGGAGGAAGAACTGTCGCCTTAGATTGAGTGGGGTTGTAAGTGGCCATTGTGGGCTTTATGTTGATCCAGCAGTCGATCGGAAGGCAGTGGGGTTCGCGGTTTAGACCGGCCAGTGGGTTCTCAGCTATGAATTCCGCAGTATAGAGCCTAAGAGCTGCTCCGAATTGAGGTACACTCAATCGATGTACTGTGCCCCCGAGACGGAATTGTATAATGCCTGGGTCATCGAATTGAGCCATCATCGTTTGTAGCGTGAATGTGGAGCAGAACTCGAGTGTGAGCTCGAGGTATGTAGGCTCATTAATTGAGAAGAAGGTCTCCCATGGATCAGTCGATATGAGTGCTTGGATATCAGTGGTGAGCCCTACTTGCCCGACGGCGTCCCAATCAATTCGTCGTCCAGTGCCTATGGGCCTATCCCTGATGGCTTTGTACCAGTCCTCCTGAGCGGCTTGTGGAAATCGGAGGAACGGGTGTCGAAGTTCGGCGCTTGCAGAAGAGGATCCGGGCCCCTTTCTCTTCTTGCTTGGAACGGCGCATTTCACTCGAAATGTCGACATATTTCCTGTAAATCAAATATAAAGCAAGTTTTCTAGTTCAACCAATATATTGGAAAATTGAGAAACATTATCATTCACAATTAAATTTTACCAATAGCAAGACATCAATTCTCCAAGAAAAGAAGCAATCTGAAAACATGCAACAAAACCACTCCAACATGCATTAATAAATAAAAAGATGATTCAAACATTGAAAATCATGTTGTAAAAGAAATAAAGCAACAAGAAGCATTCAAACAAATAAAAAGAAATGAACTAAACACAACCATGTATAAACTGAACAAGAAATAGAATAGACTAAACAATATGAACACAATTTTGACATAAAAGGTAAATATGCAGAAATGGTAGGAGGATTTTAAGAGAAAGGGAACCAGAAATGGTGATGAATGATGAGCACGAGCGGCGCGCACGGCGGTGTTGCTAGGTCTGTGGTGTGGGCACGGCACTGTCAAGGGCGTGGTGCTTGGGCGCACGGTGGTGTTGTGACCGTGTGGGTGGTTGGACTGAGTTTTTGGAGGAGAAACGGCGGTGGGGAAGGGGTAGACTGGTTGAGTGGCCAGATTTTGAGGTGGGGAATGAAAATTTGATTTTAGGGTTTGAGGTTTGGGGGGGAAGACGGTTACTTTGTTTAAATAGGGAGGGGAGCACGGCCTTTCGCACGGCCGTGTTAGATTTGAATTGCCGGTGCTTTTCGCAATTTCTTTAAAATTGGGCGCGCTTCAAAGGTTTTGGCACGGCCGTGTGTCAATTCGCATGCCCGTGTTCGATAAGAAAAAATGTTAGCATGGTGGGGTAACACAGGCGTGTCTAGCCTGTGTATAACAAGTCAGTAACCTTAGTAATTTCAAACGATTGTGAGGCACAGCCGTGTTGTGCTCGTGTATTATAAGTTAGTAACCTTAGTAATTTTACACGGTTATCTAGCACGGGCGTGGTCTGGTGTTGCAGCCCGTGTCAATAAAAAATTATTACCCTGTTTAGGCACGGTGCTTTGGCACGCCCATGGTCTATTTCCTGGCTATGCACGGCTATGTACACGCTCGTGTTAAGGCCATGTTGAAATTTTTGCATTTTTTTGTTAGACTATTTTAATGCTATGTTAGAAAAATAAAAACTATGTTAGTATGTTAGTGCTCGGGTTGCCTCCCGAGAAGCACTCGTTTATAGTCTTAAGCCAGACTCTCTCTGTTTTGGTTCCAACAGATGGTTCATGGAGCATAAGCTCTTCTCTCATACCTCCAAAATCTGTACCGTTATAAATTTTAAGTCGGTGACCATTTACCTTGAATGTGCCTTTAGTGGGACGGGTTACCTCGATGGTGCCATATGGAAATATTGTTTTGATCATGAATGGTCCTGACCATCTTGATTTCAACTTTCCCGGGAATAGTTTAAGCCTTGAGTTGTACAATAGGACTAAGTTGCTTTCATCTCCTGAGACGAGCATCGTGGAGTTGCTTTGTTGCTTCTTTGTACAATTTTGAGTTCTCATAGGCTTCTGTTCTCCACTCGTCCAGCTCATTCATCTGCATCATTCTCCTCTTACCTGCAATTTTGATATCAGTATTTAAAAATTTTGTTGCCCAAAATGCTTTGTGTTCTAATTCGAATGGTAAATGACAGCTTTTCTCGTATACAAGTTTGTATGGGGATGTCCCTAAAGGTGTTTTAAATGCTGTTCTATAGGCCCATAACGCATCATCTACTTTTAATGCCCAGTCTTTTCTATTAGATTCAACGGTTTTTTCTAGAATGCGCTTAAGTTCTCGGTTTGCTACCTCTACTTGCCCACTGGTTTGAGGATGGTATGGGGTTGTTGTTCTATGATACACTCTATATTTCTTTAGAACTTTTTCAAATTGGGTATTGTGGAAGTGTGTACCCTATCGCTAATGATGGCTCTTGGTGTGCCGAATCGAGAAAAGAGTTTCTTGAGAAACTTAACTACTACCAATTTTGACATGTAATCAACTGCTACTAGAATGTACTTGTTCGCAAACGAATTAGGGAATGGTCCCATAAAGTCAATACCCCATATGTCAAATATTTCACATGATAACATATATGTTTGAGGCATTTCATCTCGTTTAGAAATATTACCTATTCGTTAACATCGATCACACGAGGTAACATACCTATTAGCATCTTTAAATAGAGTGGGCCAATAAAAACCTGATTCGAGTATTTTGTGTGCTGTCTTTATGCCACTGTAGTGTCCTCCTGACGGTCCTGAATGACAATGTTCCAAGATCTGGTTTGCTTCTGTCTTTGTAACACATCTTCGAATTACCTGATCTGCACAAATACAGAAAAGAAAAGGATCTTCCCAAAAATAATTATTCACATCAGCAAAGAATTGCTTCTTTTGGTGGTGTGTTAATTTTCTTGGTAAGATGTTAGCTGCTAAATAATTTGCAATATTTGCGAACCATGGTACCTCAGAATGTGTTATAGAGAAGAGTTGTTCTTCTGGAATCGAATCATTTATTTCGCCTTCATCGATCTTTGATGTGTGGATTTTCAAGTCTAGAAAGGTGATCCGCTGCAAGGTTCTCAACTCCCTTATTATCTTGTATTTCCAGGTCGAATTCCTGTAAAAGTAAAATCCATCGTATGAGCCTGGGTTTCGCATCAGGTTTGTTTAAAAGATAACGAAGAGCTGAATGGTCAGTGTAAACGACAACTTTGGACAATATTAGATATTGTCTAAACTTATCAAAAGCAAAAACTACAGCTAGCAATTCTTTCTCTGTGGTGGTGTAGTTTTCTTGTGCGGGTGTTAGTGTTCTGCTAGCATAATAAATTGGCTGAAAGTGCTTGTCTCTTCGTTGTCCCAAAACTGCACCTACTGCAAAATCACTAGCATCACACATTAGTTCAAAGGGTAAGTTCCAATCAGGTGCAATTATAATTGGGGCATTTATTAATTTATCCTTAAGGATATTAAATGCATCTAAACATTCATGATTGAAATCAAAAGGGACATCTTTTTCTAGTAATTTTGTTAAAGGCTTAGCTATTTTAGAAAAATCTTTAATAAATCTTCTATAGAATCCTGCATGTCCTAAAAAGCTTCTGATAGCCTTAACAGAACTAGGGGGTAGTTTTTCTATGGCTTCAACTTTTGCTTTATCTACCTCGATCCCTTTACTAGAAATCTTATGCCCTAACACAATCCCTTCTCTTACCATGAAGTGACATTTTTCCCAGTTTAAAACAAGATTTGTCCCCTCACATCTCATTAGAACTTGTTTTAAATTTTTAAGGCAAAGATGGAAAGAATTACTGAATACCGAAAAATCATCCATAAATACCTCCATGATATCTTCTACGAGCTCATCAAAGATTGCCAACATGGAACGCTGAAAAGTAGCAGGTGCATTACATAATCCAAAAGGCATTCTACGATAAGCAAACGTACCGTATGGGCATGTGAATGTCGTTTTTTCTTGTTCTTCAGGAGCTATGGGGATTTGGAAGTAACCGGAGAGTCCATCCAAGAAACAGTAGTACACATGCCCAGATAATCTTTCTAACATTTGATCTATGAAGGGTAGCGGGAAGTGATCTTTTCTGGTGGCATCGTTCAACTTTCTATAGTCTATACAGACTCTCCAACCTGTGACTGTTCTTGTGGGAATCGACTCATTCTTTTCATTGGGCACTACCGTCATTCCTCCTTTCTTTGGAACTACCTGCATAGGACTTACCCTAGTGCTGTCAGAAATAGGATAAATTATTCCTGCATCTAGGAGTTTAATGACCTCAGCTTTGACCACTTCTTTCATGTTGGGATTTAACCGTCTATGGGGTTGCACACACGGCTTGTATTCTTCTTCCATTGAAATTTTGTGGGTGCAAAATGCGGGGTTTATTCCTTTGATGTCAGAAATTTTCCAAGCTACGGTTTTTGTGTTCTTTTAGTACCTTTATCAGCTCTTCTTTTTCCTTAGGTTCTAGTTCTGCAGAGATGATTACTGGTAATGTAAAATTGTCTCCGAGGAATGCGTATTCTAAGTGTTTTGGTAGCTGTTTCAATTCCAATTTGGGTGGCTCTTCGATGGAAGGTTTCTGTTTTATTTCGTCATCATTGTCAATTCTTTCTTCTTTCATTTGTTTGGATGACGATGTATTCAGATTCAGCTCATCATCCTCATCTTCTTCCCCCTCTTCTTGAGTTAGACATAGTCCCATCGTGTCGTCATGTATAATTTCCTGTAATGAATTTTGAATGATATGATCAGTAGTATCAACAAAATAACAGAAATCATCGTGCTCTTTAGAATATCGCATGGCATCATAGATTTGAAAAATGATTTCTTCATCTCCTATCCTTAGTGCGAGCTTACCATCTCCTACATCTATAACAGCTCTAGCAGTGGCTAAAAAAGGACGCCCTAAGATTAAGGGAACATTAATGTCTTCATCCATGTCTAATATAACGAAATCAACAGGGAAAATGAATTTATCAATTTTTACCAAAACATCTTCAATAACTCCTCTAGGATATTTAATAGATCTATCTGCTAACTGAATACTCATCCTAGTGGGTGTTGGTTCCCCAAGATCTAGCTGTTTAAACATTTTATAAGGCATTAAATTTATACTAGCGCCTAGATCAGCTAACGCTTTCTTAATATTCAAACTACCAATTAAACAAGGGATAGTAAAACTTCCTGGGTTTTTTAACTTGGTTGGTAGCTTATTTTGAAGGATGGCTGAGCACTCTTCATTAAGTTCCACTGTCGACACCTCTTCAAGTTTTCGTTTATTCGTCAGTAGCTCTTTTAAGAATTTTGCGTACTTCGGCATCTATGAAATAGCTTCAACAAAAGGTAAATTGATATGTATTTGTTTTAAAAGTTCAAGAAACTTACTGTATTGTGCATCAATTCGCTCTTTCTTTAACTTTTTTGGATATGGGATTGGTGGTTTGTTCTCATGTGTAATGGTGTTACCTCCTCAATTTCATTTTCTTTATTTTCGGTTGGGATCTGTTTCTTCATGTCACCTAATTCCTTTCCACTTCTTAGTGTGACTGCTTTTACCTGTTCTGTTTCTTTAGGAAGATTTTCTGCTTGTATTTCAAAGATCATCTTAGAAAGCATTCCAAGTGTCTTAGTGAGTTCCCCAAATGACTCGGTAAATTTTTCAATTGATGCTTGTTGATTTTTAAGGGTTCTCTCGATATCTTACAGGCATTTTTTTGTGTTTGCCGATTCTTTCTCATGTGGATAGGGCTGATTTCGGAAGTTTTGAGGAGGTTGTTGCCTTTGATTTCCTTGGTTTCCTTATCCTCCCCATGAAAAATTTGGGTGGTTCCTGCAACCTGGATTGTAAGTGTTACTATAAGGATTATTACTAGATCAGAAATTATTACCTATATAGTTCATCTGTTCATCTTCTGCTCCTGGGTGGTAGGGTGGGTAATCAAGATTCGCCACAGTTCCACTTGCATCGCACTGCATGACTAGATGTACCTGTGATGAACACAAATTATCAAGCTTTTTATTCATCATCTCTAGCTGTGTTGATAGCATGGTCATGGCATCGATGTTGAAAACTCCTGCCGATTTTGTCGGTTTGGTCCTTGAGGCTTGCCACTGATAATTGTTTAATGACATCTCCCTAAGGAACCCGTAGGCTGCTTCTGGAGTTTTGTTGTTCAGTGTTCCACCAGCGGCTGAATCTATCAGTTGTTTCGTTGAGGGGTTTACACCGTTGTAAAAGGTTTGGACTTGTAGCCATAAGGGTAGACCATGGTGTGGGCATCTTCTCAAGAGGTCTTTGAATCTCTCCCATGTGTCGTAAAGCATTTCTACATCCATCTGCACAAAGGAAGAGATATCATTCCGTAATTTGGCCGTTTTGGCTGGTGGGAAATATTTCATTAAAAACTTTTCAGTCATCTGATCCCATGTAGTGATTGACCCTCGTTGTAGCAAGTTTAACCATTGTTTAGCTTTATTTCTCAACGAAAAAGGGAATAACCGAAGACGTATGGCATCATCAGAAACGCCATTTATTTTAAAGGTATCACAGAACTCTAAGAAGTTAGCTATATGCGTGTTTGGATCTTCGTCCTACAAACCATCAAATTGAACAAACAGTTGAATCATTTGTATTGTGTTAGGCTTTAATTCAAAATTATTAGCAGATATAGCAGGCCTAACAATACTAGATTCTGCTCCTGTTAAATGTGGTTTCGCATAAGCGAACATTGTGCGTGGAGCATTGTTGTCACCCATATCGCGTGGTGGTGGGTTGATTTCGTCCATCCCTTCAGTAGGATTGGATCTATCTTCTTTCTCTCTCTACGTGTAATCTAGGGTTCACTTGGTTTCTCGATGATTCTTACGAGCGGTCACTTCAATTTCGTTGTCGAATACCAAAGGTCCCCTCGGGTTCCTTCTAGTCTTAAACTAGAGGTACCTGTAAAGAAAGAGAGAAAATTTCAGTAAACAAAAATAAAAATGAAAAGAAAATAAATTGCGAAAAATAAAAATTAGGGCTAAAGTAATAAAAATAGAGTTTTCTTAATATTTTAGTCTCCCCGGCAACGGCGCCAAAAACTTGATCGCTGCAAATCAGAGCTTTAAATATTTATAAAAGAATGATCAAACCTGGAGACTAACTCTGACAACGATATTAAGGCAAGTGTACCTATCGAACAGTAGTATAGCTTAGGCAAGACCGGTTATCGAACCCAAAGAAACTAAAAGTATTAATACTCACTTTCTTTTTATTATTTAGCCTTAAAGTTAGAGTGAAGATTACTTTTTAACTAAATTGATGAAAGCTAAACTAAGGACACAAAGTCAAAAAGACGAATTGGAAAATAACCTTGAGGAAAAACTCAGTTGATTTAGATGATACCCTTGGAAAGAATCCACCTAGACTTCTCTTATTATCTAACCTTTTAATTATATGATTTCTTTTACTTAGCTTGATCTGTGAGACTCCCTAACCTATATTAAACCTTCTCTCGAGGCGAATAACGTCTAACCCTAGGTTAATTAGTGGAACTCTCGTTCGCTTATAATAACCCCCTAGGACAGCAGTAAATCGATCAATGGACTCCTATATTATGTTTCACCTTAATCCGGCAAAATCTTGTAATCCTATCTCTAGGCGTTCGATCAACTCCGCTTAATTATGTTAGATCTTCTCTTAGGCAAGGTCTATTCCTCCTCCACCTAAGCACATTAGATTTGGATTAAGCAACATAATTAAGAACAAACTAAGTAATTTATCATATAACTTAAAAATCAAATAATAAAATTCATCTAGGTTTCATCCCCTTCAGGTATCTGAGGGGTTTAGTTAATAATGAATAAAGAAAACATCGCAAGAGAAAAGATAAAACAAAACATAGGAAAACCCTAAAACCCCCTGAAGGAATCGAAGGAGAATTCCACCGTCTTGAGTATAACTCCGGCTTCTTGGGATGGATCAACTGGCTATCCTCGCGTTATTCCCTAACTCTGACCTTCTCAGCTTGGCTCCTTGGCCTCGCTTTCGCTCCCTTTTAACAGGTGATACTTGGGGGTTATTTATAGGCTCTTGGAACGTTCTTTCTCCCTAAGTATCCTTTTCCGACTAAAATTGCTCTTTCCATCATCAGAGGCACAGCCATGTCACACACCCGTGTGAATCGAGACTTGAACGTGTTCAGATTTCTCTTGAGGCACGGCCGTGTGTGACGGGGTTGAAGCCGTGCTCTAGGTGTTCTTCGAGGCACGGCCGTGTGTGCTTTGGGCCAGGCCATGTCGATTTCGTGTTAAGGCCCATTTGTTCCGTTTTAGGCCCGTTTTGTGTTTTTTTCATCCTCGGGTGCTTTCCTGGGTAGAAGACATGAAAAGAATGGATTAAAAGCACCTTTTTATATAAAACAAAGGATAAATCATCCCAAAAGCATATTAAATTTGGGTCTAAAATATGTTACTTTTACGGTTTATCATTATGTGAAACGGCCAAAACCTAAAAAGCCGAAAAGCCGGCAACTGCGACCCCTCGAGCATGCAAACGCTCGTGGGGGTAAATCTAGCCATGAATGATGGCAGTAGATCCTCGAGAGTGACACGAGCACTCTCGCGAAATTGAGGCTGTAATGGGCCTGATCGAGCCGAAACGGGCTAAATGGGCCCAATAGGCTAACGGGCCCACATGGGCAAAATTGATAGAAAATGACTGAATGATAAATGCGGTTGCAGAAACTACAAAACTGAGACCGAAACCATGCGTGATGGGCCACACGAGCGTGTGGGCCCGTTTGGGCCTGAAATGGAATTTAGTTGTGTTGTAGAGACCTAAAAAGGGGTCCCATGTCGCTCGAGGCGACAATAGGCCTTCAGAAGGGCAGTAAGACGACAAAATTACTGAAATACCTTTAATAGGTAAATTACTAAAATACCCTTGATGGGTAAAATTACTGAAATACCCTCGGTGGGTAAAATTACTTAAATACCCTTAATGAGTAAATTACTAAAATACCCTCGGTGGGTAAATTACTGAAAGACCCTCGATGGGTAAAATTATTGAAATACCCTCAGTGGGTAAATTACTGAAATACCCTCGTTGGGCAAAATTACTGTTATACCCTTAGGGGCAGATTTGGTATGATTGTGTATAACTTGATTAATTGCCATGATGATACATTTTGCATACACTGAATTATTATGCCATGACATGTTGCATTGGGATGGGTTATATTGATGGAGGAAGTACTGTACTGGTGGCTATGACACGATATACAAATTTCAGTGGCTTAGCCACATATACTGATACTGGCAGCTTTGATGCGTTTATACTGGTAGTTCGACTGCATTCTTGGAGTGTAGGGTTGGGTGGGTTGACTTGATCCCCACATGGAGTGTAGGGCTGGTACGGGTGGAGTGCAGGGTTGGATTGGGGTGGGCTGCATTTTCTATTTGCATTACCATGATTTTGGGGCTGTAGGCCCAAACTGATATTGCATGGGCTTAGGCCCAGACTATGACTGTGATTGAAAATAGGATTACACACTGAGTTCTTGTAACTCACCTTTTTTCCCCATAACCTTGCAGGTAATCCCCAGTGGTAGCGGATTTGGGAGCTGCGGAGAACTCGGCGTTGGCCATACTTCGGAGTTGTTTCTCACGAAACTCAGTAAATCTGACTTTTATCTAAATTTTAAGATTAGTTAATTTGGGTTATTGTTTTGTAATAAGGCCATTGGTTTTATTTTACCTTTTAAACTTTCATTTTGGCATTTACTAAACTGTTAAGTGTTTGAAAACGGGGTTTCTTAAAACTTTAATAATCGCTTTCAAAATGGAACTTTTTCGTAACTATCCAAGTTCGATTTTCACAACCGAATAACAGCTTTTCAAGATAATAACAACTTTAAAAAAAAGAGTTAGTAAGGGAGCCGCGTTTTTACAAACAAACAACGAAACTCAGAGTTTTCAAAAGAGAAGCAACATTTTTGCGATCGCCTAGCTTTTCAACTATTTTTGTCATGAGACATGCCAGATTCGACCATGATGTCTAGGCCGGGTTTAGGGTGTTACATATGGGCCATTGCCCCACGCACCGCACGCGCCACATTAGTCACTGCCACACACGGTGGCTAGAGGTCAGAAACCCCGTTTTTTAAATGCGAAATTAAAGGTAAACTCTTTTATCTTGTATATATTTGAAAAAAAAAAACTAAATAGAATAATATTGCCGAAAATCACCTCTGTTTTCTGAAGATATTTGTTCTTTCTTTCTATATATTTTTGCGTGAATATTCATAAAAAAATCCGTAGTCCTGTTTACAGATTACAGTGGGTTTTTATAACCCAAAAATAATTAAAATACAGAATCTATTTTGCCCTATTTGCTCCTTCTGTTGTGTTCTTTTTGCAGGTTAATAGCACAAATCTCGGCGGTGACGAAGGCTATCCGCGCTAATTGCAGTGCGACCAGGATCTATTTCGGGTGCTTGCAGCGCCTAGGGTTTCAGAAACCCTAGGCTTCTGTTTCTGTTTAGGCGTTGGGCCCTTTTGGGCCGTATAAGTTTGGGTTTCGGACCATTGGGTGCAATTGGTTTGGGTGTAACAGGGTATTGGGTTTGGTTAGTCTATTTTTGGTCTTGTAAACGGACTGCAAAATAAACTGGACTTTTGGTTTATTTTATTTTTTGTTTTTATTAATATTTTCTAGTTTGTTTTATTTACACGGGCCCGGGCACAAATGGGCTATTACAATTTGCAGTGACAACCATAGCTATGAAGATTGTCCATAACATGCAGAGAATGACTATTATGTTAGTAACATCCGCAACAATTCTTATGGTAACTCTTACAACAACTCTACACGCAACCAACAGTTTTGGGGAATTTAAATTGCTGGACAAAATGTTGCGATAGTCGACAGCAGAACTACAATCAGCACACTTAGATGCATCCATAACAAGGCCAAACACATCCACACGAAAAGTCGATGCAGCCACAACACTCTCCAATACCGAATCAGCATGTTCAAGGACATCGACAGTAATCGTACACTCATGCTTATACTTCTGACCTGTTAGCAACTCTTGAGGCGTCAACACGGGAGCATATTACTCGCACGGAAGCTATCGTACAAGAGAATTCATGGCACAATTAGGTCAAATTGCTTCAAATCTGAATACTCGACTACCAGGCTGAAACACCCTAAACCCGGCCCACGAGCCTCAACCGGATCTGGTATGTTCCTTGAGTAAAACATTTTAAAAAACTTGTTTGTTACTTTGGAAAAATTTTAGTGATTTTGAAGAAAATTTGATTTATGTTGATTTCAAATTGAAAACAATGTTATTCTTGAAGATTTTAAACAGTCCTAATCCCAAGGCCCAATCGGCCCAATCCTACTAGGCCCAATTTCGGGATGTTACAATTCTACCCTCCGAAAAAAAAATTTCGTCCTTGAAATTTCCAACCAACTACTAACACACTGCTGAAATCACACCACTATGCTTTCGCTGTGCACTCTGCCCTTAAAAACCACAATGTACGTTTTAACATAATCTTGAATCCTTTTTCACACAACCAAACATCTAACCACAATAGCAAACCGTTATCTACCACTTATACCAAAATTTTCCTACATTCAATCATCACTTCCAACCAAAACATACCTGACTTGAGAGTGAGGAAACAATCCCGAGCCTTATGCTCCTTAGACCCGCATCTCAAGCATGCTCCTAACCTCCTCCAGCATTCTCCCAGATGACGCCTCTTGCAAAATCACAAGCCGGATAGTTTGGTCATGCCTTGACATGATTTACAGAACGAGATTGTGACCCTAGAGAACCGTGATCTCTTTTCTTCTTACAGTCCACAGACCCAACTCGAAGTGCTTCACCGATTCCTTTAACCTCCTCCAATACTTCCTTAACTATCTGAGTCAGCTCATCAATCCCAACTCGATCACGAGACCCTGTCTCAGCCACTAACGATGCTAACGCCTCCTTTCCGAAAATATGTCTCGGTGCCGAAGATCTAGCCCTAACACTTCGGCCTATACCACGTCCACGACGACCACGTCCCCTAGAACTCAAGTCTACGATCGCGATCTAATCTGCCTTATAAAGTTTTATGCATTAGTCTTTGTTCCTCTGATTACCCGCGAAGAAATTTTATGAAAAGAAGTTTAGTAGTAGTTCTTTCGATCATTTCAGAGTTTTTGTTTCAAGTTTTCTACCCTAATTCAGAGAAAACACATTCATTCGATAGTACCAACTACACACATATTCACCACTCAAGCATTTTCGTTCATTCTAATCCCAGGGGTATTTTCATAATTTGTCATATAAGGGTATTTTGGAAATTTTCCAAATCGAGGTATTTTGATATTTTGCAAATTAGGGGTTTTGGTATTTTTGTAAAGTAAGAATATTTTAACAAAAGTCGAGGGTATTATGGTAATTTTATAATCCAAGGGTGTTTTAGTAATTTTTACAAACCAGGGGTATTTGGATAATTTTGTAAATCGGGAATATTTTGGAAAAAGTTTCAAAAATAATTTTCCTACAAATCAAAGAGGTAATTTGGTGAATTTAAAACTAAGGTTTTTATAAAACTGTGTAGCTAGTCCCTTTCGGGTTTTAATTATCGAGTTTAGTCCCGTGAATAAGTCCTCTTGGTTAAGGTGAACCGTCACTACGCACCAGGTAGGATTCGAGTGGAGAGGAGGTGAGTCACTAGGACTACTTAAATACCAAGCTCCCACTGAAACCAATCCTAGACATGCGCACAATGGTTGCCACACCCTAACTCGGTGACTCACTCACAGGTTTGTTTAATTAGGCTTTAAGTTTTATGTAATTCTGTGTTGGAGTAAACTAATCCTAGAGTTCAATAGTTCCTAGTGTACTAATCTACATTCCCTTTATACCCACATACAAACCATATAATAAGTCATACAACAGTTAGGAGTACTTACCTGGTGGACTTCGGGTCGGAGACTTAGGTGCCATGTTAGAAAACCTGTTCATTTCCAAAATTTTTCACAAAATCTTAATTGGGCTTAATTTTGAAAACATTGTGGGCTTTAAACCCAAGGCCGAGAGTTTAAAACTGGGCTCTGATACCAAGTTGAAACACCCCAAACCCGGCCCACGAGCCTCAACCGGATCTGGTATGTTCCTTGAGTAAAACATTTTAAAAACTTGTTTGTTACTTTGGAAAAATTTTAGTGATTTTGAAGAAAATTTGATTTGTGTTGATTTCAAATTGAAAACAATGTTATTCTTGAAGATTTTAAACACTCCTAAGCCCAAGGCCCAATCGACCCAATCCTACTAGGCCCAATTTCGGGATGTTACACAGGCTCATTACCTAGTGACATGGAAAACCCCAGTCCAAGAGGGAAAGAACATTGTAAGGCTATCACTCTTAGGAGTGGTAAACAAACTAGCGAACCGTTTATAGACTCTACTGTAGCACCTCAAGATAAGGATGGAGTGATCATTGGTGAGAAGGTTGAATCTGAAGAGTTTGTTGATGCATTAAACAAAGAAGTTCCATAAATTGTCACTCATATACCTAATGTCCGACCTTCGAAACTATCGACGCAATCAAAGGTGTCAACGCAAATAGATATATCTCTACCTTTACCTTTCCCACAAAGATTCAGGAAGAATGAGCATGAAAAGTAGTATCAACAGTTCCTACAAGATAGATATTAAATTAAATTTAATATTAAGATAATCACTATAATATTAAATTAATAAAAAACTATTAATATAAGTATTTAATTTAATTTAATATTGAACTATTAAAATAATATTATTTTTGAAATAATTAATCTGAAGTCAAATTCTCCGGTAGAGTCTGAGTAGGAGTGTAATTCTTCCACTGCTCAACCATCGACGACCAACCGTCGCCGACCACCGAGACGCAACTGTAACATCCCGAAATTGGGCCTAGTAGAATTGGGCCCATTGGGCTTGGGCATAGGAGTGTTTAAAATTTTTGAGAACAAGAGAATGGCATTATTGCAAATTGGACTTATTAGTTAAGTGAATTTGGAAGGTTACGGGTTTTTATGAAGTCTCGGGTTCAAGTTAGGCTATAGGTAAATTTTTGTGTTTATGCATTTAAGGGGGAGAACGTAAGTGGCATCATGACTTAAGGAAATAAGTGTGCTTTTTGCTAGCACAAGGAGTTTGTTGGTAAAGTGGCAAGTGGCGTGTGGAGTGTACTAATGGTCTGAGGTTCGAATCCCACCTAGTGCAAATATTTTGGATTAAATTGTTGTGCTATATGGTAAGTGTCGGCCAAGGCTTAAATAAGGTAAGTAAGACTTTTTATTTAGGGAAGGGTGGCTAAGGAATATGGTAAGGAGGAGGATAAGGGATAATGAAGGAAAGAAGGAAAAAGAAAAGGAAAGAGTAGGGAACATGTTGGCTTAAGGTGTGGAAAATGTTTTGGAAAGAAATTTTTGGTCAACATCCATCTTTTGGCAAGAGTTACACAATGTTCTGTTAGGAGGAAGGGAGAGCCGAATTTTGGTTAGCCATTTTGTTAGTTTTGGTGCTTGAGAGGTATTTTTCTTTTGTTTTGAACATTTATGTTTTTTTTTCTAAACCTTTTTCCCTTTCTTGCGAAATCACTCTAGGCCAAAAATAATTCATTGTTTCCCTTTTGTTTTGCCGAATCACTAAAGTCATTTTGGGTACTTTCTTTTCCAATTTCTTTTCCCCTTGCTTTGGCTGAAACCTCCTAGTCTATTTGGTCAATTCTTTTTCTTCTTCTCCCTTGTTTTGCCGTGACACTCAAACCACTTTTACTCATTTTCTTTTGATGGTCGAAACTTTCTAATTCCTCTTGGGTCAACATTTCTTTTCCTATCCACTATTTCTTCAATCTTTTCCATTTCCTTCCACTAACCGAATCTTGATCATCCTCTTCTCCATCTTACAAGTTGGACTTTTCTTTTTTGATTAAATCGGGTAAGTGTTTTTATTCAAATTGTTTCATTCTTTTTCTCTCCTTAACCGAATGAGTGTCCCTCATATCTCAACGTTAGTTTTGGTAGCGTACTAGTAGGAAGGCCGAATCTATCACATTTGATTCATCCATAGCCATAAGTACAATCGGTAAGTAGTAGTTCTCTCTTTGTCAATAACTTTGTTTTATTCGAGTTCTTCTTTAATAATCGTGTGTTCTTCTTTCTCTCTCTCGTTGGGTATGAGTTACATTCTTTTCTGTGTTATGGCCATCGTTGGGCTTAGGACTTTCAACAAGGTGAAGAAGCAAAAGTGATTTGTATTAACCAAATCGTTATCGTCGACTCGTCAAGTAAGTGGGGTAAGAACGTTGTCATAAGATTTTTTTTGGCCGAAGGTGGGATAATTACTAACAACTCTTTCGCTCACCAAAAATTGTTAGGGCGGAATTTCAGTAGCCAAGGGGTAGGATCGATTCTTGGTGCACTGAGGGAGATCACATTCGTGGTAAGTGGAGTTAGCCTAGTAAAGTGTCTCTAGTTACGATTATCAAAGTAGAGACTAACCTTCTATCAACTATCATTATAGGTGTTGAAATCGGTGGAAAGCACAACTCGTAATTAAGGTGTGTAATCTCACACAGTTTTTCGTGGGTTTTAAGATTGATATCATATTGGAAACAAATCGCTATGACTAAAATTGTAATAGGGCGTAAACCGGAAAAATTGGCCTAAGATACACTATTTTGATAAAATTGACAAAATCGGTAATATCATTGTACGAATTATGAAAATGCCCCTAAAAGGCCAAATTACGAAATTGCCTTAATGGGCCGATTTGATATATTGTCTAATGAGCCGAATTGATATATTGTCTAAAGGGCCGAATTACGAAATTACCTTAATGGCCCGAATTGATATATTGTCTAATGGGCCGTGTCGTAACCATTTTTTTGAAAAAACGGGAATCGACTTTTAAAATAGGGAGTCGCCACCGATCTTTTAGGTGTGATCGGATCACCTTTGTTTTAATAAAATATTTTGATTTACTAAAACCATATTTTTTCTTTTTGGTCTACGAAATTAAAAAAAGGGGTTCGGGAGTCGGTTACGTGCGAGGAAGGGTTAGCACCCTCGCAGCGCCCAAAATCAGTACCAAATCGATTGATGTCGTCCCAATGCTGAAAACTTGAAAGTATTTGGGGTTGAAATGTTCTAAAAAAGGGATTATTTCAAATAGGATTGAGTCCTAAGATTTAACTCGTTCCAAAGGGACGAAAATGTCACATCCAACACGTTAGGACATAACATATTCATACTTCAATACCGAGACCATCTTTAGTCCTCAAATGTATGAGAAGGATATTTGGTTATTTTAGTTGACCGAAAAATAGACACCCAGCACGTTAGGATGTTGTCTTTTGAGCTTCTAAACACCAGAATATTGCCTTTATTTTTTGAAAAAAATTTTGAATAAAGTATAGTTTTGTAAAATGTATTTTGTGTTTCAATCCATAATATACGTGACGATGTTGCCTTTACATTATTGAACATATGCATAAAAACGATTATAATATACTACATTAAAGACAAGCGCTGACAAAATAGTAATGAAAATGCGACAGATAATAATTCCTATACTAGAGCGATTACCAATATATGCGATAAGACATAGACAAATGCAATAAACAACGAAGAACGATAAGAATATTTCATGCAAGTTTAAAAATAATAAAAACATTTTGATAATATCGACGAAGTGAACGATGTATACAATAGAAATAATACGTAGTGGACTTAAAAAGACACCTAACAATACAGATTATACAAATAATAGTAATAAATAAGAGTAATACTAAATAATGAGGATAAAGATAGTAATAATAATAACAATGATAATAATAAATATGTGCCTTGAAAATATAATTACAATAATAATAATGAAAGGGCTAAAAGATTGTAAAATAACTAAAAAGGGTCAAATTGCGTTTAAAATGAGAGTTCGGGGTCAATTCGAAATAAAATAAAAGGGGAAACGGGTCTATTTGAAACGCGCATTAGAGATGGGGGACTGAAAGCGAAATTATTCCTGATTTAAAAAAACGATGCGTTTAGGAGGGCTAAATTGCAGCACTAATTCAGGGATAGAGGGACTAATCGCGAAATATTCATTTTTAAAACAGAGAGGGCGCGGATCCGGGTCACCCGGTGGGTCGACGTGCGGATCCTTCACCCCATGGAACGGCGCCGTTTTAAAATTTATTTAAAAGCCTACTTTTTTTCTTTTTTGTTCATTTTACCGACCCATTCCTCCAGAAAAATCCCAAATTCTCTCCCCCCTATTCCTCTCCAACCCTAGCCCGATCCATTATCCCTCTCCGTCGCGGTCGTCTTCCAGAAACGCCGCTATCGCCATTGAAATTGGCGAGTGCATCGTTTGCCTCACGGTCACAACCCTAGCCTAACCCCGATTGAAGCGGAGCAGACGAGGGTCGAATGTCATCGGTAATCTCTCCCCTACTCCCTTTTACTCTATGATTTCGTTTTAGTTTGCCAAGACTCGAAGTAGTCGATGAGAAAGAAGGTGAAACGGCGGTAAATAAAGTGAAATGGGAAAAAGAAATCAACCTCTTGTTTTTATTTTTGATTTCGGACGATCGTCGTAAGGGACTACAAGAGTTTCCTTTTTTTCTTTCGATTTACAGTCTGTAAAACTAAAAAATCTGAACCCCTATTACATAAATTTTTATGGCTTTATAGCCAAATACGCTATTCTCTTCTATTATTCAATTGTTTCTCCCATCTTTTCTCTGTTTTCGCCCTCTCTGCTCTTGCTTTTTTGTCTAGTGTGGTCTGCAGGGTATGGGCGAACGGTGCTGGTGGAGGCGTGCGGGTGCTTGATCGATGCGAGGCGTGTGCGGGGGCCGAGGGGACGCGCGAATCGGGAGAGGCGCGCGTGTGTGGGGAACTGGAGCGGTGCGCGTGGCGCGTGGGAATCTAGAACGACGCCCGAGGCGCGTGGGGAGCTGGAGGCGCGCGTATGATCGACGCGCAGGACAGGTGAAAAGCCTGCTGGCAGCGCTGGTCTTAGGGTTTCTGATAAACCTTCAATTTTGGGCCATTGGGCTTATGTAGAATGGGTCAATGGGTTAGGTTGTAAATGGGTTTGAGTTATTTGTAAAATGGACCATTCGGTTTGGATTTTAAGTTTTTAGAATTTGGGCTGTTATTGGACTTCTGCTTTTGGATTTTTGTTTAATTTAGTTTTGTAATTGGACTGTTATTTTTGGGTTTATTTCTTATCGGGTTTTAAATTGGGTTTGGCATTTTGGGTTCATTGGGTCTTTTTCTGTTTGTTTATTTTGACTTATTGGGCCTTGAGCTCTCTTGTAAATGGATATTCAAAAGACTGTTATGTATTAATTTGGGCTTAACTTTGGGTTTGAATTATAATGGGCCCTCCCCGGGCAAAAAATGGTTATTACAGCTGCCCCTCTTTACTCATTGTCGTGAAACGAGAATAGAGCAAAGACAACGTAAGAACCAATTTTTGCCCGGTCTTGTCCAAGCTTTGACTTCTTGGTTCTTGTCTTCCCCAAACGTCTTCAAGCTCCAACGCCACCCATCGCTTTGACCTCCTCCATTGCTATTTTTGAGAGATATAATCTGTACCTTCGATCCGATAGTTACTCCACTGAGACTTTGATGAAATCTGAACTTATCAAACTGCTTCTTTATGCCTGCAATACGAGTTGACCCACCCTCTTTTTTTTTTCTTTTTTTTTTGAAAAACAAAAATTGAAAAACAAAAAATAGAAATTGAAAATTCCTCAGCGTGTGTGACCCGAGGCCCAACTCATCTTTCGCGTTATGAGTTGGTTTTAACGGAAGTTAAAAGACGGAAATTGAAAGATGGAAATTAAAAATACCTCAACGTGTCCCGAGGCCCAACTCATCTCTCGCATTATGAGTTGATTTTGAACGGGAATTTAAAAACAGAAATTAAAGATACCTCAGCGTGCGTGACCCGAGGCCCAACTCATCTTTCGCGTTATGAGTTGGTTTTAACGGAAATTAAAAGACGGAAATTAAAAATACCTCAGCGTGCGTTACCTGAGGCCCAACTCACCTTTCACAGTATGAGTTGATTTTTGAACAGAAATTTAAAGACAGAAATTAAATACCTCGGCGTGTCCCGGGGCTCAACTCACTTCTCGCTTTATGAGTCGATTTTTGAACAGAAATTTAAAGACAGAAATTAAATACCTCGGCGTGTCCCGGGGCTCAACTCACTTCTCGCTTTATGAGTCGATTTTTGAACAGAAATTTAAAGATAGAAATGAAATACCTCGGCGTGTCCCGGGGCTCAACTCCTCGTTTTATGAGTCGATTTTTGAACAGAAATTTAAAGATCGAAATTAAATACCTCGGCGTGTCCCGGGGCTCAACTCACTTCTCGCTTTATGAGTCGATTTTTGAGCAGAAATTTAAAGACAGAAATTAAATACCTCGGCGTGTCCCGGGGCTCAACTCACTTCTTACTTTATGAGTCGATTTTTGAACAGAAATTTAAAGACAGAAATTAAATACCTCGGCATGTCCCGGGGCTCAACTCACTTCTCGCTTTATGAGTCGATTTTTGAACAGAAATTTAAAGACAGAAATTAAATACCTCGGCGCGTCCCGGGGCTCAACTCACTTCTCGCTTTATGAGTCGATTTTTGAACAGAAATTTAAAGACAGAAATTAAATACCTCGGCGTGTCCCAGGGCTCAACTCACTTCTCGCTTTATGAGTCGATTTTTAAGACTTATCCTCTGGTGGAACTCGGATGTCTTCTTTTTCCTTGATTTGGTACAACTATCATCAGAATTTCTTGCTTCATTGGCGTACCTGTATGTGTCATGCGTGATGTTATCATGATATGCATATGTTTGTCTTAAATGCTCTTATGCCTACATGATCATGCCATGCGCTCTGGGCTTGTTTGTCACGTATCACTCGTTGTGACTTTCATGATGACTCGTATTCATTGCTTCGATTCTTGACTTTTCTTTCAGGTTTTGTACTCGTCCTCAAGTTTATGAGTGATCTGCGTTTCGCGTATATCACCTTTTTGCCCCCTCGTTAAACTTTTGTCCTTGCTTTGAGGTTCTTGTACTTACCAGGTTCTTATCAAGGTAATGCTCAACGTTTCTTTTGTTTAGAGTATGTAATTTCACTATTTACCATTTAAATGAACCAAACACGAGATGCATGATAATGGCCAAGTAGGTGTGAAAGGGATACCTTACTTTCGTATTTATTTCAAAGCAACAAGGAAAGAAAATTGACAAGGAATGATTCAATAAGAAAAACATAAAAAGAAGGTAGATTCAATTGTCCCTAATGCTCTAGATATCTAACGCATGAACTTCTCCATGTTCCTTCACCCTGAACCCCCTTCGAGTGAAGCTCCTTGCGTAGAAGACCCTGGGCTTCTGAGTCCGCTTCAAATATTATAAACTCGCCCCTTGACTCCCTGTTCAAACCGTTCTTGCTCTTTACGTGCGAATCCCCTTTGTTAGGACGCCTTTTCAGGTTTTCATCCCAATTGTGTTTATCAAGACGCCCTTTTCGGGTTTTCCTCCTGATTTTTTTTAATCAAGACGCCCTTTCAGGTTTTCATCTTGATCTTTTTCTTTTTCTTTTCTCATTCTCTTTTTTTTTAGGCGTAGTATTTCTTCACGGCATCTGAGTTTACTGGGTTCGATACCTCTTTCCCATCCATCTCTATGAGAATCAAAGCTCCACCAGAGAAAGCCTTCCTTACGACGTAGGGTCCTTCCCAATTCGGTGCCCATTTTCCTCGAAAGTCTTTTTGTATTGGGAGGATTTTTCTCCACACGAGCTCTCCTTCGCCAAATTCCCTTGGCCGTACCTTCTTGTCATGGGCCGTGATCATTCACTTTTGGTACATCTGTCCATGACAGATTGCTTTCAAGCGCTTTTCTTCGATCAGATTCAGTTGGTCGTATCGAGCTTGTACCCATTCTGATTCTTCTAGTTTTGACTCCATTAAGACTCGTAAAGAAGGGATTTTTACCTCGATGGGCAGCACAGCTTCCATTCCATATACCAGAGAGAAAGGAGTTGCCCCTGTAGAGGTCCGCACACACGTACGGTACGCGCATAGGGCGAATGGTAGCTTCTCGTGCCAATCTTTATACGTTTCGATCATCTTTCCAATAATTCTCTTAATATTTTTGTTGGCGGCCTCTACTGCTCCGTTCACCTTTGGGCGATAGGGTGAGGAATTGTGATGCTTTATTTGAAATTGTTCACACACTTCCTTCATCATCCTGTTGTTCAGATTCAAGGCATTATCTGAGATGATTTTCTCAGGTAATCCATATCGACATATAATCTCCTTTTTCAAGAACTTGCAAACCGCGGTTTTTGTCACGTTCGCAAACGAAGCGGCCTCAACCCATTTTGTGAAGTAATCTATGACCACGAAGATGAATCGATGGCCATTAGAAGCTTTTGGGGAAATTGGCCCTATAACATCCATGCCCCACATGGAAAAAGGCCACGGAGAGGTCATAACGTGGAGGGGCGAAGGTGCTGTATGAATTTTGTCGCCATAAATTTGGCATTTGTGACACCTTCGTGCATAGCTGATGCAGTCACTTTCCATCGTCAACCAGTAATAATCGAGTCTCATAATTTTCCTGGCCATAGTGAAGCCATTGGCATGCGTTCCACAAGTTCCTTCATGGACCTCTTCAAGTACTTTTCTGGCTTCGACATCATCCACGCATCTTAGAAGCACTTGATCCTTTCCTCTTTTATATAAGATGTCCCCATCAAGAACAAATCCTGCTGCCATTCTTATGATTGTTCTTTTGTCGTTCTCGTTTGCTTGCTCCGGGTACCTTTGATGCTTGACATATTCCAAGATATCGTGGAACCATGGTCGTCCATCCGCCTCTTTTTCAATGCTAGAACAATGCGCCGGGGCCTCATATATGCTCATCTGGAGAGGCATTATTTCCGCTTCTCGATTCGCTTTGAACATAGAAGCTAAGGTGGCCAGGGCATCAGCCAATTGGTTTTCCTCTCGTGGGAAGTAATTAAAGGTTACTTCTTCGAATTCTTTGACCAGATCCATAACAAGATCGTGATATTTGACCAGCTTTGAGTCTCTCACTTCCCAATCTCCACGGATTTGGTAAATCACCAATGCCGAATCTCCTGATACCTTTAGGATTTTGATGTCTCGTTCAATAGCTGCGCGGAGCCCCATGATGCAAGCCTCGTATTCCACTATGTTATTGGTACAAAAGAAGTTTAATCGGGCAGTGAATGGATAATGATTCCCTTCCGGTGACACCAAGACTGCTCCGATCCCATGCCCTAATGCATTTGATGCCCCGTCAAAACTCATTTTCCATGATTCTTCTTTTGACGATTCACATTCTTTTTCTGTGATGCACATCAAATCTTCATCCGGGAAGTCAAATCTTAATGGCTCGTATTCTTCTGTGGTTTGGGCTGCTAGGAAGTCAGCTATTGCGCTCCCTTTTATCGACTTTTGGCTCACATAGATGATGTCGTACTCCGATAGCAGGATCTGCCATCGCGCCATTCTTCCTGAGAGTGCAGGTGATTCCATCATGTACTTTATTGGGTCCAATTTAGAGATTAACCATGTCATATGATACAACATATATTCTCTAAGCCTTCGAGCTGCCCAAACTAGAGCACAACAGAATTTTTCGATTGATGGATATTTTGCTTCATACTCTGTGAACCTCTTACTGAGGTAATAGATCGCCCTCTCTCTTCTCCCCAACTTGTCATGTTGCCCCAGTACACAACCCATTGAATTTTCGAACACCGTCAGGTACAGTATTAACGGTCTCCCGGAAGTCGGTGGTACTAGCACAGGGGGGTTAGACAAATATTGTTTTATCTTGTCGAAGGCAGCTTGGCAGTCCTCGTTCCATTCCCCAGGATTGTGTTTTCTCAATAGTCGAAAAATTGGGTCGCATTGGTTGGTAAGTTGAGCAATAAAACGGGCGATGTAATTTAACCTTCCTAGAAATCCTCTGACTTCTTTTTGTGTCTGTGGAGGTGGTAATTCTTGTATGGACTTTATTTTATCGGGATCGACCTCGATACCTTTCTCGCTAATGATAAAGCCCAGTAGTTTCCCCGAGGTTGCTCCAAATGTACACTTAGCCGGATTAAGCTTCAGTTGAAACTTTCTCAGTCTTTCAAACAATTTCCGGAGGTTTCCAACATGCTCTCCTTCTCCCCGAGATTTGGCTATCATATCGTCGACATAAACTTCTATCTCTTTGTGCATCATGTCGTGAAACAGCATCACCATTGCCCTTTGATATGTTGCCCCAGCGTTTTTTAAGCCGAATGGCATCACTTTGTAGCAGAAGGTTCCCCACATCGTCACGAATGTAGTTTTTTTCCATGTCCTCAGGAGCCATCTTTATTTGGTTATAACCCGAAAATCCATCCATAAAAGAGAATAATGAATGTTTTGTCGTGTTATCCACCAACGTATCAATGTGTGGCAAGGGAAAATTATCCTTGGGGCTTGCTCGATTCAGATCGCGATAGTCCATACACATTCGCACCTTGCCATCTTTCTTTGGCACTGGGACTATATTAGCCACCCACTCCGGATATTTGGAGACTTGTAAGAAACGGGCGTCAAACTGTTTTTTTGACCTCTTCTTTTATCTTTAAGTGCATTTCGAGTCTCATCCGTCTTAGCTTCTGCTGGATTGGCCTGCATTCTGGCTTCACAGGGAGCCTGTGGACCACTACATCTTCGCTTAATCCCAGCATGTCCTGATATGACCATGCAAATACGTCTTTGTATTCATGAAGCAAGGTGACCAAGTCGTGTTTGGTGGACTCTGAGATGGAGGTCCCGAGGCTCACTTCTTGCCTCCTTTCTTCGCTTCCTAAATTCACTGTCTCAACAGGTTCTTGATGGGGTAGTATCTGTTTGTCTTCTTGCTCTATTATTCTTAGCAAGTCGAGGGACGAGACATAATCTTCATCGTTTTCTTCAGCTTCGACTTCTCCTAAACAGACAGCTTGCTCGAAATCGATTTTAGGACTTGTAACGGGATTGTCCACATCGTCGATATCCGAACACTTTGGAGAGGCCCACCCGGATGTATGTGTGTGATGCTCGCATGAATGCAGAATGTCATTTCCTTTCGAGAATGATTCTGGTTTTGAACTTGGGTCAACAATGCCCATTTTCCGTCAGGATTGTGTCACTGACGCTGCCTCTTGCCATTTTGTTCAATCACCTTAATTTGGACTCAGATATTTCCAACCCTTAAGCTCGGTGAATCTTAAACAATAATACTGTTTCAGACTCCTGTATTGTTTAGAGGTTTCCAGAGTAGTATGCAAAACTCCTTTTGTGAAAATATTATTAGTTTGATAATCGTTATTTCAATGCAAAATGCTCAAAAAGGGACCATATTGATGGACGAAATGGGAATTTATTGGGAGTATAGCTCGAATCAAACAAGTTAATCAAAACTAGCATATGTAATGAAGAAGCAAATTTATTTAGTGTGTACTTTGAAAAGACAAAGATAGCAGACTCAAAATGGGTAAGATGGAAACTAGGTGCCCCAGATATCGCAGCTTGAGCTTTTCTGTTCCAACTTTTCGAGGACCTTTCTAAACTCAATATGTGTGTAGGGGATCCGGAGTACTTTGTCGATGCCCCAAGGCGCAACATTCCTCTTCGTTGTTATTTCAGTCGCAGCAAGGCTACTGTATGCCCCATCAAAATTTGAGTTGCCCTTTTCGGGTTTTCAACTCAAATCCACCTTTGATCTCAAAGCGCCCTTTGTGGGTTTTCACTTTGGCCTCTCCTTTTCTTCTTTTTCTTTTCCTTATCCTTTGTTTTTTTTTTTTTTTTGAATTCACCGGATTGGGTAGGTCCTTGTCGTCTCTCTCAGACAATATCCTTGTTTCCCTAGAACGGGTCTTCTTTGATGCCTAAGGTTCTTCCTGGCTTGGCATCTTCTTTCTCCTGAAGTCATTGTTGCATGGGAAAGAATCTTCTTCAAAGCCCTATCATGAAATTTTCTGAGGCGATCCTTTTCGCTTCATCCGATTGTGATAGATAGCTTTTAACATTTTCATTTCGAATTCACTTGATCACATCGGGTTTGGATCCATTTCGCCTCCTCCAATTTTGGCTAGGTCTGTGCCCTGGAAAAGAGGATTTTGACTTCGGTAGGTGAAACCTAATGAGGAAGGCGTTGCCCCAGCAGAGGTCCTGGCCGATGTTTAACGAGCATAAAAGGGTAAACGTAACTTCTATATGCCAACATTCGCAAGTTTAGGTCATCTTCCTAACAATCGTTGTTTTGTTGCCCTTTTTTGTTTTTTTTGTTTTGTTTTTTTTTTTACCATGACATGGCCCTTGATCTTTGAAGAGACCGCAAACTTTTGACATTGTGCGGTTAAATATGATCTTTTTGCCTTTTGTCAAGATTAGCCAAAATACATGGATCCCTTCACAGTCTCATTGTTCAAAACAAGCCAGGAAGGACAATGGCGTATCGTTGAAGCCTCGTTAATTGTATCGTCACTTTTGTCAATAACATTTACTGACGTTCCGAGGACCCCTTTCAAACATGCTTCGCAAACTATCTCTCCATGGTGAGTTTCCAACAACCCATTATTTAATCATTTCTGTTTGAGTGGGGTCGTTGTGCTCCATCTTGACCCCACTCTTCTTCCGATCCTGAGCTATCTTCAGTGCTACTGCCGATAGCTCCTATCCTTCCCTGCAGTTGCCTGTTGTGACTCCTTTCTGCTTCTTCCGGTGTGACGGACCTCCATGACCCATGGATCTGCCTGTTCTCGAAAGTTTGCCTTGATGTGTAGTTTTGGTATGGTCCCCCGTTTTTATTGTTAGAGAAAGTCCACCCCATTTGTTGACCGACATAAATAAGGTCCTCAATGCTTGTTTCAATTCTATTTTGTGCCCATAGCATGAAATCTCTCCGAACGACATGTTCTTCTGGTAACCACCTCCTACTGTCAAGGTCATTAAAGTTTTCCAACCAAATTGTACAGCTAGCTGAAAACGAGGTGAGGTATTCCACTGCGTTAACCAGTATATCGTGCCTGTAGCTGAGCATTACTTGTTGCCGATGGTTAAATTCGTCATTGCTGACCGTTCTTGATCCAGGTAATGGGATGGGGCCCGTTCTTCTTGCGTGAATAGTGTAGTCATGGAACATAGCTTCAGCACTAGAGATTCCAACATTTGCTGGGGTGGGCCTTCCTGTTGGCGATGGCATTCTCCCCCTTCTATATGGACCTGGCCTGTAATTTGGGCCTTGTTGATTGCTGATGGTTTGGCGAACTCTCCTACTGCTTTCTCCAAGTTGCCTCCTGTAGTTGTCCTCCATTGGTCTGCCGGGCATTCCTATAACAGATTGGCAAGTCTCGATAGTGAGCCTGCAGTTGTATTAGAGGACCCTTTATGTGCTCCAGCTAGCATTTATTCCTATGCTTATTACATAATCTGCGAAATTAGTTCCTTATTTATTGGCGGGCAGCCAGTCCTAAGGGTAATTTCCTTCCCACCTGAGTAGTGAGTCTCAAGGGTCGCTAATGTTTCCAGATTTCTCTTTTCTTCCCCTCTTTTCTTTTGACGTAAATTCGACTTACTAGACTCTTTCGATGGTTTACGTGATGTGATGTGATGTAATGCGCGTGCATGAAATGCAATGCAAAATGCATGAAATGCAATACAAAATGTATGAAATGAATGCAAAAAGAAAGGGAGGCGTTGATTATGAATTCAATTCTTATCGGGAGGATTTGTCTAGAAAATACGTTCCTAAAATGGTCCGTATATATGGCCTCTTTCCCATAGCCTAGGTGAAAACACCAATCCTCCTTTTCGTACTCGAATATTATGGTCCTGTCCTGCCCCTTCTGGCTCTTTGTTTGCCTGATCCAGGTTGTCCTTCATCACTCACTTACCTTTTGCGATGCTCATAATCTTCTGATGACTCCCGCACAATCCTCCTCGGCTCGAATCTTCAGATACATCCTCTTCTTCGTACCCGAATGTTTATAGTCGTGTCCTTTGAATTTTCTTAATAGACATCTCTTCTAGCTCTTTGTTGCTTGATCTAAGTCGCACCTCATCACTCACGTGTCCTCCGTGGTGCTCGTAATCTTCAGATGGCTCCCGAACAATCCTTGTCGGCTTGAATCTTCATACAATGCCTTGCCTGGTTGTTTATGTAGGCCATGTTCAGCTCTATTTTATCAAGTAACACATTTTCTTATGACAGATTTTCCCATTTAGCAATCAAACGCGAATCAACACCTCTTTTTTAAGATGATGTAATGCAATGCTAATGCATGGAATGAATGCAAAAGGAAAGACGCTGATTATGAATTCAATTCCATTAGAAGAACTTTTCTAAAATATAAAGCTCTTTACATAAAACGGATTACATATATGGTTTTGTCCTCATAGTCCAAGCAAAACACCAATCCCTTCCTTCGTGACCGAATTTCATGGCCATATCTCTTCACTTGTTTATTTCTGGGATCGTTCATAAGCTCCTTTAAAAAGTCTGGGGGTGACGACTGTTAATAATCCTTATTGGCTTGAATCTTCGAGCAAAATCTTGTATTCTTCTGTTGGACTATCAGCCTTCTCTCGTTGTTTACTTGGACTATATTTGGGCAACCGTATTGCAATCCCCTTTATCAAGAAATTCATTTCCTTATGAAAAACTCCTCTATTTAACAATCGAATATTAATGAGCACCTCCTTTCTAGGATGATGCAATGCAATGTAATCAAAACAAAAGGAAACATGTTAGCACAGGAGTAATAATCGAAATAGAGCATCTATCCGGGTGGTCTCTAGGGTTCGATATGGCTCTACCTATGGTGTGCTCTTTGGTCTCTCTATATGTGGTTCGGTTCTAAAGCAAGGGTACCTGAACCAGCAGATTCCTCGATCCTCACCCATTATAGGCTCATACGGATCGAGTTCGGTTCAGGGGGATACATTTCCCTACGGCCATGCGGAGGTGAAAACCTCACGAAACACGTAGGTACGGATGTCTCCCGGAAGCAATCCACTAGCCCATGCGGAGGTGAAAACCTCACGAAAGCTTAGTTTCTTACTCCCACTTAAAGGTGTGACCGACGGTCATGCAATGCAATGCCAAAGTATTTCACGAGACTCGATACTATAGCACAAGCGAATACATAGAAGCATGATTTTACAAAACAATTTTCCAGACTTTCGACAAAAGGACAAAAACCAATCAATTTATGGCCTGACTCTCAAAAGATTTTCCCCAGTGGAGTCGCCATGCTGCCGTAACCATTTTTTTGAAAAAACGGGAATCAACTTTTAAAATAGGGAGTCGCCACCGATCTTTTAGGTGTGATCGGATCACCTTTGTTTTAATAAAATATTTTGATTTACTAAAACCATATTTTTTCTTTTTGGTCTACGAAATTAAAAAAACGGGTTCGGGAGTCGGTTACGTGCGAGGAAGGGTTAGCACCCTCGCAGCGCCCAAAATCGGTACCAAATCAATTGATGTCGTCCCAATGCTGAAAACTTGAAAGTATTTGGGGTTGAAAGGTTCTAAAAAAGGGATTATTTCAAATAGGATTGAGTCCTAAGATTTAACTCGTTCCAAAGGGACGAAAATGTCACATCCAACACGTTAGGACATAACATATTCATACTTCAATACCGAGACCAACTTTAGTCCTCAAATGTATGAGAAGGATATTTGGTTATTTTAGTTGACCGAAAAATAGACACCCAGCACGTTAGGATGTTGTCTTCCGAGCTTCTAAACACCCGAATATTGCCTTTATTTTTTGAAAAAACTTTTGAATAAAGTATAGTTTTGTAAAATGTATTTTGTGTTTCCAGCCATAATATACGTGACGATGTTGCCTTTACATTATTGAACATATGCATAAAAAACGATTATAATATACTACATTAAAGACAAGCGCTGACAAAATAGTAATGAAAATGCGACAGATAATAATTCATATACTAGAGCGATTACCAATATATGCGATAAGACATAGACAAATACAATAAACAACGAAGAACGATAAGCATATTTCATGCAAGTTTAAAAATAATAAAAACATTTTGATAATATCGACGAAGTGAACGATGTATACAATAGAAATAATACGTAGTGGACTTAAAAAGACACCTAACAATATAGATTATACAAATAATAGTAATAAATAAGAGTAATACTAAATAATGAGGATAAAGATAGTAATAATAATAACAATGATAATAATAAATATGTGCCTTGAAAATATAATTACAATAATAATAATGAAAGGGCTAAAAGATTGTAAAATAACTAAAAAGGGTCAAATTGCGTTTAAAATGAGAGTTCGGGGTCAATTCGAAATAAAATAAAAGGGAAACGGGTCTATTTGAAACGCGCATTAGAGATGGGGGACCGAAAGCGAAATTATTCCCGATTTAAAAAAAACGATGCGTTTAGGAGGGCTAAATTGCAGCACTAATTCAGGGATAGAGGGACTAATCGCGAAATATTCATTTTTAAAACAGAGAGGGCGCGGATCCGGGTCACCCGGTGGGTCGACGCGCGGATCCTTCACCCCATGGAACGGCGCCGTTTTAAAATTTATTTAAAAGCCTACTTTTTTTCTTTTTTGTTCATTTTACCAACCCATTCCTCCAGAAAAAGCCCAAATTCTCTCCCCTCTATTCCTCTCCAACCCTAGCCCGATCCATTATCCCTCTCCGTCGTGGTCGTCTTCCAGAAACGCCGCTATCGCCATTGAAATCGGCGAGTGCATCGTTTGCCTCACAGTCACAACCCTAGCCTAACCCCGATTGAAGCGGAGCAGACGAGGGTCGAACATCATCGATAATCTCTCCCCTACTCCCTTTTACTCTATGATTTCGTTTTAGTTTGCCAAGACTCGAAGTAGTCGATGAGAAAGAAGGTGAAACGGCGGTAAATAAAGTGAAATGGGAAAAAGAAATCAACCTTGTAATAACCAATTTGCCCGGGCCCAATACCCATATAAAGAGCCCAAAAAAAAAACAAAACAAAGTAAACCAGTAAAACAAAAGTCCAATAAAAAATAATAGTCCAAATGTCCATTTACATTTCTGGAACCCACTAAAATAGGCCCAAGACCAGTTTGGTACAAACCCAAGCATGAATAACTAAGCCCAATTATAATAACCCACTAAACCTAAATCCCTAATCCAAAAATTACAGAGGCCCAATGGCCCAAAATTTTAAACAATCAGGAACCCTAGGGTTCCTTCCCCACCAGCCGCCTCCACGGCCACTCCCAACGCGTGACCCTTCAGCCACCGCGTGCATCCCACGCGCGACCTTTCACTCTCGCGTGCGCTCCACACGCGCCCCTCGGGTTCCTCACGCCAAATTCCTACGTACGCATTTGCCACGCGCCCATGCACCCCGATGATTCAAGATCCCCGAGGGACCTCGTCTGCCCTCTGACATAAGACTTCGCGCGCCTCGGCCCCCGACTCCACCAGCCCATCCTGCCTCGGTCACCACCAGCCTCGCCCCTCACCTGCAAACGACACCAAAAGCAGGAACAGAGACAACAAAAACAAAGAAGATGGGAGAAATAGTTGGAATAATAGAAGGGAATCCAGTATTTGGCTATAAAGCCGTAAAAATTTATGTAAAGGGGGTTCGAAATTTTCTCTTTGTTTTTAGGAGCACTGTGAACCGAAAGTAAGAAAGAAAATAAAAAGAACAACAGAAAACAGATTCAAAATAGACTCTCGTTTCTCGTATCATCGACGATCCAAAGAAGAAACTTTGAAGGTGGATTTCTATTTGGTTTTCCTTCGATTATTGACGGTCGTTCTTTTTTGTTGTTTATTTTGAATCTCTTTAAACCGAATAACAAAAGAAACGACGGGAGGCCATACCTAAATCGTGGGCGTGTTGTCGAAAAGCTCGCCGTCGTTAAAAATCGAGTTTCAATAGGGGTTTCTCTGCTTGGGCATCGCCAACCACCGATGTATTGGCGACACGGTGGCGCGGGTGCATGGCTGAGGGAGCCCCATTGACGGCGCGAAAGGGTTTCCAAAGAAACCCTAGCAGAGGATCAG
Organism: Gossypium australe; assembly: GCA_005393395.2. Classification (NCBI taxonomy): domain Eukaryota; kingdom Viridiplantae; phylum Streptophyta; class Magnoliopsida; order Malvales; family Malvaceae; genus Gossypium; species Gossypium australe. Next base: position 130,196,951 of record CM016626.1, on the reverse strand, counting down.
GGGAAGAGGTCTTTCATTGGTTTTCCGGAATATGAAAATGGGTTTTCAAAACACAAAAAATTGGTTTTAAACAAAACGTGAAACGGCGCCGTTTGGGGAGGGATAGACCCGCGCGTCAACCCGTTTAAAACCCGAAGATCCGCGTGTTTTATCACATTTGGGATATTTATGCGATCGGTCCATCCTTTTTGCAGTGATCTAATTGGGCCTGTTTTCGATTCTTTTTGCTTATTGCTAAGCTAGCCTCGAATTTTGAGTATTATTTCAAATGGGTCCATGTCCAAACGGAGCGTTTTTAAAACTGGGAATATTTCCTTCTTTAATCCCTACCCGTCTATAGGTGTTTCATTTCGATCCTAAATCTTTTTAATAGGGTTAGTAGTTTAAATCATATTGCTGATGTCGTTTTTATTTCATTTGAGTCTCTTATTTTCTTTTGTTCATTTAAATATTCTTATGAAATTCACCATCTATTTTAACATATGCATGTAAATTAGCTAGAGCGTATTGTGCACATTATTTTCACACTATTTTAGTTGTTATTCTTTTAATTCAGCTTTATATGTGCATATACATTTTCTTCAAAATCCATTGATATATGATATTTTTATTTTCTTTAAAATCTCATTCGTTATTATTTATTTCAAGGGTCCTTATATATTATTATGTTTGTATAAATTGCCATACTAACTTTTTACATCACGTATTGTAGGTTGTCGTTGTTATTTGCATGTTATTTGTATTGATTTCCTTACATGTGATATTTATTTGCAATCTATTGGCATTCAGTTTTTTATCTATGCGCATGTTATTCTTGAATCGTGTTTTAAACTTCGGCATACTTAAACCTCTCCAAACATTTCAATACATTGAGAATAAATGTTGAGCCGATTTTGAGATTTCATATTTGAATTTCCTTCTAAAAAATAAAGGCAATATTCGGGTGTTTAGAAGCTCGGAAGATAACATCCTAACGTGCTGGGTGTTTATTTTTCGGTCAACTAAAATAACCAAATATCTTTCTCATACATTTGAGGACTAAAGATGGTCTCGGTATCGAAGTATGAATATGTTATGTCCTAACGTGTTGGATGTGACATTTTTATTCCTTTGGAACGAGTCAAATCTTAGGACTCAATACTACTTTAAATAACCTTCTTTTAAAAAACCTTTCGACCCCAAATACTTTCAAGTTTTCAACATTGGGACAACGTCAATCAATTTGGTACCGATTTTGGGCGTTGCAAGGGTGTTCACCCTTCCTTGCACGTAACCGACTCCCGAACTCATTTTCTCACAATTTGTAGACCAACAAAATTTTGTTTTAATAAATGAAAATGTTTTAGTAAAACAAGGTGATCCGATCACACTTAACAAGGATCGGTGGCGACTCCTTCTTTAGGTCGATTCCCATTTTGCAAAAAAATGGTTTCGACAGCTTGGCGACTCCACTGGGGACAACGAGAGTCAGGCCATAAATTGATTGATCTTTGTCCTTTCGATTGAAAATTTAGAAAATTGTTTTGAAAATGGTTTCTTTTGTTGCCTTTGCTTGTGCTATGGTGTCGAGTCTCGTGAAATGTTTTGGCATTGCATTGCATGACCGTTGGTCACACCTTTAAGTGGGAGTAAGAAACTAAGCCTTCGTGAGGTTTTCACCTCCGCATGGGCTAGTGGATTGCTTTCGGGAGACATCCGTACCTACGTGTTTCGTGAGGTTTTCACCTCCGCATGGCCGTAGGGAAATGTATCCCCCTAAACCGAACTCGATCCGTATGAGCCTATAATGGGTGAGGATCGAGGAATCTGCTTGTTCAGGTACCCCTCTGTAGAACTAAACCCCATCTAGAAGCCCTAGAGCCTACCCTAGGCATAGTGTCTAAATAGTTACTCGGATAAGCGTTTAATGATATTTTGCTTATTTGACTATGCAGTACTAACTTGCGTTGCTTTGTGTGATTTGCATGTCATTCCATATAGTAGAGGTGTCAATTTCTGCTCGATTGCCGAAATAAGAAGTTTGCTATGGAAAACGACTTTCTTGATAAAGTAGAGGACAATGCAGCCGTGCGCGCGTGGTCAGAGAAGTTGCAATCCGAAGAAGGAGATAGCTTAGTCGAGGGTCATACGTCAGAGCCGTCGGACTTCACCCGTGTTAGCGTGACGCAAAATGGGCTTCGAGAATTGCGGGATATTTGGACCCATTGGGAAGATGAAGCTAAACAGATATTCTACCACCGTTACGGTGATATCCCTCACTTGTTGGATGTCAAAATAGATAAACACTTGTTTCGGGCTATGGTCCAGTTTTGGAATTCTGCATACAGTTGCTTCACTTTTGGGGAAGTGGATTTGGTGCCAACAATAGAAGAATACACCACTTTACTTCGTATTCCCGAGATGCAGGTCGATAAGGTTTATATTAGGCCTGCCTATGTCCCTCCTTTGGCAAAGAAGTTGATGAAGATTACGGGAATGAGTGAACAGTGGATCTCGGCCAAGATTCAACAGAAAGGAGAAGGGAGATGTTTTCCTTGGGTGAATTTAAGGGACCTAATTTCGACACACCCTGACATGGGGAGGAGGGTTGATATTTTCGCCCTAAGCCTTTATGGTTTAGTCATCTTCCCAAAAGCTCTGAGGCACGTAGATGAAGCGGTGGTGGATCTGTTCGACCGATTGGATAAGCAAGTCACACCTGTCCCAGCGATTCTCGCGGAAACTTTCAGATCGTTAAATGCATGCAGAAGAGCGGGAGAGGGAAGGTTTATCGGATGCGCCCAGCTATTGATGGTATGGTTTCACGGGCATTTTTGGAAGATGGACAAAGTCTCTTGTCGACCTTTTCATAGAGACTATTCACCAATAAAAGAGGAAGCGGCTATGTCAAGAAGAGAGGACGTAACAGAAGAGGGATGGATGGCAATTTTTCAGAACCTTCAAGGAAAAGACGTCGAGTGGAGAGCTCCCTGGATGATGCCTGGAGAGATACTTTATAGATGCGGAGACTTCAATTGGGTACCTCTACCCGGAATTTGGGGAGTCATCGGGTATGCCCCATTGCTAGTGGCAAGACAATACCAGTCTAGACAGTTCGTGCCGGCAACACATGGGTTAAACCGAAGTGAGTTCTCTTATACGGGAGAGGGATACAAGAAGAAGATCAAAGAAACGGCAAATGCTTGGAAACAAACACATCGAATGAAGAGGCTAGATGCGGGCGAAACGGCAACTTCTGAATACAAAGCATGGCTAAGCAAGAGAATCAATGATAATATCCCGGGACCAAGCTTGGATAATGCTCAGTCTTTGGAGGAACGGTTGCGAGTGATACCAACAGAATTAGAAGTTATAAAGCAAGATTTCTTACAGCAAAGTTCAGAGCTTGAAAAAAGAATCGAGCAGTTGGAGGAGGAAAAGATGTTTTTGAAGTTAAATGTAGAGATACAGAAATCAGAGACGGAAAAGGTGCAGAAGGGGAAGAGCAAAGCCGAAGAAGAATTGGATAGCTTAAAGGGGGACTACAAGAAGATGCGCCTCTCGATGAGAACTGCCGGACTAGGAAAGGCTTCGAGCCAATAGCGATAAGAGTTGCAAGAAGAAAGAGCTAAAGCCGAACAATGGGAAAGGAAGTTTCGAGAAATGAAATCTCAGAACGAGATCCTAGAAAAGCAAGTATCAGAAGGCCAGAACAGAAGAAAGGAATTGAAGACAAGGGTGGCAGAGTTGGAAAAGTCCCTCGACTATTATCGAAACCATAACTCGGCAAGAGAGTTAGAAGCAAGTCTGAATAAAATCGAAGAAATGAAAAAGAGGACCAAAGAGTTAGAAATAGAATTGCTGAAATGTCAGACTCATATTGGGTATTTGAAAGAGAATGAAGAACGAAGGGAAGCGGAATTGTACCATTCCCAGAATCAAGTCAAAGATAGAGATCACCTCATGGGAGAGGCTATAATCCGGATGCGAGAAATAGCCGAGTATTTACACAAGCCGACACATTGAGCATACAGTTCGAGACACAGTCGGATCGTGGATGCGAATTAGCTTCCTTACTGACAAGGATTAAAGCCTTAGGTGTTAGAGCAAGGCCGTTTTTTGTAACCTCTTTTATGTAAAGAGCTTTGTTATCTAAGGAAGTTTTCTATGGGGAATTGAATCAGAGTTGACACCTTTTTCGCATTCATACCATGCATTTGCATTGCATTACATACATATCACCTTAACCATTCGCTAAACTTAAAATCACATAATCCGCAGCTATGACATTACGAACCTGGAATCACATCATCCCTATAGGACGCGCTTAAGAACTAGAGCTATGGACGCTAAACTCAATGAAAGGATCGAAAGGATGGAAAGAACCCAGAAAGAGTTGCAAGAACAGTTAGCCAAATCACAGCAAGAGGCAAGGGACCTGATGATGAGATCCCGCGAGGAATCACGAGAACATAAGGATCAAATGGATAGAATGTTGAAGATATTGACGGCTATGGCCAACGGAAAAGGACTAGTGCAAAGTCCTGACATTACGGAGCCCCATTCGAGGGATAATCAAGATCCGCTCTACGCACATGCAACGCAAAGAGGATATCCTCAAGGGAACCCAGTAGGCCTGGAACAACAACCGATCCCACCTACCCATTTGGGGGAGGGTATATACGTATCAAACGCGGGGGATAATTCGGCTAATCCGATGGTTCCGGATTTGGATGATCCGATGGAAATAGCTAGGTTAAAGAGGGATGGCCATGATGCTAAAGAAAAATATAAGAGTCTAGAAGAAAGACTCAAGGCGGTGGAAGGTACTGGAGTCTTTTCTTCGCTAAGTGCTAAGGAGCTTAGTTTAGTGCCCGATCTGGTTCTACCCCCAAAGTTTAAGGTACCGGATTTTGAAAAGTATGAGGGAACGAGATGTTCAAAGGCACATCTTATCATGTTCTGTCGAAAGATGGCCGGACACTTGAATGAGGACAAGCTATTAATACACTGTTTCCAGGATAGCTTGATCGGATCAGCCCTCCGATGGTACGATCAGCTTAGCACAGAGAGGATCCGGTCATGGAAGGACCTGGCAACTGCATTCTGTGAACAATATAAGCATGTTTCTGATATGGCTCCCGACCGGCTGATGCTGCAAATGTTATAAAAGAAGCCAACGGAGACCTTCAGACAGTACGCTCAGAGATGGAGGGATCTCTCAGTCCAGGTCGAGCCCCCTCTAACTAAATGTGAGGTAACGGTCCTTTTCATCAATACTTTGAGGGCGCCGTTCTACGACAAACTGGTGGGAAACGCCACGAAAGACTTCGCCGACCTCGTAATATCTGGCGAACTCATCGAAAACAGCATTAAAAGTGGAAGAATGGAGGGCCCTGAGAGCTCGAAAAGACCAACACCTGCAAAGAAAAAAGATCCCGAAGCCTATATGGTGGGGACTGGGAGCCACTATGCTCCTAATCCATACCCGACCCGACCACGACCTCAGTTTCGTCCACCGCCAAATTTATACTTTCCTCCACAAAGCCCCTACTATCAAGCACCTCCTCCCTATCCCGTTTATGCCACCGACACTCAAAGACCATTCACCATAATCCCGCCAAATACCATGTCTGCCCAAAGTCAGCCAAAAAACGAACAAAGACCAGTAAAACCCAACCCTGATAGACCCCAATTCACCCCCATTCCCGTGTCATACGGAGAATTGTGCCCGAAGCTATTGGAAAAGCAGTTAATCTCACCACATTACATGGCACCATTGAAGCCCCCGTTCCCAAAGTGGTACGACCCCAACGCTAATTGCATGTATCATGCCGGGAATCAGGGGCATTTTACAGATAATTGTTTAGCCATTAAGAGAAGAGTTCAAGGCCTCATCGACGCCGGGATCTTGCGGTTTGACGGTACCAACAATATGGCGAGAAACCCGCTCCCTAACCATGCCACAGGGAACGTGAATATGGTGACACTGGAGGATAGGTGGCGAGTCAGAAGCTGTGTCTCTAGGATAAGGACACCTTTGGAGAAGGTCTGGGAAGTAATGGTTGAGAAAGGCATGCTCGACAGGAATTTCAAGGAGAAAAGCGTGAAGAGTCCAAGTTTCTGTGTCTTTCACGGCATATCAGGACACCATATCCAATCTTGTGAGGAGTTCAAAGAGCTGCTTCAAAGCATGATGGACAATAAAAAGGTGGAAATCTTCAATAAGATGGAAGAGACCGGTGGAAAGGATATATGTGCATCTGAGGGCCAATCATCAGGACCTCCCTACAGTGCCGATCGACATTTGGTAATCTACTACGATGCAAAGAAGGAAGAGAGGAAACCAAAAATGATAATCCAAGTACCTTCCCCTTTCCCTTACACGGATAGCAAGGCGATGCCATGGAAGTATGATGTCAACGTCACCACACCCGAGGCTACAACTGGAAGCATCAGTGAGGTGGGGCATTTTACCCGCAGTGGGAGGTGCTATTCCCCTGAGGTGGTTGCGACGAAGAAGAAAACCGTTGGCACGAGTCAGAAAGGGAAGGCACCAATACCCGAGGCCGAGGGTGAGGTTGAAATACAATCTGAACGAGGAGCAAAGGAACCAATGACCGAGGATGACGCACAGGAATTCTTAAAGTTCATTAAGCACAGCGAATACAGTGTTATGGAACAGCTGAATAAACAACCGGCAAAAATCTCAGTATTATCCTTGTTGTTGAACTCAGAGCCACATCGAAACGCATTACTGAAGGTGTTGAACTAAGCATATGTGCCAAGCAATGTGCCCATTGAAAAACTCGATAGGTGGTTGAACAATTTAAACGCGGAGAATTTCATCTCCTTCAGCGATGATGAAATACCACCTAATGGTAGGGGCTCTGTTAAAGCATTGCACATCACAACCGGGTGCAAAGGATATACAATACCGCATGTGCTTATTGACAACGGGTCTGCACTCAATGTCATGCCGTTGGCTACACTATCTAGGACGCCCGTCGACATGTCTTATCTGAGGCCTTGCCATTCTGCGGTAAGGGCATTCGACGGAACACGGCGAGAAGTTATGGGAAAAATCGAGATCCCTCTAGAGGTGGGCCCGTGCACGTACAATGTTGAATTCCAAGTCATGGACATTGCTCCTTCATATAATTGCCTCTTAGGAAGGCCCTGGATCCACTCCGCAGGAGCGATCCCTTCATCTCTTCATCAAAAAATAAAGTTAATTATTGATAACCGCCTGATCACGATCGCCGGTAAAGAAGACATCGTCGCATCGCTATCTACCGACACACCCTACATCGAGGCAAACAAAGATGTGCCAGAATGCTCCTTCCGTTCCTTCGAATTCATCAATGCTACATTTGTCGCCGAAGGAGATAAGGCTCCCACACCCAAGCTGTCAAAAAACACCAAGATGGGAGTCAAGTTGACAGTAGGAAAAGGTGCCCGGGCAGGGAAGGGTTTAGGAAGACACCAACAAGGGATAGCTAGGGCACTAAACCCTGTACATCACAAGGCTCAATACGGCTTGGGGTTCAAACCTAATGGACGACAAAGAAGGAAACAATTACAGAAAGATCAGGAAAAGAGGATTGCAAGAGCCTCGGGACGAGAGATAGAATGGGAGCCCATGACGTACCCGCCCTTGTCGAGAACTTTTACGTCAGCAGGAATGATGTACCCAGAGGGAGATGATTCACGAAACACGTTGTTATCGGTTGAAAGGGATTTTCAGAACTTCAATATAAACGTCATCGACAAGGTGGACGATACGATAAAAGGCCTTTCGAAGATACGCCCTAGCCCTCCGGGTTTTGTGTTGGACAATTGGACTGCCGAGGACCTCCTTGTAGTTTCTAGGACCCCTCCAGAGTAATCCTCAATGACAACTTTCTGTAATACCCCTAAGTTGAAGGGGAATCTGTTATAAGAGTTTGTGTCAGCTGTTTAACCTTTAAATGAACAATCAATGAAGATGCATTTCATCACTGTCTCTCATTCTCACTGGCCTCATATTTATTTCTCATAGCTTGTCTTTAAATATTTTTCATGACATGCCGTAGAATCACAATGCCTTAATGTTCCTCTATAGCTTCTTCTCCATTTGCCTTTCAGGTGCTCAGATATCAACGACATGAACAATCCCGTTACTGATCTTAAAATCGACTTTGAGCAAGTTGTTTGTTTAGGAGAATTCGAAGCCGACGAGAATGCCGAAGATTTTGTCTCGACCCCTGACTTACTAAAGATGATAGAACAGGAAGATAAACAGATACTCCCCCACCAAGAATCTATCGAGACGGTGAACCTGGGAAACGAAGAAAAGAGGCAAGAAGTGAAGATTGGGACATCCATCTCAGAGCCCACCAAACACGACTTGGTCACCTTGCTTCATGAGTATAAAGATGTATTTGCATGGTCATATCAGGACATGCCAGGATTAAGCGAAGATGTAGTGGTCCACAGGCTCCCAGTGAAACCAGAATGCAAGCAAATCCAACAAAAGCTAAGACGGATGAGACCCGAAATGCTCTTAAAAATAAAAGAAGAGGTCAAAAAACAGTTCGACGCCGGTTTTTTACAAGTCTCCAAATACCCGGAATGGGTGGCTAATATAGTCCCAGTGCCAAAGAAAAACGGCAAGGTGCGAATGTGTCTAGACTATCGTGATCTCAATCGAGCAAGCCCCAAGGATAATTTTCCCTTGCCGCACATTGATACCCTGGTAGATAACACGGCAAAACATTCATTATTCTCTTTTATGGATGGATTTTCGGGTTATAACCAGATAAAGATGGCTCCCGAGGATATGGAGAAGACTACATTCGTGACAATGTGGGGAACATTTTGCTACAAAGTAATGCCTTTCGGATTAAAAAACGCTGGGGCAACATATCAAAGGGCGATGGTGATGCTGTTTCACGACATGATGCACAAGGAGATAGAAGTTTATGTCGACGATATGATCGCCAAATCTCGGGGAGAAAAAGAGCATGTCGAAATCCTCAGGAAATTATTTGAGAGACTGAGAAAGTTTCAATTGAAGCTTAATCCGGCAAAGTGCACATTTGGAGCGACCTCGGGAAAACTACTGGGCTTCATCGTTAGCGAAAGAGGTATCGAGGTTGATCCAGACAAAATAAGGGCCATACAAGACTTACCACCTCCGCGAACACAAAAGGAAGTCAGAAGGTTTTTAGGGAGATTAAACTACATCGCTCGGTTCATCGCTCAGCTTACCAACCAATGCGACCCAATTTTCCGACTCTTGCGAAAGCACAATCCTGGAGAATGGAACGAAGAGTGCCAATCTGCTTTCGACAAGATAAAACAATATTTATCTAACCCCCCGGTGTTAGTACCGCCAACTTCCGGGAAACCATTAATATTGTATCTGACGGTGTTCGAAAATTCAATGGGATGTGTACTGGGGCAACGTGATGAATCGGGAAGAAGAGAAAAGGCGATCTATTACCTCAGCAAGAAGTTCACAGAGTATGAAGCAAAATATCCGTCAATTGAAAAAGTCTGTTGTGCTCTGGTCTGGGCAACTCGTAGGCTCAGACAATATATGCTATATCACACGACGTGGTTGATCTCAAAGCTGGACCCGATAAAGTACATGATGGAATCGCCCGCACTCTCAGGAAGAATGGCACGATGGAAAATCTTACTATCAGAATACGACATCGTTTACGTTAGCCAAAAGTCAATAAAAGGGAGCGCAATAGCCGATTTTCTGGCAGCGCGAACGATGGAGGAATACGAGCCATTAAGATTCGATTTCCCAGATGAAGACTTGATGTGTATTACAGAAAGAGAATGCGAGTCGTCAAAGGAGGAGTCATGGAAGATGAGCTTTGATGGTGCCTCAAATGCATTGGGGCACGGGATTGGAGCCTTCTTGGTGTCACCAGAAGGAAATCATTACCCATTCACTGCCAGATTGAACTTCTTCTGTACCAACAATATAGTTGAATACGAGGCTTGCGTCATGGGGCTCCGCGCAGCTATTGAACGAAACATCAAAGTCCTGAAGGTATCTGGGGATTCGGCATTGGTGATTTACCAAATCCGTGGAGATTGGGAAGTAAGAGCAAAGCTGGTCAGATACCACGATCTTGTTATGGATCTGGTCAAAGAATTCGAAGAAGTAACCTTTAATTACTTCCTACGAGAGGAAAACCAATTGGCTGATGCTCTGGCCACTTTGGCTTCGATGTTCAAAGCAAACCGAGAAGCAGAAATAATGCCTCTCCAGATGAGTATATTGAGGCCCCGGCACATTGTTTTAGCATTGAGAAAGAAGCAGACGGGCAGCTGTGGTTCCATGATATCCTAGAGTATGTCAAAAATCAAAGGTATCCCAAGCAAGCGAATGAGAATGACAAAAGAACAATCATAAAAATGGCAGCAGGATTTGTTCTTGATGGAAACATCCTATACAAAAGAGGAAAAGATCAAGTGCTTCTGAGATGCGTGAATGATATTGAAGCCAGAAAGATACTAGAAGAAGTCCATGAAGGAAGTTGTGGAACCCATGCCAATGGTTTCACCATGGCCAGGAAAATTATGAGACTCGGCTACTACTGGTTGACAATGGAAAGTGACTGGATCAGCTATGCACGAAGGTGTCACAAATGTCAAATTTATGGCGACAAAATTCATGCAGCACCTTCGCCCCTCCACGTGATGACCTCTCCGTGGCCTTTTTCCATGTGGGGCATGGATGTTATAGGTCCAATTTCCCCAAAGGCTTCTAATGGCCATCGATTCATCTTCGTGATCATAGATTACTTCACAAAATGGGTTGAGGCCGCTTCGTTTGCAAACGTGACAAAAACCGCGGCTTGCAAGTTCTTGAAAAAGGAGATTATATGTCAATACGGACTGCCTGGGAAAATCATCTCGGATAATGCCTTGAATCTGAACAACAAGATGATGAAGGAAGTGTGCGAACAATTTCAAATAAAGCATCACAATTCCTCACCCTATCTCCCAAAGATGAACGGAGCGGTAGAAGCAGCCAATAAAAATATTAAGAAGATTATTGGAAAGATGACCGAGACATACAAAGACTGGCACGAAAAGCTACCGTTTGCCCTTTACGCATATCGCACGTGCGTACGAACCTCCACAGGGGCAACCCCTTTTTCTCTAGTATATGGAATGGAAGCTGTACTACCCATCGAGGTGGAAATCCCTTCTTTACGAGTCTTAATGGAGTCAAAACTAGAAGAATCAGAATGGGTACAAATTCGATACGACCAACTGAATCTGATCGAAGAAAAGCGCTTGAAAGCAAACTGTCATGGACAGATGTACCAAAAGAGAATGATCACGGCCCATGACAAGAAGGTACGGCCAAGAGAATTTCACGAGGGAGAGCTTGTGTTGAGAAAGATCCTCCCTATACAGAAAGACTTTCGAGGAAAATGGGCACCGAATTGGGAAGGACCCTATGTCGTAAGGAAGGCCTTCTCAGGTGGGGCTTTAATTCTCACAGAGATGGATGGGAAAGAGGTACCGAATCCAGTAAACTCGGATGCCGTGAAGAAGTACTACGCTTAAAAAAAAAAAAACTCAGGATGAAAACCCGAAAAGGGCACCCTGACAAACAAAATTAGGAAGAAAACCTGAAAAGGCATCCTAGTGGAAGAATTCGGACATAAACGGCAAGATTCGAATAGGAAGTCAAAAGGCGAGACTACAATATTTGAAGCAGACTCAGAAACTCAGAATTTCCTACACAAGAAGCTTCACTCAAAGAGATTCAGGATGAAGGAACATGGAGAAGTTTATTCGTTGGATATCTGGAGCATTTGTGATAATTGAATCTGCTTTCCTTTTTATAATGTTTTCTTTATCGCATCATTCTTTGTCAATTTCCTTTGTTTGTCACTTTGAAATAAATACGAACGCAAGGCATTTCTTTCACACCTACTTGGCCATTATCACGCATCTCGTGGTGGGTTCATTTAAATGGTAAATGGTGAAATTACACACTCTAAACAAAAAGAACGTTGAACATTACCTGGATGAGAACCTAGTAAGTATGAGAGCTTTAAAGCAAGAACAAAAGTTCAACAAGGGAGCAAAATGGTCGATATAGGAGGGGTGCAGACTACTCGTAAAACTTGCGAATGAGAACAAAACCCAAAAGAAAAGTCAAGAATCGAAACAATGAATACAAGTCATCATGACTAGAGATACATGACGAACAAGTCCAGAGCACATGGCATAATCATATAGGCATAAGAGCATTTAAGACCAAACACGGGCATATCATGACAACATCACTCATGACACATACAGGTACACCAGTGAAGCAAGAAGCTTTGACGATAATTGTACCGAACCAGAGAGAAGGAAAATATCCGAGACGACAAATTTTCAATCTTGTCCAAAAAATCAACTCATAATGCGAGAGGGTGAGTTGAGCCTCGGGGCACGCTGAGGTATTTAACTTCTGTCTTTAAATTTCTGTTCAAAAATCAACTCATAATACGATAGGTGAGTTGGGCCTCGAGACATGCCGAGGTATTTAATTTCTGTTTTTAAATTTCTGTTCAAAAATCAACTCATAATACGAGAGATGAGTTGGGCCTCGGGACACGCCGAGGTATTTAATTTCTGTCTTTAAATTTCTGTTCAAAAACCAACTCATAATACGAGAGGTGAGTTGGGCCTCGGGACACGTCGAGGTATTTAATTTCTATTTTTAAATTTTCTGTTTGAAAATCAACTCATAACGCGAGAGGTAAGTTGGACCTCGGGACACGCCGAGGTAGTTAATTTCTGTTCAAAAGTCAACTCGTAATACGAGAAGCGAGTTGAGCCTCGAGACACGTCGAGGTATTTAATTTCCGTCTTCAAATTTCTGTCTTTAAACTTTTGTTCAGAAATCGACTCATTTCACGAGAGTTGAGTAGAATCTCGAGTCACTTACCGAGATATTCTCAAATTCTGCCATTGCATTTCTATTTTCAATTTTTGTCTCAAAAAAAAAAACAAAAAAAGGGGTTTGGTTAATGTTGCGAGAACAAGGAAGCAATTCGAAAAGTTCAGATTTATTTCCTCAAAGTCCCAGTGGAGCGGTTGATAGATCGAAGCTACAAATCTCTTTGTGTCGAGAAACCACATTCGAGCAAGCAAGTCCCATCCCTTAGAAGATTGAAGAAAAGCGAATTGAAGATACGAGTCATCTCGCGGAAGCAATGGCAGAATGGATCGAAGCAACAAGGTTACAGTAGAGTTGAAGATGTTTTGGGGAAGATGAGGAACCAATAAGTCAAGGATTGACCAAGACCGGGCAAAATTGGTTCTTCTTTGGTCTTTGCTCTACTCTCATTTCACGATAGTGAGCAAAGAGGGGCAGCTGTAATAACCAATTTGCCCGGGCCCAATACCCATATAAAGAGCCCAAAAAAAAACAAAACAAAGTAAACTAGTAAAACAAAAGTCCAATAAAAAATAATAGTCCAAATGTCCATTTACATTTCTGGAACCCACTAAAATAGGCCCAAGACCAGTTTGGTACAAACCCAAGCATGAATAACTAAGCCCAATTATAATAACCCACTAAACCTAAATCCCTAATCCAAAAATTACAGAGGCCCAATGGCCCAAAATTTTAAACAATCAGGAACCCTAGGGTTCCTTCCCTACCAGCCGCCTCCACAGCCACTCCCAACGCGTGACCCTTCAGCCACCGCGTGCATCCCACGCGCGACCTTTCACTCTCGCGTGCGCTCCACACGCGCCCCTCGGGTTCCTCACGCCAAATTCCTACGTACGCATTTGCCACGCGCCCATGCACCCCGATGATTCAAGATCCCCGAGGGACCTCGTCCGCCCTCTGACATAGGACTTCGCGCGCCTCGGCCCCCGGCTCCACCAGCCCATCCTGCCTCGGTCACCACCAGCCTCGCCCATCACCTGCAAACGACACCAAAAGCAGGAACAGAGACAACAAAAACAAAGAAGATGGGAGAAATAGTTGGAATAATAGAAGGGAATCCAGTATTTGGCTATAAAGCCGTAAAAATTTATGTAAAGGGGGTTCGAAATTTTCTCTTTGTTTTTAGGAGCACTGTAAACTGAAAGTAAGAAAAAAAAAATAAAAAGAACAACAAAAAACAGATTCAAAATAGACTCTCGCTTCTCGTATCATCGACGATCCAAAGAAGAAACTTTGAAGGTGGATTTCTATTTGGTTTTCCTTCGATTATTGACGGTCGTTCTTTTTTGTTGTTTATTTTGAATCTCTTTAAACCGAATAACAAAAGAAACGACGGGAGGCCATACCTAAATCGTGGGCGTGTTGTCGAAAAGCTCGCCGTCGTCAAAAATCGAGTTTCAATAGGGGTTTCTTTGCTTGGACATCGCCAACCACCGATGTATTGGCGACACGGTGGCGCGGGTGCATGGCTGAGGGAGCCCCATTGACGGCGCGAAAGGGTTTCCAAAGAAACCCTAGCAGAGGATCAGGGGAAGAGGTCTTTCATTGGTTTTCCGGAATATGAAAATGGGTTTTCAAAACACAAAAAATTGGTTTTAAACAAAACGTGAAACGGTGCCGTTTGGGGAGGGATAGACCCACGCGTCAACCCGTTTAAAACCCGAAGATCCGCGTGTTTTATCACATTTGGGATATTTATGCGATCGGTCCATCCTTTTTGCAGTGATCTAATTGGGCCTGTTTTCGATTCTTTTTGCTTATTGCTAAGCTAGCCTCGAATTTTGAGTATTATTTCAAACGGGTCCATGTCCAAACGGAGCGTTTTTAAAACTGGGAATATTTCCTTCTTTAATCCCTACCCGTCTATAGGTGTTTCATTTCGATCCTAAATCTTTTTAATAGGGTTAGTAGTTTAAATCATATTTCTGATGTCGTTTTTATTTCATTTGAGTCTCTTATTTTCTTTTGTTCATTTAAATATTCTTATGAAATTCATTATCTATTTTAACATATGCATGTAAATTAGCTAGAGCGTATTGTGCACATTATTTTCACACTATTTTAGTTGTTATTCTTTTAATTCAGCTTTATATGTGCATATACATTTTCTTCAAAATCCATTGATATATGATATTTTTATTTTCTTTAAAATCTCATTCGTTATTATTTATTTCAAGGGTCCTTATATATTATTATATTTGTATAAATTGCCATACTAACTTTTTACATCACGTATTGTAGGTTGTCGTTGTTATTTGCATGTTATTTGTCTTGATTTCCTTACATGTGATATTTATTTGCAATCCATTGGCATTCAGTTTTTTATCTATGCGCATGTTATTCTTGAATCGTGTTTTAAACTTCGGCATACTTAAACCTCTCCAAACATTTCAATACATTGAGAATAAATGTTGAGCCGATTTTGAGATTTCATATTTGAATTTCCTTCTAAAAAATAAAGGCAATATTCGGGTGTTTAGAAGCTCGGAAGATAACATCCTAACGTGCTGGGTGTTTATTTTTCGGTCAACTAAAATAACCAAATATCTTTCTCATACATTTGAGGACTAAAGATGGTCTCGGTATCGAAGTATGAATATGTTATGTCCTAACGTGTTGGATGTGACATTTTTATTCCTTTGGAACGAGTCAAATCTTAGGACTCAATACTACTTGAAATAACCTTCTTTTAAAGAACCTTTCGACCCCAAATACTTTCAAGTTTTCAACATTGGGACAACGTCAATCAATTTGGTACCGATTTTGGGCGTTGCAAGGGTGCTCACCCTTCCTTGCACGTAACCGACTCCAGAACTCGTTTTCTCACAATTTGTAGACCAACAAAATTTTGTTTTAATAAATGAAAATGTTTTAGTAAAACAAGGTGATCCGATCACACTTAACAAGGATCGGTGGCGACTCCTTCTTTAGGTCGATTCCCGTTTTGCAAAAAAATGGTTTCGACAAACCTCTTGTTTTTATTTTTGATTTCGGACGATCATCGTAAGGGACTACAAGAGTTTCCTTTTTTTCTTTCGGTTTACAGTCTGTAAAACTAAAAAATCCGAACCCCTATTACATAAATTTTTATGGCTTTATAGCCTAATACGCTATTCTCTTCTATTATTCAACTGTTTCTCCCATCTTTTCTCTGTTTTCGCCCTCTCTGCTCTTGCTTTTTTGTCTTGTGTGGTCTGTAGGGTATGGGCGAACGGTGCTGGTGGAGGCGTGCGGGTGCTTGATCGATGCGAGGCGTGTGCGGGGGCCGAGGAGAGGCGCGAATCGGGAGAGGCTCGCGTGTGTGGGGAACTGAAGCGGTGCGCGTGTGTGGGGAATCTGGAACGACGCCCGGGGCGCGTGGGGAGCTGGAGGCGCGCGTATGGTCGACGCGCGGGGCAGGTGAAAAGCCTGCTGGCGGCGCTGGTCTTAGGGTTTCTGATAAACCTTCAATTTTGGGCCATTGGGCTTATGTAGAATGGGTTAGGTTGTAAATGGGTTTGAGTTATTTGTAAAATGGACCATTCGGTTTGGATTTTAAGTTTTTAGAATTTGGGCTGTTATTGGACTTCTGCTTTTGGATTTTTGTTTAATTTAGTTTTGTAATTGGACTGTTATTATTGGGTTTATTTCTTATCGGGTTTTAAATTGGGTTTGGTATTTTGGGTTCATTGGGTCTTTTTCTGTTTGTTTATTTTGACTCATTGGGCCTTGAGCTCTCTTGTAAATGGATATTCAAAAGACTGTTATGTATTATTTTGGGCTTAACTTTGGGTTTGAATTATAATGGGCCCTCCCCGGGCAAAAAATGGTTATTACAGGCCGAATTGATATATTGTCTAAAGGCCTAATTACGAAATTGCCTTAATGGGTTGATTTGATATATTGTCTAATGGGCTGAATTGATATATTACTTAATGGGCCGAATTGATATATTGCTTAATGCGCCGAATTGATATATTGCCTAATGGGCCGAATTGGTATATTGCTTAATGGGTCGAATTGATATATTGCTTAATGGGCCAATTTGATAAATTGCCTTAATGGGCCGATTTGCAAAGTGTTAATGGGCTGAACTTTTGTCTGAATTAATTATTGTTATTATATTTGTAAATATCATGATTTGCTATGTATGATGCATTTACATGATTTTGCATGGGTTGGGAAAATGTTGAAGAGAAGTGATTCTGGTGGCACTGCCACAAAAATGTTTGTTAATCTGATTCGTTATGATTATAGTGGCTTGTCCACAATTCAAATTTGTTATAAATGGCATAATGCTTGCGATTGGTGTGTTTGGCGGGGTGGGTTGAGTTGATCCCCACAGGTGTGTTGGATGGTACAGGTGGTGTGTAGCGGATGGATTATTAGGTTGGTTTGGGAATTGCATGACATTCATATGCCATATTTGATACATTATATTGTAAAAAGGGGCTTAGGCCCAAAATATTGCTAAATGGGTTTCAGACC
Organism: Gossypium australe; assembly: GCA_005393395.2. Taxonomy (NCBI): domain Eukaryota; kingdom Viridiplantae; phylum Streptophyta; class Magnoliopsida; order Malvales; family Malvaceae; genus Gossypium; species Gossypium australe. The sequence continues at coordinate 130,179,532 of CM016626.1, read as the reverse complement.
CAGTGGATGACGGTAAGGGGATTATACACTGAATTCTTGTAACTCACCCCCTTTCTTAACCGTTGTAGGTAATGCTCAGTGACGAGGACTTGGGGCGATGGATGACTCGGTGGAGGCCATGCTTCGGAAATAACATTTTCGAATATTAGTAAACTACTTTCCGTTTTATTTCATTACTTTTACTATTTTGGGGTTTTAAAGTTGTAATAAGGCCTCTGGAGTATTTTGTTTTGCTTTATGTTTGACGAACTTATTATTTTGCTTAAATTACTTTAAATGGGAATTTTTCGAAAAACTTAAATAAAGATTTTCCAAAATAGATTAACAAACGGATTTCATAACAAACTTCTACGAATATTTTAACTCGGAAATTTTCTCTTGAATTATCAAATAATATTTTCAAAAGTCATGGTTTATAAAATCTCTAGTTCAAATTTAATCGATTTATCAATCAATTTTCGAGGTTAGTAGTATTTTATCAAATATTTCAAATCAAACTTGTTTTCTTGATTTTAACAAATCAATACCTATTTTAATACGAATGAAAAGGATTTAACATGTTTTTCTCATGTGACATGTCGGATCCGGTCATAACGCATGGGTCGGGTTTAGGGTGTTACAGCAACCATCGTAGCCACTAGCACCGCCGTGTCTGGTGTTGCTGGTGTGACACCCTTATGGCATCCCGAGCCGGTTCGACTGTTTCCAGTTCGATCCAGGTCAATGATGACCCGACCAATCTGGTCTAGCCACTGGTTGGACAATCAGCCCAGTTTCACATATCGGGCTAGGTTCGACCAGTTTTTGGGTCTTGGTCTCAGTTTTTGGCTCCTGGGCCCAATTTATAATCTCAAGTCCAATTTTCAAGTTCAATTACCTATTTGGCTAATTATCTGACTTGAAAATTAACTTCCAAAAATATCATATTAATTTTAATTAATTTGATTAATTTAACTTTAATTGATCAAAATTAATTTTTCCAAAAATCACTTAGATTTTCAAAATTAATTTTTCAAGAAAATTCTTTAATCAAATTCTCTAGTTAAACAATTCTCACGACCACCTAATTTAATTCAGCATCGAATAAATTGACTCAATTAAATTATTCCCAGAGTTGTAGAATTTTCTTTTGATTCAAATGTAGTCCAATCGAGCTTTTGTTGAGCAAGCGGTGGGACCAATCAGACATATACAATTAGGCTCTAATGATTGCAATTATGTCTAGAAGTACCATTCTGATACTTCGTAATTACTTAATCCTGGAGTCAATCCACAAGAAGTACCATGATTGAAAACTCCTTACTGTATACTCTTTACGAAAGCAATTCATCCAACTGTTTTGTCCAATGACCTCATCATGTGTGTGTTTGGAATGATGGAAATGTGCAAGTGTACACAGTCGCAACAAGTAATAAGGTGACAAGTAAATGTTGAGTTATCGTACCCACAGTGGCTGTGAAAAGAATTATTTATGAATGCAATTTAAAACACTTTGGTGAAGAAAAAAAATATTTTGATTTGAAAAGTGATTAAAAGCTAGAAAACAAAGTAAATAAATAAAATAAAATAAAGTTCTAATTCACGGTTTCAAAAGCTGATTTAATCAAGATGACATAATTGTGTTAGGTTAATTACATTTCTTAACTTAGAATTATTAAACTCATGTTTATGTTGTTATGAATAAATTCATGGCAACTCGGTAATTTGCTAACTTATGAACATACTGACCTACCAAAATCCATTCATCTCTTGACTATATCTCTATGTCAATTCAACCGATTAAACAAATTTTAGTAGACAAATATATTAATGCACATACATACTTATGAAATCAAAATAATCTCTTGTACATATCTCTATATCAATTCAAACAAGTAATCCAATCTCATAAGCACATAAAAGGTTAAGTGAGGTAACAATGTATTCCTACCTTGAAACAATTTAACCACAATAATCTTGCAAGTTGTGCAAGGCAATTGTATCTCTCGATATCGTTGCTAATTTAACCCTCGGCTACATTAGATGATTAAACATGCAAAGATTAAGTATCATGTCAATTAATTGCAATTTCAATCCGTTTAAATAATTAATTCATTAGCTTCGTTACAATTGTAATGCAAGAATAACTTAGTCATGGTTTTACTTAATCAAACATCTTACCGAGGCCTATAACAACACAAACACAATTTTAATAAATAAAGTAGACGAAATGCAATAACCTAACACGAATTAAATTTAAGCCATATCAATTAAATTAAACATATCAACATCACAAATATTCAAATACATGTTCATCATAACAACAACAGAATTAAAAAGGATAGGGAACAAGAAGCAAATCCAGTGTTTCTCCGTGGCTTGACTGGTTTGCTCCACTCTTCCTTCTTCACTTGTTCTTGTCGAACCAAGGCTTTTATGAACACTTGAGTGCTGCTCCAAATAATGTATGAATGACTCTTTTCAAGAGGTAAAATCGGCAAGAGGACAAAGGAAAATGATGGGAAATAAAGAGAGAAAGTTGAGAGAGGAGAGAAGAGATGAGAATGTTGTGGTGTGTTGAAATGAGTAGCCAAGGGGGTTTATAGGGTGAGAGGGCTGCTAAAAATAGCCAAAATTAGCAGCCAAAGAGCCCTTCCTTGGCCGGCCACACATGTGGCAAGTTTGAAGCTTTCAAATTTGCTAAATTAAGGCTGGGACAAATCTAGAAAAAACACTAAAAGATGAGGGGTTTGTTTGCAGTTTGACGATTTGAAAGCCAATTAATCAGCCAAGCAAGCTGATTGGGTCAGCATACTGGACGGCTTTGGGCTGCCCATAGCTTGGTTGGTTCGGTTTTCTCGGTTCAGCTCAACTGGGCCACTTTTCCTAATTAATTAATAATAATTTAACCCAAATTAAATTGGATTAAAATTAAAATTAATTATATTGTGAATTAATACACATAATTTGGAGCATCTTTAGCTGAAAAATTCATTCGTCTCGATGCTTCAAAAATCGCTTCTCAATTTTGTGTTTCTAGTAGTGTCTGCCGAGCCAATTTTTACCCGAATCTGTCAAAAATGATCAAAATTAATCAAAATTTATTATAAAATTAATTAAAATTCATTATGTTAATAATTTAAGTACAAAATAATTATTTTATAATAATTATATATTTTTCGAAAATAATTTTACCGAAACTGCATGAATTTGAGTTAAAAAGGGCATGAAAAAGTGTGTATATTTTCGTGTTTCCACACCCCCAAACTTAATTCATTACTCGTCCCTAGTAATGCACAAATTGAAAATAATTTCTCGAAAACACCTTTGAAAAATTCCTTCAGAACAACATTCTTCCCAAAATTATGAATTTGGTATACTTATACTCAAAAACAAGAAATTTGGTATTTATGCTACTTATGTATACATATCATTCAAATTAATCTCAATCATTCTTATGATAGCAAAAATAGACTAAATGCTTCCTAATAAAGACATGACAAATCCCTACCAATTTGATTTTGTTCCCTTATTCGAGATTAAGCTGCAATCATTAAGTTTAACTTATGCCATCATATGTTAAACATAGCAATTTCTCTCCACTAATGTAGATAGCATAGAAACTTGAATCAATAGGTCTTTAAATAGATTGCAACGTGGCTAGGCTAGGGGTAGGTAAAAGATAGATAAATTTAGGCTAAAACCCCTAAACTTAGCTTCAATCAGACCTTCGGAATAATTACCTTCAATACACCAACTTACTTTTCTTTCACCTGCTCTTTTGTACATCTATTTTCTTTCAATTACATATGTTTTTTTTTTAAAATTTTTTTACAAGCATTTTGCTTATGTACTACAAAGTTTTTGAGCATTTGATACTTCTTTTCAACTCCCCCAAACTTATTTTCAAAGAATATTCTGAATAGTACTGAGTCTAGTGTTTGGAACAATTTAAAGATAATTAAAAGGAAAGTGATGGCTAAATATTGCAAGGGTTCAAATAAAATTAGGCCATATAGTCTCAAAGTTGGGTTTCAAAGGATAAAATTTCATCAAGGTTGGCTCGAAAGGCTCAAACGGTCCAAACAAAAATTGCCTAAATCATTTTCAACATTCCATGCTTCCTAGGATTTCGCCTCAAGAAACTACTAAGTCAATTCTAGAGACTTAAACTTTCATGCATGCCTAACTTTCTTAAGGAACTAAAAATTTTATGGTATGATTTGCATGGTTTATTAAAAATACACTTATGTCATATCATAACAATTATTGAAATCATCAAACTTTATTCATACTGAAGTTTAGCATACTTAACAAAATTTCAAATTTATTGAACAAAATATATCCTAATCATAATAAAAAGAAAAATTTATTCTGAGTGGAAACAATTCCAATTTTTCGGCCCCCTACTTCAGATGAACAATGTCCTCATTATTAAAAGTGAATAGGTACTATACACCAGGTAGGATTCTAGGAAAGAGGAGGTGAGTCAATTTGACTGCTTAAGTACCAAGCTCTCTCTAGATCCAATCCTAGACATGTATATATCTATTGTCACACTTTTATACTTTTCAACTTGTTCATTTTTATTTATGATTTCCACCTCTTGTTTTATTATGCGAAAATAAAAATTCGTAATTGAACCTAATCCTAAAATAACCTAAGAACGGAAATAAAATAAAGTCAAGATCCCCCCTTTTTATTTATTTATTGATTCCTCCGAATTCAACTCATCTTTTGCTCCATCATCTTTTTTTTTTTTTTGCATGAATCGTTTCGCTCCCTATTCGATAGTGGACTCCATGGTTCAAATATGAAATCTAGAAACTCAGGCCCAAAAAAAAATGGGTCATTGTATATTTTTGTAAAAGCACTTCTCATGGAGTCATCCCTTATTTTTGAATATCTCCAATAAGCTTGTTGCTGCCACTGCATATGTTGCATTAAGTCCATCAATTTTGACAGCTTATCTCGAAGATCTGGGAAAGGCGGCTGAGTTCTGAACATTGAAGTTGCGACATCAGGTTCGGCTTCTGGTTCCATTGGTTCTGCCTTATCAGGGATTTCAACTGATTGCATTGGTTCGATCTCTATGGGATCTTTTTCTTCTTCTTCGAGATCCTCACTTTCTTCAACTCGTTGTTGTAGCACAGAGTCTCCAGCCATTCGGTAGAGGTCCCAATATGTGATTGTGCCTTGGCTATAGCCTGTCTTCTTTATGTTTGCAAGAATTTAGCTTTTAAGCATAAAAATGTTATTGTAAAGGGGAAGTAAGCTGGGCCAGAACGTCTAACAGCACAATTCTGCAACTCTCTCGAGATGATTTTTCCCACATCAATGGTCTTTCCAGTTAAAATCGAGTATAATAAGACCAGTTAAAATCCAGGTAAATTTTTAGTGAAAATTCTTTGTTGCTTTATGCCCAAAGAAATCAGGGCATGATTATTTAAAATCGATAGTTTACTTTGGGATCCCGGAAATCAGTCTTTAAAACTTAGTTGTCGATCGATAGGTTAGAAAACATTTATGTCAATTTAAGAAAACCCGAATGATTACTTAGAAAACCATGTCTATTTAAGTGTGAAAAGTTTAAATTTGGAAACCATTTAAGTTGTCGAAAACATTTGTTATCAAGAGATTTGTATTACCCGATGGTAAGATTTTGAAAACCTTTGCGTTTTATAGTTTAGAAAACCTTGGGCTCAATTATTAAATCAACCATGATATTTATTTAGCCATGTTTAAAACAAATCTAAAGCATATAAATAATCCAAAAACATAATTTAAAAGGCCTTATTACAAATCCAAATAAAGCTGAAAACTGAATTAAAATAGAGTATAGTACCCAAACCAAAGTCCATGTAAAACCCAATTTTTATTGCATGGCCACCACGAGTTCATCCGGCTCCGCATCCGCAATCTATGTATCACCTGAAAAGATAAGGGAGAAGGTGAGTCACCAAGACTCAGTGCATAAATCCTTCCCCCGATTAATGCAACATACTTACACAATTCATAACCGAGTAATGTAAATAATGCACCCAACCTAGCCATCCATAACTCCTTTTCTACCCCGTGTGGTACCAAACCACTGGTGGTGCCAAACCACTGGTGACCCAAAGTCACGATATCCAATAATGTGGTGCCAAACCACTGGTGACCCAAAGTCACGAATAATCCAACTTGTGGGGCCAACCCACGTGTGATACCAAATCACTGGCGACGATCCCGTAATATCAAATGTGGGGCCAACCCACTATGGTGCTAAGCCACTGGGATGAGTCGCTATGAGGTGCCAAACCTCTGGTGTCCCAAAGACACAAAATAACTGTGGTACCAAACCACTGGAGGTGACAAACCTCTGGTGTCCCAAAGACACGGATATCAAATCCTTCCCCCTCCTCTCATATCACCCAAACCAATGTATTACGAGTGTAAATCATGCCAACATGCTTGATATGAACATATAACAAATATATATATATATATATATTGCAGATTATGATATTAAACAACATATAGCAACATCATATCGAAACGGACTTACCCGAATCCTTGCTCATACTCAACAAGGTATCATATCAAAATCTCACAATTTTCGGCTTTAGTAACATGATTAGTTTATTTATATATAAACATTACCGAGTTATAAGTGTGTAAGATACACACCTGTTACTAGCGAAATCACTAAATCCTGAAGACCCGATCTACCGCACTAGATCTCCTTGTCCTACATTCGGCCAATACTTAGATTAATAACGTAAACCATTTCACCATACCACTAAATCCCGAAGGGTGAAATAACATATAACTAACACAAGCCTTACCCTTGACTTACCAAAATCGATTTTCAGAGAATTGAGGCTTAGATCGATTGCTTCCAAAGTCCCGAAGAGCCTAGAAGAAATTCGGTTCCAATGAATAGTTAGAACCTTGCTAACAAATGCCCAAAAATTCGGCCTTTGCCCTCATGAAAAATGACAGAGAAAAGAGAAAAGAAATAAGGAAATTCGGCCAAGACACTTACCTATCTTCAAAACCGATTAGAGAAGAACCCAAAGAGAATCTATCCTTGTTGATATTCGGCCAAGACAAATCAAAAAGGGAATGGGAAGTTTCGGCTATGGTTGTTTAGAGACAACAATTAGGATTCGGCTAGAGTGGAGAAAGAGAAAAGAAAAGAAAAGTGAAAATAGGAGAGGGAGAATTCGGCAATAGAAGAAAGAAGAGAAAGGAGAGAAGATAGAATGGGAGACGGATGCTTTCGGCTTTGAGCAAAAATGGAAGAAAGAAAAGAGAGTTATGGAGGAGGAAGATTCGGCCAACCCCTAGAGAAGAAGAAAAGATGAAGGGGAGAGGGTTAATTTTCGGCTACCAAAGAAAATAAAAGATAAGAAAGGCTCAAATGAAGATTTGGCCAAATGCCTAAGAGAAAATTCGGCAAACAACTATGGACACTCGGCTTTTGGTTTACTTTGGTGCACTAGGGAGAAATTTGCAAAACTCAAAGGGTTTTCGGTTATGACACAAAACAAAGGATGAAGGCCAAAACTAAAACAAAAATTCACCTTGTAGCCAAGAACACATTCGGCTAGAGAGAGTGTTTTTGGAGAGAAAAGAAAATGATGATCAAATGCTAAGGAAATTTTTACCAACTAGCTACCAACCTACCAAACCTTCAACAAAATCGGTCACTTCCCCCCTAGGCCCCAAAACCATCCAAATACATGGACTAATGGCCATAGAAGAGTTTCCAAAACAACACTCCATATTTCAAGCCTTTTGTCCCCTTATCCTTCCTTAATCCATATGAATCTTATCCCAAAATACAAGCTTTCCTAATATATTATTCAACTTGCCATAAAATTTAAAGTCCAACTTACCAAATGTAAAGCTTGGCCGACACTTAATGTAAGGATGCATAAAAATAAAGTCTTCAAAATGTATTCCATGCTACTCGAACTATTCCCTCAAGCAACCCTTCATGCGCCATAACCATCATGCCACTAACTCCTCATGTGCTAAATTTAGACACTTAAATTAACTTAAGTGTCAGGATCACCTAATCCACTTCACTAAATTTTCAATACTAAGAATTATTCTAGCTTCGCTAATAATTCCAAGCCTTCACAAAACTATACTAAGCACACAATAAAATCATATCCGAGCTAACACAAGTAACAAGATGATACTCAAATTTTAGGATGTTACACACGTAGTCTATGCTACCAATATATACTTGTGATCGAAAGCCAGAGGGAAAGGACTGAGAAAGTCAATACCCCAAACATCAAATAATTCTACCTCAATAATGTTTGTTTGAGGCATCTCATTTCTATTGGTGACATTTCCAACCACTTGACATCGAGCACAACTCTTTACGTAAGCATATGCATCTTTAAATAGTGTTGGCCAAAAGAATCCAACTTGCAATACTTTGGCTGCGGTACGTGTACCTCCGAAGTGTCCCCCACTCGAAGCTGAGTGACAATGATATAGAATCTTATGTACTTCATCTTCTGCCACACATCTCCTGATCATTTGATCTGCACACTTTTTAAACAAGTATGGTTCTTCCCAAAAATAGTACTTCACATCGTGAAGAAACTTTTTCCTTAATGATACGTCTTATCAATCAGCATCAAACCACAAGCTAAATTGGTAGCAATATCAGCAAACCAATGGGTATTATGGACATGATTTACCTTCAATATATGTTCATCTGGAAATGTCTCCTGAATTGGTATAAGTGGAGAATTCCCTTCTTACGACTTCAATCTAGACAAGTGGTCTACTACCTAATTTTCTTCTCCCTTTTGATCTTGAATTTCTAGATCGAACTCTTGAAAAAGAAGTATCCATCGAATCAGTCTCAGCTTAGCGTCTTTCTTAGCAAGTAGATACTTAATTGCCGAATGGTTCGTATAGACAGTCACCTTGGTACCTACAAGATAGGATCGAAACTTGTCAAAAGCAAATATAATAGCAAGTAACTCTTTCTCTGTTATCGTATAATTTAGTTGAGCTCCTGTCAGAATCTGACTTACGTAGTAGATGGGATGAAAAACTTTGTTCCTTCGCATGCCCATGACAGCTCCAATCATGTAGTCACTTACGTCACACATCAATTCAAAGAGAAATCCTAGTCTGGTGTGATGATTTTGGGTGCCGAAACTAGTCGACTCTTCAAATCTTTGAAAGCTCTTAAGCAGTCTTCATCAAATTTGAATGTCGCATCCTTCTCCAGTAACTTGCATGGCCCAAAAAGCTCCTAACATCCTTGACAGATGTTGGAGGTGGGAGTTTCTCAATAACGTCTACCTTTTCTTTATCTACCTAGATGCCATGTCTCTTATCCGATGCCCTAGAACAATACCTTCTCGTACCATGAAATGGCACTTTTTCTAATTGAGTACGAGGTTTGTTTCTTCGCATCGCCTTAGTACCTTGGCTAGAGTGGCTAGGCAATCATCATATGTATCTCCAAATACTGAAAAATCATCCATAAAAACTTCCAAGTATTTTTCAACCATGTCATCAAAAATAGACATCAAACATATTTGAAATCTAGCAAGTGCATTACATAAACCAAGTAGCATGCATCTAAATGTGAATGTACCATACGGGTAGGTGAATGTTGTCTTATGTTGATCTTTTGGTGCCACTGTAATTTGATTATACCTCGAGTATCCATCGAGAAAACAGTAATAGTCTCGCCCATCGAGTCTATCCAGCATTTGGTCCAAGAATGACAAAGGAAAGTGATCTTTCCTAGTCGCCTTGTTCAGCTTCTGGTAATCGATGCAAATTCTCCATCCCGTAACCGTTCTAGTTGGTATCAACTCGTTATTCTCATTTTCAATTACCGTAATACCTCCTTTCTTTGGCACGCACTGGACCGAACTTACCCATGAAGTATTTAAGATGGGGTAAATTATACCCACATCTAACCACTTGATGATTTCTTTCTTGACTACGTCCTTCATGATGGGGTTCAGTCTTCGTTGTCCATCAATCGTCGCTTTCTCGCCATCTTCCAAGATGATCTTGTGCATGCATATAGACGGACTAATGCTGCAAATATTGACTATGGTCCATCTGATAGGCTTCTTGAATTGTTTCAATACCAAGATGAGTTTCTCCTCTGCTCAATAGTTAATTCTGCTGAAACAATCACTGGCAAAGTAGAAGCATTACCTAAATAAACATATTTTAAATGTGAGGGAAGTACCTTCAGATCTAATTTAGGTGGCTCTTCGATTGACGCTTTTGGTTGGGCATAATCCCTATCCTCTAACTCCAAATATTGAAAACGGGATTGTGGATTACATCCCCTTTGATTGGCTTCTAGCAAAGCTAAGTATTCATCCTCTTCATCATTTGGAGGGTCTAATGTCAATTTCTTTTCCCATGGGTCCTCAACATAGTTGAGTTCCTTTTCCATGATTAACTTCTCTAAATCGGAAACTGCAGAACAATCATCAAATGTGTTAAGAAATCGCATAGACTTAAAAACATTAAATGCTACCTGATCATCCTGAACACGCATAGTAAGCTCACCCTTCTGCACATCAATAAGGGTCCTTCCGGTTGCTAGGAAAGGACTTCCTAGGATGATTGGCACTTCTTTGTCTACTTTAAAGTCTAGAACCACAAAGTCAGTAGGAAAAATAAATTTGTCTACACGTACCAATGTGTCCTCGATTTTTTCCTTCTGGGTGTGCTAAGGATCGATCTGGTAGTTGAACTGTAGTCGTAGTATGTCTAACTTCACCTATCCCCAACTTTCTAAATATCGACATGGGCATCAAGTTGATACTCGCACCCAAGTCACATAGTGTTTTACCACAATATGTTGCTCCAATGTTGCAAGGTATGGTGAAACATCCAGGATCCTTCAATTTTAGGGTACTTTGTCTTGAAGATATACACTACATTCCTTCGTTATAGCTACCGTCTCAAATTCTCCAAGCCTTCATTTTTTTCGACAGGATATCCTTCATGAATTTGATGTAGTTCGACATTTTTTCAAGTGCTTCAACCAATGGGATGTTGATATGAAATTGTTCGAGTACGTCTAGGAACTTCTTGAATTGAACTTCCTGCTTCCGCTTCTGAAGTCTTTGAGGGTAGGGTGGTGGATGCTTCTTTACTGAAACTGTTTGATTTGTCTTCTGTGGCAATTCTGCATCTAATGAAGTTGTTAGTTGATCAGAATTAGCTGGTTGATCGTGTCTGAAAGTCTTAATATTTATATGATGAATGATCGAGCCTAGAAACTAACTTACGACAACGATTGAGGCAAGTGCACCTATCGAAAAGTAGTATAGTTTAGTGGCAAGACCGGGATGTCAAACTCAAGGGAACCAAAAGTACTAATACCGTCTTTCCTTTTATTATTTAGCCTAAGAATTAAGGGAATTGTTGTTTAACCTAAAATTAACTAACTACTAAGCTGAAGATGCTAAGACACAGAGAAGGAATTGGGGAAATACTTTTGGGAAAAACCAATTGATTAAGACAATACCCGAGGAAGAATCCACCTAGACTTCACTTGTTATCTAACTCTGAACCAGACGATTTATTCACTTGACTTGATCCGTAGGATTCCTTACTTTATATTAATACCTCTCTCGAGGCTACTAACGTCTAACCCTAGGTTGATTAATTGAAATCTCTTTCTAATTAAAACCCTTAGTGTTGCATTAACTCGATCTATGGACTTCCATATCAGGTTTGACCCTAATCCTGTATATTTTCGTCATCCTATCTCTAGGGTTGCGATCAACTCCACTTAACTATGCTAGATCTACTCTTAAACAGGGAATATTCCTCCCCTGCCTAAGGGCATCAATACTTGAATCAATATCCTGAAATATCAAAACAAGAATTAAGAACATATAATTAAGAACAAATCAAGTATTTATCATATAGTTCAGAAAACAATAACAAGATCCGTCTTAGGTTTCATCCCCCTCAGGTATTTGAGGGGTTTAGTTCATGTTTATAAAAGAATATATCTCAGAAGAAAGTATAAAACAAAACATAAGAAAAACCCTAAAACCCCCTGAAGGAAATTGAAGGGAAGATCTTTCGTCTTGAGTATGATTTCGTCTTCTAGATATGAATCAACTGGCTGTCTTCAAGTAAATCCCACAATTCGGCCTCTCTGGCTTGGCTCTTCGGCCTACCTCAACCGCCCCCTTTTAGGTCACACTTAGGGTGTTTATATAGGCTTTCAGAATGTCTTTCTTTGCCCCTAAATATCCTAATCTGAGTGGAATTCAAACATTTCACGTCAGGGACACGCCCGTGTGGCACGCCCGTATAAGTCGAGTCCAGGCCGTGTCGGGTCTACTAAGGAGGCACAGCCGTGTGGCTTGGGCCTAGATCGTGTGGATTTTGTACTTTGGTCCATTTTCTCAGTTTTTGGCCCGTTTCTCGTTCTTTTCATCCTCCGGTGCTCTCCTAAGTATAAAACATGAAATTAAAGGATTAGGAGCACCAAATTCCACAATTCAGGGGATAAATCATCCAAAAGTATGCTAAATGTGGGATTAAAATATGAACATATTACGGTTTATCAAATACCCCCACACTTAAGCATTTACTTGTCCTCAAGCAAAGTTCTCAACTCACAATTAATATAAACTTCCTCAATTCATAATATTCATCAATAGTGTTTCATCATAATTCAAAGGTAATTCATACATTGATAATTGAAGTAGAAGGGTCCTAAAGATCCAAACAATCAAAGCCATAGTTTTTATAGCACGAAAACATAGGCGTTTCCTTTTACCTAAATAATTACCTCTGATTCGAAATCGACAAGAGTTGACTTCCTCGCTGAAGATTCTCTAAAATCACTCAAAGTGTTTAAGGTTCAAAATTAAGCACTCAAAAGTTGAACATGAAAGGTTAATCCCATAGGCTTGCATGAAAATCAAATCTCCACCACTATAAAATGAAATGATACACAGATCAAAAGGTCTTTAAAAGGGTTGTAACGGGGCTTAGGTTAAAGGTGTGGATAAAGGTTGAATTAGAGGGTTAGAATCGAGATTAAATTGAAAATTTACCTAACTAGAAAAATGAACTAATCCTGAATAATTACATCAATTGAAAACTTGAAACACTAATAACACGAGCTTCTTCTCAGAATATGGAATTAATTGCTTAAGCCAAACTTAGAAATAAAAATGAATAACTTTCCAACGTTTCTTTTTTTTTAAAAAAAAAAAGAACAAATCATTTACATTAATAAGAAAGAACTTTAACAACTAAATATAGAACATAGTTAGGCAACCGCTCAAACTCAAATCTCGACAAACAGAGAGTCAAGGAATGGTGATAACAAATACAAGATGGGTTTTGGGTTATTATTATGGGTGAGTCAATAAATGGTTTGTTAAGATCAAAAGGGGTTCGCTAGAGGTTAATTGTGACAGTAGGCTTTTAGTGGAGTAAGTGGGTTAAATCCTAAGTGCCTTCATCATCTCTGTATATCAAATCAATGATGTGGTCTTGACATGTATAATCGAAGCAAGTTCTAGAATAACAAATCAATGTTGACACACTCATAATCAATAAAGTGAGCAAGAAAAGAATGTATGCTCTAAAAGGCTCAAAATCTCACAAAAATTATGGGTTTTTGATATCAACTTTGTAAATTTCAAACTTCAAGGTAATAATTAGATTCAGGTAGACAGCCTAACAAAATTTTTGATTTTGAAAATAGACTCATCATGCTTGATTCTCTAGTCTCCTAAAGTTTAAATCATCACTGCACAATTTTCAATGACTTAATCCAAAACATATCAAAAAAAATCATGAATCAAAGAAAATCTCATTCTAATAGTAAAGTGAGAAAATTACTTAAGAACAAGACATAATTCAGGGATTTGAGAATAATGCAAAAAGTTAGGAACTGTTCGAAATAACATTCACCCCCAACACTTAAGATGTACATTGCCCCTAATGTACAAAGATATATATAGAGATAAATAGTATGAAATCATAAGAGATAGGGAGAAGTGAAACTTCCTGAAGTTTTGGATGAATTCCTTGAGTTGGATGTATAGAAATTTGATTCGGAGGTGAAAGATAAGTTGGAGGAGGCGTCTTTGCTGGTGGTATGGTGGCCGCTAACAATCTCTATCCTAGATGAAGAAATTGGGAAGCTCGTGAAGAATTAGCCAGGAAATAATAAGAATAATTCAAAATATACTAATTACATATTTAAAGAAAAGAAAAATAAAAAGAATGAGTGTAAAAAATGTAAAAAACTAAAAGAAAAGATGGATGGACTGAAAAGTCCTTATTGTTGGATGGTTTGCGAGGTGGGTGTGATTTCTAAGGGCATAGTGTGGTGATTCCCTAACAGCCTTTAGAACCTAAATCAAAGAAAACAAAATAAAATAGACTAGATTAAGGACAAGAAAGATAAAGGTAAGGAAAATAAAGGAGAAGAGAAAAGGAAAAGAAAAATTATATGGACTCGAAGGTCCGTGTCCTGTCGAGTTAATGAACCGATCGGCATGAATTTATGTAATTCAGTCTCGCACAGGGAGATTGTGTTATGGTCCTTTCACTTCTTTGACGTGAGAATGATAGTGTTGGCTTTGCCTTTTGGCATTGAGTGATAGTGGTAAGGATGGTGAAATAGAAAGAAAAAATTTGGTGGCTAGGGTTGAGAGGAAGGGGGTTTGGTGGAGAAGGTGAGAAGAAAAAGGGGGTTTATATAGTAATTGCGATCCAGTGATTTCCCACGCCCGTGTATGGTGAGCGTGCTGGATCACACGACCGTATCGCATGGCTGTGTTGTGCTTCATTCATTTCTCCCACGCCCGTGTGCAGGTCACCACGCCCGTGTTGATAAAACAATGTCTACCACGACTGTATCGCACGGCCGTGGTGTTTAGTCGGAGCCCGTGGCTTGGAGATATTTTTCGTCCTACTTCGTACTATCTCTGCCACGCAGGTATGAAAATATGTGGTGTCCATACGGCCACGGCCACGGCTGTGTGCAAGGCCGTGTGGGTAGAGAAACATGTACTTTGGTTAGTTTATAGTTAGGTGCTAAAAAGGAAAAATAAAAGTGAAAATAAAAATGTAAAAATTAATGGGGTTAGTGCTCAGGTTGCCTCCTGAGAAGCGCTTGTTTAAAGTCTTAAGCTAGACTTACCTCACATTCGCAAAAATCATGGTGGTTTGAGGAGTTGAAAACCCTTTCTCATGCTATCAGTTCTATTATGAGTATATAGTTCGAGTCGAGTAGCGTTTACTTTAAAAGTACCGAATGTAGGATTACTTACCTCGACTGTTCCATATGGGAAGACATTGAGTACCTTAAAAGGGTTTTCTTCGTTTGTATTATGGTCGGAAGGGGAGAGTCGAGGGTCTTTCTTATTCAACAATACCTGATCTCCGATTTTAAATTTGTTTGTCCCAAGGAGTGGCTTTGGTTCTGCTTCGTGTATCCCTAGTTTTTTCTTGAAATGTGTCTTCCACTCGTCTAGTGCATCGATCTGAAGTCGTCGTTCCTCGTGAGTTATTTCTTTGTTGGTATGAGGTCTAGAATCTGGCTCAATTGTGTAGTTCCGTGGTGCTTCCTAAAAAAAAGGTTTAATCGAATGGTCATTAATAAAGTTAATTTTCTCACCTTGATTACTTGATGTCCTAGCTGAGTCGAGAGCCTGAAGACTAATTGATTCCTCACCTACACGGAGTATGAGTTCTCCTGTACCAACATCAATCTTAGTTCTAGCAATTGCTAAAAAGGGTCTTCCTAAAATTAAAGGAATACTATTGTCCTCATCCATGTCTAAAACGACAAAGTCTACTAGGAATACAAATTTATCAGTTTTCACGAGAACATCTTCGATTATACCCCTAGGAATTCTAATAGTTTTATCAGCTAATCTCATCTTAGTTTGTTTGGGTTTCCCTAGACTTAGATGTTTAAAAATTTTATAAGGCATAACATTGATGCTTGCCCCTATATCAGCTAAAGTATTATCAACAGATAATGTAACACTCGATACCCGAGTCCGAGGCTGAGACCGGATACGAGACATTACTATGCTTGAACTTTCCTAAACATATACTTACAGGCTAGAAGATTTCGTTTTGAAATTAAAACTTCCCTTTCTTAGTCAAACATACATTTCCTGAGCCTACGAGGCTTTAAACTTGCGTCTGGAGTCTTTCGGAACTCAATCGGAAACCTTTCCTCACCACAGGGGTCACACGCCCATATGACTTGGGACACGCCCGTGTATCCCTAAGACATGCCCGTGTCCTTCACTCGTGGTCGACACTGACTAATTACACACGACCTTGACACGCCCGTGGCCCTAGACCGTGTGCCGTACCTTGATATACTGACTTATTCACACGGCTTAGAGCACACACCCATGTGATAACCGTGTGTCACACACGACCTATACAAACGGCCATGGGGTTAGCCCGTGGTCTATTCTGACTTAAGACACTAACATGCAGGGAACACACGGCCTAGACACACGCCCGTGTGTCTATCCGTGTGGGCACTTAGATGCTATTTACCAAGCCCATTGCCACCCTGAAAACAAGATCAATCTCAAGCCAAATTCAACAATTCAAAACTTCGCCTAACATTAACAAAGATGCATACTTCACTGATATATTATACATACATACTTAGTCAAATTTGGCCAATCTCTTTAGCCATATACAAAAGAATAATAAACTTGATAGCCCATATTTTGACCCTTCTTAAAAAATATTCTCAAAATGAAATGCTTCCTATACATGCCATACTTAATATAAACAACTGGGCTATACCCAAAATAGTGATCCATAATGTGCTCTGAGCTCTGACGTCAACGATCCACAAATTAGCTTGGCGGGACTACATGGAAAGAAAGAATTAAAGACGTAAGCGTTTAGCTTAGTAAGTTTGCATGTAATGAATGTAGCAACCTAAATGCTTAACATAAAATATACATCATAATAAAAGACATTACCGAACTGATAAACCGTAATATAAACATATTTTAATCCCACATTTAGCATATTTTTGGATGATTTAAGCCTTGAATTGTGGAATTTGGTGCTCTTAATCCTTATTTTTCATGTTCTATACTTAGGAAAGCACCGGAGGATGAAAAGAATGAGAAACGGGCCTAAAACAGAGTAAATGGGCCATATCATGAAATCAACACGGCCTGGGCCCAAGACCACACAGTCGTGCCTTATTAACAGACCCGAACACGGCCTGGCCACGATTCACACGGGCGTGTGCCATGGGCGTGTCCATGTCATGACAAAGAAGAGTTTCATTCGGATTAGGGTACTTAGAGGCAAAGAAAGCCATTCCAAAAAGCCTCTATAAACACCCTAGAGGACAACCTTGAGGGGGAGTCCAGTTAGGTCGAAGAGCCAAGCCGGAGAGGCCAGAATTGTGGAATTTTCTCGAAGAAAACCAGTTGATTCATCTCAAGAAGCCAAAGTTATACTCAAGACGGAAGATCTTCTCTTCAATTCCTTCAGGGGATTTTAGGGCTTTTCTTATGTTTTGTTTTATATTTTCTTTTGAGATGTATTCTTTTATTATTATGAACTAAACCTCTCAAATACCTGAGGGGGATGAAACCTAATACAGATCTTGTTATTGTTTTCTGAACCATATGATAAATACTTGATTTGTTCTTAATTATGTGCTCTTAATTCTTGCTTTGATATTTCAGGATATTGATTCAAGTATTGATGTGCTTAGGCAGTGGAGCAAAAGTCCCTGTTTAAGAGTATCTAGCATAATTAAGTGGAGTTGATCGCAACCTTAGAAATAGGATGACGAAAATATGCCGAATTAGGGTCAAACCTAATATGGGAGTCCATAGATCGAGTTAATGCAATTCTAGAGGTTTTAATTAGAAAGAGATTTCAATTAATCAACTTAGGGTTAGACCTTAGTAGTCTCGAAAGAGGTATTAATATAAATTAGGGAATCTTACGGATCAAGTCAAGTGAATAAATCGTCTGGTTCAGAGTTAAATAACAAGTGAAGTCTAGGTGGATTTTTCCTCGGGTATTGTCTTAATCAATTGGTTTTTCCCAGAAGTATTTTCCCAATTCATTCTCTTTGTCTTTGCATCTTTAGCTTAATAGTTAGTTAATTTTAGATTAAATAATAAATCCCTCAATTCCTAGGCTAAATAATAAAAGGAAAGTTAGTATTAGTACTTCTGGTTCCTTTGGGTTCGACAATCCGGTCTTGCCACTAAACTTTACTACTGTTCGATAGGTACGCTTGCCTCAATCGTTGTCATAGTTAGTTTCTAGGCTCGATCATTCTTTTAATAAATTTTTAAGACTCTGACACACGATCAAGTTTTTGGCGCCATTGCCGGGGAACTAAAATATTAAGAACGCTCAATTTTTATTACTTTAGCCATTTTTATTTTTTCTATTTATTTTTATTTTTACTTTTCTTTTAACTTTACTGATTTTCCTTCTTTTATTTGTTCTTGATAGGTACCTCTAGTTTATGACTAGGAGGAACCCGATGGGACCCCTGATTTGCGACAGTGATATTGAAGGTACTGTTCGCAGAAATCATAGAGAAATAAGGCGCAGCTTAAATTACATAGAAGAAGAGCAAGAAATCGAAACTAATACCACCGAAAAGATGGATGAGAATAATTCGTTACCTCCAGAGGTGGTCGACAATCATGCTCCTTGAACTATGTATGATTATGCTAAACCTAATTTAGCAGGAACTGAGTCAAGTATTGTTAGACTTGCTATTGCTGTAAATAATTTTGAACTGAAACCTAACATAATTCGGATGATACAGCAATTTGTTCAGTTTGATGGTTTGTAGGATGAAGATCCAAACAATCACTTGGCAAATTTCCTATAATTTTGCGATACTTTCAAAATAAATGGCGTTTCTAATGATGCCATTCATCTTCGGTTATTTCCTTTTTCTTTGAGGAATAAAGTCAAACGGTGGTTGCATTCTCTTCCACGAGGGTCAATTACTACATGGGAGCAAATGACCGAAAAATTTTTATCAAAATATTTTCTCCAGGCTAAAACGGCAAAGTTAAGGATGCATGGGAGAGATACAAAGATCTATTGAGAAAGTGCCCACACCATGGGTTACCCTTGAGGCTACAGGTCCAAACTTTTTACAACGGTGTGAACCCTTCAACTAGGCAATTCATCAATTCAGCCGCTGGCGGAACATTGAATAACAAAACACTTGAGGTTGCCTACGAATTCATTGAAGAGATGTCACTAAATAGCTATCAGTGGCAAACCACAAGGACAAAGCCAACAAAAGCAACCAGTGTTTTCAACCTCGACGCAGTAACCATGCTATCAAATCAGGTAGAGATGTTAAATAAAAAGGTTGATGGTTTATGTGGTTCTTTGCAGGTACATCCAGTTATGCAGTGCAACACGAATGGAGGAGGGATGAACAACACAGACTATCCACCTTACAACCCGAGCGCTGAAAATGAGCAAGCTCACTATATGGGTAACAATTTCAAATCTCAAAATAACCCTTATAGTAATTGTTATAATCCAGGTTGGAGGAACCACCCCAACTTTTCATGGGGTGGTCAAGCAAATCAGAGACAACAACCCCTTCCAAACTTCCAACAATAGCCCTACCCACAGGAAAAGAAGCCGAACCTTGAAGAGATGCTAACAAAATTCATAGCAGTGTCAGAAACACGTTTCCAAAATACTAAGACAACACTTAAAATCAACAAGCATCGATGCAAGGGATCGAGAACCAATTAGGGCAACTCGCTAAGCTGATCTCAGAATGACCACAAGGCAGCTTGCCAAGCAACACTGAGACTAACCCAAAGGAGTAACTTCAAGCCATAACAACTCAGGATAGTGTAGGGTTAGATGAACCTAATTTAAGCCAAGAGAAGTCAGTAGAGAATGGTAAGTTCGAGGTAAGTCATGATAAGCCAAAACCGATAATTAAAGAGTACCAACCTCGTATACCGTACCTCGATACGATAAAGAAGGACAACACAGACGAATAATTCGGTAAATTTCTTAAACTTTTAAAGAAATTACATATTAACTTACCATTTCTTGAAGCTCTTTCGCAAATGCCAGATTCAAGGAGATTTTTAAAAGATCTTTTAACAAACAAACGGAAGTTAGATGAAGAATCGCATGTGGAGCTAAACGCAGTGTGCTCAGCAATGTTGTAAAACAAACTACCACAAAAATTAAAAGATCCAGGGAGTTTTACAATTCCATGCTTAATTGGTAGTTTATCTGTTGATAATGCTTTAGCGAATTTAGGAGCAAGCATCAACGTTATGCCTTATAAATGTTTAAACAACTAGGTCTAGGGAAACCCAAACAAACTAGGATGAGCATTCAATTAGCTGATAAAACTATTAGAATTCCTAGGGGTATAATTGAAGATGTTCTTGTGAAAATTGATAAATTCGTATTCCCAGTAGACTTTGTCGTTTTAGACATGGATGAGGACAATAGTATCCCCTTAATTTTAGGAAGACCCATTTTATCAACTTCCAGAACTAAAATTGATGTTTGTGTAGGTGAACTCATACTTTGTGTAGGTGACAAATCAATCAGCCTTCAAGCTCTCGACTCAGCTAGAACATCGAGTAATCAAGGTGAGAACATAATATCTATTAGTGACATTCGGTTAAACCTTCTTTTTAGGAAGCACCACGAAACTACACAACTGAGCCAGATCTTAGATCTCATGCCAACGAGCAAATAACTCATGAGGAACGAAGGCTTCAGATCGGTGAGCTAGACGAGTGGAAGACACACTTCAAGGAGAAATTAGGAATACACAAAGTAGAACCAACACCATTCCGTGGGACAAACGAATTTAAGATCAGAGATCAGGTATTGTTAGATAAGGCAAACCCTCGAATACCTCTTCCTGACCCTAATACAAATGAAGAAATCACTTTTAGGGTACTCAATGTTTTCCCATACGGAACAGTCGAGATAAGTAATCCTACATTCGACACTTTTAAAGCGACTCGAATTACATACTGATAATAGGACCGATAGAATGAGGAAGGACTTTCAACTCCTCAAACCACCATGAATGTGCGAATGAAAGGTAATTCTAGCTTAAGACTATAAAAGAGCACTTCTCGGGAGGCAACCCGAGCACTAGCCCCATTAATCTTCACATTTTTTTATTGTTTCTTTTATTTTTCCTTTTTAGCACCTAACTATAAACTAACCAAGTACAGATTTCCATACCACACGGCCTCACACACGGCCGTGGTCGTGGCCGTGTAGATACTACAGATGTACGTACTAACATGGCAGAGATAGTACGACACAGGATGAAAAATATCTTCAAGCCACGGGCCCCAACTGAACACCACGGCCGTGCGATGCTGCCGTGGCCGACACTATTTTAGCAACACGGGCGTGGCGACCTGCACATGGGCGTGGGAGAAACAAAAGAAGCATAACACAGTCGTGTGACTCGACACCCCCACAGTACATGAGCGTAGGAATGTACCAGACCTGAATTTTCTATTTAAACCACCCTTTCCCACTTCTTACCTACTCCCCACTCTTCTTCTTCCTTTACAACCCCCTCCATTTTCATTTATATTTTTTCTTTACTCTCTTAACTCTTCTTCTAACATTCATCCATGTCGAAGAAACGAAAGGATCCTAGCACAGTCTCCCTTTGTGAGACCGATCTACATAAGTTCATGCCGGCCGCTTCATTAATTCGACAGAAACAGGGCCTTTGAGCCCATTTAACTTTTCTTGTCATTTTCACTTCTCCTTTATTTTCCTTTTCTTTAGTTTTCTTTTACTTAGTTTAATCTATTCTATTTCCTTTTCTTTGATTTGGTTCTAAAGGCTGCTAGGGAATCACAGAGACCAAGACCATAGCCACCCCACCGTAGCCTTAGAAATCACACCCACCTCACGAACCATCTAACAAAAAAGACTCTTCGGTCTATTAATCTTTTCTCTTAATTTTATTTTACTTTCTATTTCCTTTCTCTTTATCTTTCTTGTCTTTAAATATATATCTAGTATATTTTGAATTATTATTATTATTTCCTGGCTACTTCTTCACGAGCTTCCCAATTTCTTCATCTAGCGTAGAAATTGTCGACGGCCACCACACCACGACACACCCAACTCAAGGAAGCCATCCAAATTCAGGAAGTTTCACCTCTCCCTATCTCTTAAATTTCATATATATCTTTGTACATTGAGGACAATGTACATCTTAAGTGTGGGGGATGAATATTTATTTCGAGACAATGCCTAACTTTCTGCATTATTCTCAAATCCCTGAATGATATCTTGTATTTAAGTAATTTTTTCATATTACTAATTAGAATTAAATTTCCTATGATTCATGATTTTTATTAATATGTTTTCGAATAAGTCATTGATAATTGTGTAGTGATGATTTAAACTTTAGGAGACTAGAGAATCAAGCATGATAAGTCCATTTTCAAAAATTAAAATTTTATTAGGTTGTCATCTGAATCTAGTTATTACCTTGAAGTTTGAAATTTACAAGGTTTTTATCAAAAACCCATAATTTTCGTGAGATTTTGAGCCTTTTAGAGAAAACATTCTTTCGTGCTCACTTTTTTATTATGAATGTGTCAACATTGAGCTGTTATTCTAGAACTTGCTTCGATTATACATGTCGAGACCACATTGAATGATTTGATATACTGAGATGATAAAGGCACTTAGGATTTAACCTACTCACTCCACTAAAAAAAAGTGTACCCTCACAATTAACCCCTAGTGAACCAATTTGATCTTAACAACCTTTTTTTTACTCACCCACTAATATTAACCTAAAACCCATTATGTATTGGTTATCACCATTCCTTGACTCCCTTTTTGTTGAGATTTGATTTTGATCAGTTTCCTAACTATGTTCTACATTTGAGTTGTTAAGGTTCTTCCTTATTATTGTTGTGATTTGTTCTTAAAAAAATGAAGTATATTCAATATCAGCTCTATGTAATTGAGCTTATACGTTTAAATTCCACATATTGAGAAGAAGCTAATGTTATTAATATTACAAGTTTTTAGTTGATGTAATTATTTAGAATTAATTCATTTTTCTAGTTAGGTAAATTGTCAATTCAATCTCGATTCTAACCCTCTAATTCAGCCTTTATCCACACCTTTAACCCTTACCCTTATTACAACCCTTTTTAAAGACCTTTTGATTTGTGTATCATCTTATTTTACAGTGGTGGAGACTTCATTTTCAAGCAAGCCTATGGGATTAACTTTTCATGTTCGACTTTTGAGTGCTTAATTTCGAACCTTAAACACCTTGAGTGATTTGAGTCAATCTTTAGTGAGGATCTCAACTCTTGTCGATTTAGAATTAAGGGTAATTATTTAGGTAAAGGGAAACACATAATGTTTTTCGGGTTATAAATGTATGACTTTGATTGTTTGAATCTTTAGGACCCTTCTACTTAAATTATCAATGTATGAATTGCCATTGAATTATGATGAAACATTATTGATGAATATTATGAATCAAGGAAGTTCATTTTAATTGTGAGTTGAGAATTTTGCTTGAGGACAAGCAAATGCTTAAGTGTCGGGGTATTTGATAAACCGTAATATAAACATATTTTAATCCCACATTTAGCATACTTTTGGATGATTTAAGCCTTAAATTATGGAATTTGGTGCTCTTAATCCTTTGTTTTCATGTTCTATACTTAGAAAAGCACTGGAGGATGAAAAGAACGAGAAACAAGCCTAAACCGGAGTAAATGGGCCATATCATGAAATCAACACGGCCTGGGCCCAAGACTACACGGTCGTGCCTCATTAACGGACCCGAACACGGCCTGGCCATGATTCACATGGGCGTGTGCCATGGGCGTGTCCTTGTTGTGACAAAGAAGAGTTTCATTTGGATTAGGGTACTTAGAGGCAAAGAAAGCCATTCCAAAAGCCTATATAAACACCCTAGAGGCCAACCTTGAGGGGGACTCCAGTTAGGCATCCAATTAGGCCAAAGAGCCAAGCTGAAGAGGCCAGAATTGTAGAATTTACTCGAAGAAAGCTAGTTGATTCATCTCAAGAAGTCGGAGTTATACTCAAGACGGAAGATCTTCTCTTCAATTCCTTCAAGGGGTTTTAGGGTTTTTCTTATGTTTTGTTTTATATTTTCTTCTGAGATGTATTCTTTTATTATTATGATCTAAACCTCTCAAATACCTGAGGGGGATGAAACCTAAGGCAGATCTTGTTATTGTTTTCTGAACCATATGATAAATACTTAATTTGTTTTTAATTATGTGTTCTTCATTCTTTCTTTGATATTTAAGGATATTGATTCAAGTATTGATGTGCTTAGGCAGTGGAGCAAAAGTCCCTGTTTAAGAGTAGATCTAGCATAATTAAGCGGAGTTGATTGCAACCCTAGAAATAGGATGACGAAAATCTGCCGGATTAGGGTCAAACCTAATATAGGAGTCCATAGATCGAGATAATGTAATTCTAGGGGTTTTAATTAGAAAGAGATTTCAATTAATCAACCTAGGGTTATACTTTAGTAGCCTCGAAAGAGGTATTAATATAAATTAGGGAATCTTACGGATCAAGTCAAGTGAATAAATTGTCTGGTTTAGAGTTAAATAACAAGTGAAGTCTAGGTGGATTCTTCCTCGGGTATTGTCTTAATCAATTGGTTTTTCCCACAAGTATTTTCCCAATTCATTCTCTTTGTCTTTGCATCTTTAGCTTAATAGATAGTTAATTTTAGATTAAATAATAAATCCCTTAATTCTTAGGCTAAATAATAAAAAGAAAGTTACTATTAGTACTTTTGGTTCCTTTGGGTACGACAATCCGGTCTTTCCACTAAACTATACTATTGTTCGATAGGTGCGCTTGCCTCAATCATTGTCATAGTTAGTTTCTAGGCTCGATCATTCTTTTTATAAATTTTTAAGACTCTGACACACGATCACGAACTCATATGCTTGAGCTCACTTGCTCTTATGATTCTTACATATCTCATGGTACTTACTAGTCTCATGCTTGTAAGGTAAACAAGGTACATGTCTCACTTAATCACATAGATTAGCATACTTTGCTATGATAATCATAATCTCTAATTCATCATTCATAACATGAATAATACTTATAATCAACTTGATAATAGCTTTGCTTAACTTTCTTACTATCTCATTTAAGCTTTAATCATTTGCCCGATGAATTTTTATGAATAACCGAGGATATTGAATCTCATCTCACCTATAAGTCGATGCCAAAGCCATATCCTAGATATGGTCTTACATGAGATCCCTCAACTTGGTAACGATGCCATGTCTTGACATGAACTTACACGAAGTCTTCCTTGTGTGTTCCCTTGGGACCTTACCATTGCCATGTCTTGACATGGTCTTACTTGGTATCTTTTACTCATGAACTGATCAATGTCGAGCCTTGTCTTGGACTTACATGAAATCTTCCTTGTTACTAACCAATGCCATGCCTTGGCTTGGACTTACATGGGATCTCTATCTCATGATAGCTTTTCAATGCCAAGACTTGTCTTGGACTTACATGACATCTTCGCTTGGAGACTCACCAATGCCATGCCTTGGCTTGGACTTACATGGGTCTTTATCTCATACTAACTCTTCAATGCCAAGACTTGCCTTGGTCTTACATGATAACTTGCTTGATTACCGATGCCATGCCTTGGCTTGGTCTTATACGGACTTTCTTGTCTCAGGTGATAGATCGAGTATCCTAAGTAATTCAACTTCAATCGTGACTTTTTATGCTCAATCTCATTAATTTCTTTGTTTAACATAGCATTCAACAATCTCACAGAATTAAGAAATATTCAACATCATACTAAGCAGTTCAATGATATTAATCAATAAGCTTAGAAATCATACAAACTTACCTCAATATACAAAATGTATGTGGATATGCAATTTAGTCCTCGACTTTGTTCTTGCCTCGGTTTCGATCCGGGCTTCGTTTCTCTTAATCTATAATAATAATTTAGCTAATTTAATACTCACATTGACTAAATTGACTCATAACTCATACTTTGGCAACATTACTAATTTACCCTTAAACTTTCTCATAATTATACTTTTGCCCCTAGGCTCGTAAAGTGATTTTTATTCAACTTTCTTAAACTTCATGCTTAGCTTATTCACTTTCTTTACTATAACAATCATAAATTCTCACTATTTCTATTATGTATGACCAATTTCATAACTATTACAATTTGGTCCATCTAACATTTTTCATGAAATTCACTTAGGAAAAGATGTTTATCTAACATCAAACTCTCATAATCTTCCATAAAACATCATTTTATAAGCATGTCATACATGGGTATATTTTTTAACATGATTTCTAGCTCAACTTATAGCTAAAAATAACTAATTCATGGTACGAAGACTTCAAAAATACGAAGAATATTGAAAATGGGGCTAGAATGCACTTACTAGCAAGCTTGAAAAATTTAAAAACCCTAGCTATGGCTTCCTTCAAAATTTCGGCACTTGGGGAAGAAGATGAGTATGATTTTTGTCATCTTTTCCCTTTTTAATCATTTAATTGATAAATGACCAAAATGTCCTTCTCACTAAACTTTCAATAATTACTAACTCATGTCCATTTTTGTCCAAAAATTATAATTTGGGCAAATTGCTATTTAAGGACTTCTAATTAATAATCCAAAGCTATTTCATACTAAAAGCTTCTAGAATCTCATATTTTGTAACTTTTGAAATTTAGTCCTAATGGACCCTTTAATGCCAGTTTCATAAAATCTCTACATAAAACTTTCATAATATCATGCAAACATCTCAAATACTAAAAAAAAAACTCATTCTAATACCTCGGATTTGTGGTCTTGCACCATTATTCCGACTAGGCCCTAAATCGGGCTGTTACAGATAAACTACCAATTAAGCATGGAATTGTAAAACTCCCTAGATCTTTTAGTTTTCGTGGTAGTTTATTTTGCAACATTGCTGAGCACACTGCGTTTAGTTCCACATGTGACTCCTCGTCTAACTTCCATTTGTTTGTCAAAAGCTCTTTTAAAAATTTCCTTGAATCTGGCATCTGTGAAAGAGCTTCAAGAAATGGTAAGTTAATATGTAATTTCTTTAAAAGTTTAAGAAATTTACTGAATTGTTCATCTGTGTTTTCTTTCTTCATCACATTGAGATATGGCACACGAGGTTGGTACTCTTTAATTACCGGTTTTGGTTTGTCATGGATTACTTCAACCTTACCTACCTCTACCACATTCTCTTGCCTTAATTTGGGCCCATCTAACCCTTTACTATCATGATCTGTTATGGCTTGAAGTTGTTCCTTCGAGTTAGTCTCAATGTTGCTTGGTAGGCTTCCTTATGATCGTTCAGAGAACTACTTAGCAAGTTGCCCTAATTGGTTCTCGATGCCTTGAATCGATGCTTGTTGATTTTGAGTGTTGTCTCGGTGTTTTGGAAACAGGTTTCTGACACTGCTATAAATTTTTTTAGCATCTCCTCAAGGTTCGGCTTTTTCCCTTGTGGGTAGGGCTGCTGTTGAAAGCCAGGGAGGGGTTGTTGTCTCAGGTTTCCTTCACCACCCCATGAGAAATTGGGATGGTTCCTCCAACCTGGATTATAAGTGTTACTATAAGGGTTATTTTGAGGTCTAAAATTATTACCCATATAGTGAACTTGCTCATTTTCAGCGCTTGGGTTGTAAGGTGGATATTTTGTATTGCTCATCCCTCCTCCATTCATATCGCACTGCATCACTGGATGTACCTGCGAAGAACTACATAATCCATCAATCTTTTTAGTTAAAAGTTCTACTCGGTAGCATGGTGACTGCGTCGAGGTTGAAAACACTGGCGGCTTTTGTTGGCCTTGTCCTCATGACTTGCCACTGATAGTTATTCAGTGACATCTCTTCAATGAATTCATAGGTAGTCTCAGGTATTTTGTTTTTCAGGGTTCTGCCGGCGGCTGAATCAATCAATTGCCTGGTTGAGGGGTTCACACCATTGTAAAAGGTTTGAACTTGGAGCCACAAGGGTAACCCATGGTGAGGGCACTTTCTCAATAGATCATTGTATCTCTCCTATGCATCGTAAAGTGTCTCTAAATCCATCTGCACAAAAGAAGAGATATCATTCCTCAACTTGGCCGTTTTAGCCAGCGGAAAAATATTTCAACAAAAATTTTTCGGTCATTTGTTCCTATGTAGTGATTTATCCTCGTGGAAGAGAATTCAACCACTGTTTAGCTTTGTTCCTCAACGAACAGGGAAACAACCGAAGACGGATGGCATCATCAGAAACACCATTTATTTTGAATGTATCGCAAAATTCTAGGAAATTCGCCAAGTGATTATTTGGATCTTCATCCTACAAACCATCAAACTGAACAAATTGCTGTATCATTTGAATTGTGTTAGATTTCAGTTCAAAATTATTTGCATCAATAGCAGGTCTAACAATACTTGACTCAGTTTCTGTTAAATTAGGTTTAGCATAATCATACATAGTTAGAAGAGCATGATTTTTGGCCACCTCTGGAGGTAGCGAATTATTCTTAGCCATCTCTTCGGTAGTATTAATTTCATCTTCTTGCTCTTCTTGTATGTATTGTAGGCTTCTCCTTATTTCTCTTCAGTTTCTGCGAATTGTGCTTTCAATTTCACTATCGTAAAGTAACGGTCCTGACGGGTTTCTTCTAGTCATAAACTAGAATACCTGCTAGAAGCAAAGAAGAATATTTAGAAAAGTAAGAATAAAATTTAATTGCAAAAGTAAAATATGTCTAAAGTAATAAAAATTGAGCGTTCTTAATAGTTCAGTTCCCCGGCAACAGCGCCAAAACCTTGATCGTGTCTGAAAGTCTTAATATTTATATAATGAATGATCGAGCCTAGAAACTAACTTACGACAACGATTGAGGCAAGCGAACCTATCGAACAGTAGTATAGTTTAGTGGCAAGATCGGGATGTCGAAACCCAAGGGAAGCAGAAGTACTAATACTGACTTTCCTTTTATTATTTAGGCTAAGAATTAAGGGAATTGTTGTTTAACCTAAAATTAACTAACTACTAAGCTGAAGATGCTAAGCCACAGAGAAGGAATTGGGGAAATACTTTTGGGAAAAAATCAATTGATTAATACAATACCTAAGGAAGAATCCACCTAGACTTCACTTGTTATCTAACTCTGAACCAGACGATTTATTCACTTGACTTGATCCGTAGGATTCCCTAATTTATACTAATACCTCTCTCGAGGCTACTAACGTCTAACCCTAGGTTGATTAATTGAAATCTCTTTCTAATTAAAACCCTTAGTGTTGCACTAACTCGATCTATGGACTTCCATATTAGGTTTGACCCTAATCCGGCAGATTTTTGACATCCTATCTCTAGGGTTACAATCAACTCCGCTTAACTATGCTAGATCTACTCTTAAACAGGGAATATTCCTCCTCTGCCTAAAGGCATCAATACTTGAATCAATATCCTAAAATATCAAAACAAGAATTAAGAACACATAATTAAGAACAAATCAAGTATTTATCATATAGTTTAGAAAACAATAATAAGATCCGTCTTAGGTTTCATCCCCCTCAGGTATTTGAGGAGTTTAGTTCATGTTTATAAAAGAATACATCTCAAAAGAAAGTATAAAACAAAACATAAGAAAAACCCTAAAACCCCTTGAAGGAAATTGAAGGGAAGATCTTCCGTCTTGAGTATGATTCCGGCTTCTTGAGATATGATTCCGGCTTCTTGAGATGAATCAACTGGCTGTCTTCGAGTAAATCCCGCAATTCGGCCTCTCTGGCTTGGCTCTTCAACCTACCACAACCACCCCCTTTTAGGTCACACTTAGGGTGTTTATATATGCTTTCGGAATGTCTTTCTTTGCCCCTAAGTATCCTAATTTGAGTGGAATTTAAACAGGTCACGTCAGGGACACGCCCGTGTGGCACGCCCGTATAAGTCGAGTCCAGGCTGTGTTTGGGTCTGCCAAGGAGGCACGGCAGTGTGGCTTGGGCCTAGACCGTGTGGATTTCGTACTTTGGCCTATTTTCTCCGTTTTTGGCCCGTTTCTCGTTCTTTTCATCCTCCGGTGCTCTCCTAAGTATAAAACATGAAATTAAAGGATTAGGAGCACCAAATTCCACAATTCAGAGGATAAATCATCCAAAAGTATGCTAAATGTGGGATTAAAATATGAACATGTTACGGTTTATCACTAGTTCTAAATTTACCTTGTCGGATTTTATAGGTTCTAGTTTCGGTGAAACTGGAATTTCAACACTTGGTTGAACTTCCTCTAAGTCTTCAGCTTCAGCTGGCTCCTCTTCAACTTCGACGGTGTTGGGCTCTAATGTTTTGCCACTCCTCAATGTCAATGCTTTACAATGCTCCTTCCCCGGATTCCTCAGATTCTCCATATCACTAGGTAAGGCACCTTGTGGTCAGTTTCTGAGTTAGTTGCAAGCTGGCCCACTTGATTCTCTAAATTCCTTAGCATGCTTCATTTTTTGCCATGTTTGCCTTCAATAGATTCTCTAAGCTATTAGACGGTTCAACTTGGGTTGGTTTTTGAACTTGTTAGGGGAAACCAGGTGGTTGGGTCGGTCTAGGTTGGGCATAAGTGTTACTCGTTCCCGCCCCTTGGTTACTCTAGGAAAAAAATCGGGTGGGTTCGCCATGATGGGTTATAGAAATAAGACTACAGTCCATGCCTTCCTCAATTTTGGTTCTAGTTACCCATGTAATACACGGATTCTGGGTTTGATGGTCATTCTTCAAACAAATGTCCTTCCCCATAATAGACACAGGCTACATTTTCAACTTGACTTGGTAGCTGAGTTGCAAAACTATTAAACCCATTAGTGGTAAAATTTTTAAGCATTGATGATATTGATGATACCTGAGATGCGAATGAAGTGAGAGCATCCACTTCATGTATTCCAGTGACTCGTCTTCCTGAAGCTGCTTGATTGGTTGGCCATTGATAATTGTTACTGGCAATCCTCTCAATGATTTCATAAGCCTCATTATAAGACTTAGAAAGGAGAGCACCATTAACAGAAGCATCCACTACCATCCTCATGTGGGCATTGAGACCATTATAAAATGTCTCAAGTTGGATGCAATGTGAGATTCCATGATGAGGGCACTTTCGTAATAACTCATTGTACCTTTCCCATGCCTCACACAAGGACTCATCATCCATTTTTTGGAAAGCAGTGATCTCGCTCCTCAACTTAGCATTCTTGCTAGGTGGGAAATATTTCATGAGGAATCTTCCTTCTAACTCTTGCCATGTGGAAATTGAATTTGGTGGCAATGAGTTCAACTAAGCTCAAGCTCTGTCCCTTAGTGAATATGGGAACAGCTTCAATCCTAATGCATCTTTGGGTACTCCGGCTAACTTGGAAGAATCGCTCACCTCCATAAACAGTCTTGTAACGCCCCAAAACTTAGGTATTTATTCTTGCATGTTTTTAACATAAATACCTATCTGCTTTAGTGGTTAAGTGATTTGGGTGTGTTTGGGACTGTCTGAGAAGTCCTGGGTTCGAGCCTGAGCTTGTGCAAAATTTTGGTTTTTGGGGAATAAAATCCTTGCCTTTGGTTAGTAGGCTTTTAAATAAATGTGGGTAAAGCATGACATAAGGAGCTTGCTGGTCTAGGGGGTAAGTGGCGTGTTATCTATGCAAGTGGTCTAAGGTTTGAATCTTGCTGAAGGCAAAGAAGTGTTATTTTGCTGCTATGCTGTGGAGGTGGTAGAGTTTGACTGAAATGCTGAAGTGGTTGAGGTGAATTCGAATTAAGTGGTTGAGAAGAGGTCTGATCAGGTGGAGAGATTTGAGGAGGGCTTTGAGGAGAAAATCAAGGGAAGGGAGGGGAGAGGTAGTGGTGTGCTGAATTGGGACTCTGAGGCACTCAAGAATTCGGCTAGAGGGGTGTTTCCCATTTCAGTTCTGTGTTGTTTTTCCCTCTGCCGAAACCTTCCTCTGTCGAAACCTCTTCTCCCTTTCTGTTTTTTTCTTTCTTTTCCCTCTGCCGAAACCTCTCCTCCCCTAAACTGTTTCCCTTTTTCTCCCTTTCTACCGCCACACTCACCTAGTCTTCTCTGCCGATTTTGGACTACCCCTCCTAACACCCTGCTTGCGTTGGCCGAACATACTTTCCTTTTCTTCTCATCTTCCCTTCTCTCCTTTTTCCTGCTATTGGTCGAATACACCCTCTTCCCTTCCCTACCTTTTCTTAGTTTCCTTTCTAAATAATTACGACACCTGCTGTTGTTTCTTCTTGGACAATTCTCTCTTCCTCTACCTTCACAGTGCCGACTTTTCTTTGATCTCTACCGACTTAGTGTCCATTGATAGGCTATGGTTTGGTACTTTTGGTAAGTTGATATTCGTTTTGGCTTAAATCGTGCTTGTAGATACTTGTTAATAAGGGGTTTCGATTGGAATACAAGTAATAATCTTGAGTTCTAGTAATCATTGTTTTCCAGGGAGTGAAGTGCGTAGGGATTCGGTTGTTCAATCAAGGTAAGTGGCTGGCGATTAAGTGGAAATGTATATTGATTTGGGTTCATTTTAAATTAAATTGATATGTGAGTAACCGAATGTTGTGGGTGAACATAGGTTCTGGAGTGATCAAGGACTGTCTGCGCATATTTTCGGATCCACGTGTGTAACGGTACTCTAATAAATAGTATCGGTGAAATACCAAAAAGTTTGTAAACACTGCCCAAATCATAAGTCGGCAAAAGCTGAAAAGTATGACACTGATGCTACACGAGCGTGCGCTCGCTTGTATGGTAAACTGAATGCATAAAACATGGGCATTAGACTATCGAGGCCACCGTGAGGAATTTCATGGTCTTGGGCCATTTTGGTCCATGTTGGGCTGGAATGGGCCGTGTGGGCCCCCACATAGGTAAACCATACAAACGTGTGGAGAATTTAGGGCCAAGCTATGTAAATTACAAGGCTGAGCCCATTTTTGGGCTAAGTGGGCCACACGAGCTTGTGGGCCCGTATTATGGGCCTTGGGCCCATTTGCACTGTTTGACTGTTAAGGTTGCACAGGTCGCCCGAGACAACTGTGGACCTAATGATGGGTCGATAATTACACTTAAACCCCAAACTGATAAAATGAATGTTATGCCCCTATGGAAAAATGACAGTTATGCCTCTATGTTTACGCATGACCCTATATGAGCATGCCATGATATATATATGTATGTTGCATTCATGTATGATATATTGCATGGGATGGGATTATTATGATTGGAGGAAGTGTACTGTTCTGGCAGCTCTGCTACAAATACTATTTAGTGCCGCAACCGGTGCTAATTTTTGGAGTGTAGGGATGGGTGGGTGATTTTATCCCCACATGGAGTGTTGGGCTGGACGGAGTGGAGTGTAGAGGCTGGATGGGTAGGATTTCTAATTTCATGCTTAAACTGTTACTGATACTATTATGGGCTAAGGCCCATACTGATACTATTATGGGCTAAGGCCCACACTGATACTGATACTGTAATTGGCTAAGGCCCAACTGAACTGAACTATTATTGACTTGGGCTTAGGCCCAGACTGTACTTACCTAAAGGCATGATTGGCTGTTTATTTGCATGGGGTTACACACTAAGTTTTTGTAAACTCACCTCTCTATTTATCTGTACAAATAATCCCCAGTCTTAGGCGGATCGGTGTTGCGAGGGATTCGGAGGTGGCCACACAACCGCACTTATTTTTATATTTGAGTTTATTTTCAATAAATTTAATTTGGGTTTTTATTATGTAATAAGGCCTCTTTAATTTTTAACTTTTAGTTTGGGATTTTACGTATTTTAATTCACATTTGATTAGTAGTGGGACGCGATTTTCAGAAGATAATTGGTTTTCAAAACACCACGTTTTCGTAACTTATAATAAAAGCTTCTGCATCAAACTTGGTTTTAAAGTATAGTAACAAACTAATATGATTAACGTTCTACTAAAATAACTTGAGTTTTAAAAAGAACAACATACCCTAAATTTCTGTTAAGATTCATAAACGAGATTTATTAATAAGAATAGATTTTATAAGGAAACGATGTTTTCGTAAAACACTTCAATGTGATATCGTCAAACTCGACCATAATGTCTGGGCCGGGTTTGGGGTGTTACATCTAGTGGTATCAGATCCAGGTTACAAAAACTCAGCTGTGGTTTTGGGGTTTCTTCTAAAAACTCAGAATTTTTTTTTTTAAAGAACTATTCCAAGTAATTTGTAAGTATTTTTTCCGATGTGTGGTACATCGAATCTCCTGCGCCAATATTATAAGTCCTCTGAAGCCTCTGTTGGGTTAAAGTGAAATATGGATACTATTATAAATTGTAGACTGTACTGAAATATTTTGTTTAGGGAAAATTGAAACTGTAGTAACACCGTGTTCTGCGAAAACAAACTCTTAAGTAATGATACTACTTTACATAAGACATATGTAAAACAACACTGGAACTGTAAAGTGATGCATAAAATTTTTTTAAAAATAAATAATACGCAAATAGACAATGAACACCAGAGGTACTCGGAGAAGGGGTACAAGAGGCCGTGGCAGAGGCCGTAGAGGTGCTCGGGCTGGGTCTTCGTCATCGGGCCACATGCCTAACGCTGAAGCTAAAAGGCACCGGCTTCACCTGTGACTGAGACTGGGTCTCATGATCGAGCAGTTGGGGACGACGCATTGTCCCAAGCTATGTTACAAATTCTGGAGAGGGTCGTTGGGCCCAATACTGGTACTGTGGACTGTGGGTCGATCACGGAACGACTCTGGTCTAATGGGGCTGAGATATTTAGGGGTATCGCTGGAGTTGCCCCTAACGTGGCTGAATATTGGATTGAGGCTACAGAGAGGATCACGGATGACCTTGATTGCACCCCTGAATAGAAACTAAAAGGTGCGGTGTCCTTGCTGCGAGACAAAGCCTATTAGTGGTGGCTTACAGTTAAAGAGGGTACTCAGGCTGACCGATTGGAAGGGGAATCCTTTAAGACTGCTTTCCAAGGGAAGTATGTGGGCTCTAGTTATGTGGATGCTCGGAGGAGGGGATTTCTAAATTTGACTTAGGGGATAAGTCAGTGGCTCAATATGAGGCTGAATTTTTTTGATTAAGCCACTATGCACGTGGGATGATAGCAACTAATTATGAGCGGTGTGTTAGTTTCGAGGACGGCCTTAGAGATAGTCTGTGAGTTTTGATAGCTCCACAAAGGGAGGGAGATTTTGCCACACTGGTAGAAAAGGCGAAGATCGCCGAGGAGGTGAAGCATACTGAGCACTTGAACAGAGAGAAGGGTAGGAATAAGAGGGATTCGAAGCCCTCAAGTTCCGTTCAGAGGCCGAATAAAAAGGCTAGAGTGGATGGGCCGGTCAGAGTTAGGGCCCCTATTGCTGCTACTGGACCGCAGCCATGTGTTGACTGTGGTAGAGGCCATCAGGGCGAATGCTGAAAAAGGATTGGGGCATGTTTGAGGTGTGGATCATTAGAGCACCGTATCAGAGATTGTCCACAGAGGCCCGAGCAGATGCAAGCTATAGGTTAGGGTACTGTTCTGCCAAAGAGAGGTGTTCAGCAGCCACCGAGAGGCTGTGGCCAGGCCAGAGATGGAAGTGGTATGGGTCGTGGTCGTGGAGCACCGGGCAAAGGTGCTGGTCATACTGAGGCGAAGTTGTAATATCCTAAAAATATTAGAGCATCATGTTGTTTCTTGTGTTAGCTTGGATATGATTGTTATTGTGTGCTTAGTATATTTGTGTGAAGGCTTGGAAATATTAGCTAAGCTAGAATAATTTTTAGTATGGAAAATTTAGTGAAGTGGATGAAGTGAGCTTGACACTTAAGTTAATTTAAGTGTTAAATTAAAGCATATGAGGAGTTAGTGGCATAGTGGATAAGGAGCTTGAAAGGTTGCTTGAGGGAAATGGTTCGAGTAGCATGGAAAGCATTTTGAGGATTTTATTTTTGTACATCTTAGCATTAATGGTCGGTCAACTCTAATTATGATAGGTTGGAATTTAAGTTTTTGGTAAGTTGAATAGCATTATAGGAAAGCTTGAACTATGGGATAAGAATCTTAGGTTTATGGAAGGATGGGGGGACATAAGGCTTGGCTTAAGGAAGATGTTTTGGAAACTATTCCAAGGCCTTTAGTGCATGTATGTGGACGGCATGTGTGGCTAGGGGGGTGGCCGAATTTTGTTAGGAGGTTTGGGGGAGGATAGTTGGTCAACTTGAGCATTTGTGCATCTTTGGGCATTTGTTTTTCTTTCTCTCCAAAAACTCCCCTCCTTGGCCGAATGTGTATTATGCTTTTGGTGCAAATTTGCTTTTGGTTGTTAGCCTCATTTTGTTTGAACCAAATACAATTTTCTTTCTTTCATTGTCCTTTTGAAACCGAAACTACATTTGAACTTTGTGCATTTTTGTGCACTTTTCTTCTTTGGTAAAATAGGTGTTGGCCGAATATCTTAATCCCATTTTCTCTCTTTTCTTCTTTTGATATTGGTTCATTATCACATTTTCTTTTTGCTCTCTCTCTCTTGGCCGAATCTTTCTTCTTCTCAAATTCCATTTCTTTTTCATTTGCTCAAAGTTAAAACATCCGTTTCCATTCTATTTTTCTTTTCTTTTTACTTCACCATAGTCGAATCTTCTTCCTCCCTTTTTGTATTGTTTTGGCCGAATATCATCAAGGGTAGGCATTCATTTTGGGTTTCCTTCAATCGGTTTTGGAAAAGGGTAAGTGTTCATGGCCGTTTTTTTCTTTATTTCTTTCTCTTTTCTATGTCATTTTCTTGTGGACAAAGGCCGAATCTATGGGCATTTGTTGCAAGGTTTTAACCATTTTAGGAACCGATTATTCTTTTAGGCTCCTTGGGACGTTGGAAGCAATCAACCTAAGCCTCGTTTCTTTGTCAATCGTTTTGGGTAAGTTTAGGTAAGACTTGGTATTTTAAGGATAACTCATTTGGATTAAGGTGTTAATGGCCGAATGGCCTTTGTTTATAATCTTAGTATTGGCCGATTGTAGGAAAAGGTGATCTAGTGCGGTAGATTGGATCTTCGGAAGTTAGTATTTGCATTGGTGAAAGGTGTGTACCTTACACACTTTATAACTCGGTTTTGTATATGTATTTATAATATTAATTTACTAATCATATTATCAAAGTGGGAAAATGATGAGATCTTGATATGATACCATGATGGTATGAATGAGGATTCGGGTAAGTCCGTTTCTATATGTTGTTAATACATGTGGATTGAAATCATGATCTACGATTTATGATATTTTTGTTATGTGATTCATATCAAAGTATATTGAAAAGATTTGTCTATCTATTGCATTGGTATGGGCAATATGAGAGGAGGGGGAAGATTGACAATCGTGTCTTCGGACACCAGAGGTTTGGCACCTCCAGTGATTTGGTATCACATTTGTGTCTTTGGGACACCAGAGGTTTGGCACCTCATAGCGACTCGTCCCTGTGGTTTAACACCACCGTGGGTTGGCCCCACTTTTGAGATATGGGATCGTCGCCAGTGATTTGGTGTCACGCGTGGGTTGGCCCCACAACTTGATTATTTGTGACTTTGGTCACCAGTGATTTGGTATCACATTTGTGTCTTTGGGACACCAGAGGTTTGGCACCTCATAGCGACTCGTCCCTGTGGTTTAACACCACCGTGGGTTGGCCCCACTTTTGAGATATGGGATCGTCGCCAGTGATTTGGTATCACACGTGGGTTGGCCCCACAGATGGATTATTCGTGACTTTGGTCACCAGTGATTTGGTATCACACTTTGGATACCGTGACTTTGGGTCACCAGTGGTTTGGCACCACCAGTGGTTTGGTACCACACAGGGTAGATAAGGAGTTATGGATGGCTAGGTTGGGTGCATCATATATTTATATATATATACATTGCTTGGTTATAAATTGTGTAAGTATGTGGCATTTACCCGGGAGAGGGATTATGCACTGAGTCTTGGTGACTCACCTTCTCCCTTATCATTTCAGGTGATTCTTGAGATCGTGGATTGAGGAGCCGGATGAACTCAAGGAGGCCATGCAATAAAATTTGATTTTACATGATCTTCGATTTGGGGTACTTTAATTTATTTTAATTTGGTTTTTGTTATTTTGGGTTTGTAATAAGGCCTCTTTAATTATGTTTTGGATTATTATTATGTATTGGATATGTTTTAATATGGTTTATAAATTATTGGTTAATTTAATAATTAAGCCAAAGTTTTCTAAATTATAAACACGCAATGGTTTTAAAATCTTACCATCGGGTAATATAAATTGTTTGATAATAAAATAGAAATTAAGTGTTTTCTACAATTTTAATGATTTCCAAATATTGAGTTTCTACATTCAAATGCTAATCGTTTTCAAAATAATAATTTGAGTTTTCTTAAATTGACATAAATGTTTTCTTAACTAAGTTTTAAAAGATTTACTTACAAGATTTTCAAAGTAAATTATCAGTTTAAACTTATTATACACCTGATTTCTACAAATATAGAATTTTCAAAGAGTTTTTCACTAAAAGTTAAATTGTTATTCGATTCTTTTCAAAATGTTTTCCTCAGTGACATACCAGATTCGGTCGTGGCGTATTGACCGGGTTTGGGGTGTTACAGAGGCAGCCAGCTCTGGTTTATACTGCACGTCGCTGAAAGGACGGAGACACCCCAGATGTTATTACTGGTACGTTCTTTATCCATAATGTACCTTATACTGCACTGATTGATGTTGGGTCTACGCATTCGAATATAGCATGCTCGGTGTTTGAGACTTTGGGTATAATGGTTGAAACCACTGCGAGTGAAACTACTATGTTGAGTCTTTTAGGGTAGTCAGTTAAAGTAAACAAATTGTTCAGAGATGTACCTTTGGAGGTGCAAGGAGCCATCTTTTTGGTGGACTTAATGGAACTACCTTTTGGTGAATTCGACTTAACACTAGGCATGGATTGGCTGGTTAAGCATCAAGTGAATTTGGATTGTGCTGCTAAGCGGGTGGTACTGAAAACTGTGGAGGGTGATGAAGTGGTGGTAATAGTGGAACGTCGAAATTATTTTTCAAATGTGATTTCTGCACTGAGGGCCGAGAAGTTGGTTCGTAAGGGTTGTGAGGTGTACTTAGCCTATATCAGTAGTGTTGATTCTGAGATTTTGTCTATTAAAGATATTAGAACAGTCAGAGATTTTCTAGATGTTTTTCCTGATGAACTACTTGGATTGCCACCAAACCGTAAAGTGGAATTTGGGATTGAGCTCCTACCGGGTACAGCTTCGGTGTCCATCTCTCTATAGGATGGCATCGAAGGAGCTAGTGGAGCTTAAGGCTCAAATTCAAGAGTTATTGGATCGAGGGTTCATTCACACTAGTGTGTCTCCATGGGGAGCACCGATGTTATTTGTGAAAAAGAATGATGGATCCTTACGTATGTGCATCGACTACCGGCAACTGAATAAACTAACTATTAAGAATAAGTACCCCCTGCCAAGGATTGATGATTTATTCGACCAGTTTCGAAGAGCTTTGGCCTCCTCTAAGATTGATCTCTGATCGAGGTACCATCAATTGATAGTTAACGAGGCTGATGTTCACAAGACAGCGTTTAGGACTCGTTATGGTCATTACGAGTTCCTTGTGATGCTGTTGGACTGACAAATGTACCGGCAGCATTTATGGATCTAATGAGCCGAGTCTTCCAGCCTTATTTGGACCGATTTGTAGTGGTGTTTATAGATGAAAACTTGGTGTATTCGAGAACTGAGGATGAACATGACGCACATCTCCGATTTGTTCTGTAGATTTTGAGGGAGAAATAGTTATACGCTAAGCTCAGCAAGTATGAATTCTGGCTACGAGAGGTAACATTTCTGGGCCATGTGGTATCTACTGAAGGGATTAGAGTGGATCCTCAGAAAATTGAAGATGTTTTGGATTGGAAGCCGCCTAAGATGGTATCTGAGATTCGAAGTTTTCTAGGTTTGGCAGGGTACTATAGACGTTTTGTTAAGGGGTTTTCATTGATTGCTGCACCTTTGACTAAATTGTTGCGTAAAGGGGTACCGTTTTTCTGGACTGATAAGCAGCAAGAGAGTTTTGAGAAACTTAAGAAGGTTCTGAAAGAGGCCCCTGTCTTGATATAGCCAGAGCATGGGAAAGAATTCACTGTCTACAGCAATACATCACATGTTGGTTTGGGATGTGTGTTGATGCAAGAGGGTAAAGTAGTGGCATATGCATCTTGCCAGCTTAATTCCCATGAGGCAAATTATCTGACACATGACTTGGAGTTGGTTGCAGCGGTATTCGCACTAAAAATCTGGAGGCATTACCTATACGGTGAGAAGTGTATCATTTACAAAGATCACAAGAGCCTCAAATATCTCCTCACTCAGAAGGAGCTAAATCTTAGGCACCGTAGATGGGTTGAGCTACTTAAGGATTATGATTCTTCGACTGAATACCATC
This sequence comes from Gossypium australe, assembly GCA_005393395.2. Taxonomy (NCBI): domain Eukaryota; kingdom Viridiplantae; phylum Streptophyta; class Magnoliopsida; order Malvales; family Malvaceae; genus Gossypium; species Gossypium australe. The sequence goes on along the minus strand of CM016626.1, from coordinate 130,138,933 downwards.
CTGGCAAGGCCAATGTGGTGGCTGATGCACTGAGCCGTAGGGCTATGACGGATCTAAGGGTGATGTTTGCTCGTCTCAGTTTATTTGATGATGGTAGTTTGTTGGCCGAACTTCAAGTTAAACCATCATGGACTAAACAGATTAAGGGAAAACAGTTGGAGGATGGGTCTTTGGGTCCTCGATTCCGACAGATTAAGAATGGGGAGACTTCAGATTTTAGACTGAATAGTGAAGGGGTACTGTGTTTTCGTGGGAGAGTTTGTGTACCAAGAGATACTGATTTGAGGCAGTCTATACTACGAGAGGCATATAGTAGTCCCTATTATATGCATTTCGGCGGGAATAAAATGTACCGTGACCTTTGAGAGTTATATTGGTGGTCGGGTCTTAAGCGTAAAGTTACCGACTTTGTAGGTACGTGTCTGACTTGCTAGCAGGTTAAAGCCGAACATCAGTTACCTTCAGGGTTGCTTCAGCCAGTTAAAATTCCACTTTGGAAGTGGGAGAGGGTAACTATGGACTTCATTAGTGGGCTTCCCCTAACGCCTATTAAGAAGGATACAGTATGGGTCATAATGGATCATTTCACCAAGTCAGCCTATTTCATACCAGTTCGTACTGCTTATTCTTTGCAGAAGCTGGCTAAACTGTATGTGGCTGAAATAGTGAGACTGCATGGGGTACCGATTTCCATCATATCAGATAGAGATCCCCGTTTTACGTCTCGGTTCTGGAAGAAGTTACACGAGGCTTTAGGTACGAGACTAGACTTCAATACTGCGTTTCACCCCCAGACAGATGGTTAATCAGAAAGGGTGATTCAAATACTGGAAGATATGTTAAGGTGTTGTGTAATAGATTTCCGAGGCTTTTGGGAAGACTACTTGCCATTGACAAAGTTTGCATATAACAATAGCTACCAATCTAGCATACAGATGGCACCTTACGAGGCATTATATGGTCGTAGCTGTTGTACTCCTTCGTGTTGGACTGAGTTGGACGAGCGGCATGTTTTGGGCCCTGAATTTGTTTCTGATACTGAGGACAAAGTCAGATTAATTCAGGATTGATTAAAGGCGGCATCGGACAGACAAAATTCGTATACGGATTTGAAGCGCAAGGAGATTGAGTATTCTGTGGGAGACTACGTCTTTCTTAAGGTCTCACCATAGAAGAAGGTATTGAGATTTGGGCGGAAGGGCAAGTTGAGCCCTAGGTTAATTGGGCCTTATTGCATATTGAAACGTGTGGGACCGGTTGCCTACCAACTTGAGTTACCTCTAGAGTTTGATCGGATTCATGATGTGTTCCACGTCTCTATGCTGAGGAGTAATCGCTTTGATCCCACGCACGTGATTTCAACTGAGGAGATTGAGGTTAGATAAGACCTAACATTTGAGAAAGAACCGGTTCAGATCTTGGATCGTGATGTGAAAGTCTTGAGAAAGAAGTCTATCGCACTGGTTAAGGTACTTTGGCGCAATCACAGTTAAGATGAGGCCACATGGGAGCCCGAAGAGGCGATGAGTCAACAATACCCTCATCTATTTTGACCAGATAATTTCGAGGCTGAAATTTTCTTTTAGGGTGGTAGAGTTGTAACGTCCCAAAACTTAGGTATTTATTCTTGCATGTTTTTAACATAAATACCTATCTATTTTAGTGTCTAAGTGATTTGGGTATGTTTTGGAGTGTCTGAGAAGTCCTGGGTTTGAGCAAGGGCTTGTGCAAAAGTTTGGTTTTTAGGGAATAAAACCCTTGCCTTTGGTTAGTAGGCTTTTAAATAAATGTGGGTAAAGCATGACAGAAGGAGCTTGTTGGTCTAGGGGGTAAGTGGCGTGTTATCTATGCAAGTGGTCTAAGGTTTGAATCTTTTTGAAGGCAAAGAAGTGTTATTTTACTGCTGTGCCGTGGAGGTGGTGGAGTTTGACTGAAACACTGAAGTGGTTGAGGTGAAATCGAATTGAGTGGTTGAGAAGAGGTGTGATTAGGTGGAGAGATTTGAGGAGGGATTTGAGCAGAAAATCAAGGGAAGGGAAGGGAGAGGTAGTGGTGTGCCGAGCTGGGACTTTGAGGCACTCAAGAATTCGACTAGATGGGTATTTCCCATTTCGGTTCTGTGTTGTTTTCCCCTCTGCCGAAACCTTTCTCTGTCGAAACCTCTTCTCCCTTTCTATTTTTTTTTTCTTTCTTTTCCCTCTACCAAAACCTCTCCTCCCCTAAGTTATTTCCCTTTTTCTCCCTTTCTGCCGCCACACTCACCTAGTCTTCTCTGCCGATTTTGGACTACCCCTCTTAACACCCTGCTTGTGTTGGCCGAACATACCTTCCTTTTCGTCTCATCTTCCCTTCTCTCCTTTTTCTTGCTATTGGCCAAATACACCCTCTTCCCTTCCCTACCTCTTCTTCGTTTCCTTTCCAAATAATTACGATGCTTGTTGTTGTTTCTTCCTGGCCGATTCTCTCTTCAACTACCCTCACTGTGCCGACATTTTCTTTGATCTCTACCGATTTAGTGTTCATTTCTAGGCTACAGTTTGGTACTTTCAGTAATTTGATATTCGTTTTGGCTTAAATCGTGCTTGTAGATACTTGTTAATAAGGGGTTTCGATTGGATTACAGGTAATAATCCCGAGTTCTAGTAATCATTATTTTCTAGTGAGTAAAGTGCGTAGGGATTCGGTTGTTCAATCAAGGTAAGTGGCTGGTGATTAAGTGGAAATGTATATTGATTTGGGTTTGTTTTAAATTCAATTGATATGTGAGTAACCGAATGTTGTGGGTGAACATAGGTTCTGGAGTGATCGAGGACTGTCTGCGCATTTTTTCGAATCCAAGAGTGTAATGGTACTCTAATAAACCCTAAACCCTAAACCCGAAAATTGTGTAAACACTGGCCAAATCGTAAGTAGGCAAAAGTCGAAAAAGCATGACACTGATGCTACACAAGCGTGGGCTCGCTCGTGTGGTAAACTGAACGCATAAAACATGGGCATTAGACTACCGAGGCCACCGTGAGTGATCTCATGGTCTTGGGCCATTTTGAGCCATGTTGGACTTAAATGGGCCGTGTGTGCCCAATGGGCTTGTGGGCCCTACATGGGTAAACCACACAAACGTGTTGATAATTTTGGGCCAAGCTATGTAAATTACATGGTCGAACCCATTTTTGGGCTAAGTGGGCCACACGAGCGTGTGGGCCCGCATTATAGGCCTTGGGCCCATTTGCACTGTTTGACTGTTAAGGTTGCACGGGTTGCCCGAGACAACTGTGGACCTACTGATGGGTCGGTAAGTACACCTAGACCCCTAACTGTTAAAATGATTGTTCTACCCCTATGGTAAAATGACTGTTATGCCCCTATGTTATGTATGACTGTATATGAGCATGCCATGATATATATATATGTATGTTGCATTCATGTGTGATATGTTGCATGGGATGGGATTATTATGATTGGAGGTAGTGTACTATTCTGGCAGCTCTGCTGCAAGCTAAGTGGGCCACACGAGCGTGTGGGCCCGCATTATGGGCCTTGGGCCCATTTGCACTGTTTGACTGTTAAGGTTGCACGGGTTGCCCGAGACAACTGTGGACCTACTGATGGGTCGATAAGTACACCTAAACCCCTAACTGTTAAAATGATTGTTCTACCCCTATGCTAAAATGACTGTTATGCCCCTATGTTATGTATGACTGTATATGAGCATGGCATGATATATATATCTATGTTGCATTCATGTGTGATATGTTGCATGGGATGGGATTATTATGATTGGAGGTAGTGTACTATTCTGGCAGCTCTGCTGCAAATACTCTTTAGTGTCGCAACTGGTGCTAACTTTTGGAGTGTAGGGATAGGTGGGTGATTTTATTCCCACATGGAGTGTTGGCTGGACGGAATGAAGTGTAGAGGCTAGATGGGTAGGATTTCTGATTGCATGCTTAAGCTGTTACTGATACTGTTATGGGCTAAGGCCCATATTGATACTGTTATGGACTAAGGCCCACACTGATACCGACACTGTAATGGGCTAAGCCCAACTAAACTGAACTGTTATTGACTTGGGCTTAGGCCAAGACTGTACTTGCCTAAAGGCATGATTGGCTGTTTATTTGTATAGGGTTACACACTGAGTTTTCGTAAACTCACCTCCCTGTTTATCTGTACAGGTAATCCCCAATCTTAGGCGGATCGATGCTGCGACAGATTCAGAGGTGGCCACACAACCGCACCTATTTTTATTTTTGAGTTTATTTCCAATAAATTTAATTTGGGTTTTTGTTATGTAATGAGACCTCTTTAATTTTTAACTTTTAATTTGGGGATTTTACGTATTTTAATTCACATCTGAGTAGTAGTAGGACGCAGTTTTCAGAAGATAATTGGTTTTCAAAACACCACGTTTTCGTAAGTTATAATAAATGCTTCCGCATCAAACTTGGTTTTAAAGTATAGTAACAAACTAATATGATTAATGTTCTACTAAAATAACTTGAGTTTTAAAAAGAACAACATACCCTAAATTTCTATTAAGATTCATAAATGAGATTTAGTAATAAGAATGGATTTTCTAAGGAAACGATGTTTTTGAAAAACACTTCAATGTGATATCGTCAGAATCGGCCATAACGTCTGGGCTGGGTTTGGGTTGTTACAAGTCTTAAGTGAAGATGAGGATCTTCGGTAGGCATTTTACTTAATTGGCCCATTGTCTAAAGCATCTGGAACATGACTGGCTTCAGCTCGAATTGTTGTGCCTTGATTTCAGGTCTCCTAATACCCAGATTAAGATCATGAAACACTGGCACAGCATACTGTCTTAGAGCTCTATCCCTATCATCAGCAATAAGGATAGGATTTTGAGCAGGGTTTGCTCCGTTTCCTTGATTCGGATTTTTGAAGTTCATCTCTTCGGTCCTTCTCTGACTTGCTTGTCTTCTTCGCTGTCAAAAAGTTCGTTCAATCTCAAGGTCTACAGGGAGTAAATCGATAATTTGGTCAATACTAATAAACACCTGAAATAATCACAGAAAAATTAATTAAGTTAAAATTGTACAGAAAAATAAACCAAAATCCAGAATTAACAAATTCAAAAATAATGACTTTTTAAAACAGTACCTGGCAACGGCACCAAAAACCTAAAATGATGGAAATGTGCAAGTGTACACAACCGCAACAAGTAATAAAGTGACAAGTAAATGTCGAGTTATCGTACCCACAGGGACTGTGAAAAGAATTATTTATGAATGCAATTTAAAACACTTTGGTGAAGAAAAAAAACTATTTTGATTTGAAAAGTGATTAAAAGCTAGAAAACAAAGTAAATAAATAAAATAAAATAAATTTCTAATGCACGATTCCAAAGGCTGATTTAATGAAGATGACATCATTGTGTTTGGTTAATTACATTTCTTAACTTAGAATTATTAAACTCATGTTTATATTGTTATGAATAAATTCACGGCAACTTGGTAATTTGCTAACTTATGAACATACTTACCTACCAAAATCCATTCATCTCTTGATTATATCTCTATGTCAATTCAACCGATTAAACAAATTTTAGTATACAAATATATTAATGGACATACATACTTATGAAATCAAAATAATCTCTTGTACATATCTCTATGCCAGTTCAAACAATTAAGCTAATCTCATAAGCACATAAAAGATTAAGTGAGGTAACAATGTATTCCTACCTTGAAATAGTTATGCAAGGAAATTGTATCTCTCGATACCGTTGCTAATTTAACCCTCAGCTACCTTAGATGATTAAACATGCACAGATTAAGTATCGTTTCAATTAATTACAATTTCAATCCATTTAAATAATTAATTCATTAGTTACCTTACAAGTAATGCAAGAATAACTTAGTCATGGTTTTACTTAATCAAAAATCTTACCAAGGCCTATAATGTAACGCCCCAAATTTGGGCCTAGAAAGAATGGGCCTTGAGTAGGGGAACAGTGAAGAATGCACATAAATATTTGGATGTGCAAGGAAATGACACAAATAAATAACTGCTTGAGTGGTTTTGTGTCCTGAGAAGCGCTGGAGAAGTCTTGGATTCAAACCTGGGCTTTGGTAAAAATCCATATTTTCCTTTTAAATGAACCGTGATGTTGGTACATAGGCTTCAAATATATTTTTGGCGGAAAGATGACACAAAAGGAGCTTGTAGCTCAGTGGCAGGTGGCGCGTTGCTTCTACTGGGGAACCTGAGTTCGAGTCACTCCTTGCTCTAGGAGAATTTATTTTATCTCCTTGCTGCGTGAGAGGTGGAGTTTAACTGAAACTCTGCTGGGAGAGAGAGAGTTGAATTGGTCTTGGGAGAGAATCAGGGGATATGGATAAAGTTGCTATGGATATTGAGAGAATTATGTGGAGGAAATCGTGAAATTTGAAAGTTTGAGTGTTGTAGCTAAATTGGTAAGCTAGCTACTCAGAAATTTGGTTTAGGCTAGCAATAAAGGGCTGCCAAATTCTCTTGCTATCATTTTGGGGTTTTTTTCCTTTTTCCATTTTTGGTTTCTCTTTATTTTTCTTTGTGCTGCGAATTCATTGTGGGAGGCTGACCATTCATGTCATTTTCTTCTGACCATTCGTGTCATATCTTTTGTTGGTGCCCGAATCCTCTACTGCTGTCGACTATTTCTTTCTCTCCTTAGCGGAATCTAGCACCTACTCTCCCTTACCATTTCTTCTTCAATCGGCTTCTCTCATAGCCGAACCTTCCCATTTTGCTTCTTTATTTTCTATTCATTCTCTCTCGATTCTCTTATTCTTATTTGGCCAAATACTCTCTACCCTTTTTGTTGGTCATTTTCACCTTACCTTGTAATTTGGTCCTTAGCCAAAACACAGTATTGTTCCCCCTCTATTTCGGTTCTGCAAAGATTCTGACAATCGGTAGGTACTTATGTGTTCTTTATTCTTTCTTTTATCGATAACTCTACTTTCGTTTGACTTCTTCCCTAACAACCGAATGTTTTCTTCTTATGCCTTCTGACTGCAAAATACATTTCTTCTCTGTGATATGGCCATCGTTGGGCTTAGGGATTTCGGTGGTGTGAAAGGGTGCAAGTGGCTTGAAGCAATCAAACTTTTATTTTCTTTTCATCGTTTTATCAAGGTAAGAACAATTATCATAATATTGGGTTTTGGCCGAATGGGCTTTTGTGCCTGTAAGCACGATATGTGTGGATTTAAGCCACACTTATGACTGTTTTTGTCTAATGAGATCTGTTATACTACAGGTTTTTGATAAAGGTGTGTACTCGATTGTGATCACCGATCTTGGGAGGTTTAAGGACGTTCGTTCAGATAGGGTAAGGAAGGTGTATTTTTGAACTAAGTATTAAAAGTGATTACCCCTAGTGGACAACTGGCTAACGAAATATTCTGATAGACTATAGGTTCGATACGAGTGGGTTAATCGCGCGTTCATAAACAGGTGTGTAATCGTACCTTGCAAACGGTAATAGGCGTAAAAGCCAGTAAAGTGTGTACACACACTGATTAGACTGTAGAACGGCAAAAGCTGAAAAGTCGAAAGGTTAGGCGTTGAGCGTGAAAACGCTCGTATGGTAAACCGAGACCATGAAACGTGGGCGTACGACGGAAAAGGCCGCCATGAGCTGAAACACCCCAAACCCGACCCACGAGCCTTGACCGGATCCGGTATGTTCCTCGATTAAAACGATTCAAAACTGGTTTGTATCTTTAAAAAAAAATCTTTGAGTGATTTTGGGAGAAAACTCGAATTGGTTTGGGCTCAAGTTGGAAACTAATTTATTTTTTTGAAATATAAATTTTTATAAAAATTCCATTGTTAAGTTTCAAAACTTTAAGTTAAAAGATATGCCGAATTTGTTTTAGGTTTTATCTTTAAATTAGAAATCATTTTCTTTTAGGTGTCAAAACGTTTAGAGTTCATTCTTAAATAAAATTTACTTAGTCGTTAATTTGATAAAACTTTCGTATCATAAGAAAATAATTAAAATGCATGCATAAACAGTTTATAACTATGGCCTTATTACATCAAAACAAAACCCGAAATAAATTCAAAAATACTTAAAATATAAAAAGTCCAAATTAAAAATAAAATCCCAAACCGAGCATGGCCACCACTAAGCTCCTGCCGACCCGGTCCATCACTGATCGTCACCTGAAAAATATTCCCACAACGGGGTGAGTCAAATAGACTCAGTGTGTATAACCAACACTAAGTCCCAAACGATTTAGGCATATAACATATCATACATATACATGTAGCAATTTATAATTAATGATGCAATCCCGAACCCAAGCCTAGATGCCTTCCGCTACACATCACCCGTACCAACCTGCACACCGTGGGGACTACTAAGTCAACCCTCCATCCGCTACACATCATCGAAGGCAGTCGCTGCTGTCGACGTGCTCATCGCCCTTATATATTGTGGCATAGCCACCAGATAACATTTTGTGTCATAAGACACCACATTCAGATAATGTGACCGAAGTCACCACATTCAGATATCGTGGTAAAGACCACCAGATCACTTCCCCTTATCATAATTTCCCATATGTCCCATGTCATACAAATCATGCAATATCATGCCTTATGCCTTATTTCACATTCTTATCACATTCACTTATGTGCCATAAATTATACTCATAGTAGGAGTAGGTAAACGTACCTGAGTACTTTGTACCATTGCATGGTACTTTAGCCATTTTCTTACACTTTCATATTAACACATTTATTAAGCATAACCATAAATCTATTAAGGCATAGTGTGGGGTACACACCTGGTATACTTAACGAGTTCACTGAATCCCGAAAATCCCGATCTAAGCTTTAGATCCTTTAGCTCCTTGCTGTCGATTTGACTACAAATCAAATCCCGAAACTTTGTAGAGTTCCTCCCTTGCAATCGGCTGGGCACTAAAATCACTTAACTAATTAGTTTCGGCTTTTAAACGAATAAGAAACAGATCTAAATACCAAAATAGGGCCTTGGCCGAAAGTCAGATTCACTTACCTTGTGAATCTTAAATCCCGAAAACAACCACTTGGTTAGGGAGTTGTCGAAATACCCTATAGACATATGTTAGATCCAACCTAACATTTAATCACAATACATAGCCTTTGGCCGAATATCACATGACTTACCTTGAATCCCGAATGATCCTCCTTATAGTCGACTATACTAGAAATCCCGGAAGAAACCTTTATAGTTTCGGCCAAAGACATTGATGGCATTAGAATCTTAACTTCGGCTTAAAGAAAAGAAATAAGATGATGACTATAGATCCTTACCCCTTTATATTAAAATCGGCAGCACCTTTACTTGAATCCACAGGGCTATTCGGCTATGGCCTAAATGCTGATCACTTGATTTCGGCTTTTGATGAACACTAGAGGATTTCGGCTTCAACAAGGGAAACCAAAGAGAGAGTATGGGGCTTAGGAAGAATCGGCTATGGTGATCTTTTAGGGAGAACAAGATTTCGGCTAGAGCAAATAAAAGAGAAAAGAAGAGAAAGATGATGATTTTTGGAGAAAAAGAAAACAAAAGGGAGACTAAAGTGCTTAATGAGAATTCGGTTATCCCCCCTTACTAGCTTAGCCGAAACTTACTTCAAGAGAGTCCCTAGGCCGGCCACACACATCCCCTTATTAGCCTCCTCATTTTTCTCCTCTTTTCTCTCTTTTATCTACTCAAAATACTTTAAAATAAATCCTCATTTATCTACTATATTAGCCGAAATTTTTAAAAGGATAAAGCCACATCTAAAACTCCTCCCATAGACTCCCCATGCCATCCATCACTTCCCTTGTTGCCGCAAAAATAAAAGCTTTTATTTAGCTTCCCATACGACTCGAACCTTGGCCCATTTGCACCTGCTTGTGGCGTCATTTCCAGAGGCCTCAAGTGGCGCCTTGTAGCCACTTTTCCAAGCCCAATTTCATGTCAAATTTCCTCTATTAATTTTCTTAAGGCCTCACAGGCTTAGCTCCCCCTTTTAAGCTTAAAAATCAAATAATTTCCAAGGCACTTGACTACACACTAAGACTCACAAAATTCATAACACACATTCACACACACATAAGCATGCTATTTCACACAATTTAGCAATAATGCATAAGCCATAATCCAGGATATTACAGTTCTACCCCCTTTAAAATAATTTCGTCCTCGAAATTACCTGGCTGAAATAAGTGAGGGTATTGCTGTCGCATTGTTTCTTCCGGCTCTCACGAAGCTTCTTCCGATCCATGATTAGGCCATAGCACTTTGACTAGAGGAACTGATTTCCTCCGTAACACTTTCACATCTCGTTCTAAAATCTAAATCGGCTCCTCCTCGTAGGACATTTCTGGCCTTAGCTCCACCTCTCCAACCGGTACTACGTGAGACGGATCCGATCGATATTGACGTAGCATGGAAACATGGAATACGTCGTGCATCTGTTTCAATTCTGAAGGCAACTCTAACTGGTATGCCACTGGTCCAACTCGCTTCAATACCCGATAAGGTCCTATAAACCTTGGACTTAACTTCCATTTGTGACCAAATCTCATTACCTTCTTCCAAGGCGACACTTTAAGAAACACTTGATCTCCAACATCAAATTCTATTTCCTTCCGCTTGAGATCTGCATACGACTTTTGCCTATCAGATGCTTCCTTCAACCGTGCCCGAATTATCTCAACCTTTTCCTCGAATTCTGCCACAATTTTGGGACCCAAAACTCGACGTTCCCCTAATTCCGTCCAACACGTAGGAGTTCGACACTTCCGTCCATACAGTGCTTCATACGGTGCCATCCGAATACTGGCTTGATAGCTGTTGTTGTACGCAAATTCCGCTAATGGTAAATATTCTTCCCAACTTCCTCTGAAGTCTATCACACAGCCCCTCAACATATCCTCTAACACTTGGATCACTCGTTCAGATTGCCCATCTGACTGTGGATGAAAAGCCGTAGTGTAATCCAATTTGGTACCTAAAGCCTGATGTAGAGCTTTCCAAAACCGAGAAGTAAACCTTGGATCCCTATCCGAGATGATTGACACCGGTACTCCATGCAACCTTACAATTTCCGCCACATACAACTTCGCCAACTTCTGCAACGAATAATCAACTCTCACCGGAATGAAGTGAGCAGACTTGGTCAATCGGTCCACTATCACCCATACTGAGTCCTTCTTAGTAGGCGTAAGGGGAAGCCCACTAACGAAGTCCATGGTGATTCTCTCCCACTTCCACTGCGGAATCTTGATTGGCTGAAGTAGTCCTGACGGAACTTGGTGTTCAGCCTTAACTTGCTGACACGTTAAACACTTGCCAACAAATTCTGTAACTTCCCTCTTCAGACCAGGCCACCAAAACTGCTCTCTTAGGTCTCTACTACCTCCAGGATGCATAGCATAAGGGCTACTATGCGATTCCTGAAGAATCCTCTGCCTTAACTCCTTATTCTTCGGCATACAAACCTTTCCCTTGAAACACAACACTCCGTCGTCATTAATGCCATAATCCTCTAACTCTCCATTCTGTACTTGCCGTAACTTAGCACTTAAATCCTCATCCACCAACTGACTTTCCTTTACCTCATTCACCCATGTCAGCTTGACTTGCAACTTTGCCAACAAACTTCTGTCGTCAAACAAACTCAGATGTGCGAACATCGCCCTCAGATCCGACACTACTTTCCGACTTAGGGCATCTGCCACCACATTCGCCTTACCCGGATGGTACTCTATAGAACAATCGTAATCCTTCAGTAATTCTACCCACCTTCGTTGTCTCAGGTTCAACTCCTTCTGAGTCAACAGATACTTAAGGCTCTTGTGGTTTGTGTAGATCACTGACTTTTCTCCATAGAGATAGTGCCTCCATACCTTAAGAGCAAAGACCACTGCCGCTAATTCCAAATCATGAGTTGGGTAGTTAACCTCATGTGGCCTTAATTGTCGAGACGCATAGGCGACTACTTTCCCGTCTTGCATCAATACGCATCCCAATCCTATATGAGAAGCTTCACAATACACCACGAAATCCTTTCCTGCCTCAGGCTGAATCAAGACTGGAGCCTCCGCCAACACCCTCTTAAGCTTCTCAAAGCTCTCCTGCTGCTTATCTGTCCATACGAAAGGTACTTCCTTCCTCAACAACATTGTCATCGGTGCGGCTATTGATGAGAACCCTTCCACGAACCTTCTGTAGTAGCTTGCCAATCCCAAGAAACTACGAACCTCAGCCACCGACCTAGGTGGTTTCCAATCCAACACTGCCTCAATCTTCCTAGGATCCACCCTTATTCCTTCTGTAGACACTACATGTCCTAAAAACGCCACTTCCCTAAGCCAAAATTCACACTTGCTTAATTTGGCAAAAAGCTTTTTCTCCCTCAACACTTGCAACACAACCCGAAGATGCTCATCATGTTCCTCCTCAGACTTGGAGTACACTAGGATGTCGTCGATGAACACAACGACGAACCTATCCAAGTAAGGTTGAAAGACCCGGTTCATCATGTCCATGAACGCAGCTGGGGCGTTCGTCAACCCAAACGGCATTACTACGAACTCAAAATGCCCGTATCTTGTCTGGAAAGCTGTCTTATGGATATCCACTTCCTTCACCTTAAGCTGATGATATCCAGACCTTAAATCTATCTTCGAGAAAACTGCTGCCCCCTTGAGCTGATCGAACAAGTCGTCTATCCTTGGCAAGGGATACTTGTTCTTGATGGTCATCTTATTCAACTGACGATAATCTATGCACATATGCATAGTTCCGTCCTTCTTCTTTACAAACAAGACCGGTGCTCCCCATGGAGACACACTGGGTCGAATAAACCCACGATCAATCAACTCTTGAATTTGAGCCTTGAGCTCAACTAACTCCTTTGGTGCCATTCTGTATGGGGCAATTGACACAGGAGCTGTTCCCGGCAGCAGATCAATTCCAAACTCCACCTCCCTATCTGGGGGTATTCCAGGTAATTCCTCCGGAAACACATCTTCAAAGTCCCTTACAGTTCTAACTCCACTAACTCCCCCTTCTTTTCCATCCAACTCACTTACGAAGGCTAAAAATGCCTTGCACCCTTTCCGAACCATCTTATCAGTCTTTAATGCTGGAACTACGTTAGACAAGTAGTTTCTTCTTTCTCCTATCATAATTATCACCTCATCCTCCGGGGTCCTTAATTCCATTCGTTTAGCTGCACAATCCAACATAGCCCGATGTTCCACTAGCCAATCCATGCTAAGTATGAGATCGAATTCTCCGAAAGGTAGTTCTATTAAGTCAGCCAAGAATACTACTCCTTGAATTTCTAGAGGTACACTCCGAAAGATTTTATTCACCACTACAGTTTGACCTAACGGGCTTACTACAGTCATCTCCCTATCAGAAAGTTCAGAGGCTATGCCTAGAGTTTCCACTATTCTACATGCAACATAAGAATGGGTCGAGCCCACATCAATCAAAGCAAAATAAGGCTTGTTCGCTACAAGGAACGTACCGGTTATGACGTCCGGCGCGTCTCCATCCTCCCTCCGGTGAACCGCATACACTAGACCCGGCTGTCTTGCCTCTGTATTACCGACACCTCTGCCAGGTGTTCCACGTCCTCTTCCAGCACCGTTTCCTCTACCATTCGGACCACGTCCTCGCTGAGGCTGCTGTCCACCTCTACCAACCTGATTAGCACCTTGGCCTGTTGGTCGACTTCCATCTATCTTTATTGGACAGTCCTTAATCATATGATCCTTGGACCCACACTTAAAGCATCCTCCCGTTTTCTTCCAACACTCCCCCAAGTGTATTTTTCCATATTGATTACAAGTACGATACTGCCCACCTGAACCAAGTTGCTGACCTCGCGGCCCCTCATCTCTAGGTCTCTTTTGTACCTTACCTGACGATCCAGACGACCCAAAACCTCGCTTCTGTCTATTCCGATCAGAGTTATGCCTTACAGAGTCCTTAATCCCTTCAGCTACCTTAGCCTTTTCTACTAATGCGGCAAACTCCCGCTCCTGATGTGGAGCTATCAATAACCTCAGGTCATCCCTATGTCCGTCCTCAAATCGGACACATCGCTCATGCTCCGTAGCCACCACGCCTCGAGCATATCGGCTTAACGTTAGAAATTCAGCCTCATACTCCGCCACGGACTTGTTCCCTTGAACCAGCCCCAGAAAAGCCTTCCTCCACGCATCAGCATATCTGGTCCCAACATACTTTTTCTGATACGCCGCCTTAACATATTCCCAAGTAAGATCCTTAGCTGTGGCACCATCCTGAACTGTTAACCACCATTGATATGCTTCATCGCGGAGCAGCGACACCATTCCTTTCAGTTTCTCCTGAGGGGTCAGATCCAGCTCATCCATAATTCGTTCCGTCGCCTCCAACCAATACTCAGCTGTATTGGGTGCCACACCAGATACGCCACGGAAAACCTCAGCTCCATTGGCTCGGAGTCGCTCGGGTACAGATTTTCGAGCTCCCATATTTCCACCTACTCCAGCCACCATCTCAAGAACTCGCAGCACAGCCTGGGATACAGCATCATCCCCCGTCTGATCTTGCTGCTCAACACCAACAGCTGGTGGTGGTGGTGGTACCTCATTTTCAGACCCTTGACCCGATCTAACGGGTTCCGACACGGTCATTCTACCTTGACCGCGTGCTCGCACATTATGACCACGTCCCTTAGAGCTCATTCTTACGATCGCGCTTTAATCTGATTAAGAAATTTTATGAATTAGTCCTTGTTCCACTGATTATCCACGAAGAAGTTTTATGAAAGAAGTTTAGAAGTAATTCTTTCGATCATTCAAAGTTTCAAGTCTTCTATCCTAATTCAGAAAAGTACAATCCATTCAGTAGTTCCTATCACACACATTCATCATTCAAACATTCTTGTCTGTTCCTATCCCAGGTGTATTTTCGTCATTTGTCCTATAGGGGTATTTTGGTAATAAATTGGGGTCAATTTGAAAAAAGTCTCTATAAATCAAAGGTATTTCAAAATTTGCAAAACTTAGGGTTCTTTTTGAGAATTTGTTTTCCAAATCGGTGTTGTTGCAGAAATTTTAGAAATCGGGGGTCATTTTGGTAGTTTTGTAAAATAGGGGTAATTTCGTAAATTTCCAAATCAAGGTACCTTAGTATTTTGTAACGATAAAGTTTTTGGATATTTTTGCAAAATCAGAGAAGGTTATTGAAATCGGGGGTAGTATGGTCATTTTGGAAACTAAGGGCATTTTAGTAAGTTTACCACTAGGGGTATTTAGGTAATTTCGTAAATCAGGAATATTTTGGGAAGTTTTCAAACTAAGTTTTGCTACAATTTAAAAGGGGTAATTTGGTGATTTTAAAACCGAAGTTTTTATGAAAATACAGCTAATCCCTTTCGGGTTTTAGTTATTGGGTTTAGCCCGTGAATGAGTCCTCTTGGTTAGGGTGAACTGTAGCTACGCACCAGGTAGGATTCCAGCGAAGAGGAGGTGAGTCACTAGGACTGCTTAAGTACCAGGCTCTTCCGGATCCAATCCTAGACATGCGCACAATGGTTGCCACACCCTAACTCGGCGACTTAGTCACAGGTTTGTTTAATTAGGCATTTAAAGTTTTATGTAATTGTTGGGGTAAACTAGTCCTATAGTTCAAGTACTTATCATACTAATCTACGTTCCATTTCTACCCTCCTACAGCTCATACAATAATTCACACAATGGATAGGGGTACTTACCTGGTGGATTTCGGGTCGGAGACTTAGGTGCCATGCCTGAAAACCTGTTTATTTCACAAAAATTTTCGCAAAATTCTTTTGAGCTTAATTTTGAAAACGTTTTGGGCCTTAAACCCAAGGCCGGGAGTTTAAAAACTGGGCTCTAATACCAAGCTGAAACACCCCAAACCCGGCCCACGAGCCTTGACCGGATCCGGTATGTTCCTCGAGTAAAACGGTTCAAAACTGGTTTGTATCTTTAAAAAAAAAATCTTTGAGTGATTTTGGGAGAAAACTTGAATTGGTTTGGGCTCAAGTTGGAAACTAATTTATTTTTTGAAATATAAGTTTTTATAAAAATTCCATTGTTAAGTTTCAAAACTTTAAGTTAAAAGATATGCCGAATTTGTTTTAGATTTTATCTTTAAATTAGAAATCATTTTCTTTTAGGTGTCAAAACGTTTAGAGTTCATTCTTAGATAAAATTTACTTAGTCGTTAATTTGATAAAATTTTCGTATCATAAGAAAATAATTAAAATGCATGCATAAACAGTTTATAACTATGGCCTTATTACATCAAAACAAAACCCGAAATAAATTCAAAAATACTTAAAATATAAAAAGTCCAAATTAAAAATAAAATCACAAACCGAGCATGGCCACCACTAAGCTCCTGCCGACCCGGTCCATCACTGATCGTCACCTGAAAAATATTCCCACAACGGGGTGAGTCAAATAGACTCAGTGTGTATAACCAACACTAAGTCCCAAACAATTTAGGCATATAACATATCATACATATACATGTAGCAATTTATAATTAATGATGCAATCCCGAACCCAAGCCTAGATGCCATCCGCTACACATCACCCGTACCAACCTGCACACCGTGGGGACTACTAAGTCAACCCTCCATCCGCTACACATCATCGAAGGCAGTCGCTGCAGTCGACGTGCTCATCGCCCTTATATATTGTGGCATAGCCACCAGATAACATTTTGTGTCATAAGACACCACATTCAGATAATGTGACCGAAGTCACCACATTCAGATATCGTGGTAAAGACCACCAGATCACTTCCCCTTATCATAATTTCCCATATGTCCCATGTCATACAAATCATGCAATATCATGCCTTATGCCTTATTTCACATTCTTATCACATTCACTTATGTGCCATAAATTATACTCATAGTAGGAGTAGGTAAACGTACCTGAGTACTTTGTACCATTGCATGGTACTTTAGCCATTTTCTTACACTTTCATATTAACACATTTATTAAGCATAACCATAAATCTATTAAGGCATAGTGTGGGGTACACACCTGGTATACTTAACGAGTTCACTTCCCTTGTTGCCGCAAAAATAAAAGCTTTTATTTAGCTTCCCATGCGACTCGAACCTTGGCCCATTTGCACCTGCTTGTGGCGTCATTTCCAGAGGCCTTAAGTGGCGCCTTGTAGCAACTTTTCCAAGCCCAATTTCATGTCAAATTTCCTCTATTAATTTTCTTAAGGCCTCACAGGCTTAGCTCCCACTTTTAAGCTTAAAAATCAAATAATTTCCAAGGCACTTGACTACACACTAAGACTCACAAAATTCATAACTCACATTTACACACACATAAGCATGCTATTTCACACAATTTAGCAATAATGCATAAGCCATAATCCAGGATATTACATGAGCGATTTCATAGGCTTAGGCCATAATGGGCTTTGGGCTCATTTATACTGTCTATACTGTTATGATCACTCGGGTCGCTCAAGACGACTGTGGGCTTACTGTTGGGCCTAAGTGTACTTAGGCCCAAACTGATAAAATGACCGTAATGCCCCTATAGGGTAAAATGACTGTAATACCTCTATTAGGTGAATTGATCGATATACCCTTAAAGGGTAAAATGACTATTTTGCCCTTGAGGGTAAATGACTGATTTGTCTGTGATTTGTATGACTGATTTTGTGCATGACATTCTGCATACACGACATATTGCATGGGGTTGGGACACTGTTATGGAGGAAGAATATCGTACTGGTGGCTGTGCCACATATACTGATACTGGCAGCTTTGCTGCGAATTTTGGTTAGTGCCGCAACTGGTGCTAACAAAGTAAGTGTAGGGTTGAGTGGGTGATTTATTCCCCATAGTAAGTGTAGGGTTGGACGGAGGCAAGTGAAGGGTTGGATGGGATAACAAGCATTATTCATATGGGATTTGGTACTGATATGGGCTAGGCCCAACTGATACTATTATGGGCTAGGCCCAATTGTTGCTGTAATTGATACGAACTCACTTAAGAAGACTGTGACGGAGGTCAACCAAGACCCAATTGAGCTACCTAATAGACCAATTACGCGTGCCCATGCTAAACAATTCAAAGATGCCGCGTCGGCTTTGGTGGCACAAATTTGGAATACAGATAGAAAAGAGCCCAAGAACATGCTGAACTCTTACAATTTATTTAAAGTTGAATATACTAGCTAGTCCGACTGCTAGTTTATTTAACACTTAATTACGCATGTTTGATGTATTTTCAGTCATTTATTAGTTTGCTGAATTTTCTTATTTCATGTTAATTTATCTAGATAGTACGAGTCTTTAAATATCTTTTGTCAAAGCTGATTGTTAGTGTGTTTTGTTAACCTTTTGATTTTTATCTAGTGCTTAAGTAAAATGTTTAAAGTTTGTTCAGCCGAATTTTATTGATGGTAGTTCATGTGTTTATAGGTACCACCCCAATGTGGAATTATGCAAGGTTGAAAGAGCACTGCTTGGAGGCTAATTAAATTGGTGAACATGCATTTTGAATTTTATGCACATTGAAGGAGCCATACATGTTACCCACGTGAAGCCATCGACTTCTTCTTGGCCGAATATCTAATGGTGCACAAGCATGGGTTTAATTCTTTGGAGCATACACACAAGGATCCATGTAATTGAGAGAAGCATGGACATTTTTTTTGAATAAATAATAGAACTACATGGAGCATGCGGCACAAGATATGTGGCTTTGGATTAATTTAATCAACATGATGGCACTTACAAGGAGCATGCGGCACTAGCTTACAAATGGAGCATGAGTGAAGAATTTTAAAATGATTGAAATATCACATGCAAGACTTAGATTATGGGACGGCAACAAGGCACATGAATATTAGCTAGTGGAGCAAACGGCACAACTATGGAAGATATAAACAATTAAGAAATGAAATGTGCTTGTGTGTGACTAGTGGGGGCATGGACGGCTATAGTGGAATGAGTCATAAACAATTAAGACATGTGCTTGTGAAACATTAAAAAAATGGAGCATGTGTGTGGCTAGTGGGGGATGGACGGCAATATTGGGATGAGAATAAGAATATTATGGGTGAGTGGAAGCATGATTAAATGGGAATGTTTGACATGAATAAAATAATGAAAACCCATTTGTTATTAGAGGGTTGTTGGACGGCAAGGATAAGCATGATGGGAAGGAATTTTAAAATCCTAGCACTTGGAATATGGGACGGCAAGGAAAGAACATGTGGAATAATTTTTAATTGCTAGATTTAGTTTTACAATTGAGCAACACATGCCAGATTTTAACTTCCATGAAATTATTATATTTTTCTCAAAGCATGGGGGCGGCTAAGTTGGTACATGCCTTGGCCGAATATTATGCTTTCATGAATTTAAATTCTTGAAGAGCATGGGACGGCCTAAGGAATTAAGAATTGAGAAACATTTGTAATCCCGGTATCCACTTGTCCTATAAATAGGTGGACCTTTGTCAATTGTAGCGGTTGAATTTTGATGAATGAATATTTTCTTTTGGTGAGTTTAATTCACTCTCCTAATTCTTCAAGGTTCAAATTGACTTATCTAGTTTCTAGTGGCGTCATTCTATCCTTGTTTCGAATTTATCATCCTTTGGGTGTGGCATTCATTTATCTGTACCGTTGGTTTCTATCTTGCTAGATAGTGGGTCTCAGTTTATTCAAACTCCTTTCATTCATTTGAAGCTTATAAGATTCGGGTCTTTAATATATATATTAAAGGTTCTTTCTTGCTTCAAATCCGAATCCATCCCAACCCCTTAATTATTTTTATTTTCCAAAACTATTATCCTTAAATTACCCTCTTCTTATCTATAACGAAAAACTACCTAATTTACGATCGGGCAACATTTACAATTCGATCTCAAACCCGAGACGATTCGTATCAGTAATGGGCTCAGGCCCCGATTGTTGTTGCATTCTGAATACCTGACTGACTGCATATTAAGGGATTACACACTGATTTTTTGTAAACTCACCCCATTTTTAATTGTACAGGTAATCTTCAGCATTAGGCAAATCAGTACTGCGAGGGACTCGGAGATGGTCACACTACTGCTTCTGTTTTCTTTTATTTGGCTTAAATTTACTATTAAATTTCATTTTAGGCTTTTGAATTATGTAATAAGGCCTCTCTATAATTTTCTAGCTTTTAATTTGGAATTTGATTCATTGTGTTTTGCATCTGATAGAAGTAGAACACGGTTTTCAATAATGATAACTATTCTCAAAACATCAAGTTCCACAATACTATTGAAATGCTTCCACAACAAACCGTGTTTTAAAAGTAATGACCTTTTTAAAATGGATAAGAATTGGCTAGAATGAGTTGAGTTTTAACAAAGAGGCTTTAACCTTCTTACGGGTTTTACCAGTAAGAGCAAGTTTTCAAAAAGCGCTCCAATGTGACACTGCCAGATTCGGCCATAACGTCTAGGCCGGGTTTGGGGTGTTACATATAACAACACAAACAAAATTTTAATAAATAAAGTGACGGAATGAAATCAACCTAAGACGAACTAAATTTAAGCCATATCAATTTGTAACACCCCTTACCCGTATTCGACGCCAGAACGGGTACGAGGCATTACTAGACTTATACGCAAGCAATCATACAAAATCGAGACATGACTTTCCACTCAAATTTAAAATTTTTCATAAACCTACATATCACACCTTAATCAAGTCTATATGGCCCAAAACACACTTTAGGAACTGTTCAAGATCAAATTGAATTCTTTAGAAGATCTCTGGAAAAACTTAGAAAATTCTCATCAAATAGTCCACATGCCCATGTGGAAGAAAGGACATGCCCGTGTGGCATATCACATGCCCGTGTTCCACACCTGTGTAGATTTATTTCTCATTCCGAACCTACAGGGGTTTCCACATGGCCTAACACATGCCCGTGTCCATGGCCCGTGTCTTAGCCCGTGTGTATAAACCTTGACATTCTGTTTCTAACGTCATCAACCTAATAAGGACACACGGCCAAGGCACACTCCCGTGTTCTTAGACCGTGTGGTGAATTAAATTCCTAAATCCAGGTGCAAACTTCACACGGCCTGAGCACATGCCCATGTCCTATGGCTATGACCTCCACACGATCGAGACACACGGCTGTGCCTCAGCCCGTGTGGTTACTACTGGGCATTCTATTTTGCCAACTTAGAATGCAGGGGGACACACGGCCAAACCACATGCCCATGGGGCAGACCGTGTATCTCACACGGCCTAGACACACGCCCGTGTGTCTACCCGTGTGAACAAGAACAAGGCTATTTACCAAGCACTTCCTGCCACCCCTACTTGTACCAATAATAACCACATTAAGCAACTAACTTATTTAATGCATAAATATACCAATTACTCAACCTTGCAACTTGCACATTCATGAATAACATCATCATTTCATAGATTAATAAGAAAGAGTCATCAACTATGGCCTTATACAAAAGAATTCTTCTTCAAATAAGCCAACACATTTGGCCAAAACAATATGACTTTTAATCAGAGACTAGGTCCCTATACATGCCATACTCAAAATGCTAAATCTAACTATACCAAAATGTGTGGATAGTGTGGGTGATCCTCTAACTGTCTCCGTATCCCGAGCTGGCTCTTCGACACTATAAAATAAGGGAAAAGAGAAGGGAGTAAGCTTTAAGCTTAGTAAGTCTATATTTAAACAATGAACATCATACCACATACTTATCAATCAAGAACAATTTAGATCATCATAATTATACTTACTCATTTCAAATCTTACCACATCCCAAACACATATCATAAAACATTGCTCACATTTACGTGCACTTATACCCTGCACTTATCACCACAAACCACATGTAATTTCACTTAGACAAAGTTTCTCGATGAACACTTCAGAATAATACTAGGTACACAGTGGTTTCCCACACAGCTCACCATTAATAAATATCGAAATGGTACCGCACACAGCCCACCAATAATTACATGTTCATGGTGGTATCGCACACAGCCCACCAATAATAAATACGGTGGTATCGTACACAGCCCACCAATAATAATGAATACAGTGGTATCGCACATAGCGCACCAATAATAAATATAACCACGGAGGTTTATCCGTATCCTTTTCCTATTCTGAAGGTTCATCCGAGAATTTCCTCACTTTCTATCATTCTAATAGATATTAATAATATTCATTTGCATTTCACATAATGCATTGATATGTAAAAACATAAGTAAAAAGGATGTATCATTTACACATAAACTTACCTCGATTCAAAATATATCAATTCGAAGTTTAGTCCGAAACCTTGCATTTTCCTCGGTCAAGGTTGTTTCCACGTTCTTCTTGATCTATAACGATAAAATTTACTCATTTAATCACCACACTAATCAATACATTTTAAAATTTCTACATTGGCAAAATTACTGTTTTTCCCTTAGACTTTCACAAAATTATGATTTTGCCCCTATGCTCGTAAAATGAAATGTGTTCATTTTTTTCACATATCCAAGCCTAGCTAATTCATATTCTCTCTTATAGCAACTCACAATTTCAATTATTCACACATTTACTATCTATTTTATAAGTTTTACAAAATAGTCCTATTAGGAGTTTTCATGTAAAAACTTTTCACAAAAGTTGTTCATTAACCCACTAAGATTCATTTTCTTCCATAAAATTTTAGAGATCAACATGAATATTCACATGGAAAATCCCTAGACTCTCAACCATTTTACAAAATAGTCCCCTCATTAGCTAGATCATGCTATAAGGGTCCCAAAAGTACAAAAATTAACAAGAATGATCACCAAAATCACTTATTAGCAAAGGTTGAAGTTGCTGAAAATTTTCAAGATTCCAAACCCCTTTTCTTGATGATATTTTTGATGGAAGAAGAAGAAAAATGGGAAAAGATGATAGCTTTCTTTATTTTATCTTATTTCATTCATTTAGTCCCCTAATGTCACCAAACCTTGACCAAATTTAATCTCTTGTCCCCTATGGCCGGCTATCACCCTTAGAAAGGCCTAATTGCACATTAAGGACTTCCAATTTAAGGTTCTATAGCTATTTAACACTTCTAGCTTGTAAAATAAAACTTTCTCACTTAATGTGATTTAGACCTTTTTCACAAATAAGCATACAATCACTAAAATAATTCACCAAAATTTTCATGCGCTCATATAATCATGCTACAACACATAAAATAATATTAAAAATAATTTCTCCGGTCTCAAATTAGTGGTTTCGAAACCACTATTCTGACTAGCCCCAAAATCGGCAAGACGACAAAGGAAAAAGGATGGAAAATAAAGAGAGAAAGTTGAGAGAGGAGAGAAGAGATGAGATGAGATAAGAATGTTGTGGTGCGTTGAAGTGAGCAGCCAAGGGGGTTTTATAGGGTGAGAGGGCTGCTAAAAATAGTCAAAATCAGCAGCCAAAAAGCCCTCCCTTGGTCGGCCACACATGTGGCAAGTTTGAAGCTTTCAAACTTGCTATATTAAGACTGGGGCAAATCTAGAAAGACACTAAAAGAGGAGGGGTTTGTTTGCAGTTTGACGAAGTCTTCAAGGGCTTTTTGCAAGCCAATTAATCAGCCAAGCAAGCTGATTGGGTCAGCATGCTGGACTGTTTTGGACTACCCATAGCTTGGTTGGTTCAGTTTTCTCGGTTCAGCTCAACTGGGCTACTTTTCATAATTAATTAATAATAATTTATTTAACCCAAATTAAATTGGATTAAAATTAAAATTAATTATATTATGAATTAATACACATAATTTGGACCGTCTTTAGCTGAAAAATTCATTCGTCTCGATGCTTCAAAAATCGCTTCTCGGTTTTTGCGCTTCTAGTAGTGTTTGTCGAGCCAATTTTCGCCCTTTGTGCGAATCTGTCAAAAATGATCAAAATTAATCAAAATTTATTATAAAAATTAATTAAAATTCATTGTTTTAGTAATTTAAGTACGAAATAATTATTTTATAATAATTATATATTTTTTGACAATAATTTTACTGAAACTGCATGAATTTGAGTTAAAAAGGGCATGAAAAAGTGTGTATAATTTCGTGTTTCCAGTGTTACCCTTATATGATATCTTTGATTCCTTTGAGTTAAATCTGTTCACTCAACACAATCCTATTTTATCTCCTTGTCACCATTGTGTCTTCTTAATGATTAATATGATCACTATCAATAAATGGTTGTGATAAATTACTTTTTTGAGAACAAGAAACACGTGGTGTCGTTCCATATTTATCAATCCACACAATGCCAATGAGAGGATATCATTAACTCCTTAATCAACCTATGAAATCCACTATTGCTAGTAAAGCCATGCCATACACAAGTCATGTACCCAACATAACGGCTATGGGCTCAATCATCTTTAGAGCATAAGCCTCCACTTATATCAAAGCACATGAGTTGCATACAAATGGTCAATGACTAACTCAAGATTTAGGTAAATCACACCATGAAATTCATAAGGGAGTTAATTCACAAACTGATTCATAATTAATTCATCTTGGGTCAATTCCAATGTATCATTCTACCAATGAATACATTAATGTCTCTACTCATGGAGTCAACTGCTTTGATAGCCAAGACTAGTCATCTCCCCAATTGGAATTGTAGACGACATAATAATCCTTCTCAGTATTTGAATCAAATGCTCACTTTGATTCTTTTATAGGATTACGAACTCATTTAGATTATCTACTAAACTAAGTTGTCTTTCTCGCAATGTAAATGTTCTTTAAAATGCCACTTACCTTTAGTTTGAACTTTAGACAATCAATAAGCTAATATATGCTTGTCACAATTTCGCTATGCATGCAAAATATAAAAGATATAAATACAAAAGACATATCAGTGAAATGTGAAATTAACTTTATTTATTTTTTCATCATTCAAATAAATACAAAATAGTTACATGTTTACTACAATATGGGCACATTTTTCAACACTTCTACTCTAAGTAGGATGTTGCTTTTCTATTTAAAATAAACCTCTACAGCTCTACAATTGTTCTACCTTCTCTTCCTATAGATATATGGCACCAGTAGAGCTATTAACAAAACTTTTGAGATATTGTTATTCTACAGAAAAATAGAGAAAATTTATTCTCAAATTATAAACATATATTTTTCATAATAACAAATTTATCAATTTCTATTAAAGAAAAGAGAATTTTTGTTTTCACTCGAAAAGGAAATTTTTTTCTAGTTTTGTGTTTTGATTCAATTGGTTCGAGCCCACACTTGAAATAGTTCATGGTATGAGAATAGCAGAAAAGATCGTTTGGTTGAAATCCTGAAAACATCAAGGATCCATTAATCCAAAAACATAGGTATGAATTTGGTTAAGGTTTTTGCTATAAACATCACAAATCGAGTCAATTTTCAAAATTTTAATTTTTCACTGTGCAAGAAAACTTTTTATCAAAACCGAGTTTTTTTCTATCAATGGCAATGTTGAGAAGGGTTATAGAATTTATGATCCTTTCTTTAAGAAAGTTACTATAAGCAGATATGTGAAGTTCGATGAAGGAAAAATTTGTAAATGGGATGCAACTGAAAAAGAGATACCCAAGTAGGGAGAAATTGAATTGGATCTACAACCTATGGAATATCAAATAAAAATGGTGTTTTTGATGATTATCTAGTGAGAGGGACCAGGCTAATTACTGAAGTCTATCAGAGGTGTAATCTGGAAGTGTTAAAACCAATTGCCTATGAGGAAGCAACACAAGAAGTTGAATAGAGAGATTCTATGAAGGAAAAGATTAGTATGATCAACAAAAATGAGACTTGGGAGCTAGTAGATAGACCAGTTTAGAAGAAAGTCATTGGGGTCAAATGGGTGTTCAGAACCAAAATGAATCCTGATGGTTCTATCAACAAGTACAAGGCCAAATTGGTTGTTAAGGGGTATAGTCAGCAATTTGGTGTGGATTTTAGTGAGACATTTACCCCTGTAGCAAGGTTGGATACCATAAGGCTGCTATTAACACTTACAACTTAAAAAGGGTTGGAAAATACATCAAATGGATGTGAAATCCACTTTTTTGAATGGTTATCTGAAGGAAGATATCTATGTAGATCAGTCTCAGGGGTTTGTTGTACCAGAATGTGAGTCAAAGGTATACAAACTAAAGAAGCCATTGTATGGCCTAAAGAAACCCCAAGGGCATGGTATGAGAGTGTAACATCCTAGATTAGGGGTTATGCGTTCGTGCATAATTCATGAGTAGTAGGTTTTGGCAGTGTTTGGAAGTGAATTAAGGGTTTTTAAAATCCTAGGATGGAAGAGAAAGCTTTGGACAATTATTGGTTTTTAAGTTAAAAAGGAGGAGCTAGGCTAAGGTAGCCTTAAGAAAAGTTTTGGGGAGTTTAAGACACAAGAAGTGATGTGGAAAAGTGGCAAGGGACGCCATCTAAGGTGCAAGGGTTATGGCATCAAGTGAAGTACTTTGAGGGAAGAATCCCATTGTGTGCATTTTTGCTTAATTTTATGAAATAGCATGTTTACTGTGATATGGATGTGTGGTGTGCATTATTAGAATCTTGGGAATGTATGGAAATGTATGGAAATGTATGGAAATGTATGGTATGGAAATGTATGGAAATGTATGGAAATGTATGGAAATGTATGGAAATGTGTGGAAATGTATGGAAATGTAAGGCAATGTAGGGAAATGTAAGGAAATGTAAGGAAATGCTTTGGAAATGTTAAGTTTAAAAGAGGAAAGTGAACATTTTTGGAAACTAGGGGATGTAAGGAAATGATGTGGAAATGATTCAAAAGAGGAAAGTAAACATTTCTGGAAACTTGGAAATGTAGGGAAATGTCAAGTTTAAAGAGGCAAACGAAAATTTTTAGAAACTTGGAAATGTAAAGAAATGTCAAGTTTTAAGGCTTAAAAAGAGAAAACTAAGGCAAGGTGGCCTTAATAAAAATAATAGGAGGTATTTGACACACAAGCAGGCTTGGAAAAGTGGCCTGAAGATGCCACTTAAAGCCCAGTAAGTGACGCCACAGGCAGGTGCAATTGGGCCTGGGTTCGAGTCACATGGGAAGCTAAAATAAAAGTTTTTATTTTCGGCAAGGAAGGGAGGTAGTGGACGGCAAAGGGAGACTAGGGGAGGAGTTTAAGATGAGGTTTTATTCTTATTAAAATTCGGCTAAAATGGGAGATAAATGTGGATATTATTTCTTTTATTTTGATAGATAAGAAAGAGATAAAAGAGGATTATTATTAGTATTATTTTTATTTGGAGATAAGAGATAAATATTGGATTAAGTCTTGTTGATAATTAAAGTGATAAATCAAGGAATAAAGTTATAGAAGAGTGGTGGCCAAGTAAGGGACTCTAGCCTAGTAAATTTGGCTATAAAAGGAAAAGAGAGGCCATTCAGCATTATTTTCTCTTCCTTAATAACCTCTGCCGAATTTTCTCTGCAACCCCTATTCTTTTCTTCTTCATTCTTCTCCTCTCAATTTTCCAAAAGTCGAAAGTTTGCTAAGATCAAGGTCATAGCCGAATAGTTTGAGACTTCAAGCAAAGGAACTGTCGATATCTAAAGTAAGGGTAAGATCTCATTCGGTTTCATCCTTTTTCTTTTAAGATTTACCGAAATCTAGGACTAATCCCATTAGAAACTTGTTTGCCGAAATTTGGAAGGATCTTTCGGGATTTACTAAGTGTCGACTACAAGGAAGGAGAAGTTCTTTTCCCGAAGGTACACCATAAGCTACGTGTTCCCTAGTTATTCGGTGAATTTCAGGATTTAAAATCCACAAGGTAAGTGTCTATAGCATTCGGCCAAGGCTTATTTTAGTGTTTAGATCTATCTTTTATTATCTTAAAAGCCGAAAACTAATATGTTAAAGGGATCTAGAGTTGGCCGAATACAAGGAAGAAGGATACAAAGTTTCAGGACTTGGTTCTTAAGTCAATCGGCAACAAGGTAAGTTTTAGTGTACTAATCCTACTAGGATTTGGATTTATGGCCGAATAGCTCTTTGCTAAGTATTAAATTATTGATTACATGTAGAGATTTAAGATCTAAGGCATTAGATCAAGCTTTTCGGGACTTGGATTGAAAGCATTAAGCGAATCAGGTGTGTACCCCACACTAACTTTTAATATGTTATATGGCAAATATTTAATATATGAATGTATAAGAATGTGAATGTGGCTAAAATACCCTAATGTGGCACAAAGTACTCAGGTACGTTTCCTACTCCTACTAGGATTACGAAATATGTTATATTTTAACATGTGAAAAGTAACGTGAATGGGAATTTAAGTATGATATGCATGATATGAATAACATGGGCATTCGGGTTATATGAGAAAGGGGAAGTGAATGTGATGACTTCGGTCTCACTATCTGAATGTGGTGACTTCGGTCACATTATCTGAATGTGGTAACTTCGGTTACATTATCTGAATGTGGTAACTTCAGTTACATTATCTGAATGTGGTGTCTCATGACACAATTATCTGAATCTGGTGGCTATGCCACAAATTTTATATGGGCGATGAGCACGTCGACTGCAGCGACTGCCTTCGATGGTGTGTAGCAGAAGGAGGGTTGACTTAGTAGTCCCTACGGTGTGCAGGTTGGTACGGGGATGTGTAGCGGATGGCATCTAGGTTTGGGTATGGGTTGCATCATTATTTTATCTGTATATAAATGTGCATGTGATACGTTATGGTATGCCTGATCTATTAAATTTTAGTGTTGTGTACACATTGAGTCTGTTGACTCACCCCGTTGTGGGAACATTTTTCAGGTGATGAACAGTGATGGACCGGGACGGTAGAACTTGTGGTGGCCATGCTCAACTTGAAGTTTTATTCAATATGGACATTTTATTTTATTTAAGTACTTAAGAATTTTATTTTGGGTTTTCACTTGATGTAATAAGGCCATAAGGCCATAGTTGAACTACTTTATTTTTCCTTTATTTATTAGGTACAAATTTTTATTAATTAAAGATCAAGTGAAATTTATTTTAAAATAAACTCTAAGTATTTTGTCACCTGAAATAAATGGATTTCAATATAAGATAAATTGGTTTTCAACACAAGCCCAACCCAAAACATTATTTTCTTTAAAATTGCATAAGTTTTTCCTAAGGAACAAAAGAACTTTGAATCGGTTTACTTGAGGAACATACCAAATCTGGTCAAAGCTCGTGGGCCGAGTTTGGGGTGTTTCAGTTTGGTATCAGAGCCCAGTTTTAAACTCTCGGCCTGTGGTATAAGGCCCAAAACGTTTTCAAATCGAGCCCAAGTAAGCTTTATAAAAATATTTTTGAAAATAAGCAGGTTTTTCTAGCATGGCACCTAAGTCTCCGACCCGAAGTCCGCCAGGGAAGTACCCCTATCCTTTGTGTGATATATATATTATGAATTGTAGAAGGGTAGGAATGGAACGTAGATTAGAAAATTAAGTACTTGAACTCTAGGACTACTGTACCCCAACAAGTTACATAAAACTTTAATTTCTAATTAAACAAACCTGCGGTTAAGTCGCCGAGTTTGGGTGTGGCAACCATTGTGCGCATGTCTAGGATTGGATCCGGAAGAGCCTGGTATTTAAGCAGTCCTAGTGACTCACCTCCTCTTCGCAGGAACCCTACCTGGTGCGTAGCTTCGGTTCACCCTAACCAAGAGGACATATTCATAGGCTAAACCCCTAACTAAAACCCGAAAGGGAACTAGCCGTATTTTAAAAAAAAAAAACCTAGTTTTAAAACTCTTAAAATTATCCTTTTGAATTGCAAACATGATTCTATAAAATTTTCTGAAGTATTCTTGATTTATAAAAATTACTAAAATACCCCTATTTGCAAAATTACTAAATTGCCCTTGGTTTATGAAATTTCAAAAATACCCACAGTTCTTATCAAAAATTTCATTACTTTATAACCAGTCCAAAAACCCTAATTTGCAAAATATCAAAATACTTTGATTTTAGAAAATTACAAAATTGCCCCTGACTTACAAAATTACCAAAATGACCCTGAATTTCAAAAATTTTGCAACATCACCGATTTGGAAACAAATTCTTAAAAAGAACCCTCAAGTTTTGCAAATTTTGGAAATACCCTTGATTTATTAAGCTTTACAAATTTACTCTGATTTATTATCAAAATACACCCGAGTTTCAAAATTTACCGAAATACCCCTGCAATTTAAAAAATTTTGGAAATACCCCCGGGATTTCAAAAAAATTTACCAAAATACCCTTATTGACAATATCACCAAGGAACCTTATTTTGACAAATTACGAAAATACCCCTGTAGGGCAAATTACGAAAATACCCCTGGGTAGTGGAAAAACAACAACAATGAAAACTACAATGTTTCTCTGAATGAACGAAGGTTCATAATTGTTTGATGGATGTATGAATGAATGAAAAGACTGTGTGCATGTATGAATACGAAAGAACCACTCCTAAAATTCTTCTCATAAAACTTCTTCGCGGGTAATAAGTGAAACAAGGACTAATGCATAAAACTTTGTAATCAGATTAAATAGCGACATTAGAAATAAGTTCTAGGGGACGTGAACTTAGAGATTGTGCCTAGAAAGTATGATGGTTCTATTAAGATCAGAGTGCGCAGTGTAAGCATAGTGCGGTGAGAAGGATTGTACGACTGTTAATAAGTAATTTCGAGGACGAAATTATTTTTAAGGAGGGTAGAACTGTAACATCCTAGATTAGGGGTTATGCGTTCGTGCATAGTTCATGAGTAGTAGGTTTTGGCAGTGTTTGGAAGTGAATTAAGGGTTTTTAAAATCCTAGGATGGAAGAGAAAGCTTTGGACAATTATTGGTTTTTAAGTTAAAAAGGAGGAGCTAGGCTAAGGTAGCCTTAAGAAAAGTTTTGGGGAGTTTAAGACACAAGAAGTGATGTGGAAAAGTGGCAAGGGACGCCATCTAAGGTGCAAGGGTTATGGCATCAAGTGAAGTACTTTGAGGGAAGAATCCCATTGTGTGCATTTTTGCTTAATTTTATGAAATAGCATGTTTACTGTGATATGGATGTGTGGTGTGCATTATTAGAATCTTGGGAATGTATGGAAATGTATGGAAATGTATGGAAATGTATGGTATGGAAATGTATGGAAATGTATGGAAATGTATGGAAATGTATGGAAATGTGTGGAAATGTATGGAAATGTAAGGCAATGTAGGGAAATGTAAGGAAATGTAAGGAAATGCTTTGGAAACGTTAAGTTAAAAGAGGAAAGTGAACATTTTTGGAAACTAGGGGATGTAAGGAAATGATGTGGAAATGATTCAAAAGAGGAAAGTAAACATTTCTGGAAACTTGGAAATGTAAGGAAATGTCAAGTTTAAAGAGGCAAACGAAAATTTTTGGAAACTTGGAAATGTAAAGAAATGTCAAGTTTTAAGGCTTAAAAAGAGAAAACTAAGGCAAGGTGGCCTTAAGAAAAATGATAGGAGGAATTTGACACACAAGCAGGCTTGGAAAAGTGGCCTGAAGATGCCACTTAAAGCCCAGTAAGTGACGCCACAGGCAGGTGCAATTGGGCCTGGGTTCGAGTCACATGGGAAGCTAAAATAAAAGTTTTTATTTTCGGCAAGGAAGGGAGGTAGTGGACGGCAAAGGGAGACCAGGGGAGGAGTTTAAGATGAGGTTTTATTCCTATTAAAATTCGGCTAAAAGGGGAGATAAATGTGGATATTATTTCTTTTATTTTGATAGATAAGGAAGTGATAAAAGAGGATTATTATTAGTATTATTTTTATTAGGAGATAAGAGATAAATATTGGATTAAGTCTTGTTGATAATTAAAGTGATAAATCAAGGGATAAAGTTATAGAAGAGTGGTGGCCAAGTAAGGGACTCTAGCCTAGTAAATTTGGCTATAAAAGGAAAAGAGAGGCCATTCAGCATTATTTTCTCTTCCTTGATAACCTCTGCCGAATTTTCTCTGCAACCCCTATTCTTTTCTTCTTCATTCTTCTCCTCTCAATTTTCCAAAAGCCGAAAGCTTGCTAAGATCAAGGCCATAGCCGAATAGTTTGAGACTTCAAGCAAAGGAACTGTCGATATCTAAAGTAAGGGTAAGATCTCATTCGGTTTCATCTTTTTTTCTTTTAAGATTTACCGAAATCTAGGACTAATCCCATTAGAAACTTGTTTGCTGAAATTTGGAAGTATCTTTCGGGATTTACTAAGTGTCGACTACAATGAAGGAGAAGTTCTTTTCCCGAAGGTACACCATAAGCTACGTGTTCCCTAGTTATTCGGTGAATTTCAGGATTTAAAATCCACAAGGTAAGTGTCTATAGTATTCGGCCAAGGCTTATTTTAGTGTTTAGATCTATCTTTTATTATCTTAAAAGCCGAAAACTAATATGTTAAAGGGATCTAGAGTTGGCCGAATACAAGGAAGAAGGATACAAAGTTTTGGGACTTGGTTCTTAAGTCAATCGGCAACAAGGTAAGTTTTAGTGTACTAATCCTACTAGGATTTGGATTTATGGCCGAATGGCTCTTTGCTAAGTATTAAATTATTGATTAAATGTAGAGATTTAAGATCTAAGGCATTAGATCAAGCTTTTCGGGACTTGGATTGAAAGCATTAAGCGAATCAGGTGTGTACCCCACACTAACTTTTAATATG
This sequence comes from Gossypium australe, assembly GCA_005393395.2. Taxonomy (NCBI): domain Eukaryota; kingdom Viridiplantae; phylum Streptophyta; class Magnoliopsida; order Malvales; family Malvaceae; genus Gossypium; species Gossypium australe. The sequence continues at coordinate 130,106,182 of CM016626.1, read as the reverse complement.
TTATATGGCAAATATTTAATATATGAATGTATAAGAATGTGAATATGGCTAAAATACCCTAATCTGGTACAAAGTACTCAGGTACGTTTCCTACTCCTACTAGGATTACGAAATATGTTATATTTTAACATGTGAAAAGTAACGTGAATGTGAATTTAAGTATGATATGCATGATCTGAATAACATGGGCATTAGGGTTATATGAGAAAGGGGAAGTGAATGTGATGACTTCGGTCTCACTATCTGAATGTGGTGACTTCGGTCACATTATCTGAATGTGATAACTTCGGTTACATTATCTGAATGTGGTAACTTCGGTTACATTATCTGAATGTGGTGTCTCATGACACAATTATTTGAATCTGGTGGCTATGCCACAAATTTTATATGGGCGATGAGCACGTCGACTGCAGCGACTGCCTTCGATGGTGTGTAGCGGAAGGAGGGTTGACTTAGTAGTCCCCACGGTGTGCAAGTTGGTACGGGGATGTGTAGCGGATGGCATCTAGGTTTGGGTATGGGTTGCATCATTATTTTAACTGTATATGAATGTGCATGTGATACGTTATGGTATACCTGATCTATTAAATTTTAGTGTTGTGCACACATTGAGTCTGTTGACTCACCCCGTTGTGGGAACATTTTTCAGGTGATGAACAGTGATGGACCGGGACGGTAGGACTTGTGGTGGCCATGCTCAACTTGAAGTTTTATTCAATATGGACATTTTATTTTATTTAAGTACTTAAGAATTTTATTTTGGGTTTTCACTTGATGTAATAAGGCCATAAGGCCATAGTTGAACTACTTTATTTTTCCTTTATTTATTACGGTACAAATTTTTATTAATTAAAGATCAAGTGAAATTTATTTTAAAATAAACTCTAAGTATTTTGTCACCTGAAATAAATGGACTTCAATATAAGATAAATTGGTTTTCAACACAAGCCCAACCCAAAACATTATTTTCTTTAAAATTACACAAGTTTTTCCTAAGGAACAATAGAACTTTGAATCGGTTTACTTGAGGAACATACCAAATCTGGTCAAAGCTCGTGGGCCGGGTTTGGGGTGTTTCAGAGAGAGTTAATAATCATCTAGCAGTTTTGGGATTTGAGAGAATTATCAGCGAGCCTACACTATATGTGAAAAAGTATAGGAATGGAACAGTTCTTATTGTATCTTTGTATGTTGATGATCTTCTTGTGATTGGTAGTAATAGCAAGCTAGTTGATGACTTTAAAAGGCAGATTCAAGTAGTGTTTGAAATGTTAGATTTGGGAGAGATGACGTACTTCCTTGGTCTGGAAGTGATTAAAACTTGTGAAGTAATTTTTATAATCCAAAAGGCTTTTGCCATGAGAATTTTGAGAAGATATGACATGGAAAATTGCAAGTCTGTTAATATTCCAATTTCTCAAAGAGAAAAGCTCGTTAGCAATGAAGATATTAAAAGACTGGATGAGACAAGCTATAGAAGCTTGGTTGGATGTCTGCTTTACCTGACTACATCTAGCCTAGATATAATGTTTTTTGTAAGTTTGTTGTCGAGGTACATGCATTGCAACAATATAATTCATTACGAAGCCACCAAAAGAGTTTTAAGATATGTAAAAGGAACATTAAGCTATGGAGTTAAGTTTATAAAGTTTGAAAAGCTTAAGCTACTTGGCTACTCAGACAATGATTGGACTGGATCTACTGAGGACATGAAGAGTACCTTTGGTTACTTCTTCACTCTAGGGTCAAGTGTTTTCTGATGGAGCTCAAGGTAGCAACAATCAGTAGCACAATCCACAGTTGAAACAAAGTATGTTGCAGCCGCTGCAGTTGTAAACCAGGCCATTTGACTAAGAAAGCTATTGAATAACTTGAACATAAAGAAAGATGAAGCAACAGCAATCAAGTGTGAAAATCAGTCTACTGTTGCAATTGCAAAGGATTCAGTATTCCATGAGAAAACAGAACACTTCAAAATTAAGTATCACTTTGTGAGAGAAGTGAAGCAAGCAAATTAGGTAACACAGGTTCATTGTAATTCACAAGATCAGTTAGCAGAGATTTTGACAAAGCCTCTTGGAAAGATAAAGTTTAAGAAGTTGAGATATGATATTGGAGTTCACAGCATGAAGGCCAAGGAGGAGAATTACGAGATGGCCAACCATGCATTGGCGAACACACATGGCGAACAACATAAATGACGAACAGTCCAATTAGCAAGTACATATGGCAGACAATGTAACATCCCAAAATTGGGCCTAGTAGGATTGGGCCCTTTAGGCCTTGGGCATAGGTGTGTTTAGAATTATTGAGAACAAGAGAATGACATTAATTCAAGTTGGACTTGTTAAGAAGGTAATTTTGGAAGGTTACGAGGTTTCTATGAAGTCTCGGGTTTAATTAGGCCTTAGGAAAAAAATTGGTATTTTAGCACTTTAAGGAGAGATGGTAAGTAGCTTCAAGATTTATAGAAATAAATGAGTGAAGTGCTTGCATAAATGAGCTATTGGTAAAGAGGTTATGGCATCAAGTGATGGACCTTGAGGGAAGAGGTTCGAATCCCTTTGTGTGCATTTTGGCTTTTATTTTTGCTTCCCTTCCCTATAGTGTCGGTCAAGGAGTATTTATGGCAAGGATGGACTTCATGATTTTGGTAAGGTGGCTAAAAGAATAAGGCAAGGTTGAAGTTTGGGAAAGGAATCAAGAGAAATAGGTAAGTAAGGGGGACAAGGGGTTTATTTTGTGGATGGTGTTTTGGAAAGTTTGGGTGGCCAAACTTTTATCCTTGGGGGGATGAATGTGGACGGTTTAGGGCTAGAGTGATAGCCGAATTTTACCTTGGCATTTGGTAAGGTCTTGGTTTTGTTTTGGCCAAAAATCCTATTGCAACCTTTGTGTCATCTTCTCTCTTTTTGCTACTTTCTTTGCCGAAATTTTCTAGCACAATAGTGCAATTTTCTCTTCTCTTGAATTGGTCACATATTCATCTTTTTTTCTAATTTCCTTGATAGCCGAATATCATTGTTCATTCTCCTCCATAACCGAAACCTTTTCATCGTTCTTTCTTTCTCATTCCTTAAGCAATCGGTAAGTATTCTTTCCAATGTTTTATTTTCTTCTCATATGACCGAATCCATACTTTGGTTTTTGGATGGTCATTTTGACCGAGACCATCACCCTACTTTCTCTCATACGAGATCGTTTTCTTCTTCGTAGTGATATAGAGAGAGGCCGAATACCACAACATCGCCTAATCATCTCTAGTCTTAGGACGATCGTGAGAAACGAGATTATAATCGATTAAGGTAAGGAAGATCTTTCATAGTCCATTCGATATCTCCATTTTCTTATTGAGTTAATCGGATTGAAGGTTGGCTAATTGATATTGTTGGTAGGATCGATTCTTGGTGCATCGAGGGAGATCACAGTCGTGGTAAGTGGAGTTAGCCTAATAAAGTGTTTCTAGTTACGATTATCGAAGTTGAGACTAACCTTCTATCAACTATCATTATAGGTGTTGAAATCGGTAGAAAGCACAACTTGTAATCAAGGTGTGTAATCCCGCACCCTTCCGAATATATGTTTGAAATGGTGAGTAAATCTCACATCTCTCTGAAATTTTACATGAAATATTTTGTGATTTGATAGAAATACCGAAGAAAATTGATAACCGGCATCCGTGATCACTCGGACGTGCTTATGCTCGTAGTGGTAAACGTATTTTGTAATAAAACAGTTTCGGTCAGAAACAGTGATATGTATTTGAAAAATCATGAAAAATAGGATAAAATGAATTACAAAGTGAATAAGATATCAGTTTAAATCTTACTGTGTCTATTTTTGTAACACCCTAAAAATTCGAGTATTGATATATTGCATAATTTGGTGTTTAGATTATGAAGGAAAATTTTCTTACTTTTATTTTCGTGTTTAATATAGTCTTGAAGAAGAGTATAGCATAATTTGGGTAAGGAATAATTTTTAGTTTGAGAATTTAATGAAGTGGAGCAAGTGGCATTGACACATAAGTTAATTAAAGTGTCAAAGTGTAGCATAAGATGAGTATATGGTAAAGGTGGTAATGGCGCATGGGTATAAGCATGAGGGGAGTGGTTCGAATCCCTTGGATGACAATTTGACAACTTTTATTTTTGCTCTTCTATGGTAAGTGTCGGCCAAGCTCATTTATGGAAAGTGTTGACCTTGTTATTTTTGGTTAGTAGAATAAAGGATTAAGGAAAGTGTTAACATATGGTATGGAATCAAAAACTTATGGAAAGATATGGAGACATGGGGCTAGTATCAAGGAAAATGTTATGGAAACAAAATCATGGCCATTTGACCATGCATAGGGACGGCAATATGGTCTAGGGGGGAAGCCGAATTTTGGTGTTAGTTTGGCTAGGATTTGAAGTCTCTTTTTGGTCATTCTTAGCATATGTGCAAAGTTTTGCAATCCTGTCTCAACTTTTCTCCCTTGGCCGAATATGTGCATTTGGTAAAGCCTAATTCTTTTGACCATTAGGTCATTTTTTTGAATATTCTCTTGTGCCTCTTCTTAGTGCCGAAATTGTTAGTACCAAAAAGACCATCTCTCTCTCTTTTTGTTTTCTTTCTCCATTGACGAATGTACCTTGCTCTCCAATACATCTTTTTCTTTCCCTTTTCTTCTCTTTGAAAACCGAATCATCATCATCCCTTTTCTCTCATCTTTTGTTTCTTTTCAAATATATTTCCTCCATCAATTCTCTCATGGCCGAATGTTAGTGAGCCATAGCCGAATCATTTTCTCTTTTCTTTGGTTATCATAGTCGAATCCTCCATCACTTAGAGACATCATTTTCAATCCTTTCTTTTCAACCGTGGACAAAAGGGTAAGAATTCTTTTAGTTTCGTTTAGTTAGAAGTAGTCATGGCCGAATATTGATGGTGGTATGAAGGCTTTCTTAGATCGAAATAAACGTTCATTCTATTAACATTTTATTTATTATACTTTAGTGCGGTAGCGGAAGATCGGAAATCAAGTGGTCGTGAGTGACATAGAACGCTTGGATCGATTCTCCTTGTGGAACAAGAATATTTGTGGTAAGGAAATCTCGTTCTTAAAACCTATAGTCATAATCGATATATATATGATTAGGACGTGCTAACGATCTTTGTCATTGAAGACAATCAAGATAGGGAAGAAACGGGCCGTGTATAGTATTCGGAAGAAGGGTGGTACCGTTAATCCCCCTAAGTATAAGCAAAGGGCTATTTCGGGAATCCGGGATTTTCCACCGGGTTGCGGACGTTCATCCGGGGAGAATCAATTGTTTGAAGTTGTTCGTACTCCCGAACCCCTGTTTGTTCGTGGATTTTCATCGGTTAGCGAACCATCGATCGAGGAGAAACCGCAAGTAGAAGTAGTTCGAAATTCGGAGGGTAAAAAGTTATACCATTATTTCTAAGATCGATCTTGTTAATAAATATAGTGTTTTAATTATCGTGATATGTTTAGGTATTGACGAGCGGGAAAGTCTAGTTCTCTCTATAACCAGGTGTGTAACTTCACACTCATTTTCGGGTTAGATACCTAATCTTAAGTACGGTGATAAAATCGTGAAAATGGTAAATTCGGAAATTATGTAGTAATTGATACTTTTGTGAAAATACATGAAAACGGTTAAAACAGAGAAAAATACGAAAAACTGCTAGATTGACATATTGGGCTGAAAAATATTCTAGTTCGATAAACGGGCCAAAAATATTCTAGTTCGATAAATGGGCCAAAAATATTCTAGTTCGATAAATGGGCCAAAAATATTCTAGTTCGATAAATGGGCCAAAAATATTCTAGTTCGATATATGGGCCAAAAATATTCTAGTTCGATAAATGGGCCAAAAATATTCTAGTTCGATAAACGGGCCAAAAATATTCTAGATCGATATATGGGCCAAAGTCCGCTAAACTGCTAAATGGGCAAAATACTAAATTGTTTTATGGGCCCAAATGAAATGTTTAATTATAGACCCAATTGATGTTATGGATTATTTGATAAATTGTTAAATGGGCAAAATACTAAATTGTTTTATAGGCTCATATGAAATGTTTAATTATAGGCCCATTGATGTTATAGATTGTTTGATAAAATATTATATGGTTATATTTTGTTATACATGCATGATTGCATGGGGCGGGGTATTTGATGAAGAGAAGAATGGTCTGTTGCCAAAAATCTAGTTCGGTGGCCCTACCACAAATTTCAGCTTAATGCCTCTAGTTCGGTGGCCCTGCCACAAATTTCGGCTTAATGCCTCTAGTTCGGTGGCTCTGCCACAAATTTGGCTAAATGCCTCTAGTTCGGTGACAATGTCACAATCTAGTTCGGTAGTGCACTACAATATTATTTAAAGGCTTAATGCCTATGGTTGGTGTGTTTGACGGGGTGGGTTGACTTGATCCCCACAGGTGTGTTGGTTGGTACGGGGGTGTGTAGCGGATGGATACTAGGCTTGGTTGGGAAACTCATTTTACATGCATTTTATTTTATTTTACTTTATGTTGTATTGTTGAATTCTGCAAATGGGCTCAAGCCCAACATAATATCTTGACGATCTGGCCCAATAATGGTGGTAAGTGAGTTGCACACTGAGTTCTTTGTAACTCACCCCGTATTATAAACCATTTCAGGTAATGGAAATTGATGTGGACTTGGGCCGGAGATGACATGGTGGAGGCCATACTACAAGCATGGGTTTTATAAACTATGAACTTTATTTAAATTACTTATTTTAGTTACTATTTTGGGTTTGATGTAATAAGGCCTCTAATTATGTTTTTATGGATTTTATTGTGTGGATGGACTTAATTTTGTTTTAAGACTCTTATTATGGGCTTATGTTAAATTTATATGGTTTTCTTAAAAATATTGTTTTATAACATTTTGAACAACTAAATTATTTCTTAAAAATTTCTTCCAAATTCTTTTATAATTACTTTAAGGTTTTGATAAATATTTTTCTAAATGATAGGTTTTAAACAAGTAATTTCTTAAATCATCAATTTTTTTAAATCCTCGTACTAAATTTTTATTAAACTCTATTTTCAAAAAGGTTTTGTAGCACTATTTTACTTTAATCACTCGAGAATAAATCAATGTTTGACTGGTGTGACAAACCAAACTTTGTCTAAACGCATAGACCTGGTTTGGGGTGTTACATTTAATGGTATCAGAGCCCAATTTCAAAACTCGGCTGTGGTTTGGGTTCAACAATGAAATTTGTTTGAAAAACAATTTAAATTTCTAGACTTTTTGATTTAAAGGTAGTGTGGCACCATGAGCATCCCGCGCCAAGTCAAGTAAGTATCTGTATACTGATTGTTTATTATTATTATTATTATGATATGATCATAAGAAACACTCTAGAACTACTAGTTTTAGGTGTTGAAAACCATAGAGATTGAGACAATAGGATATGGTTGCGAAAACAAATTTATCTCTTTTTATCATAAAATATCGTTAATAAACAACTGAAATAGTAATCTGATTCATAAAACTCTTAATCAGATTAAATCGAATTAGTCGTTATGAGCACTAGAGGACGTGGTCGTGGACGCGGTCGACGTGGCCGTGGTAGAGGACGAGGTGTTAGGGGTGCAACCGAAGCGCCGGGTCATATGCCGAAAATGGATGCACCTGCGTCACTCGAGAGTGAGACGGGATCACATAATCATATGGATGAAGATAATGCTGTGACACGAGCAATGTTGCGAGTTCTTGAAAGGGTCGCTGGAGCTAGAACTGGGCCAACAGCTCGTGGGTCAATATCGGAATGATTGAAATCAAGTGGTGCTGAGGTTTTCAGAGGTGTCTCTGGTGTAGCTCCCAATGTCGCTGAATATTGGCTTGAGGCAGTAGAGCGAATTATGGACGATCTTGAGTGCACTGCGGAACAAAAGCTAAGAGGAGCAGTATCTTTGTTAAGGGACGAAGCATACCAATGGTGGCTTACCGTCCGAGAAGGCACTGAAGCTGCATTAGTTAATTGGGAATTCTTTAAAGCTTCCTTTCAAGGGAAATATGTGGGAACAAGTTATGTGGATGCCCGAAGGAAGGAATTCTTGAATCTGGTTCAAGGAAATAAGACGGTGGCAGCGTATGAGGCTGAGTTCTTACGTTTGAGTCACTATGCTCGAACTATAGTGGCGACGGATCATGAGCGTTGTGTACGCTTTGAGGATGGCTTGAAAGATGAGTTGCGGGTTCTGATAGCCCCACAACAAGTTAGAATTTTTGCCACGCTTGTGGAGAAGGCCAAGATAGCCGAAGAGGCTAAGAACTCGAAACGTCAGAATCGGGAACAAGTTCGAAGCAAGAGAGATATGAAGTATTCGGGTTCTTCAAAAAGGTTTACGAAGAGGCCTCGGAATGAGGAGCCAGCTCAAGGTAGAACACCTGTAGCTGTTAACCAGAGTTGAGACTGTGCTGAATGTAGAAAAAGGCATTCTGGAGAATGCTGGAGGAAAACGGGTGCTTGTTATAAATGTGGATCAACGGATCATCAATATAGGAATTGCCCTCAACGAATGGATACAACTCAAGAAGTTCGTACTACTGATGCAACACCGGCAAGAGGAGTTCAGCAACCACCGAGAGGTCGTGGACCGGGTCGTGGTGGTAATGGGGCTGGACGTGGTCAAGGTGCAGCGGGTCGAGGCAATGGTCCTAGAGGCAACACGGATGCAAGACAGCCAGGATTGGTGTATGCAGTCAGACGCCGCGAGGATGGCAATGCACCTGATGTGATAACTGGTACGTTCTTCATCTCTGATGTACCTGTTATTGCCTTGATAGATATTGGTTCTACCCACTCGTATGTAGCTAGCACCATATCTGGCAACTTGAATTTAGAATCTGAAACTTCCGATAGGGAGATGAAGGTAATTAGTCCTTTGGGACAGTCGGTGTTGGTTAATAAACTATTTAGAGGCGTGCCCTTAGAAATTCAAGGAGAAACATTCCTGGCAGATTTGATGGAATTGCCTTTTGGTGAATTCGATATCATTTTGGGCATGGATTGGTTGGTTAAGCACCGGGCGCAATTGGATTGTGCTGAAAAGCTGATGTCAATAAGAACTGTGGAGGATAAGGAGATAGTTATGATAGGCGAACAAAGAAATTACTTGGTAAATGTGATATCTGCGTTAAAGGCGGAAAAGTTGGTGAGAAAAGGGTATGGAGCATTTTTAGCATTTATTGGTGCTTTGGATGCCAAAGAGTTATCAGTGGAGGATGTGAGAACAGTGAAGGAATTTTCGGATGTATTTCCCAAAGAACTTCCCGGTGTACCTCCAGATCGGGAAGTGGAATTTGGTATTGAGCTTTTGACCAGAACTGCTCCAGTGTCCATTGCTCCTTATAGAATGGCACCGAAGGAGTTGTCGGAGCTTAAAGCTCAAATTCAAGAATTGCTAGATCGAGGTTTTATTCGACCGAGTGTGTCTCCGTGGGGAGCACCGATTTTGTTTGTTAAGAAGAAGGATGGGTCGATGCGTATGTGTGTCGATTACAGGCAATTGAATAAATTGACGATCAAGAATAAGTACCCTCTGCCGAGAATTGATGACCTGTTTGATCAATTGAAGGGAGCTTCAGTTTTCTCCAAAATTGATTTAAGATCGGGTTATCACCAGCTTAAGGTGAAAGAAGCGGATATTCACAAGACGGTGTTCCGAACCCGTTACGGACACTATGAGTTTTTGGTGATGCCGTTTGGGTTGACCAATGCACCAGCTGCATTTATGGATATGATGAACCGGGTCTTTCAACCATTTTTAGACTGGTTTGTGGTAGTATTCATAGATGACATTTTGGTATATTCAAGGAATGAAGAAGAGCATGACTCGCATTTGCGAATTGTATTGCAGCTGCTTCGAGAAAATCAATTGTATGCCAAATTCAGTAAATGTGAATTTTGGTTAAGGGAAGTGACTTTCTTAGGTCATGTGGTATCAGCCGAAGGGATAAGAGTGGATCCTCGGAAGATTGAGGCTGTATTGGATTGGAAACCACCAAAGTCAGTAGCTGAAATTCGGAGTTTCTTGGGATTGGCTGGTTACTATAGACGCTTTGTTGAGGGGTTTTTGTTGATTGCTGCACCCCTAACTAAGCTTTTGCGTAAGGGAGTACCGTTTATATGGTCTGATAAGCAACAAGAAAGTTTCGAGAAATTGAAGAAAATATTAACAGAAGCGCCGGTATTGATTCAGCCTGAGTCTGGAAAGGAGTTTATAGTTTACTGTGATGCGTCGCATACGGGATTAGGTTGTGTATTGATGCAAAGTGGGAAAGTGGTGGCTTATGCTTCTCGTCAGCTGAGACCGCACGAAGTAAACTACCCTACTCATGATTTGGAGCTAGCTGCGGTAGTGTTTGCTCTAAAGATTTGGAGGCATTACCTCTACGGTGAAAAGTCTATCATCTATACGGATCACAAAAGTCTTAAGTATCTTCTTACTCAGAAGGAATTAAACTTGAGACAACGAAGATGGGTGGAGCTGTTAAAGGACTATGATTTCTCAATCGAGTATCATCCGGGAAAGGCTAATGTGGTAGCAGACGCGTTAAGTCGTAAGGTGGTATCTAAATTGAGAGCAATGTTTGCCCATTTGAGTTTGTACGAGGATGGTAGTCTGATAGCGGAACTTCAGGTGAAGCCCTTGTGGTTAGAACAAATCAAGGAAAAACAAATATTAGATGAAAAGTTGGGACTCTTAATTCAACAAGTTGAAAATGGAGGAATAGAGGATTTTGGTATGAACACGGAAGGTGTGTTGAGTTTCCGTGGAAGGGTTTGTATGCCTAGGGACTCAGATCTGAGGCAAATGATTTTGAGGGAGAAGCATAGTAGCCCTTATGCTATGCATCCCGGAGGAAATAAGATGTATCGGGATCTTCGTGAACAGTATTGGTGGCCTGGGTTGAAGCGTGAGATTTCAGAGTTTGTGGGAAAATGTTTAACTTGTCAGCAAGTGAAGGCGGAGCATCAATTGCCGTCAGGTCTTTTGCAACCGGTAAAGATTCCTCTTTGGAAATGGGAGCGGATAACAATGGATTTTGTTAGTGGGTTACCTTTAACACCTACTAAGAAAAATTCTGTTTGGGCAATTATTGATCGTTTGACGAAGACTGCTCATTTTCTAGCCGTTCGTACGGATTACTAGTTGCAGAAGTTGGCGAAGCTGTATGTATCTGAAATCGTGAGGTTGCATGGGGTACACGTATCTATTATATCGGATAGGGATCCTAGGTTTACATTGCGGTTTTGGAAGGCTTTGCATGAAGCTCTGGGAACAAAGCTTAACTTCAGTACGGCTTTTCATCCTCAGTCAGATGGGCCAAAAATATTCTAGTTCGATAAATGGGCCAAAAATATTCTAGTTCGATAAATGGGCCAAAAATATTCTAGATCGATATATGGGCCAAAGTCCGCTAAACTGCTAAATGGGCAAAATACTAAATTGTTTTATGGGCCCAAATGAAATGTTTAATTGTAGACCCAATTGATGTTATGGATTATTTGATAAATTGTTAAATGGGCAAAATACTAAATTGTTTTATGGGCTCATATGAAATGTTTAATTATAGGCCCATTGATGTTATGGATTGTTTGATAAAATATTATATGGTTATATTTTGTTATACATGCATGATTGCATGGGGCGGGGTATTTGATGAAGAGAAGAATGGCCTGTTGCCAAAAATCTAGTTCGGTGGCCCTGCCACAAATTTCGGCTTAATGCCTCTAGTTCGGTGGCTCTGCCACAAATTTGGCTAAATGCCTCTAGTTCGGTGACAATGTCACAATCTAGTTCGGTAGTGCACTACAATATTATTTAAAGGCTTAATGCCTATGATTGGTGTGTTTGGCGGGGTGGGTTGACTTGATCCCCACAGGTGTGTTGGTTGGTACAGGGGTGTGTAGCGGATGGATACTAGGTTTGGTTGGGAAACTCATTTTACATGCATTTTATTTTATTTTACTTTATGTTGTATTGTTGAATTCTGCAAATGGGCTCAAGCCCAACATAATATCTTGACGATCTGGCCCAATAATGGTGGTAAGTGAGTTGCACACTGAGTTCTTTGTAACTCACCCCGTATTATAATCCATTTCAGGTAATGGAAATTGATGTGGACTTGGGCCGGAGATGACATGGTGGAGGCCATACTACAAGCATGGGTTTTATAAACTATGAACTTTATTTAAATTACTTATTTTAGTTACTATTTTGGGTTTGATGTAATAAGGCCTCTAATTATGTTTTATGGATTTTATTGTGTGGATGGACTTAATTTTGTTTTAAGACTCTTATTATGGGCTTATGTTAAATTTATATGGTTTTCTTAAAAATATTGTTTTATAACATTTTGAACAACTAAATTATTTCTTAAAAATTTCTTCCAAATTCTTTATAATTACTTTAAGGTTTTGATAAATATTTTTCTAAATGATAGGTTTTAAACAAGTAATTTCTTAAATCATCAATTTTTTTTAAATCCTCGTACTAAATTTTTATTAAACTCTATTTTCAAAAAGGTTTTGTAGCACTATTTTACTTTAATCACTCGAGAATAAATCAATGTTTGACTGGTGTGACAAACCAAACTTTGTCTAAACGCATAGACCTGGTTTGGGGTGTTACAATTTTAATATGGAAGAAACAAAGAAGGAAAAGGAATATTATATTCTGAGATATGTTAATTTTAGTGAGACTGGTTCTGAATGAATTCGGGGTATTCTATTCTGTCTTGGAAAAATAGTATAAAATTTTACAAAGTGAATTAAGAGTTATAATTGATATGTATGGATTCCTTAGTGAACCTAATTTCAATGGAAACAAGTGGGAGCAGTATATGAAATGCGTACAGTAAGATATTTGAGATTAAGGTAAGAGAGGTCAGAATTGTTGGATAGTGAAAAAAGGGAATATTTAAGGAATAAACTGTACTAAATGGTTAAGCAAAAAATTCTGAAAAACTTATAGGAGAAAGATATATGTGTCTAGTTTCAAGGAAAATTTACGGATTTAGATTTCGAGTTTTCTAACTCGAGTTATGGTCAATTTAGTCAGTATGACGCAGATGGATAGTTTCGATTTTATGCTCCAAATTAGTAGTTAAGCCTAGGTTGCGAAATTACCATAATACCCTTAAAGGGTAAATTACTGAAATACCCCTGGGTTGCGAGATTATCGAATTACCCTTAGTGGGTAAAATTATGAAAATTTCAAAAATACCCTTTATGGGCCAAATTGAGATATGTTGCTATATGGGCCAATTGATATATGACTATGTGGGCCGATTGATATTTGCTATATAGGCCGATTGATATTTTGCTATATGGGCCGATCTGAAAATTTGTGAAATGGGCCGAAATGATATTTGCTTAATGGGCCAATTTTGATAAATTGTTATAATGGGCCATAATTATTGTTTAATAAATATTCGAATAAATTACTGTTATTATATTGTAAATTGTTATGCGTTATATATATGTTTCGCATGGGATGGGATAATGATGAAGAGAAGTTCTGGTAGCTCTGCTACATAAATCTGGTGGCTCTGCCACAAATCTGAAAAATGGCAATGCCATATAAATTCTGTTAATCTGGTGGCTTGTCCACAAATTTGATATAAAAGGCTTAATGCCTACGTTTGGTGTGTTGGCGGGGTGGGATGACTAAAGCTCTCCCACAGGTGTGTTGGTTGGTACGGGTGGTGTGTAACGGATAGAAAACTAGGTTTGGTTTGGGAATTGCATATCATTTGCATATTATATATATATATATATATATATATATATATGATACATTCATATTATTGTAAACGGGCTTTGGCCCAAATAATGGCTTAATGGATTTTGGCCCAGTGTGTAACATCCTGAATTTTTGGGCCTATGCGTTTAATGGGTGAACATGTGTAATGAGTTAATTTAAGTGTTAGGGGTCCAAATTGGGCTCAGGCTTAGGCAGAGGCCTTGGTTAAAATTATCTGTTTGGGCTTTATAGGGTTTAAAAGGTAGTATCTATGTTTAAAACATCAAAATGGGCTTGTGGCCCAGTGGTCAGTGGCGCCACTTAGGAGCAAGGAGGTGACACCACACAAGGGAATAAGGGGCCCAAATTTAAGTTTCATGGAGTCCAATTCTTTTAGTTTAAGTTAGCTAATTTTCGGCATTTGGGTTAGGTGGAGTGGATGGCAACAAGGCTCAAAAATAGGAGGATTTATATGAATAAGATAATGTAGATATTATAGTTGATAATATGGAAGATAAAAGGAGAAAAGATAGGAGTTATCTACAAGGCTAGGAGTTAGCCGAAGTTTCTATAAATAGGGAGGGTTCTCTTCTTTATTTTGCGACATTTAGGGTTTCCACCTTTTCTTTCTCTTCTTTCTTCTAAAAGCTGAAAACTCAATTATTCTTTTCTCTTCTTTCTTCTAAAAGCCGAAAACCTCATTATTCTTTTCTCTTCTTTCTCCTAAAAGCGGAAAACTCCATTATTCTCTTTTTTCTTCTAAAAGTCGAAAACTCCACTATTGTCTTCTTTCTTCTAAAAGCCGAAAACTCCATTACTCTCTTCTTTCTTCTAAAAGCTGAAAACTCCATTATTCTCTTCTTTATTTTAAAAGCCGAAAACTCCATTATTCTCTTCTTTCTTCTAAAAACCGAAAACTCCATTACTCTCTTCTTTCTTCTAAAAGCCGAAAACTCCATTATCCTCTTCTTTCTTCTAAAAGTTGAAAACTCCATTAATCTTTTCTTTCTTCTAAAAGCCGAAAACTCCATCATTCTCTTCTTTCTTCTAAAAGCTGAAAACTCCATTATTCTCTTCACTTCTTTCTTCTAAAAGCCGAATCTCTATAGATTTCTTCAAATCATCTTCTCTTCCTGATTTTCGCAAAAAGCCGGAATCCTCTGAGAGTAGCCGAATCTTCTCTAGTAAGTAGGTCTCTTAGATCTAAAAGCCGAAAACACTAGTCCCTGAATCTCATATCTCTTTTCGGGATTTCAAGGTAGATAGCGGTGGTGTTGGCTACGGATAGCGTCGACTTAGAGGGTCTCGTTATAATGGTAATCAGGTGTGTAGATCCTTATCACATAAGTTTTATTTTGTATTATACCTGTTAGGGGCTGAAATGCCAGAAAATGAGGCTGTATGAACAGTCGTGTGTATATCCTTATCACATAAGTTTTATTTTGTATTATACCTGTTAGGGGCTGAAAAGCCAGAAAATGAGGTTGTATGAACAGTTGTGTGTAGATCCTTATCACATAAGTTTTATTTTGTATTATACCTGCTAGGGGCTGAAAAGCCGGAAAATGAGGCTGTATGAACAGTCGTGTGTAGATCCTTATCACATAAGTTTTGTTTTGTATTATACCTGTTAGGGGCTGAAAAGCCGGAAATTGAGGCTGTATGAACAGTCGTGTGTAGATCTTTATCACATAAGTTTTGTTTTGTATTATACCTGTTAGGGGCTGAAAAGCCGGAAAATGAGGTTGTATGAACAGTCGTGTGTAGATCCTTATCACATAAGTTTTGTTTTGTATTATACCTATTAGGGGCTGAAAAGCCGGAAAATGAGGCTGTATCAACAGTCGTGTGCAGATCCTTATGACATAAGTATATTTTGTATTATACTTGTTAGGGGCTGAAAAGCCGGAAAATGAGGCTGTATGAACAGTCATGTGTAGATCCTTATCATATAAGTTTTATTTTGTATTATACCTGTTAGGGGCTGAAAAGCCGGAAAATGAGGTTGTATGAACTGTCGTGTGTAGATCCTTATCACATAAGTTTTATTTTGTATTATACCTGTTAGGGGCTGAAAAGCCGGAACATGAGGCTGTATGAACAGTCGTGTGTAGAACTCTAACACACTAATAATCTGTATGAATATATGTATGTTTATGTTATGGGCTAAAAAGCCAGAAAGTGGCTGTGTAGACAGTCAAATGAAACCCAAAAAGGGTTAGGCAAGGAATGCCAGGTACATAATCATAGAACTTCTCTATGTGTATCGATGTATGAGAAAGACTGTAATCACTTAGGTAGTAGATTGTTTGATTTTACATGAATGTATGCATGGGATGGGTTTGATATGAAAAGAGGAAGAGCATGATTGGTCACATGGTGATCGGTGGTAGAAAACCCACCAAATGAAATGTTAGATCACATGGTGATCGGTGGTAGAAAACCCACCTAATGAAATGTTAGATCACATGGTGATCGGTGGTAGAAAACCCACGAAATGAAATGTTAGGTCACTTCGTGATCGGTGGTAGAAAACCTTCGTTAAAATTCCTAATTGATAGGAATAGGCAGTACGGCTGTCATTTTGGTGTGTAGCGGATGGAGGGTTGATTGTAGAAATCCCCAAGGTGTGATGGTTGGTACGGGTTGGTGTGTAGAGGATGGAATTCTATGATGGGTTGGGCTATTATTCATTATTCATTGTTTATCATGTGATTATGATTGTTGCCATTGTGTATGGGCCAGGGCTCATAATGTGTTTGTGGGCCCAAGCCTTTTATGTGTTTTCGGGATTTACACACTGAGTCTTGGTGACTCACCCTATTATTTTTCCCTAACTTTTCAGATGAGTAGTAGATCGTGGACATGGGAGTCGAGACGGACTCGAGGGGCCATCAAGTTTTTATTTCTATAGATTATTTTTAGTTTTTCCTTTAAGTTTTATTTTGGGAAAATTTAGGTAATAAGTCCCCATAATTTATATTAACCTAAGTAGTTTTTTTAATATTTGCAACTTATGAATTTATGTGAGGGGTTTATTTATACCTAATAATAATAATACAAGGTTTCTTTTCAAATGTCACTTATATATTCAAATATTTTCTAATTAACTTACGATTTCCAAAACTAACAAAGCAAAAGTTTTCAATGTACAACCCGTAGCACACCAGATCTGGTCGAAACTTATGGGTCGGGTTTGGGGTGTTACAATTTGGTATCAGAGCCCAGTTCAAAACTCGGGCTGTGAAATGGGCCTAGTAATGTTTTGTAAAGTTGATGTGAAACTGAAAAAAAAATTTTGGAAGAAGATATGGCCTTCGAGTCTACCGACACCATATCCACACAGGTAAGTATTCTAACTCTTGATGTGATATATATGTTGGGTTTGATAGGCTTGATGGACGTAGAATAGTATGTTAGGCATTGATGGACTTTAGGGTTAGTTTAAACAACTCCTTAAATTCATAAGACTTAATCAATCCAAACAAACCCGTGAACAAGTCGCTGGGTTAGGGTGTGGCAACAGGCATACGCATGTCTAGGATTGGATTTAGGGAGACCTTGGTACTTAAGCAGTCCTAGTGACTCACCTCCTCTTCGCTGGAATCCTACCTGGTGCGTAGTGATTGTTCACCTTAGCCATAAGGATTTGTTGACAGGCCAAAATCTATAATTAAAACCCGAAAGGGACCAGTCACCCTATTTCACAATCAAAATACCCCTAAGTTTTGTAAAATTTCCAAAATACACTTGATTTGTGAAAATTTCCCAGAATACCCCAGAATTGTAAAACTACCAAAATTTGAGAAATTACCGAAACACTCCGGTTGGCAAAATTTCCAAAATACCTTTCGTTTGTGAAAATTTTCAAAACGACCGTGATTTTATGAAATACCCATGTTTTGGAAATTCTACCCGAAAACCCCTATATTTATAAGAGTAACCCGGTTTGCGAAATTAAATTTTCCAAAGTACTCCTGCTTTACAAAAAAAACAAACAACATCAAAATATCTCTATTTCGAGAACAAAACCAAGATACCCCATTTTGAGGAAATTACCAAAATACCCTCATTTTATTTAAAAAAAAACTTGTTTTCCAAAAATACCCTTGCTTTAAAAAAAATATGTACCAAAAGTACCTCTAATTCGAAGAAAATCACCAAGAAACTTTATTTTGGAAAATACCCTGTAGGGCAAAACTACGGAAAAACCCCTCGGTAGTGAAATGACAAAAATACTCTTTAAGTGAGGAATGTGAGTTCATGGATGTTATATGTATGTCGGTGTGTGATGATTGAATGTATGTGCTTCTTAGAACTAGGAGATGTGAACTTGAGACCGAATTGTAGATATAACTGCGAATTCGAAAGAACTACCTTTAAAACTACTATTCATAAGACTGTTCGGGGTTAATCAGTGGAAGAAAACTAATAATTCATAAAATTCTAATCAGATAAACGTGAATCGGTAGAATGAGCACAATGGGACGAGGACGCTCTAGATGCGAATATCGATGCATACTCTACCATTGTATACTAAGTGTTTCTTTTGGCTTTAGAATTAGAGTGCGCAGCGAAAGCGTAGTGGTGAGACTTGGGTAGTACGATTAATAGTTAGTTGTAAATTTCGAGGACGAAATTTCTTTAAGGGGGTAGAATTGTAACATCCTGAATTTTTTGGCCTATGCGTTTAATGGGTGAACATGTGTAATGAGTTAATTTAAGTGTTAGGGGTCCAAATTGGGCTCAGGCTTAGGCAGAGGCCTTGGTTAAAATTATCTGTTTGGGCTTTATAGGGTTTAAAAGGTAGTATCTGTGTTTAAAACATCCAAATGGGCTTGTGGCCCAGTGGTCAATGGCGCCACTTAGGGAGCAAAGAGGTGACGCCACACAAGGGAATAAGGGGCCCAAATTTAAGTTTCATGGAGCCCAATTCTTTTAGTTTAAGTTAACTAATTTTCGGCATTTGGGTTAGGTGGAGTGGATGGCAACAAGGCTCAAAAATAGGAGGATTTATATGAATAAGATAATGTAGATATTATAGTTGATAATATGGAAGATAAAAGGAGAAAAGATAGGAGCTATCTACAAGGCTAGGAGTTAGCCAAAATTTCTATAAATAGGGAGGGTTCTCTTCTTTATTTTGCGACATTTAGGGTTTCCACCTTTTCTTTCTCTTCTTTCTTCTAAAAGCCGAAAACTCGATTATTCTTTTCTCTTCTTTCTTCTAAAAGCCAAAAACCTCATTATTCTTTTCTCTTCTTTCTCCTAAAAGTCGAAAACTCCATTATTCTCTTCTTTCTTCTAAAAGCTGAAAACTCCACTATTCTCTTCTTTTTTCTAAAAGCCGAAAACTCCATTACTCTCTTCTTTCTTCTAAAAGCTGAATACTCCGTTATTCTCTTCTTTATTTTAAAAGCCGAAAACTCCATTATTCTCTTCTTTCTTCTAAAAGCCAAAAACTCCATTACTCTCTTCTTTCTTCTAAAAGCCGAAAACTCCATTATTCTCTTCTTTCTTCTAAAAGCCGAAAACTCCATTATTCTCTTATTTCTTCTAAAAGCCAAAAACTCCATCATTCTCTTCTTTCTTCTAAAAGCCGAAAACTCCATTATTCTCTTCACTTCTTTCTTCTAAAAGCCGAATCTCTATAAATTTCTTCGAATTATCTTCTCTTCCTAATTTTTGCAAAAAGCCAGAATCCTCTAGGAGTAGCCGAATCTTCTTTAGTAAGTAGATCTTTTAGATCTAATAGCCGGAAACACTAGTCCCTGAATCTCATATCTCTTTTCGGGATTTCAAGGCAGATAGCGGTGGTGTTGGCTACGGATAGCGTCGACTTAGAGGGTCTCATTATAACGGTAATCAGGTGTGTAGATCCTTATCACATAAGTTTTATTTTGTATTATACCTGTTAGGGGCTGAAAAGCCAGAAAATGAGGCTGTATGAACAGTCGTATGTAGATCCTTATCACATAAATTTTATTTTGTATTATACCTGTTAGGGGCTGAAAAGCCGGAAAATGAGGTTGCATGAACAGTCGTGTGTAGATCCTTATAACATACGTTTTATTTTGTATTATACCTGTTAGGGGCTGAAAAGCCGAAAAATGAGGCTGTATGAACAGTCGTGTGTAGATCCTTATCACATAAGTTTTATTTTGTATTATACTTATTAGGGGCTGAAAAGCCGAAAAATGAGGCTGTATGAACAGTCGTGTGTAGATCCTTATCACGTAATTTTTATTTTGTATTATACCTGTTAGGGGCTGAAAAGCCGGAAAATAAGGTTGTATGAACAGTCGCGTGTAGATTCTTACCACATAAGTTTTATTTTGTATTATACCTGTTAGGGGCTGAAAAGCCGGAAAATGAGGTTGTATGATCAGTCGTGTGTAGATCCTTATCACATAAGTTTTATTTTGTATTATGCCTGTTAGGGGCTGAAAAGCCAGAAAATGAGGCTGTATGAATAGTCGTGTGTAGATCCTTATCACATAAGTTTTATTTTGTATTATACCTGTTAGGGGCTGAAAAGCCAGAAAATGAGGTTGTATGAACTGTCGTGTGTAGATTCTTATCACATAAGTTTTATTTTGTATTATACCTGTTAGGGGCTGAAATGCCAGAAAATGAGGCTGTATGAACAGTCGTGTGTAGATCTCTAACACACTAATAATGTAACATCCTAAATTTATGGGCCTATGCATTTAGTGTAGGGATAAGTTTAATAGGTTAATTTAAGTGAAAGGGGTCCAAATTGGGCTCAGGATTAGGCAAAGGTCTTGATTAAATTATTAGATTGGGCATTAAAGAGTTAAAAGGTGGTAATTATGTTTAAAATGCCAACATGGGCTTGTGGCCCAACAATAAGTGGCACTGTAAGGGAATTAGAAGTGACGCCACACACAAGGGATTTAGGGGCCCAAAAATTTAAGTTTAATGAAGCCCAAATCTTTTAATTTAAGTGAGTTAAATTTCGGCAATTAGGTTTAATGAGGTGGACGGCTACAAGACTTAAAAATAGGAGATTTATAATTGATAATTTAGAAGATAAAAAGGAGAAAAGTTAGGAGCTTATCTTCAAGGGAAGTGATGGCCGAAAATCCACCACCTAGAGGAGTGTAAAATTCGGCTACTGCATGGCAAAGAGGGTGCCTAATTTTTCCTCTCTTTTAGCTTGAATTTTAAGGGCGTTTTTAGTTTTTAGCAGTAGGTGCTGAAATATCTATAAATAGGGGGGCTAGCTCCTTGATTCTGACATTTAAAAACCCTAATTCTCTTTTTCCTTGTGCTGAAAATCCCTAGCCTCTTTCTCTCCAATTTCTTTTCTTTAAATTCTTCAAAAGCCGAAACTTCTTTTCCATTCTTTTTCCCCTTTGAGCCGATTTCTCTTTAAAAGCCAAAAGCTCTATAGTTTTTCTTTATTCATCCCATTTAAGAATTAGTTCTATTTATTCCGACATTTAAAACTTCCTTTGGCATTGCCGAATCCTCTCTCTAGTGCTAGCCGAACCTCCTGTGCTAAGGTAAGTGTCGATTTTTGATTAGTTCTCATGATCTATTCCCGGTTTTTGAAAGGCAAAAAGCCGAAAAGCTAATAGTTTAATGGTTCTATGGTGGGCGGCAATTTCGGGATTTGAAGGAAGCTTGGTCAACTAGATCTAAAAGCCGAAAATAGCTAGTCTCCAATTTCGGGATTTTAAGGTAGGAAGATTTGTTATTCACATATATAAAATTGGGTAGAACACTAACCATGGCCGAATATAGGAGAGGCCCTATTTTCACATCTTTTTGGCTTTTTGAGCAAAGTTGTAGATCAGTTTAGCAAGGGTATCGACATTAACCAGGTGTGTAGATCTCTAACACACTACTAATAAACCTGTATATATCTATTTATGTATATTATGGGCTAAAAAGCCGGAATAAGGCTGTATAGACAGTCGAATGGAACCCTAAAAGGATTAGGCAAGGATGCCAGGTACGTAAACATAGAACTCCCTATGTGTATCAAAAAATATATAAGTCTGCATGATGTTTTCTTTATGTATGTATGCATGGGGTGGGATATTGATATGATGAAGGGGAAGTGCATGATAGGTCACGCAGTGATCGGTGGTAGAAATCCCACAAATATAAATGATAGGTCACATTGTGATCGATGTCTATGCCACGTTTAATGATTCTTGAATAACAGGAATAGGCAGTTCGGCTGTCGTTATGGTGTGTAGCGGATGGAGGGTTGATTGTAGAAATCCCCACGGTGTGATGGTTGGTACGAGTTGGTGTGTAGAGGATGGAACCCTAGGATGGGATGGGTTATTAATCATTTATTATTTTGATGTATGATTATGATTGTTGCCTTATGGGCCAGGGCCCATAATGTGTTTGTGGGCTCAGGTCATTGTGTGCTTTGAGATTTATACACTGAGTCTTGGTGACTCAAGCTTTCCTTTTCTCTACTCTCCAGATGAGCAGTAGATCGTGGACATGGGAGCCGAGACAGACTCGATAGGGCCATCAAGTTTTATTTCTACAAATTATTTTCTTTTGGAATTTTATAAGTTTATTTTATTGTTACTTAGGAACAATTATGTAATAAGGCCCTTAGTTTTTTTCAACTAAGTAGTTCAATGTTATGCAACTTACGAATTTATGTCAAAGGCTTTTACATTTATTAATAAAAATACAGAGAGGATTATTTTTTTTCAAAAAGTCTCTCCTTTATTCAAATTTAAATAATTTAACTTGTGTTTACAAAAATGCGACAAAGTGTTATGTGTTCGATAACATGCCAGATCTGGTCGAAACGCATGGGCCAGGTTTGGGGTGTTACAAATAATCTGTATGAATATATGTATGTTTATGTTATGGGCTAAAAAGCCGGAAAGTGGCTGTGTAGACAGTCGAATGAAACCCAAAAAGGGTTAGGCAAGGAATGCTAGGTACGTAATCATAGAACTTCTCTATGTGTATCGATGTATGAGAAAGACTGTAATCTCTTAGGTAGTAGATTGTTTGATTTTGCATGAATGTATGCATGGGATGGGTTTGATATGAAAAGGGGAAGAGCATGATTGGTCACATGGTGATCGGTGGTAGAAAACCCAGCTAATGAAATGTTAGATCACATGGTGATCGGTGGTAGAAAACCCACCTAATGAAATGTTAGATCACATGGTGATCGGTGGTAGAAAACCCACGAAATGAAATGTTAGGTCACTTGGTGATCGGTGGTAGAAAACCCACGTTAAAATTCCTGATTGATAGGAATAGGCAGTACAGTTGTCGTTTTGGTGTGTAGCGGATGGAGGGTTGATTGTAGAAATCCCCAAGGTGTGATGGTTGGAACGGGTTGGTGTGTAGAGGATGGAATTCTAGGATAGGTTGGGCTATTATTCATTATTCATTGTTTATTATGTGATTATGATTGTTGCCATTGTGTATGGGCCAGGGCTCATAATGTGTTTGTGGGCCCAAGCCTTTTATGTGTTTTCGGGATTTACACACTGAGTCTTGGTGACTCACCCTATTATTTTTCCCTAACTTTTCAGATGAGCGGTAGATCGTGGACATGGGAGCCGAGACGGACTCGAGGGGCCATCAAGTTTTTATTTCTATAGATTATTTTTGGTTTTTCCTTTAAGTTTTATTTTGGGAAAATTTAGGTAATAAGGCCCCATAGTTTATATTCACCTAAGTAGTTTTTTTAATATTTGCAACTTATGAATTTATGTCAGGGGTTTATTTATACCTAATAATAATAATACAAGGTTTCTTTTCAAATGTCACTTATTTATTCAAATATTTTCTAATTAACTTACGATTTCCAAAACCAACAAAGCAAAAGTTTTCAATGTACAACCCGTAGCACACCAGATCTGGTCGAAACTTATGGGCCGGGTTTGGGGTGTTACACAGTGGACAACGGTAAGTGGGTTACACACTGAGTTCTTGTAACTCACCCCCCTTTCTCTTAACCCTTTCAGGTAATGCTCAGTGACGTGGACTTGGGCCATGGATGACTTGGTGGAGGCCATACTTCAGAAATGGCGTTATTAAATTTTAAATTTCTATTTCCGTTTATTTTATTATTTTGCTATTTTGGTTTAAGTTGTAATAAGGCCTCCGAACTATTTTTATTTTTGCTTTATGGTTGGGATGTTTTTATTATTCTTCTTAAATTGTTTAAAACGAGAATTTTTCTAAAAACGTAAATAAAGGTTTTCCTAAATTGATTAACAAATGGATTTCAAAATAAACTTTTACAAATAAGATTTAACTCGAACTTTCTTTCAAATTATCAACGACATTTTCAAAAGTCACGGATTTAAAGTTCAATTCCTTGATTTGTGATTCATCAATCAATCTCTCAAAAATACTTGTATTTTATCTATGTTTCTGCAATGTTTCAAAATGCTTTTGCAACTCTATTTCAAACGTCACATTTTCGTAAATTGTTATTTCAAATATGCTTTTGCAACCGAAAAGGTTTATTAAAGATAATTATGTTTTCAAGCAGACACAATTGCTTAAGTGTTTTGGGTTTTAACAAAGAGGCTATAATTCTCAAACAAGTTTTTAACAATTGCAAAGATGGTTTTTGAAAAACACTTCCATGTGGCACGCCAGATTCAGGCCTAACTTCTAGGCTGGGTTTGGGGAGTTACAGACAACATATGGAAAACAATTCAAGTTGCAAGTCACTTGGCGAACACACATGTCGAACAACATAAATGGTGGAATTTCAATATGCAAACTAACATGTTGAGAGTTCTTACACGAAAAGCTTGGCGAATTGTCTAAGCACATTGGAGAATTGTCTAAGTGACTGCTCAGCGATAACGTGAATTGAGAAATGAAGTACTAGTTGTCTTTTTAGAGCAGAAAACCAATGTTTTGGTTTAATCTTTTGTTCAGTTCTTATGTTAAAATACTTAGTTAGAAACAAACTAAGTTAATAATGACTTGATGTGTTTAGGTGTTGACTTCATAATCAATTTGTGTACACGTTAAGTTTTCCTATTTCCAAGATGTTAGTTAGATTAGTTAAGTTGTTTGGAAAACAAAATATATATATTTGAACTTTTTAAAATGAAATATGATAGTGTTGAAAATCAGTTCATCTTAATGATTGATTGTTTTCATTTTACATTATTAGGCTTAATTTGGATGGGCAGTGTGTTTACCTCCGGTGAGGTTAAAAATAGCAGTGGCGGTGAAATTAGTTATTATAGTGGTGAGATTGGATACTGTAATGGTGAGACTAGAAACAGCGGTAGGGTGTATGTTTGGATTCAAACGCAGCTGTAGCAATAAGGTGAGAATAGAAAATGACTATTAAAGACATTTGGTTAGAAATGATATATAATAGAAGTTTTTAAATTATTGTATTTTATGAAATTATTAAAAAATATGTGAATTTATCAAATCATTTAATAAAATATTAATTTTAAAAAACTAAAATCATATTTTTGTTAAGGTTAAATATTTTATATCAAATTATAATTGTAAATATATGTTTTAAATAATTAAAAATATATTTATCATAATAAAAGTTTATATATTATTATATAAAAATAACTCCATTACTTCATATAATTACTATATATATACTTCGTGCAATACTATAACATAATTAACTTTTATGGAGCCCACTTTCAAAACAAAAAGCACAACCACCTTGTAAAATATAATAAAAAGTCAAAACAAAATAGGTTAAAATAGTAAAAGGCCAATCCACCGCATCTTCCTTTTTTTTTTATTGGAGCTCCATGCTTCAGTCAAAAATCAAGTGCCCAGCGTGATGAAATCTCTTTCCCTGGAAAAAATTAATGACATCCAAATGGATGACCAAGGTGTATTGCACTATTTTCAAGAACAATCATGCTTCATTGGAAGCAACCGGACATCCAAAAGAAGTTTTAGTCTCAAATACCAACAAGAAGTAAAAACAAAAATACCAGAGATGGATAAAGAGAGATCAAAATAGGGCTATTTTACCCATCTAACCCAAAAAATTAATATTTACAAAAATGACCCTAGTTGAGTTAGAAATGGAGCTTGAAGATGATGATGATCTAGTGACAATGATAGCAATTTATTGCCCCTTGAGATAGTAAATCCCAGCCCGGTTGAGTTGTTCGCAGAGATAGCTAAAATTCCAGCAAGCCAACGCTTTGGAATTGATTTTGATATTAACGTCTCTTGGGAAGATCAGTCGGGTTGTGGACAGTCAATGCCAACTCCCAAAAGTCCAAAAACCAGAAGATGTTCGTATAACACCCCAAACTCATGTACTCGTCTTGAAATCCATCTAAAGGTGTTGGCCACCATAGAAGATGGTGATGAAGGTTCCAATAATGATGATCAGTCCCACCATGATCCCTGTAAGTACCCCATTTTGCCCGGCCTATAAAAACCAGAATAAAATAATAAAAAAATAATAAATACCAAAATGTCCTTTTTACAGTCCAAATACAAGCCCATTAACAGCAACCCAAGACCTACCCAATACCCTAAAACCCACTTAGCCCAACAGACTTCAACCCAAAACCTGGAACCCATTACACCCTTAGCCTACATACAGACCCAATACCCAATTCCTAAACAAACCCTCAGACCCAAACCAGGACGGCCCAAACTGGCCCAACTCTTAAACAGAAATCAGAAGGCCTAGGGTTTTCTGAAACCCTAGGCGCCGCATGAGATAGCAGGCCAACAGTCGTGCCGCAATCAGTGCAAGCGCTGCAGCCACCAGCTTTCGATCGCGCCTCAGTCCGCGGGTCACGCCGCCATCAACTCGCCCTATCACCGCCACTCTCCTCGCTCGTCCTGCAAAATAAGGAAAACGCATCAAAAAATGGAAAGAAACAGATATGGAAATATGTATTTTCCTTTTTGTATTTTCATTTTTTGGGTTATAAAACCCCATGTAAAACCTATAAAATAGGAGAACGGGGGGAGATACGCAGAAACAATAACACCAAAATACCCACAAATACAGAAGAAATATACAGAGAAATAAAACTTTTTTATTTAGAAAGGTGATTCATACACTGTGTTCTTATTATTTTGTTTTTGTTTTTTTGTGTTTCGTAGAAAATAATATTGGAATAAAAGAAAAAGGTGAAACTTCATACCTGTGAACTACCGTAGAAGACGGTGCGCTTGTGACGGCGCGTGG
This sequence comes from Gossypium australe, assembly GCA_005393395.2. Taxonomy (NCBI): domain Eukaryota; kingdom Viridiplantae; phylum Streptophyta; class Magnoliopsida; order Malvales; family Malvaceae; genus Gossypium; species Gossypium australe. The sequence continues at coordinate 130,079,195 of CM016626.1, read as the reverse complement.
AGTATACGCGTGACTGACCATCGTCGGAGTTGGGGCCGGAGTCGGGCCTCCGGCAGTGGAGGCAGAGGAACTGAGAGCTCTCTCTCAATTTTTTTTTGAAAACACAATGAAATGTTTTTTTTCTCTAAATAGGGCTATTTATACAGGGTTAAAACGGCGCCGTTTTGGACTTAAGCTTCATTGCCAAAACGACGTCGTTTCATTTAAAAACCCGAAAATCGACCCGACCCTTACTCTGGGATCCGCGTGTTTTCAAAAAGTGGGGAATTTACCCCTTTTATCCTTCCGTGATTTCATTGTTTTCAAATCAATCCAATTCAAACTTTTATTCTTTATTAAATTAGCCCTAAACTTTACATTTTATTCCAATTTAGTCCTCGGGCTTCTAAAGGGTTAAAATCCGAACGACACTGTTTTAAAAAAAGGATTAATTACCCAATAAAATCCCTATGATTTCAGGCGCGTTCTAATTCAATCCTTTTAATCTGTTTTAATTGCTGCTTAACCCCATTTCTTTTTTTTTTAATTTTCTTATCTTATTCTTATTTAAAATTATTTTAACATTATAATTAATTATTTTATCATATTAAAATATTTTATATTACTTTCTTATATTTATTAATTCATTAGTAATACGAAATTTAAATATATATTTTTTATATAATCTTTATATATTTAATTATTATTATATAGCATTTTACTTGGTTTAATAATTTATATATTATCTTATAATTTATATTATTTATTATATTATATTTTAATTTCTATATATATAGTATTATGTTATATTATTATATTACTTCTATTTTTTTATTTATAAAGCAATATTTAATTTATGTTGTATTTATTATAGTTTTTATATAAAATTATTATATACTATTTATTAGTTATTTATACATGTATTAAATTATTAAAATATATAAGTTTTTTTTTACTTTTAATTTTTTTATTATATATTAAATCATTTTAAAATCATCACATTCTTTTTATTCAATGTTAAAAAATGTTATTCCTTTTTTTATTTAATTTTGTTTTTTCGTGAAAATTTCAATTATTGCTATATTACATGTTTATTTATTTATATTTTTTAGATCGTTTATTATTGTTTAGCATAGTTCATTGTATATTTATGTTATATTATTCTTTTATTATTCATTGTTAGTATAATTTGTAATTGTGTAAAATAGCTATTAAATATATAGGTTGTGTATTCAAACCATTGTTTTATAAAATACCTTTTTGATGCATTTTTTAAGGTGATATGTGATATTTGAGGACTTCGAGAAGAATTGTGCCCTAACTCACTAGGCTTCGATTTTTCTCGTAGAACTTAAGGTATCAAATATCCCTTCTCTTTAAAAAACCAAAACTTACACATTTCAAATCAAAAACTTATTCTTGGGAATTCAAAACTTTTGTAACATCCTGAATAATTGGGTCTGTGCATTTTATGTGTTTGAATGCTTAAAACTTTAATTTGAGGAATTGAGGTACTAATTGGGCTCAGGAATGGGCTGAGACCTCAGTTAAAATATTTTGTTTGGGTATTATGAAGTCTAAAAGAGGGCATCTAAGTTAAAAATGTCAAATTGGGCCTTGGGGCCCAAAGTAGGAGGCGCCACAAGGAGGGAAAAGGGTGGCGTCACTTGTGCTTGAGGAAGGCCCAAATTTTGGCAGCTTGAAGCCCAAGCTTTAGGGCTAAAATTCGGCACTTAGAAGAGTAAGGGGGGACGGCACAAGGCTAAATTTTAGGAGATTTTATTATGTTTAATTTTAAGGATAATAGGCAGATAATGAAGAGAGGAATTAGGGCTATTTTTGAGGAGATAATGGATCAAGATAAGGGAAAAGATGAGAGCTCATCCAAGAGGCTAGAGTTGGCCGAAAATCAAACTCAGTAAGGGGGGAGAAATCGGTTTTGGTAAAAGCTAAAGGGTGTGCCGAATTCTCACTTATTTTTTAGCCTCTAGCTTTTCTCTTTCGAATCCTTTCTTCTTCTTTTTCTCTTCTGTTAGAAACCGAAACCCTTAAAGCCTCATTAATTGCTGAAACCCTGCCATTCATCTATTCTTGTCCCTAACATTCATTGGCCGAATCTCCCTTGGTCATCCCTTCAATTTTTAGTTCTTTCAAAAGCCGAAAGCGCGACAGGTCATCTTTCTGGGATTTTTCCTAGAAGCCGAAACTCATAGATCTCTAATCTTCTATGGTTGCTGAATCTTTCTACAAGGATAGTCAAAATTTTATGTAAGGTAAGTGGCAATTTGGGTTTTTTCTTTAAATTTTTCGGCTTTTGGAGGCCATAGCCGAATGGCTCTATGGAACTAATCTTGTGTTTTCTTTTCGGCATTCCGGGATTTGAAGAGGGAGTCAATCGCTTAGATCTCTAAGTCAGGGATCAGTAACACTCGAATCGTGTTACTTTTGGGATTTCAAGGTAAGGAAATCTATTGATTTCTAGCATGTAAATTTGGGATTTACTAACCCTTGGCCGAATATAGGAGAGTCTCTATTTTCATCTTTCCGGCTTTTTCAGCGAAGGGTAGATCGGTCTAGCAAGGGTATCGATATTAATCAGGTGTGTAACCCTACACACTATTAGATTGAGTACTTATATAAATATGTATTTGTATAAATCTGCTATATTCTGTTAAATACCGAAATCCCGACATTATAATTGAATACCCGAGAAGGGTAAAGGCTAATCATCAGGTTAGTAATTTCTATCCTTTCTCAGTAACATGCTCTGTATGTCAATTTCTCTGTATGCTTGGGAATTAGGGAAATTAATGAAAAAGGGAAGTGATCTGCTCTGGTGGCTTATGCCATTTTAGCCTGGTGACTCTATCACATACTCTGTTTCTGGTGGCTCTCGCCATTTCAGCCAGGTGACTCTGTCACAACTTTGACGATGAGCAGCTAACTGTAGCATGACTGCCATCAATGGTGTGTAGTGGTGTGGGTTGATTGTAGAAATCCCCATTGGTGTGATTGGCAGGTAAGGGTGGTGTGTAGCGGATGGAAACCTAGGATTGGGTTGGGTTTTATGTATGCTATTTTCTGTACTATGTTTTATGTTCTGATCTGTGGGCTAAGGCCCAATCTAACGGTGCTTGAGGGTTGCACACTGAGTCTCGCGACTCACCCTTTTATTTTTAACAATTTCAGGTGACACTTAGCGCATCGGACCGGGCTGGAGAGGAGAGCAAGGTGGCCATGCAAAAGAGCATTTGGATTCAGCAAAAAGGCGTTCAGTTTAATTTATTTTTTTATTTAAGTGGGTTTTTTTAAATATGGTTGTAATAAGGCCTTGGGCCACTAGACTATTATTCTCTGTTTTGGGTTTTTATTTTGGGCTTTTATTATTCTTAGACACTTAAACTTAAATTAAACAAAGGCATGTATTAAGATTTTGGTTTTTATTCATAAATCAACAAATTAAATTTATATCTTATTATAAACTTATCGAAATATTAAGTTTTCCCGAACAAAAGATTAAATACAAGAAAAATATTTTTTTCCGAAAGTGCAACATCTTTTACAAAATTTCCTTAGTGACATACCAGATCCGGTTGTAGTGTTTGGGTCGGGTTTAGGGTGTTACAAATTGGTATCAGAGCCAGGTTCAAAACTCGACTCTGTGGATTTTTGGGCTCAAAATGTTTTCTAAAGTAGGGTTTTCGAAATCTGAATGTTTTTAAATGATAACAGGTCTGTTAGCTCAGCATGGCACCTACGTCTCCGGCCCAAGTCCGCCAGGTAAGTATTCTGAACCATTGTGTGATATAAATATATGTGGGCTTGATGGGCTTATTGGGACATAGAATAGTTAGATTAGAATTTGATGGACTTTAGGCCTAGCTGAAACAACTCCTAAAATCTCATAAGCCTTAATTTCATTAAACAAACCCGTGAACAAGTCCCAAGACTAGGGTGTGGCAACAACCATACGCATGTCTAGGATTGGATTTGGAAGAGCTTGGTATTTAAGCAGTCCTAGTGACTCACCTCCTCTTCACTGGAACTCTACCTAGTGCGTAGTGATTGTTCACCTTAGCTGAGTTAGGGTGTGGCAATGGGCATACCCATGTCTAGGAGTGGATTCAGGGAGAGCTTGGTACTTAAGCAGTCCTAGCGACTCACCTCCTCTTCACTAGAATCCTACCTGGTGCGTAGTGACTATTCACCCTAGTTACGAGGACTTGTTGATGGGCTAAACCTTATAATTAAAACCCGAAAGGGACCAGCCATCCTATTTGAAAAAAAAATCCCCAAGTCTTGTAAAATTTTCAAAATACATTTGATTTATGAAAATTTCCAACCAACCATGAATTTATAAAATACCTATGATTTGAAAATTTACCCAAAAATCTCATGTTTACAAGAGTAACCCGGATTATGAAACTAGATTTTCTAAAAGTACCCCTGTTTTAAAAAAACAAAAAAACAAAACAAAAAAAACAACAACAACAACAGCAACAACAACATCAAAACATCCCTGGTTTGTAAAATTATCAAACTACCCTTGCTTTGTAAAATGACCAAAATACCCCTAGTTTGTAAAATTACCGAAGTACCCCTAGATTTCAAAATTACTGAAATACCCCCAAATTTCAAAATTACCGAAATACCCTCAGACTTCAAAATTACCAAAATACCCTTAGACTTCAAAATTACCAAAATACCCCTGGACTATAGAATTACCAAAATACCCCTGGGATTGCAAAATTACTAAAATACCCCTATTTCACAAAATCACCAAGGAACCCTATTTTGAAAAATTACGAAAATACCCCTATAAGAAAAATTACAAAAATACCCCTATAGGAAAAATTACAAAAATACCCCTGGGTAGTAAAACAGCGAAAACACCTATACGTGATGAATGTAAGTGCTTGAATGCTATTTGTATGTTGGTGATTGAATGTATGTGTTCCTAGAATTAGAGGATACGGACTTGAAACTGTATTGTGAATGCAAATTCGAAAGAACTACCTTTAAAACTATTATTCATAAGACTGTTCGTGGTAAATCAGTGGAAAGAATTAATGATTCATAAAATTCTTAATCAGATAAACGCCAATCGGAAGAATGAGTACAAGGGGTCGAGGACGTCCGCCGCGTAGACGCGGTAGGGGTAGGATGACCTTGTCTGAGCCAGTAGGGTCTGGCCACGGATCAGAAAATGAGATGCCAGATCCTCCAGCTATGGAGGGAGAATTACGGGATCAGGCGACCGGAGATGATGCTGTATCTCAGGCGATGTTGCGAGTCCTTGAGAGAGTTGCTGGAGTAGGCATGGGCACAGGAGCCCGGAAATCTATGCCAGAGTGGCTTAAGGCCAATGGGGTAGAAGTGTTTAGGGAAGTTTTTGGCGTAGCCCCTAACACAGCTGAGTATTGGATGGAGGCGACTGAGCGCATAATGGATGACTTAGATTTCACGGTGGAGGAGAAGTTGAAAGAGGTCGTGTCTCTTCTTCGAGACGAGGCTTATCAGTGGTGGCTCACGATGAAGGAAGGTACTACCGCAGATCGGATTGACTGGGATTTCTTTAAGGAGTCATTCCAAGGAAAGTATGTTGGGGCCAGTTATGTGGATGCATAGAGGAAGGCATTTTTGAATCTAGCCCAGGGAAGTAAATATGTGGCTGAATATGAGGCGAAATTTTTGCGCTTGAGCCGCTACGCTCGAGGAATGGTGGCAACCGAATATGAACGTTGTGTTCGGTTCGAAGATGGATTGAGGAATGAGTTAAGGGTTTTGATAGCACCGCAGAGAGAAAGGGATTTTGCTGTTCTAGTGGAGAAGGTTAAGATAGCTAAGGAGGTGAAGCGAACTGAGAGACAGGAAAGAGATAAGGAGCGAGGAAGGAATAAGAGAAATTTTGGCCCGGCAGGAGCATCTGGGAATTCACAGAAAAGGCCTAGGTCTGATGGGCCAGCTCGTGCTCCGACACCTGCTGCGGGGAATCAGAATCGATTATGTAATTGGTGCGGAAAAACACATTCTGGGGAGTGTAGAAGAAGAACCGGTGGATGTTTCAAGTGTGGATCCATGGAACATATGATTAAGATCTGTCCACAGAAGGATCAGGTACAGCCAGCTGGACGGGGTTCTGATCAGGCTGGGAGAGGTGGTCAGCCAGTGTCGAGGGGTCGTGGCCCAGGTAGAGGAGGAAATGGGGCTGGTCGAGGTCGTGGAGCACCTGGTAGAGGTGCAGGTAATGTAGATGCGAGGTAGCCGGGTCTAGTTTATGCAGTTCCTCCACAGGAGGATGGTGATGCACCGGACATCATAACCGGTACTTTTCTTATTGCTGATAGCCCTTTTCTTGCCTTGATTGATATTGGGTCAACCCATTCCTACGTTGCATGTTCGGTATCTGAGACCCTAAGTATAGACTCTGAAACCACCACTAGGAAGATGACCATGGTTAGTCCCCTAGGACAATCTAGGGTAGCGGACAAGCTATTTAAGGATGTACCGCTAGAGACTCAAGGGGTAGTGTTTCTGGCAGACTTAATGGAATTGCCATTTGGAGAGTTTGATCTTATCCTAGGAATGGACTGGTTGACTAAGCATCGTGTTAAGTTGGATTGTGGGACTAAGCGCATGGTGTTGAGTACCCCGGAAGGCGGGGAGGTGATTGTGTTAGGAGAGAGAAGGAACTATCTGTCCAACGTAGTGTCGGCATTGAAAGTTGTTAAGATGATCTGGAAGGGATGTAACGCCTTTTTCTCTTTTATTAGTGCTTTGGACGCTAAGGAGGTGACTGTCGATGAGGTTCAAACAGTCAAGGATTTCACGGATGTCTTTCCGGAGGAGTTGCCAGGATTACCTCCGGATCGCAAAGTGGAGTTTGAAATAGAACTACTTCCGGGTACAGCTTCAGTGTCTATTGCTCCTTATCGAATGGCGTCGAAGGAGCTGGTGGAACTCAAAGCTCAGATCCAGGAGCTTTTGGATCGAGGATTTATCCGACCGAGTGTGTCTCCATGGGGAGCGCCGGTCCTATTCGTGAAAAAGAAGGACGGATCCATGCGCATGTGAGTGGACTATCGTCAACTGAATAAGTTGACGATTAAGAACAAATACCCATTACCAAGAATCGACGACCTGTTCGATCAGCTCAAAGGAGCTTCGTTCTTTTCTAAGGTTGACCTAAGGTCGGGTTATCATCAGTTAAAGGTAAAGGAAGGGGACATTCATAAGACGGCATTTCGAACACGCTACGGTCATTATGAGTTCTTGGTAATGTTGTTTGATTTGACGAACGCGCCAGCAGCATTCATGGATATGATGAACCGGGTTTTTCAACCATACCTTGATCAGTATGTGGTGGTGTTCATCGACGATATCTTGGTTTACTCCAAGTCCGAGGAGGTGCATGATGCACATCTTCGTGTGGTGTTGCAAATTCTGAGGGAGAAGCAGTTGTATGCAAAGTTTAGTAAATGTGAGTTTTGGCTGAATGAAGTGACTTTCTTAGGGCATGTAGTTTCCGCAGAGGGGATTAGGGTAGACCCTCGGAAGATAGAAGCTGTGTTAGATTGGAAATTGCTGAAGTCTGTGGCGGAAATTCGAAGTTTCTTGGGATTAGCAGGGTATTACAGGAGATTTGTTGAGGGGTTCTCTTCAATAGCGGCACCTTTAACTAAGTTGTTAAGGAAGGGGAATTGTTTGTGTGGACTAACAAACAACAGGAGAGCTTTGAGAAGCTAAAGAGAATTTTGACGGAAGCGTCAGTGTTGATTCAGCCAGAGACGGGGAAAGAATTTATCGTCTACTGTGATGCGTCACACATAGGTTTGGGGTGTGTGTTGATGCAAGATGGAAAAGTTGTTGCGTATGCATCTCGACAGTTGAGACAGCATGAATTGAACTACCCTACGCATGATTTGGAGTTGGCGGCGGTAGTGTTTGCTCTGAAGATTTGGAGACACTACCTGTACGGGGAGAAATTGGTAATTTGCACCGACCATAAAAGTCTGAAGTATCTCCTTACTCAGAAGGAGTTAAATTTAAGACAACGTAGTTGGATCGAGCTCTTGAAGGACTATGATTGCTCGATCGAATACCATCTGGGTAAGGTGAATGTGGTGGCAGATGCGTTAAGTCGTAAGGTAGTTGCAGAACTAAGAGCAATGTTTGCCCATTTGAGTTTATTTGACGACGGGAGTTTGCTAGCTGAGTTGCAAGTGAAGCCGACATGGGTGAGTCAGGTTAAGGATAAACAGTTAGTGGATGACATCCTAAGTGCTCGACTTCTGCAAGTGCGGGATGGTAGAATGGAGGACTATAGACTGGACAATGATGGAGTTTTGTGTTTCCGTGGGAAGATTTGTATGCCAAAAGATGTGGAGTTAAGATAGAAGATTCTTCGAGAATCGCATAGTAGCCCTTATGCTATGCATCCTGGAGGAGTTAAGATGTATCGGGATTTGTGAGAGCAGTTCTGGTGGCCAGGTTTGAAGCGAGAAGTTACAGAATATGTGGGGAAGTGTTTGACGTGTCAGCAAGTCAAAGCTGAGCATCAAGTGCCTTCGGGATTGTTGCAGCCGGTGAAGATTCCCCAATGGAAATGGAAAATAATCACGATGGATTTTGTTAGTGGGTTACCTCTTACGCCCACTAAGAAGGATTCGATTTGGGTAATCGTGGATCGATTGATGAAGTCTGCTCACTTCATACCGGTTCGAGTGGACTTTTCTCTGCAAAAGTTGGCTAAGTTGTACGTGGCTGAGGTTGTAAGACTACATGGTGTGCCTGTGTCGATCATATCAGATAGAGACCCTAGGTTCACGTCACGATTTTGGAAGGCTCTTCATCAAGCAATAGGAACAAGGTTAAACTTTAGTACCGCTTTTCACCCACAGAATGATGGTCAGTCTGAGAGGGTAATTCAGATCTTGGAGGATATGCTAAGGGGTTGCATCATCGATTTTAGGGGTAGTTGGGAGGAGTATTTACCCTTGGCTGAATTTGCATACAATAATAGTTATCAAACTAGTATTTAGATGGCATCGTACGAAGCGTTATATGGAAGGAGATGTTGCACCCCTACTTGTTAGACGGAGTTGGGTGAACGTCAGGTGTTGGGTCCAGAGCTACTCTTGAAAACGGAGGAGAAAGTTAAGTTAGTACGGGCTCGATTGAAGGAAGCATCTGATAGGCTGAAGTCTTATGCGGATCTAAAGCGGAAGAAGGTGGAATTTGCAGTAGGAGACCAAGTCTTTCTAAAGGTATCTCCATGGAAGAAGGTAATGAGGTTTGGATGAAAGGGTAAGCTAAGTCTTCGGTTTATTGGGCCTTATCGGGTGCTAGAACGTGTGGGCCCAGTGGCTTATCGTTTGGAGTTGCCTTCGGAGTTAGAGTAGATACATCACGTATTCCATGTCTCAATGCTAAGACGTTATCAATCTGATCCATCGCATGTGGTGCCGATGGAAGAGATTGAAGTAAGATCAAATTTATCCTTTGAGGAGGAACTAGTGCAAATTTTGGATCGAGACGTAAAAGTGCTGAGAAGGAAGTCCGTCCCTTTGGTCAAAGTTTTGTGGCGAAATCACGGCGCAGAAGAGGCGACGTGGGAGCCAGCGGATGTTATACGACAGCAGTATCCCCATCTCTTTTGATCAAGTAAATTTCGAGGCCGAAATTTATTTTAAAGGGGGTAGAACTGTAACATCCTAAATAATTGGATCTGTGCATTTTATGTGTTTGAATGCTTAAAACTTTAATTTGAGGAATTGAGGTACTAATTGGGATCAGGAATGGGCTGAGACCTCAGTTAAAACATTTTGTTTGGGTATTATGAAGTTTAAAAGAGTGCATCTAAGTTAAAAATGTCAAATTGGGCCTTGGGGCCCAAAGTAGGAGGCGCCACAATGAGGGAAGAGGGTGGCGTCACTTGTGCTTGAGGAAGGCCCAAATTTTGGCAGCTTGAAGCCCAAGCTTTAGGGCTAAAATTCGGCACTTAGAAGAGTAAGGGGGGACGGCACAAGGCTAAATTTTAGGAGATTTTATTATGTTTAATTTTAAGGATAATAAGCAGATAATGAAGAGATGAATTAGGGCTATTTTTGAGGAGATAATGGATCAAGATAAGGGAAAAGATGAGAGCTCATCCAAGAGGCTAGAGTTGGCCGAAAATCAAACTTAGTAAGGGGGAAAAATCGGTTTTGGTAAAAGCTAAAGGGTGTGCCGAATTCTCACTTATTTTCTAGCCTCTAGCTTTTCTCTTTCGAATCCTTTCTTCTTCTTTTTCTCTTCTGTCAGAAATCGAAACCCCTAAAGCCTCATTAATTGTCGAAACCCTGCCATTCATCTATTCTTGTCCCTAACATTCATTGGCCGAATCTCCCTTGGTCATCCCTTCAATTTTTAGTTCTTTCAAAAGCTGAAAGCGCGACAGATCATCTTTCCGAGATTTTTCCTAGAAGCTGAAACTCATAGATCTCTAATCTTCTATGGTTGTCGAGTCTTTCTACAAGGATAGTCGAAATTTTATGTAAGGTAAGTGGCGATTTGGGTTTTTTGTCGAAATTTTATGTAAGGTAAGTGGCGATTTGGGTTTTTTCTTTAAATTTTTCAGCTTTTGGAGGCCATAGCCGAATGGCTATATGGAACAAATCTTGTGTTTTCTTTTCGGCATTCTGGGATTTGAAGAGGGAGTCAATCGCTTAGATCTCTAAGTCAGGGTTCAGTAACACTCTAATCGTGTTACTTTTGGGATTTCAAGGTAAGGAAATCTATTGATTTCTAGCATGTAAATTCGGGATTTACTAACCCTTGGCCGAATATAGGAGAGGCTCTATTTTCATCTTTCCGGCTTTTTGAGCGAATGGTAGATCGGTCTAGCAAGGGTATCGATATTAATCAGGTGTGTAACCCTACACACTATTAGATTGAGTACTTATATAAATATGTATTTGTATAAATCTGCTATATTCTGTTAAATGCCGAAATCCCGACACTATAATTGAATACCCGAGAAGGGTAAAGGCTAATCATCAGGTTAGTAATTTCTATCCTTTCTCAGTAACATGCTCTGTATGTCAATTTCTCTGTATGCTTGGGAATTGGGGAAATTAATGAAAAGGGGAAGTGATCTGTTCTGGTGGCTTATGCCATTTCAGCCTGGTGACTCTGTCACATACTCTGTTTCTGGTGGCTCTCGCCATTTCAGCCAGGTGATTCTGTCACAACTTTGACGATGAGCAGCTAACTGCAGCATGACTACCATCGATGGTGTGTAGTGGTGTGGGTTGATTTTAGAAGTCCCCATTGGTGTGATTGGCAGGTAAGGGTGGTGTGTAGCGGATGGAAACCTAGGATTGGGTTGGGTTTTATGTATGTTATTTTCTGCACTATGTTTTATGTTCTGATCTGTGGGCTAAGGCCCAATCTAACGGTGCTTGAGGGTTGCACACTGAGTCTCGCGACTCACCCTTTTATTTTTAACAATTTTAGGTGACACTTAGCGCATCGGACCGGGCTGGAGAGGAGAGTAAGGTGGCCATGCAAAAGAGCATTTGGATTCAGCAAAAAGGCGTTCAGTTTAATTTATTTTTTTTATTTAAGTGGGTTTTTTTAAATATGGTTGTAATAAGGCCTTGGGCCACTAGACTATTATTCTCTGTTTTGGGTTTTTATTTTGGGCTTTTATTATTCTTAGACACTTAAACTTAAATTAAACAAAGGCATGTATTAAGATTTTGGTTTTTATTCATAAATCAACAAATTAAATTTATATCTTATTATAAACTTATCGAAATATTAAGTTTTCCCGAACAAAAGATTAAACACAAGAAAAACATTTTTTTTCCGAAATTGCAACATCTTTTACAAAATTTCCTTAGTGACATACCAGATCCGATTGTAGTGTTTGGGCCGGGTTTGGGGTGTTACAACTTTGTGCCCTAACTCACTAGACATGACGTTATGTTATCTTAAGATAAGAATTTTTGAAAACAAGGCAATGTTTCGTGTTCTGAAGTTCGAGAAATTGTGCCCTAACATGCTGGGTTTCGATTTTTCATTCGTCCAAAATAATAAATATCCTTCTAACAAGTTTTGTAAATCATGAGATGATTTTGATAATGAAGGTTTTAAAACATCGTGTCCTAACGTGCTGGATGTGATGTTTATATTCTTTCAGAACAAAGAAATCTCAAATTTTAATTTAAATTATTCAAGTTTTAAAGTAATCATTTTTTTTAAAAAAAAAACCTTTTCAAATCTTCGACATTAGGACATGATGTTATGAATTTGGTACCAAATTTTGGGCATTACGAGGGTGCTAACCCTTCCTCATACATAACCGACTCCCGAACCTGTTTTCTGGTATTTTGTGGACCAAAAAATGAATATTTCAAAATAAAAATGTTTTATAAGGTGATCCAATCACACCTAAGCAAAAAGGGATTGGTGGCGACTCCATTTTTGTTTTAAAGTTGATCCCCGTTTTTAACCAATTTTAAAAATGGTTTCGACAATCCCAATGATGATTTCAGTGACCCCGATTTGGATGACATCCTTGAAGACATAGATGAGGAAGGTCCGGTGGAGGGTGAAAGTGCAAACCCCTATTCGGCCAGGAACACGGGTCTTGGTATAGTTATAAGAAATAATCCAGGGTCATTCATGACCAACGTGGATCCTGATGCAGCTCTTGCAAATGAGTTCCCGGAATATACAAACATTGTGCCGGCTCACCTACTTGATGATGAATTCGACGATGAAGAGTTGTTCGTAGGACAACAATTCGATAACAAAAAAGACTGTTTACAAGCTATAAAACAACTTAGCTTGAAGTTAGGTGTGGATTATAAAGTAACAAACTCGACGCAGTCTTTGTACATATGAGAATGTTGGAAAGCCTTAAGTGGTTGCACCTGGCGTGTTCGAGCCACATTAATGCAGCGAACACAGATGTGGATGATAAGGAAACTAGAAGGTCCACACACATGCACGTCTGCTTGTATGTTGCAAGACCATCAAAAGTTAGATGCAAAAACTATATGCAACTGCATCATCCCTTTGGTGAAAGAGTCACCCACCATTCAGGTGTCGGTCTTTATTGCGGACATGCAAGCTCGATTCAAGTGTAAAGTTCGTGAACATGGGTAAAAATTGTTGTTTGTATTTATTTCAAAAATTCCTTTTCAAATTTTTTCAGCCTGTAAGTTTTTAAAATACTGATTCCAAATTGCATATGCAGCTCATGAGTTAGAACCGCGAAGATTCAGGCAGATGTTCACGAGGCTTGAATCTCAAATGTCATCTTTACCAATAGATCTCCGGACATGGTTGGGTAGCATGGAGAACTGGCAATGGACTCAAAGTTACGATGAGGGGTTTCAGTATGGGCAGATGATGACCAACCTGGTAGAGGTGGTCAACTCTGTATTAAGGCGCACACTTCATCTGCTGATTTCTATTGTTTTCTCGGCAACATTCTATAGGTTAGCCACACTGATGCCTAGGATAAGGTTGAGACAAGCTAAGCAGATCGAGGCTAGGCGCGTGTACGTTGAGGCCGTCCAGAAGGCCATGGCTGTAAATAGTCAAAGGGCACAAACAATGAACGTAGAATTGTATTCGTCCGACTTGGAGACTTTCCGAGTTCAAGAGTGCATCAGTCGTCGTTCGGGTCTTCCACCTATGTCTTATGCAGTTGATCTACGAAACAAGCATTGTGAGTGATGGATATTTCAGACTCTTCAATATCCGTGTGTGTGTGCGACAACAAACTTAAATGTCGAACAATTCGTAGACGAAATCTACACGTTACAACGCACATTGCGTATATGGGGGAACAAATTTCTTGTAATCCCTGATGTCTCAAACTGGGAAGTTCCACTGCCTGCTTTCAAAATGGTGCCTGAACGTAGTCTCTGTAGACATCCTAAAGGTCGACCACAATCGACGAGAATTCGAAATATATGGACATCAGGGAGACGGGCAAATCCAAACTGTGCACTGTGTGTCGAACATCCGGACACAGCCGATCAACTTGCCCACATCGTGTCTATGTTTCCAGTCAATCGTCTCATAATGCCAGACTCGAAGATGACGAATGATATATTATTGAGTGCAAGTTCTTGTAAAAACATTGTAAAAAAATGAAAAATTATACAAAATGATATACTTTATTCAAATAATACAATTGATTAAATATAACTATTAATACATTTTTTTCTTATTCCTAATTTAAAACATGTTAAATTATAATACAATATACATGCATATTTAATTTAAAACACATTAAATTATAATACAATATACATACATATTTAATTTAAAACACATTAAATGAAATAAATTACAATGAGAGAAAAATTAATATAAAAAAATGTAAATTAAAATGGAAATAAAGATAATTTAAATGAAATGAGAAAAAAAATAAATGGAAAAAAAAAGATAAATTAAATGAAATGGAAATGGATATGAACTGAAATGGAAATAGAAATGAAATGAAATAGAAATGGAATGAAAAAAAAAAGTTGAAAAGACAGGTCAGGCTTCTGGCAGGCTTGGCAAATGGGCTTCCAGTGGCCTGCACCAGCAAACGGCCTACAGACACTAGGCCTGCTACGATGTGACCCAACAGGTCAGGCCTAAAAAAAAACCCAAAAATATGAAATGAGAAAATTTTTGAATTTAAATGAAATTTAAAGTTTTGAAATGGAATGATATTTAAATTGAGAAAAAATTTAAATAAAATTTAAATAAAATGTAATCGAGACTACTTCTAATTAATATGAAAAAAATATGAAATGAATTGAAAAAAGATAAATGAAATGAGACTACTTGTGATTAATATGAAAAATATTTTTGTATATTAGGAAAAAAATAAATTTAAATGAAAATGAAATAAATTTAAATGGAAAAAAAAATAAATTTAAATGGACATGAAATGAAATGGAAATGAAATTAAATGAAATGAAATGAAATCGAAAAAAAAAAAAGTTGAAAGGATAGGGCCTGTGTCAGGCCTGCGTTAGTATCAGAGTCAACAATGGGCCCATTCGGCCTTCCATTAGCCGGCACTAGCAGGCCTAGTGCGACGTGACCCAACAAGTCAGTACCTGAAACAAGTTTTGTTTGTCAATTTTACCCCTGCTCAGCCACTATGGTCCCCCACTATAAATGGGGTACTTCAACCCAAAACCCGATCACCACTGCCGATAACTGCTGCTCACCATCGACCGTCGTCGTTAACTGCCTACCGCCATCGTCCTCCGCTGACCGATGACCACCGATCACCTCCAAACACCTCTAACAATCGTTGCTCACCGTCGACACCCTGATCACCGCCGATCACTCGATGGATCCTAGTCCTAATATTCTTTTAAATGACAACAACCACATTGCTAAAGATGTGAATAAGGTAAACGATAAAAAACTTGTCCCATTTAATTTTAAATATTCATTTAAATTTTTTTTTAAACGATAAATATAACATTCTATATTTACTATAAACGTAGGACCAGTACCGAATTGTGAGACCCCAGTTGCAGATCTCGGTTATTTTCTCGATCGAAGAGTTTTGTCGTATTTGAACGTCACGGGTTTTGGGGTAGCCGCGTACATTCAGATATCTGAGATGCGGGCTGATTTAATATCAACCTTAGTTGAAAGATGGCGCCCGGAGACACATACGTCCCACCTCCTGTGTGGGGAGGTAACTATTACACTGCAAGACGTAGCAGTCCAACTAGGGTTGTCTATAAACGGTGAACTAGTGATCGAGCTTGGAAAAGTGCTCGATCCGTGGGGCACTTGCGAACGGTTACTTGGAAGAGTGCCCTCCAAAGATGAGGAAGGACAATTAAACTATATTAAATTTACTTGGTTAAGAGAAAACTTCCAACATCTTCCGAGCAGTCCAACACATATGGACATTATTATGCTGCAAGAGCGTTCATTCTGCAACTTATAGGTGGGATACTGTTTTCGGACGTCAATCAAAATAAAGTCCACCATGTATCTCCCTTTATTAGAGGATCTCGAGCTTGCCGGAAGATTTAGTTGGGGCTCTGCAGTATTGGCATGCTTATATCGCGATCCTTGTCGAGCGACAAAGCCGTCTACGAAAACAATGGGCGGTTGCTGCCTTCTACTGCAGTCTTGGGCGTTATACCAAATGCCACTTTTGGCATCAATGAGCCACCAACCGTATGTGTGGCCACTCGTGAACAGGTAAATATATAGTTTAATTTTTCCATCTGTTTTTTAATTGTATAGTATTGTATACTCATTTTTGTATGGAAAAAATAATTTGATAATTTATTCATTTCATTTTTTTAGATGGGCAACTGTATCAGGAATTGGTCGATCGTTCACCGTACCTGTGTACCGTATGATGATAGAGACTCATTTCGGGGATGGTGTAAAATACGTTTCCGGATCTTTCTTTTTTAAAACAATAATTGCACAAAAAAATTAACTAATAATGTGTTGTCTATTATGCAGTTTCTATGGATGCCATATGTTGAGGAAGGGATCGCAACGCTCATGCTATCATAAGTTGTTGAGCAGTAACAGTTCTCCGTGCCAAATGTTCCGTTGATTCATTTCTATATGGTGGAGTGGCGTGATGGAGGTCGGGTATTGAGACAGTTCGGTTGCGCACAACCTATCCTGAACCCTCCCATCGACATCAAAAAAGTCCACAGAATGGACAAAAAAGGTTCGGGTCAGGATGCTTTAAATTGGGCTGAAAAACATGAACTGTATATCTTTCTGTGGGATGATCAACATTCGAGGTGCCCTCCCTTGTATGTCTTAGAGGGAGGGTTCTCTCCTACGCGCGAGTACGCAGAATGGTATATGGCACACGGGAAACCCTTTATAATCCAAGGTCGTTATATGTTGATCCTGGAAGACACGCAATCGGAATCTTTCCGATGGCAACATAGGAACACACGACCGCGCCATAACTGAGTTCCGTCATTCGAGAACACCAAAATCGATCTCGCCTCGAACCCCAATCTCGAGCCCCAATATGAAGCATCTGGCTCGTTATCATACCACCCAGAGCTCGAGCCCGAGCCCCAATTTTGTAACACCTCAAACCCGGTCAACACACCACGACCGAATCTGGTATGTCACAGGAGGAAACGATTTCTAAGAAAACAGTTTGTAGATTTAATTTTGAAAGAAGGGGTCATTATTTAAAACGAGTTGTTTGATTTAGTAAAAACATGGGTTGGAAAGTTTTGTATATTTTCTTATTTTAAGAAAACCATTGGTTTTTATTGAAAATACGAAACAGTTTTAGCCTAGTTGTCAAAACCGTTTGCAGTTTTTAAGAAAATCGAGTTAACCTATTGATGCTACTTGTTTGTCGTTACCCGATGGTAAAGTTTTAGAAAACCCGATAAGTTGTGAATTTTAGAAAACTTCCATTTTAGAGGTTATTTAGGCATGCCGTTTTGTTTAACTTATGCAAACATTTCCGTGATAATTTAAGCAGATAGATAAACTTCAAAGTGAAAGTTAATGGCCTTATTACAACCCGAAAACCAACTTAAAGTAAATAAATCCATACTAGTAATTTTAAAAAAAACCTGAAAAACAATATGCATGGCCACCTCGAATCTGCTCTGGCTCCGCATCCGCGATCTACGAATCACCTGAAAAACGCAAAGGAAGGGGTGAGTCACCGAGACTCGGTGTGTAAATCCCCATCCCGAAAATATCAATGCTCTCACATGATTTCATAAGCCAATATGCAAGTCATGCAACCCAACCTAACCATCCGAACTCCTGTATCTACCCCGTGTGGTCAAAACCACTGGTGGTCAAAACCACTGGTGACCGTAGTCACAAATAATATCGGTGTGGTCAAAACCACTGGTGACCGTAGTCACAATAGTGTCTATGGGGCCAACCCATAATGTGGTCAAAACCACTGATGACAATCCCATTTCAGTATGTGGGGCCAACCCACGGTGGTGCTAAACCATAAGGACAAGTCACAAAGATAGCAATATGTGGTACCAAACCACTGGTGGTCAAAACCACTGAGACTTAGTCAAAATAATATATAGAAAGTGGGGCCAACCCACTGTGTGGTCAAAACCGCTGGTGACAGTCTAAATCATCCTTCCCCCTCCTCTCATCATACCCACATCAATGAACATACTTTTCATGGCATGAATGTCAAGCTTAGCATACAATAGTCACATATCATGGCATATACAGCTTTTAA
Organism: Gossypium australe; assembly: GCA_005393395.2. Lineage (NCBI taxonomy): Eukaryota > Viridiplantae > Streptophyta > Magnoliopsida > Malvales > Malvaceae > Gossypium > Gossypium australe. The sequence goes on along the minus strand of CM016626.1, from coordinate 130,060,972 downwards.
CCAAGGCATTTAACATCAATCAAATCAGAAGGGACTTACCCGGAGTCCTCGCTTATACCCATGAGGGTAGCACATCGTAAAACATTGTTTTACGCCACTATTCCGGCATTTAACAAATCACATAACAAAATCATATTAACCTACAAAGTGTGTAAGAGTTACACACCTGATTACCCGCAATACGACACTATCTACGCTGATGCTGTTGTCAATCGACACCACCACGATCTGTCTACTCTCCTGCTCAGATGCTGGTCCATACCCAAGTGGCCAGACACGAACCGCAGACACTACTCTCCTTTTGAACTTAGGGGCTGGGGTCTCAGATTTAACCCCTCTTACTGCTTGGCTAACCTTCGAGTCCATAACCCACCTTAGTCACTAACCGAATCAAAGCAGAGAATCACAAACCAGTAAAGTTAATGATTTAGACTAAAGTCCTTACCTAGATCGACAACACCCGAGCCTTTAGACTTAAATCACAAACCAACAAATCCTGGAGATCAACAGAATGCGGCTACACTCCTTCCTATAATCGGCCAAGCACATCACCACGAATCCAATAGCCTTTCGGCTTAGGCATATGTCCCAAAAGAAATAACCCCGAACAAAAGAAATCGTCCCCCCTTACCTTAGGCTGGCAGATTCGGCTTGGAGACCCAGAAAAGAGAGATTGATTTCGGCACCTATGAAGATTAAGAGAAAATGCAAGAAGAGGAATGGAAATATGAGCTTTGCCAAGAATCGAAAGTGAAAAGAGGGTTAGAGGGTTTCGGCCTTAAAAAGCAATTTAAGAGAAACAAGAAGGAAGATTCGGCTCCTCAAAGATTGAAAAGGAATGAGAGAAAAGAAGGGTAAGATGATTCGGCTATGAGTCCAAAAGAAGAGAAGAAAAGATGTTCATAGAGAGGGAGAGTGATGGTTTCGGCTTTAGTACAAGATCAGAGAAAAAGAAAGAAGCTCTAGGTGTTTTTCAGCACAATGAGAGAGATTGAGAGAAGAGATGAAGTTGAAAGAGGAATGAAAATGGTGATTTCGGCTTTGGGTTTGTGAAAGAAAACAAAGAAACGGCACCTAGATACTATGGTTACTTCGGTTTGCCACAAAAAGAGATGAAACAAAGAATACCTAGCCGAAAAAATGCACTCCTAAGTGGCTATTGAAATTTTGGCACCCCCTCCCCTAAGCTATCCAAACCGATTGCTCCCTTCTCCAACTAGAGTTCAAGTTTCGGCCAACTCCAAGCTCCCACACCCCTCTCCACAAATCTCTCCTGGCCACCCATTCAAATGCGTTTGAATGAGTCAAACACCACAAATTTCTCTCTACCACACACTTCAAATGTGTTGACTCCTTCAACACATATCCAAGAGAGTCCATCCTGAGCACACCACCTCCCTAGCTATGGCGTCAAAAACAATAAGCAGAAAGGGAATTCTGCTGCTCGAACCTAGGCTCCCTTGCTCCCCCTTGTGGCGTCACTTCTCCAAGCCTTAAGTGGCGTCCCTTGCCACTCCACCAAGGCTCTTCTTGCATCAAAACTTGCTACCAAAATACTTAACCCCTAGCTCTAATAGCTCCCCTTCTTAGAAGCCCAAAACAAAAATTCCTGCTATGGCTCTGGCCTATCCATGGCTCGAGCCTAGACCCTAAAGTAGTCCAAACTAACACACCTACCATTCAATACACATGCAAACACATGAAATACAAAGGCCCTGATTTAAGGATGTTACAGTTCTACCCCCCTTAAAAATAATTTCGGCCTCAAAATTACCTGGTCAAAAGAGTTGAGGGTATTGCTGCCGCATCACATCCTCTGGTTCCCACGTGGCCTCCTCAGTTCCCTGATTCCGCCAAAGAACCTTTACCAAAGGAACCAACTTCCTACGCAAGACCTTGACGTCCCGATCCAGAATCTGCACTAGTTCTTCTTCTAAGGACAAATCCGGACTCACATCAATCTCCTCCACTGGCACAACATGCGATGGATCTAATCGATAGCGCCTAAGCATTGAAACATGAAACACGTCGTGAATCTGACTCAATTCTGCTGGCAACTCGAGCTAATAAGCTACTGGTCCCACACGCTTCAACACCGTATACGGCCCGATGAACCTAGGGCTCAGCTTGCCCTTCCGACCAAACCTCAGCACTTTCTTCCACGGCGACACCTTTAGAAAGACCTTGTCACCCACTGCAAACTCTATATCCCTTCGCTTAAGATCAGCATAAGATTTTTGCCTATCTGAAGCCTCTTTCAGACGAGCTCGAATCAGCTTAACCTTATCTTCTGTTTCAGTCACTAACTCTGGACCCAACAACTGACGGTCACCCAACTCTGTCCAACACGTAGGAGTGCGACACTTCCATCCATACAGTGCTTCATACGGTGCCATCTGGATACTTGCCTGATAGCTGCTGTTGTACGCGAACTCTGCCAACGGTAGAAATTCTTCCTAACTACCCCTGAAATCCAAAACACAACCCCTCAGCATATCCTGTAAAACCTGGATTACCCTTTCCGACTGCCCATCTGATTGCGGATGAAATACCGTGCTGAAATCCAGTCTTGTACCCAAAGCCTGATGCAACGCTTTCCAAAACCTTGACGTGAATCTAGGATCCCTATCTGAGATAATCGATACTGGTACTCCATGCAGTCTCACTATTTCTGCCACATATAACTTAGCCAACCTTTGAAGCGAATAATCCACTCTAACCGGTATACAATGAGCCGACTTAGTCAAACGATCCACAATCACCCAAACTAAATACTTCTTGCTAGGCGTAAGAGGTAACCTAGTGACGAAATCCATCGTAATCCTTTCCCATTTCCACTACAGAATCTTGATCGGCTGCAACAGGCCCGAAGGTACCTGATGTTCAGCTTTGACTTGCTGACACGTCAGACACTTACCCACAAATTCTGTTACCTCACGCTTCAGCCCCGGCCACCAGAACTGTTCCCTCAAGTCTCGATACATCTTGCTACCCCCAGGATGCATAGCGTATGGACTGCTATGTGCCTCCGGGAGAATCTTTTTCCTTAACTCAACGTCCTTCGGCATACAAACTTTCCCTTGGAAACACAATACTCCACGATTACTCAAACTATAACCTTCCGATCCCCCATTCTGCACTTGCAACCTCCGAGCACTTAGGACCTCATCCACTAACTGTTTCTCTTTAATCTGATCTACCCACGTCGGCTTCACTTGCAATTCTGCTAACAGACTTCCGTCATCATACAGACTAAGATGGGCAAACATTGCTCTCAAATCCGCCACCACCTTGCGACTAAACGCGTTCGCCACTACGTTAGCCTTACCCGGATGATACTCAATCGAGCAGTCGTAGTCCTTCAACAACTCGATCCACCTCCGCTGCCTCAAATTCAGCTCTTTCTGCATAAGAAGATATTTCAAACTCTTGTGATCCGTGTAGACTATGGACTTCTCCCCATATAAGTAATGTCTCCAAATCTTCAAGGCGAACACTACTGTAGCTAACTCCAAATCATGCCTCGGATAATTCACCTCATGAGGTCTCAGTTGACGAGAAGCATACGCCACAACTTTCCCCTCTTGCATTAGCACACAACCCAAACCAGTATGTGACACATCACAATAGACCGTAAATTCCTTCCCTGCTTCAGGCTGGATCAGAACCGGAGCTTCTGTCAGAATCTTCTTTAGCTTGTTTAAACTTTCTTGCTGTTTGTTGGACCATATGAACGGAACTCCTTTCCTCAGTAACCTGGTTAACGGCGCTGCAATCAAGGAAAACCCTTCCACAAACCTTCTATAATATCCCGCTAAACCCAGAAAACTCTGAATCTCTGCTACCGACTTAGGTGGTTTCCAATCCAACACCGCCTCAATCTTCCGATGATCCACTCTAATCCCCTCAACTGACACCACATGCCCCAAGAAAGTTACCTCCCTTAACCAAAACTCGCATTTGCTAAACTTTGCGAATAATTGCTTATCCCTCAGAATCTGTAAAACCACCCGCAAATGCGCATCATGCTCCTCCTCAGATTTTGAGTACACCAATATGTCGTCTATAAAAACTACGATGAACCGGTCCAAGTACAGTTGAAACACCCGATTCATCATGTCCATGAACGCTGCCAGCGCATTTGTCAACCCAAACGGCATTACCAAGAACTCGTAGTGCCCATACCGAGTACGAAACGCTGTCTTGTGAATATTAGTCTCCTTCACCTTGAGCTGGTGATACCCCGACCTTAAATCAATCTTTGAAAAGACTGATGCACCTTTAAGCTGATCGAACAGATCATCTATCCTTGGCAACGGATACTTGTTCTTGATCGTCAACTTGTTCAGCTGTCGGTAGTCTATACACATCCGCATCGTACCATCTTTCTTCTTAACAAAAAGCACAGGCGCTCCCCAAGGCGAAACACTTGGCCGGATAAAACCCCGATCCAGCAACTCCTGATCTGTGCTTTCAATTCCACCAACTCCTTCGGCGCTATCCTATAAGGAGCAATAGACACTGGCGCGGTTCCCGGTAACAGATCTATCCCAAACTAAACCTCGCGATTTGGGGGTAAACCCGGAAGCTCTTCTAGAAATACATCGGTAAATTCCTTTACAGTACGAACATTCTCTACCACTGATTCCTTAGCCTCCAAAGCACAAACATGAACCATGTACACCTCACATCCCTTCTTCACCATCTTCTCGGCCTTCAAAGCGGACACAACATTGGATAGATAATCTCTTCTATTACCTATCATCACCACCTCCTCACCCTCAACGGTTCTCAATACCATACGCTTAGCTGCGTAGTCCAAACTCGCTTGGTACTTCACTAGCCAGTCCATCCCTAGGATCAAATCGAACTCCCCGAATGGCAGTTCCATCAGATCAGCCAAAAACACGACCCCTTGGAGTTCTAGGGGTACATCCCTATAAAGTTTGTTTACTTCTACAGAGTGACCTAGAGGGCTAATTACTGTCATCTCCCTAGAAGCAATCTTAAAGTCTAAGTTCAGAGTTTCCACTATGCTACTGGCAACATACGAGTGCGTCGAACCAACATCAATTAAAGCAATAAAAGGTAGTCCAAAAATTAAGAATGTACCGGTTATAACGTCCGGTGCGTCACCCTCCTCTCGACGCTTCGCTGCATAGACCAAACCAGACTGTCTTGCATCAGTATTCCCGGCACCTCTGTTCGGTGCCCTGCGACCTCGTCCATTACCATTACCACCCCTGACTGAACCTCGACCCCTCTAAGGTGGCTGTCCATCCCTCCTGAATTGCATACGACCTTGGCCCTCAGACTGGATCCTAGCCGATCTCTGCGGACAATCCCTTACCCGGTGCTCCATTGACCCACACTCAAAGCACCCTCTGTTTCCGGTCCAACATTCTCCCGTATGAGATTTCCCACATCGACCAGACCGTGGCGGCCACTGAGTACTAGCAGCAGGCCTTGCAGCTTGATTCGGCCCACCATAACGAACCCTTTTCTGTGAATTCCCAACAGATCCTGATGACCTAGAACTCCTCTTAGACCAATTCCTATCCTGGTTCCGTCTCACTGACTGTTTCACTTCCTCAGCAATCTCTACCAAGACCGCAAATTCTCTCTCCTGCTGTGGTGCAATCAATATTCACAGCTCATCTCTCAGCCCGTCCTCAAATCTGACACAACGCTCGTGTTCTGTAGCCACAATACCCCGAGCATAGCGACTTAACTGAAGAAACTCTATCTCATACTCCGATACTGTCTTACTCCCCTGAACCAAATTCAAGAATGCCTTACACTGTGCATCAATATAACTAGACCCAACATACTTCTTTTGATAAGCTGCCTTAAAGAAATCCCAAGTGAGATCATCAGCTACCGCACCATCCCGGACCGTTAGCCACCATTGATAAGATTCATCCCGGAGAAGAGACACTATCCCTTTCAGCTTTTCCTCAACCGTAAAGTCTAGGTCGCCCATTATACGTTCTGTCGCCTCCAGCCAATACTCAGCCATATTGGGAGCCACTCCAGACACACCCCTGAATGCTTCAGCTCCATTAGCCCGGAGTCGTTCTGACACAGATTTCCGAGCCCCCATACCTCCACCTTTTCCAGCTACTCTTTCCAGAACCCGCAGCATTGCTTGTGACACTGCATCATCACCACCCGTCTGATCCTGAAACTCCGCGCCCTCAGTTGGCGGAGGTGGTCCGTCATTTCTCGACCCATGGCCAGACCCCGCTGGCTCAGACAAAGCCATCCTACCTCTACCTCGTCCACACGTGTTACGCCCACGACCTCGAGTACTTATGACCACGATTCCCAAATTGATCTGATTTAAGAATTTTATGCATTAGACTTATTCCACTGTTATTATAGCACAGTCTTATGAACAGTTATTATAGAGATTATTTTCGCGAGTTCATACAATCCTACGGGTTTCAGTCTCTAAAGTAATATCCTACTACTATTAATCATACCACAATCATCGCAATCATACAAACAGCAGTTAGGGGTACTTACCTGGGCGGATCAGTGCCGGAGACTCGGTGCCATGCTTCCCAAAATCATACATTTCTATCCAAACTATTTTGTAACCCGATTATTAAAACATTTTGGGCCTCGGGCCCACAGCCGAGCTTTTGAACTTGGCTCTGATACCACAATTGTAACACCCCAAACCCGGTCAACACACTACGACCGAATCTGGTATGTCACAGGAGGAAACGATTTCTAAGAAAACAGTTTGTAGATTTAATTTTGAAAGAATGGGTCATTATTTAAAACGAGTTGTTTGATTTAGTAAAAACATAGGTTGGAAAGTTGTGTATAGTTTCTTATTTTAAGAAAACCATTGGTTTTTATTGAAAATCCGAAACAGTTTTAGCCCAGTTGTCAAAACCGTTTGCAGTTTTTAAGAAAATCGAGTTAACCTATTGATGCTACTTGTTTGTCGTTACCCAATGGTAAAGTTTTAGAAAACCCGATAAGTTGTGAATTTTAGAAAACTTCCATTTTAGAGGTTATTTAGGCATGCCGTTTTGTTTAACTTATGCAAACATTTTCGTGATAATTTAAGCAGATAGATAAACTTCAAAGTGAAAGTTAATGGCCTTACTACAACCCGAAAACCAACTTAAAGTAAATAAATCCATACTAGTAATTTATAACAAAACCCGAAAAACAATGTGCATGGCCACCTCGAGTCTGCTCCGGCTCCGCATTCGCGATCTACGAATGGTAGGTAAGAGTTACACACCTGATTACCCGCAATACAACACTATCTACGCTGATGCTGTCGTCAATCGACACCACCACGATCTGCCTACTCTCCTGCACAGATGCTGATCCACACCCAAGTGGCCAGTCACGAACCGCAGACATTGCTCTCCTTTTGAACTTAGGGGCTGGGGTCTCAGATTTAACCCCTCTTACTGTTTGGCTAACCTTCGAGTCCATTGTTGGAACGCCGGTACCCCATGGCGCAGCAGAATAAAATTAGATCCGGCGATCCAAATCATGGATCCATGTGTGAGGAACGAATCGGGGTGAAATAAAGGTTTCGAAATTACCAAAACTTCAATCTGAGTAGACAACGATGCCTTGGCAACAAGAGTTTTGATCTACTATCGAATCTAGCCTCAACCTTTTCCGATGTCGGCCTCTACGTAATCCACCCGGTTTGACTATGAACAGAAGAAATCTCTAAAACTGTTTTGGAGGTTTATTTGCTTGACGGCTGCTAGACCTAACGAGCAATCACTTAGGGTTTTCATATCAAGCTTTGTCTCCTTTTAATACCTTTTATAATGGGTGTCTTTTTCATTGGGCCTTTTATAATTGGTATCTCTTGAATGTATTATAAGATTAAATAAATATAATAAAGTTTTTAACCGAAAATTATAATTACATTAATTATATCCGAAATTTATAATTACATTAATTATAATAAAGATTTCGATAAACTATATTTATTTAAATTTATATATGAATCAAATTCATATATTGATAAAATTATATTATCATTATGTGTACAACATCCTTGTACATATAATATGTTCAATATTTGATTGCCCAATTAAATTAATTCTTTAATTAATTTAATTCATGTGACAACCAAGCACAATACCAACTATATTTTATTCCGTTCATTTCAACCATAGGGTGTGACCCTGTAGGTTCTTGCAACATTAGCAGTAATACTAGAACGATTCTATTGTCACAGACAATGAGTGGCATCTAGCAATGCATCATTGCTACCTAAGTTACAAGAAATCATGATTCGACATAATCTTTTTGTGATTAACCTTTCATGCATTAATCCTTAAGTCCTTTATCTCTGGAATGGATACAAGTCATGGGATAGTCACACTTGTATAGTCCATCCCATGTTTCTTGATATCTTGAGTAGACTATGATATACAAATTAGTATGACATCTCATATCAACTTATTTGAGCATGGCCATGCATTTCTAGTCTCACTCAATCAAGTGGCCTAAGATATTACTCCTATTATGCAGGAGGGACTTATCCTTTATTGATCAACCATATCCCTCTACATAGATTGTGGTATATCCAACATCAGCCTTTATAGAACAACCTGTTACGGTGTACGTTTGACTGTATCAAAATATACAACTCACGATGCTGGGATAATAATGATCTCAAGTCTGAGGATCATATACATATTAATCACTATGAGTAATGTTGTGACAATTACATAATAATTCAAGAAACATACTCATAGCGGGTCAATCCAATATGTTGTTCTCTAACACATATATTCATGCTTTGATTTTGACACTCCATATCAGTGACAACTCTTTATCATCAATCAACTACATGTTAGTCTTAATGCATTATTATTGTCCTAGTCAACAATAATACTCGACTAAGGATCTTTTAAGAATAATCATATTATTCTCAGGACATTATTATAAAACAGTTTATCTATACACACAGAAAGAAAAACTGAAATAATAATGACAATGCTTTATATTAATAAACATGGTAAATTAAGTATGTTATTACAACCATCTCATGATTGATCTTTGGGCATACTCTTACATCCATAACCCACCTTAGTCACTAACCGAATCAAAGCAGAGAATCACAAACCAATAAAGTTAACGATTTAGACTAAAGTCCTTACCTAGATCGACAACACCCGAGCCTTCAGGCTTAAATCACAAACCAACAAATCCTGGAGATCAATAGAATGTGGCTACACTCCTTCCTACAATCGGCCAAGCACATCACCATGAATCCAATAGCCTTTCGGCTTAGGCATAAGTCCCAAAAGAAATAACCCGAAACAAAAGGAATCGTCCCCCCTTACCTTAGGCTGGCAGATTTGGCTTGGAGACCCAGAGAAGAGAGATTGATTTCGGCACTCAGGAAGATTAAGAGAAAACGCAAGAAGAGGAATGGAAATACGAGCACAGATATTCAGTTTTTGCCAAGAATCAAAAGTGAAAAGAGGGTTAGAGGGTTTCGGCCTTAAAAAGCAATTTAAGAGAAACAAGAAGGAAGATTCGGCTCCTCAAAGATTGAAAAGGAATAAGAGAAAAGAAGGGTAAGATGATTCGGCTATGAGTCCAAAAGAAGAGAAGAAAAGATGTTCATAGAGAGGGAGAGTGATGGTTTCGGCTTTAGTACAAGATGAGAGAAAAAGAAAGAAGCTCTAGGTGTTTTTCGGCACAATGAGAGAGATTGAGAGAAGAGATGAAGTTGTAAGAGGAATGAAAATGGTGATTTCGGCTTTGGGTTTGTGAAAGAAAACAAAGAAATGGCACCTAGATACTATGGTTACTTCGGTTTGCCACAAAAAGAGATGAAACAAAGAATACCTAGCCGAAAAAATGCACTCCTAAGTGGCTATTGGAATTTCGGCACCCCCTCCCCTAAGCTATCCAAACCAATTGCTCCCTTCTCCAACTAGAGTTCAAGTTTCGGCCAACTCCAAGCTCACACACCCCTCTCCACAAATCTCTCCTGGCCACCCATTCAAATGCGTTTGAATGAGTCAAACACCACAAATTTCTCTCTACCACACACATCAAATGTGTTGACTCCTTCAACACATATCCAAGAGAGTCCATCCTGAGCACACCACCTCCCTAGCTATGGCGTCAAAAACAATAAGCAGAAAGGGAATTCTGCTGCTCAAACCTAGGCTTCTTTGCTCCCCCTTGTGGCGTCACTTCTCCAAGCCTTAACGTCCCTTGCCACTCCACCAAGGCTCCTCTTGCGTCAAAACTTGCTACCAAAATACTTAACCCCTAGTTCTAACAGCTCCCCTTCTTAGAAGCCCAAAACAAAAATTCCTGCTATGGCTCTGGCCTATCCATAGCTCGAGCCTAGACCCTAAAGTAGTCCAAACTAACACACCTACCATTCAATACACATGCAAACACATGAAATGCAAAGGCCCCGATTTAAGGATGTTACAAATTTCCTCCACCGTTTGAGGATATTTTTGGTGACGACCCTGAGCCTCAACATTCGACATGGTTCGGATCGTCCTCATACCACCCGGAGCTCAATCGGGAAGCACGAACACCTACTACTAAGGATATTTTTCCATCGGCACATACGGTCACGCAATACCCCTTAACTCTTGATATGGTGTATATAATTATACTACTTTTCTAAGTACACCGGACAGGACGTCGGAGGCCAGACCGAGCAACTATCAAACGCCTCAGCAAGGTGCACGGCATCGCCGACGGAGGCAGCCGGACTGTTGCACGCCAGTGCCGGGGACGTCGCCGGGATGACGACAATTTTGATTTTTATCTGTAAATATTTACTTTATTTTGTAATTATTTTGTTTTTAATATTAATTTAATTTCTCTAAAATAATTATTTGTTGAATAAATGACTTCGAAATATTTAATAAAAATATATATAATTCAAATAAGTAATAGTACACAACAAATTAAATTTACAGATACAATAAAATACAAACACTCTAGAATATTAATACACAAAAATATAAAATAAAAATAAAAATAAAAATAATACGCATTAAATTAAATTTAAACACCCAACAAACTACAAACATATGGGTAAAACTAATACACGAAAATTTTAAATTCAAACTACATATAATACGGACTAAATTAAATTTAAACACCCAACAAACTACAAAAAGATGGATAAAATTAGTGCACGAAATTTTTAAATTCAAACTATATATAACACAGACTAAATTAAATTTAAACATCCAACAAACTACAAACAGATAAGTAAAATTAATACATGAAAATTTTAAATTCAAACTACATATAATATGGACTAAATTAAATTTATAGATACAAAAATATACAAACATTCTAAGAAATTAATACATGAAAATATAAAAATGAAACCTTAAATCCTAAACAACTACATTAAATTTACGGATATAAAAAAATACAAACATTCTAAAGAAATAATACAATTATCTTGAATAGTAGTTTATTAACAATTATTCGTCTTCTGCTTTAATCAGGTCTATGTTGCATCAGTACCTCACATATAAGTTACGAAATAAACACTCTTGCACCATAGATAATGTCCATCTGCATTGGACATCTCACTTAGCCATCTATGGCGCAGAAAGTGATCCTACCCTTAATGGCATAACCTTTAAGGTTGACATGATAGTATATAATTCAACTCCGTTAAAACATGATAGTGTAACACCCCTTACCCGTATCCGATGTAGGGACAGGGTACGAGGCGTTACCATGCAAACATACATTTTCGAGTCATAAAAGCTTGTTTAATTTTTAAAACTTTTCAAACTTTGCCTTAAAGTCCCTAATATGGACCTACGAGGCCCAAAACACACTTTGAAAACAGTTCGGGACTAAATCGAGCACTTTAAAAAAAACTTTAGAAAATATCATTGAAATCAGGGCCACACGCCTGTGTAGAAGAGTGGCACGTCCGTGTGACCTCTTAACATGGCCATGCTGAAGGACCGTGTAGCTCACACGGCCTGAGCATATTGGGACACGCCCGTGTCCCTAGCCCGTGTGCAAAAACCTTGACATTCTGTTTCTAACGTCATCAACCCTTTAAGGTCACACGGCCAAGGCACACACCCGTGTGCTAGGTCGTGTGGTAAATTTAATTTCACAATTAAGGTGCAGGGGACACACGGCCGAACTACATACCTATGGGGTAGACCGTGTGTCACACATGGCCCTGACACACGCCCGTGTGTCTACCCGTGTGGACAGAAACAAGGCTATTTACCAAGCCTTTTGCCACCCTTACTTGCACCAACATACACAATATCAAGTAACACCCATCCACGCATAATACATGACCAATTCACCACAAGTAAGACATTTACACAACATGGCCACTTCACTTCATTCACATGCAACACTTATCACATTCTTTATCAATTCAATCATACAATTTGGTCAATCATGCATTTTTTTACATTCATGAAAAATATCATCATATGCATATAACAATAACAAATATTAGCCATCATCCATGGCCTTATACAAAATGATCTATCAAATAGCATAGGCCCACATTTAGCAAATTCAACTATAACACTTAACAACATAATTAAATCTCCTATACATGCCACAACTCGACTACTTGAATTCAACAATACCTGAAGTGATAGCTTGATAGTGTGATGGCATCTCTGACGTTCTCCAACCCGACCTAGCCTGAGGACATTATAAACATAGAAAATAGATAGAGTAAGCTATAAAGCGTAGTAAGTACGTATGTAAATAATAAACAATTGATTACCATGCTTTTAACAATTCTTATTATAAGCTCTCAAGATAATACCATCATTATTGCATAAAATTTCACAATTCATTTATGCTCATCTTGAGCTGTCTACTAGAGTTAAGTCACTAAATTATTTTTCTCCGGAGCTACAGAACTCCAAATTAAATTAAGATCCACTAATTTTTCCTAAAACTAGACTCACATATATTCTTACCATAAGATTTCCAAAATTTTTGGTTCAGCCAATCAATACAGTTTATTCTTTAAAGTCTCCCCTGTTTCGCTGTCCGATAGTTTTGACCCTTCTTCACTAAAAATTTATTTTCTCGTTGTACAAAACTCGAATCAAGCATGTAAATTTTGTCCCTTGAATGTTTTTTTACAATTTTTAATGAATTTCCCAAGTCAGAACAGGGGATTCCAAAATCATTCTAACTCTATCTCACAAAAATTCAAATATCTTAGAATATGAAATTCTTTTACTTACACCATTCCTTTTATGTAAAAATAGGCTCAATAATATTTAATTTAATATCTTATTCAACCTCTAATTTGATTTCCACCATTTTTGGTGATTTTTCAGAGCAATACAGATGCTGCTGTCCAAACTATTTTATTGCTAAATTTACTCTATCATGTTTTCTTTGTATTAACATCCATTTAATCATACATAACACCAAAGCATATCCTTATCTAGCCAATCCAATAGCTAGTCATTATCGAATATTTACATGCCATTCATTTGCCCCTTTAACCTATACATCAACAACAAAACTTAAACTTATCATGTCTCAATTTAATTTGGCCTAAAAGCCTCACACATGGTCATCAATCAAATTTACCACCTATTTATACATCATAAGTATAGACCTATCGTCACAAGGTCATCACAAGATCATTTTCATAGGTATGACTTACTCATTTACATTCTTACCAAATGTTCCATATACATCGAAATTCAGTACTCATGAATTTTGCGTACATACCTGTACCCTTTCAACATGATCACACCTTTCATTTCTTTGATATCATCTTTGGATTTACCCGTTGAACCTCTTGGGATACTAAGGATACTCGACAAGCCTCAAGCCAGAGAGTAAAATTCCAATGCCATGTTCCAGACAAGGTCTTACACTAGCACACATATCAATGCCGATGCCATGTCCCATACATAGTTTTACACTGGCTCTCATATTGTGGCCGATGCCATGTCCCAAACATGCTCTTACACTAGCACACAAATCAATGCCGATGTCATGTCCCAGACATGGTTTTACACTGGCACACATATTGCCATGGTCTTTACCGTCAATTCATCATATGTCGAAATTGGATCATACTCCGCCCTGTATTTCTCTTAATTTGATCTTTCAATACAATCTCGTAATTTTTATATTATTCATGATCCAATAATAACATACAAAATAACACATGGTATCAGTTAAGCATTTAAACATATCAAATTTAATGCTTATTAACATATGAACTTACCTCGGTATGAAACGACAGAATAAGTCAATTACTCGATTATCTTGCTTTTTCCCTGACCTAATTTCGAATCTCATCTTCCTTGATCTATAACAGCACATTTAATTTATTTATTCATCATGCTACTCAAATTAGCCCAATTTCACATATTTGGTAAAATTTCATTTTTACCCTTAAACTTTGTCATATTTACACTTTTACCCCTAGGCTCGTTAATTGAAATGTGTTCAATTTCTTTACTACCCATGCATAGCCGAACCTTTTTCATGCTTATAGCAGCCCACATTTTCCATTATTTCATACCTCTACCACCTATTTTACAACTTTTACAAAATGGTCCATTTTAGGTGTTTTCATGAAAATCACTTAACAAAAGTTGTTAATTTAACAACCAAGATTCATTTTCTTCCATAAAAATGCAGAAAACAACATGAATATTCTCATGGAAAAACCCTAGACTTTCAACCATTTTGCAATATAATCCCCTCATTAGCTAGATTAAGTTACAAGGGTTCCAAAAATACAAAAATCTTCAAAAATGACCATCAAAATCACTTACTTGTGAGGGTTAGAAGTTGCTGAAAATTTCAAGCTTCCATGGCCATTTCCTTGGGTAAGAATCGATGGAGAAGAAAGAGAAATAAAAAGATGGTAGCTTTTGCTATTTTGTCTTATTATACCCATTAACTTATTTACTAATTTAACCTTTTAATAACTTCACCAAATCCACCTACTACATGTCCATCTTTGTCTCCTCACTTTTCTATTGGTAAAATTTCCATGCAAGTGCCCATACTTTTCAATTCTATAGCTATTTAGTGCCTTTATCAATTAGAACTCAAGTTTTGCACCTTACGCGATTTAGTCCTTTTGTCAAATTGAGCATTCAAACGAGGAAATTTCTTTATGAAAATTTCACACAATTTTAGCATCATACTATAGACATCAAAATAATAATAGAATAAATTTTTTGATGTCATATTTGTAGCCCCGCGACCACTGTTCCGACTAGGCCCAAAATCAGGATGTTACAGACAGTATATAATTCAACCCCGAAATTCGGTTGTACACTACAAAAAACTCATCTACAATTCACTACAAAAAAACTCATTTGAGGATGCACTACAAAACACTCTCATTTGATGGCTCTCTCAAAAAAAAAAAAATTTCTCATCCATTTACACTATCAAAACCCAAACCACCCACTATATATAGAGTGAGGGTTTGGTGCCGGCCATCTGACTCCTCAAATTAAGAAAACTAATTTTTTAATACTTGGTGTCAGCCATCAGTGTTTCAAAATAAGAAAAAATAATTTTTTTAATGTGATAAAGTCGGTGCCGGCCATCGGTGTCCCAAAACTAAAAAAAAAATATTTTTGGGACCCGAAAAAGGTGGTGCCAGCCATTAGTGTCCCAAAGTACAAAAAAAAAAGTGCATTGGGAGCCAAAAATGCACTTGGTCCCAGCCATCTACTTGCTAGCACCCAAAAAAAAAATTTTTTTGTTTTAAATTACACTGGTGCCGGCCATTAGTGTCCTAAAATTAAAAAAAAAAAAACTGCCTTGGGAGCCAAAAAATGTACTTGGTGTCAGCCATCTACTGGCTAGCACCCAAAAAAAAATTTTTTAAATGACACTAGTACCAGCCATCAGTGTCCCAAAGTTAAAAAAAAAGGTGCCTTGGGGCCCGAAAAATGTACCTGGTGCCGGCCATCTATTGGCCAGCACCCAAAAAATAAATTAAATGCCTTTGGTACCGGCCACTACAGAACCAAAAAAAAAATCAAATATTGGAATTTTTGTATACCAGTATGATACGATCTAAAAAAATACTCTGGTGCTGGCCATTCATGTCCCAAACTCAAAAAATTCATTTTTTTAAAAGCCTGACACAATTATCAGGTAGTGCCAGCCATTGGGTTCCCAGAACCCAAATTTACTGTTCATTTTAGGTTATTTTGGTAAATATTTTTGAACCAGTGTCATTTTTGTAAATATTAATTTTTTTTAGGTTAAATGGGGAAAATAGCCTCAAAATAGAAATAAGCAGCAGACAGAAATCCCAAAAGAAAATTTGTTCCTCCTTTAAATTTAATTAATTCCAAGGCCTAGACATGTAGCTTGATTGATGCCATTTAGGTTATTTTACTTAAATAACCCAATAAAAATAATTACGTAAATGACCCTGATTCAAAAACAATCGCCTAAATAACTTGAAATAAACAGTAAAATTGGGTTATGAGGACTAGATGGCCGGCACCACTATTTTTTCTATTAAAAAATTAATTTTTGGGATTTTAGACACTAGATGGTCAACACTCATGTATTTTAAGAAAAAAAATTGGGTGATGGCACACTGATGACCGATGCCCCTTTATCTATTTAAAAAAAATTTATTTTTTGGAGGTGTGAGGTGCTGGCCAACAAAGGCCCAAAACTCACCCAATAAAAGGGGATGAGAATATTGCAACATTAACCCCTCCTTATTTTCTCATATTTTTTATTTCCCAAGTTTAATTACATATTTTATATTTTAAAATAATATTGGACTACATATCATGTTGTTAATTTTTTAAATTTAATATGCACAATTAAATTAGATTTTTTTGATAAAATTAGAACCTACTTTAATGATTTTCATCTTTTATAATAATTCAAATAAACATTACTAAATTATTATTTCTTTTATTTTAAAAAATAACATGTAGTATATTTATAAAAAAAATTTACCTTATAGATTAAATTAATTTTTAAAATATTTTATAAATTAATTTAATCTATAATGTAAGTTTTTTTTATAAATATATGACACGTTGTTTCTAAATTTAAAATTTTTAAGTTTATTTAAAATTATTATATTTAGATACTATTTAAATGTTTGTAAACTTATAAATATATTACACGTTATTTTTTAAAATAAAAGAAACAATAATTTAGTAATATTTATTTGAATTATTATAAAATATGAAAATCATTAAAGCAAGTTCTAATTTTATCAAAAAAATCTAATTTAATTGTGCATATTAAATTTAAAAAATATTTTAATTTTAATAATAATGTGAGTGATTCAATAATAATTAACAAACATGATAAGTAGTCCAATATTACTTTAAAATATAAAATATGTAATTAAACTTGAGAAATAAAAAAGATAGGAAAACAAGGAGGGATTAATGTTGCAATATTCTCATCTCTTTTGTTGGGTGAGTTTGGGCCTTTGTAAATTTTTTTTTTAAATCAGTTAATAGGGTGTCGACCATCTAGTGTCCAGACACTCAAAAAATTGTTTTTTTAATAGAAAAATAGTGGTGCTAACCATGTAGTCTCCATAACTTAATTTTATTATTCATTTCAAGTTATTTAGATGATTGTTTTTGAATTAGGATGATTTAGGTATTTAATTATTTTTTTAGGTTATTTTTTGGATGAGAAAGTAATTAATGAGTGTCCTATATTTAATGCCAGTGCAGCGGGACATTTCTTCAATGCAATTTGAAAACTAGATTTAATACCCATTCATTTATTTAATGCCAGCACAGCGGTGAATCTCTTCAATGCAATGGGTTAAACAATCACGATCACTATATATTGTGACATTTTGAGATGATATTCAGCCATTGATCCATACACTGAATCTCATCAGTTGATTTCTTTCTTTTCGTTCTATTTTTGCAAGCTCCTCTTCTTTGTGCTAATGGAGTTCAGAATACCCTTATTCCAGATTATCATCAGCTTCCTCCTTGTTTTGTTTATGGAAGCAATCAGAAGTGTAACTGTGTAAGGAAATCTAAAGCTAGGAATTTAACTCAAAAATTTGATTCCAGGGCCACGTAAATTACCTTTGATAGGAAATCTTCACCAGCTTGCTGGTCCTGGTCTACTTCGTCGCACCCTACGGGACTTGGCTACGAAACATGGCCTCATTATGCACCTGCAACTTGGTCAAGTTTCCACTGTGGTCATTTCTTCTGCCTAAATGGCTAAAGAGATTATGAAAACACATGATATTGTTTTTGCTAATAGGCCTTTTCTTGTTGTGGCCATGATTACAACTTATGAGTGCACTGATATCGCCTTTTCACCATACAGAAACTATTGGAGACATCTGCGGAAAATTTGCACCGAGGAGCTTCTGAGTGCGGCTCGGGTCAATTCATTCCAATCGATAAGAGAAGAGGAAGTGCTGAATCTCATAGAAACCATAAATCAAATGAAGGATCGGCTGTGAATCTGAGTGAGAAAGTGTTCTCAATGATTTACGGTATAACAGCAAGGGCAGCCTTTGGCAAGAAATGCAAAAATCAAGATGCTCTCGTATCTGTTATTTCAGAAGAATCCAAGGTGAATTCGGGGTTCTTTGTTTCCGAATTTGTCCTTCACTTAAATTCCTGGATGTTGTTTCGGGTCTAAAGCATAGAGTTGGAAGCTGATAGGATACTTGGGAACATTGTTAGTGATCACAAAGAAAGTATATCAAAGGGCATAGGGGAAGATGTGGTTGATGTTCTTTTAAGGCTTCAGGAGAATGGCGAAGTTCCCTTTACTGACAACAACATCAAAGCTATCATCCTTGTAAGTCAATTTCCTTTCACTACATTGACTTGGAATTTGGTAATTGTTCACAAAGCAAAAGAAGAAAAACAAAAAAAGTGAAATTTAATGGTCATAATGTTATTTATAATGTTGTTGTAGGACATTCTTAGTGGTGGAAGTGAGACATCAGCAACGGTTGTAGAATGGGCAACGTCAGAAATGATTAAAAACCCAAGAGTTATGACAAAAGCACAAGCAGAGGTAAGGCAGGTATTCCAAGGCAAAGGAAATGTAGATGAAACAGGCATTCATCAACTTAAATATCTAAAGTGTGTTATAAAAGAAACCTTGAGTCTGCACCCTGTTTTCCCTTTATTGCTTCCAAGAGAATGTAGCCAAAACTGTGAGGTTAATGGATTTGAGATACCTCCAAAGACCAGGGTCATTATCAATGCATGGGCAATTGGGAGAGATCCAAATCATTGGGTTGAGCCTGAAAGATTTATCAACAGTTTAGTAGATTTCGTGGGAACAAATTTTGAGTTCATTCCATTTGGTGCTGGAAGAAGGATATGTCCAGGCATATTATTTGCAGTGCCAAATGTAGAGCTACCACTTGCCCAACTGTTGTTCCATTTTGATTGGAAGTTGCCGAAGCAAGAAGATTTTGTTATGACTAAAGAGTTTGGCCTGTCTGTGTGAGGAGGAAAACTGAACTTATCTTAATTCCTACTCCATATCGTACTTCCATTACTGTTTCTTAGAGGCACACCTTATCAAGGAAGATAGTAAAACATAACTATATTGTTATTCATCCTAATAGCCCACTACTTTATACTTGTAGATGCAATTGATGCTATCCTCAAATAATACATATATTGTTGTTAAGTATTACTCCTATTTCAGTCAAATTTGAGAAATAATCTTCTTGTTAAACTCTGTTTATTTGTTTTAATCAAATTCTGATTAGTCTAGATTATTTTATTATTGTTTAACCTATAAATTTAGCCTATAAATAAGCTCTTTTACAACATTAGAAAATACATTCATTCGAGATTAGAACTTATAACACATTTAAAGAATTTTGTGTTTACGTTTTGAAGGTTCTTTGTTTTCGGGTTTTTGGGATTTCGGGGTTTAGTTTTTATCTCCATCTTTTGTACTCTTTGTTCTTTTGCCATTATAGTAAAATTATCTTTGCCCGTGATTTTTTATCCTCTTTGGAGGGGTTTTTCTACGTTAAATTTGTGTGTTCAATTTATCAATTTCTTCCGCTATTTTTACTTGTTCGTTGCTTAATCGGGTCGATCCCCAACAAGTGGTATCAGAACTAGTTCAATTTTCGTAGATCAGCCTGTTTAGAGATGGCAGCAACAAGATTTAAAATTAAGAAGTTCGATGGTGTCACAAATTTCAATCTGTGGGAAGTTCGGATGATAGCAATTCTAGTTCAAACCGGCTTGAAAAAGGTTGTTAAAAAAGCTTGAGAATCTAAATCAAACAAAATGGGAAGAGCTTGATAAAAAGGCATTGTCTGCAATCCAATTGTGTCTCACAAATATGGTATTTCAGGAGGTATTGATGGAGAAGACCTCATCCGCCTTGTGGAAAAGGTTAGAAACTCTTTATGCGACCAAGTCTCTGGCTAACTGTTTAGTGTTGAAACAACGTCTATTTACGTTTCGCATGAACTAAGGTGAGCTTCTTAGAGATTACATCAGTCAATTCATTACCCTTTTAAATGATTTAAAGAACGTTGAGGTTCAGATTGACGATGAAAATCAAGCTATGCTATTATTGTGCTTTTTACCCCTTCATACAAGTCTTTCAGGGAGACCCTACTTTAAGACAAAGAGAAACTCTTGTTTGAATATGTGAAAGGCCATTTGTTGAGTAGAGACAAACTCGAAAATGAGTTTGGTTCAAATAATAAGGTAGATAGGCAAGCTTCCGTTTTGGTAGCATCAAAGAATTGAGACAAAAGGTGTCGCTATCATAAGAAGTTAGGTCACGTCAAAGCAGATTGTTATAAATTGTAAATTAAAAGGATTGCTGAGAGTAACGAGGAAGATGTCGCTGGTGCTAATTTGGCTGACGAAAGCGATGATGATTTCTTGTTAGTGTCAACGAGCGAAAGCTCCAAGCTTACGTCTGAGTGGATCCTAAATTCGGGATGTTCTTTCCACATGTGTCCCAATAGAGAATGATTCTCCACATACAGTTTGATTGAAGGTGGAGTTGTGCGCATGGGAAACAATTCATCCAGTAAGGTAATTGGTATTGCAACTGTTAAAATTAGGATGCACGATGGGACGATTAGGACATTTTCAGATGTCAAGTGTGTACCTGATTTACGAAAGAATCTCATCTCCTTAAGTATTTTAACTTGAAAGGATGCAAAATAAACATCGAGTCGAGCGGCATTAAAGTATCTCGTGGAGCTCTAGTTTTCTTAAAAGGTAAAAGAATCGGCAATTTTTATATTCTGAAAGATTCTACAATGACCGGTGAAATCGGACGCCCCTCGTCCGTTATGGAGTCGAAGTCAACTCGTTTGGATCGGAGGCAACTTGGTCATAAGAGGGAAAAAGGTATGACCGTTTCGTTGAAGAGAGGTTCTCTTTTGAGTGCAGATTTTGAAAAGTTAAGGTATTATGTTCGTGAAAATCATACACAGGTTTGTTTTGATTTGGCAGTGTACAAGTCAAAGGCTAGAAGCCTTCCAGTTTCTAAGCACAGATTCGACTAAGTTAATTCCCTGCATAGTTCAAGATAGGCCCGTAACGGGCTTTGGCAAAGATGGCGTTGTGGAAATATGAGTCAAGGTGGAGATTTGTTAAGTATGACTCTTATTTCAGACAAATTTGATAAATAATCTTCTTGTTAAACTCTATTTATTTGTTTCAATCAAACTCTGATTAGTCTAGATTATTTTATTATTATTTGACCTATAAATTTAGCCTATAAATTGGCTCTTTTACAACATTAGAAAATACACCCATTAGAGATTAGAACTCATAACACATTAGAGAATTTTATATTTACGTTTTGAGGGTTCTTTGTTTTCAGATTTTCGGGGTTTAGTTTTTATCTCCATATTTTGTACTCTTCGTTCTTTTACCATTATAGTAAAATTATATTTACTCGTGGTTTTTTATTCTATTTGGAGGAGTTTTTTCACGTTAAATTTGTGTGTTCAATTTCTCAATTTCATCCGCCATTTTTACTTGTTCGTTGCTTAATCGAGTCGATCCCAACATATATATATATAGCTATTGCTTCTAGTGCATGGTAAATGATCCATTTTAAACAATTTATTCTTAAACCCGATGATTTCTGTATTTGTTAGGGTTGCAGCATTTCATGTGGGATTCTGACTCTTGTAAACTTTAATGTGCAGTTGTGTTTTAAAGCATTTGGCCGTATTAAGAATCCTTAAACAAAATATGAAGTAACTATTGGATTTGTATAATTAACTGTTTAAGCAAACAAATCTGATTAATTAATTATTTTTTGTAAGAACAAAGGTTAACAAATTGAACTATGCATCTTCTAGATTTGATGTACTAAAATATTTGTGTCACTAATAAATACTCAAATCTTTAAAATCTATTCTTGGATCTTAGTCGCAAAATTTTGTTGCAAATAATAACTATCCTAAATAAGATTTTAATTTTGCCTTGATCAAAATGATATAGGTTCCGACTTTATGGCATTATATGTATTTTTCAATAATATAAATCTTTTCAAACATAATTTATATTTCTTCATTTTAAAACTTTTCAACAAAATTGTGTTATTCCAATATATTAATTCGTATACATTTTTATAAATAATTAAAATATTATTTCACCTGCACTCAGTTACATAAGTAATAATTAAATTATTATAATTATTTCGAAAAATAAAATAGTAATTAATTTGATTTCTATTTTGAAGGGTAAATTATAAAAATAGTTATTAAATTATTGTTTTCGTTCTATTTTGGTCTATGAACTATTAATTTTTCTTATTTAGTCACTTAACTTTTCGAAATCAAATATTTTGATCACTCTCCTTAACATTAGATAAGTGATAGAAAACTAATGTGAGTTTTTTTATTGGTCTAATAACAAATTTAGCCTTTTAATATTTACACATGTCGAAACCATTTTTACGTTTTGGAAAAACGGGGTCGACTTTGAAAATCAAAAATGGAGTCGCCACCGACCTTTTTCGAGGAATGATCGGATCACCTTGAAATTGATGATTTTAATAAAACTTTGATTCATTAAAACAATTTTTGGTCTACAAAAACTAGAGAAAACGGGTTCGGAAATCGGTTACGTACCAGGAAGGGTTAACATCCTCGTAGCGCCCAAAATAGGTACCTAATTCATTACTTAATGTCTTAATGCCGAAAATTTGAAAAGATTCTAGATTACGATCTGATTGCTTGAGATACATTTGGATAGAATCATATTGGATGCCAAGACTTCTTATTTCGAAGAAATAAAATGTCGTACTCAGTAAGTTAGGGCACAACATCTTATATTCTCGAAATTAAACTTTTATGTATTTAAAGATTTTGATTTAAGAAAGAAAAGGATACTCGGTTGCTATGATTTAATGAGAAAAAAAAAATCAGAACCTAGTGAGTTAGGGCACGATTTTCTTAACGCTTTCAAACACGAGCATTGTCTCATTTTTAAAGCTAAGAAAACACAAATGAAATCTTAAAAGGATATTCGGTTATTTGGTCAAACGAAAAACTGAAACCCAGCACGTTAGGGCACGATCTCTCGGATTTCCAAACACGAAACATTGCCTTATTCTAAAGCTGAGAAAACACGAATGAAATCTCAAAAGGATATTCGGTTATTTGGTCAAACGAAAAACCGAAATCCAGCATGTTAGGGCACGATCTCTCGGATTTCCAAACACTAAATATTGCCTTGTTTTGAAGAATTTTTAAATACGCAATTTTAAAATTGACTAAAAATGCATTTTATTTGGTATATACGTAATAAAAATGAAACATTTAGTAAAGGCTCAAATACATTAGAATTTGAGACATAAAACAATAACGAGTAGCACGAGCATAGCGTTAAGCATGAAGTAATATACAAACTCAATATTATAAGAATGAGCGTAATTATAGACATAATTTAATGCACAAATATACAATAACGATAACCGCATGATTAAAAGGACATATTAACAAGCAAAGATCAATAAGCTACATGATACGATAATTCTACAAAATTAACATTGGCAAATTAATATAAAGCAACATTTTGAAAGACTACACATCGGTTTAAAAATAAAGAAAGTGAAGTTTGAAATCTACGAGTTATGAAACTATTTAAAATAGGGTTATTTGTAAATGAATTTATGAAATATGTATATAAAAAAATTGAAATAAATTATACAAATCTAAAAAAAAAAATGAATGACTTTAAATATATAAACATATATAAGTAATAGTATATAAAAATATCTGAAATAAATTAAAATATACAATAAAATATGATTTTTTCAAAGTGATAAATTATGTATACTAAATTTAAAATAGAAAAAAAAAACATATATAATATATAAGCAATTTTATATGAAACTAAATGTACATATAGATAGGTTTAAGAGGAAATATATACATAAAATAATGTGAGAACCAATAATTTGTACAAAATAATAACATACAATTGTATTTAAATTAAATATTATAAGAGTCATCCAAGAAATACATAATATATGATGTTGAAATGAAACATTTATACAAGGAATAAAAAACATTTAAATGAAAAATAAAACAAATTAAAACATTATAAATTCAATTTCCAAAATGATTTTATTAAAAAAGCTTGGATAATAAATAAATTTAATACTATATAAAAAATTACGAAAAATTAAAGCTTAATAGAAATAAAAATATAATTAGAGGGCTAATTTATAAATAAATAAAATTATTTAAACCAAAATCGAAGATCATATTAGAATCCGTTTAAATATTAAGGGATCAAACTAGCAAATATCCTGATAATCAAAACGCAACACATTGACAGGATTAGTTTGAAATAACGCACAAATTATAGAGGTCAATTTAAAAAAGAAACAAAAGAAATATGCCAAGGATCTAATTGAAACAACGGTACCAAGAAAAGGATTAAACGCGTAAATTATCCATCACCGCAGAAATGCGCGAGTCCTGTGGATACTGAACCGGATCGGGTCGGGGCGGCCTTGTACGACATCGTTTTGAAGCCACTTAATCAGGCTTCAAACGACGTCGTTTCGCACAGTTTTAAAAAGGCTAATAAAGCCTGAAAAAAAATAAATAAAAAATCAGCCCCCTCTTTTATTTAGAAATCGAAACCCTAGCTCTCCTTGCTTTTGCTTTCGGCCGCATCTAAAACCCCTCCATCTGATCACTAGAACGCCACTGTAAATGACGCGTAGTGGTACACGAAGGTCCAATGTGCTCTTAAGCACCGACCTTAAAGCTTTTCCCTCTGCTCAACGTTCACATCTAACTCCGATTGCAACGGGGAAGACGTGGACAGAAACTTCGATGGTAATCTTTCCCTTTCTTCTTTTTTTATTGTCGCATGCACAAAAGAAATAAATCGAAAGCCAACCGAACAGGATTTGAAAAATTAAAAGAGATTAAAACCGAAAAAAACCTTTGAATTTCTATATCTGATTTGTATTTCTCTGTATTCTCTATGTCCAGTGTGCATAAAATCGTGAAGAAGCCCTTACAAAGGTTTTGTTTTTGTACTTTTAAAGGCTGAAATCGAAATAGAAATAAAAAATCCCCTAAAATACAATCCTTTTTTCATGTTTTTCTTGCTGTGCTGGTTGTTTGTTGTCTTCGCAGGTACAGAAGTGTACGGAGGTGTGGACGTGGCTCGTACGGAGGCTCGAACGCGCGGTGTGACGTGGAGGCTGTTACAGCACTGGTTGATTCCAGAACCCTTTAGGGTTTCTGGAGCTATCAGAAATTTGGGCCATTCGGGCCTATTCAGATTGGGCTCTGTTGGGCCTGTAGGTTTTGGGTTAATTTAAAAACGGGTTTATTTGGTTTGGGCTTGCTGTTGGGTTTGTTAATTTTTGGGCCAATGTTTAATGGATTTTTAATGGATTGTTGTTATTTTTGGATTTTCATTTTATTTATTTGTTTTGGTTATGGTGTGGGCCCAGGCAGATTGGGCCTGCTACAGCTGCCCCTCTTTGGTCGTTGTCGTGTAACGAGAATGGAGCAAAGACTTATAAGAAGGGTCAATCTTGCCCGGTCTCGCCAAATTTTGACTTCATTTGGTGCTTTTCTTCTTCGAGTAGCTTCATTCCATCCCACTGCATCTTCAGGGGCCCGGGAACTAGTGCTTCGATCCAACTCAAGGAAATTAGACTTGTAGCCTCAATCTGCTCCACCACAACTTCGAGGAGATAAGATTTGATATCTTCGGTCCGCTCCACTGCAAACTCAGGGATGCCAGACTGGCATCTTCGATTTGCTTCACTGCAATCTCAGGAAGACAGGATCTGCTATCTTCAATCTGCTCCACTGCAAACTCAGGGAGACAAGATCTGGTATCTTCGATCTGCTCCTGCAACTTCAGGAATGCCAGATCTGCTATCTTCAATATGCTCCGCTGCACACTCAAGAATGCCATACTGGTATCTTCGATCTGTTCCTGCAACTTCAGGAATGCCAGATCTGCTATCTTCAATCTGCTCCACTGCAAACTCAGGGATGCCAGACTGGTATCTTCGATCTGCTCCTGCAACTTCAGGAATGCCAGATCTGCTATCTTCAATTTGCTCCACTACAAACTCAGGGATGCCAGACCGGTATCTTCGATCTACCTTAGTACACTATCCTCTTAAGGACATAACCTGTAGAATGGGTACATGCTTATGCCTAATAATTAGGATGCCATGATCGAAATGAGTCAAATGCTCCTATTTAGACATGTTATGATATATAAATACGAAAATGTCATGAGAATGATTCCTATTTCAAGTGTCATCACTCATTGTTTATTAGGGCTTTATCACTGACGTATTGTGCTGTCATCTTGTTCGGCTGGTATTCTCGACAAAAAAACTTGAGAAAACCATTATATTTTGTTCAACAGATTTGCCCCACTATAACTTCAGGGTTCATCTCATTGTGACTTAGGGGTACAAGATCTGAATCTTTTCCCATCCATCCCATTGTGACTTCAAAATATAGGATTTGTTTCTTTTTCAACCCATCCCATTGCTATTCAAAGGTATAAGATCTGTATCAACTTTAATCCACCCCCTTGTAATTTAGGAATATAGGGTTTGTTTCATCTTCAATCTATGCCACTGCAACTCAAGGGTAGAGGACTGTAACTTGTTCAAATCAACTGATCGCTCCCCAGGTGACCTAACCAAATGTGTATGCATGATATTTGCATGGATGCAGAATATCATTTTTTTCTTGGGAATGATTTCCCTTTTACACTTGGGTTAACATTGCCCATTTCTCGTCAAGATTGTATTATTGATGCAATATCTAGTCATTTGGTTCAACGACCATTTTTGACAAAAATACGGAGAGATAGTCTCAGTTTAGACTCTTCCTTAAACTTGGTGAGTTTTAAACAATAGTCCTATTTCAAGTTCTTGTATTATTTAGAAGCTTCCAGAGTAATATGCGAAACTCCTTTTATGAAAGTATTATTAGTCCACTAATCATTATTTCAACGCAAAATGCTTGAAAATGATCATAACAATGGAGAAGAAGGAAATTAATTGAGAGCATAGCTCGAAACAAACAAGTTAATCAAAGCTAGCAAATGCAATTAAGAAGAAAGTTTATTGAGAGTGTATTTTGAAATGAACAAAATAATCCAAATAAAAAATTTGAAATGGATAAAATGGAAACTAGGTGCCCCATAAATCGCAGCCTGAGCTTCTCTGTTCAAACTTCTTGAGGACCATTTTAAGCTCAATATGTGTTTAGGGGATCCGTATTACTTTGTCAATGCCCCAGACATAACATACTTCTTCACTAGTAATTCAAGCATGGCAAGACTACTGTATGCCCCACTTTTGAACAAAATTTGAGCTGCCCTTTTCGGGTTTTCAACTCAAATTCCATTTGGTCTCAAAGCGCCCTTTGCGGGTTTTCACCTTGGCCTCTCCTTTTTCTTTCTTATTTTGATTGAATTTTTTTATTTCACACCTTTTTTTTTCAAGGCGTCCCTTTACGGGTTTTCACCTTGGCCTCTTTTTTCAGATGAAATCTAAACTCCCTAGCTTGAAACATATCCTTGCCATCCATCTTGGTCAAAGTTAATGATCTTCCAGAACAAACCTTCTTCACCACATAAGGCTTTGCCAAATTTGGCATTTACTTCCCTCTAAAGTCCCCTTGTATGAGAAGAATCCTTCTTAATGCCAGGTCCCCATCCTGAAATTCTCTTGAGTGAACCTTCTTGTCATAAGCCCGTATCATCCAATTTTGGTACATTCAATTATGAGGAATACTTCCGATCAATCTTACTGGGGACATTCCAATTCAGTCAAAGCTTGGAGGAAAGGAATCTTAACTTCCAACAATAAAGATGCCTCGGTGAAGGTCCTGGCCAACATTCAAGAAACATAGAGGGTAAATGATAACTTCTCTATGCCAACCTTTACAAGTCTCAGTCATTTTTCCAAAATTTTTGAATAGTTTTTTTGGTTGCCCTTGCTGCGCTGATATGGTGTCTAATCTTTGAACAGATTGTAAATCTTTGACATTGTGCAATTATTTTTCTTTCTGACATTCTTTATTGCCATTTTTTGAATTTGAATTTGAATTCGAATTTGGATTTGGATTTGGATTTGGATTTGAATTTGGATTCGAATTTGAATATGAATTTGATGACTGTTGACTTTGCAACTTTGGCATATGAAGCGACCTTCACCCTCTTAGCGAAGTAATTGACAACCACAAAGATGAATTGGTGTCGGCTAGATGCTTTTGATGAGATCGGCTTCATAATATCTATGCCCCACATATAGAAAAATGGAGGACGCATATAAGCCCTGTCTTCCTCAATTTGGCATTTAATGCAATTTCCCTTTCTGGGTAGACCGGTAGCCCGAACCTCTTGATTAGCCTGGCCATTGTAGAACCATTAACATAGGTTCCAACCTTAGCAACATCCCCATGTTTCAGTAGCCTGGCGTGCCCTGATATGATCATGCGAAAACATCTTGGAATTCTTGAAAATAGCTCAATGATGTCTCACCTTACTTTTGTGGTGAGTTAGTCTTCGATCTTTATCCTTTTCCTAAGCTCGCAACGTCCACTGACCTCTTGCTAGGTAGAGTCTATTTTCATCTTGTTCTACCATCCTTAACAAATCAAAAGATAGACTACAATATCTGTCATCTTCAAAGTCCTCAGATCCCTTACACTCATATCTCATTCAAAAAGGGAGTCAGTAACAACGTCGCTCATGTCATTGATATCTGGGTACCTAAATGTGAAGGCAGAAGATCCAAAGAATAGATTATTCTAAGGATGATTATTTGTATGGTATGGTCATGAATAAAGAATGAAAGAATATTCTAAAAACCAAATAATGTATAGTATGAAATGTAAAGAATGAAAATATTTACTTAGAAAGATACATTTTATTGAAATAAAAATTCTGGACACAAGCCTATTTCACAAAAGAAATCTTATTACTTCTAGGCTTAAAGTAACAAGTGCGTTTTGTACATTACTCTAAATTGGTTCTAAAATATAGGGATCCCTTCCACAATCCCATTGTTTAAAATCTTCCCAAGTACGTAAAGGCAGAAGCTTGGAAAAGTCTATTCCTTGTTTCCCTATTCGAATATGTCGTTAATGTTTAGATTCCCCAACGTTCCCACCGGGACTTTGATCTCTTCAATTTGTTATCGATCAGGCCTTGCTCTAGGGCCCTGA
The DNA here is from genome assembly GCA_005393395.2 of Gossypium australe. NCBI lineage: Eukaryota > Viridiplantae > Streptophyta > Magnoliopsida > Malvales > Malvaceae > Gossypium > Gossypium australe. The sequence continues at coordinate 130,031,253 of CM016626.1, read as the reverse complement.
GCTCGATGTATTCTTGGATCTCCTACCCCTACCTGTCATGGAATCTACAATGTTTACCCCTTTAACAGAAAGATTGTGTAATGGATTTTCTGCACCAGAGTGATCATCAAATTTTACAATGCCCATTTTGATGAATCTTTCGACTAATTTCTTGAAAGCAGTGCAGTTTTCCATTGAGTGCCCCGTAATTCCCGCATGGTATTCGCATTGGGCTTTCACATCGTACCATTTAGGGTATGGAGGCTGAATTGGTTCCACGTAAAAAAGGGAAACAACATGTGATTCAAACAAAATTTGGTACAACTCCCTATACGTGATTGGGATAGGTGCGAACTGGGGTTTTTTTGAGTTTGGCCTATGATCGGGTTCTTGCCTTGGGTGTAACAGCCCAATTAAGACCCTAATCAGAAATAGTGGTTTCGGGACCACAAATTCGAGCCGATAAAATAATTATATATTATATTTGGTGTCTATGATTTATGAGTGTGCATGTGTAAAAATTTTCGTGAATTAATTTGATCGTTTGTGTGTTAAATTTAAAGAAAAGGACTAAATTGCGTAAGTGATAAAAGTAGCCATTTATTAAATTAAGTGGCTAAATTGATTTCTCTTCTTTTGTATAAGTATTTAAGTTGCAAATTGACCTTTTTATGTGGATAGTGGACGGCATTGAGCCTTTATAATACATTAATATAATTGTTTTATATGTTAAAATATATTAAGGATTAAATAAATATTATAAAGGCATATTATAATAAAACAAAAAGACAAAGCATTTTGCATGTTCATCTTTTTGTTCTTGGGACCGGAACTAGAAAGAGATAAGAAGAGAAAAAGCTTCAAAGGGTTTCGACACTTCTTAAGCTAGATTAAGGTATGATTCGGTTTTAGTTTTTGATAATTTTTACGTTTTTGAGATCGTTGCTTTGAGTTTTAGTTAGCCCATGTGTAAATTTTTGAAATGGTTGTGTTTTTCGTGTGATGCCATTGAAGGGAGTTTGATGTATTGTTTATTAATGGTGAAATATTGGTTGTATGTGTTAGATTAACAAATGTGGTTTTTGAATTTTTGATGAAATTAGGTAATTTTGATTTAATTGAAAAAAAATAAAATTTTTAGAGGTTGGAATATGAAATAAATGAGTTGTATAGGCTTGTAATAGGAGGATGGAAATTTGGCTCTAAAGAATGGTGGCCAAATTTTTAGTATTTTGTGAGTTGTGTAATAGGTACTAAATTGTAAAAATTGTAAATGTCAGGGGTAAAATGGTAATTTACATAATTATGTGTTTTTGGACTAAATTGAATGAAAATGTATTTGAATGGGTTTAATTTGAAATTATATAGATCAAGAACAAAAAGAATCGGGATCGGATCGGGGAAAAGCAAAGTTAAACGAATAGCCGGGAAGCTTAATCCAAAAATTTCTGAGGTAAGTTTATAAGCAATTGAAAATTATTCGATCGGTTATATGGCACTGTGTGTGCGGATAAACTAGTAATGGCACTATGTGTGCGATACATTACTAAGGAATGGCACTGTGTGTGCGGATAATCTAGTAATGGCACAATGTGTGCGATACACTACTAAGGAATGGCACTGTGTGTGCGGATGAAATAGTATGGCACTATGTGTAACACCCCTATCCCGTGTCCGTCGCCGGATTAAGGTTAGGAGCGTTACCAGACAGATCGGAAACATTCACAGGCAAAATCATACATTCAACCATCATTCTCAGACATAATGTCCCTTAAACGAGTCCTCGAGACCTGAATCATACTTAGAAGTCGAGTCGGGACTAAATCGAAACACATAGAGAACTCTCGGAAAATTTAAAACTTCACTAAACTACAGGGGAGGCACGCCCGTGGGAGGAGACCGTGTGCCCTCCATGGCTTCTAAACACCCCCGTGTATCCATCCGTGTCTATATACTGACTATACCAACACGGTCGTTAGGCACGCCCGTGTACCATGGCCGTGTACTTTTAGATCATATACTGACTTCCCCACCAGGGCCACCAAGCACGCCCGTGTATTTGGCCGTGTACTTTTTAGCTAGCTACTGACTTGCACACCACGGCCAGATGACACGCCCGTGTCGAGGCCGTGTGATAGTAAACTACATCCTACAATTTACCCATGGTCATTAGGCACGCCCGTGTGCCACAACTGTACATTATAGGCCATTTACAAGGCCAAAATGCCACATTTATCAATTCAAGAATCACAAACACATAGTTTTTCATATATGCTTTATGTAACATATTTCCAATCCATCATAGTAAAACACTTAGTCACTTACCTTATATACACATTTGGCGTATAATCAACGTACCTGAATCGAACTTTCATTTACTTAATCTATCAAAGCTCGGATTTGTCATTCGTATTTCATACTTGCCCGTTGAACCATAAAGAGTCCAATAGGATACTTTAAAAGCTCGAAATAGTAGTACAATGCCATCGTCCCAGACGAGGTCTTACGTGCACTCAGATATCGATGCCACTGTCCTGGACAGGGTCTTACACAAATCAGAACGATGCCAATGTCCCAGACATGGTCTTACACATAAAGATCATAATGATGCCAACATCCCAGACGTGGTCTTATACGTAAAGCTTATATTGATGCCAACGTCCCAGACGTGGTCTTACACATAATTAGATATCGATGCCACTGTCCCAGACAGGGTCTTACACGAATCTCAAATCAATGCCAACGTCCCGGACGTGGTCTTACATGATAAAACAGAACAATTACCTATGTCATGACATAACTAATCCTATTTATTCCTGGGTTCGTACGAGACTTATCGGACTTAATCACTATATTGAACTTATCTTGGAATTCATTTTCATAACTTCTCATAAACCTTTATAGTCAACATTAATCATATGAACACATATAATATCAAACAATTACGTTTATTTGCATAGTGACTTACCTCGGATTCGGTTTATCGGAATAGAAAACGACTACTCGATAACTTTCGCTTTCCCGCGATCTAAGTTCGTTTTCCTCGATTCTTGATCTAAACAAATTCAGAGTTAACCCTTTTATTCACTAATTCATACAATTCAATCCGTACATACATATTTTGGGTTATTTACAATTTAGCCCTCACAGTTGCACATTTTATCAATTTAGTCCATTTTTCTCAAAACATCAAATTCACAAAATTCATTTACACACATGCTTTGCCGAATATATACACAGCACATACAAGCCCACTTTTTCCATCAAATTTGCAAATTAATCCTTCAATTTGACATTTTCTCCATTTAGCCCTATTTAGCTAAATTCATCAAATCTTCATGAACAAAATATGTTCATCAATTTCATACCTATCATTTAACACCAAAAATCATCAAAAAGCTTAACAAATCATCAATGGCATATCACACAAACATCATCAATTCATCAAATTGAGACATGGGCTTGATAGTAGACAAAGCAACAATTACAAAAACGTAAAAATTATCAAAAACCAAAGCAAAACTTACCTTAATTGAATCAAAAGCTAGCCGAATGCCCTAGCTCAATTTTCTTTTTCTTTTCTTTGATGTTTCGGCAATATGGATGATAATGGCTTATTTTTAAGCCTTTTGTTTTATTAAATATCATGTAATAAACAAATTACTAATATAACATTAATGAAACCATTTTATCATCTTATAATGCATGGATATAAATGTCCACTTACTCATAATGGCATAATAACCTTTTAAGGACCTCATGTAATAAAGACATAAGCAAATAGATTCCTTTACAAAAGGCATGCTAATTTTGCATTTGACGCAATTTAATCCCTTTTATCAATTTAAGCACAAAGATGGACAAATTAACTTACGGAAATTTAACACATGCTAAACCACATATCAACGACACAGAATATAATATTAAAATATTATACGCACTCGGATTTGTGGTCCCGAAACCACTATTCCGACTAGGGTATAAACCGGACTGTTACAATTCTCCCCCTTAGGGATTTTCGTCCCCGAAAATCTTACCATTAAATAGATTCGGATATTGTTGTTTCACTAAGTCTTCAGGCTCCCAGGTAGCCTCTTCAATCCCATGTCGATTCCACAGTACTTTTACTAACGGAATTTTTTTATATCTCAACTATTTCACTTCACGAGCTAAGATACGGATCGGTTCCTCTTCATATGTCATATCAGATCGGATTTCGATTTCAAATGGGGCAATCACATGTGTCGGATCGGATCGATACCTACGAAGCATCGAGACATGAAATACATTGTGTATCTTTTCTAGCTCAGAGGGCAACTTTAATCTATAAGCAACAGGCCCAACGCGTTCAATGGTTTCATACGATCCGATGAATCTCGGACTTAACTTGCCTTTTTGTCCGAATCGGAGCACTTTCTTCCATGGAGACACTTTCAGAAATACCTTGTCACCAATCTCAAATTCTATATCTTTTCGTTTCAAGTCTGCATAAGACTTCTAACGACCAGATGCTGCTTTCAGACAATCTCGGATCAACTTCACTTTCTGTTCTGAATCTTTTATCAAATCAACCCCATGAAGCTTATTCTCACTGAGTTCAGTCCAATACAGAGGTGTACGACATTTTCATCCGTACAAAGCTTCATATGGTGCCATTTTGATACTCGACTAAAAACTATTGTTGTATGCAAATTCTATCAACGGCAGATACTGTTCCCATGAACCATTAAACTCAAGTACACAGCATCTCAACATGTCTTCAAGAATCTGAATGATCCGCTCAAACTGACCATTTGTTTGCGGATGGAAAGCTGTACTAAAGTGCAGTTTCGTGCCCAAAGCTTCTTGCAATTTCTTCCAGAATCGCGAAGTGAATCTTGGATCTTTATCTGACACAATAGAGAGTGACACCCCGTGCAATCTAACAATCTCAGAAATATGCAGCTCAGCTAATTTTTCAAGTGAATAATCAGATCTTACCCAAAAAAATGGCCAGATTTAGTTAATCGATCAACTACGACCCATATCGCATCTTTCTTTCTCTGTGTAACACCCCAAACCCGGTCAACACACCACGACCGAATCTGACATGCCACAGAGGAGAAACGTTTTGAAGAAAATCAAGTTACCGATTAAATTTTAGTGAAAACTCTTTGTTATTCTATGATTGTAGAAATCAGGTGCATGGTTAGTTAAAAACTGATAATTTACTTTGAAATCCCGGAAATAAATCTCTAAAACTTAGTTGCCGATCCATAGATTAGAAAAACCTTTTTATAATTTTAAAAGAAACCCAAATGATTAATTTGAAAACCATTTCTATTTGAGTTTGGAAACCTAAGTTTGGAAATTGTTTGAGTTGTCGAAAACAATTAAGTTGTCATTTATTATCAAGTAGTTTCTAATACCCGATGGTAAAGTTTTGAAAACCTTTGCGTTTTGTAGTTTAGAAAACCTTGCGCTCATATTATTAAATTAACCATGTAGTTTATTTAGCCATGTTTAAAACAAGTCCAAAGCATATAAGCAATCCAAAAACATAATTTGAAAGGCCTTATTACAAATCCAAATAAAGATGAAAAACCGAATTTAAATAAAATAAAGTGCCCAAACCAAAGTCCGTGTAAAATCAAATTTTTATTGCATGACCACCTCGAGTCCATCCGGCTCCGCATCCGCAATCTATGTATCACCTGAAAAGATAAGGGAGAAGGTGAGTTACCAAGACTCAGTGCATAATCCCCCTCCCGGTTAATGCCACATACTTACACAAATCATAACCAAGCAATATATATATCATGCACCCAAACCTAGCCATCCGTAACTCCGTTTCTACCCCGTGTGGTACCAAACCACTGGTGGTGCCAAACCACTGGTGACCCAAAGTCACGATATCCAATAATAGTGTGGTGCCAAACCACTGGTGACCCAAAGTCACGAATAATCCATTTGTGGGGCCAACCCACGTTGTGATACCAAATCACTGGCGACAATCCCGTTATATCAAATGTGGGGCCAACCCACTGTGGTGCTAAGCCACTGGGACGAGTCGCTATGAGGTGCCAAACCTCTGGTGTCCCAAAGACACAAAATAATCTGTGGTACCAAGCCACTGGAGGTGCCAAACCTCTGGTGTCCCAAAGACACGGATATCAAATCCTTCCCCCTCCTCTCATATCACCCATAACAATGCAGTTATTATGCAAATCATGCCATCATGCTTTATTATGAATCATAAAGCAAATATATCACATATCATGGTATTAAGCATCATATAACAAATTATATCGAAACGGACTTACCCGAATCTTTGCTCATACCCATACGGTATCATATCGAGATCTCACAATTTTTGGCTTTTAATCATGATTAGGTTATATATATATTACCAAGTTATAAAGTGTGTAAGTTACACACCTGTTACTAGCGAAATCACTAAATCTCGAAGACCCGATCTACCGCACTAGATCTCCTTGTCCTATATTCGACCAACATTTAGATCAATAACATAGACCATTCGGCCATACCACAAAATCTCGAAGGGTGAGATAACGTAACTAACACAATCCTTACCCTTGACTTACCAACTTCGATTGTTAGAGAATAGAGGTTTAAAACGACTGCTTCCAAAACCCGAAGAACCCTTCTACAAAACCGAATAGAGGAGAACCCAAAGATGATCCACTCTTGGTTGATATTTGGCCAAAACAAAACTAGAAGAAAGAGGGAGATTTCGGCAAAATGGTTGATTAAAACTACAAATAGAATTCGACTAGAGTGGAAATGAGGAAGAAAATAAAAGTAAAATGGAAGAGAGGGAATTTGGCAAAAGGAAGTGAAGAGAATTTCGGCACAAAAGTTTGAGAGAAGAAAAGAAAAAGATGAAAGGGAAGAGATGGTTACTTTCGGCTTTGAGCAAAGAAAATAGAAAAGACAAAGAGAGAGAGAGAGATGGGATAGTAATAGGTCCGGCTAAAAACTTTGAGAAGGAGAAAAGAAATGAAATAAAAATAAAGTTCAAGAACTTTGGGGAACATTCGGCTAGGTACCAAAAAAAATACAAAAAGGAAAACGCACAAAAACGTCCAACACTACCTTATGCACAATCGGCTTCTCCCCTATCCATCAACATGACCGAAATGGTCACCAAAGGTATCCCTTGGCCGGCCACAATCATTCCCAAAACAAATCCCACCTTTTTCCTCCTTATTTTCTCCTAATCACATTCAAAAAAATTAAGCCAACCCCCCTAGTCCACTATACCGTCTACATTCATGGTCAAATGATCATAGAAAAATTTCCAAAACATCACCCCATACTTCAAGCCTTATCTCCCCTTATCTTACCAAAACTCCTTGATTCCCTACCTTAAATAAGCACTTGCCTTTTTCCTTAGTCTACTATCCTTAAATGAAAAATCCATCCTTACCATAATTAAAATTTGACCAACACATGCCATACAAAAACAAAAAATAAAAGTCACCTTATTGCCATCCATGGGACTCGAACCTAAGCCCCCTCACACTACTTGTGGCGTCACCTTCAAGGCTCTAAGTGGCTCCTCCTTGCCACTTTACCAAACCCAATCTTGTGTTTAAATTCCCCACGAATTGCACTTAACCCCTAGCTCCTTTAGCTCCCTCTAACTAAAGCTTAAAAACAAAAATTTTCCTACAGCTCGAACCTACCCTTGGCTTATTCCTAAGCCCTAGAACATCTCACTCAACAACACGACAATCCAAACTCATGCAAAACAATACAATCACAAATAACCCCTAATTCAGGATATTACAATTCTACCCTCCTTAAAGAAATTTCATCCTCGAAATTTCCAACTAACTAACAGTCATGCATCCTCACTCACCACACTACGCTCTTGCTGCGCACTCTGATCTTAATAAAACTAACATACTTTCTATGAACAATCTCAAAGTTCACACTCAAAGTTCTAGATACTTCACTAGCAATACAAGAATGAGTTGACCCTATATTTAACAAGGCAATAAAGGGTATTCTGGAAATAAGGAACGTATCCGTTATCACATCTGGCACATCTTCCTCCTCACGACGCCTGACTGCATAAACTAACCTTGGCTGTCTCGCATCTACACCCTCAACACCTCTGCCTGATGCTCCACGACCTCGGCCAGAACCATTACCTCCTCTACCGTTACCACGACCCCTCTGCGATGGCGGTCCCTCATTTCTGATCTGAGCACGACCCTGACCCTCAGACTGATTCCTGGCTAGCTTATGTGGACAGTCCCTCACACGATGATCCAGCGAGCCACATTCAAAGCATCCTTTGCCAACGGTCCAACATTCTCCTCAATGAGATTTTCCGCACCGATTACACTGTGCTGGTCCCTGATTAGCAGCCACAGGCCTCCCAGATTGATTCGGCCCACTCTGCCTAGCCCTTTTCTGAGAATCTTCGGCCGACCCAGATGATCCAAAACTTCACTTATGTCTATTCCTGTCATGATTCTGCCTCACAGATTCCTTTATCCCCTCGGCTATCTTAGCCTTTTCTACCAGAACAGTAAACTCACGCTCCGTCGCCTCTAACCAATATTCAGCCGTACTGGAAGCCACACCAGAAACACCTCGAAAAACCTCAGCACCATTGGCTCGGAGTCGCTCAGGTACAGATTTCCGAGCTCCCGCGCCTCCACCTACTCCAGCTACCCTCTCAAGAACTCGCAGCATCGCTTGAGACACTGCGTCATCCCCCGTTGGATCCTGGAACTCACCACCTACAGCTGGTGGTGGTGCTGGTATCTCATTTTCCGACCCCTGACCAGACCTCACTGGCTCAGACACCGCCATCCTACCCCGACCGCGTCCACGCGTAATTCGACCCCGACCTCGAGTGCTCATCTCTAAAGTCTCGACTTATCTGATTTAAAAGTTTTATGCTTTAGTCATTATTCCACTTTCTTTAAAGCACAGTTTTATGAAAAGTTTTAATAAGAGGTTTCGCGAGTACATCCAACCTATAGTTTTGGGTCTCTAGAGTAGTTTCTACTACTACTCAGTCATGCCATCATCATCATAATCATATCATCAAAAGCAACAGTTTGAGATACTTACCAGGGCGGATCGGTGCCGGAGACTCGGTGTCATGCTTTTCAAATCACATAATTTCAAACAAAATGTTTTAAGACCATATTTTAAAACATTTTGGGCCTCGGGCCCACAGCCGAGCCTTTGAACTTGGCTCTGATACCAAATTGTAACACCCCAAACCCGGTCAACACACCACGACCGAATCTGACATGCCACAGAGGAGAAACGTTTTGAAGAAAATCAAGTTACCGATTAAATTTTAGTGAAAACTCTTTGTTATTCTATGATTGTAGAAATCAGGTGCATGGTTAGTTAAAAACTGATAATTTACTTTGAAATCCCGGAAATAAATCTCTAAAACTTAGTTGCCGATCCATAGATTAGAAAAACCTTTTTATAATTTTAAAAGAAACCCAAATGATTAATTTGAAAACCATTTCTATTTGAGTTTGGAAACCTAAGTTTGGAAACCGTTTGAGTTGTCGAAAACAATTAAGTTGTCATTTATTATCAAGTAGTTTCTAATACCCGATGGTAAAGTTTTGAAAACCTTTGCGTTTTGTAGTTTAGAAAACCTTGCGCTCATATTATTAAATTAACCATGTAGTTTATTTAGCCATGTTTAAAACAAGTCCAAAGCATATAAACAATCCAAAAACATAATTTGAAAGGCCTTATTACAAATCCAAATAAAGATGAAAAATCGAATTTAAATAAAATAAAGTGCCCAAACCAAAGTCCGTGTAAAATCAAATTTTTATTGCATGACCACCTCGAGTCCATCCGACTCCGCATCCGCAATCTATGTATCACCTGAAAAGATAAGGGAGAAGGTGAATCACCAAGACTCAGTGCATAATCCCCCTCCCGGTTAATGCCACATACTTACACAAATCATAACCAAGCAATATATATATCATGCACCCAAACCTAGCCATCCGTAACTCCGTTTCTACCCCGTGTGGTACCAAACCACTGGTGGTGCCAAACCACTGGTGACCCAAAGTCACGATATCCAATAATAGTGTGGTGCCAAACCACTGGTGACCCAAAGTCACGAATAATCCATTTGTGGGGCCAACCCACGTTGTGATACCAAATCACTGGCGACAATCCCGTTATATCAAATGTGGGGCCAACCCACTGTGGTGCTAAGCCACTGGGACGAGTCGCTATGAGGTGCCAAACCTCTGGTGTCCCAAAGACACAAAATAATCTGTGGTACCAAACCACTGGAGGTGCCAAACCTCTGGTGTCCCAAAGACACGGATATCAAATCCTTTCCCCTCCTCTCATATCACCCATAACAGTGCAGTTATTATGCAAATCATGCCATCATGCTTTATTATGAATCATAAAGCAAATATATCACATATCATGGTGTTAAGCATCATATAACAAATTATATCGAAACGGACTTACCCGAATCCTTGCTCATACCCATACGGTATCATATCGAGATCTCACAGTTTTTGGCTTTTAATCATGATTAGGTTATATATATATATTACCAAGTTATAAAGTGTGTAAGTTACACACCTGTTACTAGCGAAATCACTAAATCTCGAAGACCCGATCTACCGCACTAGATCTCCTTGTCCTACATTCGACCAACATTTAGATCAATAACATAGACCATTTGGCCATACCACAAAATCCCGAAGGGTGAGATAACGTAACTAACACAATCCTTACCCTTGACTTACCAACTTCGATTGCTGGAGAATAGAGGTTTAAAATGACTGCTTCCAAAACCCGAAGAACCCTTCTACAAAACCGAATAGAGGAGAACCCAAAGATGATCCACTCTTGGTTGATATTTGGCCAAAACAAATCTAGAAGAAAGAGGGAGATTTCGGCAAAATGGTTGATTAAAACTACAAATAGAATTCGACCAGAGTGGAAAAGAGGAAGAAAATAAAAGTAAAATGGAAGAGAGGGAATTTGGCAAAAGGAAGTGAAGAGAATTTCGGCACAAAAGTTTGAGAGAAGAAAAGAAAAAGATGAAAGGGAAGAGATGGTTACTTTCGGCTTTGAGCAAAGAAAATAGAAAAGACAAAGAGAGAGAGAGATGGGATAGTAGTAGGTTCGGCCAAAAACTTTGAGAAGGAGAAAAGAAATGAAATAAAAATAAAGTTCAAGAATTTAGGGGAACATTCGGCTAGGTACCAAAAAAAAATACAAAAAGGAAAACGCACAAAAACGCCTAACACTACCTTATGCACAATCGGCTTCTCCTCCATCCATCAACATGACCGAAATGGTCACCAAAGGTATCCCTTGGCCGGCCACAATCATTCCCAAAACAAATCCCACCTTTTTCCTCCTTATTTTCTCCTAATCACATTCAAAAGAATTAAGCCAACCCCCCTAGTCCACTATACCGTCTACATTCATGGTCAAATGATCATAGAAAAATTTCCAAAACATCACCCCATACTTCAAGCCTTATGTCCCCTTATCTTACCAAAACTCCTTGATTCCCTACCTTAAATAAGCACTTGCCTTTTTCCTTAGTCTACTATCCTTAAATGAAAAATCCATCCTTACCATAATTAAAATTTGACCAACACATGCCATACAAAAACAAAAAAATAAAAGTCACCTTATTGCCATCCATGGGACTCGAACCTAAGCCCCCTCACACTACTTGTGGCGTCACCTTCAAGGCTCTAAGTGGCTCCTCCTTGCCACTTTACCAAACCCAATCTTGTGTTTAAATTCCCCACGAATTACACTTAACTCCTAGCTCCTTTAGCTCCCTCTAACTAAAGCTTAAAAACAAAAATTTTCCTACAGCTCGAACCTACCCTTGGCTTATTCCTAAGCCCTAGAACATCTCACTTAACAACACGACAATCTGGACTCATGAAAAATAATACAATCACAAATAACCCCTAATTCAGGATATTACACTCTGTGTCAAGGGCACACCAGAAACAAAGTCCATTGTTACTCTATCCCATTTCCACTCAGGAATCAGAATCGGTTGTAGCAATCCAGACGGAACTTGATGCTCGGCTTTCACTTGCTGACAAATTAAACATTTCAAAACAAAGTCAGAAATGTCCCTTTTCATACCAGACCACCAGTAGTGTCGTTTCAAATCATGATACATCTTAGTACTCCCCGGATGAACAGATAGACGACTATTATGTGCTTCCTTCAAAATCAACTGAATCAACTCTGGATTTCTCGAGACACAGATACGATCTCAGAATCTCAGACAATTATCAACAATTTGAGATTCAGATTTAGAATTCACTTCACACTGAGCTCGTTTTGCTAGCAATTCATTATCAGACTTCTGAGCATCACATATCTGTTGTAAAAACAACGGTTTCGCTTTTAATTCAGCTGCCATAGAACAATCATCAAACAAATCCAGTTGAGTATTCAAAGCTCGTAGTGTATACAACGATTTTCTACTCAATGCATCAGCAACAACGTTCGCTTTACCCGGATGGTAATCTATCACAAACTCATAATCTTTCAACAGCTCAAGCCATCTTCTCTAACGTAGGTTCAAATCTTTTTGAGTCATCAAATATTTCAAACTTTTGTGATCTGAAAATATGTGACATTTCTCACCGTATAAATAATGACGCCAAATCTTAAGTGCAAACACAATCGCAGCTAACTCAAGATCATGTGTCGGATAGTTCTTCTCATGAGGCTTTAATTGTCTCGAGGCATAAGCTATCACTTTACCTTCCTACATCAAAACACATCCCAAACCATTAAACGAAGCATCACTGTATACAACAAATTCTTTACCCGATTCTGGCTATACTGACACTGGAGCTTCTGTTAACAGAGTTTTCAACCGATCAAAAATTTTCTGACATTTATCCGACCATTCAAATCTGACATCTTTTTGAAGTAATCTAGTCAACGGAGTAGCTATTGTTGAAAATCCTTTTACAAATCGACGGTAATAACCAGCCAAACCCAGAAAACTACGGACTTCCGACACATTCTTCGAAGGTTTCCAATTCAAAATAGCAGATATCTTACTCGAATCCACTCGGACTCCAGAAGCTGACACAATATGTCCTAGAAAACTAACCTCTTGCAACCAGAATTCACATTTGCTGAATTTCGCGTATAATTGCTTTTCTCTCAAAGTTTGCAACACAATTCTCAGATGTTCAGCATGCTCATTTTCATCATGTGAATAAATCAAAATGTCATCAATGAATACAACAACAAAGCGATCTAGATACGGTCTAAAAATTCTGTTAATCAAATCCAAAAAACCAGCAGGAGCATTTGTTAGTCCAAATGGCATAACAAAAAACTCATAATGCCCGTACCTTCTTTGGAATGTCTGAATCTTTAACTCTCAACTGATAGTATCCCGATCTCAGATCAATCTTGGAAAACACAGTAGCTCATTTTAACTGATCAAATAAATCATCAATCCTAGGCAACGGATATTTATTCTTTATTGTTACCTTATTCAACTAACGATAATCCATACACATCCTCATCGTGCCATCTTTCTTTTTCACAAACAGAACAGGAGCACCCCAAGGTGAGAAACTCGGTCTAGCAAACCCTCTATCGGTCAATTCTTGCAACTGTGACTTTAACTCTTTCAACTCTGTTGGTGCTATCCTATACGGAACTATCGAAATAGGTGTAGTACCAGGTAGCAACTCAATACTGAACTCAACTTCACAAATAGGAGGCAAACCCAGCAATTCTTCAGGAAACACGTCAGAAAACTCACAAACAATAAGCACTGATTCAACCTTCTTCTCAGATACTCTTAAATCAATCACATAAGCAAAATATGGCTCATAACCCTTTTTCACAAAATTCTGAGCCTTCAAAACAGATATCACCGCAGGCAACCCATTCAAATCATCAGACTCAATCCATACAATCTCATCATTTGGACAACTCAAATCTATAGTCTTTCTTTTACAGTTCACAACAGCATCATGCATAAACAACCAATCCATACCCAGAATAATATCAAATTCATCAAATGGCAAAAGCATCAGATCAGCAGGGAAACAGATATCTCAAAACAGTAACAGACAGTTCTTGCATACTTTGTCAACCAGGACGCTTTTACCTAAGGGGTTCGATACTTTTATAGCAAACTCAGTAGACTATACAGGCAAAGTCTTGCTAAATACTAAATTCATACATATATAAGAATGCGTAGAACCAGAGCCTATCAAAGCAATCACAGAAGTATCATAAAGAGTAAAAGTACCAATTATAATATCAGGTGATGAAGCTTCCTCACGAGCTCGGATAGCATACGCTGTGGCAGGTGCTCTAGCTTCAGATCGGACAACATTGTCTCTCATAGTTCTTTGACTGCCACTGACGTTTCTTACATTCTTCGTCGATCTACCTCTTGCAGATGCATTATCAGACCTCAAATTCTGAACAGTTTCTAGCTCGATAAACTCAGGGCAATCACGGATAAAATGATCAAGCGATCCACATATGAAGCAAGCTCTATCATTTAATCTACAACTTCCCGGATGCCTTTTTCCGCAATGCTTACATTCAGGTCTCTCGAATTGAACATTTCCAATGCTAGCCACTGAAGTTGATGGGGTTTTTGAACTCATTTGCGGTCTTGATTGATTTCTATTCGAATATCCAACGTTATCTCTGAAACGACTTTGATTATATCTGAATCTTTTCGGAGCAGACTGAAATGATTTACTCTGAAATCTTTTTTCACAACTCGAGCTTCAAACTCAGCTTTTCTCTTATCTTTCCCAAGTGCCTCAGCTTTACCAACTCGATCGACAAGGACAACGAACTTTTTTGTTTCTAAAATCCCAACTAACAAATGAATGTCTTCATTCAGGCCATCTTCAAACCTTTTGCACATTATAGCTTCAGAAGATACACACTCCCGGGCATACTGACTCAATCTCACGAATTCTCGTTCATACTCAGAAACAGTCAATCGACCCTGTTTAAGTTCTAGAAATTCCTTTCATTGATGATCAACGAATCTCTCACTAATATATTTTTTCCAGAATTCGTTCTGAAAGAAATCCCATGTAACTCGTTCTCTCGGAACGACAGAAATCAGAGTTTTCCACCATTGATAAGCTGCATCTCGAAGCAAAGATACCACACACTTTATGCATTCTTTCGAAGTCAGAGACATTTCATCAAATACCCGGATCGTGATCCAGAACTCAGCCTTTTCAGCATCATCATCTTTAGTAGCTCAGAATTCCTCGGCCCCATACTTACGGATCTTGTCAACAGGAGGCTTATTCAACAGATTCAGATTTACAGCCGGAGGTATATTGGATGTCTGAGGGGGATTAATCGGGGGCGAGAGTTGTGAAACAGTCGGGTTATTTCTTACGAACTGAGTGAACCACTCACTCATCATCTAGAAGAAAGCTTGTTTAGCTTCTCCCTCATGACCGCTCGTAGCCGGTCTCAAATCAGAGAGCGATGTCCCTTGCGCAGGAGCAGGCGCATTACTTTCTACGTCGTCAGCTACGGCTCTTTCGGGATCCATTACTATACGAAAATCACATTTATGCGCCAGGATTTATCACACTATCACAATTCAGATATATGGCATGTATAGCTAGACTCTGACATGCTACGTTAGTCCGAGAATCGACTAAATCGTAGCTCTGATACCAACCAAATGTAACACCCCTATCCCTTGTCCGTTGCTGGATTAAGGTTAGGAGCGTTACCAGACAGATCGGAAACATTCACAAGCAAAATCATACATTCAACCATCATTCTCAGACATAATGTCCCTTAAACGGGTTCTCGAAACCTGAATCATACTTAGAAGTCGAGTCAGGACTAAATCGAAACACATAGAGAACTCTCAAAAAATTTAAAACTTCACTAAACTACAGGGGAGGCACGCCCGTGGGAGGAGACCGTGCGCCCTCAACGGCTTCTAAACACCCCCGTGTATCCATCCGTGTCTATATACTGACTATACCAACACGGTCGTTAGGCACGCCCGTGTACCATGGCCGTGTACTTTTAGATCATATACTGACTTCCCCACCACGGCCACCAAGCACGCCCGTGTATTTGGCCGTGTACTTTTTAGCTAGCTACTGACTTGCACACCACGGCCAGATTACACGCTTGTGTCGAGGCCGTGTGATACTAAACTACATCCTACAATTTACCCACGGTCATTAGGCACGTCCGTGTGCCACAACCGTGTGACATTATAGGCCATTTACAAGGCCAAAATGCCACATTTATCAATATAAGAATCACAAGCACATAGTTTCTCATATATGCTTTCATGTAACATATTTCCAATCCATCATAGTAAAACACTTAGTCACTTACCTTATATACACATTTGGTGTATAATCAACGTACCTGAATCGAACTTTCATTTACTTAATCTATCAAAGCTCGGATTTGTCATTCGTATTTCATACTTGCCCGTTAAACCATAAGGAGTCTAATAGGATACTTTAAAAGCTCGGAATAGTAGTACAATGCCATCGTCCCAGACGAGGTCTTACGTGCACTCAGATATCGATGCCACTGTCTCGGACAGGGTCTTACACAAATTAGAACGATGCCAATATCCCAGACATGGTCTTACACATAAAGATCATAATGATGCCAAAGTCCCAAACGTGGTATTATACATAAAGCTTATATTGATGCCAACGTCCCAGACGTGGTCTTACACATAATCAGATATCGATGCCACTGTCCCAGACAGGGTCTTACACGAATCTCAAATCAACACCAACGTGTAACACCCCAAACCCGGCCCATGCGTTTCGACCGGATCTGGCATGTCACTGCTTGTACTTTGAAAACTTTAGCTTTGTTGGTTTTTGAAATTGTGAGTTAATTAGACAATATTTAAGTAAATAAGCGGCATTTTTTAAAAAAAAACCGTGTATTAATTATTATTAAGTATAAATAAACCTTATCATAAAATTCATAAGATGCTTAACATTGTAAACTCCTAAGTTGAATAAAAACTAGGGGCCTTATTACAAAAATATTCCCATAATGAAATAAAAAAAATAAACTTAAAGAAACTCCAAATTAACTTGTCAAAAGAAACTTGATGGCCCCTCGAGTCTGTCTCGGCTCCCATGTCCACGATCTACTGTTCATTTGGAAGAGTAGAGAAAAGGAAAGCGTGAGTCACAAAGACTCAGTGTATAAATCTCAAAACACACATCGACCTGAGCCCACAAACACATTATGGGCCCTGGCCCATACAGGAAGGCATCAATCATAATCACATAATAACAATAAAGAATGAATAACCCAACCCATCCTAAGTTTCCATCCTCTACACACCATCCCGTACCAACCATCACACTGTGGGGATTTCTACAATCAACCCTCCATCCGCTACACACCAAAACGACAGCCGTACTGCCTATTCCTATTAAGTAGGAATCATTAAACGTGGCATAGCCACCGATCACTATGTGACCTTACATTTAAATTATGTGGGATTTCTACCACCGATCACCAAGTGACCTATCATGCACTTCCCCTTCAATTATCATCATTCCCACCCCATGCATACATACATAAAGAAACATTAAGCAGACATATATATTCTTCGATACACATAAGGAGTTCTATGTTTACGTACCTGGCATCCTTGCCTAACCCTTTTTAGGGTTCCATTCGACTGTCTATACAGCCTTATTCCGGCTTTTTAGCCCATAACATACAAAAATAAATATACATACAGGTTTATCATTAGCGTGTTAGAGATCTACACACCTGATTAATGTTGATATCCTTGCTAAACCGATCTACAACTTTGCTCAAAAAGCCAGAAGGATGTGAAACTAGGGCCTCTCCTATATTCGGCCATGGTTAGTGTTCTACCCAATTTTTATGTATTTGAATAAACAACTCTTCTTACCTTAAAATCCCGAAGTTGAAGACTAACGATTTTTGGCTTTTAGATCTAGTAGACCAAGCTTCCTTCAAATCCTGAAAACCATTAAACTATTAGCTTTTGGCTTTTGCTTTTCAAAACCCGGGAATAGATTATGAGAACTAAACAAAAATCGACTCTTACCTTAGCTTAGGAGATTCGGCTAGCACTAGAGAGAGGATTCGGCAATGCCAATGGAAGATTTAAATGCCGGAAGTATAGAATAATTTCTCAAATAGGATGAATAAAAGAAAAAGCGATGGATGCTTCGGCTTTTTAGAGAAATCGGCACAAGGGAAAAGAAAGTGGGGAAAAGTTTCGGCTTTTGAAGAAATTGAAGAAATAAATTTGGAGAGGGAGAGGCTAGGGAATTTTGGCACCAAGGGAGAGGATTTTAGGTTTTTTTCAATGTCAGAAACAAGGAGCTAGCCCCCCCTATTAATAGATTTTTGACACCTACTGCTAAATACCGAAAACGCCCTTAAAATTTAAGCTAGAAGAGAGGAGAATTTCGGCACCCTCTATGCCACGCAGTAGCTAAATTTTACACTCCTCTAGGTGGTGGATTTTCGGCCAACACTTCCTTTGCAGATAAGCTCCTAACTTTTCTCCTTTTTATCTATGATATTATCACTTAAAAATCCGTATATATCTTCCTATTTTTTAGCCTTGTAGTCGTCCACCTCATTAATTCTACATGCCGAAATTTAACTCATTTAAATTAAAAGATTTGGGCTTCATTAAACTTAAATTTAAATCCCTTAAATCCCTTGTTGTGGCGTCACCCTTGCTCCCATTTAATTACCGAAAATGGCCCAAAAACATGGGCTCCTTGCGACCCAAAACTTGTTCCATTTTAATTGTTAATGATGCTACCTTAAAATAATTTAATCTGGGCCTTTGCCTAATTCTAAGCCCAAATTTAGACCCCCATCACATAAATTAACAAATTAATTCTATCCCTACACTAAATGCATAGGCCCATAATTTTAGGATGTTACACAACGTCCCAGACGTGGTCTTATAGATAAAACAGAACAGTTACCTATGTCATGACATAGTTAATCCTATTTATTCCTAGGTTCGTACGGGACTTATCGGACTTAATCACTATATTGAACTTATCTCGGAATTCATTTTCATAACTTCTCATAAACCTTTATAGTCAACATTAATCATATGAACACATATAATATCAAATAAGCACGTTTATTTGCATAGTGACTTACCTCGGATTCGGTTTATCGGAATAGAAAATGGCTACTCGATAACTTTCGCTTTCCCGCGATCTAAGTTTGTTTTCCTCGATTCTTGATCTAAACATATTCAGAATTAATCCTTTTATTCTCTAATTCATACAATTCAATCCATACATACATATTTTGGGCTATTTACAATTTAGCCCTCATAGTTGCACGTTTTATCAATTTAGTCCATTTTTCTCAAAACATCAAATTCACAAAATTCATTTACACACATGCTTTGCCGAATATATACACAGCACATACAAGCCCACATTTTCCATCAAATTTGCAAATTAATCCTTCAATTTGACATTTTCTCCATTTAGCCCTATTTAGCTAAATTCATCAAATCTTCATGAACAAAATATGTTCATCAATTTCATACCTATCATTTTTTTATATCTCAACTATTTCACTTCACGAGCTAAGATACGGATCGGTTCCTCTTCATATGTCATATCAGATCAGATTTTGATTTCAAATGGGGCAATCACATGTGTCGGATCGGATCGATACCTACGAAGCATCGAGACATGAAATACATTGTGTATCTTTTCTAGCTCAGAGGGCAACTTTAATCTATAAGCAACAGGCCCAACACGTTCAATGATTTCATACGGTCCGATGAATCTCGGACTTAACTTGCCTTTTTGTCCGAATCGGAGCACTTTCTTCCAAGGAGACACTTTCAGAAATACTTTGTCACCGATCTCAAATTCTATATCTTTTCGTTTCAAGTCTGCATAAGACTTCTAACGATCAGATGCTGCTTTCAGACAATCTCGGATCAACTTCACTTTCTGTTCTGAATCTTTTATCAAATCAACCCCGTGAAGCTTATTCTCACTGAGTTTAGTCCAATACAGAGGTGTACGACATTTTCGTCCGTACAAAGCTTCATATGGCGCCATTTTGATACTCGACTGAAAACTATTATTGTATGCAAATTCTATCAACGGCAGATACTGTCCCCATGAACCATTAAACTGAAGTACACAGCATCTTAACATGTCTTCAAGAATCTGAATGATCCGCTCAGACTGACCATCTATTTGCGGATGGAAAGCTATACTAAAGTGCAGTTTCGTGCCCAAAGCTTCTTGTAATTTCTTCCAGAATCACGAAGTGAATCTTGGATCTCTATCTGACACAATAGAGAGTGGCACCCCATGCAATCTAACAATCTCAGAAATATGCAGCTCAGCTAATTTTTCAAGTGAATAATCAGATCTTGCCCCAAAAAAATGGACAGATTTAGTTAATCGGTCAACTACGACACATATCGCATCTTTCTTTCTCTGAGTCAAGGGCACACCAGAAACAAAGTCCATTGTTACTCTATCCAATTGTTACTCTAATAGTTGCACTTGTTACAAGTGTGGTTCACCGGACCATTTTGTTCGGGATTGCCCGGAGACAGCTGAAAAGGGTGTTGTTCAGAATGCAAGACCGAGCAGCACTATAGCTAGAGGCAGACCATCTAGTAATATGGGGGGTAGGAGTGGCGCTCAGAGGGGGACGCCAAATGTAGCTATTCGATCAAAGACTCGTGCACCGGTTAGAGCTTATGCTGTTAGTACCAGAGAGGAGGCTTCATCTCCAGATGTCATTACTGGTATTTTCACTCTCTTTGATACTAGTGTTATTGCTTTGATTGATCCCGGTTCAACTCATTCGTATGTGTGTGAAACATTAGTATCTAGCAAGACTCTACCTGTTCAGTCTACTGGGTTTGTAATTCGGGTTTCGAACCTTCTGGGTAGGTGTGTGCTTGTTGATAGGGTGTGCAAGAATTGTCCTTTAATGATTCGAGACTCGTGTTTTCCAGCTGATCTGATGTTGCTACCATTTGATGAGTTTGATATTATCCTTGGTATGGATTGGTTAATCGTATACGATGCAGTAGTGAATTGCAGACTAAAGACTATTGATTTGAGGTATTAGAATAATGATATACTTCAGATTGAATCTGCAGATTTGAATGGGTTACCAGCTGTGATATCATCAAGTTTGGCTCAGCAGTATTTAAGAAAGGGTTGTGAAGCTTATCTTGCATATGCGATTGACATTAAAGTAACAGAAAAGAAGATTGAATCTGTACCGGTTGTTTGTGAGTATCCAGATGTGTTTCCGGAGGAGTTACCGGGATTGCCACCTGTTTGGGAGATAGAGTTTGGTATTGAGTTATGGCCAGGGACAACTTCAATTTCGATAGCTCCGTATAAAATGGCACCTATCGAATTAAAAGAGTTGAAGGCTCAGTTGCAAGAATCGACAGATAGAGGTTTTGCGCAACCGAGTTTCTCACCCTGCGGTGCGCCAGTCCTATTTGTGAAAAGGAAGGATAGAACTTTGAGAATGTGCATTGATTATTGACAACTTAATAAGGTGACCGTAAAGAACAAATACCCGTTGCCACGTATCGACGGTTTATTTGATCAGCTTAAGGGAGCCTCGGTGTTCTCGAAAATTGATCTGAAGTCAGGATATTATCAGCTGCGAGTTAGGGAATCGGATGTACCAAAGACTGCTTTTCGAACAAGATATGGACATTATGAGTTTTTGGTGATGCCGTTTGCGCTCACTGATGCCCTTGCTATTTTCATGGATTTGATGAATCGGGTATTCGGACCGTATTTAGATCGATTTGTTGTTGTTTTCATAGATGATATACTGATCTATTCGCTAGACGAAACCGAACATGCTGAGCATTTGAGGTTAGTGTTACAGATTTTGCATGAAAAACAATTGTACGCAAAATTTAGTAAATGTGAGTTTTGGTTGAAAGAAGTCAGCTTTCTGGGGCATGTCATTTCAGCATCGGGTATTCGGGTTGACCCAAGTAAAATATCAGCTATATTGGAGTGGAAGCCTCCATGAAATGTTTCTGAGGTTCGTAGCTTTCTAGGACTTGCTGGATATTATAGACGCTTTGTGAAAGGATTCTCTATGATAGCAACCCCGATGACAAAGTTATTACAGAAGGATGTGAAATTTGAGTGGTCGGAAAGGTGTCAGAAGAGTTTCGATCAATTGAAGACCTTGTTAACGGAAGCTCCAGTGCTTGTTCAGCCAGAGTCAGGTAAAGAGTTTGTTATTTTTAGCGATGCATCTTTAAATGGGTTGGGTTGTGTATTGATGCAAAAGGGTAAAGTTGTAGCCTATGCTTCAAGGCAGTTGAAACCGCACGAGAAGAATTATCCGACGCACGACCTTGAGTTGGCCGCTATAGTTTTTGCCTTGAAAATATGGCGTCACTATTTATTTGGTGAGAAATGGCATGTCTATTTGGATCATAAGAGTCTAAAATATTTAATGACTCAAAAGGATCTGAATTTGAGACAGCGACGATGGTTGGAACTGTTGAAAGACTATGAACTCGTGATTGATTATCACCCGGGAAAGGCTAATGTGGTTGCCGATGCACTTAGCCGAAAGTCATTATTTGATCTTCAGGCAATGAATGCGGATATAGCTATGACCAATGATGGTATGATCATTGCAGAGTTGAAAGCGAGACCATTGTTTGTGCAGCAGATTCGAGAAGCTCAAGAATTTGATGAGGAATTAAAAGAAAAAAGGAATCATTGTGGTTCGAGTGCGGATTCAGATTTTCAAATAGATGCTGAAAGTTGCCTACAGTTCAAGAATCGAATATGTTTACCTAAGAATTCAAAATTAATTCAAATGATTTGTGATGAAGCACACAGTAGTAGATTTTCAATTCATCTTGGTAGCACAAAAATCTATAACGACCTGAAACAACACTACTGGTGGCATGGTATGAAACGAGACATCTCAGACTATGTGTCGAAGTGTTTAGTATGTCAACAAGTGAAAGCTGAGCATCAAGTACCATCGGGACTACTTTAGCCGATTATGATAATTGAGTGGAAGTGGGATCGAGTCACGATGGACTTCGTATTGGGTTTGCCATTGACACCGAGTAAGAAAGATTCAATCTGGGTTATTGTTGATAGATTGACGAAATCGGCTCATTTTATTCCGGTACGTACTGATTTCTCACTTGATAAGTTAGTTGAGTTGTACATATCGCAGATCGTACGATTGCACGGGGTATCTGTTTCTATTGTTTCGGATAGGGATCCGAGGTTTACATCGCTGTTTTGGGAGAAACTGCAAGATGCTCTAGGTACCAAATTGCATTTCAGCACTGCTTTTCACCCTCAGTCGGATGGTCAATCTGAACGTGTTATTCAGATACTCGAGGATATGTTGAGATGTTGCATTCTTGAGTTTGAGGGTACATGGGAATGATACTTACCTTTGATTGAATTTGCATACAACAACAGCTTTCAATCAAGTATCAAAATGGCACCCTATGAAGCTTTGTACAGTCGTAAATGTCGTACACCTCTATATTGAACCGAGCTAAGTGAAGGTAAGATACACGAAGTTGATTTAATCAGAGAGACGGAGCAGAAAGTTAAAATAATTCAAGAAAGTTTGAAAGCCGCATCAGATCGCCAGAAGTCGTATGCGGATTTAAAATGAAAAGATATAGAGTTTCAAGTGGGTGATCGAGTGTTCTTGAAAGTATTGCCGTGGAAAAAGATACTTAGATTTGGTCGTAAGGGAAAGCTGAGTCCGAGGTTTATTGGGCCGTATGAGGTTATCGAGCGTATCGGGCCGGTTGCGTACAGATTGAGGTTGCCGTATGAGTTAGACAAGATTCATAATGTTTTTCATGTGTCGATGCTTCGACGATACAGATCCAATCCTTCTCATGTGATCAGTCCAACTGAGATTGAAATTCAGCCCGATTTGACTTATGAGGAAGAATCGATTCGCGTCTTGGCTCGTAAAATAAAAGAGTTGCAAAATAAGAAGATATTGCTGGTTAAATACTGTGGCATAAAAATGGGGTTGAGAAAGCAACCTGGGAAACCGAAGAATCAATGAAAGAGCGTTACCCACACTTATTTGCTGGTAAGATTTTCGGGGACGAAAATTCCTTAAGGGGGGAGAGTTGTAACAGCCCAATTACGACCCTAATCAGAAATAGTGGTTTCGGGACCACAAATCTGAGCCGATAAAATAATTATATATTATATTTGGTGTCTATGATTTATGAGTGTGCATGTGTAAAAATTTTCGTGAATTAATTTGATCGTTTGTGTGTTAAATTTAAAGAAAAGGACTAAATTGCGTAAGTGATAAAAGTAGCCATTTATTAAATTAAGTGGCTAAATTGATTTGTCTTCTTTTGTATAAGTATTTAAGTTGCAAATTGACCTTTTTATGTGGATAGTGGACGGCATTGAGCCTTTATAATACATTAATATAATTGTTTTATATGTTAAAATATATTAAGGATTAAATAAATATTATAAAGGCATATTATAATAAAACAAAAAGACAAAGCATTTTTCATGTTCATCTTTTTGTTCTTGGGACCGGAACTAGAAAGAGATAAGAAGAGAAAAAGCTTCAAAGGGTTTCGACACTTCTTAAGCTAGATTAAGGTATGATTCGGTTTTAGTTTTTGATAATTTTTACGTTTTTGAGATCGTTGCTTTGAGTTTTAGTTAGCCCATGTGTAAATTTTTGAAATGGTTGTGTTTTTCATGTGATGCCATTGAAGGGAGTTTGATGTTTTGTTGATTAATGGTGAAATATTGGTTGTATGTGTTAGATTAACAAATGTGGTTCTTGAATTTTTGATGAAATTAGGTAATTTTGATTTAATTGAAAAAAAATAAAATTTTTAAAGGTTGGAATATGAAATAAATGAGTTGTATAGGCTTGTAATGGGAGGATGGAAATTCGGCTCTAAAGAATGGTGGCCAAATTTTTAGTATTTTGTGAGTTGTGTAATAGGTACTAAATTGTAAAAATTGTAAATGTCAGGGGTAAAATGGTAATTTACGTAATTATGTGTTTTTGGATTAAATTGAATGAAAATGTATTTGAATGGGTTTAATTTGAAATTATATAGATCAAGAACAAAAAGAATCGGGATAGGATCGGGGAAAAGCAAAGTTAAACGAATAGCCGGGAAGCTTAATCCGAAAATTTCCGAGGTAAGTTTATAAGCAATTGAAAATTATTCGAATGGTTATTATAATGTAATATACATGTTCAAATGAATTAATGGATTTGATTATTCAAATTGCCGAATGAGACATGGAAATTTTAAAGTGTGTTAGCCGAATATAGTTGATTATGTACATGTGTGTATGTATATCTTTTGAGATGGAATGGATTTAATATATGTATATACTAGCCGAATGAGTGGTTGATCTTACTATGAAGTTTTGACATATTTGAGTTGGATGTATAGTTAAGGATCAAATAGTAATTAAGTGCGGACCTTGAAACAGGTGATTGTTGTGATTGAATAATTAATTATGTGTATATATGATTGAGACCGAATGTGATGGTTGGACACAGAAAGAAGGATTTGATTTGAATATGGGTACTTAGGTATGTTATATGTACAAAATGTGAATATATAAATATATGTGTATAATGTGATCAAGAAGAGGAGATCAATTTATTGACACTGTGGGTGTGAATTATTATACCGAGCACTTGCGAGATCGGTTATATGGCACTGTGTGTGCGGATAAACTAGTAATGGCACTATGTGTGCGATACATTACTAAGAAATGGCACTGTGTGTGCGGATAAACTAGTAATGGCACTATGTGTGCGATACATTACTAAGGAATGGCACTGTGTGTGTGGATGAAATAGTAATGGCACTATGTGTGCGATACATTACTAATGAACGGCACTGTGTGTGCCCTTTTTCAAGCAACAGCACTAAGTGTGCGATACGTTGCATGAATTGCACTAAGTGTGCGGAGTTACGAATCCATCCGAACATTGACCAATGAATGGAGATACCGAGAAATATTACTTATGAAAGTGATGCATGATATTTTTGGTAACATGGTATTAACGAGGTAAGTTCTCTTACTTTATGAAATTATAGGACGAGACGTATTTAATAATTAATGAACTTGTCCAAAATGGATATACGGTATGTAAATATGCGGTTTTGAGGCATATGGAATCAGGTGAGGCTTGCATATCAATTGGTTACATAGGTATACGGTTATGAGCTCTTTTATGATTAAGTTGAATTAATTGAATTAGTTTAATGATTTAACTTATTTATGTTCCCATTGCTTATTACTTACTAAACTAAGATAGCTTACCATTTGTGTTTAATTGACTACTTTATAGATTTTGAAGTTTACGTACGAGCTCGGGGATCATCGTCAAAGTCAATCACACTATCAACTATCTTTGGTACCCTTTTTATAAGTTGAACTTTTGGAACTATGGCATGTATAGGCTATATTACTCTTTTGAGTTTATTTTGAATATGATGTATATATTTGTATAACCATGCGAAAATGGCTTGTCCATCTTGTAAATCTTGGAAATTTATATTTTGGCTTGATGATTATGTTTGGTTGTGGTTTTGGTTGATTTAGTTTTAGTATATATATAAGTATGGTTAATGTATGGAGTTTAAATGAAATCGAGTAAGAATGTTATAAACTAGTTAACCATATTTTGCAATGAAACAATTTTTGGTTAAGAGCAATAATGTGATTTTGAAAAATCACCAAAAATAGGAGAAATGTAATTAGAAAGTGAATAAGATATATAATTAAAGCTTATTGTGTCTAGTTTTATATGAAAGAAACAGGGTAGGCAAAAGAATTTTATATTATGAGATATTTAAATTCTGTCTTGGAAAAATTGTTAAAAATTGTACAAAAATAATCATGGATCATAGTTTATATGCTTAGAATCCTTAATGAGTCTTTTTTTAATTGGAATAAACAAGAACATTATTGGAATTCTGTACAATGAGATAACTGAGTTTTTGTAAAGATAGGTCAGAACCATCAAACAGTGAAATAGGGGAACTTTAATGAATAAACTGTACTAATCGGCCATATGAAAAATTCTGGAAAATTTATGGTAAGAATATATATGAGTCTAGTTTCAAGGAAAATTTACAGATCTAAATTTTGAGTTTTGTAACTTGAGTTATGGTCAATTTAGTCAACATGATGCAGATGGACAGTTTCAATTTTTATGCCCCGAATTAGTAGTTAAGTCTAGTAATGCCTCAGGCTCGACTCTGGCAACGGCCTCGGGCAAGGGGTGTTACAGGATACCTGACGGCTGGTAATTACAGTCCTTGGCTGGCCCACTGTAATCAGCTCTGAATAGCCCTTGTTATACCTTCTCGTACTATTCGCTTTATTTTCCTTTTTCTTCGGGGCTTTTAAAGTCCACTCACCTTTTTCTTTTGTTTCTGTCAGAAAAAACAGTTTCGCTCGATCATCCTCCAGGTTAAAACCTGAGCCCATCGGGAAGTTCAACAGTGTGTCGGGGTATCAATCTGACATTGGGGTTTGATAATGACAGGTGCCCCTTGTGGAGGCACGTCTGGTTGGGCCGAGACATTTATCGGAGTAAAACTTGGAAGATAAATGAAAACTTCATTATCATCCTCATTGTTGACCACCGGGCCTTTCATTTTTTCAAGCCCTCTGACTAGTAATTGGGTTAACTGACGCATCATATTCATTTGATTTCGCATATCCTGCTGAATTTCGGCCAATTGCTCCTACATTTGTATTTTTCTTTGCTCTAATCTCTCCAACCTTTGTTCCATGCTTTCCAAGTTAACTGAAATAATTTCACCTAATTAGGGACCTTATGTGAAAATCTAATGCACAAAATGCAATGCAAATGATGTAATGCAAATGCATGAAATGAATGCAAGAAGAGAGACGTTGATTTTGAATTCAATTCCATTAGAAGAACTTTTCTAGAAAACAAATATCTTTACATAAAACGGATTACATATGCGGCTTCGTCCTCGTAGTCCAAGTGAAGACACCAATCTTTTTCTTCGTATCCGGACGTTATGGTCGTGTCCCATGGATTTTCTCAATAGATGTTTCTTCTAGCTCCTTGTTGCTTGATCTAGGCCGTGACCCTTTACTCACTTATCCCCACGATGCTCGTTAGCTCCTTTAAGAAAGTCAAGACGTGACGGCTCTTGAATAGTTTTTTGTCGATCTGAATAATCGGGCGAAGTCTTGTATTCTTCTGTGGACTATCAGCTTTCTCTCATTGTTTACTTGGACTATATTAGGACAACTGTATTATAATCCACTTTATCAAGAAGTTCGTTTTCCTATGACAAACTCCTCTATTTAGAAATCCAGTATTAATCAATATCTCCTTTCTATGATGATGCAATGCAATGCAATCAAAACAAAAGAAAACATGTTAGTACAAGAGAAATAAACAACACAGAACACCTGTCCGGGTGACCACTAGGGTTTGGTGTAGCTCTATCTAGGGTAGGCTCCTAGGTCTCTCTATATGTGGTTTGGTTCTAAAGTTGAGATACCCGAACTAGCAGATTCTTTAATCGTCACCCATTATAGGTTCATACAGACCGAGTTCGATTCAGGGGGACACATTTCCCTACG
This sequence comes from Gossypium australe, assembly GCA_005393395.2. Classification (NCBI taxonomy): domain Eukaryota; kingdom Viridiplantae; phylum Streptophyta; class Magnoliopsida; order Malvales; family Malvaceae; genus Gossypium; species Gossypium australe. The sequence goes on along the minus strand of CM016626.1, from coordinate 130,002,553 downwards.
GCTGCACGGAGATGAAAATCTCACGAAGTCATAGGTACAGATGTATCCCGGAAGCGATTCACTATCCTGCACAGAGGTGAAAACCTCACGAATGAGTAGCTTCTCACTCCCACTTAAAAGGGTGTGACCCAGTGGTCATGCGATATGATGCAAATGTAACACCCCAAACCCGGTCCAAACATCAAGATCGGATCTGGCATGTCACTAAGAAGATTTAGTAAAACATGTCGCATTTTTGGAAAACATTCGTCGAGTTTAAACATTTATACCGGAAAACTTAATGATTTGATAATTTATAAAAGATATACATTTTATATGTTGCCTCTATGAATTAAAAACCGAAATTTAGTACATGCCCTAGTTTATATTTTTCGCCGAAATTAAGTGTCCAATAATAGTAAAAACCCCAAAAGAAAGCCCAAAGTATAAGGCTAGTGGCCCATGTCCTTATTACAATAAAATATAAAACCCAAAATAATTTAACATATTGAAGGAAAATTTAAATAAATGGCATCCTTGCTGTAACAAATCGAACTCTTGCATGGCCACCTTGCACTCCCCTCCAACCCGGTCTGATGCACTAAGTGCTACCTGAAAAAAATGTTAAATAATTGGGTGAGTCACAGGACTCAGTGTGCAACCCTCGCGCACCATCAGACTGGGCCTTAGCCCTACAGAACAGATAACAAAATATAATATATCAGGAGTTAATATCAGGAATTATGCAAAGCCCAACCCAATCCTAGGTTTCCATCCGCTACACACCACCCTTACCTGCCAATCACACCATTGGGGATTTCTACAATCAACCCACACCGCTACACACCATCGATGGCAGTCATGCTGCAGTTAGCTGCTCATCGTCAGATCATGGCAATAGCCACTACAACAGATCATGGGCAAAGCCACTACAACAGATCATGGCAAAAGCCACTACAACAGAACACTTCCCCTTTCATCAATCACCCAACCCCATGCATACATAGAAATCGGCATACATATATAACATATCATATCAACAGAACCATTCTCTGTAGAATGACAGAGATCACTAACCTGGTGATTCGCCTTTACCCTCCTCGGGTTTTCAACAGCCATGCCAGTATTTCGGCATTTAACAGAATATAACAGATTTATAAACATATACTAACAAGCAATCCAAATGGTGTGAGAATGTTACACACATGATAACTTGTAGTACTACTCTCTATGTCAATACCCTCACTAATCAGTTCTACTGCCCTTTGTCTACAACTTTGCTCAAAATCCGGAAGAACGCGAAGATAAGGCCTCTCCTATATTCGGCCAAGGGTTAGTGTTTTACCCGAATTATACATTTAAATTAACAGATCTCCTTACCTTGAAATCCCAAAAGTAATACGATTCGAGTGCTACTGAACTCTGGCTTAGAAATCTAAGCGATTGAATCCCCTTCAAATCCCGGAACGCCGCAAATGAGAGAAAACACCCGATTAGTTAACCATATAGCCATTCGACTATGATCTCTAAAAGCCAAAAAAAGATTGAAATCTCGCGAATCAACACTTACCTTTAGTTTTCTTCAAGATTTGGCCCAAGCAGACACCACAGAAGGAATTCGGCAATCACAGGAGAAAAGATCTAGGAATTTCGACTTTTAAGAAAATCCCGAAGAAGAATGAACAAGAGGGAGATTTCGGCTAAAGCACTTGGAGAGAAAAGAAAGCAATTAGCAGGGTTCGGTAGTTAATAAGACTTCAGAGGGTTTCGGCTAGAAGAATAAAGAAAAGAAAGTGGAGAGGAAAGTGGTGATTTCGGCTTTTGAAAGAGTGAAGATGAGAAGATTGAGAGGTTTCGGCTTTTGAAAAAATCAAAAGAAAAGAGATTACAGAGGAAGACTGAGAATTTCAGCACAGGGAAAGAAGAAAAGAATAGGGTTCCAACTGCCAAAATTGAAGAGATACCACCTCTATTTATAGAAGATTTCGGCACCTACTACTTAAAACCGAAAACGCCCTTCCTGATAACTAACAACTAATCAAATAGTAGGGGAAATTTCGGCACCCCTTTGCCATAAGAAACCGATTTCTTCACTCCTCTAGGTGATGGAATTTCGGCCAACACCTAGCCTTGCAGATAGCTCCTATCTTTTCTCCTCTTATCTTTCATATTATCAACTATAATATCTACATTATCCTATTCACTTAAATCCTCCTATTTTTTAGCCTTGTTGCCGTCCACTCCACCTAACCCTAATGCCGAAAATTAGCTAACTTAAACGAAAAGAATTGGGCTCCATGAAACTTAAATTTGGGCCCCTTACTCCCTTTTGTGGCGTCACAATCCTTGCTCCCTAAGTGGCGCCACTGACCACTGGGCCACAAGCCCATTTTGATATTTTAAACACAGATACCACCTTTTAAACATTATAGTGCCCAAGCAAGAATTTCATCAAGGCCTTGTCCACATCCTAAGCCCAATTTGGACCCCTAACAGTTAAATTAACACATTAAACATATCCACACACTAAACGCATAGGCCCAAAAATTCAGGATGTTACAGTTCTACCCCCTTAAAGAAATTTCATCCTTGAAATTTCCAACTAACTACTAATCGTACTTCCCAAGTCTCACCACTATGCTTTCGTTGCGCATTCTAATTTAATAATATATAAACATTGTACGCATACGGTTTCTATACCCAAAAATATAGCATCCACACAAAACATACCCGACTTAATGGTGATTGAACAATCCCGAGCCTTATGCTCCTCAGACCCGCATCTTAAACACGTTCCTGACTTCCTCCAACATTCACCCGGATGACGCCTTCTGCAACATTCGCAAACCCGAATGTTTGGACGTACCTTAACATGCTTCATAGAACTAGACTGCAACCCTAGAAAACTATGATCTCTTTTTTTCTTACAGTCCACGCACCCAACCCGAAGTGTTTCACCGATTTCTTTAACCTCCTTCAGTACCTCCCTAACTAGCTGAGTCAGCACATCAGTCCTAACACTTCCACGGCCTCGGCCGGGGCCTCTTCTTCCTCTTCTAGCGCTCATCGTTGATTCTCGTATTATCTGAATTAGAAATTTTATGAATTATTAATTTCTTTCACTGATTAACCACGAACAATCTTATGGACAGTAGTTTAAGAGTAGTTCTTTCGAATTCGGACCTATCTACAGTTTCAGTCTCAAGTTTATCTCCTAATTCTAGAAACCACATACTTTCAACCATCACACATCAACATACATATGACATTCATGAACTCACATTCATCACATAAGGATATTTTCGTCATTTCACTACCCAGGGGTTTTTCCGTAGTTTTGCCCTACAGGGTATTTTTTTTTTCAAATAAAGTATCTTGGTAATTTTCTTTGAATTAGAGGTACTTTGGTACACATTTTTTTTAAAACAAGGGTATTTTGGGAAAACAAGTTTTTTTTTGCAAACCGGGTTCTTTTGTAAATCTAGGAGTTTTCGAGTAAATTTGCAAAACATGGGTATTTTATAAAATCACGGTTGTTTTGGAAATTTTCACAAACCAAGGGTATTTTAGAAATTTTGCCAACCGGAGTGTTTCGGTAATGTTGGTAGTTTTACAATTCTATGGTGTTCTGAGAAATTTTCGCAAATCAGGTATATTTTGGAAATTTTACAAAACTTGGGGGTATTTTGATTGTGAAATAGGGTGGCTGGTCCCTTTCGGGTTTTAAATTATAGATTTTGGCCCGTTAACAGATCCTCGTGGCTAGGGTGAATAGTCACTACGCACCAGGTAAGATTCCAGCGAAGAGGAGGTGAGTCACTAGGACTGCTTAAGTACCAGGCTCTTCCGGATCCAATCCTAGACATGCGCATGCATGTTGCCACACCCCAACCCAGCGACTTGTTCACGGGTTTGTTTAGTTGACTTAAGTCTTATGAGATTTAGGAAGTTGTTTAAGCTAAGCCTAGAGTCCATCAAGTTCTAATTTAAATAATCTACGTCCCATAAAACCCATCAAACCCACATACATATAACACACAGTGAGTTCAGAATACTTACCTGGCGGACTTGGGCTGGAAACGCAAGTGCCATGCCGAGAAAACCATCCTGTGTTATTTAAAAACATGCATGTTTTAAAAACTCAACTTTAGAAAACGTTTTGAGCCCAAAACCCCAAAGCCGAGTTTTGAACCGGGCTCTGATACCAATTTGTAACACCCCAAACCCGGCCCAAACATCAAGACCAGATCTGGCATGTCACTAAGAAGATTTAGTAAAACATGTCGCATTTTTGGAGAATATTCGTCAAGTTTAAACATTTATACCGAAAAACTTAATGATTTGATAATGTATAAAAGATATACATTTTATATGTTGCCTCTATGAATTAAAAATCGAAATTTAGTACATGCCCTAATTTATATTTTTCGCCGAAATTAAGTGTCAAATAATAGTAAAAACCCTAAAAGAAAGCCCAAAGTATAAGGCTAGTGGCCCATGGCCTTATTATAATAAAATATAAAACCCAAAATAATTTAACATATTGAAGGAAAATTTAAATAAATGGCGTCCTTGCTGTAACAAATCGAACTCTTGCATGGCCACCTTGCGCTCCCCTCCAGCCCAGTCCGATGCACTAAGTGCTACTTGAAAAAAATGTTAAATAATAGGGTGAGTCACAGGACTCAGTGTGCAACCCTCGCGCACCATCAGACTGGGCCTTAGCCCCACAGAACAGATAACAAAATATAATATATCAGGAGTTAATATCAGGAATTATGCAAAGCCCAACCCAATCCTAGGTTTCCATCAGCTACACACCACCCTTACCTGCCAATCACACCATTGGGGATTTCTACAATCAACCCACACCGCTACACACCATCGATGGCAGTCATGCTGCAGTTACCTGCTCATCGTCAGATCATGGCAATAGCCACTACAATAGATCATGGCAAAAGCCACTACAACAGATCATGGCAAAAGCCACTACAACAGAACACTTCCCCTTTCATCAATCACCCAACCCCGTGCATACATAGAAATCGGCATACATATATAACATATCATATCAACAGAACCATTCACTGTAGAATGACAGAGATCACTAACCTGGTGATTCGCCTTTACCCTCCTCGGGTTTTCAACAGCCATGCCAGTATTTCAGCATTTAACAGAATATAACAGATTTAACTTAAATGAACTCCATGAAACTTAAATTTGGGCCCCTTACTCCCTTGTGTGGCGTCACCATCCTTGCTCCCTAAGTGGCGCCACTGACCATTGGGCCACAAGCCCATTTTGATGTTTTAAACACAGATACCACCTTTTAAACATTATAGTGCCCAAGCAAGAATTTCACCAAGGCCTTGTCCACATCCTGAGCCTAATTTGGACCCCTAACAGTTAAATTAACACATTAAACATATCCACACACTAAACGTATAGGCCCAAAAATTCAGGATCTTACAGCAAAAGTATTCTACAAGACTCAAACCACAACAATGACATAGACACATGTAATAAAAGGATCGTAATTTTTCAAATCAAATTTTCAACTTTCGACAAAAGGACAACAAATAATCAATTTTACGGCTTGACTCTCTTATTTATCCCCAGTGGAGTCGCCAAGCTGTCGAAACCATTTTTAAGTTTTGGAAAAACGGGGTCGACTTTGAAAATCAGAAATGGAGTCGCCACCGACCTTTTTCAAGGTATGATCGGATCACATTGAAATTGATGATTTTAATAAAACTTTGATTCATTAAAACAATTTTTGGTCTACAAAAACTAGAGAAAACGGGTTCGGGGGTCAGTTACGTACGAGGAAGGGTTAACACCCTCGTAGCACCCAAAATTGGTACCTAATTGATTACTTAATGTCTTAATGCCGAAAATTTGAAAAGATTCTAGATTACGATATGATTGCTTGAGATACATTTGGACAGAATCATATTGGATGCCAAGACTTCTTATTTCGAAGAAATAAAATGTCGTACTCAGTAAGTTAGGGCACAACATCTTATATTCTCGAAATTAAACTTTTATGTATTTAAAGATTTTGATTTAAGAAAGAAAATGATACTCGGTTGCTCTGATTTAATAAGAAAAAAAAATCGAAACCCAGTGAGTTAGGGCATGATTTTCTCGAAGCTTCCAAACACGAGCATTGCCTCATTTTTAATGCTAAGAAAACACGAATGAAATCTTAAAAGGATATTCGGTTATTTGGTCAAACGAAAAACTGAAACCCAACACGTTAGGGCACGATCTCTCGGATTTCCAAACACGAAACATTGCCTTATTTTAAAGCTGAGAAAACACAAATGAAATCTCAAAAGGATATTCGATTATTTGGTCAAACGAAAAACCGAAACCCAGCACGTTAGGGCACGATCTCTCGGATTTCCAAACACTAAATATTGCCTTGTTTTGAAGAATTTTTAAATACGCAATTTTAAAATTGACTAAAAATGCATTTTATTTGGTATATACGTAATAAAAATGAAACATTTAGTAAAGGCTCAAATACATTAGAATTTGAGACATAAAACAATAACGAGTAGCACGAGCATAGCGTTAAGCATGAAGTAATATACAAACTCAACATTATAAGAATGAACGTAATTATAGACATAATTTAACGCACCAATATACAATAACGATAACCGCATGATTAAAAGGACATATTAACAAGCAAAGGTCAATAAGCTACACAATACGATAATTCTACAAAATTAACATTGGCAAATTAATATAAAGCAACATTTTGAAAGCCTACACATTGATTTAAAAATAAAGAAAGTGAAGTTTGAAATCTACGAGTTATGAAACTATTTAAAATATGGTTATTTGTAAATTAATTTATGAAATATGTATATAAAAAAATTGAAATAAATTATACAAATCTAAAAAAAACAAAATGAATGACTTTAAATATATAAACATATATAAGTAATAGTATAAAAAAATATCTGAAATAAATTAAAATATACAATAAAATATGATTTTTTCAAAGTGATAAATTATGTATACTAAATTTAAAATAGAAAAAAAACATATATAATATATATAAGCAATTTTATATGAAACTAAATGTACATATAGATAGGTTTAAGAGGAAATATACATAAAATAATGTGAGAACCAATAATTTGTACAAATAATAACATACAATTGTATTTAAATTAAATATTATAAGAGCCATCCAAGAAATACATAATATATGATGTTGAAATGAAACATTTATACAAGGAATAAAATACATTTAAATGAAAATAAAACAAATTAAAACATTATAAACTCAATTTCCAAAACGATTTTATTAAAAAAGCTTGGATAATAAATAAACTTAATACTATATAAAAAAATTACGAGAATTATAAACAAAAATTAAAGCTTAATCGAAATAAAAAATATAATTAGAGGGCTAATTTATAAATAAATAAAATTATTTAAACCAAAATCGAAGATCAGATTAGAATTCGTTTAAATATTAAGGGATCAAACTAGCAAATATCATGATATTCAAAACGCAGCACATTGACAGGATTAGTTTGAAATGACGCACAAATTATAGAGGTCAATTTAAAAAAGAAACAAAGGAAATATGCCAAGGATATAATTGAAACAACGGCGCCAAGAAAAGGATTAAACACGTAAATTATCCATCACCGCAGAAATGCGCGGGTCCTGTGGATACTGAATCGAATCCAGTCGGGGCGGCCTTGTACGACGTCGTTTTGAAGCCACTTAATCAGGCTTCAAACGACACCGTTTGAATAGGCTAATAAAGCCTGAAAAAAAAAAATCAAAAATCAGCCCACTCTCTTCTTTAGAAATCGAAACCCTAGCTCTCCTTGCTTTTGCTTTCGGTCGCATCTAAAACCCCTCTGTCCGATCACTAGAATGCCACTGTAAACGGAGCGTAGTGGTACACGAAGGTCCGATGTACTCTTAAGCACCGACCTTAAAGCTTTGCCCTCCGCTCAACGTTCACATCTAACTCCGATTGCAACAGGGAAGACATGGATGGAAACTTCGATGGTAATCTTTCCCTTTCTTCTTTTTTTATTTTCGCATGCACAAAAGAAATAAATCGAAAGCCAACTGAACAGGATTTGAAAATTTAAAAGAGATTAAAATCGAAAAAAACCTTTGAATTTCTATATCTGATTTGTATTTCTCTGTATTCTCTATATCCAGTGTACATAAAATCATGAAGAAGCCCTTACAAAGGTTTTGTTTTCGTCCTTTTAAAGGCCGAAATCGAAATAGAAATAAGAAATCCCCCAAAATACAATCCTTTTTTCCTGTTTTTCTTGCTGTTCTGGTTGTTTGTTGTCTTCGCAGGTACGGAAGTATACGGAGGCGTGGACGTGGCTCGTACGGAGGCTCGAATGCTCGGTGTGACGTGGAGGCTGTTGCGGCACTGGCTGATTCCAGAACCCTTTAGGGTTTCTGGAGCTATCAGAAATTTGCGCCATTCGGGCCTATTCAGCATTGGGCTCTGTTGGGCATGTAGGTTTTGGGTTAATTTAGAAACGGGTTTATTTGGTTTGGGCTTGCTGTTGGGTTTGTTAATTTCTGGGCCGATGTTTAATGGACTGTTAATGGACTGTTGTTATTTTTGGATTTTCATTTTATTTATTTGTTTTGGTTATGGTGTGGGCCCGGGCAGATTGGGCCTGCTACAACACATTCCATTAATTTTATTCTAAATATAAAATATTCAACAAATTTAACCTTAAATGTTTACAAAATTTATCATTTTAACTCGAATTCTAAAAAATTGAATAAATTCAGTACAATAACTTTGCTGATTATCATCAGCCCGAGTTATTCAATAACCCTGTTGTAAACATTGATCTACCATTCTTCATTGTCGGCATCTTCCGTTTTCATTACAATCAGTAGCTCAGAGACGGCTTCATGTTTCTCAGACAAAATACATCTGTTTTTACAACATAAAAGGAGGGTATCAAAAGGCTTGTAATCATCAAATTCTGAATCTAAATCCATGGAGTTAAGATCATTGGGGAGCAATGAAAAGTCTTGGGATGGAGTTTTTGCTTGTTGCAACAACATGGAGGAAACAATATTTCCATGTAGGATGTTCTGAAATGGCTTTTTGAAACCCTTTATCACCAATTACCGAGTTGAATGTGAGACAGTAGGGTCACTTAGCTGACAATATATCGAGGTTTTCAAGCAGCCATAAGGTGAAGAGAGAGGCAACTAATCCTCCTAAAAAATCTCCAACTACAATTAAGTGATTGCAACTCCTTCAAAGCTACATCAATTAAAGATAGTAATTTAACTTGGAAAGAAATAAAACCTAAAATAGATGCAAAACTTTGATTTATGATCATGTAGTTCCTCTACAACACATTCATATTCACAGTCAACTATACCATATCTATGGTCAGGTTGTCAAATGGACAACTTATAACATGCTAGCTAAATTGCTCAGACTCTTGATGTATTGCAATATATGAGTTTCCTTGGGTGTTATGTACAGGTAATTAGATGCATGAATCTGGTTAGGCTGCATTTGAAGCATTTATTGGGTTTTTCGAAAAAGCAACTTTGTAGAATTACAACTAAATTAAAAAAATTTATAACTTTTGAGGGTTGAATTTATTAAATATTTTAGAATTTGGATTAAAATGATAAATTTTGTAAACATTAAGAGCTAAATTTGTCGAATATTTTATATTTAGGATGAAATTGATAGAATGTGTAACATTGGAGGGCTAAATTTATTCCTAGAGCAATAAAAAAAAGCTCACATCAATTTTTGTCACTCCTGTAACGACAACTAATGGGAGAATAACTAAAGTATTTGAAAATTTAATTATTAAATTGAAAAAATTAATAGCTCGGTGTCCAAAATTTAGAGATATTTTTTGTAATTTATCCATTTTAAAAGGATTTAATGACTTATTGACCATCCAACTTTACAAAAAAAAAGTCATTTTAGCCCTCCATTTAACTTTTGACCTCTTTTAACCCTTAAATTTGTGTTGTTTTTCAAATCACCCAAAATGGATGGAAAAGTTAATGTCTGTTAATTTTGCCAATACATACACGTGGATGACATGTCAACAATTACTTATTTTTTAAAAATTTAAAAAAATTCAAAAAAATAAAAATTTATTTTAAAATTTTAAAAATATAAAAGTATTTTTTTAAATTTTAAAAATTAATTAACTGCTAACATGACACACATGTGGATGCCACATTAACAAAGTTAACAAATGTTCTTTTCTATCTATTTTAGGGTGATTTGACAAACAATGCAAATTCACGGGCTAAAAAAGAGGTGAAAATTTAAATACAAGGCTAAAATGATTTTATTTTAAGTTGGAAGGCCAAATAAGTCATTATGCTGTTTGAAAAAAATCTTTAATGTTGATATTGTTTATGGTTCAAAAATACCTAAAGTATTTATATTTACTTGAAATCCTATCACACACGTATTCATGTGAAAACCATTAATTTAGAATACAGATGTGTATTTAAAAATAACATACGATAAATACTGAAATCCATGATTTGAAACTAATTAATCATAATAAAACATGAAATATGTATTGTAATAAGCCCAATTTGCCCGAGCCCAAAACCAAATAAAAAACTAAAATAAAAAAAATAATAATTAAACAGTACATTTACAAGAGTTATCAGACCAAACTACAATATAAACAGTACATTTACAAGAGTTATCAGCCCAAACTACAATAGCCCAATATAGCCCAAAATGCAAAAAACCCTAATCCAAAAAAAATACAAGCCCAATGGCCCAAAATGTTTAAACATTTTCAGTAAAACAAAAACCCTAGAGTCCCCCTGGCCGTTTCTCCTCGGCCACGTCGCCCACACCTCGTCCCGAGGTCCGTCTACAACGTTGCACCAAACGGCAAAGGGCACATTTCCTCTCCCCTCCGTTGATTCTCCATGGCTACCAGCAAATGTGAAAGAAAACACAACAAAGAACAGCAAAAGCAAAAAGGACAAAAAGAAGAAAAGGCAAAAAAACAATATCCTGTAATATATTTCGACTATAAAAGTCCAAAACTGGATTGTAATTTTTTTCACACACACAATATTAATCAAAAACAGAACTCAAAAGTTGAAAAAGGTGATTTTTTATATTTTTCGTTTTTTTATGAATTTATTTAATAAGTAAAATATAAAACAAAAAAAAAGAAAAAAGGTTGAAACTTACCTGCCCGGTCATGTTGTGCCACCATCAGAGGTCTCCTCCAACCCCGCAAGCCGTCGAACCTACCAGGGTAGAGTTCGGGCTTCGTCAAAAGGGGGATACGAGAGGGTGTCAGCGGGATTTTTCCTTTCCTTTTCTTTTTTTAGGCTTTTGCCTGTAGATTTAGATCTAGGCTAAAAAATGGATAAAATGGGGCATTAAATTTTTTGGCCACCGTGTACGGCGGCGCCGATGCCAGTGATCTGCGGCCGCCACGGTGGCCAATGGCCGGAGCCATGGCCGGAGCTTGGGGGGGAAGAGAGTTTGAGAGAGTTTTCTTTGTTTTTTTTAGAATAAAGATGAAATGAATTTTTTTTTTAACTTAAATAGGGGGTACTAAACGGCGTCGTTTTGAGCCAAAGTTCAGAAGCCAAAACAGCGTCGTTTCACCCATAAGATCCGCGCACCGACTCGACCTGCTCAGAGGATCCGTGTGTTTTGGATTAATGGGTTATTTACACGAATGGTCCTTCTGCTTTTTTCCTGCGCGCTTCAATTTAGTCCTTTTTTTATTTTATAGATTTGACTACTGATTTTTTTTTGCATGTTTCAATTTTGTCCCTGGCTCGTCAATCTCCTGGAGAAGGGACACGTGTCTAGAGGATCGGGATAATTTCTTGCTTGTTTTTGCGCATTACATTTTAGCCCTTTTGTTTTTATTTTATTCAAATTGTCCTTTTAATTTCATTTAAGTTACTATTAAGTCCTTTTTATTTTTATTCTGTTATTTATTTATTCATCTACTTGCTTATTTATTCTTTATTCCATTTATTTTATTCATTTATCTGTTCATTACTCATTTATTTATATATTATTTATTTATTTATTTATTTTTGTTTCAATCCATATATTCATTTATTTATTTTTCTGTCATTTTTATATATTAATATTTTTATTTCCTTTCATCGATTTTTTTTTCTTATCTATGCTTTCATTATTATTACTATTTTATTATTTGTTCATCTATTTATTTATTACCCCTTTTTATATATTTTCAAAATTATATTATTTATAATTTTTTTATTTGTACATTTTATTCATTATTATTATCATTATTTTTATCTTATTTTTACTACTTTGTCATTTCTTTTTCATTCTCGCTTCATTTACGTTTATAATTGTCATAAGGCATCTAGCATCTTTATTTTTTTATTTTTATTTTTTTATTTTTTTATTTTTTATTTTATACTTACTATTGTTATAGTTATATTGATATTATCATAGCATTTCTTTATTCACTTATTATATGTTATTTAAATATTCTATCCGTATAACCATTTTAAAATCACTACATGCATTATGTTTAAATGTAATTAGTCGCTTTTATATTATACCCCGAAATGAGATAAATACCTATGGTTTTAATATTACATCTATTATTATTCAAAACAAAATTTCAAAAATAGACAATGTTTCGTATTTGGAAGATTCGAGAAATCGTACCCTAACTTACAGGGTTTCGATTTTCTCGTTGAACTCGAATAACCAAATATCCTTTCAAAATTAAAATACATAAGATCTCAAATAAAAAAAATAAAGGAAAACTTATTCTCAATGATTCAAAGTGTCGTGTCTTAACTTACGGGATGTGACATTTCGTTGCCTCGAGATGAGAGGGTCTTAAACATACTTTTCGATGTATTGAAGCAATTTTAGGTAAAATAACATTAATAAAGAGGGATCGTATTTTAAATTCTTTTCGAGTTTTCAACTTTCGACACTAAGACATAAGTAATCAACTAGGTACCAATTTTGGGCGTCACGAGGGTGTTCGTGTGTAACCGACTCCCGAACCCATTTTCTAAATTTTGTAGACCAAAAACCGTTGTTTTAGTAAATCAAACCTTTTATTAAAACGATTAAATTACGAGGTGATTTGATCACAACTTACAAAAAGAAGGACTGGTGGTGACTCCCATTTTTTGTTTTTTAAAATAAAAGTCGACCGTCAAAAAAAAAGGTTTCGACAGCTTGGCGACTCCACTGGGGACAAAATAAGAGAGTCAAGCCATGACTTGATTATTTCTTGTCTTTTTGTCGAAATTAATAATTTGGTTTAAATTTACGATCCTTTCGTCGCATTTCATTTTTACAGTTTGCATCATTTGGATATATTTGCTTTATTGGTTCAAGTCTTTAGATATACTTTCGCATATTACATTTCATAACCGGTGGGTTATACCCTTTTAAGTGGGAGCGAGAAACTATTCCTTCATGAGGTCTTCACCTCCGTATAAGATAGGGGATTGCTTTCGGGATGCATCCGTACCTATGTCTTCGTGAGATTTTCATCTCCGTATAGCCATAGGGAAATGTATTCCCTTGAATCGAATTCGGTCCGTATGAGCCAATAATGGTGAGGATCAAGGAATCTGTTGGTTCAGGTACCCTTACTTTAGAACCGAACCACATATAATGAGCCCTAAAAGCTTACCCTAGGTAGAACCACACCAAACCCTAATGGTCACTCGAATAGGTGTTCTATTTATTATTTCATGTTTGGTTTAAATTCTAGCTTGGTATGCAATGTATTGACTTGTTTTGTTTTGTTTTGACTGTGATTGCATGGCATTTTCATCATAAAAAATGTGTTGATTCACGTTCAGTTACTACATAGAGAGCTTGCCATGGAAAAGGGATTTCTTGATAAAGTCGAAGACAACACGGTAGCACGAATATGGTCCGAGAAAAGGCAACAAGAGAAAAGTGACAGCCTTTAAAGGGGGCAGGTTAGAGATATGACCACGTTATGAGCGAAGCTTTGGTCTGATTACGAGAAGTGGCTGACCACTTGTAGACCCCAGCTGTTCAAAGCTTGAAATATAAATCAGAGTTGGATCGATGCCGAGAATTGGCTTTGTTTCTTGGGAAAGTTAAGGTTTTGAATGTGAAGGCGAGGTTGTATATGTATCCGCTTTATGTAAATAAATTTGTGTTCTAGTAAAGTTGTTCTAATGAAATTGAACTAGAGTCAACGCCTTTTTGAATGCATCTTTTCCATTCATTAACATTACATTTCATTGCATGCAATAAGTTTCATTAAATTCAAAAGTGCGTTGAGTTCAGAACTCTAGTATAGAGCTTGATGGATAACAAAAAGTTGAAATTCTTTAAAAATATCGAGGGTTTGGAAAGGGAACTAAAAAAACCTATCATGAATTTTTCCTACATCTCCGGAAGTTTTCTGAACAACTGGACTGTTGAGGGGATCCCTGTAGTTTTTAGGACCATATCAGAGTAATATTCAGAACACACATATTGCTCTAAGCTTGGGAGCAATAGGGAATCGTTTTATGAAAAAGGCACATGTCCACTATTTTTATTTCAATAAAATGCATCTTTGTGTCTCGCTTTGGAAAACATTCTTTTGTTCTTTCCATTTCATCCATACTCATACCACACAGATAATTTTTTTAGATTCATTTGTTCTTTGGGTCTTCCTTCATTCCTATAACAGGTCTCTAGATATCAATGATATGAGCGACGCTGCTGCTGACTCAGAATCTCCTTTTGAGCAAGATATGTGTTTAGAGGAACATCAGGACTTAGAAGATGATCGAGATTGTAACCTATCTCTTGCTTTGTTAAAGATGGTGGAACAAGATGAGAAACAAATCCTACCTCACAAAGAGTCAGTGGAAATTGTGAGCTTAGGAGATAAAAAAAAAGGTGAAGATTGGAGCTTGCATTGCCGCAGAGACGAAGCGAGACCTCATTAAGTTACTCTAAGAATTCAAGGATGTCTTCGCATGGTCATATCAAGACATGTCTGGGTTAAGTACTGATATCGTGGTACACCGGCTACCCATAAAGGAAGAGTGTAAGCCAGTTCAACAGAAGCTCCGAAGGATAAAGCCCGACATATTACTGAAAATAAAAGAAGAGGTCAAGAAGCAATTCGACACTAGTTTCTTACAAGTGGTTAAATACACAAAATAGGTAGCCAATACCGTCTCTATCCCTAAAAATATGGGAAAGTACGAATGTGCGTAAGCTATAGGAATTTGAACAAAGCCATCCCGAAAGACAATTTCTCATTGCCACATATCGACACCTTAGTGGACAACACGGCAAGTTACTCACTATTCTCCTTCAAGGATGGTTTCTCGGGATAAAACCAAATAAAGATGCATCTTGAAAACATGGAGAAGACCACATTCGTAACCATATGGAGAACATTTTGCTATAAGGTGATGCCATTTGGACTGAAAAATGCGGAAGCAATGTGTCAAAGAGCCATGGTAACCTTGTTTCATCACATAATGCACAAAGAAATTGAAATTTATGTCGACGACATGATTTCAAAATCCAGAACGGAAAAGGAGCATGTGCAAGTCTTCAGGAAATTGTTCTTAAGGTTGAGAAAATTCCAGTTAAAGCTCAATTCAGCAAAATGTACCTTCGGGGCTAGGTCAGGAAAATTACTATGATTCGTGGTTAGTGAAAAGGGGATTGAGATCGACCCGGATAAAGTCAAGGCTATACAGGAGCTATTGCTGTCGCGTACTCAAAAAAAAGTTCTAGGTTTCTTAGGGAGGCTAAATTACATCACCCGATTCATTTCAAAATTAACCGAGAAATGTGACCCTATATTCCGTCTCTTTAAAAAACACAATCCAGGTGTATAGGATGAGGAGTGTTAGAAAACTTTTGACAAGGTTAAACATTACATGTCCAATGCCCTAGTGCTGATGCCTCCCAACCTAGAAATGTAACATCCCCAAACCCGGCCCACGAGCCACGGCCGAATTTAGAATGCCACTGCGGAAAATGTTTGAAAAAAATTTTTGACTTAAAAGTAAAACTTAAAAAAAGAATTTGTGGTTGTTTATAAAACCTCGTGTATTTTAAAATTCCAAATAAAGCTAAGTTATTACAATTTCTCCGATTAAAACTTTAACATATATTTTAAAAGAGAAGTTGCTGAAAATAAACGCATTTGCAAATATTAACTTAAATGTCAATCCATAACAAAAATAATAGCAAATACTATAAGGCCCTTATTACAATAAATGGATACTTAAAATACTGAAAATAATAAATTGTATAAAGAAAGTAAACAACTTCTTCTGCATGGGCCACCTCGTATCCACTCCAACCCGGTCCAAGCTTTATGCATCACCTGCGATGTTGGTAAAATTTGGGTGAGTCAAACAGACTCAGTGTGCAATTAGTCCACTGAATTCCACCCACATATCAAATCACATATTAACCCACATATCAGATATCAAAGCATCTTATTCACATGTTTTCACTTTTTGGGCTTGGCCCATTACCATACCACATATCGGATAATAATGTAACTAACCACATGTTTCCACATACTGGGCTTGGCCCATTACCACTTTAATCCACTTCGCATATTGGGCTTGGCCCACTTCCACATTAATCCACTTCACATATTGGGCTTGGCCCATTTCCACGTTAATTCACATAGCAGACAGATTTATGCAAAATGCACCCACTCAGCCTAGGGTCCATCCTCTACACACCCCCGTACCCAGCCACCACACACCAGGGGATTACTAAATCGCCCTCCAGCCGCTACACACCAATTTGGCAATTAATGCCGTCCACGCGAACTAAATCGCAATAATCCACAATGCGACCTCAGTCAGCGCCAATCCACGATGTAGCTCGTAGCTAACATCAAAACCACGATGAGCACAAAGCCATCATTAACCACGATATGGCACATACCCTATATCAACCACGTACTCAAAGTACACCCTGTCCTTCTTTCATATTCATTTCCCATCCCATGCACATGCAACATACCATAGTGACATAATATAATGATGCATGGGCATGTTCATCACGCATATCATCATGTATTCATATTAATAATCACACTTCATCAGATTTGGTACTTACCAGGTTATCGACATACCCCTTGAGGGTATCCATATTACAATTTCCACTGCACTAGTTAGCACATGCATAACACATACACATATCACATACATAACATATATCCCGGAAAACGGTAGGCTAACTACACACCTGATAACTTGAAGAACTACGCTTTCGAAACCGATGCTATCACTAAACGACACTACAGCTATCTGCCTACTTTCTTGTTCTGACGCTGGCCCACACCCCGGTGGCCAATCCCGAACTGCAGAGACCGCTCTCCTCTTAAACTTAGGGATAGGGACTACCCCTTGTCCTCCTTGACTGGTATTTGCCTCCATCGTAGAACACTTAATCAGAATCAATCGGTTAATCATCAATACATGAGATCTTAATCGAATAACTATAATCTAACATACTTACCAAAATGATCTAGAATCTCAAAACTCTGCTTACTCCTGTCGACAAGCCCCTAAAACCATCATAGTCAAATCAGTCACACTTGAATACCAAATATGGCCTATGGCCGAATATTAGCAACCACTTACCTTGCTAAATCGAAATCCCGAAAACTGTTATTTGTTTCTTGAGTAGTCGAAATCCCTATAACCAACTGTTAGAATCGGCCTAACACATAAATCCATGAAAATGGCCCTTGGCCGAATACTTACACTGCTTACCTTGATCACTACAAATCCTGAAAGGCTCCTTAGTGCTTCCTTCCTTCGACCAAACACCAAAAGAACACATATTAAGGCATAATGGACATTCGGCCATGCCTAAAACCAAGGCTTAAACACTTGATTTCGGCACCCTAAAAGAAAGAATCCCAAAACCGATTACTAAGGGAGAATACACTTACCACTACACGCGTTGGAAAGATCAGGAAAGAGTAGTCGACAGCCCCTCCTTAGAGATTCGGCTTTAGAGAATAACAATGGTGTGTCGGCACTTTAATGGAGAAGAGAAAAATGCAACAATGGAGAGGGTTTAATGCTTAGAGGATTCGACTATGGTGTTACCAAATGAAGATGTAATATTCGGCAATGGCAACCTTAAGGGAGATTTCAGTTTAAGCAAAATAAAAGAAAAGAAAGAGATGTGGAAGAAGAAAGAAAATACATGCACAAATGGTTCTAACTTTCGGCTCTTGTCAAAGGAAAATAAGGTACAAATTTCGGCAAAAAGGAAAATGAAGAAAAGAATTGCCAAAAGCTGATCACCCCTATTTATACTACACAATTTCGGCACACCTATTTCCTACACACTTCAAGACCGAAAATGCACACCAAGAGAGTCCCTTGGCCGGCCATCATATCTTCACTAACCACATCCCTCATTTTCCCTCCTATTTTATCTCCTTATCACACATTCGAAATAAAAAAAATAAAACATCAATTATCCTTTACTAATCCCCTATTTAATCTATTATCCTCCCATTTAAACTAAATAAAAATAAACCAACATTTATCCCTTACCTTATAGCCGAATTTTAAAAGAAAAACAAGCCTTATCTCATCCATTTGAAAGTCCAATGCCGTCCAACACTCCTCTCCACCTTGACGCAAAAAAAAAATGCTCCCACTTGCTTCCTTTGCAACTCGAACCAAGGCCCTTGCCCACTGCACATGGCGTCATTCACCAAGGCCCTAAGTGGCGCCTTGCAGCCACTTTACCAAGGCATTTCTTATGTCATAAATCCCTTACAAATTCCCTTAAGGCCTCCTTAGCCTAGCTTCCCCTTTAGACTTAAATTCCAATATTTTTCCCATGCATTTTCCCTCATCCTAGAGTTCTCAAAACCCCTAAAACACACTCAACCATACACTGAGCCTACTAACTCATGAATTATGCACTAAACGCATAACCCCTAAATCTATGATATTACAGTTCTACCCTCCTTAAAAATAATTTCGTCCTCGAAATTACTTACTAACGAACAATCGTACATCCTAACTCACCACACTACGCTACTGCTGCGCACTCTGATCCCAATAAAACTAACACATTTCCTATGCACAGTCCCAAAGTTCACAATCAAGGTTCCATACACTTCACTAGCAATACAGAAAGAGCTGACTTTTACAACGAACAAGACAATAAAGGGTATTCCAGAAACAAAGAACATGCCCGCTAACACAACTGACACAACTTCCTCTTGCGACGACTGGCTGCCTAAACCAACCCTTATTGTCTCACATCTGAACCTTCAGCACCTCGGTTTGGTGTTCCACGGCCTCGGCCTGAACCATCCCGTCCATGGTTCAGACCACGATTCCTTGTCACCTACTAACCATTCCTGCCAGGCTGCACATGACCTATTGTTCGAGCCCTATCCATCACTTGAGGACATTTCTTAACCAAATGAGCCTTAGACCCACACCGGAAACATTCCTTACTATTTCCCCAACATTCTCCAGCATAAGCTCTCCCACACTGAGCACATGGACGACTCTGATTCTCAGCAACTGGTACAGGTGCACGTACAGAATTCTCAATCCTTGGCCTTTTCTGCAAGCCTCCAAATGATTCCGACGGTCCAAAACTCCTCTTATTTCGGTTCCTGATCCTTTCTCGGTTCTGCCTCACAGTCTTCTTAACTTCTTCAGCGATCCGAGCTTTCTCCACTAAAATCGTAAAATCTCTTTCTCTCTGCGGAGCAATCAACACTCACAGCTCATCCCGCAATCCATCTTCGAATCAAACACACCTCTCGTAATCAGTAGCCACGATCCCCTTAGCATACTGACTTAACCGCACAAATTCCGCTTCATACTCCGCTACTGACTTACTTCCTTGTACCAAGTTTAGAAACGCCTTTCTCTGCGAGTCCAAGTAACTAGCTCCAACATACTTCCCTTCAAACTTAACCTTGAAGTACTCACAATCCACTCGATCTGCAGGGGTACCTTGTTTGACAGTGAGCCACCATCGATAAGCCTCATCCCGAAGCAGCGAAACAGCACCTTTCAGCTTTTCCTTCGCCGTGCAATCCAAATCGTCCATTATCCTTTCGACTGCCTCTAACCAATACTCCGCCACGTTCGGAGCCACTCCAGACACTCCTCTGAAAACCTCGGCTCCGTTCGACCTAAGTCTCTTAGGCACTGATTTCTGAGCTCCATTACCCACATTAGCTCCTACCATTCGCTCTAGCACTCGCAGCATAGCCAACGATACTGCGTCATCTCCTCCAGTCTGATCTTGATCCTCTGCGCCCACTGCTGGCGGCGACACAACACTTTCTGACCCATGGCCAGACCCTACCGGTTCCGATACTGTCATTCTACCTCGACCATGTCCACTAGAACTCATATCTAACGTCGCGATTTAATCTAATTAAAAAGTTTTATGCATTAGTATTTTTGTTCCACTGTTTATCCGCGAGCAGTTTTATGAAAAGAAGTTTAATAGTGGTTCTTTCGATCAATCAAAATTTCAGCTCAAGTTCACTATTCTAATTCAGAGAGTCACATTCATGCATTCACAACATTCAACACACTATTATGGGCATCCTTGTCCATTCCCAATCCAGGGGTAATTTCGTCATTTGTCCTACAGGGGTATTTTGGTAATAAATCGGGGTCAATTTGAAAATAAACTTCACAAATCAAAGGCATTCTAGAATTTTCAAAGCTCGAGGGTAAAATGTTTTTTCAAATCAAGGGTATTGCAGAAATTTCTGAAATCGAGGTTATTTTGGTAATTTTGGAAGTTAGGGGCATTTTAGTAAATTTTTCCAAGTCAGGGTATCTTGATATTTTGTAAAATGAGTGTTCTTGGTATTTTTGTAAAGTAGGAATGTTTTTACAAAAGTCGAGGGTAGTATGGTAATTTTATAAACCAAGGGCATTTTGGTAATTTTACAACCAGGGGTATTTGGGTAATTTTGTAAATCGGGAATATTTCGAAAAATTTTCCAAGTATAGAATGGTTTTACAAATCAAAGGAGTAATTTTGAAAACTTAAGGTTTTTATAAAACAGTTATGGCTAGTCCCTTTCGAGTTTTAATTATAAGGTTTAGCCCGTGAATAAGTCCTCTTGGTTACGGTGAACCGTCACTACGCACCAGGTAGGATTCGAGTAAAGAGGAGGTGAGTCACTAGGACTGCTTAAATACCAAGCTCTTACCGAATCCACTGCTAGACATGCGCACAATGGTTGCCACACCCTAGCTCGACGACTTACTTCACAGGTTTGTTCAATTAGACTTAAGTCTTATGCATTTTGTGTTGGAGTAGACTAGTCCAAGGGTTCAATATCTTAGTAGACTTATCTATGTTCCCATATTGCCCATACAGTTCACATATACAAATCACTTCAGCAATTACGGGTACTTACCTGGTGGACTTCGGGTCGGAGATACAGGTGCCATGCCAGAATAACCTGAAAAATTTCATGAAAATCCGTATTTTGAAAAACCTATCTAAAAAAAATGTTTTTGGGCCCCAAAACCCTCAAAGTCGAGTTTTGAACCGGGCTCTGATACCTAGAAATGTAACATCCCCAAACCCGACCCACGAGCCACGGCTGAATTTAGAATGCCACTGCGGAAAACGTTCGAAAAAAATTTTTTGACTTAAAAGTAAAACTTAAAAAAAGAATTTGTGGTTGTTTATAAAACCTCGTGTATTTTAAAATTCCAAATAAAACTAAGTTATTACAATTTCTCCGATTAAAACTTTAACATATATTTTAAAAGAGAAGTTGCTGAAAATAAACGCATTTGCAAATATTAACTTAAATGTCAATCCATAACAAAAATAATAGCAAATACTATAAGGCCCTTATTACAATAAATGGATACTTAAAATACTGAAAATAATAAATTGTATAAAGAAAGTAAACAACTTCTTCTGCATGGGCCACCTCGTATCCACTCCAACCCAGTCCAAGCTTTATGCATCACCTGCGATGTTGGTAAAATTTGGGTGAGTCAAACAGACTCAGTGTGCAATTAGTCCACTGAATTCCACCCACATATCAAATCACATATTAACCCACATATCAGATATCAAAGCATCTTATTCACATGTTTTCACTTTTTGGGCTTGGCCCATTACCATACCACATATCGGATAATAATGTAACTAACCACATGTTTCCACATACTGGGCTTGGCCCATTACCACTTTAATCCACTTCGCATATTGGGCTTGGCCCATTTCCACATTAATCCACTTCACATATTGGGCTTGGCCCATTTCCACGTTAATTCACATAGCAGACAGATTTATGCAAAATGCACCCACCCAGCCTAGGGTCCATCCTCTACACACCCCCGTACCCAGCCACCACACACCAGGGGATTACTAAATCGCCCTTCAGCCGCTACACACCAATTTGGCAATTAATGCCGTCCACGCGAACTAAATCTCAATAATCCACAACGCAACCTCAGTCAGCGCCAATCCACGATGTAGCTCGTAGCTAACATCAAAACCATGATGAGCACAAAGCCATCATTAACCACGATATGGCACATAGCCTATATCAACCACGTACTCGAAGTACACCCTGTCCTTCTTTCATATTCATTTCCCATCCCATGCACATGCAACATACCATAGTGACATAATATAATGATGCATAGGCATGTTCATCATGCATATCATCATGTATTCATATTAATAATCACACTTCATCAGATTTGGTACTTACCAGGTTATCGACATACCCCTTGAGGGTATCCATATTACAATTTCCACTGCACTAGTTAGCACATGCATAACACATACACATATCACATACATAACATATATCCCGAAAAACGGTAGGCTAACTACACACCTGATAACTTGAAGAACTACACTTTCGAAACCGATGCTATCACTAAGCGACACTACGGCTATCTGCCTACTTTCCTGTTCTGACGCTAGCCCACACCCCGGTGGCCAATCCCGAACTGCAGAGACCGCTCTCCTCTTAAACTTAGGGATAGGGACTACCCCTTGTCCTCCTTGACTGGTATTTGCCTCCATCGTAGAACACTTAATCAGAATCAATCAGTTAATCATCAATACACGAGATCTTAATCGAATAACTATAATCTAACATACTTACCCAAATGATCTAGAATCCCGAAACTCTGCTTACTCCTGTCGACAAGCCCCTAAAACCATCATACTCAAATCGGTCACACTTGAATACCAAATATGGCCTATGGCCGAATATTAGCAACCACTTACCTTGCTAAATCGAAATCCCGAAAACTGTTATTTGTTTCTTGAGTAGTCGAAATCCCTATAACCAACTGTTAGAATTGGCCTAACACATAAATCCATGAAAATGGCCCTTGGCCGAATACTTACACTGCTTACTTTGATCACTACAAATCCCGGAAGGCTCCTTAGTGCTTCCTTCCTTCGACCAAACACCAAAAGAACACATATTAAGGCTTAATGGACATTCGGCCATGCCTAAAACCAAGGCTTAAACACTTGATTTCGGCACCCTAAAAGAAAGAATCCCAAAACCGATTACTAAGGGAGAATACACTTACCACTACACGCGTTGGAAAGATCAGGAAAGAGTAGTCGACAGCCCCTCCTTAGAGATTCGGCTTTAGAGAATAACAATGGTGTTTCGGCACTTTAATGGAGAAGAGAAAAACGCAACAATGGAGAGGATTTAATGCTTAGAGGATTCGGCTATGGTGTTACCAAATGAAGATGTAATATTCGGCAATGGCAACCTTAAGGGAGATTTCAGTTTAAGCAAAAAAAAAAAAAAGAAAAGAAAGAGATGTGGAAGAAGAAAGAAAATACATGCACAAATGGTTCTAACTTTCGGCTCTTGTCAAAGGAAAATAAGGTGCAAATTTCGGCAAAAAGGAAAATGAAGAAAAGAATTGCCAAAAGCTGATCACCCCTATTTATACTACACAATTTCGGCACACCTATTTCCTACACACTTCAAGACCGAAAATGCACACCAAGAGAGTCCCTTGGGCGGCCATCATATCTTCACTAACCACATCCCTCATTTTCCCTCCTATTTTATCTCCTTATCACACATTCGAAATAAAAAAAATAAAACATCAATTATCCTTTACTAATCCCCTATTTAATCTCTTATCCACCCATTTAAACTAAATAAAAATAAACCAACATTTATCCCTTACCTTATAGCCGAATTTTAAAAGAAAAACAAGCCTTATCTCATCCATTTGAAAGTCCAATGTCGTCCAACACTCCTCTCCACCTTGACGCAAAAAAAAAATGCTCCCACTTGCTTCCTTTGCAACTCGAACCAAGGCCCTTGCCCACTGCACATGGCGTCATTCACCAAGGCCCTAAGTGGCGCCTTGCAGCCACTTTACCAAGGCATTTCTTATGTCATAAATCCCTTACAAATTCCCTTAAGGCCTCCTTAGCCTAGCTTTCCCTTTAGACTTAAATTCCAATATTTTTCCCATGCATTTTCCCTCATCCTAGAGTTCTCAAAACCTCTAAAACACACTCAACCATACACTGAGCCTACTAACTCATGAATTATGCACTAAACGCATAACCCCTAAATCTATGATATTACAAGAAAGGCCACTGATACTGTACTTGGAAGTATTTGGAAATTCTATGGGAGGCGTACCAGGCCAACATGATGAGTTAGAAAGAAAAGAAAGAGCAATATACTATCTCAGTAAGAAATTCACTGAATGTGAGACAAGATATTCGTCAATCGATAAGTTGTGTTGTGCTTTGATTTGGACAATCCGAAGACTGAGAGAATACATGCTGTACCACACAACTTGGCTCATCTCAAAACTGGACCCTCTAAAGTACATGATGGAGTCGTCTGCTTTGAATGGAAGAATGGCCCGATGGCAAATTCTACTTTTCGAATTTGATATAGTATAAAACGGAGCGCAATAGCAGATTTTCTAGCCAGTAGAGCTCTAGAAGAGTATGAGCCTTTAAACTTTAATTCCCTGAATAAAGATCTAATGTATGTTGCAACCACTAAAGAAGACTCTCAAGAAGGTCATCCTTGAAAGCTAAACTTCGACGGAGCCTCAAACGATGAGGGTAATGGAATTGAGGCAGTCCTAGTATCCCCCAAATGGAGATTATTGTCCCTTCATTAGTAAATTGGATTTTGATTACACGAACAATATGGCAGAATACGAAGCATGCATCATGGATATTCGTGTAGCCATAGAATGTAAAATCAAAGTGCTAGAGGTATATGGGGATTCTGCACTAGTGATCTATCAACTCAAAGGTGAATAGGAGACGAGAGACCCCAAATTGATCAATTAGTGAAGGTTGGTTCTAGAGCTAATTGAAGAGTTTGATGACATCACCTTCTGCTATCTCCCATGAGATGAAAAACAAATGGTTAATGTCCTGACTACCTTAGCTTCCATGGTCAAAGTGAACAAACAAGAGGATGTAAAACCTATCCAAATGAGTATTTACGAGACTCTGGATCATTGTTACAACATCGAAGAAGAAGAATAAGATGATCACTCTTGGTACCACGATATATTGTGATATGTGAAGAATCGTGAATACCCGACTAAGCAACTGAGAATGATAAAAGGACGCTAAGAAGGCTGGCCAGTGACTATATCTTAGATAGGGAGATCCTATACAAAAGACGAAAGGATCAGGTACTACTAAGACGTGTGGACACTGTTGAGACTAAGAAAATCTTGGAAGAAGTCCATGAGGGTGTCTACGGAACACATGCTAATGGTTTTACAATGGCCAGGCAAATCATGAGATTCGGATATTATTAGTCCACCATGGAAGGGGATTGTATCAGTTATGCCAAGAGATGCAATAAGTGCCAAATTTATGGAGACAAAATTCATGTGCCTCCTTCACCCCTTCATGTCATGACTCCACCATGACCTTTCTCGATAAGGGGCATGGATTTTATTAGGTCGAAATCGCCAAAAGCTTTCAATGGGCATTCAAAAACTTGATCGTCGAAATCAGAGCTTTAAAATTTATAATAAAAATAATTGAACCAGGAAACTAACTCTGACAACGATTGTAAGGCAAGCGCACCTATCGAACAGTAGTATAGCTTAGGCAAGACCGGAATATCGAATCCCAAAGGAACCAAAAGTACTAATACTAACTCTCTTTCTATTATTTAGACTAAGAATTAAGTGAATGTTTATCTAATCTAAGTTTAACTATCAACTAAACTAAAGACGTAAAGACAAAAAGAGAATGAATTGAGGAAAAATAACTTGGAAGAAAAACCAATTGATTAAGATGATACCCTAGGAAGAATCCACCTAGACTTCTCTTGTTATCTAACACTGAACCAGACGATTTATTGACTTACTTGATTCGTAAGATTCCCTAAGTTATATTAAACCCTCTCTCGAAGCGAATAACGTCTAACCCTAGGTTGATTAATTGAAATCTCTTTCTAATTAAAACCCCTAGAATCGCATTAACCTGATCTATAGACTCCCATATTAGGTTTTACCCTAATCTGGCAAAATCTCATCACCCTATCTCTAGGCGCGCGACCAACTCCACTTAATTATGCTAGATCTACTCTTAAGCAGGGACTTTTGCTCCACCACCTAAGCACATCATTCTTGAATCAATATCCTAGAAATATCAACACAAGAATTAAGCACACATAATTAAGAACAAGTCAAATATTTATCATATAGTTCAGAAAACAATAACAAGATCTGTCTTAGGTTTCATCCCTTCAGGTATCTGAAAGGTTAGTTCATAACAAATTAAGAAAACATCTCAGGAGAAAAGCTAAAACAAAACATAAGAAATCCCTAAAACTCCCTGAAGAAATTGAAGGAGAGATCCGCCATCTTGAGTAGAATTCCAGCTGCTTGAGATGGATCAACTGGCACTTTCTTCAAATAAATATTCACCCCCCACACTTAAGATGTACATTGCCCTCAATGTACAAAGATAGATATTCAATTTAAGAGGGAGGGATAGGTGAAACTTCCTGAATTTGGATGGTTTCCCAGAGTTGGAAGTCGATAGGGGTGGTGGCTGCTACCGAGCTCTGTGCTAGATGAAGAAATTGGGGAGCTCGTAGAGAGTTAGCGAGGAGTTATTAAGATACATTTAAATAAACTAAATATATAAATAAAGATAAGAAAGATAAAGAAAAAGAGACTAAGAAGGAAAATAAACTAAGGCTAGAAGATAAAAGGGCTTGAGAATCCTTATTGGTAGATGGTTCGTGAGGTGGGTGTGACTTCTAAGGCGACGGAGGTGCTGACGGTGGCCGAAGTGGTGTGATTCCCAAGCAGCCTTTTGAACTTCTCAGGCTGCGATGGTGGTGGTCGTGGTTCCCAAGGTGTGATTCCCTAGCAACCTGAAGAACCTAACACTAAGAAACTAAAATATATTAAACTAAACTAAGCATAAGATTGTCAAAGAAAAGGAAATTGAAGCAAAAGAGAGAAGAGAAAGAAAAGATAAATGGTCTCAAAGACCCTTGGCTTGTTGTTTGGATGAAGCGGCCGGCATGAGCTTATGTATATTAATCTCCCTAAGGAGACTACGCTTGCTTTCATCAGCTTCTTTGTCATGGCTTTGGTGTGGCTTAAGGGTTTAGAGACTTATTATGAATAGGAGAATGTGAGAAAAGGGGATAAGAAAAGAAGTAGAAAGTGGATGAGAAGAATGGGGAGGGGGTTGGTGTTTAAGTAGAGGCTCAATTTTGGTATTTTCCCGCCCCCGTGGACTAAGGGCGTGTCATTTCACACGGCCGCCTCGCACGGCCGTGTGTCTAGGCCTGTTGATTCTCCATGCCTGTTTTTCAGACAGCTACGCCCGTTCTTGATAAGTCAGTGTCGTCCACGGCCGCATCGCACGGCCGTGGGCTTTTGTCGGTGCCCGTGTTGGAGTGGTTGGGTCCGTGAACTTTAAAAAATAGTTGAGTCTGATTTGTACCGCCACTTCCATGTTGGTACAATGATTCTTGAGGTACACACGGCTACAGCCACGGCAATGTGCAAGGCCGTGTGGCCTGGAAATCTGTACCCTTGGTTAGTTTAGAATTAGGTATAAAGAAAAGAAGAAAAGAAAATGAATTGAAAACAAAATGTGAAAATAAATTGTGTTAGTACTCAGGTTGCCTCCCGAGAAGCGCTCGTTTATAGTCTTAAGCTAGACTCTCCTCGTATTGAAAAATCAGGGAGGTTTAAAGGTTTGAATATCTTCCCTCATGCTGACAGTTCTATTTTCTTGATGAAGTTCGAGTCGAGAAGCGCGTACCTTAAAAGTGCCGAATATAGGATTGCTTACTTCGACTGTTCCGTATGGGAGGATATTACGTACCTCAAGAGAGATTTCTTCATTCGTGTTCAGGTCTGATGTGATGACGCGAGGATCTGCCTTATCTATTAGTACCTGGTCTCCTATTTTGAGGTGATTTGATGTTCCTATGATCTCTTCTGGAGGCTCTTTCGGTTTTTCCTCGTGCGGTTTTGGTTCCTCTTTAAAGTGCGTCGTCCACTTTTCTAATTTGCTGATCTCAAGGCTTCGTTCTTTGTGTGATCTTTCTGTGTCGACATGGGGGCCATGCTTCGGCTCAGGTTTGTAACCTTGTGGTGTTTCCTGTGGTGAAAGTTGAATAACCTGGTTATCAACTATTTTTACTTTCTCACCTTCATCAATTGTTGTCCTGGCCGAGTCGAGAGCTTGTAAACTGATCGATTCATCACCTACCTGAAGTATCAGTTCTCCTGTGCTAACATCAATTTTAGTCCTAGCAGTTGCTAAAAAGGGTCTTCCTAAAATTAAGGGAACCGAATTATCCTCATCCATGTCTAAGACAACAAAATCTACTGGGAAAACGAATTTATCAATTTTTACAAGAACAACTTCGATAATACCCCTAGGAATTCTAACAGTTTTATCAGCTAATTGAATGCTCATCCTAGTTTGTTTGGGTTTCCCTAGACCTAGTTGTTTAAACAATTTATAAGGCATGACATTTATGCTTGCCCCTAAATCAGCTAACGCATTATCAATAGTTAAACTACCAATCAAACATGGAATTGTAAAACTCCCTAGATCTTTTAATTTCTGTGGTAGTCTATTCTGTAACATTGCTGAGCATACTGCGTTTAATTCCACATGTGGCCCCTCGTCTAATTTACGCTTGTTCGTCAGGAGCTGTTTTAAAAATTTCTTCGAATCCGACATCTGAAAAAGAGCTTCAAGAAGAGGTAAGTTAATATGTAATTTCTTTAAAAGTTTAAGAAACTTACCGAACTGTTCCTCTGTATTGTGTCTCTTCATTGCTTCTGGATAAGGTATGCGAGGTTGGTACTTTTTGATTATCGGTTTTGGCTTGTTATTGACCTCAATCATATCTTCTTCTACCACCTTCTTTTGTTTTGTATTAGGCTCGTCTATCCCTTCACTATCTTGAGCTGTTATGGCTTGAACTTGCTCCCTTGGGTTAGTCTCAGTGTTGCTCGGTAGTCTTCCCTGTGGTCTCTCAGAAATCTGCTTAGCAAGTTGCTCAAATTGATCCTTGAACTCTTGTGACAATGCTTCAAGTTTTGTTTCTATCTTCTGGAAATGTGTGTCTGAGGCTGTTATGAAGTTTGTTAACGCCTC
This sequence comes from Gossypium australe, assembly GCA_005393395.2. Lineage (NCBI taxonomy): Eukaryota > Viridiplantae > Streptophyta > Magnoliopsida > Malvales > Malvaceae > Gossypium > Gossypium australe. The sequence continues at coordinate 129,972,876 of CM016626.1, read as the reverse complement.
TTCAAGGTTCGGCTTCTTTTCCTGTGGGTAGGGCTGTTGTTGGAAGTTTTGGGATGGTTGTTGACTTTAATTTCTTTGACCGCCCCATGAGAAATTGGGGTGGTTCTTCCAACCTGGATTATAAGTGTTACTATAAAGGTTATTGTTAGATCGAAAATTATTGCCCATATAGTTCATTTGCTCGCTCTCCATGCCCTGTCCGTAGGATGGGTACTCAGGATTCACCACTCTTTCACTTGCGTTGTACTGCATAACTGGATGTGCCTGCGAAGAACCATAGAAACTATCAGATTTGTTATGTAACAATTCCACCTGATTTGATAGCACGGTCACTGCGTCAATGTTGAAAACTCCGGCTGCTTTGGCTGGTCTTGTCCTTGTAACTTGCCACTGATAGTTATTCAATGACATCTCCTCTAAAAACTCGTAGGCTGCTTCAAGAGTTTTATTGTTCAGGGTTCCACCGGAAGCTGAATCGATTAGCTGCCTTGTCGAAGGGTTTACACCGTTGTAAAAAGTTTGGACCTGTAGCCACAATGGTAATCCGTGGTGTGGGCACCTTCTCAGCAAATCTTTGTATCTCTCTCATGCATCGTATAGTGTCTCTAAATCTATCTGCACAAAAAAAGATATATCATTCCTTAATTTGGCCGTTTTGGCCTGTGGAAAATATTTTAATAAGAATTTTTCAGTCATTTGATCCCATGTAGTGATTGATCCTTTTGGAAGAGAATGTAACCACTGTTTGGCTTTATTTCTCAGGGAAAAGGGAAATAACCGAAGACGGATGGCATCATCAGAAACGCCATTTATTTTGAAGGTGTCGCAAAATTCTAGGAAATTTACTAAGTGCGTGTTAGGATCCTCATCTTGCAAACCATCAAACTGAACAAACTGTTGTATCATCTGTGTAGTGTTAGGTTTCAGTTTAAAATTATTTGCAGCAATAGTAGGCCTAACAATACTAGACTCAGTTCCTGTTAAACTAGGTTTAGCATAATCATACACAATACGTGGAGCATGATGTTCGGCCATCTCTGGAGGTGGCGGATTATTTTCAGCCATCTCTTCTATGGTATTTATTTCATCTTCTTGCTCTTCGTTTATGTAGTTTAGGCTTCGCCTTATTTCTCTATGATTTCTACGAACGGTACCTTCAATATCACTATCGTAAAGTAAAGGTCCTGTCGGGTTCCTTCTAATCAAAAACTAGAGGTACCTGAAAGGGACAAAAGAAAGAAGAAAATTTAGAAAAATAAAATAAAATTACAAAAATAAAAATAAATAGTAAATATGGCTAAAGTAATAAAAATTAAGCTTTCTTAATATTTTAGTTCCCTGGCAACGGAGCCAAAAACTTGATCGTCGAAATCAGAGCTTTAAAATTTATAATAAAAATGATTGAACCTGGAAACTAACTCTGACAACGATTGTAAGGCAAGCGCACCTATCGAACAGTAGTATAGCTTAGGCAAGACCGGAATATCGAATCCCAAAGAAACCAAAAGTACTAATACTAACTCTCTTTCTATTAATTAGCCTAAGAATTAAGTGAATGTTTATCTAATCTAAGTTTAACTATCAACTAAACCAAAGACGCAAAGACAAAAAGAGAATGAATTGGGAAAAATACTGTTGGGAAAACTCAGTTGATTAAGACGATACCCTTAGGAAGAATCCACCTAGACTTCACTTGTTATCTAACACTGAACCAGGCGATATATTCATTTGACTTGATCCGTAAGATTCCCTAAGTTATATTAAACCCTCTCTCGAAGCAAATAACGTCTAACCCTAGGTTGATTAATTGAAATCTCTTTCTAATTAAAACCCCTAGAATCGTATTAACTCGATCTATGGACTCTCATATTAGGTTTCACCCTAATCCGGCAAAATCTCGTCACCCTATCTCTAGGCGCACGATCAACTCCACTTAATTATGCTAGATCTACTCTTAAGCAGTGACTTTTTCTCCACCACCTAAGTACATCATACTTGAATCATTATCCTGGAAATATCAACACAAGAATTAAGCACACATAATTAAGAACAAGTCAAATATTTCTTATATAGTTCAGAAAACAATAACAAGATCTGTCTTAGGTTTCATCCCCTTCAGGTATCTGAAGGGTTTAGTTCATAACAAATTAAGAAAACATCTCAGGAGAAAAGCTAAAACAAAACATAAGAAATCCCTAAAACTCCCAAAAGGAATTGAAGGAGAGATCCGTCGTCTTGAGTAGAATTTCGGCTTCTTGAAATGGATCAACTGGCTATCTTCGAGTGATTCTCCACAAATCTGGTCTTCCTGGCTCGGCTCCTTGGCCTAGCTAACCGCCCTCTTTCAGGTAACACTTAGGGGGTTTATATAGGCTTTTGAAATATGTTTCTTCTCCCCAAAGTAGCCAAATCCGAATGAAATTGCTCTTTGCCACGACAGGGACACGGCCATGTCACACGTCCGTGTGACTAGTGGTCAGGCCGTGTTTGGACTTCTTTAATGAGACACGGCCGTGTAAGTCGAGATCAGGCCGTGTTCTAGTAGATTGGTGTGGCACGGCCGTGTGGGCTTAAGTCCAGGCCGTGTCGATTTCCTCTTTGGCCAAATTTGGTCCGTTTTAGGCCCGTTTCTTGTTCTTTTCATCCTCGAGTGCTTTCCTGGGTATAAAACATGAAAACAAAGGATTAAGAGAAACTTTTTACATAAATCGAGGCTTAATTCATCCAAAAGCATACTAAGTGTGGGCTTAAAATATGTTACTTTTACGGTTTATCAAATACCCCCACACTTAAGCTTTTGCTTGTCATCAAGCAAAATTCTCAACTTCCAATTAAAACAAACTTTTCATAATTCATAATTCCTACTGACAATGTCTCATCATAATTCATAGATAATTTATACATGGATGATCTAACTCGAAGAGTCCTAAAGATTCGAACAATCAAAGTCATACATTTGTAGCATGAAAACGTAGGTGTCTCCCCTTACCTGAATAATTACCTTTAATTCAAAACCTACAAGGACTGACATCCTCACAAAAGATTCACTCAAATCACTCGAGGTGTTTAAGGTTCAAAATCAAGCACTCAAAATTCGAACCTGAAAAGTTAATCCCATAGGCTTACCTAAAAATCAAATCTCCACCACTGTAAAATGAGATGATAAATAGATCAAAATGTCTTTAACAGGGTTGTAACGGGGCTTAGGTTAAGGATATGGATATAGGCTGAATTAGAAGGTTAGAATCGAGATTGAATTGATAAGTTACCTACCTAGAAAAAATGAACTCATCCTAAATAATTACATCAATTGGAAACTCATAATACTACTATTGATAATACTCTAATACGAGCCTCTTCTTCAATAATTGGAATTTAATGCATAAGCTCACTTAATCATACAACTAATAATGAATATAATTCGATTTTTTTTTTAGAACAAGTCAAATATATAAAGGATAAATTTAACTACTGAAATAATATAATTAGGTAACTAATCAAATCAAATCTCGATATAAGGGTAGTCAAAAAGGAATGGTGATAACAAACACAAAGGGTTTTGGATTAATATTAGTGGGTGAGTCAATAAAAAGGGTTATTAGGATCAACGGGGTTCACTAGGGGTTAATTATGAAGGTAGGCTTTTAGTGGAGTAAGTGGGTTAAATCCTAGGTGGCTTAATCATCTCTGTATATCAAATCAAAGGTGTGGTCTCAACATGTATAATTGAGGCAAGTTCTAGAATAACAGTTCAAAGTTGACACACTCATAATCAATAAAGTGAGCATGAAAAAGAATATATGCTCTAATAGGCTCAAAATCTCACAAAAATTATGGGTGTTTTTGACATCATCCTTGCAAATTTCAAATTTCAAGGTAACATTCAGATTCAGGTAGACATCCTAACAAAAAATTTTAATTCTAAAAAGTAGACTTATCATGCTTGATTCTCTAATATTCTTCTAATTTAATCATCAGTGCACAATTAACTACGACTTACTCAAAAACATGTCAATAAAAATCATAGTTCATCAGAAATTTCATCCTAATTATTAATATGAGAAAATTGATTAAAAACAAGACTAATTTCAGGGATTTGAGAATAATGAAAAAAGTTAGGCACTTTCTTCAAATAAATATTAACCCCCCCACACCTAAGATGTACATTGCCCTCAATGTACAAAGATAGATATTCAATTTAAGAGAGAGGGAGAGGTGAAACTTCCTTAATTTGGATGGTTTCCCGGAGTTGGAAGTCAGTAGTGGTGGTGGCTGCTACCGAGCTCTGTGCTAGATGAAGAAATTGGGGAGCTCGTAGGGAGTTAGCCAGGAGTTATTAAGACATATCTAAAACAAACTAAATATATAAATAAAGATAAGAAAGATAAAGAAAAAAAGACTAAGAAGGAAAATAAACTAAGACTAGAAGATAAAAGAGCTTGAGAATCCTTATTGGTAGATGGTTCGTGAGGTGGGTGTGACTTCTAAGGCGACGGAGGTGCTGGCGGTGGCTGAAGTGGCGTGATTCCCAAGCAGCCTTTTGAACTTCTCAGGCTGCGGTTGTGGTGGTCGTGGTTCCCAAGGTGTGATTCCCTAGCAGCTTGAAGAACCTAACACTAAGAAACTAAAATATATTAAACTAAATTAAGCATAAGATTATCAAAGAGAAGGAAATTGAAGCAAAAGAGAAAAGAGAAAGAAAAGGTAAATGGTCTCAAAGACCCTTGGCTTGTTGTTTGGATGAAGCGGCTGGCATGAGCTTATGTATATCGATCTCCCTAAGGAGACTACGCTTGCTTTCTTCCGCTTCTTTGTCACGGCTTTAGTGTGGCTTAAGGGTTTAGAGACTTGTTATGGAGAGGAGAATGTGAGAAAAGGGGATAAGAAAAGAAGTAGAAAGTGGATGAGAAGAATGGGGAGGGGGTTAGTGTTTAAATAGAGGCTCAATTCTGGTACTTTCCCACGCCCGTGGATTGAGGGCATGTCGTTTCACACAGTCGCCTCGCATGACCGTGTGTCTAGGCATCTTGATTCTCCATGCCCATTTTTCAGACAGCCACGCCCGTTCTTGATAAGTCAGTGTCGTCCACGGCCGCGTCGCATGGCCGTGGGCTTTTGTCGGTACCCGTGTTAGAGTGGTTGGGTCCGTGAACTTCAAAAATTAGTTGAGTCTGATTTGTACCGCCTCTGCCATGTTGGTAGAAAGATTCTTGAGGTACACACGGCCACGGCCACGGTCGTGTGCAAGGCCGTGTGGCCTGGAAATCTGCACCCTTGGTTTGTTTAGAATTAAGTATAAAGAAAAGAAGAAAAGAAAATGAATTGAAAACAAAATATGAGAATAAATTGTGTTAGTACTCAGGTTGCCTCCTGAGAAGCGCTCGTTTATAGTCTTAAGCTAGACTCTCCTCGTATTGAAAAATCAGGGAGGTTTAAAGGTTTGAATATCTTCCCTCATGCTGACAATTCTATTTTCTTGATGAAGTTGGAGTCGAGAAGCGTGTACCTTAAAAGTGCCGAATATAGGATTGCTTACTTCGACTTTTCGTATGGGAGGATATTACGTACCTCAAGAGGGATTTCTTCATTTGTGTTTAGGTCTGATGTGATGACGCGAGGATCTGCCTTATCTATTAGTACCTGGTCTCCTATATTGAGGTGATTTGATGTTCCTATGAGCTCTTCTAGAGGCTCTTTTGATTTTTCTTCGTACGGTTCTAGTTCCTCTTTAAAGTGCGTCGTCCAATTTTCTAATTTGTTGATCTCAAGGCTTTGTTCTTTGTGTGCGCTTTCTGTGTTGACATGGGGGCCATGCTTCGGCTCAGGTTTGTAACCTTGTGGTGTTTCCTATGGTGAAAGTTGAACAACCTGGTTATCAACTGTTTTTACTTTCTCACCTTTATCAATTATTGTCCTGGCCGAGTCGAGAGCTTGTAAACTGATCGATTCGTCACCTACCTGAAGTATCAGTTCTCCTGTGCTAACATCAATTTTAGTCCTAGCAGTTGCTAAAAAGGGTCTTCCTAAAATTAAGGGAATCGAATAATCCTTATCCATGCCTAAGACAACAAAATCTACTGGGAAAACGAATTTATCAATTTTTACAAGAACATCTTCGATTACACCCCTAGGAATTCAAACAGTTTTATCAGCTAATTGAATGCTCATCCTAGTTTGTTTGGGTTTCCCTAGACCTAGTTGTTTAAACAATTTATAAGGCATGACATGTATGCTTGCCCCTAAATCAGCTAACGCATTATCAATAGTTAAACTACCAATCAAACATGGAATTGTAAAGCCCCCTGGATCTTTTAATTTATGTGGTAGTCTATTCTGTAACATTGCTGAGCATACTACGTTTAATTCCACATGTGGCTATTCGTCTAATTTATGCTTGTTCGTCAGGAGCTGTTTTAAAAATTTCCTCGAATCCGGCATCTGAAAAAGAGCTTCAAGAAGAGGTAAGTTAATATGTAATTTCTTTAAAAGTTTAAGAAACTTACCGAACTGTTCCTCTTTATCATGTCTCTTCATTGCTTCTAGATAAGGTATGTGAGGCTAGTACTTTTTGATTACCGGTTTCGGCTTGTTATTGACCTCAATCATATCTTCTTCTACCACCTTCTTTTTTTTGTATTAGGCTCGTCTAACGCTTCACTATCTTGAGCTGTTATGGCTTGAACTTGCTCCCTTGGGTTAGTCTCAGTGTTGCTCGGTAGTTTTCCCTGTGGTCTCTCAGAAATTTGCTTAGCAAGTTGCCCGAATTGTGTAATATCCGGGATCTAGGGGTTATGCATTTTAACTTGAATGTATGTGGTAGTGTGCCTATGTGTGGTTTGAGTGTGTTTTGGGAGTTTCGAGAACTTTAGAATGTAGGAGAATGCCTTAAGAAAATATTGTATTTTAAGTCTTGAAGGGAGCTAGTCAAGATAGGCCTTAAGAAAATTTGTTGGAGGATTTAGACACAAGTAACCAGTTGGCAAAGTGGTAGGGAGGCGCCACTTAGGGCCTTGGAAAGTGACGCCACAAGCAGTGTGGGGGGGGCTTAGGTTCGATTCCCATGGATAGTTTAAGGTGACTTTTATTTTTGCATTTGTATGGCATGTGTTGGTCAAACTTTAATTATGGTAAGGATGGACTTTTTCATTTATGGATAGTAGACTAAGGGAAAAAAAGGCAAATGATTAACTTAAGGAATGAAATCCTAAGCTTTTGGTATGATAAGGGGACATAAGGCTTGGATTAAGGGATGAGGTTTTGTAAACTTTTTAATTGCCAACTTGACCATGTATGTGGATGGCATTATGGACTAGGGGGTGGCCGAATTTTTGTGGTAGACTTTGGTAAGGATGAGTGGTTGGGTGTATTTCCATTTGGTCATTTTTGTACTTCCAAAACACCTTTTCTTTTGTAGCCGAATTTGCATAGGGAGGTTTAGGCATTTCCTTGTGCGATTTCTTTTCCCGAAAGCTCTTGTGTTCTTTTTCTTTTCTTTTGTGACTAGAAGCTGAAACCTCTAAAACCTTACCTTCTCTTCTTCTTCATCTTCTTACCAATTCAACCATCTTCAAAAAGCCAAGGTATCTCTCTCAATCTCCCCATTCCCGAAACTTCTTCAGCCCCAACTCTTCTTTTCTCTTCATAACTCTCAATAGCCGAACCTCTATTGAACCTCCCCAAATTTCTTTGCTTCATTTCTTTTCTTCAAAGCCAAAAGTACCATAGGCTGGAATCTGCTCCAATCGTTTCACAATAGTGGGTAAGAGTTCTCTTCTAATCGTTTTTCTTCTATCTCTTTTGATTGTCGAAAGTCAAGAAGTCTAACTCCATTTTCTTGTTATGGCTAAATCTATGAAAGGTGATATCGGGATTTCAGTAGTCTAACGTTAAATGAGTAGAGATCTCTCGGGATTCGATCCATCAAGGTGAGGAAGTGGTGATATTCAGCCAAGGGGCCACATATTTTCTATGTCTTTAAGTTTGAGGCCGAAACTAATATGGTTCCATTTAGGGATTTCGGAAGACTGTTAGGTTCAAACGTGTGATTCTGGGATTCGATCAGTTAAGGTAAGATGATGGTAGTAGTAGGCTGAAGGCCGTTACTTCTGTTCATTTATGTAAGAGCCGAATCTAACATAGTTGTGTAGGAGTGAGTTCATCAAATTGCAAGGTGCAAATTGTGTAGGCTACGGGGTTCGGGTTTAAGCGACTTTTGCTTATAAGGTGTGTAGTTATCACACTGTTCTCATGTTGTTTGTATTTGTTGTTATATCTATATATATATATGTGTATATGATATGTGTGGTGGCCGGAAATATGGCTGAGATGGTGACTACCCATGGTGGGTAATCGGGTAATCAGGTCAGTATTTAATGATATTAATCTACCTGTGATTTATGTGTAAAATTGTGGTAAGCCTGCATTGTATACTCATCTTAATATTGTTTTTTTATGATACATATATATATATATATATACATGGGGACTGGGATGTGAATATTGAAGGACAGGGTGTACATATTTATGTACGTGGTCTGATGTTAGCCTTGAGCTACATTGGCGCTTGATGTTGGCTATGTGCTTCATCAAGGTGGGGTGTTGGCTATATGCGACATCGTGGACGGATGATAGCTGTGTGCATCACCGTGGATTGAGGATGACCTTGAGTCACCTTGTGGATACAGATATGTGGGGTCACTTAGGTGATCGGTGGCTAAGCCACGGCCTTGGGCAGCAGGTCTGCCAAGGAGGTGTGTAGCGGTTGGAGGGCAATTTAGTAATCCCCTGGTGTGTGCGGCAGGTACGGGGGTGTGTAGCGGATGGACTCTAGGTTGGGTTGGGATTCATTTTGCATGATTGATTATGTGGACTGTGTGGATGTGGGCCAAGCCCATTTTTGGAGACATGTGAAATAATTGCACACTAAGTCGGTTTGACTCACCCTATTTTTTTCCAAAAACAATGCAGGTGATACATGATTCTTGGACCGGGCTGGAGCGGATACGAGGTGGCCATGCGAAGATGTTTATTTGTTTTATGCACTTTATATTTTTAGTAATTTTGAGTAAATCTTTATTGTAATAAGGCCACTTAAAGTATTTTGGGGATTTTATTATGTTTACGTTGGATTAATTATCGAGCTAATAACTAGGAATGTTTTCTTTCAAGCAATTTATATCTTAAAAACTTATATTGAAGTTTTAAATCCGGGAATTTGTAACAACATAGTTTTGCTTAGAATTTTAAATATACCATGTTTTATAAATGACGGAAAATTATTAAGTTTTCACCTTATGTCAAATTCTTTTCAAACTTTTTCCTTAGTAGCATTCTAAATTCTGCCGTGGTGTTTGGGCCGGGTTTGGGGGTGTTACAAATTGACCCTTGAACTCTTGTGACAATGCTTCAAGTTTTGTTTCTATCTTCTGGAAACGTGTGTCTGAGGCTGTTATGAAGTTTGTTAACACCTCTTCAAGGTTCGGCTTCTTTTCCTGTGGGTAGGGCTGTTGTTGGAAGTTTTGGGATGGTTGTTTCCTTTGATTTCTTTGACCGCCCCATGAGAAATTAGGGTGGTTCTTCCAACCTAGATTATAAGCTTTACTATAAGGGTTATTGTTAGATAGAAAATTATTACCCATATAGTTCATTTGCTCGCTCTCCATGCCCTGTCCGAAGGGTGGGTACTCACGATTCACCACTCCTTCACTTGCGTCTTATTGCATAACTGGATGTGCCTGCGAAGAACCATAGAAACTATCAAATTTGTTATGTAACAATTCCACCTGATTTGATAGCGAGATCACTGCGTCAATGTCAAAAACTCCGGCTGCTTTGGCTGGTCTTGTCCTTGTAACTTGCCACTGATAGTTATTCAGTGACATCTCCTCTATAAACTCATAGGCTCCTTCAGGAGTTTTGTTGTTCAGGGTTCCACCGGCAGCTGAATCGATTAGCTTTGTTGAAGGGTTCACACCGTTGTAAAAAGTTTGGACCTGTAGCCACAATGGTAATCCATGTTGTCGGCATCTTCTCAACAAATCTTGGTATCTCTCTCATGCATTGTATAGTGTCTCTAAATCTATCTACACAAAAGAAGATATATCATTACTTAATTTGGTCGTTTTGGTCGGTGGAAAATATTTTAATAAGAATTTTTCGGTTATTTGATCCCATATAGTGATTGATCCTCGTGGAAGAGAATGTAACCACTGTTTGGCTTTATTTCTCAGGGAAAAGGGAAATAACCGAAGACGGATGGCATCATTAGAAACGCCATTTATTTTGAAGGTTTCGCAAAATTCTAGAAAATTTGCTAGGTGCGTGTTAGGATCCTCATCCTGCAAACCATCAAACTGAACAAATTGTTGTATCATCTGTATAGTATTAGGTTTCAGTTTAAAATTATTTGTAGCAATAGTAGGCCTAACAATACTAGACTCAATTCCTGTTAAACTAGGTTTAGCATAATCATACAAAGTACGTGGAGCATGATGTTCTACCATCTTTGGAGGTGGCGGATTATTTTCAGCCATCTCTTCTGTGGTATTTATTTCGGCTTCTTGCTCTTCGTTTATGTAGTTTACGCTTCGCCTTATTTCTCTGCGATTTCTACGAACGGTACCTTCAATATCACTGTCGTAAAGTAGAGGTCCTGTCGGGTTCCTTCTAATCATAAACTCGAGGTACCTGAAAGGGACAAAAGAAAGAAGAAAGAAAATTTATAAAAATAAAATGAAATTGCAAAAATAAAAATAAATAGTAAATATGGCTAAAGAAATAAAAATTAAGCTTTCTTAATATTTTAGTTCCCCGGCAACGGCGCCAAAAACTTGATCGTTGAAATCAGATCTTTAAAATTTATAATAAAAATGATCGAACCTGGAAACTAACTCTAACAACGACTGTAAGGCAAGCGCACCTATCGAACAGTAGTATAGCTTAGGCAAGACCGGAATATCGAATCCCAAAGGACCCAAAAGTACTAATACTAACTCTCTTTCTATTATTTAGCCTAAGAATTAAGTGAATGTTTATCTAATCTAAGTTTAACTATCAACTGGCTATCTTCGAGTGATTCTCTATAAATATGGTCTTCCTAGCTCGGCTCCTTGGCCTAGCTAACCGCCCTCTTTCAGGTAACACTTACGGGGTTTATATAGGGTTTCGAAATATGTTTCTTCGCCCCAAAGTATCCAAATCTGAATGAAATTGCTCTTTGCCACGATAGGGACACGGTCATGGCACACGCCCGTGTGGATCGTGGCTAGGTCGTGTTTGGACTTCTTTAATGAGGCACGACCGTGTAAGTCGAGATCAGGCCGTGTTCTAATAGATTGGAGTGGCACGGCCGTGTGGGCATAAGTCCAAGCCGTGTCGATTTCCTCTTTGGCCCAATTTGGTCCGTTTTAGGCCCGTTTCTCATTCTTTTCATCCTCGGGTGCTTCCCTGGGTATAAAACATGAAAAGAAAGAATTAAGAGCACCTTTTTACATAAATCGAGGCTTAATTCATCCAAAAGCATACTAAATGTGGGCTTAAAATATGTTACTTTTCCGGTTTATCATGGGCATTGATCCATCTTCATGGTCATCGATTACTTCACTAAGTGGGTAGAAGCTACTTCATATGCTAATGTCACAAAGTCAACACTCAGCAAATTCTTGAAGAAAGAGATTATATGTCGGTATGGAATGCCAGAAAGGATCATATCTGACGATGCATTGAACTTAAACAACAGTACAATAGCGGAGGTCAGTAGTCAATTCAAGATCAAACACCACAACTCTTCACAATATCCCCCAAAAATGAACGGTGCAGTTCAGGCAGCCAATAAGAACATTAAAATGATAGTGGGGAAAATGGCTGAGACTTATAAAGATTGGCATGAGAAGTTACCATTCTCCCTTTATGGTTATCGAACATCTGTCAGAACCTCCACCGGGGCAACGCCTTTCTCTTTGGTTTATGTAATGGAGGCAGTTTTGCCCATTGAAGTTGATATTTCTTCCCTTCAAGTTTTGTCAGAACAGAAGTTAGATGAAGCAAAATGGATCCAATCTCGATATGATCAGTTGAACTGGGTTGAAGAAAAGAGGCAAATGGTTACCCGTCATGGTCGAATGTACCAAAAATGAATGATACGAGATTCTGAAAAAAAGGTACACCTCAGAGAACTCCATGAGGAAGACCTGGTATTGAAAAGGATCCTTCCCATACAAATGGACTTTAGAGGAAAATGGATGCCAAACTGGGAAGGACCTTATGTGGTAAAGAATGACTTTTTTGGAAGAGCGCTGATTTCAACCGAGATGGATGGTAAAAACCTACCTAATCCTGTGAATTCAAATTTTGTCAAGAAATACTTCACCTAAAAAAAATAATAAAAAGAAAAAATGAGAGGCCAAGGTGAAACCCACAAAAGGGTGCCTTAAAACCAAGAGGGTTTTGAGTTGAAAACCCAAGAAAGGGCAACTCAAATTTTGACTGAGATGGATGGCAGAGATTTACCCAACCCTGTGAATTCAGATTCAATCAAGGGGTATTTCAAAAAAAAAAGAGAAAAAATGAGAGGCCAAGGTGAAAACTCGCAAAAGGGCATCCTGAGACTAAACGAGTTTTGAGTTGAAAACCCAAAAAGGGTGGCTCAAATTTTGACCAAAGAATGGGCATGAAATAGTCATTTCCCCGTAGAGACAACAATGAGGAGAAACTTTACATCTAGGGGCATCAACAAAGTACTCTATATCTCCTAAACACATTTCAAGCTCAAAATTGTCCTCAAGAAGTTTGTGTAGAGAAGATCATGTTGCGATATTTCGGGCACCTGTTTTCTTACTCATCTTGAATTTTAGCAACGTTTGTTGTATTTTGTAATACCCCTTACCCGTATACTACGCTGGAACTGGGTACGAGGCATTTCCAGACTTAACAATACATTCTACCAAATCCCGAGCCACAAAATTTCACTTATAATTTAAACTTTAACAAACACATGCATACACAAGCATTATAACTCCATGACCAACATGAGCCACAACCCGTGCCTAAATACAGAATAATCCTTATTACCGTTATGAAGCAATATGTTTAATCAAATTAATTAACATATATACAAAATGACTTAGTCAAGCCCCTATACATGCCATCACTTAAATCATTTATAAATAAAGATGCCCATAAATAGCTTAATAGTGTGAAGCAATCTCTGACGACCTTCAGCCCGAGCTTGTTTAATATGACTCTGAAACATGGGAAAGAAAAGGAGGTAAGATTATAAAGCTTAGTAAGTTAACATGTAAAAATAATAAGCATTAGCAATGAATTTAGCTTACTACTAAGCTATCATAACTTGCATAAAGAATGCTAAGTTCTTACTTTCTCAACTTACTCATTTGTAGCATTACCAAAGCCTCAACGAGACAAATCCTCACAACAAGTTCTCTAATTGATACAATCATTAAATCACATGCTTATACCTTATTACTCATGTTCACATTAATCTATCTACTTGAATCGCTGTCACTAAATTATTTATTTCTTAAACTACAGAGCTCCAAATTACAAAACGCAAATTTTTCTTGAAACTAAACTCACATATCTTCATATCATAAAATTTATAGAATTTTTGGTCTTGCCAATTAGTACAGTTTATTCATTAAAATTTCCCCTGTTTCACTGTTCGACTATTCTAACCTCTCTTCACTACAAATCAATTATCTCCTCGTACAAAATTCAGATTACCTTATTGTTTAGTTTATTTGAAACTAGACTCATTCAGAATTTTAGGAATATAAATTATATCACATAGTTAGTTTTGTACAATTTTTAATGATTTTTCCAAGATAGAACAGGGGATCACGTAGTCATTCTGATCTAGTCTCACAAAAATTTAAATATCTCAAATTATAAAAATCCTTTGTTTGCTCTGTTTCTTTTATATGAAAATAGACTCAATAAGCTTTAAAAAATATCTCATCCAACTTATAATTAAATTTATACTATTTTTGGTGATTTTTCAAAATCACGTAACTGCTACTGTCCAAAACAGTTTTATTTGTAAATTTTTGCTCTCACTCACTTTAGTTGTATTCATTACTTACCTATAACAATCTTTCCAATTTCCGATTACATATCGAGCATAATTCTCATACGTTACACATGCATATACCTACACTTATCACTACAAGCCACACATAATTTCACTTAATCGATTTTCCCGGTGAACTCATCGGTAACCTTACCAAAGGCTCAGAATACAAAGGGCACCTTACTTAATAGCTTGCTTACATACCTGCAACATTCTCACTTAACACATGAGTACTCTTTCATAATATAGGCATATTGCCAATCATGTCATAAAGTGTCACAAGCATAACAAAAAACTCATCACTTACTTAATACTTGATAATCTCAATTACTTACAATCTCAATATTAAATAAGCCTTAAATGCATACCTGTACTCATACATGTACTCTTTCTTCATGTTCTCACCTTGTCATTTCTTTGACTTACTCTTTGGACTACTCGGGAACCTTTTCCTTTTTGAACTTACCATTGCCATGTCTTGACATGGTCTTACGTGGTATCGTTGCCTTATGAACTCACCAATGCCATGCCTTGGCATGGTCTTACATGGGACCTTTGCCTTACAGTAACTCATCAATGTCATGTCTTGACATGGTCTTACATGATTTCCTTGCCTTATAGAACTTATCAATGCCATGCCTTGGCATGGTCTTACATGATATCCTTATCTTACCAAATGCCATGTTCCAAACATGGTCTTACATGGTATCCTTGTCTTAGTTCCAATGCCACATCTTGATGTGGTCTTACATGGAGTCCTTAATCAATGCCGATGCCATGTCTTGACATGGTCTTACACGGGATCCTTGCCTTACCAATGCCATGTCTTGACATGGTCTTACATGGTATCCTTAACCGTCAATTCCTCCTTAAATGCCATGTTATGAACATGGACTTTTCCATCAATTCTTCATTAATTGCTATGGTATAGCCATGGACTTTGAGATATCAATGCCTTGTCAAGTCATAGCTGAAACATACTTGCTCAAATTCTCAAGGTTAGTCGCATAACTCAATAATAACATTACTAATAACAATAATTGTATAATAATAAAATGCTACTCAACTTACATACTTACATTCTAAATTTGATCATATCATCAACTTAACTTATTATCATCAAACTATGCTAGCCAATACTTTCTTATTATCATACAAAGCCATAATACAAAATATGGTCTAACATATAAATTATACAAGTTCTCTTTCCAATATCGAACTATTATCGAACATTAATCATTATATATTTATGGCCAAAATATCAATTTATCATTCAAATATGCATAATTAAATGCTTATTAAACATATGAGCTTACCTCGATACCAAAACGGTCATTTTACCAACTTTCTCAATTTTCGATTTTCTTCCCGTTCTAGGTCCAAATCTCATTTTTCGAGGTCTAAGACATCACATTTTGCTTATTTAATTAATATACTACTCAAAACAGTCCCTAACTCAAACTTTGCCAAAATTACAATTTTGCCCCTAAACTTATGCATAATTATGATTTTGCCCCTAGGATCGAAAATTAAACTTCATCCCTTATTCTTGTGTTTTATAACATGCTAATCATTTTTCCCTTCTATGGAAACATCAAATTCTTGCTCTAACATGCACTTATGTACATTAGGTATTTTTGTCGATTTTGTCGTTTACTCGTTTTCACTTAAAATCGCTTTGTAAAAGTTGTTTAACATAATTCTAAGCTTCATATTCTGCCATAAAACATCAAAATAAATACATTTCACCTATGGGTATTTTTCCAAATATGAACCCTAGGTTAAATTATTGCTAGAATAAGCTAAATCAAGTTACCGGGACTCTAAAAACGTAAAGAACATGAAAAACGGGGCTAGAATGGACTTACCATGAAGCTTGGAAAGCTTAAAACCCCTATCTATGTCTTCCCACATGTTAAATTCGGCCTAAGCTTGAAGATGGACAAATTTGGCATTTAAATTTTGTTTTTAATTCATTTAATTCACTAAATTACCAAAATGCCCCTTAAAAAAATCTTTTGAAACATACCCATCCATATCCATTTTTGTCCACCAACTTAACCAATGGCCTAATTATCATTTAAGGACCTCCAATTTAAAATTTCATAATAATTGGACACCTCTAACATGTAGAACTCAACTTTTGCACTTTTACAATTTAGTCCTTTTGACTAAATTGAGTGCCTAAACGTCAAAATTTTCGAATGAGATTTTCATGAAATCATTCCATGAAATTGTAGACCATAAAAAATATAAATAAAATAAATTTCTCAACATCAGATTTGTGGTCCCGAAACCACTGTTCCGACTAAGCCCAAAATTAGGCTGTTACAACTCTCCCCCCTTTGGGGATTTTCGTAATGGATTTAGGTCTAATTTCACAAGTCACTTTGAGCTTCTCATATAGTTTCGGTATCTTCAACATCTTACTTCTTAAATAACCAGATAATTATCACTGTGCTAGACATCATAACATTCTATCTTTAACTCGCTGATATATGTATCAAGATCATTTGAAAATGAAAATCAATACACAGGTCTAAGTTGAACTTCCTATCATTCACACTTTGCCAACTTCAATTTCTTCTCAAATCTAGAGAAAGATTAAACTTATAATAGAATTTACTTCAACTGTTACTCGTCGAAGCACTTAACTATACTGATGCCACAATACTCATACAGCTTAAAAATCATAGTACCATAATAAGACCAACTTCTCAATTACTTTAGTAGATAATGTCCCGGCTAAAAACAAAACATCTCGATCATCGGAGAAATTCAAACACAAATTTCCATAGCAACTAATACAAAAGCACAATCTTTATACCTCTGGTAACTGTATCAAAGTACTCTCGCCATCAAGTCAAAACATATAATCATCATAAGCATTTTAATAATAAGAAGAAACCATTTTCATCAATGGAACATTTCCTACTCATATCTCATGGCTGATACTTTGAATAATAATTTATTAAGGAAACAGAAATAACAAAATCTTAAAACATAGAGCTACACAGAAAATACTCATAAGTACTAAAAATAATCTTAACAAAAGCCACACAATCTTCCTTTATTTTTATTGAGTAATAGCTAGTAAAACTAGACGCTAACATCATACGGACCTTATCGTCAACTTTCTATTATGCATGATGCAAAAAACCAGAAAAGATAGAGCAATTTCGATCATAGCTCAAATAGACTACAATGCTTCATCTACCTGTAAATTTAGCTGACATTCTTATACTATAGGAATTTCATTCGAAATCTTGCAGATATATATACCTCTGAGAGTAAATGGAAACATATAATAGTTGGAAGAGATTGCTGTAATTTCTCAACCATAAACACTGCATTCAGTCATTAATACATCTCGATCATGATTTCACTATCTAATTCTGTCATTACTAATATGATATTATTCCAATTGTAAACAGAAATAAATTCAGAATAAATTCCAGCAATTACATACTTCAGGCCTCATACCTGGATGAGTTAATTAGCTGAGCCTGACCTTTCTTTAACTGTAACATTTCGGATTCTGAATGATTTTCATATTAATCTGGCATCATTTCTGTAACTGTGTTCATTTACTAAACCATTCTCAACTATGATCACGTTGTCAATTAATCTACAATTCAACTCTTTAGTCTTCCGCTTGTAAACCCATTCAGTCTAAGTTTCATGAAATTTCTTTATAACACACTTATTGGAAGGGGGTGAGGTTGTAACGCCTCTGACTTGCCTCTTATATACTCATGCATATAACTTAACACTCATCAATATATATATTTTGTTTCAAGTAACTTAACATGCATACTCATTTTACACAACCTTCCTATCATCTTATACAAACAAGTGCACTTATACTTTCATTCATAAACTCGAGTAAATTACTCATAACATTCACTTAATTTCACAAGTTATACTCATAGCATCATACAAATGCCAATCAAACATGAACACTTATCATAGTATAAACTTTCCTTTCATCTCATCTTTCATATTTCAAGAGAAATTCCCATCCACAATTTATTCATCATCACATAAACATCACAAACTACTATTCTTACTTTTTACGAATCTCAACTCATCAAAAACACACTGTTTGCACAATCAAATTTAGCTCGGTTGAAATGCGCATCTATCTAATAAAACAATTTACATCAGGGTCGAGAGTCGTCACACTATCACAGTTCAATATGGCATGTATAGCTAGACTCTCACACTCACTATGGTAGTCTGAGAATCGACTAAACCATAGCTCTGATACCACCAAATGTAACACCCCTTACCCGTATACTACGCTGGAACCGGGTACGAGGCATTACCAAACTTAACAATACATTCTACCAAATCCCGAGCCACAAAATTTCACTTATAATTTAAACTTTAACAAACACACCAACATGAGCCACAACTCGTGCCTAAATACAGAATAATCCTTATTACCGTTATGAAGCAATGCGTTTAATCAAATTAATTAACACATATACAAAATGACTTAGTCAAGCCCCTATACATGCCATCACTTAAATCATTTATAAATAAAGATACCCATAAATAGCTTGATAGTGTGAAGCAATCTCCGACGACCTTCAGCCTGAGCTTGTTTAATAGGACTCTGAAACATGGGAAAGAAAAGGAGGTAAGCTTTTAAAGCTTAGTAAGTTCACATGTAAAAATAATAAGCATTAGCAATGAATTTAGCTTACTACTAAGTTGTCATAACTTGCATAAATAATGCTAAGTTCTTACTTTCTCAACTTACTCATTTGTAGCCTTACCAAAGCCTCAACGAGACAAATTCTCACAACAAGTTCTCTAATTGATACAGTCATTAAATCACATGCTTATACCTTATTACTCATGTTCACATTAATATATCTACTTGAATCACTGTCACTAAATTATTTATTTCTTGAACTACAGAGCTCCAAATTACAAACCGCGAACTTTTCTTGAAACTAAACTCACATATCTTCATATCATAAAATTTATAGAATTTTTGGTCTTGCCAATTAGTACAATTTATTCATTAAAATTTCCCATGTTTCACTGTTCGACTATTCTAACCTCTCTTCACTACAAATCAATTATCTCCTCGTACAAAATTCAGATGACCTTATTGTTTAGTTTATTTGAAACTAGACTCATTCAGAATTTTAGGAATATAAATTATATCACATAATTAGTTTTGTACAATTTTTAATAATTTTTCCAAGACAGAATAGGGGATCACATAGTCATTCTGAACCAGTCTCACAAAAATTTAAATATCTCATATTATACAAATCCTTTGTTTGCTCTGTTTCTTTTATATGAAAATAGACTCAATAATATTTAAATCAATATCCCATCCAACTTATAATTAAATTTATACTATTTTTTGTGATTTTTTAAAATCACGTAACTACTGCTGTGCAAAACAGTTTTATTTGTAAATTTTTACTCTCACTCACTTTAGTTGTATTCATTACTTACCTATAACAATCTTTCCAATTTCCGATTACATATCGAGCATAATTCTCATAAGTTACACATGCATATACCTACACTTATCACTACAAGTCACACATAATTTCACTTAATCGATTTTCCCGGTGAACTCATCGGTAACCTTACCAAAGGCTCAGAATACAAAGGGCACCTTATTTAATAGCTTGCTTACATACCTGCAACATTCTCATTTAACACATGAGTACTCTTTCATAATATAGGCATATTGCCAATCATGTCATAAAGTGTCACAAGCATAACTAAAAACTCATCACTTACTTAATACTTGATAATCTCAATTACTTACAATCTCAATATTAAATAAGCCTTAAATGCATACCTGTACTCATACATGTACTCTTTCTTCATGTTCTCACCTTGTCATTTCTTTGACTTACTCTTTGGACTACTCGGGAACCTTTTCCTTTTTGAACTTACCATTGCCATGCCTTGACATGGTCTTACGTGGTATCCTTGCCTTATGAACTCACCAATGCCATGCCTTGGCATGGTCTTACATGGGACCTTTGCCTTATAGTAACTCATCAATGCCATGTCTTGACATGGTCTTACATGATTTCCTTACCTTATAGAACTTATCAATGCCATGCCTTGGCATGGTCTTACATGATATCCTTATCTTACCAAATGCCATGTTCCAAACATGGTCTTACATGGTATCCTTGTCTTACCAAATGCCATGTTCCAAACATGGTCTTACATGGTATCCTTGTCTTAGTGCCAATGTCACATCTTGATGTGGTCTTACATGAAGTCTTTAATCAATGCTGATGCCATGTCTGGACATGGTCTTACACGGGATCCTTGCCTTACCAATGCCATGTCTTGACATGGTCTTACATGGTATCCTTAACCGTCAATTCCTGCTTAAATGCCATGTTATGAACATGGTCAATTCTTCCTTAATTGCCATGGTATAGCCATGGACTTTGAGATATCAATGCCTTGTCAAGTCATAGCTGAAACATACTTGCTCAAATTCTCAAGGTTAGTCGCATAACTCAATAATAACATTACTAATAACAATAATTGCATAATAATAAAATGCTACTCAACTTACATACTTACATTCTAAATCTGATCATATCATCAACTTAACTTATTCTTATCAAACTATGCTAATCAATACTTTGTTGTTATCATACAAAGCCATAATACAAAATATGGTCTAACATATAAATTATACAAGTTCTCTTTCCAATATCGAATTATTATCGAACATTAATCATTATATATTTATCATTCAAATATGCCTAATTAAATGCTTATTAAACATATGAACTTACCTCGATACCAAAACGGCCATTTTACTAACTTTCCTGATTTTCGATTTTCCTACCGTTATAGGTCCAAATCTCGTTTTTCGGGGTCTAAGACATCACATTTCGCTTATTTAATTAATGTACTACTCAAAATAGTCCCTAACTCAAACTTTGGCAGAATTACAATTTTGCCCCTAAACTTATGCATAATTATGATTTTGCCCCTAGGCTCGAAAATTAAACTTCATCCCTTGTTCTTGTGTTTTATAACTGCTAATCTTTTTTCCCTTCTATGGAAACATCAAATTCTTGCTCTAACATGCACTTATGTACATTAGGTATTTTTGTCGATTATGTCGTTTTACTCGTTTTCACTTAAAATCGCTTAGTAAAAGTTGTTTAACATAATTCTAAGCTTCATATTCTGCCATAAAACATCAAAATAAATACATTTCACCTATGGGTATTTTTCCAAATATGAACCCTAGGTTAAATTATTGCTAGAATAAGCTAAATCAAGTTACCGGGGCTCTAAAAACGTAAAGAACATGAAAAACGGGGCTAGAATGGACTTACCATGAAGCTTGGAAAGCTTGAAAACCCTATCTATGGCTTCCCACATGTTAAATTCGGCCTAAGCTTGAAGATGGACAAATTTGGCATTTAAATTTTGTTTTTAATTCATTTAATCCACTAAATTACCAAAATGCCCCTTAAAAAAATCTTTTGAAACATACCCATCCATGTCCATTTTTGTCCACCAACTTAACCAATGGCCTTAAACAATTGGACAGCTCTAACATGTAGAACTCAACTTTTGCACTTTTTACAATTTAGTCCTTTTGACTAAATTGAGTGCCTTTACGTCAAAATTTTCGAATGAGATTTTCACGAAATCATTCCGTAAAATTTTAGACCATAAAAAATATAAATAAAATAAATTACTCAACATCAGATTTGTGGTCCTGAAACCACTGTTCCAACTAAGCCCAAAATCGGGCTGTTACATATTTGATTAATTTATTCATTTCGAGCTCTGCTCCCGAAAAAATTTTAGTCTTATTCATTGTTACGATCTTTTTTCAAGCATTTTTCATTGAAATAACAATTACTGGATGAATAATATTCAAGTAAAAGAAGTTCTGCATATTGCTCTGAAAGGTTTTCTAAATAGTACAAGGATCTGAAAATAGGACTACTATCCAGAACTAACCAAACTTAAGGGCTGAAAATATTTGAGAAAGAATAGTCTAAATTATGACTATTTCTTCGGATTTTCTATTAAACATACCAGCTGATCAAGAAGGCATGGTAACACATCATTGATAGAACCTTGATAAACAGCGAGCAATGACAACCTAAGCATTAAAAAGGGATCATTCTCGAAAAATGACATTCTGCAATCATGCAAATATCATTCATACACATCTAGTTAGGAGCGTTTGATTTATCCTGATCATGACATCCTAATCACTAGGCATAAATAGGTCCATGAAATGGACTCAACAGGTCATGTTCCCTAGAAAATGGTGTAACATGATCAGACAAATCACAAATCCAATACCCCTAAAGTTGCAGTGGGATGGATTGAAATCAATATGGAAAACCTTATCTTTCCGAAGTTGCAGTGGAGCAGGTTAAAAATAACAAATCTTATCTCCCTAAAGTTGCAGTGGAGTAGATCGAAGTTACAAATCTAATACCCTTGAAGTTGCAGTGGGACGGATTGAAGTTATTATGGCAAATCTTTTCTCCCTGAAGTTGCAGTGGAGTAGATTGAAGCCACTAACCTTATCTCCCTAAAGTTGTAGTGGAAGATAGCGAATCTTATTTCCCTGAAGTTGCAGAGGAACAAATCAAAGCTACAAGTTATAAACCTTATCTCCTTGAAGTTGCTGTGGAGCAGGTTAAAAATAACAAACCTTATCTCCCTGAAGTTGCAGTGGAGTAGATCGAAGTTACAAATCCCATACCCTTGAAGTTACAGTGGGACGGATTGAAGTTATTATGGCGAATCTTATCTCCCTGAAGTTGTAGTGGAGCAGACTAAAGATAGCAAATCTTATCTCTCTAAAGTTGTAGTAGAGCAGATTAAAGCTATAAACCTTATCTCCCTGAAGTTGCAGTGGGGCAGGTTGAAGTTACGAGTTTTATCTCTCTAAAGTTGCAGTAGAGCAGATTAAAGCAATAAACATTATCTTCCTAAAGTTGCAGTGGGGCAGGTTGAAGTTACAAGTCTTATCTCTGATGTGGTCTAAAACTAACTATGATCACAATAAAGGCAAGCGCACCTATCGTTCAATAGTATAGTTATGGTAAGACCGGTAATATCGTAGCCACAAGGACCAAGAGTACTAGTAATTACTATCTTTTTATTATCTAGCCTAAGAATTGGAGTGATTTCTTTTAAACTAAAACTTAATTAAAAACATGACAAAGAAAGAATTAGGAAAATACTTTTAGACAACTTATATGATAAAGGCAATACCTAAGGAAGAAGCCACCTAGACTTCACTTATTACTTTTGATTCATATGATTTATTCACTTGACTTAATCCGTAGAAATCCCTGATTTATGTTAATATCTCTTCCAAGACTAAAAACAACTGACTCTAGGTTGATTAATTAAAATCTCTTTCTAATTAAAACCCTTATCTTCACATTTACTCGATCTATGGATTCCCTTATTAGATTTGACTCTAATCCGGCAGATTTTCGTCGCCCTATTTCTAGAGTTGCAATCAACTCCACTTAATTGTGTTGATCTACTCTTAAACAAGGACTTTTGTTCCACTGAATAAGCACATTTGACTTGAATCAATAACCTGAATTATCAAAACAAGAATAAGAACTCACAATTAAGAATAAGAACAAGTATTTATCTTATAAATCAAATAGTAATAAGATCTGTCTTAGGTTTCATCCCCTTAGGTATTTAGGGAATTTAGTTCATACTGGTAGAGGGAAACATCTTAAAATAAGGAAAACAACAAAACATAAGAAAACCCAAAAAACTTCTAAAGAACTTGATGGGAGATCTTCAGTCTTGATGAAGATCCTTCTTTCGAGCTGCTCTCGGCGGCTGTCTTCGAGTATTTTCTGCCTTCTACTCGGCGTCCCCCTTTAGGTTTCCCCCTAGGGTGTTTATATAAGCTTTTGGGACGCCTTTCTTGGCCCACAAGTAGCCTTTTTCGAATAGGATTAAACCTGGGTTCGGCAGGGACACGCCTGTGTGACATGCCCGTGTTCGATAGCATCAGGCTGTGCTCGACTCTGCTTGACACACACTGCCGTGTTTGATGGCTTTAGGCCGTGCGCGATTCTGCTCGTCACACGCGGCCGTGTGGTCTGTCCATGTGCGAAAGTCCAGGCCATGTTGATTTCCGAAGTAGGCCCATTTTGTCCCTTTTTCGCCAGTTTCTCGTTCTTTTCGACTCCATAAGCTCTCCTGAGTGTAAAACATGAAATCAAAGGATTAGGAGCATCGATTTCATCAAATCTAGTGAAAATTCATCCAAAAATAAGCTAAGCATGGGGTTAAAATATGTATAAATTATGGTTTATCAAATATCCCCACACTTAAGCATTTGCTTGTCCTCAAGCAAAATTCTCAACTCACAATTAAAATTAACTTCCTTAATTCATAATTCTTATCAATAATGTCTCATCATAATTCATAGATAATTCATACATTGATAATTTAACTGAAAGAGTCCTAAAGATTCAAACAATCTAGGTCATAAATTTTTATATCACGAAAACATAGGTGTTTCCC
This sequence comes from Gossypium australe, assembly GCA_005393395.2. Taxonomy (NCBI): domain Eukaryota; kingdom Viridiplantae; phylum Streptophyta; class Magnoliopsida; order Malvales; family Malvaceae; genus Gossypium; species Gossypium australe. The sequence continues at coordinate 129,948,236 of CM016626.1, read as the reverse complement.
CTTATCTAAATAATTACCTTTGATTCAAAACCGACAAGAATTCACATCCTCACTAAAGATTCACTCGAATCACTCAAAGTGTTTAAGGTTCAAATTAAGCACTCAGAAGTCAAACATGAAAAGTTAATCCCATAAGCTTGCATGAAAATCAAATCTCCACCACTATAAAATGAGATGATACACAAATCAAAAGGTCTTCAAAGGGTTGTAATAGGGCTTAGGTTAAAGGTGTGGGTAAATGATGAATTAGAGGGTTAGAATCGAGATTGAATTGACAAATTACCTAACTAGAAAAGATAAACTAATACTTGATAATTATATCAATTGAAAACTTATCACTAATAACACGAGCTTCTTCTAAAGATGTGAAATTAACTATTTAAGCTCATAACACTAATAATGAATAAATTTTCAAATTTTTTTAAGAGTAAAAACAAGTATATAAGGTGAATTTAACAACTAAAATAAGGAAAATAGTTAGGCAATCTGATCAAATCAAGTCTCGACAAAAGGGGAGTCAATAAAGTAGGAAACGCAAATTCTGGTTATGGGTTAATATTTAGGGTAAATCAAGAAATGGTTTATTAGGATCAAAGGGATTCACTAAGGTTCAATTATAGAGGTAGGCTTTTTGTGGAGTAAGTGGGTTAAATCCTAGGTGCCTTTATCATCTCAGTATATCAAATCAAAAGTGTGGTCTCGACATGTATAATCGAAGCAAGTTCTAGAATAACAAATCAATAGTGACACACTCATAATCAATAAAGTGAGCAAGAAAAATGTATGCTCTAAAATGCTCAAAATCTCACAAAAATTATGGTTTTTGATGTCAACCTTGCAAATTTCAAACTTCCAAGTAATATTTAGATTTAGGGAAACAACCTAACAAATTTTTAATTCTGAACATAGACTTATCATGCTTGATTCTCTAATATCTTAAATTTTAAACCATCAATGCACAATTACCTGTGACTTAATCCAAAACATATCAATGAAAATCATAAATCAATAGAAGTTTCATTCTAATAGTAATATGAGAAAATTACTTAAGAACAAGACATAATTTAGGGATTTTCTAATAATACTATAATTAACCTCCCCACTCTTAAGATGTACATTGTCCTCAATGTACAAAGATAGATAATATAGTAAGAAAATCATAAGAGAGGGAGAGGAGTGAAACTTCCTGAACCATGGATGAAATCCTTAGAATATGAAAATGGTAGAAATGGAGCCAATGAGAAGCATGATGAACTAGGCAGAGGTGAAGGCGGGGGAGAATATTCCAGTTCCTTAGTAGCACTTTGAACCTTTTAAAACTGCGGAGTCATCAGTAAAGTTTTAGGGGGTTTTATTAAATGGATTTCGTTATGATTACTCGATAATAAACAGCCAAAGATAAAAAGAAATCAACAAAATTAATATAATTTAAAGACAAGAAAGATAAAGAGAAATAGTTTAAAAATTAAGATAAAATAAAGAAAATGAAAACAATTAAATGGACTAAAAAGTCCTCATCACCAGACGGATCGCGAGGTGGGGGTGGCGGCAATATGTGAAAATGCTGACAAATATGTTGCAGAGTCGCATCGATGCCATCGAATCGTCAAGCGTTATCGTTAAATTGTTGAGTACAGTACTGCTCGAATCAAGTGAGGCACTCAGAGATGTCAGTCAGTGAAGCTGTCGCATGAACTGGTTGGTGAGATGGTGGTGGTGCAGATGGTGGTGCCTCATGATGTGGGGGGACATCATTAGTAATGTCCTCTAGGATGTCCTGATGTATGGGTTGTGATAGCTGGTACTGGGGAGGATCAAACCCACGTCGACGCTCAATCATCCTCATATAAAGCATTGTCGCGATGTCCTGTGGGGACATCTGCCCTATAAGCGTGAGCGAGGAGGACTGAGTTGCAGTGTTGAGGAGCCCAAAATATCGAGCCAGGCGCATTACATAGGGGCCCATGGAGATGGCCCCTCTCCGATGTTGCTCCGTCTAATGCTGAATGGCGAGGGCGATGAAATAAGCGAGATCAAACATGTGCCCTTGTGCCATGCACCATAAAAAATAGGCATCGTGGGTGTTGACGACGCCGGTGCTCTCTCGCCTACCTGTCAAAGTATGAGCCAGGATGGCGTGTAAGTACCTCAAGGATGGGGCGAGAGTGGAGGCCTTGGAGCGACTGGGATCATATGTCGCCGAGGCAGGGACCAAATCTCTCCAACATGACGAAGGGGAGTAGTGGATGTGGTGATCGAGGTCCTCGAAGTCATCGTCCTCCATGAACTCCTTGGTGTAAAGTCTCAAGGTGACCCCAAACTCTGGGATACTCATCTCTCGTACGAGGACCCCAAGATGGAATTGGATTGTGGCTGGGTCGTCAAAGTTGGTCATCACCGTTTGAAGGTGGAATGTGGAATAGAACTCCAGAGTGAGCTCTAAATATGTCGGCTCGACAATCCCAAAGAAGTGCCCCCATGGGTCGAAAGTCAGGAGGGCCCGGATGGCGTGGGCTAGTTAGACTTGCTCCAAGACGGCCCAATCAATGCACCTCCCCACACCGAAGGGTCGTGCAAGAAGTATCTGAAAGAGCTCATCCTGGGGCCCCGGAGGAAACTGTAGGAAAGGATGGCGCACTTCGGCAGAGGCGCTCGAGGAGGAAGCTCCGGGTCCCTTCCGCTTTTTCGAAGCGGGGACGGTGGTCTTTTTTACCGCGTGGGGGATTCATTACGTATCTGAAAAAAAAAACAAAGATTTTCAATAAATCAAATATCATTGCCAGCCAAAATAAAAAATGTACTATCCTAGTATAATCCTATAATAGTGAAATCATCAAGTAGTGCTAACATTAGACAGTACGAATTTTCGGTATGCTTATAAGTGTTAGTAATGGAACTAGAATAACATTAAGTTTAAGGAACTAGATTACTAAGAAGTAGTATCAAACTAATCATTTAGGAATAAAATCAAGCTAAATATACCCTCAAAATAACTAAGGAATGTGAAATAAAAATCTAAATCATATGAATAAAAATAAGAACAAAGAATAATATGAATAAATAAAAAATTTAAAGAAATAAATGACAATGGTGGAGAAGGGTGAATCGATGGCGGTGTTGACGGACGTGACGGTGGAGCACGGGCGTGTTGGGCTTACACGGGCGTGGACTGCGTGCTACTGTGCGTGGAAGAAAAAGAGGAAAGGAGGAAAGGGAAAGAGGATAAAGGGGTAGCATGAGTCCACGGTGGTGGCCGGAATAGGGGAACTGAGTAGAAAGAGTGGAGAGCCGCTAAGGTTTTTAGGAGGGAAAATTTCAGGAGAAGATGAAAAGTGGGTGGTTTAAATAGAAATTGAGGCACACGGTCGAGGCCCACGGCCGTGTCCCATGGGTGTGTTAGGTAAATTTTGAATTAGGGCGCGTCTGAGTCGTGGCCCATGCCCGTGTTCCCTGGGTGTGTTGATTTACATGGCCGAATCGCACGGCCATGTAATGCTTCATTCTTTTCTCCCACGCCCATGTTTAGGATCGCACGCCCGTGGTAATTAGTCAGTATTGACCACGACCTAAAGGCACGAGCGTGTCCCACGCTCCTGTGATTTATTCAGTTTTAACCACGGCTTCTAGGCACGAGCGTGTCGCACGCCCGTGTCATTTACTTACTATCGACCACTGCCGTGGCACTTTATCACAGCCGGTGTTTTCGAGTCAGTTTCGACCACGACCGTATCGCACGACCGTGGTGTTTTATCGTAGCCCATATGTTGGGGAAAATTTTTCTTCCTTGGCCCGCACAGTCTCCGCCACGCCGATGTCCTTTCCCGTGCTATCCACACGGCCACGCCCATGTGCTAGACCATGTGGGTAGGAAATCCTGCGCCTATTAATTTGGTTAGTTCTTAATTAGATGCTAAAAATAAAAAATATGGATGTTATGAGGTTAGTGCTCGAATTGCCTCCCAAGAAGTGCTCGTTTAAAGTCTTAAACTAGACTTATCTTGTTTTCATCTCTATATGAAGGTTCACGGAGCTGAAGCTCCTCTCTCATATCTCTAAAATAATCACCATTATATATTTTAAGTCGTTGACCCTTTACCTTGAATGTGCCATAAGTCGGATGAGTTACCTCAATTGTACCATAGGGAAAAATGGTTTTGATTACGAATGGACCTGACCATCTTGATTTTAGCTTTCTAGGAAACAATTTAAGCTTCGAATTGTACAGTAGAACAAGATCTCCAACTTCAAATTGCTTTGGTTGCTTCAAACGAGCATCATGGTGACGCTTTGTTGCTTCCTTGTATAAACGTGAGTTCTCGTAGGCACTAGCTCGCCACTCATCTAGCTCGTTCAACTGCATCAATCTTTTCTCACCTGACAAGTTTAAGATCATAGTTTAAGAATTTTATGGCCCAAAATGCTTTGTCCTCTAATTCAAATGGTAGATGACAACTTTTTCTGTAAACAAGTCTGTATGGGGATGTTTCTATGGGAGTTTTAAATGTGGTTCTATAGGCCCATAAAGCATTGTCTACTTTTAATGTACAATCTTTCCTATTTGATTCTACAGTTTTCTCTAGAATACGCTTAAGCTCTCAATTTGCTACTCAACTTGTCCACTGGTTTGAGGGTGATAAGAGGTAGTTGTTCTGTGGTGTACTCCATATTTCTTTAAGATTTTATCAAACTGAGTATTACAAAAATGAGTACCCCTATCACTAATAATTGCTCTAGGTGTTCCAAATCGAGAGAATAGTTTTTTAAGAAATCTCACTACCACTCTAGCATCATTAGTAGGTAAAGCTTGAGCTTCCACCCATTTTGACATATAATCAACCACTACTAAGATGTATTTATTCCCAAATGAGCTAGGGAATGGACCCATAAAATCAATACCCCATACCTCAAATACTTCACATGATAGCATATACATTTGAGGCATTTCATCACGTTTAGAAACATTACCTGTTCTCTGACATCTATCACACGAAGTAACATACCTGTTAGCGTCTTTGAACCGAGTGGGCCAATAAAAACCTGATTCGAGCGTTTTATGTGAAGTCCTAGTCCCACTGTAATGTCCTCCGGTTGGTCTTGAATGGCAATGTTTTAGAATTTTACTTGCTTCTGCCTTTGTAACACATCTCCGAATTACTTGATCTGCACATACACGAAAAAGGAAAGGGTCTTCCCAAAAATAGTTTTTCACATCAGCAAAAAATCGCTTCTTTTGATGATGTGTCAACCCTTTTGGTAGGATGTCAGCAGCTAAATAATTCACAATATCTACAAACCAGGGTACCTCGGAGTCGGATATAGCCAAGAGTTGGTCTTCAGGAAACGAGTCATTTATCTTATTCTCATCGAGTTCTTTCATATGTGGATTTTCAAGCCTAGAAAGATGGTCAGTGATAAGCCGTAAAAGTAACATATTTTAAGCCCACATTTAGCATGCTTTTGGATGATTTAAGCCTTGAATTGTGTAATTTGGTGCTCTTAATCCTTTGTTTTCATGTTTTATACTCAGAAAAGCACCGGAGGATGAAAAGAACGAGAAATGGGCCCAAAATAGAGTAAATGGGCCATATCACGAAATCCACACGGCCTGGGCCCAAGACCACACGGCCGCGCCTCATTCAACAGACTTGAACACTGCCTGGCCACGACTTACACGGGCGTGTGCCATGGGCGTGTCCCTGCTGTGGCCAAGAGGAGTTTTACTCAGATTTGGATACTTTGAGGCAAAAAAAAACACATTCCAAAGCCTATTCAAACACCCTAGTAGGAATTCTACTTGAATTAGGATACTTAGGGGCCAAGTAAGGAATCTCAAAGTCTATATAAACACCCAATGGGGCAACGTGAAGAGGAGTTCGGCAGAAGCCTTCTGTCAGGGCTTTTGTCGGGGAACCCAAGGCTTTTGTCAGGGGGCGTCCAGCTAGGCCAAAGAAGGCAGAATTGTGGGGATTCACTCGAAGATAGCCAGTTGATCCATCTCAGAAAGCCAGAATCATACTCAAGACGGAGGATCTCTCCTTCAATTCCTTCAGGGGGTTTTAGGGATTTCTTATGTTTTGTTTTATCTTTTCTTCTGAGATGTTTTCTTTTATTATTATGAACTAAACCCTTCAGATACCTGAGGGTGATGAAACCTAAGACGAATCTTGTTATTGTTTTCTGAACTATATGATAAATATTTGATTTACTCTTAATTATGTGTTCTTAATTCTTGTGTTGATATTTTCGGGATATTGATTCAAGTTTGATGTGCTTAGGTGGAGGAGGAATAGACCCTGCCTAAGAGTAGATCTATCATAATTAAGCAGAGTTGTTCGCACGCCTAGAGATAGGGTGACGAGATTTTGCCGGATTAGGGTGAAACCTAATATGGGATTCCATAGATCGAGTTAATGAGATTCTAGGGGTTTTAATTAGAAAGATATTTCAATTAATTAACCTAGGGTTAGACGTTAGTCGCCTTGAAGAGATGGATTAATATAACTTAGGGAATCCTACGGATCAAGTCAAATGAATAAATCGTCTAGTTCAGTATTAGATAACAAGTGAAGTCTAGGTGGATTCTTCCTCGGGTATCATCTTAATCAATTAGTTTTTCCTCAAAGTTATTTTCCCAATTTCATTCTTCTTTGTCTTAGAATCTTTAGTTTAATAATTAGTTAATTTTAGATTAAACAACAAATTCCCTTTATTTTAGGCTAGATAATAAAAAGAGAGCTAGTATTAGTACTTTTGGTTCCTTTGGGTTCGACAATTCGGTCTTGCCTAAGCTATACTACTGTTCGATAGGTGCGCTTGCCTCAAATCGTTGTCATAGTTAGTTTCCAGGTTCGATCATTCTAGTTATAAATTTTAAGATTTTGCATCAACGATCAAGTTTTTGGCGCCGTTGCCGGGGAACTGAAATATTTAGAAAGCTTAATTTTTATTACTTTAGCCATTTTTTTATTGCAATTTATTTTCATTATTATTTTTTATTTTTTTATTTTGCTAATTTTTCCTCTATTTACTTTTGACAGGTAATTTTAGTTTATAGAGGAGATGGCACTAAATAACTATCAGTAGAAATTTATAAGGACAAAGCCAACAAAAGCAGCCGATATCTACAACCTCGACCCAGTAACCATGCTATCAAACCAGATAAAGCTTTTAAGTAAGAAAATTGATGGTTTATGTGGTTCTTCGCAGGTACATCCAGTTATGCAGTACGAAACAAGTAGAGGTGTGGCGAATCCTGAGTACCCACCCTACGTACATAGCATGGAAAGCGAACAAATCAACTATATGGGTAACTATTCTAGACCTCAAAATAATTTTTATGATAACACTTATAATGCAGGTTGGAGGTACCATCCCAATTTCTCGTGGGATGATCAAAGTAGCCAAAGACCGGAACTTCCTCCAGCTTTTCAACAACCACCTCACCAACAGGAAGATGAGTTGAACCTCGAAGAGATGCTGACAAAATTCATAGCAGCCACAGAAACATGTTTCCAAAATATAGAAACAAAATTTGAAGCATCGACACAAGAGCTCAAGGATCAGTTAGGGCAACTTGCTAAGCTAATCTTAGAACAGCCACAACAAAGCTTGCCAAGCAACACTGAAACTAACCCAAAAGAGCAAATTCAAGCCGTAACAGCTCATGGCAGTGAAAAGTTAGTGGAATCTGACCCGAGGTAAGAGCCTATGGTAAGTGAAGGTAAGGTTGAGGTAAGCCAGGATTTACCAAACCCGGTAATTACAGAGTACCAAGCTCGTATGCCTAACCCTAATGCGATAAAGAAAGACCACACAAAGGAACAATTAGGAAAATTTCTTAAACCTCCAAAGAAGTTTCTTATTAACTTGCCATTTTTTGAAGCTCTTTCACAGATGCTAGATCCTAGACCTCGTGTCAATAAAGAAGAAATTCATGAGGAACGAAAGCTTCGGATCGATGAACTAGATGAGTGGAAGACACACTTCAAAGATAAACTAAAAACACACGAAGAAAAAACGAGGCAACTCCATGACAAACTTAACGAGAGGACAACCTAGCTTAAGATAGGAGATCAGGTGCTCAAAATCTTCCCAGACGGAACAGCCGAGGTAACTAGCCCTAAAATCAGCATCTTTAAGGTAAATACTACTTGACTTAAACTTTATATCAATAACCGAGTTGATCACATGAGAAAGGATTTCCACCTCCTCAAACCACCATGATTGTGCGAATAACAAGTGAGACTAGCTCAAGACTTTAAACGAGTGCTTCTCGGGAGGCAACTCGAGCACTAACTCTACTAATTAGTTTCATTTCGTATTTAGGCGTAGGTTTCCATACCCACACGGCCTTGTACACAGTCATGGTCGTGGCCGTGTGGGCACCACAGGTAGGTAAAAGGGCGTGGCCGTAGACGTGTGGCAACAGGACAAAAATTTTCCCAAAACACGGGCTGCATCTCTATTTAAACCCCTCTTCTACCTTTTTCTTTTCTAGTTGTCTTTCTTCTTTCATTTTCCATTAATTACTTTTATTTTTACTTTTATTTTTATCTTTATTTTCTTTATTATTTTCTTCTTATTCTTCATGCCATTTAGATTTAGCTTAGGATATATCAAGCTGGCTACTTCGAGGACTCAATTTCAAACTGTTCGAGACGCTTCCCCACGTTCACCTCCAACCCTATCCGGTTTCTTTTCATTGACTTCATCCAAAATTCAAGAAGTTTCATTTCTCTCCCCATCTTATGATTTTATGATTATTTTGATATTATCTAACTTTGTACATTGAGGGCAATGTACATCTTAAGTGTGGGGGGCTCAACTATAGTATTATTTGAAAATCCCTGAATTATGCCATGAATGATATCTTGTCTTAAAGTGAGTTTATCATATTATGATTAGGACGAAATTTCCTTTGATTTATGATTTTTATTGATGTGTTTTGGATTAAGTCATTGATAATTGTGCATTGGTGATTAAATTTGAAGGATACTAGAGAATCAAGCATGATAAGTCTATTTTTCAGAAATTAAAAATTTTTCTAGGTTGTCTACCTAAATCTGAATGTTACCTTGAAGTTTGAAATTTACAAGATTGATATCACATACCCATAATTTTTGTGAGATTTTGAGCCTTATAGAGCATATATTCTTTTTCGTGCTCACTTTTTATTATGAGTGTGTCAACATTGATTTGGTATTCTAGAACTTGCATCGATTATACATGTCAAGACCACACCTTTGATTTCATATACAGAGATGATAAAGGCATTTATGATTTAACCCACTTACACCACTAAAAAAAACCTACCTTCACAATTAACCCCTAGTGAACCCCGTTTAATCCTAACAACACTTTTTATTGACTCACCTACTAATATTAACTCAAAACCATTTGTATTTGTTATCACCATTCCTTAACTACCCTTTCTATCGAGATTTGATTTGATCTATTGCCTAATTATTTTATTTCAGTAGTTGAATTTATCTTTTATTAAATATTTGATTTGTTCTTAAAAAAATCGAAGAATATTCACTATTGGTTTTGTGATTAGGCGAGCTTATACGTTAAATTCCAAATTATTGAAGAAAAAGCTCATATCAGAATATTATTTATGTAATTATTATCAGTTTGATATCTCTAGTTAGGTGATTTGTCAAGTCAATCTCGATTCTAACCCACTAATTCAGCCTTTATCCACACCTTTAACCCAAGCCCCGCTACAACTCTGTTAAAGACCTTTTGATTTGTGTATCATCTCATATTATAGTGGTGGAGATTTGATTCTCATGCAAGCCTATGGGATTAACTTTTCATGTTCGACTTTTGAGTGCTTAATTCTGAACCTTAAACACTTTGAGTGATTTAAGTGAATCTTTTGTGAGGATGTCAACTCTTGTTGATTTTGAATTAGAGGTAATTAATTAGGTAAGGGGAAACACCTAATGTTTTCGGGCTATAAATGTATGACTTTGATTGTATGAATCTTTAGGACTCTTTGAGTTGAATTATCCATGTATGAATTATCCTTGAATTATGACGAAACATTATTGATGAATATTATAAAATCTAGGAAGTTCATTTTAATTGTGAGTTGGGAATTTTGCTTGAGGATAAGCAAAAGCTTAAGTGTGGGGGTATTTGATAAGCTGTAAAAGTAACATATTTTAAGCCCATATTTAGCATGCTTTTGGATGATTTAAGCCTTGAATTGTGTAATTTGGTGCTCTTAATCCTTTGTTTTCATGTTTTATACTCAGAAAAGCACCGGAGTATGAAAAGAATGAGAAATGGGCCCAAAATAGAGTAAATGCCCCATATCACGAAATCCACACGGCCTGGGCCCAGGACCACACGGCCATGCCTCATTCAACAGACTCGAACACAGCCTGGCCACGACTTACACGGGCGTGTGCCATGGGCGTGTCCCTGCCATGGCCAAGAGGAGTTTTACTCGGATTTGGATACTTGGAGGCAAAGAAACACATTCCAAAGCCTATCCAAACACCCTAGTAGGAATTCTACTTGAATTAGGATACTTAGGGGCCAAGTAAGGCGTCTCAAAGTCTATATAAACACCCAATGGGGCAACGTGAAAAGGAGTTCGGCAGAAGCCTTCTGCTAGGGCTTTTGTCGGGGAACCCAAGGCTTTTGTCAGGAGGCATCCAGCTAGGCCAAAGGAGGCAGAATTGTGGGGATTCACTCGAAGATAGCCAGTTGATCCATCTCAGGAAGTCGGAATCATACTCAAGACGGAGGATCTCTCCTTCAATTCCTTCAGGGGGTTTTAGGGATTTCTTATGTTTTGTTTTATCTTTTCTTCTGAGATGTTTTCTTTTATTATTATGAACTAAACCCTTCAGATACCTGAGGGTGATGAAACCTAAGACGAATCTTGTTATTGTTTTCTGAACTATATGATAAATATTTGATTTGTTCTTAATTATGTGTTCTTAATTCTTGTGTTGATATTTTCGGGATATTGATTCAAGTTTGATGTGCTTAGGTGGAGGAAGAATAGACCCTGCCTTAGAGTAGATCTATCATAATTAAGCGGAGTTGTTCGCACGCCTAGAGATAGGGTGACGAGATTTTTCCAGATTAGTGTGAAACTTAATATGGGAGTCCATAGATCGAGTTAATGCGATTCTAGGGGTTTTAATTAGAAAGAGATTTCAATTAATTAACCTAGGGTTAGACGTTAGTCGCCTTGAAGAGAGGGATTAATATAACTTAGGGAATCCTACGGATCAAGTCAAATGAATAAATCGTCTAGTTCAGTGTTAGATAACAAGTGAAGTCTAGGTGGATTCTTCCTCGAGTATTGTCTTAATCAATTGGTTTTTCCTCAAAGTTATTTTCCCAATTTCATTCTTCTTTGTCTTAGAATCTTTAGTTTAATAATTAGTTAATTTTAGATTAAACAACAAATTCCCTTTATTTTAGGCTAGATAATAAAAAGAGAGTTAGTATTAGTACTTTTGGTTCCTTTGGGTTCGACAATCCGGTCTTGCCTAAGCTATACTACTGTTCGATAGGTGCACTTGCCTCAAATCGTTGTCATAGTTAGTTTCCAGGTTCGATCATTCTAGTTATAAATTTTAAGACTTTGCATCAACGATCAATCGGCTGCAATATTTTCAGCTCCTTTCTTATCCTGAATTTCCAAATCAAATTCCTATAAGAGTAAAATCAATCTTATGAGTCGAGGTTTCGCATCAGATTTAGTTAAAAGATAACGAAGGGCTGAATGGTCAGTGTAAACGACAACTTTAGATAATATCAAATACTTTCTAAATTTATCGAATGCAAAAACCACAGCTAGCAACTCTTTTTCTGTGGTAGTGTAATTTTCTTGTGCGTCCGTTAATGTCTTGCTAGCATAATAAATCGGCTGAAAATGCTTGTCTCTTTGCTGTCCCAAAACCGCACCTACTGCAAAATCACCCGCATCACACATTAGTTCAAAGGGTAAATTCCAATCAGGTGCAATTATAATTAGAGCATTTATTAATTTATTTTTAAGGATATTAAATGCATCTAAACATTCCTAATCAAAATTGAAAGGCACATCTTTTTCTAGTAGTTTCGTTAAAGGTTTAGCTATTGTAGAAAAATCCTTATTAAATCTTCTATAAAATCTAGCATGTCCTAAAAAGCTTCTAATAGCCTTAACTAAATTAGGAGGAGATAATTTTTCTATGGTTTCAATTTTTGCTTTATCAACCTCAATCCCTTTACTAGAAATTTTGTGACTTAACACAATCCCTTCTCGAACCATAAAGTGACACTTTTCCCAATTAAGCACAAGGTTCGTTTCCTCACATCTCATTAGAACTTGTTTTAAATTTTTAAGGCAAAGATGGAAAGAATTACCAAATACCAAAAAGTCATCCATAAATACCTCCATAATATCTTCCACAAGTTCATCAAAGATGGCTAGCATGCAGCGCTGAAAAGTAGCAGGAGCATTACATAATCCAAAAGGCATTCTACGATAAGCAAACGTACCATATGGACATGTAAATGTTGTCTTTTCTTGATCCTCAGGAGCTATTGGGATTTGGAAGTAGTTAGAGAGTCCGTCTAGAAAGCAATAGTACATATGCCTAGATAATCTTTCTAACATCTTATCAATGAAGGGTAAAGGAAAGTGATCTTTTCTCGTGGCATCGTTCAACTTCCTATAGTCAATGCAGACTCTCCAACTTGTGACTGTTCTTGTTGGAATCAATTCATTCTTTTCGTTAGCTACAACAGTCATGCCTCCCTTCTTTGGAACAACCTGCACAGGACTTACCCAAGTACTGTCAGAAATAGGATAAATAACTCCAGCATCTAGAAGTTTAATTACCTCAACTTTAACAACTTCCTTCATATTGGGATTCAATCATCTTTGAGGTTGCACACATGGTTTATATTCATCTTCCATTAAAATTTTGTGGGTGAAAAACGATAGACTTATCCCTTTAATGTTAGAAATCTTCCAAGCTATGGCTCGTTTATGCTCCTTTAGTACCTATAGTAACTTGTCTTTCTCTTTGGGTTCTATTTCTGAAGAGATGATTACTAGTAGTGTAGAATTATCTCCGAGGAATGCATACTCTAAGTGATTTGGTAACTGTTTCAATTCCAATTTGGGAGGTTCTTCAATAGAGGGTTTTTGTTTTAGTTCGACGTTTATTTCAATGCCCTCATACTTCTTTTGTCTTGGGGAAGAAGTATTAGAATCTAACTCACTTTTTATCTCCCACATCTCATTGGTATCGTCATCTGCCTCCTCACCTTGGGTAAGACACGGTTCCAACGTGTCTTTATGTATGATTTCAGGGAAAGAGTCTTGAATAAAATGATCAATAGCATCAATAAAATAACAGGAATCATCTTGCTCTCTAGAATATCGCATAGCATCATAAATTTTAAAAATAATTTCCTCGTCACCTACCCTTAGCATAAGTTTACCATCACCTACATCAATAACAGCTCCAGCAGTAGCTAAAAATAAGCATCCTAAAATTAAAGGCACATCAATGTAACATCCTGAAATTGGGCCTAGTAGGATTGAGCCCAATGGGCCTTAAGCGTAGTAGCGTTTAAAATTTTAGAGAACGGTATTAATGCAAGTTAGACTTATTAGGTAAGTGATTTTGGAAGATTAGAGGGCTTCTAGGAAACTTTAGGCTTTAGGGAAATTTTGGTTTTAGGCAGAAAAAAACCCTGGAAGTTGGCAAGTAGGCCTTAAGAATAAAAAGTGGAGGAAAATGACACAAGTGGAGTGTGTGGTGTAGTGGTAAAGTGACGCCACATAAGAGACAAGTGGGTGACGCCACAAGGAAGGAAGGAGGTCCAAGGTTCAAGTCTTGGCTTTTGCATTTTGGTTTCTTTTTACCTGGACCTTAGAATTTGGGCCATAGTTTATATTTAGTTGCGCATGGTTTAAGACACAAGAGGAGCTTGTGGCCAAGTGGTTAGCAGCATGGATTATGCTACAAGGGAGCCTGGGTTTGAATCTCATGAGAAGCAATGGAGTATTTATTTTGCGGATTGGACGGCAAGAGTTTCAGTTGAATTTAAACTCTACTAGCGAAGAGATCCCACATCGGGAAGATACAAAGAATGAAGGTGAAGAGCTGGCTATATAAAGAGCATCCTAGGAGGAGAGTAAACACATCTTGGAGGGCGTTTGGGCACAGGAGTGGTCGGAGCGCGGATTAACACCAGAGTCCTATCAGGTGTGTAACTCTCTCTACTCTAGCTGTAGAGCGGCAAATGCCGAAGTGCCGATCACGGCAATAGTTGCCACACGAGCGTACGAGCGCTCGTGTTGGGCTTCGATGCGATAGTTGAGGCCATCAGTAGTGTTCTTGTGGGTTGGGGCTGCTTGGGCCACGATGGGCCGAAGTGGGCCCAATGGGCCCGTGGGCCCATATGAGTAAATTGTATGATTGTTTAGTATATGTTGAACTAGACTAGGTGGAACTTATATACGTGGCTAGATTTGTGCTAGGTGGGCCACACGAGCGTGTGGGCCCGAATGGGCCGAAATCGGGTTTTAGGCCCAATAGTCCGATAAGGACCGAAAATGGTAGCTGAGTCGCTGGTGGCGACATTAGGCCTTCGGAAAGGCCATTGCAGGTGCGAATTTACGAAAATACCCTTGGTGGGTAAATTACGAAAATACCTTTGGTAGGTAAAATTACAATTATACCCTTAGAGGTTAATTAGCTTGATTTTGTTGTTTTATGTCTATCTGATTATGATGGTAATTCATGTTATTCTTATATTTGATATATGTTTTGCATACATGACATACTGCATACACGAATTATTATGTTTGCATGGGGTTGGGGATATGATAATGAAAAGGGGAAGTGTTCCGGTGGTTTTACCACATTATCCGGTGACTTATGTCACATATTATGAATCCAGTGACTTATGTCACATATTATGAATCCGGTGACTCTGTCACATTATCTGGTGGCTATGCCACGTTATAAGGGCGATGTGCAGTTGACTGCAGCAACTGTCTTCGAGGGTGTGTAGCGGATGGAGGGTCGATTTAGTAATCCCCATTGGTGTGATTGGCAGGTACGGGTGGTGTGTAGCGGATGGAAATTTAGGCTGGGATTGGGTTTTGCATCATTTGGCATGTGTTATCTGCTATACTGTGATGTTAGGGCTACGGCCTGATTCGATTTATGTGTGCTTCGGCCAAGTATGTTATTGTGAAGGCTAAGGCCCAATCTGCTTTTGTGGGCTTAGGCCCAGTTATCACTCGTAAGGGGAATTGCACACTGGGTTTTCGTAAACTCACCCTCTCTTTTTAAATGTTTCAGGTAATCAGTAGATCGCAGATTTGGGAGCTGAGGCAGACTTGTGGTGGCCCTGCAATGTTTTCTCGTAAACTCGGTTCTTTTATTTAAACCTACTTTTAATTTTGGGATTTTGTTATGTAATAAGGCCTTTGGTATTTTATTTGGTTTTAGCTTTCAATTTGGTTACTGTTTATTATTAAATGTTCAATATGGGATTTTCCTAAAATGATAATAAACCGTTTTTTATTCAAAATTACTTAAGCTCGATTTTCACAACAAATACAATTTTATTCAAATTAATAACAACTTTGTAAAATGGGCATTGAAATGAATCGGCTTTTATAAACAAACCACAAAACACGGAGTTTCAAAAAGAATACGAACTTTTTAACGAACGCACAGTTTTTTTTAGACATTCCTTTCATGTGACATGCCAGATCCGGTCATAACGTCTAGGCCGGGTTTGGGGTGTTACATCAACGTCCTCATCCATGTCAAGCACAACAAAATCAACAGGGAATATGAATTTATCAACTTTTACCAAAACATCTTCAATAATTCCCCTAGGATATTTAGTAGATCTGTCAGCTAATTGAATACTCATCCTAGTGGGTTTTGGTTCCCCAAGACCAAGCTGTTGAACATTTTATAAGGCATTAAATTAATATTGGCACCTAAATCAGCTAATGCTTTCTCAATATTTAAATTACCAATTAAACAGGGAATAGTGAAACTTCCTAGATCTTTCAATTTGGTTGGTAGTTTATTTTGGAGAATAGCTGAACATTCCTCATTAAGCTCTACGGTCGATAGCTCTTCAAACTTCTTTTTATTTGTTAAAAGCTCTTTTAGAAATTTTGCGTATGTCGGCATCTGCGAAATAGCTTCAACAAAAGGTAAGTTAATATGTAATTGTTTGAAAAGTTCGAGAAATTTACCATATTGTGCGTCTATGCGGTCTTTCTTCAACTTTGCCGGATACGGGATCGGTGTTACATTCTCGTTTACTTCCTTTCCCTTTTCCTTATCAGTTTCTTATGGCATCTTCTTTTCAGCTTCAACCAATACCTTCCCATTCCTTAGTGTAACTACCTTCACATGCTCTTTTGGGTTAGGTTCGGTGTTACCAGGTAAACTACCTGGTTACCTTTCGGAAACTAACTTGGCCAGCTCTCTAATTTGATTCTCAAGCCTTCGAATTAATGTTTGATGATTTTTCAACGCTGTTTTGGTATTTTGAAAATGAGTTTCTGACACTGAAATAAACTTTGCTAGTATATCTTCAATGTTTGGTTTCTTCTCTTGTGGGTAGGGTTGTTGTTGAAAGCCTGAAGGGAGTTGTTGTCTCCAATTTCCTTGACCACCCCATAAGAAGTTTGGGTGGTTTTTCCAACCTGGATTGTAAGTGTTACTATAGGAATTATTATGAGGTCTAGAATTATTACCCGTATAGTTCATCTGTTCGCTTTCTATGCCTGGGTTGTATGATGGATATTATGTATTGCCCATTCCTCCTCCATTCGTATCGCACTGCATAATTGGATGACCTGCGAAGAACCACACAAACCATCAATCTTTTTACTTAAAAGCTCTACCTGGTTTGATAGCATGGTCACTGCGTCGAGGTTGAAAACACCGGCTGCCTTTGTTGGCTTCATCCTCATAACTTGCCACTGATAGTTATTCAGTGACATCTCTTCAATGAATTCGTAGGCAACCTCAGGTGTTTTTTTGTTAAGTGTACCGCCCCCGGCTGCATCAATCAACTGCCTAGTTGAGGGGTTCACACCATTGTAAAAGGTTTGAACCTATAGCCACAAAGGTAACCCATGGTGAGGGCATCTTCTCAGTAGATCCTTGTATATATTCCATGCATCGTAAAGTGTTTCTAAATCCATCTGCACAAAAGAAGAAATATCATTCCTCAACTTAGTCGTTTTAGCCGCTAGAAAATATTTAAGTAAACAATTTTCGGTCATTTATTCCCATGTAGTGATTGATCCTCGTGGTAACGAGTTTAACCACTGTTTAGCTTTGTTCCTCAATGAAAAGGGAAACAACCGAAGGCGAATGGCATCATCAGAAACACCATTTATTTTGAAAGTATCTCAAAACTCCAGAAAATTTGCCAAGTGATTGTTTGGATCCTCATCACGCAAACCATCAAACTGAACAAACTGCTGAATCATCTGAATAGTGTTAGGTTTCAGTTCAAAATTATTTGCAGCAATAGCAGGTCTAACAATACTTGATTCAGTTCATGTTAAAGTAGGTTTAGCATAATCATACATAGTACGAGGAGCAGGGTTTTCGGCAACCACCGGAGGTAGCGGATTATTATCAGCCATCTCCTCGGTATTAGTGATTTCGTCTTCTTGCTCTTCTTCTATGTATTGTAGACTTCACCTTATTTCTCTTCTATTTCTGCGAGCTGTACTTTCAATCTCACTTTTAAAAAGTAATGGTCCTGACAGGTTCCTTCTAGTCATAAACTAAAAGTTCCTGCCAAAAGCAAAGAAAAGAAAAAGTTAGTAAACTAAAAATAAAAATAAATTGCAAATAAAAACAAGAATGGCTAAAGTAATAAAAATTTAGTGTTCCTAATGTCTTAGTCTCCGGCAACGGCGCCAAAAACTTGATGTGGTCTAAAACTAACTATGATCACAATAAAGGCAAGCGCACATATCGTTCAATAGTATAGTTATGGTAAGACCGGTAATATCGTATCCACAAGGACCAAGAGTACTAGTAATTACTATCTTTTTATTATCTAGCCTAAGAATTGGAGTGATTTCTTTTAAAGTAAAACTTAATTAAAAACACGACAAAGAAAGAATTAGAAAAATACTTTTAGACAACTAATATGATAAAGGCAATACCTAAGGAAGAATCCACCTAGACTTCACTATTACTTTTGATTCATATGATTTATTCACTTAACTTAATCCGTAGAAATCTCTGATTTATGTTAATATCTCTTTCAAGACTAAAAACAACTGACTCTAGGTTTATTAATTAAAATCTCTTTCTAATTAAAACCCCTATCGTCGCATTAACTCGATCTATGGATTCCCTTATTAGATTTGACTCTAATCCGGCAGATTTTCGTCGCCCTATTTCTAGAGTTGCAATCAACTCCGCTTAATTGTGTTGATCTACTCTTAAACAAGGATTTTTGCTCCACTGAATAAGCATATTCGACTTGAATCAATAACCTGAATTATCAAAACAAGAATAAGAACTCACAATTAAGAATAAGAACAAGTATTTATCTTATAAATCAAATAGTAATAAGATCTATCTTAGGTTTCATCCCCTTAGGTATTTAGGGAATTTAGTTTATACTGATAGAGGGAAACATCTTAAAATAAGGAAAATAACAAAACATAAGAAAACCCAAAAAACTTCTAAAGAACTTGATGGGAGATCTTCAGTCTTGATGAAGATCCTTCTTCCGAGCTGCTCCCGACGGCTGTCTTCGAGTATTTTCTGCCTTCTACTCAGCGTCCCCCTTTAGGTTTCCCCCTAGGGTGTTTATATAGGCTGTTGGGACGCCTTTCTTGGCCCACAAGTAGCCTTTTCCGAATAGGATTAAACCTGGGTTCGGCAGGGACACGCCTGTGTGACATGCCCGTGTTCGATAGCCTTAGGCCGTGCTTGATTCTGCTTGACATACACGGTCGTGTTTGATGGCTTTAAGCCGTGCACAATTCTGCTCGTCACACGCGGCAGTGTGGTCTGTCCATGTGCGAAAGTCCAGGCCATGTTGATTTCCAAAGTAAGCCCATTTCATCCCTTTTTGGCCCATTTCTCGTTCTTTTCGACTCCCTAAGCTCTCCTAAGTGTAAAACATGAAATCAAAGTATTAGGAGCATCGAGTTCATCAAATCTAGTGAAAATTCATCCAAAAATAAGCCAAGCATGGGGTTAAAATATGTATAAATTATGGTTTTTCAATCTCCCTGAAGTTGCAGTGGAGTAGACTGAAAATAGCGAATTTTATTTCTCTGAAGTGGTAATGAAATAGATTAAAGCTACAAATTACAAATCTTATCTCCCTGAAGTTGCAGTGGAGCAGATTGAAGTTACAGATCTTACCCCCTAAAGTTGCAGTGGAGTAGATCGAAGATAGAAAATCTTATCTCCCTGAAGTTGCAGTAGAGCAGATTGAAGCTACAAGTCTAATCTCCCTAAAGTTGCAGTGGAGCAGAATGAATTTAGTGAATCTTATCTCCCCGAAGTTGTAGCGGAGCAGATTGAAGCTACTAATCTTATCTCCCTGAAGTTGCAGTGGAGTATATTGAAGCGACAAATTCTATACCTCTGAAGTTGCAGTGGGTTTGAAAGAGGCTACTTGAAGAAAATGAGCTCCAAGAGGTCAAGATTCGGCGAGGCTGGAAAAAGTTGGTCCTTCTTAAAAGTCTTTGCTCCATTCTCGTTACACGACAACGAGCAAAGAGGGGCAGTTGTAATAAGCCCAATTTGCCCGGGGCCAAAACCAAATAAAAATAATAATAATTAATCAGTCCTTTTACAAGAGTTATCAGCCCAAACTACAATAGCCCAATATAGCCCAAAATGCAAAAAACCCTAACATAAAAAAAATACAAGCCCAATGGCCCAAAATGTTTAAACATTTTCAGTAAAACAAAAACCCTAGAGCCCCCCAGCGCTGTTTCTCCTCGGCACGTCGCCCACGCCTCGTCCCGAGGCCCGTCTGCAACCTTGCACCAAAACGGCAAAGGGCACATTTCCTCTCCCCTTCGTTGACTCTCCATGGCTACCTGCAAAAGGGAAAGAAAACACAGCAGAGAACAACAAAAGCAGAAAAGAAGAAAAGAAGAAAAAGCAAAAAAACAGTATCTTGTAATATATTTCGGCTATAAAAGCCAGAAACTGGATTGTAATTTTTTTCACACACACAATATTAATCAAAAACAGAAATCAAAAGTTGAAAAAGGTGATTTTTTATATTTTCGTTTTTTTACGAATTTATTTTATAAGTAAAATATAAAACAAAAAAGAAAAAGGGTTGAAACTTACCTGTCCGGTCACGTTACGCCACCATCATAGGTCTCCTGCAACCCCGCAAGCCGTCAAACCTACCAGGGTAGCATTCAGGCTTCATCAAAAGGGGGATACGAGAGGGCATTTTTCCTTTTCTTTTCTTTTTTTTAGGCTTTCGCCTATAGATTTAGATCTAGGTTAAAAAAAGGGATAAAAATGGGCATTTTTAGAATTTTTCGGCCACCGTGTACCGCGGCGCCATTGCCAGTGATCGGCAGCCGCCACAGTGGCCAGTGGCTGGAGCCATGGCCGGAGCTTGGGGAAGGGAAGAGAGTTTGAGAGAGTTTTCTTTGTTTTTTTTAGAATAAGGATGAAATAATTTTTTTTATTTTTTTAACTTAAATAGGGGGTACTAAAAGGTGCCGTTTTGAGCCGAATTTTAGACGCCAAAATAACGTCGTTTCACCCCTAGGATCCGTGCGCTGACCTGACCCACTCAGAGGATCCGCGCGTTTTGGACTAATGGGTTATTTGCGAGAATGGTCCTTCCGCTTTTTTGCAGCGCGCTTCAATTTAGCCTTTTTTTTATTTTATAGATTTGACTACTGATTTTTTGTGTGTTTCAATTTAGTCCCTGGCTCGCCGATCTCCTGGAGAAGGGACGCGTGTCCAGAGGATCGGGATAATTTCTTAATTAGTCCTCGCTTGTTTTCGTGCATTACATTTTAGCCCTTTTGTTTTTATTTTATTCAATTTGTCCTTTTAATTTCATTTAAGTTACTATTAAGTCCTTTTTATTTTAATTCTGTTATTTATTTATTCATCTACTTGCTTATTTATTATTTATTCCATTTATTTTATTCATTTGTCTGTTCATTTACTCATTTTTTTATATATTATTCATTTATTTATTTATTTTTGTTTCAATCCTTATATTCATTTATTTATTATTCCGTCATTTTTATATATTAATATTTTTATTTCCTTTCATCGATTTTTTTCTTATCTATGCTTTCATTATTATTACTATTTTATTATTATTTGTTCATCTATTTATTTATTGCCCCTTTTTATATATTTTCAAAATTAGATTATTTATATTTTTTTATTTGTACATTTTATTCATTATTATTATCATTATTTTTATCTTATTTTTACTACTTTGTCATTTCTTTTATCATTCTCTCTTCATTTACGTTTATAATCGTCATAAGGCATCTAGCATCTTTATTTTTTTATTTTTTTATTTATTTTATCACTTTATTTATTGTATACCATGGGTTAATATTCTTACTATTGTTATAGTTATATTGATATTATCATAGCATTTCTTTATTCACTTATTATATGTTATTTAAATATTCTATCCGTATAACCATTTTAAAATCACTACATGCATTATGTTTAAATGTAATTAGTCGCTTTTATATTATACCCCAAAATGAGATAAATATCTATCGTTTTAATATTACATCTATTATTATTCAAAACAAATTTTTAAAAATAGACAATGTTTCGTATTTGGAAGATTTGAGAAATTGTACCCTAACTTACGGGGTTTCGATTTTCTTGTTGAACTCGAATAACCGAATATCCTTTCAAAATTAAAATACATAAGATCTCAAATAAAAAAAAAATAAAGGCAAACTTATTCTCAAGGATCCAAAGTGTCGTTCCTAACTTCCGGGATGTGACATTTCGTTGCCTCGAGATGAGAAGGTCTTAAACATACTTTTCGATTTATTCAAACAATTTTTAGGTAAAATAACATTAATAAAGAGGGATCGTATTTTAAATTCTTTTTGAGTTTTCAACTTTCGACACTAAGACATCAAGTAATCAACTAGGTACCAATTTTGGGCGTCACGAAGGTGCTAATCCTCCGTGCGTAACCGACTCCCGAACCCATTTTTTAAATTTTATAGACCAAAAATCATTGTTTTAGTAAATCAAACATTTTATTAAAACGATCAAATTACGAGGTGATCCGATCGCACATCACAAAAAAAAGGATTGGTGACGACTCCTATTTTTCGTTTTTAAAATAAAAGTCTACCGTCAATAAAAGGGCTTCAACATGTATAATATTAAAATAAAAATTTTTAATTAAATTATGAGAAAAACAAAATTAATGTGGGTTCAAATCCTAGCATATGCATTTTTTATTGTTTTTTAAATAAAAAGATTAAATTACGCTCTAATAAAAAAAAATTATTTTAATTACAAAAGGGCATTTCATAATTTTCCTAAATGAGTTTGTGACTCGATTGAGAGCGACACCAACTCAGTAAACACTTAATAAATAATGTATATATTTATTATTAAATATTTTCAATTAAGTCTAAAAAATTGTACCAAGTTTTATTTAAATTACTCATATCATGTATAATATATATACACTAAAGTAAGGTTTAGATAGAAATAGAGTGTTTATAATTCAATTTTATGTTTTATAATTCCATGTATGCATATTTTATTTATTTAATATTAATGTTTGTCTTTCACAACTTCTATGCATGTAATATATTACACATATTACAAATACATTATATTACAAATAATTTTATATATACATTAAATTCGTGCATTGCATGAGAATAAAAATTACTATTGAAATATATATATATATTAAAAGTACCTTAGCACTCATAGTACTTTCATTTTGGTGTTTCTATTAAAAGAGTGATTAAATTAGTTTATATACATTAGATGAAGTAATAAAATTGTTTCTCTATTAAAATTGTTTCATTAAATACTTATTTTAGTGTTTTATACAAATTTAATCCTACACGTTTACACCTTCTTTTTTTAATTTGAAACTACTCTTTTATTTACAGGAAATTTGTCATTAATCTTTCATTATTGATGTAATATTATTTTATATTATATATTATGTCAACAAATAATTAAAAATTATAAAAATATAAAAAAATACATTTTAAAATTAAAATGAAACATAAAAAATGTAAAAAGAATTTATAAAAAGTTTGACAAGGGTTGCAGCATTTCCATGTGGGATTATGGCTCTTATAACATTATTATTGGATCTCCAAAATTTTCTTCCACTTATCTTTTTAAAGTATTTGGAGTTATCAATAATATGTTAATTACTTGCATAAAAAATATGAATTAATTATGGGTAAATTACACAAATGGTCATTAAACTATTACCTTCTTCTATTTTAATCATTTAACTATTAATTTTTTCGAATTACTCACTAATTTTTTTGAAATCAGATATTCTAGCCACTCACTCATTAGGTGCAGTTAGAATAGTGAGGGGAAGTCGGTGGACTTTTTTATTAGTCTAATAACAAACTTAACCCTCCAAGTAAGTTATATCCTTTAGAAATTCTAGAATGGAAATGAGATAAGATTACTATGAATTTTGTATCAGGTTTACCTCGAGGTTTTGGAATCAGTTACAGATATCTTTGGGAACTAAGCTACAGTTAGTACTGCATTTCATCCTCAAACTAATGGTCAGTCTGCAAGAGTTATTCAGGCTCTGGAAGATATGTTGAGAAGTTGTGTAATTGACTTTGGATTGAATTGGGAAAGATATGTTCATTTGGTTGAGTTTGCTTATAATAACATTTTTCATGCTAGTTTGAAAATGTCTCCATTTGAAACTTTGTATGGTTGAAGGTGTAGAACACCTACTTGTTGGATGGAGCTTAGTGAAAGAAAGTTAGTGGATCCTGAATTAGTACGAGAAGCTGAGAGAAAGTCTATGTTATTCAAAATCATTTAAAAGCTGCACAGGATTGTTAGAAAGCTTATGCAAATCTAAGAAGAAAAGAAATTTCATTTGAAGTTGGGGATAAGGTATTTTTGAAAATCTCTCCCTAGAAGAAAATCATCAGATTTTATCAGAAAGGAAAATTAAGTCCAAGGTTCGTAGGACCTTATGAAGTTTTGGAGAAAGTTGGACCAGTAGCTTATAGTTTGGTTCTACCTCCTGAGTTATCTAAAATTCACAACGTGTTTCATGTGTTTATGTTGATAAGGTATAGATCAAATCCTGATCATATTGTATAGATTGAAGAGTTAGAGGTTGAATCGAACTTGTCTTATGAAAAGGAACCTATCAGGATTCTAGCAAGAGAGGCAAAAGAGTTGAGAAATAAAAGAATTCCCTTAGTAAAAGTTCTATAGAGAAATCATAGTGCTAAAGAAGCTACCTGGGAAAGAGAAAGCCAAATAAGAGAGCAGTATCCTTAGTTATTTTCAGGTATGAATTTTGAGGACGAAATTTTCTATGGATTACCACCTAAGACACCCTTTAGGTCTCACCTGGGCATAAAGATACCCTCTCGATCTCACTGCTTGGCACAAGTTTTACTCAACAAGATACCCTCTCGGTCTCACCTATCTAGATCTTCTACTAGGGGTATCACTTCCTAGTATACTAAGTACTCTTGAATAAATACTCAAGTTAGGTTATTATTTACTTAATCAATTAATTAGGTTAAGCAGTTGAAACATGTGAGATATGTATGAAGCATAAACTCATTCTGATATTCATAGAAACATTAAATAATCAAAGTTAAAAAATGAGATATAAATAAGAGAATAAGGAAAGAGAATGTTCATGGATTAATCAATGTAAAAGCGTGGTTCCAGAACAATATCCGCTCGCGATAGTCTCACTTTGCAATAAGGTCTTCTGATTAAGCGAACATAAAATAAACTAAGTAAAAGCTAAAAACTAATAAAAACCTAAAGGATAATTCATGTTTCCCTAAATCTGTGTGTTTAATTTGATTACAATGGCCTTTATATAGGTTAAGTTTGGAATATTAAAGTGCCTAAAATATCCTTGAAGTATTTAGAGTTCAATTAGAAAAAAGACCTCTAATTGCCTTAAGAAATGCAACCATCACATGCAATAATTTTTGGGTAGCGTAGAAGTTGTGTTGCAACGATCGCCTGTCGTGTTGCAACATAGGTCGGTGTCGCAACACATCAAGCAGTTTCGTTCCAGGACTTATTTTTGCTTCTTTCTTCGGTGTTGCGACATGGGCAGCAATTTTTGCCCGAATGTGCATCATTAACTCCCAATTTGACCTATAAGACCATGTAACTTTATTTAAGTATCTAATGTATAATAAAAACAACTGAAAAACATAAATTAGGACTTCATGTATGACAACATGAATACGTACTAAAATGACTTGATTTCACTATTAAACAAGCTCAAGTTATGTGAAAAAGGGATGTAAATAATAGTGTAATTCGTGGCAAAAAAATCATTCTTCCATCGTCCGAACAACTTGAATACAATCTTGGTCCACTACTCATATTAGTGCTACATGGCTACGAACACGTGGACTATATGTAATCAACATGTAGCCTTAGAAGCCCCATGCTAATCCTATTAAAGTTGGAGAGCTATTTAAACACTCCTTATATAACTTAGTTGGAGAGGCTCACTGATAACGGTCCGTCTCGGGTTAGGAGGCGAATCGTAAATGTTGCCCGATCGTAAATTAGGTAGTTTCTTGTTTAATTAACAAAGGGATAATTTTATTGGAAATAAAATCTTTGAAAGGTAAAGATAGGTGATTGGTTGAAATGGATACGTATTTGAAACAAGAAAGAACCTTTAATAAAAATTAAAGACCCGAATCTTATACGTTTCAAATTGATGGAATGAGTTTTGAAACAAAACCGAGACCCACTATCTAGCGAGATAGGAACCAACGGTATAGGTAGATGAACGCCACACCCGTAAGGATGATAAGTTCAAAACAAGGAAAGAACGACGCCACTAGAAAACTAGATAAGTCAATTCAACCTTGAGAATCAGGAGAGTGAATACTCACCAAAAGAAAATTTTCTTTCATTCAAATTCAAGTTTTTTTACAAAATGAAATGTGGAAAGTATTTATAGGCTTTTCTAATGAATAGCCGAATAGGGAAGGAATTGAAGCTTTCATGTAAGAGGCTTGTTTCTAGATGTTCTCAATTGGTTGGCTTCAATCTTCATTTGTGCGCACGATTAGTCAACTTGGTGGAGCATTTGTGAGCATTCGGCCAAGGTAAGGGCTAAAATAATCCTCCACTGTGCATGCTTTCCTTTGTGTGTGCCGTCCACTTGGTTGAGCTCCCAAGTCACTCAATGTCATTTAATCTCTCATCCTTCATTCCAAAAGAATTGCCGTCCACCACTTCAATCATTTACAATTCTAATTTGACCTTGCCGTCCACTAGCATTATACAACCAATTGTTTATCCCATGATGGTTTTTGCACTCCCATTTATTTATTTCAAGCATTGCCGTCCATAGTAACTAATTGCTCCACACAATCAATTGTTTACTCCATTTGCATTCCACAAGCACATGCCTAACTATTAATTATTCTACTATAGCCGTCCATGCCTTCATATCCACCCATTCAATTTTCACCATTGTTTATTCCTCCACCAAGTTCAATTACTCTCCATAATAAAATCCCATCCTTCAAGCACTAACTCCCATCTTGCCGTCCATACTTTGAAGCACTATGAGATTCATCTAAAAAAATAACTCCAATTTTAGTTAGTGCCGCATGCTCCATGTGGTTTATTATTTATTCAAAACAAATGTCCATGCTTTATCAATTTCATGGCTTCTTGTTTGCTTAATGCAAGGCTCCCATTTGTTCCATCATATTGCTACCATTAAAGGCTTGAAAGTGTGTCGTCCAAATGCTTATATATTCAGCTTGGAGGGATCAAAGTGGGTTGACCGAATATTCCTTAGAAAATAATACCAAAGTGCAGCTCATAAACTCACTCAAAGGATATTTCTTGAATTATTCGGTCAAGGGAATTGGATGACATCTTGGTTTTGTCCCCCACCACGCATTGCCACAAATATCATAGCTTGTGCCGTCCATGCACATTTGGGTCTTCTATCAAGCTTGAAAGTACTCCTCATTTTGACGGCACCTGTAATACATGAACCAACATCAATTTAAGTGCAATTCAGCTGATCATAGTTAAAACAAAATCTTAACACTTTATTTAAATACTAGGTAAAAAATTTAAAAACAAAGATTAACAAGACACCTTAAAACACACAATAACTAGGACATTTTAATCATATGAAATAAATCTAACATATTTAATATGATACTAATTATTTGGCAAATTAAGTTGCTATAGAAAATCAATTAAACAAATTAAGATATTTAATTCATTTAATTAAAATTCAGCAATTTAATTTTCAACAAATTCAAAGACTCAATTTATTTAAAGCAATAAAAAATTAAAATTTGGAGTCGAGCTTCGTCGACTTGAAAACACGGTGGGTGCCCCGGGCGTGCCCGTATCACTCACTCTCAACACAATGGAAAACTAAGAGAAGAGAGAGTCCATACCTTCCTTAGGGCACTTTCGACCCTTATCCTTCTATACAACTCTGGACCTTTAGGTGGACCATCATCAACCGACAAACTTATATATGTGCATCAACAAATTTTCTTATTTAATTGTTTCTAAATATCTATTTTTACAAAAATGTTGGGTTATTAATGGTATTATCTATTTTTAGATTAGGCCTTTATGACGGATTCATTTCTGAATGTAACTCATTTCTGTAACTTTATCATTTCTATCCATTTCTATTCATTTGATTCAACATGCAATTCATTTCTGGTTTCAATGAGATAGTGGAGGGACCGATTAGACATATGTGATTAGGCCTTAAATGATTATAATTAAGTTTCAATTTTTCACCTATTCATTATAAACTTATTTAGTCATGAAGTCATTCCACTATAGTATCATGACTGAGCTCTCCTCAATTACATATCATTACGAAAGCTACTTGATCAATACTCATCCAATGACCTTATATAAGTGTGTAACCATCATAGGATATTTTTAATCTCTTTGGGATAAATTCGTTCTACCAATATGATCCTATTTTATCTCATGGTAACCATTACGTCTTCCTTCATGAAAAGTCCATTACTATCAAATAGTAATTAAGTCATTCATCACAAAAACGAACAACTCGTGGCCACGTTTACTTTTCATCTATCATGTAATTCCAATGAGAGGGTATCATTTACCTATGTCTTGGGCTATGAATTCCAATACTTTGAATAATGCTACATACTGCAAAAGTCATATACCCAACATACCAACTTTTGGTTTCTTATCTATTTGAACTTAAGCTTTTACTTACATCAAAGTATACAAGTCACACATACATAGTCCATCATCCACTCAGAATTAAGGTATACCACACTTCGAACGTCACAAGTGGATAAATCCATAAACATATTCAAGATTTATTCTTCTTGGGTCCAGTCTGATGTTCTATCAGTCTAGTCAGTCACATCTATGTATCTATTTTCTGGGAGTTATCCACTCTGATGCCTAAGACAGTGCATCTCCCCAATTGGGCTTCATAGATGACATAATAGTCTTTCAATCGATTCGCTCATATCCGATTAGGCTAAAGACATGTTTAGGTCCATCTACTAATATAAGTTGTTTTTTTTTTTGTATTATGATCTGACCAATTAATATTTTTTGGTATTAGTTTAAACATTAGACAACCAATGAGTCAATATTTTCTTTTATTTTGCTTTGCATGCAAAAACCACATGAATACAAAATATATTAATGTAAACCATGAATTATTTTATTGACCAAACTGTTCGAAAAAATTACAAGTTTACAAACGAATATACTACACTTAAGGCACCAGATCCAACAGCGAGGCGAGGTGATTATTACTAAATCCATCACCACTCCACAATTGGCATAGTCTGCTCCACCACTTGCTCCGCTTCACTATGGATGCATAATGTTGAAAACTATTACCACCCCCATGGATGTTGGATACATCCCTGCCCCACCCCGCTCTGCTTCAATTTAAATTTTGCTACTTATTTTTAATATTTTATTTTTTTTAAATTCAAGTATTTAAATATAATTCTTCAAAGAAGATTTAAACATAAAATATATGAATTTTTTTATATTATATTATTACATTTTTACCCTTTCAATATTATATATAAGGATAAAATGGTAATTTCATATAGGGAGCGTGTCGGGGTTAGCAATTATCATAATCACTCCATACGCACTATCCGAAAGAGAAATTCCACCTTGCCCCACACCACTTTTCAAAAAAAAAAATCAACTCCATTCAAAGCAAATCGGTGCGGAATCCATCAAGCAGTTCAGATTTTTCCATCCCTAAATGTAGAACACATCTCTTCGAAATGTTTAGAAAAGATAATAGAATTTATGTTATTATTAATTCTTAATTAATTTTATATTTGTAATTAGTTTTATTGAATGAAATAACTTTATAAAATATTACATGATGAAAACTGTGTTTTACAATTAGGGTCTCATGAGTATTATCCAAAACCTAGTGGCATTTTAGAATACTTGAAATTTGTCAAATTCAAGCACATGATAAAATTACACGTTTGGACATGGGTCCATCACTATTATATGCGTTGTTGGAATGATGGAGACAAAAAATGCATATGTTTCGTTTACTATTCGAGGAATGCACAGGTATGTTAGAAGACATTGGGCTCCAGGAAAGCATTCTGATAGAAAACAATCCAATAACCAAGAATTCAACGCTTAATGGGTCAAGGTATTGCCTCTAGATGCTCTGCATGGTACCTGGACTGGAATCATTTTAAAGGCTGCACTATAAAATTTAAATGGTTGCGGGATAATTTTGAGGTTCTTCATCAGTACACAATTGATGTTGACTATATGCAATATATGTTGCACTTGATTGAGGTTGTATTGATGTCAAAAAAATCTAGCAATGTGAAACACCTTGTGTACCTTCAATTGCTAGGTGATTTACATAACAGGCATAGACTGAACTAGGGGTCAACACTATTAGCTTTCCTTTTTTAAGAGATGTGTTGGGGAATCAATTATAAAATTAATGACCTTAAGAGTTGTCTAATTTTATTGAACTGACTAATGATTGTGTTTCCTCTTCCCAATAGATATCAAATTGTTTTTAATTACACAATTACTTATTTCGAGTTGTTGCTCTTTATTTAGTAATGACATCAAATTACATTGGTTTGAGCATATGGAAGCTTGAAAAGCATTACGACAGTAAGGGAAAATGATCAAGCAGGTAAATGTTCATGTTATTACTTTTTTTATATAACGGAATTACTTAGAATTAGGATAAACAATTGAGAACACTAATAAGATGTAAAAGTGCAGTTAATTGGGTGTATTATGTTTCACATGAAATGGTTATTGCCATCCTAGAAGAAGCCTTTGTGTGGTTCATTTGTGTGGCAATAATTTGTTTTCACATTGTTGAGTGGCAACTAGAAAATAGTCATGTGGCAGTTCAGGGGTTAGCAAGGCTTACCGAGATTACCAGAGAACCTTGACGATCCTCATGGAAAAACCAACTTCTGGTAACTTTTTAACTTGCATTTTCAGTACTCGACTAAATTCCACAGCATAATACTCTATATCTCATATAAGATGGCAATGGAACGGTTGAAAATGAACAAGAACTTAAAATTGGTAGGAATAATCATATTCAAATCAACATTATACTTAGATATCTCATATAAGATGGCAATGGAACAGTTGGAAATGAACAAGAACTTAAAATTGGTAGGAACCATCGTATATGCTCAAGCCTAGACCTAAATAGCTCAATCTTTAAATAGGTTTACTCAATACAATATTGTTCAAATATTGTCAGATTATATCCATTAGTTCATATCCGAATATTATTAGATACAATGGATACATATAGTTCATAAAAACACAAAAGTCCGAATAAGATAAATGACAGGTTGGCAATCTCTGAACTTATTCAAAACCTACGGCGGAAGTCAGATCGATGATTGATCTCATGCTAGAAAGAATTATGTTGAAGAGAAAAAGATCCATGTCTAATAACTAAAGATTGCACCGAGGTTTATTTATGACTTCATAAGGATCACTTGTTTTATTTAGACGGAAAAACCCATGGGAGCATAATATCAGACCGAGAACAAACAGTATTTCATAGTAAGTACAGTCCTATAATCTTTATCGACTGCTCAAAATCTGCCATGACATTCTACTCCTTTTGCATCTCACAAAGGTCCAGGGTACATAAAATGTCTTTTTTCTTTTTTTCTTTTTTAAATATTCTTTCCCAGGGATTCTCAAAATCGCTACAACTCGTTTGCAATGGATAGTCTGCATTATCTGATTTCTTAATGATGAAAAGGGTTCCTGGAATTTGATATCAGGGGAGCTCAAAACAGAAGTGAGAGTTCAGTGCATGATGGTCAAAACATAAAGCTTAGAATTAAACTCTAAATTCTAGTGCAATTCCTTCAAGCAGCTAAACTGACCTACATATCTGGCTTTAACTATTGCATATATTTCATAATTTCTATCCTATGACCCTAATCTATTTGGTCCCAGCTGGTTCATTTTCTTTTTCTTCAAAAAGAAAAAAAAATCCACCATACCTAATGCTCAGAAAAGGCCTTCCCCAGATCTTACCGCATACTGAAAGGAAGAGTTGATGGGATCACTACTTTTTAAAATATCAACAAAAATTACATGCCAGGTTTTGCCTTGGTGGCTTTCTTCAAAAATACTGTTCCTATGTGATGATTCTTGAAAAATCATATCCCATGTTAATGTTTAGATTTGAACAGAGCAGGGGTGTTGAAAAAGTACTTGACGAAAAATAAATAAAGAATGTCATAAAATGTAAGCCAAAAATCCTACAGGCTGAAAGCAATAAAATAGGAAAAGTTCTAGTATCTTGAAGGAGATTTTACTATTATTATGATTAAAGATATTGGCAAAAGCAAAAACAGAAGCCGAGAATTATTGCATTAGATAATGACAAAATAGAACCTTTTTCTCATCGAATTAAAAAAAGGAACCTTTTCAGCATATGCTAAGAATTGTAAATTGCTTGGACTATAACATCAATGCATTAGCCACCCCATATGAACATAAAAATGGGAATGAAGATATGCCATCATAACTTCTACTCTATTCATCCTCCCCTGCTTCTGCACTCACTCACATCTAAAGACTAACTTTCAGGTCAAAATTTCTTCAAACCTCAACAAAAATCAGTTCAGGCTTCGATCCAAAACACAAGGATATAACATTAAACATTCTACTTTAATTGCAACAATACCAGAGATTGCGAGTCCATTTCTGATGAATATAAAAGAAAGTACATAAATACTCATATAGTGTACTT
Source organism: Gossypium australe (assembly GCA_005393395.2). Taxonomy (NCBI): domain Eukaryota; kingdom Viridiplantae; phylum Streptophyta; class Magnoliopsida; order Malvales; family Malvaceae; genus Gossypium; species Gossypium australe. The sequence goes on along the minus strand of CM016626.1, from coordinate 129,915,680 downwards.
GCTTCAAAGCTGGCTTTAATAACAGCATAACTAATGCGGTTTAGCATGCATGGGGATCACCTAGAAACTCTTCCAATTCCTAAAGGAGAAGTTCAATTCTCTCTTATAGCAAAAAACAGAAAGGCTCCAAACCAATTCCAAAGCATTAAAAGGGAAAATGAATTAGCTCTCTATATGACATAGTCAGACCATTCAGTAATGTGTGAAGTATGATCCATGACAAAACTTGGAATCTTGTCAAGCTTAACGGGGTTCTCCCGACCTCCAATCAATCTAGCCGGGTTCCCGACGGCAGTAGTCTTGGGAGGCACATCCTTTAACACCACAGAGCCAGCACCAATCTTAGCTCCATCACCAATTTTAATATTTCCCAAAATACAAGTGCCAGCACCAATCAAAACTCCATCTCCAATCTTTGGATGTCTATCACCACAAACCTTACCAGTTCCTCCTAATGTCACATTATGTAAGATTGATACATTCTTTCCAATAACAGCAGTCTCTCCAACAACAACTCCAATAGCATGATCAAAAAATACTCCACTCCCAATCTTAGCCCCAGGATGAATATCCACAGCAAAAACCTCAGACACCCTATTTTGTATCAACAAGGCCAAAACTTTCCTCCCTTGTGACCATAAATTATGTGCTATCCTATGTGCTTGACATGCAAGGAACCCTTTATAATTCAAAAAGCAATGCACATAACTTATACATGCAGGGTCTCTTTCTTTAACAGCTTTTAAATCTTCCTTGACAGCTTTTACAATTCCTTTATCTTCCAAAACGACCCCCATGAATATATCAAACAGAGTACAACTAGGAAGACTTGAATTGCTTAACTTGATTGACAAATGGTTTGCCAAAGCACATTCTAATGAATTCTGAGACAAAATTGAGCTGTAATAATAATTTGACAAGATGGGCTCTTGCTCAGCATCTAACCTTGCCTCTTCGTTCATTTTCAGCCATAAAGAACCAATCTCTGCTACTTGTCCTTCTTCTTCAAAAGATAAATCAGCAATTTTTCTGGTGTGGATGCCATTTGTGTGGTTTTCGCTAAAGGGTATGCTTGAAACATGGTCAGTAAAAGTGGGTCTGCAGAATTTTACATACTTGTAATGGATTTCATCAGGTTGAGACCTAATTGGACGCTGGGAAACTTGGGAAGGCTCGGTTGTTCTTGAGGTGTCAATACAAGTAGCCATGGATTTGGAAAGCTTGTGAGAATGTTTCGTGGATGAGAGTATTGATGGAGAAGAGTGTGTATGAGAGAGAACACGAGAGTCGTTGGTATCTAAAGCAAGAGGTAAAGGACGAGGTGTCCCCAGAACTTTCATGGAAAATTGAGATTTTCTGGGAAAATGTTTAGCTTTCCGCTAATGATTTTAGATACTTTCTTGTGGTTTTGCCCAGATTTTCGGTGTTCATAACATAATTTTATAGGGGCTCTAACCTGTCCCACCAAGGGTAAAAAATGGTATTTCAGATTATATTCAAATATAAATTAATCCCGTAAATATTGTTTTAAGAAAAATCAAAAGTATAATAATTTATTTAGGTTATGTCCAAAAAAAAATTTATTTAGATTCAGTAAAAATATAAAGAATAACTAAATAAAATTATAAAAAATTAAGAATTTTTTTAAATATTTTGTCATATTAAGCCAAGTCTAAACATATTAGCTTTTTGTTTTATCTTTAACCAGAAAGGGAAACACGCTTCAACGTATTTGAATCTACATTTTTTTACAATGATAACAATATTGATGTCAATCAATTTAAAATTCAGTCGACTTTTTGTAAGAAAACTAAAAATAATAGTTTGATAGATAAAATTTAAAAAAAGAAAGTATTTCGGATATAAATATTTTTAGAAGAATGTCCATTAAATAGTAACACATTATCAGTTTTAAAAGAAATACAAATATTATTATTTATTTACCCATATGAAATATGTACTTTAACTTAATTTAACTTTAATTATGTTAATTAAAATAATTGTTTCAAAAAAATTAATCAACATGTTCTCTTCTTCTATATTTTTAATCATTTTCAGTTTTTTTTAATTTCAATTGTTTTTATTTATGTAGAAAAATAAATAATTTTTTTCATCTTTAATTTTCTATTTCAATTCTTTAAAAAAAATAATCAAATACTAAAGTTTGATAATACTATCAGCGGCGGTTATAATTTTTCAATTTTTCTTATTTAGATTTGTCTGAAAAAATGATTAAAGTGGTTGCTCAACATATAGATAATATTAGTCCAAATTTCATCATACCTTTCCCCCTCCCCTAATATTATAATTTCTTGCTTTTTCATTTTCACTTTTTTTATCATTTTTGTTCATTTTCAATTATTGATTTCAATATTTTCAAATTCCAATTTTTCTCTTATAGGTTTTTTCATATAGTTTCAACGTGTTTGCTCCCTTTTTTTCTAAAAAAATTAAAATTTTAAAGTAATTTAATTAAAATTAAATTAAATTAGAGAAAATATCATATGTAGATGATATTTTAGGATGATCCTAATATATAATAGATTATATCATAGCCATTATATGGATTATCAAAGATAATAAAGGGGCTTCTTCTCTAATTCAATATACTATTCTCTTAAAATACTGTTGTTTCTTTTAAAATTTATTATTTTTTAATTATAATTATTTAAAAGAAAAAGAACTTTTTCACCCACTTGAATGTGCTTAGAACCTCTAAGATTGCCCTTTGCTATGCCATTAAACGAACAAAATCATATGGAATAGAATGTAGGCCACGTGATGCTAGTTGTCCTTGTTCATCTATAATTTTATTGTATTGAATTTTTTAGAAATATATTAATTATAATAATATAATTATGAAATTTTAATATATTGCTTGAAATTAAACAACGGAATTTTGAAATGCATACCAAAAGATAATAATCTTTTAAGAGAGAAGTAAAAAAGCTGGAAAGCAAGCGGTGACGTGGGCGATGACGCGCCTTTTATAATAATAATAGTGTGAGATAAAGGATAAAAAGGACATTTGACTATGGGCTGTTTTCTGGTCACCCTCATGTACACGTCTCTCGTAGGAGTAGTTTCCTTGACCATTAATTAGTGTTTGACCCCATTATGTAACTGGTTACGTCTGAACCCCAACCCAAAACGTATTTGATTCAATTATTGATTTTGATTTTTTATTCTTTGCTCCCAATTTCGGAGTCTTTTTCTTTCTGCTTTATGCACAAATTGACCCCTCAAATATATTTATTTTCTCACTTTAATACCAAATTTTCTTTTATCTCAATTGACGTTAAAAAATACCATTGACATGATGCCACCTTTGTGGCTTTTATATTTTCATAATAATAACTTTCAAAAATTAATATTAGAATTTTATATTTATTTTAAACTTTTTAATGTAATAATATAGTAAAATGTTTTACCTCTCCTCCTCTCAATTTGTGAATTAACCGAAAACGAAACCGTTCCCTTTCTTTTTCATCTTTTTCATTGCCATTCCCATTACAGTAATAAATGGCTATGAACACCCATTAAACCCCCCACCCCCCCCCCCCCCCACCCCCCCCCCACAAATTTATGAAATATTTGAAAATTTCGACTTCTTCACTGATGACAATAATAATAACAACAGCAGCCATCTTTCAGACTCCGATGGATTCTCCCTTCTCAACTCCGCCAAAGACTTTATCATCAACCAAAAATTTGTCATTATCAAGTCAGACCGACCACCAAACTCTTCTTCTTCCTCGGTCCTTGGAACTATCGATGTCTGTTCTTCTATGCTTAAAAAAAAAATTTTGATTCTAAAAATACTTTTAGAAAAAAAGCTGTGCAGAAAAATTACTTTTGACTGGAAGCTAAAATTTTCAGCTTCCTTCTCCAAAAGCACTTTTAGTGCTTAATTATTTTTTCACCCTTCTAATAATATAGTACTTTCTTTATTTTTTTTCTTGGTGCTTAATTACAAATGTGTTAAAATCATTAATTAAAAATAAAAAATATTTTTTAAAATACTAATTACAAATATTTAATGGTTATATTTAAATATTTAAAATGTAGTTTATAATTTTATTAAATTTTATAAATTAATATTTATTACTTACAAATATTTAAAATTTATATTTCATATATTAAAATATTAACAAGTTATAGTAATTTTTTATATTCTTACTAAAATATAATAATATTAACTAATTTAAATTTTATTTAAATGCATATTTGTTACTTGATAATAACATGTCTAAAATAGACATTTTACTTTTTAAAAGTACTTTTCCACAACAATGTTAAACACCTAAATTTTAAACCAAACTTTTCAAAAGTATTTTCTGTTAGAATTAAGTGACCCAAATTCTTATTTAAATAAAATACAATGGTAAAATAAAATAAAGAAGAATCCTTATAGAATTACACTTCTTTTATTTTATTTTGAATAAGGTTTTTTAAACCTTATTAAACGCCATCTATTTGATATTGATTAAATAAGGAGTTTCAATCTTATTACACTCCTATTAGAATATGGCTTTATAAGCCTATAAATAGACATGGTCTATTCCTCTTGTAATTGATTCGAATTCGACATAGTAATTTTCTTCTCCTCTGCCCGTGGTTTTTCCCGAAAGGGTTTCCACGTAAAATCTGTGTGTTCTTTATTTCTATTTTTTTTTTCTTTTGTGATATATTGTCATTACCGACGTTATATTTTTACAAATTGGTATCAGAGCTTCCGGGTTTTTTTTTTCATCTCGATCACGGTAATGGCGTCTTTAAAGTATGAAATTTCGCTGTTGGATCGCAACACCAGATTTGCGTTGTGGCAGATAAAGATGCAGGCAGTTCTTGCACAGATAGATTTAGAGGAAGCCCTGCTAGGGGTAGATAAGATGCCTTCGACATTGACGGAGGAAGATAAGAAGCGCAAGGATCGAAAGGCGTTAACACAGTTACATCTGCATTTATCTAACAAAATTTTGCAGGATGTGATGAAGTAGAAGACTGCCGCAACATTATGGAAGAGGCTAGAACAAATATGTATGTCGAAAACTCTAACCAGCAAGTTGCATATGAAGCAACGACTTTATGCTCATCGTTTGGAGGAAGGTGCGTCTGTGCACGAACACTTAACAGTGTTTAAAGAATTCTCTCAAACTTGGAGGCCATGGAGGTTCAGTATGATAAGGAAGATCTAGGGTTGATTCTACTTTGTTCGTTGCCCCCGTCTTATTCAACCTTTAGAGACACGATTTTATATAGCCGCGAGTCTCTCACAGTTGATGAGGTTTATGATTCTTTGACCTCGTATGATAAGATGAAGCATCTTGTGGTTAAACCCGACTCCTAGGGAGAGGGTCTTATTGTTCGTGGGAGACAAGATCGGAATGCTGATGATGATCGTGGAAGGACACAGGATCGGAATCCTCGCGGTAAATCTAAGGGTAGATCAAAGTCTTCAAACAGAGGTAAAACTTGTAACTTCTGCAAGAAGAAAGGGCATATTAAATCTGAGTGCTATAAGCTACAGAACAAGATTAAAAGGGAGGCTGCAAATCAAAAGGGAAAACAACCAGAAAATTCTGGTGAAGCTGATATTGTAGAAGACTACAGTGATGGTGAACTTCTAGTCGCTTCTGTCAACAATTCTAAAGAGAGCGAGGAGTGGATACTTGATTCAGGCTGCACCTTCCACATGAGTCCCAATCAGGATTGGTTTACAAATTACGAAACGGTGTCTGAAGGTGTTGTTTTGATGGGAAATAATGCTTCGTGTAAAATCGCAGGTGTTGGAATAATTAAAGTTAAGATGTTTGATGGAGTTGTCAGAACACTTAGTGACGTACGACATGTTCCAGAATTGAAGAGAAATTTAATTTCGTTGAGTACTCTTGATTCAAAAGGGTACAAATACACAGCTGAAAGTGGGATGTTGAAGATTTCCAAAGGTTCCCTCATTGTGATGGGGCAAAGAAAGAATGCCAAGTTATATGTTTTGCAGGGTTCTACTGTTATGGTGATGCAGCTATCGCTTCCTCTTCTTTGTCAGATGATGATATTACTAAACTTTGGCATATGCGCCTAGGGCATATGAGTGAGAATGGCATGGCAGAATTGAGCAAAAGAGGACTTCTTGATGGGCAAGGAATTTGCAAACTGAAGTTCTGTGAGCACTGTGTTTTTGGGAAACAAAAGAGAGTTCGATTCGCCAGAGGAATCCATAACACGAAGGGAACATTGGAGTATATTCATTCTGATCTGTGGGGGCCATCAAGAGTGCCTTCGAGAGGTGGAGCTAATTATATGCTAACTTTTATTGATGATTTTTCTAGAAAAGTTTGGGCATTCTTCTTGAAGCAGAAAAGCGATGTGCTTTCCGCATTTAAGTCTTGGAAAGCTATGATTGAAAAACAGACAGGAAAACAAATAAAATACCTCCGCACAGACAATGACTTAGAGTTTTGTTCTGATGAGTTTAATAAACTGTGCAAGTCAGAAGGGATCGTGAGACACTTGACAGTTCGTCATACTCCACAACAAAACGGTGTTGCAGAACGAATGAACAGAACGATCATGGAGAAGGTTCGATGCATGTTGTCAAATGCCAACTTACCAAAGTCGTTTTGGGCCGAAGCAGCCTCTACTGCATGTTTTTTGATCAACCGATCTCCATCCATTGCCATTGAGAAAAAGACTCCACAAGAGGTATGGTATGGTAATCCTGCTAATTATTCTGATTTAAAGATCTTTGGGTGTCCTGCGTATGCTCATGTTAATAATGGAAAATTGGAACCAAGATCCATTAAATGTGTTTTTCTTGGTTATAAAGCTGGCGTAAAAGGGTATAAGTTATGGTGTCCTGAAAATAGAAAAGTTGTGATTAGCAGAGATGTTATTTTTGATGAAACTGCTATGCTACCTAACTTATCTCTTAAAGAGTCTTCCAATAAAGAAAATCAAAAGCAGGTGGAGCATCAGATTAATACAGAGACAACTCCTCAAGCAGTACAAAAATTGAGAATAGAGTTGCTTCTTCACCACAATACTGTATTGCCAAAAACAGAACTAGAAGAGAAATTAAACCTCCAAAGAAGTATGCCGGGGCTGATCTAGTTGCTTATGCTTTAAATGTGGCTGAAGATATAGATGCAAACCAAGAGCCGTCTAATTATTCTGAGGCGGTTAGCTGTGAAGACTCAGAAAAGTGGATGTGTGCTATGCAAGAGGAGATAGAATCACTCCACAAAAATAGAACATGGGATCTTGTGAAACTTCCTAAAGGTAAAAAGGTTGTTCGCTGTAAATGGGTGTTTAAAAAGAAAGAAGGGACTCCAGGAGTTGAAGAATCCAGATATAAAGCAAGGCTTGTTGCAAAGGGTTACAGTCAAATTCCAGGAGTGGACTTCACAGATGTGTTCTCCCTAGTTGTGAAGTATAGTTCGATTCGAGCTTTGCTTGGTATTGTGGCCATGCAAGATTTGGAGCTTGAGCAGTTAGATGTAAAAACTGCATTTTTGCATGGAGAGCTTGAGGAAGATATTTACATGCAACAACCAGAGGGTTTTACAATCTCAGAAAAAGAGGACTATGTTTGCTTGCTGAAAAAGTCTCTTTACGGTTTGAAACAGTCACCAAGACAGTGGTACAAGAGGTTTGATTCCTTTATGACTTATCATGATTTTAAAAGAAGTAGTTTAGACAGCTGTGTTTACTTTAAGAAAAACAGTGATGGTTCTTTTGTGTATCTACTTCTTTATGTTGATGACATGTTGATAGCAGCAAAAGATAAAGGAGAGATAAGAAAGGTCAAAGCCCAACTAAGTGAAGAATTTGAGATGAAAGATTTAGGACCAGCAAAGAAGATACTTGGTATGGAGATTCTCAGAGATAGAAAAGCAAGTAAATTGTACCTAATTCAGAAGGGGTACATTGAGAAAGTTCTTTGCAGGTTCAATATGCAGAGTGCTAAGCCTGTTAGTACTCCTTTAGCAGCCCATTTTAGACTTTCATAGGCTTTGTCTCCAAAATCAGATAATGAGATTGAGTACATGTCACATGTTCCATACTCTAGTGCAGTGGGATCTCTCATGTATGCTATGGTTTGTTCACGTCCAGATTTATCATATGCAGTCAGTGCAGTTAGCAGATACATGGCGAATCCCGGTAAAGAACATTGGAAAGCAGTTCAGTGGATTTTAAGATACTTACGAGGTACTACTAATGTTTGCTTACAGTTTGGAAGAACTAGAGATGGAGTCATTGGGTATGTTGATGCTGATTTTGCTGGAGACCTTGATAGAAGAAGATCTCTCACTGGTTATGTCTTTACAATCGGAGGTTGTGCAATCAGTTGGAAAGCTACTTTGCAATACAGTTGCTTTGTCTACCACTGAAGCTGAGTACATGGCGATTACTGAGGCTTGTAAAGAAGCTATTTGGTTGAAGGGACTCTTTAGTGAGCTCAATGAAGACATTCAAATCAGCACAGTATTTTGTGACAGTCAGAGTGCCATCTTCCTTACAAAAGATCAAATGTTTCATGAGAGAACAAAACACATTGATGTTCGGTATCATTTTGTTCGTGATATTATTGCTCGTGGTGATATTGTTGTGAGCAAAATTAGTACTCATGAAAATCCTGTAGATATGATGACTAAGTCACTTCCTATAACCAAGTTTTAGCATTGCCTAGACTTGGTTGGTGTTCATTGTTGAAGTTAAACCTTTAAGGGGTTTTATGGAAGAGGTGGAGAACTTGTTCGTTGAGAGTTCGCGATGAAGAACTTGTTTATTGAGAATTCGTGTCAAGGTGGAGATTGTTAGAATTAAGTGACCCAAATTCTTATTTAAATAAAATATAATGGTAAAATAAAATAAAAGAAGAATCCTTATAGAATTACACTTCTTTTATTTTATTTTGAATAAGGTTTTTTAAACCTTATTAAACGCCATCTATTTGATATTGATTAGAATAAGGAGTTTCAATCTTATTACACTCCTATTAGAATATGGCTTTATAAGCCTATAAATAGACATGGTCTATTCCTCTTGTAATTGATTCGAATTCGACATAGTAAATTTTCTTCTCCTCTGCCCGTGGTTTTTCCCGAAAGGGTTTCCACGTAAAATCTGTGTGTTCTTCATTTCTATTTTTTTTTCTTTTGCGATATATTGTCATTACCGACGTTATATTTTTTACAAATTAGAAAGTGAAGTAGATATGGATTGAAATATAATTGAGTCTATTTTCTTATAAAAGAAACAGAGCAAGCAAAGGATTAGTATTTTTGAGAGTTTTAGATTTTTGTGAGACTGGTTCAGAGTGATTTCGAGATCCCCTGTTCTGACTTGGAAAAATCACTATAAATTGTATAAAAATAATTACGGGACATGGTTTATATTATTAGAATCCTTGGTGAGTCTATTTTTATTTGGATAAACGAAACCAGTATTTGAGTTTTGTACAATAAGATATCTGAGATTTTGTGAAGAGAGGGCAGAACTGTCAAACAGTGAAACAAGGGATACTTTGAAGAATAAACTGTATTAATTGGCTAACCCAAAAATTCTGGAAAAATTAAAGTAAGAAGTTATATGAGTCTAGTTTCAGGGAAAATTTACGGATCTAAATTTTGAGTTTCCCAACTCGAGTTATAGTCAGTTTAGTCAGTACGACGCAGATGGACAATTTTGATTTTTATGCCCCAAATTAGTAATTAAGCCTAGGTTGCGAAAATTACCATCATACCCTTATAGGGTAAATTACCGAATTACCCTTAGTGGGTACGATTACCGAATTATGAAAACGCCCTTACGGGCCAAATTATGAAAATGCCCCTAATGGGCTGAATTACGAAATGTCCCTATGGACCGAATTACGAAAATACCCTTAATGGGTCAACTTGATAAATTGCTATATGGGTCAATTTGGTAAATTGCTATATGGGCAAATTTAAAAAAAAACTACTAGATCGATATATGAGCCAAAAACTGCTAGATCGTTAAATGGGCTAAATGCTATTTTGACTAATGGGCCAAATTGATAAACTGAAATATGAACCAACTTGTAACATGGGCCTTTGTTAAAATTCATCATGTGAATGTATTGTTATGTTTTATATATATACATGATTGCATGGGTTGGGAAAATTGATGAAGAGAAGAAATGCCTGTTGCCACAATCTAGTTCGAGTGGCTCTGCCACAATCTAGTTCGGTGGCTATGCCAATGCTTGCGATTAGTGTGTTGGCGGGGTGGGTTGACTTGATCCCCACAGGTGTGATGGTTGGTACGGGTGGTGTGTAGCGGATGAAAATTAGGCTTGGTTGGGAATTGCATATCACATGCACTTTTATATTTGATTTATATAATGTACATTTGTAAATGGGCTCAAGCCCAAATATATGTTTATATGGTTATGGCCCAGTGGACACGGTAAGTGGGTTACACACTGAGTTCTAAGTAACTCACCACGTTTTCTTACCCTTCTCAGGTAATGACAATTGATGGAGGCTTGGGCAGGGGATGACTTCGTGTGGAGGCCATACTACGAATGATGAGTTATAAAAACTTTGAACTTCTTTTAAGTATTTATATTTATTTAAGTACTATTTCATTTGCGTTGTAATAAGGCCTCTGGTATTATTTTATGGATTTTAATTCGTGAATGGATTTTATTATGTTTTAGTTACTTAAACGGGACTGTTTAATTTATAAATATTTTTCTTAAACTTGTGTATAAAAAAAAAGGGGGTTTTCTTAAATATCGCTTACTCGTAAAATTTTTGTGAAAACTCTTTTATAAATTTATTTCAACCATTTATTTTAAGGTTTTAATCAATTATTTCTCTAAAGATGAATTTATAAACTCTTACGTTTTGAAATCACGGATTTCAAATTTAAACTCGGTATTACTTAAACTACAACTCCAAAGTGGTTTTGAAGTTCTGTTTTCTTTAAATTATTAGATGACTAAATGTTTGATCGATTGTGTGGCATACCAAATTTGGTCTTAACGCATAGACCGGGTTTGGGGTGTTACACTTTTCTAATTCAGATTCGTGGTCCTGAAACCACCGTTCCGATTAGGGTCGTAATTGGGTTGTTACATACCGAGCATTCCAACGAATTAAAAGTTGCATCCACACCTTCATCACGAATTCAAACCAACTACCGTATACCATAATCATACTATAATCAACTAGTAAACATGTCACATACTTACCAAACTCTTATGTAGATCACAAGCTACGATTTAAAAATTTTAAGTTAATAGGTATAGTACATATCTCGATTCTACTTACCTCCCTTAATGTTTACCATTCTAACTAGTCTGATGATAGTATGCTTGTATATTTCCGTATACTAGATAGTTCGGTAACGTATCGCTCACATAGAGCCGTTACTTACCCTTTTTCGTAACGTACCGCTCACATAGAGCCGTTACTCCATATTTCCCGTAACGTATCGCTCACATAGAGCCGTTACTCGATAATTCCCGTAATGTTTTGCTCACATAGAGCCGTTACTCAACGTATTTGTACACGCAGAGCTGGTTATAAAGTTTTCACATGTGATAATTGAGATCGAACCTAAGTATGCATGCTTAATTACCACCCTTATCGATTTCATAAAAATCACACATGCATTCGGCCAACACACTTAATTAATCTAAAACTCTGTTACCTTGGTATTATTTACCTACTTTTATACATGCCCCAATCATCTAATGTATAACTATACATATAATACATGGTCATGGCTAGTAAAAAATTTCGGTGACTACACTTTTAGTTACCATATCATCATTGGCATTGTTAGAATATACATACATTCACACATATCCGAATGCACTATTCCCTTATATAAATACATATACATATCCATTCCTTACTACACTTTGCATAATTGATCAACTCATTTATTTAACAATTATACCTATGTATATGCACTTACCAACCACATTCGATTGCCACCTATGGTAGTTCTTATGCCTTATTCGGCAAATTAATAATAAAATTATAATTTTCATTCAAACAAATACATTGTAATGTAAGGATAATTCAAATTAGCCCAAATACTTAAATCTTACCTCGGAAGTCGATAGATTTGAAGTTCTCGTTTATTCGATTAGCTTAGCTTTGCCTCGATCCGTTTCCAACTCTTTCTTTCCTTGATCTAGACAAAATTTCGAAAAGAGTCCATTCAAATAATTTCGTTCATTTTAATCCGAAACACATAACTATACTTTTCTTCCAATCTATCATTCTTAGTTCGAAATTTCTTTTCACTTATTCGAAAATATAAAAATTCATATCCTTTGAGCTATAACTGAATACTCCTCAAACTTGTCCAAACCCCTTTGTTACACTAAGATTTATCGAAACAATATAATTTACAACTTTATAAATTCACCCCTCTAATTTTACAACTTTATACATTAAGTCCCAAATGCCCAATTCACAAGTATTCAAAAATTGACTTTAAATTCTTAATGGCCGAATGTTATCTACTTCTATACGAATCCATACAACTCAAATTTTTGTACATTTTAACATTTCACTAATTATTTTTCATAATTTGAGCCATTATGCCATAATTCATTTACAACTTCCAAATCAAATATGTCAGTCTCAATCATATACATTATTTTTCCATCAAGCAAAACAATTCAAGAACATTCAAAAATGGCCGAATTCATTGCAAGCTCAAAATTAAAAATTTCAACATGGGTTCAACAATGCTCAAGAAAATGAACTCAATAATATAAGTATCTTCAAAAATCATGTCCAATTGCTAACCTTATGAGGACATGCAAGGGCCGAAATTGAAATTTTAAGCTTCCCTTTCCCCTTCAAACTTTTGGCAATGAAGAACCAAAGTAGAAGATGAACATTCCACCATTTGTTTTTATTTCTCCTTATTTTAATCCAATTATAATATAAATAAAATGTCACTAATTAAAACAAGTTGAATTTAATATATTTGTCCATCATTATGTCGTCCACTACCATAAGAATGGACTATTTGACATGCAAGTCCCTAAATGCAAGAAACAATTCAATTAAATCATCCCACTTAATAAAGGCTACTTTTATATTTTACCTATTAGATCCTTTCTTTTAATTTAAGCATACCAAAGCAATAAAACTCGAATTTTCGACACATACTCATTAAAAATTACTACACACAAAAGCAAAATAATTTTATAAAATTTTTCCGGCTCGGATTCGTGGTCCCGAAACTACCGTTTCGATTAGGGTCGTAAATGGGCTGTTACAATACATTCGTTTAAAACTCAATTTGATTAACAATACTCTTTATTTAATCCTCAAAAGTCAAAATATTACCTTAATCCCTTGAAAAACGAAGATCTACAACTCTAATTTGGGATTTGAACACAAAAGAACAATGACAAAATTGGGGAAGAAAACATGGTTTTCCTTTGATATTGAGGGTTATTTTGGTGTTTGGGAGGTTAATAAATGTAAAATGGATAACTCTCTAATTGTGGTTTTGAGAAAAATTTGAATGGATTTAGGTTTAAGAGAGAATTAGACTTGAATGACTTGAAAGGAGAAGACTAATTTTCCAAAAATTAGGCAATTTTCCCTTTTGGTCACTTCCTATTTTTCCCATTTTCCAATTAGGTCCTAACTCAATTAAAACACACTATTTTCAAATTAGACCTCATAATTAAGTTTCGTTTAGATTAATTAATAAAATAAAACCTGATTATTTTATTTTAATACTTTAATTAATTATTTATGACCCTAATTTCAGTATCTATCTCAAACTCTCGATTTAACAACCTAATTTTTAGTTGTGACATCAATAAAAAAAGTTTCAGCAACATCTAGCAATGCACCCTCCCCCTAAACTAGTAGGAATGAATTTATCAATCTTTCAAGCACATCTTTTGTAATGCTTATCGGATACACTAAGGTTTAGTCCAGTGGTTGCAAAGACACGTAATAGCTTAAAAATTTTTAACCCAAGTTTTCTACAAGCAGATGGATGAATCAAATTAACACTAGCTCTTAAACCACAAAGTGCTCTTCCTACATGCATTCCTCCTATTATGATTGACAATGTG